>OX382359.1:0-1395894 GCA_947508005.1 Amphipoea lucens
ACCTAACCTAACCTAACCTAACCTAACCTAACCTAACCTAACCTAACCTAACCTAACCTAACCTAACCTAACCTAACCTAACCTAACCTAACCTGAGAGTTTAAATCCAAAGAAGGCACCTGGAGCGGATGGCTTCACGGCGGACATTTGCAGTCGAGCAATCTCCAGGAGTCTAGACGCGTTCCTTGCCCTGTACAACAAGTGCCTAGAGATAGGTCACTTCCCGGACATATGGAAGGAGGCCACGGTGGTGGTATTAAGAAAACCGGGCAAGGACGATTATCAGAATCCCAAGGCATATAGGCCGATCGGCTTGCTACCAGTCTTGGGCAAGATCCTGGAGAAGATGGTGGTAGCAAGGATCAGGTGGCACCTAGTACCGCGGATTAGTACTCGCCAGTACGGCTTTATGCCACAAAGGAGCACCGAGGACGCCCTCTATAACCTGGTGAACCATATTAAGGGGAATATAGAGCAGAAAAAACTCGTAACCCTAGTCTCACTGGATATAGAGGGGGCCTTCGATAGCGCCTGGTGGCCAGCTATCAAGGTCAGACTGGCTGAGGAAAAGTGTCCGGTCAATTTAAGGAGGCTACTCGATAGTTATCTCGACAGCAGAAAAATCCGACTGAGATATGCCGGGGAGGAACACACCAGAAACACCCAGAAAGGTTGCGTCCAGGGATCCATTGGCGGCCCGATATTGTGGAATTTGCTGCTCGATCCCCTATTACACGGTCTGGAAAAGGACGGAGTATACTGTCATGCGTATGCGGATGACGTGGTGATGGTGTTCAGCGGAGATACGGGTTTGGAGGTCTCGAGACAGGCCAATGCCGCTCTCACCTATGTTCAGGAGTGGGGAGTCCGGAACAAGCTGAAGTTTGCGCCACACAAAACTTGTGCTATGGTGCTGACGCGCAAGCTTAAGTACGACACCCCGCTCCTGACTATGGGGGGGATCGGCATTGGAATGTCGAGGGAAATCAAGATTCTGGGGCTGACTCTGGACGACCGGATGACTTTTAATACCCATATTGCAAAAGTCTGCAAAAAGGCGGTAAACCTGTACAAACAGTTATCCAGGGCCGCAAAAGTGAGCTGGGGACTGCATCCGGACGTCATCCGTATAATTTACACGGCAGTGGTAGAGCCAGTTATCTTGTACGCTGCAGGCGCTTGGGCACCGGCAGCCAATAAAATCGGAACGCAGAAGGCACTGAATGCAGTACAAAGAGGCTTCGCACAGAAACTGTGCAAGTCCTACCGCACGGTCTCTCTGAACTCGGCACTGGTACTGGCTGGGATACTGCCTCTCGACCTCCGAATACAGGAAGCAGCCGCACTGTACGAAGCAAGGAGAGGGTCATCCCGGCTAGTGCTTGGAGACCGGGAGACCGAACGTGTGGTGGAATTTGCGGAGATTCCACATCCAGCTCTGCATGTGGAGATAAAATTTGAAAGCTTGACTACTCAAGCACAGGTCGATAATAGCAACGGGCAGGCGGTAAAAATCTACACCGACGGCAGCAAGCTTGAGGGCAAGGTCGGCGCCGCGTTATCCATATGGGAGGGCGAAACAGAGACCAAGACAATCAAGCTTAGTTTAGCCGCGTACTGCACCGTATACCAAGCAGAAATCCTCGCCATATGCAGAGCCACAAAGGAGGCCCTGAAGCGTCCGGATAGAGATTGCTGCATTTACAGTGACTCAAGATCGGCCCTGGAGACCATTACGAACTACAGTGCCCTGCATCCTTTGGCGGTAGAGACGCGCGAAAACCTGAAAAAGGCCTTCAGCCAAGGGAAAACTGTGAGCTTTTATTGGGTGAAGGCGCATGTGGGTCTAATAGGTAACGAACGCGCTGATCAGCTTGCGAAAGAGGCTGCACTCTCGAGCCGGAGGAGACCCGACTATGACCGGGTTCCTGTCTCATTCGTCAAACGGATAATCCGGAAGGACTCCCTTGACAAGTGGAATGGGAGGTACAAGTCGGGTGACACGGCCTCCGTAACGAGAGTGTTCCTCCCGGATGCCATAGACGCATACAGAGTGGTTAGGAGTATTAGACCAGCGGGCTTGTTAACACAGGTTTTCACGGGACATGGGGGGCTCTCCCAGTACTTGCACCGTTTCAAGTGCAAGGAGAGTCCTGCATGTGTCTGTGATCCTGATACTGCGGAAACGATATTCCACTTATTGCTGGACTGCCCGGTGCATCATAAGGACAGGTACGATTTGCAGCAGATAATAGATACACAGTTAAAAATGGAAAACCTAGAGACTCTACTTAGTGATAAACTCACTCGTGAAAAATTCTTAGAGTACTGTATAAAAATAATCAGCATTGTAATATATAGAAACAAAAAGTGAATAAGCATTTGCTACAATATATATTGTAAAAATATACCACTGTAGTAAAGATAAGGCAAAATAGTAAATAAAAAGAACTAAGAACAATTATGAATGTATAGAAATAAGTAAATATAAGTAAATTAAGAATTAAGATAACAAAAAGTAGGCACAACTAGAGTTGTAAAGAAAATGTAAACCGATAGATGTAGAGATAGGCACAAGGACTGTACTAAATGTTCTTTAAAAAAGATACACCTTGTAAAGAAAATGTATACGAAAAAAGAAGAGTAGAGGATAGGCACAAGCGGTTCCAGAATGTTCACAAAACAAGGACCGCCTGTAAAGAAAATGTATTAACGTAGAGATAGCACAGTAGTAAAAAATTAGTGTAGGACCCTACAAGGGTAGAGTTTGAATTGTATAACGCGTAGATTTTAGTAGAATAATAAGGTCTGTGAAATTTGATAAAGTCACAGGGATAAGTTTAAAAAAAAAAAAAAAAAAAAAAAAAAAAAAAAAAAAAAAAAAAAAAAAAAAAAAAAAAAAAAAAAAAACCTAACCTAACCTAACCTAACCTTTTTTTTTTTTTTTTTTTTTTTTTGCGCTGGGAAAAATGCGTTACGCATACCCTCCCATCGGGGGATGGGGGGCTATGTGGGACTCCCGGGTCTGACCCGGTATACCCACTAAAAAACCCAGCGGCACTCCCGCTTCGTCCGAGTGGCGGGGGACTGGGAAACCAGCGTAGCCTTAACGTCCAGTCCTCCGCCGACGATTGTCCTTCAGGGCGGGCCCCTCACGGGGGCCCGGGAGTGACCGACGAAGGTGGTGATGGGTGCAATGCGGGAGACGGCACCCCCGTGCCTGTCGCCCGCCCATCGCCACCATGAGGGGGGAGAGGCTGGCGCCTTCTCCGACCCCTTCTTCGTCTGCGGAGCGGCACAGCGAGAGGGTCGTCTTCCCGCGCGCGCTCCGCCTCCTCCTTTTGCGAGATTACGTCCTCGCAAAAGGAGGCCACCGCTGCCCAGGCCTCCTCGCTCCCCAGCATGGCGTTGATCACACCAGGAAGCGAGAGGTCCTGTCCGACCGCCGCGGTCAGACCGCGGCGCAGCTCGGACCAAGCCGGGCACGCCTCGAGGGTGTGCTGCGCCGTGTCCTCCGCCGCGCCGCAGTCGTGGCACGCCGGGGTCTCCTCCCTCCCGATCCGGTGCAGGTACGTTCCGAAACAGCCGTGGCCGGACAACACCTGCACCAGACGGAACGAGAGGAAACCGTGGGACCGCTCGAGCCAGCTCTGCAGGACCGGGCCGAGCGCGTCCAACGTCCGGCGGCCAAAGGCGGCGGTGGCGAGGTCCTCTGTCCAGTGAAGGACGATTGCGTCCCTCGCCTCCCGCCGCACGGCCTCCCGCTCTTCGGCGACGGGGCGCTCCCCGAGCGCCCTTCGTTGCGCGGTCCACTCGTACACTCTGGCGAGCACCCAAGCCTCCAGCTCCCAAGGAGGGGTGCCGGCCAGAGCGCACGCCGCCGAAAAGCCCACCGAGCGGTAGGCCCTCGCCACCCGCAGTGCAATGGCCCTTTGGGGCTTGCGGATGGCGGTCGCATTCTCCCTCCTGTGGAGGGAGTCCGCCCAGATAGGGGCCCCGTATAGGGCCATGCTCCTGAGGACGCCGGCATAGAGGCGCCGGCACCCCACCTTGGGCCCCCCCAGGTTCGGGAGCAGCCGCGAGAGGGCGTCCGCGGCTTTCAGGAGGCGCGTCGACAGCCCGCTGAAATGCGGGCCGAAGCGCCACCTCTCGTCCAGCACCAGGCCCAGATACTTCATCTGGGGCTGGACCTCTATCCGGACGCCCTCTACGACGATGTGGGCGTCGGGAGGGCAGCGCTGCCGAGGCCCGTGAAAGAATACGGCCTCGGTCTTGTGCAGCGCCACCTTCAATCCCAGGAGGCGGATCCTCTCTGCAACCAGGGATCCGCCAGCCGAGGCCAGACAGGCCGCGTCTCCAAAGTTCCTCCCCCGGGCAGTGAGGAGAGTGTCATCCGCGTAGCAGATGACACTCGTGCCCTGGAGGAGGACTCCGCGTAGGAGCCAGTCGAACCCGATGTTCCACAGGGAGGGCCCCAGAACTGACCCCTGCGGAACACCGGACTCTGCTCCGTACCGCCTCACCGTGCCCGTCCGGTCCGCGAGGAGGACCTCTCGGCCCTCCAGGTAGCTGGCCAGCAGATCGTGCAGGTATTGGGGCACTCCGTGATACCGGAGCGCCTCCAATATCGTCGAGTGGGGGACGGAGTTGAAGGCGTTTGCAATGTCGAACGACACTGCCAGCACTCCGTCCCCCGCCTCCACCGCCTCCTTCACCTGGCCCTTGAGTAGGGCCAGCGCGTCGATCGTCGAACGCCCTTGTCGGAAGCCGAATTGGGCGTCCGACAGGTCCGGCCCTACCCCCCGCAAAAGGCCATGAAGCCGGGACGCGATGATCCCCTCGAACAGTTTACCGACCTCATCGAGCAAGACGATGGGCCGGTATGCCGACGGGGAGTCCACCGGACGTCCCTCCTTTCGGAGGAGGCAGAGCTGCCCCTCCTTCCACAGTTTCGGGAACCTCCCAGCCGTAAAGCACGCGCTGAAGAGGTCCCGAAACCTGTCCTCCATTTGGGAGGCGGCGATCGCCACCACCCGTGCGGGGACGCCGTCTGGCCCGGGGGCCGTCTTCTTCGCGCGGAGGGTGAGAACCCCCGCGCGGAGCTCCTCCACCGTCACCGGGGGGACCTGCTCGTCCGGCGGAGCCGCCCCTTGCGGGGGATCCATCGCTGGTGGGGTGAAGTCGGTCCTGCGCGGAAACAGGGACCGGACCACCCCGTCCAGCAACGCCGGCTCGAGGGTCTCCGTCAGTGGGGGACCATAGGGGCGTAGCTGGTTCCGCGCCGCCTTGTACGGTCTCCCATAAGGATCCCTGTCGAGACCCTCCAGCATCTCGGCCCTCGCCGAGTCTTCCGCAGCGCCCATTGCAGACTTGAGGGCCGTCCTCGCCTCTTGGTAAGAGGCGTATAGGCGGTCCTCCTCTGCCCGGACTCGGTTTTGGGCGCTGCGCCGTCGGCTCCGCGCGTAGGCCCTTCTGGCCGCAACGCAGGCGGCCCGGAGACCCGCCAGCTCCTGCGTCCACCAATAGACGGCGCGACGGGGAGGCGGACGGCGAGACCGAGGCATGCTGGAGTTGCACACCTCGGTCAGGGACCCCCTGAGCTGGACCGCTGCGGCGTCCACGTCCAAGGCATCGACAGGGGGGGGCGAAAGCCAGTCCTGGAGAAAGGCCGCCTCCTCGGCTGCCTCCCGGTCCAGGCGGGTGAGTGCCCACCGTGGGAAGGGAGACTGCCCGGCGCGGGCCCTCCCCCCCCCCTGGGTGGAGATGTCGAACCGCACATATCGGTGGTCCGACAGGGTCTCCACCATCTCTACCCGCCAGTTGACGACGCGGGCGGCTAGCGCGGGGGTGGCAAACGAGACGTCCACCACCGATCCGCCCTGTTGCCGCACACACGTGTGGACCGCCCCCCTGTTGAGGAGGGACACACCGCATGAGGCCGCCCAAAACTCGACGGCGCGTCCCCGGACGTTGCAACCGGTGGCCGGGTTGCCCCAGGCCACCGACTTGGCGTTCAGGTCGCCCAACACCACGACCTGGCGCGGTGCCGCCCTCCCTACGACCGCGGTGAGGATCTCGAGGAAATCCTCAAAGTCGGAGAGAGAGCGGTTCGGGGAGAAGTAGACCCCTACCAGGGCCATGTCTCCCCACGCGGCGGCCACGTATCCCGGTCCCCTCTCTAAGAGCGAGAGGGGAGGGGAGTCCGTGGAAGACCGCGACACCAACGCCACCAGGCCGTCCCGGTCGCCCAGCCAACGGCCAGGGACCGAATAAGGCTCGGCGACCACCGCCAAGTCCACCAACCACTCAGCCATGGTCTGCATCAGCAGATCCTGGGCTGCCCTGCAGTGGTTGGCGTTCGCCTGGAGTATGCGATGTTCGACCCTATCCATCAGTCGGACATCGCACCCCCTTCCTCCGCAGCCACCGCAGAAGCAGCGGTGTTATTTGCAGGCCCGGTCGGCGCCTGCGCTTTGCCCCGCACAGGGGGAGGACTGCAGTTCCTCCCCTTCATTGTGTGGTCTGCCGGGCAGCCACTGGCGGCACACACCGCGCAGTGCGGCGTGGCGGCCTCGCAGGAGGCGGCTTTGTGGCCGTCCTTGCCGCAGCGGTAGCAGGCGTTCGACCTGTCCACTGCGGACGGACACAGGGGCCGGGTGTGTCCGATGCCGAAGCACCGGAAACACCGCAGAGGCTGGTCCTCGAGCGCCCGGACCGCTCCCGAGCTAAAGCCGACTGTGAGCCGTCCCTTGGCAAGGACGGCTTTGGCAGCGGCGATTGGGCACTCGAGGCGCATGGTGCCCATGCCGCCGCGGCCGGGCCTTATGTCCCGGCCTTGGACCGCCGCGACGCCACAGCCCCCTATCGCTGCGACCGCCGCTACCACCTCCTCCTTGGTGACGGAGTCGTCCAGGTCCGTCACCTCTATGGCCGCCGACTTGACCGGCCGTGCCACCTTGGCCGAATCCGCGATGACCTCCTGCAGCTTGGCTGCAAAGAGGTCCGCATGGGCACTCCCCTCTGCCCCCGGGAACTCGAATATTCGAGCCCCGGCCTGGGTCCGCCTGCAGGACACACTGCCGATCCCCAGCTGGGTGGGATCGGCGTTCGCACGCGCCCGCACCAAAACGGACGCGTACGTCTCCCCTCGGTCCGCAGCCTCCGCGGTGAGCGTCACCACGACGGCCGCAGTTTTTGGGGAGACCAGCTGCACCCTTCGCTTCCCCTTCCCCTTCCCCGTCCGCTTTCCCTTGCCGGTCGTCTGCGACTTGCTGGGAGCGGCGGTGGCGGCGGGGACGGCGGGGACGGCCGTCGCCGACTTTTTGCCCTTGCCCTTCCCCTTGCGGACCACTTCCGTCCACTCGTTGGACGGGGTCGTTGAGGGGAGGAGAAGGGCGTCGTCCGCGTGGGAGCAGGACGGGACCGGCTCACGCTGCCTCGCGTCTGCCGCAAGGGCCGGTCGGAGGCGCTTCTCCGGCAGGAGCCGGTCCTCAATGCCCGCTAAGCAGGCTCTTGTGAAGGCCCTCTCCTGCATTACGACCTTGCGGATGATATCCTCAAGGTTGGAGGAGGGGCCCTCTGCCGCAGGGCTCGACTTGGCCTGTTGTGGCCGGGCCGTGGCTTCAGCCAGCTTCTGATGAAGCTGGCTGACCTCCGACTGCAGGCGATCCACCTTCGCCTGCAGTTGCCGCGTTTCGTCTGTGGAGCTGCGCTGGACCAGCTCCGCAACGACGCCGCGCATGCTCGCGGCCCTACATTTCAGGGCCTTTTGAAGGGTCCCCTTTATGTTGGAGGACTTCGAGGCGACCTCCGCGATCTCCCTCTCGTCCTCCTCCGCCATCCTCTCCAGCTCGGCCAGGGAGTGGTCCGCGTATACGACGCGGGGCGCACCGTACCCGGACTTGGCCCGGGCGACGTGCGCCCGCTTCTCCGCGGCAGCGACCCGCTCCTCCAGCTCTTGCTGGAGCTGAGCCCGCCGAGCCAGATCCAGCTGGCGTTGGGCGTTCTCGAGCCCAACGACATGGGTCTCCGCGGCAGCCGTCGGCTTTTTAGCCTTCGGCGACCGCGTCGACCCCGAGGCCGAGGAGCCCTCGGACCCACCGCTCCGGTGGACTCTTTTCCGCGAACGAGAGTCGTCCGCGTCCGACACAGTGATGAGTGAGTCGTTGTCGGACGACGACTCGTCCGCCCCTCCAAAGAAGCTAGCCGCAGACGGCGCGCGGCTAGCTTCTGACGCCGAAGCGTCGGCTTGGCCCTGAGAAGGGCCTTTGGGTTGGCCCTGAGAAGGGCCTTTTGGTTGGCCCTGAGAAGGGCCTTTGGGTTGGCCCTGAGAAGGGCCTTTGGGTTGGCCCTGAGAAGGGCCTTTGGGTTGGCCCTGAGAAGGGCCTTTTTGTTTTAAAAATCGCCCGGAGGCGTCCCGCTCAGGGGTCGGCATGATCCCGGCAGGTTCGCAGACAAGACACAACTGAGATAAAATTAAAATCCGCGAAGGCACAGTGCACTTTGGCCAACCCAGTCTGCCACTCCGTTACGGTGGTCAGAACTGGGCTGTTTCCAGGGGACGCGACGTGGACGCAAGCACTGTGGGGTGGTCCCCCAACCTAACCTTTTTTTTTTTTTTTTTTTTTTTTTTGCGCTGGGAAAAATGCGTTACGCATACCCTCCCATCGGGGGATGGGGGGCTATGTGGGACTCCCGGGTCTGACCCGGTATACCCACTAAAAAACCCAGCGGCACTCCCGCTTCGTCCGAGTGGCGGGGGACTGGGAAACCAGCGTAGCCTTAACGTCCAGTCCTCCGCCGACGATTGTCCTTCAGGGCGGGCCCCTCACGGGGGCCCGGGAGTGACCGACGAAGGTGGTGATGGGTGCAATGCGGGAGACGGCACCCCCGTGCCTGTCGCCCGCCCATCGCCACCATGAGGGGGGAGAGGCTGGCGCCTTCTCCGACCCCTTCTTCGTCTGCGGAGCGGCACAGCGAGAGGGTCGTCCTCCCGCGCGCGCTCCGCCTCCTCCTTTTGCGAGATTACGTCCTCGCAAAAGGAGGCCACCGCTGCCCAGGCCTCCTCGCTCCCCAGCATGGCGTTGATCACACCAGGAAGCGAGAGGTCCTGTCCGACCGCCGCGGTCAGACCGCGGCGCAGCTCGGACCAAGCCGGGCACGCCTCGAGGGTGTGCTGCGCCGTGTCCTCCGCCGCGCCGCAGTCGTGGCACGCCGGGGTCTCCTCCCTCCCGATCCGGTGCAGGTACGTTCCGAAACAGCCGTGGCCGGACAACACCTGCACCAGACGGAACGAGAGGAAACCGTGGGACCGCTCGAGCCAGCTCTGCAGGACCGGGCCGAGCGCGTCCAACGTCCGGCGGCCGAAGGCGGCGGTGGCGAGGTCCTCTGTCCAGTGAAGGACGATTGCGTCCCTCGCCTCCCGCCGCACGGCCTCCCGCTCTTCGGCGACGGGGCGCTCCCCGAGCGCCCTTCGTTGCGCGGTCCACTCGTACACTCTGGCGAGCACCCAAGCCTCCAGCTCCCAAGGAGGGGTGCCGGCCAGAGCGCACGCCGCCGAAAAGCCCACCGAGCGGTAGGCCCTCGCCACCCGCAGTGCAATGGCCCTTTGGGGCTTGCGGATGGCGGTCGCATTCTCCCTCCTGTGGAGGGAGTCCGCCCAGATAGGGGCCCCGTATAGGGCCATGCTCCTGAGGACGCCGGCATAGAGGCGCCGGCACCCCACCTTGGGCCCCCCCAGGTTCGGGAGCAGCCGCGAGAGGGCGTCCGCGGCTTTCAGGAGGCGTGTCGACAGCCCGCTGAAATGCGGGCCGAAGCGCCACCTCTCGTCCAGCACCAGGCCCAGATACTTCATCTGGGGCTGGACCTCTATCCGGACGCCCTCTACGACGATGTGGGCGTCGGGAGGGCAGCGCTGCCGAGGCCCGTGAAAGAATACGGCCTCGGTCTTGTGCAGCGCCACCTTCAATCCCAGGAGGCGGATCCTTTCTGCAACCAGGGATCCGCCAGCCGAGGCCAGACAGGCCGCGTCTCCAAAGTTCCTCCCCCGGGCAGTGAGGAGAGTGTCATCCGCGTAGCAGATGACACTCGTGCCCTGGAGGAGGACTCCGCGTAGGAGCCAGTCGAACCCGATGTTCCACAGGGAGGGCCCCAGAACTGACCCTTGCGGAACACCGGACTCTGCTCCGTACCGCCTCACCGTGCCCGTCCGGTCCGCGAGGAGGACCTCTCGGCCCTCCAGGTAGCTGGCCAGCAGATCCTGCAGGTATTGGGGCACTCCGTGATACCGGAGCGCCTCCAATATCGTCGAGTGGGGGACGGAGTTGAAGGCGTTTGCAATGTCGAACGACACTGCCAGCACTCCGTCCCCCGCCTCCACCGCCTCCTTCACCTGGCCCTTGAGTAGGGCCAGCGCGTCGATCGTCGAACGCCCTTGTCGGAAGCCGAATTGGGCGTCCGACAGGTCCGGCCCTACCCCCCGCAAAAGGCCATGAAGCCGGGACGCGATGATCCCCTCGAACAGTTTACCGACCTCATCGAGCAAGACGATGGGCCGGTATGCCGACGGGGAGTCCACCGGACGTCCCTCCTTTCGGAGGAGGCAGAGCTGCCCCTCCTTCCACAGTTTCGGGAACCTCCCAGCCGTAAAGCACGCGCTGAAGAGGTCCCGAAACCTGTCCTCCATTTGGGAGGCGGCGATCGCCACCACCCGTGCGGGGACGCCGTCTGGCCCGGGGGCCGTCTTCTTCGCGCGGAGGGTGAGAACCCCCGCGCGGAGCTCCTCCACCGTCACCGGGGGGACCTGCTCGTCCGGCGGAGCCGCCCCTTGCGGGGGATCCATCGCTGGTGGGGTGAAGTCGGTCCTGCGCGGAAACAGGGACCGGACCACCCCGTCCAGCAACGCCGGCTCGAGGGTCTCCGTCAGTGGGGGACCATAGGGGCGTAGCTGGTTCCGCGCCGCCTTGTACGGTCTCCCATAAGGATCCCTGTCGAGACCCTCCAGCATCTCGGCCCTCGCCGAGTCTTCCGCAGCGCCCATTGCAGACTTGAGGGCCGTCTTCGCCTCTTGGTAAGAGGCGTATAGGCGGTCCTCCTCTGCCCGGACTCGGTTTTGGGCGCTGCGCCGTCGGCTCCGCGCGTAGGCCCTTCTGGCCGCAACGCAGGCGGCCCGGAGACCCGCCAGCTCCTGCGTCCACCAATAGACGGCGCGACGGGGAGGCGGACGGCGAGACCGAGGCATGCTGGAGTTGCACACCTCGGTCAGGGACCCCCTGAGCTGGACCGCTGCGGCGTCCACGTCCAAGGCATCGACAGGGGGGGGCGAAAGCCAGTCCTGGAGAAAGGCCGCCTCCTCGGCTGCCTCCCGGTCCAGGCGGGTGAGTGCCCACCGTGGGAAGGGAGATTGCCCGGCGCGGGCCCTCCCCCCCCCCTGGGTGGAGATGTCGAACCGCACATATCGGTGGTCCGACAGGGTCTCCACCATCTCTACCCGCCAGTTGACGACGCGGGCGGCTAGCGCGGGGGTGGCAAACGAGACGTCCACCACCGATCCGCCCTGTTGCCGCACACACGTGTGGACCGCCCCCCTGTTGAGGAGGGACACACCGCATGAGGCCGCCCAAAACTCGACGGCGCGTCCCCGGACGTTGCAACCGGGGGCCGGGTTGCCCCAGGCCACCGACTTGGCGTTCAGGTCGCCCAACACCACGACCTGGCGCGGTGCCGCCCTCCCTACGACCGCGGTGAGGATCTCGAGGAAATCCTCAAAGTCGGAGAGAGAGCGGTTCGGGGAGAAGTAGACCCCTACCAGGGCCATGTCTCCCCACGCGGCGGCCACGTATCCCGGTCCCCTCTCTAAGAGCGAGAGGGGAGGGGAGTCCGTGGAAGACCGCGACACCAACGCCACCAGGCCGTCCCGGTCGCCCAGCCAACGGCCAGGGACCGAATAAGGCTCGGCGACCACCGCCAAGTCCACCAACCACTCAGCCATGGTCTGCATCAGCAGATCCTGGGCTGCCCTGCAGTGGTTGGCGTTCGCCTGGAGTATGCGATGTTCGACCCTATCCATCAGTCGGACATCGCACCCCCTTCCTCCGCAGCCACCGCAGAAGCAGCGGTGCTATTGGCAGGCCCGGTCGGCGCCTGCGCTTTGCCCCGCACAGGGGGAGGACTGCAGTTCCTCCCCTTCATTGCGTGGTCTGCCGGGCAGCCACTGGCGGCACACACCGCGCAGTGCGGCGTGGCGGCCTCGCAGGAGGCGGCTTTGTGGCCGTCCTTGCCGCAGCGGTAGCAGGCGTTCGACCTGTCCACTGCGGACGGACACAGGGGCCGGGTGTGTCCGATGCCGAAGCACCGGAAACACCGCAGAGGCTGGTCCTCGAGCGCCCGGACCGCTCCCGAGCTAAAGCCGACTGTGAGCCGTCCCTTGGCAAGGACGGCTTTGGCAGCGGCGATTGGGCACTCGAGGCGCATGGTGCCCATGCCGCCGCGGCCGGGCCTTATGTCCCGGCCTTGGACCGCCGCGACGCCACAGCCCCCTATCGCTGCGACCGCCGCTACCACCTCCTCCTTGGTGACGGAGTCGTCCAGGTCCGTCACCTCTATGGCCGCCGACTTGACCGGCCGTGCCACCTTGGCCGAGTCTGCGATGACCTCCTGCAGCTTGGCTGCAAAGAGGTCCGCATGGGCACTCCCCTCTGCCCCCGGGAACTCGAATATTCGAGCCCCGGCCTGGGTCCGCCGGCAGGACACACTGCCGATCCCCAGCTGGGTGGGATCGGCGTTCGCACGCGCCCGCACCAAAACGGACGCGTACGTCTCCCCTCGGTCCGCAGCCTCCGCGGTGAGCGTCACCACGACGGCCGCGGTTTTTGGGGAGACCAGCTGCACCCTTCGCTTCCCCTTCCCCTTCCCCGTCCGCTTTCCCTTGCCGGTCGTCTGCGACTTGCTGGGAGCGGCGGTGGCGGCGGGGACGGCGGGGACGGCCGTCGCCGACTTTTTGCCCTTGCCCTTCCCCTTGCGGACCACTTCCGTCCACTCGTTGGACGGGGTCGTTGAGGGGAGGAGAAGGGCGTCGTCCGCGTGGGAGCAGGACGGGCCCGGCTCACGCTGCCTCGCGTCTGCCGCAAGGGCCGGTCGGAGGCGCTTCTCCGGCAGGAGCCGGTCCTCTATGCCCGCCAAGCAGGCTCTTGTGAAGGCCCTCTCCTCCATTACGACCTTGCGGATGATATCCTCAAGGTTGGAGGAGGGGCCCTCTGCCGCAGGGCTCGACTTGGCCTGTTGTGGCCGGGCCGTGGCTTCAGCCAGCTTCTGATGAAGCTGGCTGACCTCCGACTGCAGGCGATCCACCTTCGCCTGCAGTTGCCGCGTTTCGTCGGTGGAGCTGCGCTGGACCAGCTCCGCAACGACGCCGCGCATGCTCGCGGCCCTACATTTCAGGGCCTTCTGTAGGGTCCCCTTTATGTTGGAGGACTTCGAGGCGACCTCCGCGATCTCCCTCTCGTCCTCCTCCGCCATCCTCTCCAGCTCGGCCAGGGAGTGGTCCGCGTATACGACGCGGGGCGCACCGTACCCGGACTTGGCCCGGGCGACGTGCGCCCGCTTCTCCGCGGCAGCGACCCGCTCCTCCAGCTCTTGCTGGAGCTGAGCCCGCCGAGCCAGATCTAACTGGCGTTGGGCGTTCTCGAGCCCAACGACATGGGTCTCCGCGGCAGCCGTCGGCTTTTTAGCCTTCGGCGACCGCGTCGACCCCGAGGCCGAGGAGCCCTCGGACCCACCGCTCCGGTGCACTCTCTTCCGCGGACGAGAGTCGTCCGCGTCCGACACAGTGATGAGAGAGTCGTTGTCGGACGACGACTCGTCCGCCCCTCCAAAGAAACTAGCCGCAGACGGCGCGCGGCTAGTTTCTGACGCCGAAGCGTCGGCTTGGCCCTGAGAAGGGCCTTTTGGTTGGCCCTGAGAAGGGCCTTTTGGTTGGCCCTGAGAAGGGCCTTTGGGTTGGCCCTGAGAAGGGCCTTTTGGTTGGCCCTGAGAAGGGCCTTTGGGTTGGCCCTGAGAAGGGCCTTTTTGTTTTAAAAATCGCCCGGAGGCGTCCCGCTCAGGGGTCGGCATGATCCCGGCAGGTTCGCAGACACACGACTAAAATAAAATTAAAATCCGCGAAGGCACAGTGCACTTTGGCCAACCCAGTCTGCCACTCCGTTACGGTGGTCAGAACTGGGCTGTTTCCAGGGGACGCGACGTGGACGCAAGCACTGTGGGGTGGTCCCCCCCCCCAACCTAACCTAACCTAACCTAACCTAACCTAACCTAACCTAACCTAACCTAACCTTTAAGATTCCTAAATAAATGCCTAGAACACCATCATTTCCCCACGTCCTGGAAGCAAGCAACAGTCGTAATACTGAGGAAGCCTGGAAAAGAGACATATTCCACTCCCAAATCTTATAGGCCAATTGGACTGTTGCCTATATTAGGGAAAATATATGAGAAAATGCTGGTGGCCCGCCTTAAGTTCCACCTTTTACCAAGGATGAGCACCCGTCAATACGGATTCATGCCACAAAAAAGCACTGAGGACTCCCTCTATGCCCTCATGCAGCATGTCAACAAAAAACTAGCACAAAAAAGAATAGTTACGCTTGTATCGCTGGACATAGAGGGAGCTTTTGATAGTGCCTGGTGGCCGGCGATAAGAGTCCGCCTGGCAGAGGAGAAGTGTCCAATCAACCTTAGGCGGGTCATCGACAGCTACCTCAGAAACCGAAGAGTTGCAATCAGGTACGGTGGGGAAGTATACAGCAAGGACACCAACAAGGGTTGTGTCCAGGGCTCAATTGGGGGCCCAATATTGTGGAACTTAGTCCTAGACCCCCTCCTAAAAGCAGCAGAGAACAGGGGGAATTACATTCAGGCGTTTGCGGACGATGTCCTCCTGGTATTTGACGGAGAGACCGCACTAGAGGTGGAGGAATGTGCCAATGCCGCTCTCAATCATGTTCTGGCGTGGGGTGTCGAGAACAAACTAAAATTTGCACCGCACAAAACAACAGCTATGGTAATAACCAGAAAATTAAAATACGACACACCACGCCTGAGGATGGGGGGGATCGACATCGGCATATCGCAAGAAATGAAGCTTCTGGGTGTAACCTTCGATCAAAAACTGACCTTCAACACCCACGTCTCACACATTTGCAGGAAGGCAATTGCTATCTACAAGCAGCTGTGTAGAGCCGCAAAGATCAGTTGGGGGCTTCACCCAGAAGTTATTCGGGTGATATACGTGGCGACCGTAGAGCCCATAATACTTTACGCTGCTAGCGTCTGGGCACCGGCTGCAAAGAAGGTGGGCATTGTGAAGCAGCTTGGGACAGTCCAACGCGGAATTGCTCAGAAAATGTGCAAGGCATATCGCACGGTTTCCTTGGACTCAGCATTGGTGCTGTCCGGTTTGCTCCCCCTTGACCTCCGAGTTCGTGAGGCAGCATCACTGTACGAGGCCAGGAGGGGGGTGCCCCGGGCGTCACTGGGGGACAGGGAAGTCGAGCGAATGACCGCAGCAATTGAAAATCCCCATCCCGCATCACGTGACATCTTGCAGTTCAACAGTCTGATAAATCAAGAGCAACTCGACAACAACTGCAATTTTGACGTCCGTATCTTTACGGACGGGAGCAAGATCGGAGGAGGGGTTGGTGCTTCACTGTCCATATGGAATAGTGAGGCCGAGACCAGAGCCCTCAAACTTGCTCTATCAGATTACTGCACAGTTTATCAGGCTGAACTCCTAGCAATAACAAGAGCAACGAGGGAGATAATCAGGCGCAAGGAATCTTCTTTCGGAGTTTTCAGCGACTCAATGGCGGCTCTCCAAACAATCACGAATCCCGGTTCGCATCATCCTCTCGCTGTAGAAGCTAGGGATAATATAAAATCTGCATCCCACCAGAACAAGCTCGTAAACTTGTTCTGGATTAAAGCTCACGTAGGGCTGCCGGGGAACGAAAGAGCTGACCAACTAGCAAGAGAGGCCGCTGAGAACTCCAAAAGAAAGCCTGATTACGATCGGTGTCCGATCTCATACATCAAGCGAAGTATACGTGTGGAGACGCTTGATGAGTGGAACCGTAGATACGAAACCAGCGACACCGCATCTGTAACAAAGTTATTCTTCCCGGATGTGCGGGTGGCATACAGTGTCATTCGCAGGATAGGAACAAGCGGCCTGAATACACAGATAATGACGGGGCACGGTGGATTCTCTGAGTACTTGAATCGCTTCAAGTGCAAGGAGAGTCCATCGTGCGTCTGCGACCCGGACGCTAGTGAATCGGTCCAGCACGTACTATTTGACTGCCCACAATTTGCTAAACACCGTTTTAACGCCGAAAACATCATAGGCACGGCAATAACACCGTTCACAGTAAAGGACATAATTAAGAGCAAAGAGGCAGAAAAATTTTTGAATTATTGTAGATATATAGTAAAGAGAGTAATAAGTCGAAATAAAACAGCATAAATAAATATGCTGTCATAATATAGTACATTATATTAGAGGCCAGCATAGAATAATAGTAAGTAAAATATAATTTGGATAAATGAGTGAATAAATAAATAGATACAATATTATGTTAAAATTATAGCTTAAAATAAATACAAGTGTTAAAGTAAAAGCAAAAATAAGAAGTGCTGCAGCACCCCCCGTGTTTGTATGACAAGTAAAGAGAGTATTAGAATATGAAAGAAACAAATATATAAACTGTAAAATTAAACATAAGTATAGATTAAAGTAAATGTTAAAGTAATTAAATAAAAAACAGAAAAACAAAGGCTCCGATCATGTTGGAGGTAGTGGTATATTAAAAAAAAAAAATAAAAAAAAAAAAAAAAAAAAAAAAAAAACCTAACCTAACCTAACCTAACCTAACCTAACCTAACCTAACCTAACCTAACCTAACCTAACCTAACCTAACCTAACCTAACCTAACCTAACCTAACCTAACCTAACCTGAGCGAACCTAACCTGAGCGAACCTAACCTGAGCGAACCTAACCTGAGCGAACCTAACCTGAGCGAACCTAACCTGAGCGAACCTAACCTGAGCGAACCTAACCTGAGCGAACCTAACCTGAGCGAACCTAACCTGAGCGAACCTAACCTGAGCGAACCTAACCTGAGCGAACCTAACCTGAGCGAACCTAACCTGAGCGAACCTAACCTGAGCGAACCTAACCTGAGCGAACCTAACCTGAGCGAACCTAACCTGAGCGAACCTAACCTGAGCGAACCTAACCTGAGCGAACCTAACCTGAGCGAACCTAACCTGAGCGAACCTAACCTGAGCGAACCTAACCTGAGCGAACCTAACCTGAGCGAACCTAACCTGAGCGAACCTAACCTGAGCGAACCTAACCTGAGCGGCTATAACTTTGCATCCCGGTGACGCATTCTGAAGCTTTTTTCAGCGTAGTAATTCATTTTTAGGCTCCGTCTAACGTTCCCAATAGTTTAAATTGACAAAAACACCGAAAAACACTTTTCGGTTATTCACTTGCAAAAATTTCAGTGTAAATTCCTTTAAAAATTTTTTTATTACAAAACCTTCAGTTAAATTTACATTTTTATAATTTTAATTGATACTTACCTGCCTTACCTGTACTCCGGCGCGCGTTCCGCGTGTTCGAGTCCCGTTTGGTGGTGTTATTCCCGTTTTCTGCATACATTTTGGTCGTAAATTCAGTTTTTTCAGGAAATTTCAAAAATTTTCTTCAGCGTAAATTCCAAAAACCTCATAGCTCGCTGGCCGGCGCCGAGACGCGTCTTTTGACACCTCGCACGTCCGCCTAGCTCAGATAAAAAGTCAAAAATTTGTTGTAGTGGGGATTTTCATACGAGTAAGTACATACACGAAATCCACCTTAGTGATAGAACAATTTCATCTAACCGCTATAACTTTGCATCCCGGTGACGCATTCTGAAGCTTTTTTCAGCGTAGTAATTCATTTTTAGGCTCCGTCTAACGTTCCCAATAGTTTAAATTGACAAAAACACCGAAAAACACTTTTCGGTTATTCACTTGCAAAAATTTCAGTGTAAATTCCTTTAAAAATTTTTTTATTACAAAACCTTCAGTTAAATTTACATTTTTATAATTTTAATTGATACTTACCTGCCTTACCTGTACTCCGGCGCGCGTTCCGCGTGTTCGAGTCCCGTTTGGTGGTGTTATTCCCGTTTTCTGCATACATTTTGGTCGTAAATTCAGTTTTTTCAGGAAATTTCAAAAATTTTCTTCAGCGTAAATTCCAAAAACCTCATAGCTCGCTGGCCGGCGCCGAGACGCGTCTTTTGACACCTCGCACGTCCGCCTAGCTCAGATAAAAAGTCAAAAATTTGTTGTAGTGGGGATTTTCATACGAGTAAGTACATACACGAAATCCACCTTAGTGATAGAACAATTTCATCTAACCGCTATAACTTTGCATCCCGGTGACGCATTCTGAAGCTTTTTTCAGCGTAGTAATTCATTTTTAGGCTCCGTCTAACGTTCCCAATAGTTTAAATTGACAAAAACACCGAAAAACACTTTTCGGTTATTCACTTGCAAAAATTTCAGTGTAAATTCCTTTAAAAATTTTTTTATTACAAAACCTTCAGTTAAATTTACATTTTTATAATTTTAATTGATACTTACCTGCCTTACCTGTACTCCGGCGCGCGTTCCGCGTGTTCGAGTCCCGTTTGGTGGTGTTATTCCCGTTTTCTGCATACATTTTGGTCGTAAATTCAGTTTTTTCAGGAAATTTCAAAAATTTTCTTCAGCGTAAATTCCAAAAACCTCATAGCTCGCTGGCCGGCGCCGAGACGCGTCTTTTGACACCTCGCACGTCCGCCTAGCTCAGATAAAAAGTCAAAAATTTGTTGTAGTGGGGATTTTCATACGAGTAAGTACATACACGAAATCCACCTTAGTGATAGAACAATTTCATCTAACCGCTATAACTTTGCATCCCGGTGACGCATTCTGAAGCTTTTTTCAGCGTAGTAATTCATTTTTAGGCTCCGTCTAACGTTCCCAATAGTTTAAATTGACAAAAACACCGAAAAACACTTTTCGGTTATTCACTTGCAAAAATTTCAGTGTAAATTCCTTTAAAAATTTTTTTATTACAAAACCTTCAGTTAAATTTACATTTTTATAATTTTAATTGATACTTACCTGCCTTACCTGTACTCCGGCGCGCGTTCCGCGTGTTCGAGTCCCGTTTGGTGGTGTTATTCCCGTTTTCTGCATACATTTTGGTCGTAAATTCAGTTTTTTCAGGAAATTTCAAAAATTTTCTTCAGCGTAAATTCCAAAAACCTCATAGCTCGCTGGCCGGCGCCGAGACGCGTCTTTTGACACCTCGCACGTCCGCCTAGCTCAGATAAAAAGTCAAAAATTTGTTGTAGTGGGGATTTTCATACGAGTAAGTACATACACGAAATCCACCTTAGTGATAGAACAATTTCATCTAACCGCTATAACTTTGCATCCCGGTGACGCATTCTGAAGCTTTTTTCAGCGTAGTAATTCATTTTTAGGCTCCGTCTAACGTTCCCAATAGTTTAAATTGACAAAAACACCGAAAAACACTTTTCGGTTATTCACTTGCAAAAATTTCAGTGTAAATTCCTTTAAAAATTTTTTTATTACAAAACCTTCAGTTAAATTTACATTTTTATAATTTTAATTGATACTTACCTGCCTTACCTGTACTCCGGCGCGCGTTCCGCGTGTTCGAGTCCCGTTTGGTGGTGTTATTCCCGTTTTCTGCATACATTTTGGTCGTAAATTCAGTTTTTTCAGGAAATTTCAAAAATTTTCTTCAGCGTAAATTCCAAAAACCTCATAGCTCGCTGGCCGGCGCCGAGACGCGTCTTTTGACACCTCGCACGTCCGCCTAGCTCAGATAAAAAGTCAAAAATTTGTTGTAGTGGGGATTTTCATACGAGTAAGTACATACACGAAATCCACCTTAGTGATAGAACAATTTCATCTAACCGCTATAACTTTGCATCCCGGTGACGCATTCTGAAGCTTTTTTCAGCGTAGTAATTCATTTTTAGGCTCCGTCTAACGTTCCCAATAGTTTAAATTGACAAAAACACCGAAAAACACTTTTCGGTTATTCACTTGCAAAAATTTCAGTGTAAATTCCTTTAAAAATTTTTTTATTACAAAACCTTCAGTTAAATTTACATTTTTATAATTTTAATTGATACTTACCTGCCTTACCTGTACTCCGGCGCGCGTTCCGCGTGTTCGAGTCCCGTTTGGTGGTGTTATTCCCGTTTTCTGCATACATTTTGGTCGTAAATTCAGTTTTTTCAGGAAATTTCAAAAATTTTCTTCAGCGTAAATTCCAAAAACCTCATAGCTCGCTGGCCGGCGCCGAGACGCGTCTTTTGACACCTCGCACGTCCGCCTAGCTCAGATAAAAAGTCAAAAATTTGTTGTAGTGGGGATTTTCATACGAGTAAGTACATACACGAAATCCACCTTAGTGATAGAACAATTTCATCTAACCGCTATAACTTTGCATCCCGGTGACGCATTCTGAAGCTTTTTTCAGCGTAGTAATTCATTTTTAGGCTCCGTCTAACGTTCCCAATAGTTTAAATTGACAAAAACACCGAAAAACACTTTTCGGTTATTCACTTGCAAAAATTTCAGTGTAAATTCCTTTAAAAATTTTTTTATTACAAAACCTTCAGTTAAATTTACATTTTTATAATTTTAATTGATACTTACCTGCCTTACCTGTACTCCGGCGCGCGTTCCGCGTGTTCGAGTCCCGTTTGGTGGTGTTATTCCCGTTTTCTGCATACATTTTGGTCGTAAATTCAGTTTTTTCAGGAAATTTCAAAAATTTTCTTCAGCGTAAATTCCAAAAACCTCATAGCTCGCTGGCCGGCGCCGAGACGCGTCTTTTGACACCTCGCACGTCCGCCTAGCTCAGATAAAAAGTCAAAAATTTGTTGTAGTGGGGATTTTCATACGAGTAAGTACATACACGAAATCCACCTTAGTGATAGAACAATTTCATCTAACCGCTATAACTTTGCATCCCGGTGACGCATTCTGAAGCTTTTTTCAGCGTAGTAATTCATTTTTAGGCTCCGTCTAACGTTCCCAATAGTTTAAATTGACAAAAACACCGAAAAACACTTTTCGGTTATTCACTTGCAAAAATTTCAGTGTAAATTCCTTTAAAAATTTTTTTATTACAAAACCTTCAGTTAAATTTACATTTTTATAATTTTAATTGATACTTACCTGCCTTACCTGTACTCCGGCGCGCGTTCCGCGTGTTCGAGTCCCGTTTGGTGGTGTTATTCCCGTTTTCTGCATACATTTTGGTCGTAAATTCAGTTTTTTCAGGAAATTTCAAAAATTTTCTTCAGCGTAAATTCCAAAAACCTCATAGCTCGCTGGCCGGCGCCGAGACGCGTCTTTTGACACCTCGCACGTCCGCCTAGCTCAGATAAAAAGTCAAAAATTTGTTGTAGTGGGGATTTTCATACGAGTAAGTACATACACGAAATCCACCTTAGTGATAGAACAATTTCATCTAACCGCTATAACTTTGCATCCCGGTGACGCATTCTGAAGCTTTTTTCAGCGTAGTAATTCATTTTTAGGCTCCGTCTAACGTTCCCAATAGTTTAAATTGACAAAAACACCGAAAAACACTTTTCGGTTATTCACTTGCAAAAATTTCAGTGTAAATTCCTTTAAAAATTTTTTTATTACAAAACCTTCAGTTAAATTTACATTTTTATAATTTTAATTGATACTTACCTGCCTTACCTGTACTCCGGCGCGCGTTCCGCGTGTTCGAGTCCCGTTTGGTGGTGTTATTCCCGTTTTCTGCATACATTTTGGTCGTAAATTCAGTTTTTTCAGGAAATTTCAAAAATTTTCTTCAGCGTAAATTCCAAAAACCTCATAGCTCGCTGGCCGGCGCCGAGACGCGTCTTTTGACACCTCGCACGTCCGCCTAGCTCAGATAAAAAGTCAAAAATTTGTTGTAGTGGGGATTTTCATACGAGTAAGTACATACACGAAATCCACCTTAGTGATAGAACAATTTCATCTAACCGCTATAACTTTGCATCCCGGTGACGCATTCTGAAGCTTTTTTCAGCGTAGTAATTCATTTTTAGGCTCCGTCTAACGTTCCCAATAGTTTAAATTGACAAAAACACCGAAAAACACTTTTCGGTTATTCACTTGCAAAAATTTCAGTGTAAATTCCTTTAAAAATTTTTTTATTACAAAACCTTCAGTTAAATTTACATTTTTATAATTTTAATTGATACTTACCTGCCTTACCTGTACTCCGGCGCGCGTTCCGCGTGTTCGAGTCCCGTTTGGTGGTGTTATTCCCGTTTTCTGCATACATTTTGGTCGTAAATTCAGTTTTTTCAGGAAATTTCAAAAATTTTCTTCAGCGTAAATTCCAAAAACCTCATAGCTCGCTGGCCGGCGCCGAGACGCGTCTTTTGACACCTCGCACGTCCGCCTAGCTCAGATAAAAAGTCAAAAATTTGTTGTAGTGGGGATTTTCATACGAGTAAGTACATACACGAAATCCACCTTAGTGATAGAACAATTTCATCTAACCGCTATAACTTTGCATCCCGGTGACGCATTCTGAAGCTTTTTTCAGCGTAGTAATTCATTTTTAGGCTCCGTCTAACGTTCCCAATAGTTTAAATTGACAAAAACACCGAAAAACACTTTTCGGTTATTCACTTGCAAAAATTTCAGTGTAAATTCCTTTAAAAATTTTTTTATTACAAAACCTTCAGTTAAATTTACATTTTTATAATTTTAATTGATACTTACCTGCCTTACCTGTACTCCGGCGCGCGTTCCGCGTGTTCGAGTCCCGTTTGGTGGTGTTATTCCCGTTTTCTGCATACATTTTGGTCGTAAATTCAGTTTTTTCAGGAAATTTCAAAAATTTTCTTCAGCGTAAATTCCAAAAACCTCATAGCTCGCTGGCCGGCGCCGAGACGCGTCTTTTGACACCTCGCACGTCCGCCTAGCTCAGATAAAAAGTCAAAAATTTGTTGTAGTGGGGATTTTCATACGAGTAAGTACATACACGAAATCCACCTTAGTGATAGAACAATTTCATCTAACCGCTATAACTTTGCATCCCGGTGACGCATTCTGAAGCTTTTTTCAGCGTAGTAATTCATTTTTAGGCTCCGTCTAACGTTCCCAATAGTTTAAATTGACAAAAACACCGAAAAACACTTTTCGGTTATTCACTTGCAAAAATTTCAGTGTAAATTCCTTTAAAAATTTTTTTATTACAAAACCTTCAGTTAAATTTACATTTTTATAATTTTAATTGATACTTACCTGCCTTACCTGTACTCCGGCGCGCGTTCCGCGTGTTCGAGTCCCGTTTGGTGGTGTTATTCCCGTTTTCTGCATACATTTTGGTCGTAAATTCAGTTTTTTCAGGAAATTTCAAAAATTTTCTTCAGCGTAAATTCCAAAAACCTCATAGCTCGCTGGCCGGCGCCGAGACGCGTCTTTTGACACCTCGCACGTCCGCCTAGCTCAGATAAAAAGTCAAAAATTTGTTGTAGTGGGGATTTTCATACGAGTAAGTACATACACGAAATCCACCTTAGTGATAGAACAATTTCATCTAACCGCTATAACTTTGCATCCCGGTGACGCATTCTGAAGCTTTTTTCAGCGTAGTAATTCATTTTTAGGCTCCGTCTAACGTTCCCAATAGTTTAAATTGACAAAAACACCGAAAAACACTTTTCGGTTATTCACTTGCAAAAATTTCAGTGTAAATTCCTTTAAAAATTTTTTTATTACAAAACCTTCAGTTAAATTTACATTTTTATAATTTTAATTGATACTTACCTGCCTTACCTGTACTCCGGCGCGCGTTCCGCGTGTTCGAGTCCCGTTTGGTGGTGTTATTCCCGTTTTCTGCATACATTTTGGTCGTAAATTCAGTTTTTTCAGGAAATTTCAAAAATTTTCTTCAGCGTAAATTCCAAAAACCTCATAGCTCGCTGGCCGGCGCCGAGACGCGTCTTTTGACACCTCGCACGTCCGCCTAGCTCAGATAAAAAGTCAAAAATTTGTTGTAGTGGGGATTTTCATACGAGTAAGTACATACACGAAATCCACCTTAGTGATAGAACAATTTCATCTAACCGCTATAACTTTGCATCCCGGTGACGCATTCTGAAGCTTTTTTCAGCGTAGTAATTCATTTTTAGGCTCCGTCTAACGTTCCCAATAGTTTAAATTGACAAAAACACCGAAAAACACTTTTCGGTTATTCACTTGCAAAAATTTCAGTGTAAATTCCTTTAAAAATTTTTTTATTACAAAACCTTCAGTTAAATTTACATTTTTATAATTTTAATTGATACTTACCTGCCTTACCTGTACTCCGGCGCGCGTTCCGCGTGTTCGAGTCCCGTTTGGTGGTGTTATTCCCGTTTTCTGCATACATTTTGGTCGTAAATTCAGTTTTTTCAGGAAATTTCAAAAATTTTCTTCAGCGTAAATTCCAAAAACCTCATAGCTCGCTGGCCGGCGCCGAGACGCGTCTTTTGACACCTCGCACGTCCGCCTAGCTCAGATAAAAAGTCAAAAATTTGTTGTAGTGGGGATTTTCATACGAGTAAGTACATACACGAAATCCACCTTAGTGATAGAACAATTTCATCTAACCGCTATAACTTTGCATCCCGGTGACGCATTCTGAAGCTTTTTTCAGCGTAGTAATTCATTTTTAGGCTCCGTCTAACGTTCCCAATAGTTTAAATTGACAAAAACACCGAAAAACACTTTTCGGTTATTCACTTGCAAAAATTTCAGTGTAAATTCCTTTAAAAATTTTTTTATTACAAAACCTTCAGTTAAATTTACATTTTTATAATTTTAATTGATACTTACCTGCCTTACCTGTACTCCGGCGCGCGTTCCGCGTGTTCGAGTCCCGTTTGGTGGTGTTATTCCCGTTTTCTGCATACATTTTGGTCGTAAATTCAGTTTTTTCAGGAAATTTCAAAAATTTTCTTCAGCGTAAATTCCAAAAACCTCATAGCTCGCTGGCCGGCGCCGAGACGCGTCTTTTGACACCTCGCACGTCCGCCTAGCTCAGATAAAAAGTCAAAAATTTGTTGTAGTGGGGATTTTCATACGAGTAAGTACATACACGAAATCCACCTTAGTGATAGAACAATTTCATCTAACCGCTATAACTTTGCATCCCGGTGACGCATTCTGAAGCTTTTTTCAGCGTAGTAATTCATTTTTAGGCTCCGTCTAACGTTCCCAATAGTTTAAATTGACAAAAACACCGAAAAACACTTTTCGGTTATTCACTTGCAAAAATTTCAGTGTAAATTCCTTTAAAAATTTTTTTATTACAAAACCTTCAGTTAAATTTACATTTTTATAATTTTAATTGATACTTACCTGCCTTACCTGTACTCCGGCGCGCGTTCCGCGTGTTCGAGTCCCGTTTGGTGGTGTTATTCCCGTTTTCTGCATACATTTTGGTCGTAAATTCAGTTTTTTCAGGAAATTTCAAAAATTTTCTTCAGCGTAAATTCCAAAAACCTCATAGCTCGCTGGCCGGCGCCGAGACGCGTCTTTTGACACCTCGCACGTCCGCCTAGCTCAGATAAAAAGTCAAAAATTTGTTGTAGTGGGGATTTTCATACGAGTAAGTACATACACGAAATCCACCTTAGTGATAGAACAATTTCATCTAACCGCTATAACTTTGCATCCCGGTGACGCATTCTGAAGCTTTTTTCAGCGTAGTAATTCATTTTTAGGCTCCGTCTAACGTTCCCAATAGTTTAAATTGACAAAAACACCGAAAAACACTTTTCGGTTATTCACTTGCAAAAATTTCAGTGTAAATTCCTTTAAAAATTTTTTTATTACAAAACCTTCAGTTAAATTTACATTTTTATAATTTTAATTGATACTTACCTGCCTTACCTGTACTCCGGCGCGCGTTCCGCGTGTTCGAGTCCCGTTTGGTGGTGTTATTCCCGTTTTCTGCATACATTTTGGTCGTAAATTCAGTTTTTTCAGGAAATTTCAAAAATTTTCTTCAGCGTAAATTCCAAAAACCTCATAGCTCGCTGGCCGGCGCCGAGACGCGTCTTTTGACACCTCGCACGTCCGCCTAGCTCAGATAAAAAGTCAAAAATTTGTTGTAGTGGGGATTTTCATACGAGTAAGTACATACACGAAATCCACCTTAGTGATAGAACAATTTCATCTAACCGCTATAACTTTGCATCCCGGTGACGCATTCTGAAGCTTTTTTCAGCGTAGTAATTCATTTTTAGGCTCCGTCTAACGTTCCCAATAGTTTAAATTGACAAAAACACCGAAAAACACTTTTCGGTTATTCACTTGCAAAAATTTCAGTGTAAATTCCTTTAAAAATTTTTTTATTACAAAACCTTCAGTTAAATTTACATTTTTATAATTTTAATTGATACTTACCTGCCTTACCTGTACTCCGGCGCGCGTTCCGCGTGTTCGAGTCCCGTTTGGTGGTGTTATTCCCGTTTTCTGCATACATTTTGGTCGTAAATTCAGTTTTTTCAGGAAATTTCAAAAATTTTCTTCAGCGTAAATTCCAAAAACCTCATAGCTCGCTGGCCGGCGCCGAGACGCGTCTTTTGACACCTCGCACGTCCGCCTAGCTCAGATAAAAAGTCAAAAATTTGTTGTAGTGGGGATTTTCATACGAGTAAGTACATACACGAAATCCACCTTAGTGATAGAACAATTTCATCTAACCGCTATAACTTTGCATCCCGGTGACGCATTCTGAAGCTTTTTTCAGCGTAGTAATTCATTTTTAGGCTCCGTCTAACGTTCCCAATAGTTTAAATTGACAAAAACACCGAAAAACACTTTTCGGTTATTCACTTGCAAAAATTTCAGTGTAAATTCCTTTAAAAATTTTTTTATTACAAAACCTTCAGTTAAATTTACATTTTTATAATTTTAATTGATACTTACCTGCCTTACCTGTACTCCGGCGCGCGTTCCGCGTGTTCGAGTCCCGTTTGGTGGTGTTATTCCCGTTTTCTGCATACATTTTGGTCGTAAATTCAGTTTTTTCAGGAAATTTCAAAAATTTTCTTCAGCGTAAATTCCAAAAACCTCATAGCTCGCTGGCCGGCGCCGAGACGCGTCTTTTGACACCTCGCACGTCCGCCTAGCTCAGATAAAAAGTCAAAAATTTGTTGTAGTGGGGATTTTCATACGAGTAAGTACATACACGAAATCCACCTTAGTGATAGAACAATTTCATCTAACCGCTATAACTTTGCATCCCGGTGACGCATTCTGAAGCTTTTTTCAGCGTAGTAATTCATTTTTAGGCTCCGTCTAACGTTCCCAATAGTTTAAATTGACAAAAACACCGAAAAACACTTTTCGGTTATTCACTTGCAAAAATTTCAGTGTAAATTCCTTTAAAAATTTTTTTATTACAAAACCTTCAGTTAAATTTACATTTTTATAATTTTAATTGATACTTACCTGCCTTACCTGTACTCCGGCGCGCGTTCCGCGTGTTCGAGTCCCGTTTGGTGGTGTTATTCCCGTTTTCTGCATACATTTTGGTCGTAAATTCAGTTTTTTCAGGAAATTTCAAAAATTTTCTTCAGCGTAAATTCCAAAAACCTCATAGCTCGCTGGCCGGCGCCGAGACGCGTCTTTTGACACCTCGCACGTCCGCCTAGCTCAGATAAAAAGTCAAAAATTTGTTGTAGTGGGGATTTTCATACGAGTAAGTACATACACGAAATCCACCTTAGTGATAGAACAATTTCATCTAACCGCTATAACTTTGCATCCCGGTGACGCATTCTGAAGCTTTTTTCAGCGTAGTAATTCATTTTTAGGCTCCGTCTAACGTTCCCAATAGTTTAAATTGACAAAAACACCGAAAAACACTTTTCGGTTATTCACTTGCAAAAATTTCAGTGTAAATTCCTTTAAAAATTTTTTTATTACAAAACCTTCAGTTAAATTTACATTTTTATAATTTTAATTGATACTTACCTGCCTTACCTGTACTCCGGCGCGCGTTCCGCGTGTTCGAGTCCCGTTTGGTGGTGTTATTCCCGTTTTCTGCATACATTTTGGTCGTAAATTCAGTTTTTTCAGGAAATTTCAAAAATTTTCTTCAGCGTAAATTCCAAAAACCTCATAGCTCGCTGGCCGGCGCCGAGACGCGTCTTTTGACACCTCGCACGTCCGCCTAGCTCAGATAAAAAGTCAAAAATTTGTTGTAGTGGGGATTTTCATACGAGTAAGTACATACACGAAATCCACCTTAGTGATAGAACAATTTCATCTAACCGCTATAACTTTGCATCCCGGTGACGCATTCTGAAGCTTTTTTCAGCGTAGTAATTCATTTTTAGGCTCCGTCTAACGTTCCCAATAGTTTAAATTGACAAAAACACCGAAAAACACTTTTCGGTTATTCACTTGCAAAAATTTCAGTGTAAATTCCTTTAAAAATTTTTTTATTACAAAACCTTCAGTTAAATTTACATTTTTATAATTTTAATTGATACTTACCTGCCTTACCTGTACTCCGGCGCGCGTTCCGCGTGTTCGAGTCCCGTTTGGTGGTGTTATTCCCGTTTTCTGCATACATTTTGGTCGTAAATTCAGTTTTTTCAGGAAATTTCAAAAATTTTCTTCAGCGTAAATTCCAAAAACCTCATAGCTCGCTGGCCGGCGCCGAGACGCGTCTTTTGACACCTCGCACGTCCGCCTAGCTCAGATAAAAAGTCAAAAATTTGTTGTAGTGGGGATTTTCATACGAGTAAGTACATACACGAAATCCACCTTAGTGATAGAACAATTTCATCTAACCGCTATAACTTTGCATCCCGGTGACGCATTCTGAAGCTTTTTTCAGCGTAGTAATTCATTTTTAGGCTCCGTCTAACGTTCCCAATAGTTTAAATTGACAAAAACACCGAAAAACACTTTTCGGTTATTCACTTGCAAAAATTTCAGTGTAAATTCCTTTAAAAATTTTTTTATTACAAAACCTTCAGTTAAATTTACATTTTTATAATTTTAATTGATACTTACCTGCCTTACCTGTACTCCGGCGCGCGTTCCGCGTGTTCGAGTCCCGTTTGGTGGTGTTATTCCCGTTTTCTGCATACATTTTGGTCGTAAATTCAGTTTTTTCAGGAAATTTCAAAAATTTTCTTCAGCGTAAATTCCAAAAACCTCATAGCTCGCTGGCCGGCGCCGAGACGCGTCTTTTGACACCTCGCACGTCCGCCTAGCTCAGATAAAAAGTCAAAAATTTGTTGTAGTGGGGATTTTCATACGAGTAAGTACATACACGAAATCCACCTTAGTGATAGAACAATTTCATCTAACCGCTATAACTTTGCATCCCGGTGACGCATTCTGAAGCTTTTTTCAGCGTAGTAATTCATTTTTAGGCTCCGTCTAACGTTCCCAATAGTTTAAATTGACAAAAACACCGAAAAACACTTTTCGGTTATTCACTTGCAAAAATTTCAGTGTAAATTCCTTTAAAAATTTTTTTATTACAAAACCTTCAGTTAAATTTACATTTTTATAATTTTAATTGATACTTACCTGCCTTACCTGTACTCCGGCGCGCGTTCCGCGTGTTCGAGTCCCGTTTGGTGGTGTTATTCCCGTTTTCTGCATACATTTTGGTCGTAAATTCAGTTTTTTCAGGAAATTTCAAAAATTTTCTTCAGCGTAAATTCCAAAAACCTCATAGCTCGCTGGCCGGCGCCGAGACGCGTCTTTTGACACCTCGCACGTCCGCCTAGCTCAGATAAAAAGTCAAAAATTTGTTGTAGTGGGGATTTTCATACGAGTAAGTACATACACGAAATCCACCTTAGTGATAGAACAATTTCATCTAACCGCTATAACTTTGCATCCCGGTGACGCATTCTGAAGCTTTTTTCAGCGTAGTAATTCATTTTTAGGCTCCGTCTAACGTTCCCAATAGTTTAAATTGACAAAAACACCGAAAAACACTTTTCGGTTATTCACTTGCAAAAATTTCAGTGTAAATTCCTTTAAAAATTTTTTTATTACAAAACCTTCAGTTAAATTTACATTTTTATAATTTTAATTGATACTTACCTGCCTTACCTGTACTCCGGCGCGCGTTCCGCGTGTTCGAGTCCCGTTTGGTGGTGTTATTCCCGTTTTCTGCATACATTTTGGTCGTAAATTCAGTTTTTTCAGGAAATTTCAAAAATTTTCTTCAGCGTAAATTCCAAAAACCTCATAGCTCGCTGGCCGGCGCCGAGACGCGTCTTTTGACACCTCGCACGTCCGCCTAGCTCAGATAAAAAGTCAAAAATTTGTTGTAGTGGGGATTTTCATACGAGTAAGTACATACACGAAATCCACCTTAGTGATAGAACAATTTCATCTAACCGCTATAACTTTGCATCCCGGTGACGCATTCTGAAGCTTTTTTCAGCGTAGTAATTCATTTTTAGGCTCCGTCTAACGTTCCCAATAGTTTAAATTGACAAAAACACCGAAAAACACTTTTCGGTTATTCACTTGCAAAAATTTCAGTGTAAATTCCTTTAAAAATTTTTTTATTACAAAACCTTCAGTTAAATTTACATTTTTATAATTTTAATTGATACTTACCTGCCTTACCTGTACTCCGGCGCGCGTTCCGCGTGTTCGAGTCCCGTTTGGTGGTGTTATTCCCGTTTTCTGCATACATTTTGGTCGTAAATTCAGTTTTTTCAGGAAATTTCAAAAATTTTCTTCAGCGTAAATTCCAAAAACCTCATAGCTCGCTGGCCGGCGCCGAGACGCGTCTTTTGACACCTCGCACGTCCGCCTAGCTCAGATAAAAAGTCAAAAATTTGTTGTAGTGGGGATTTTCATACGAGTAAGTACATACACGAAATCCACCTTAGTGATAGAACAATTTCATCTAACCGCTATAACTTTGCATCCCGGTGACGCATTCTGAAGCTTTTTTCAGCGTAGTAATTCATTTTTAGGCTCCGTCTAACGTTCCCAATAGTTTAAATTGACAAAAACACCGAAAAACACTTTTCGGTTATTCACTTGCAAAAATTTCAGTGTAAATTCCTTTAAAAATTTTTTTATTACAAAACCTTCAGTTAAATTTACATTTTTATAATTTTAATTGATACTTACCTGCCTTACCTGTACTCCGGCGCGCGTTCCGCGTGTTCGAGTCCCGTTTGGTGGTGTTATTCCCGTTTTCTGCATACATTTTGGTCGTAAATTCAGTTTTTTCAGGAAATTTCAAAAATTTTCTTCAGCGTAAATTCCAAAAACCTCATAGCTCGCTGGCCGGCGCCGAGACGCGTCTTTTGACACCTCGCACGTCCGCCTAGCTCAGATAAAAAGTCAAAAATTTGTTGTAGTGGGGATTTTCATACGAGTAAGTACATACACGAAATCCACCTTAGTGATAGAACAATTTCATCTAACCGCTATAACTTTGCATCCCGGTGACGCATTCTGAAGCTTTTTTCAGCGTAGTAATTCATTTTTAGGCTCCGTCTAACGTTCCCAATAGTTTAAATTGACAAAAACACCGAAAAACACTTTTCGGTTATTCACTTGCAAAAATTTCAGTGTAAATTCCTTTAAAAATTTTTTTATTACAAAACCTTCAGTTAAATTTACATTTTTATAATTTTAATTGATACTTACCTGCCTTACCTGTACTCCGGCGCGCGTTCCGCGTGTTCGAGTCCCGTTTGGTGGTGTTATTCCCGTTTTCTGCATACATTTTGGTCGTAAATTCAGTTTTTTCAGGAAATTTCAAAAATTTTCTTCAGCGTAAATTCCAAAAACCTCATAGCTCGCTGGCCGGCGCCGAGACGCGTCTTTTGACACCTCGCACGTCCGCCTAGCTCAGATAAAAAGTCAAAAATTTGTTGTAGTGGGGATTTTCATACGAGTAAGTACATACACGAAATCCACCTTAGTGATAGAACAATTTCATCTAACCGCTATAACTTTGCATCCCGGTGACGCATTCTGAAGCTTTTTTCAGCGTAGTAATTCATTTTTAGGCTCCGTCTAACGTTCCCAATAGTTTAAATTGACAAAAACACCGAAAAACACTTTTCGGTTATTCACTTGCAAAAATTTCAGTGTAAATTCCTTTAAAAATTTTTTTATTACAAAACCTTCAGTTAAATTTACATTTTTATAATTTTAATTGATACTTACCTGCCTTACCTGTACTCCGGCGCGCGTTCCGCGTGTTCGAGTCCCGTTTGGTGGTGTTATTCCCGTTTTCTGCATACATTTTGGTCGTAAATTCAGTTTTTTCAGGAAATTTCAAAAATTTTCTTCAGCGTAAATTCCAAAAACCTCATAGCTCGCTGGCCGGCGCCGAGACGCGTCTTTTGACACCTCGCACGTCCGCCTAGCTCAGATAAAAAGTCAAAAATTTGTTGTAGTGGGGATTTTCATACGAGTAAGTACATACACGAAATCCACCTTAGTGATAGAACAATTTCATCTAACCGCTATAACTTTGCATCCCGGTGACGCATTCTGAAGCTTTTTTCAGCGTAGTAATTCATTTTTAGGCTCCGTCTAACGTTCCCAATAGTTTAAATTGACAAAAACACCGAAAAACACTTTTCGGTTATTCACTTGCAAAAATTTCAGTGTAAATTCCTTTAAAAATTTTTTTATTACAAAACCTTCAGTTAAATTTACATTTTTATAATTTTAATTGATACTTACCTGCCTTACCTGTACTCCGGCGCGCGTTCCGCGTGTTCGAGTCCCGTTTGGTGGTGTTATTCCCGTTTTCTGCATACATTTTGGTCGTAAATTCAGTTTTTTCAGGAAATTTCAAAAATTTTCTTCAGCGTAAATTCCAAAAACCTCATAGCTCGCTGGCCGGCGCCGAGACGCGTCTTTTGACACCTCGCACGTCCGCCTAGCTCAGATAAAAAGTCAAAAATTTGTTGTAGTGGGGATTTTCATACGAGTAAGTACATACACGAAATCCACCTTAGTGATAGAACAATTTCATCTAACCGCTATAACTTTGCATCCCGGTGACGCATTCTGAAGCTTTTTTCAGCGTAGTAATTCATTTTTAGGCTCCGTCTAACGTTCCCAATAGTTTAAATTGACAAAAACACCGAAAAACACTTTTCGGTTATTCACTTGCAAAAATTTCAGTGTAAATTCCTTTAAAAATTTTTTTATTACAAAACCTTCAGTTAAATTTACATTTTTATAATTTTAATTGATACTTACCTGCCTTACCTGTACTCCGGCGCGCGTTCCGCGTGTTCGAGTCCCGTTTGGTGGTGTTATTCCCGTTTTCTGCATACATTTTGGTCGTAAATTCAGTTTTTTCAGGAAATTTCAAAAATTTTCTTCAGCGTAAATTCCAAAAACCTCATAGCTCGCTGGCCGGCGCCGAGACGCGTCTTTTGACACCTCGCACGTCCGCCTAGCTCAGATAAAAAGTCAAAAATTTGTTGTAGTGGGGATTTTCATACGAGTAAGTACATACACGAAATCCACCTTAGTGATAGAACAATTTCATCTAACCGCTATAACTTTGCATCCCGGTGACGCATTCTGAAGCTTTTTTCAGCGTAGTAATTCATTTTTAGGCTCCGTCTAACGTTCCCAATAGTTTAAATTGACAAAAACACCGAAAAACACTTTTCGGTTATTCACTTGCAAAAATTTCAGTGTAAATTCCTTTAAAAATTTTTTTATTACAAAACCTTCAGTTAAATTTACATTTTTATAATTTTAATTGATACTTACCTGCCTTACCTGTACTCCGGCGCGCGTTCCGCGTGTTCGAGTCCCGTTTGGTGGTGTTATTCCCGTTTTCTGCATACATTTTGGTCGTAAATTCAGTTTTTTCAGGAAATTTCAAAAATTTTCTTCAGCGTAAATTCCAAAAACCTCATAGCTCGCTGGCCGGCGCCGAGACGCGTCTTTTGACACCTCGCACGTCCGCCTAGCTCAGATAAAAAGTCAAAAATTTGTTGTAGTGGGGATTTTCATACGAGTAAGTACATACACGAAATCCACCTTAGTGATAGAACAATTTCATCTAACCGCTATAACTTTGCATCCCGGTGACGCATTCTGAAGCTTTTTTCAGCGTAGTAATTCATTTTTAGGCTCCGTCTAACGTTCCCAATAGTTTAAATTGACAAAAACACCGAAAAACACTTTTCGGTTATTCACTTGCAAAAATTTCAGTGTAAATTCCTTTAAAAATTTTTTTATTACAAAACCTTCAGTTAAATTTACATTTTTATAATTTTAATTGATACTTACCTGCCTTACCTGTACTCCGGCGCGCGTTCCGCGTGTTCGAGTCCCGTTTGGTGGTGTTATTCCCGTTTTCTGCATACATTTTGGTCGTAAATTCAGTTTTTTCAGGAAATTTCAAAAATTTTCTTCAGCGTAAATTCCAAAAACCTCATAGCTCGCTGGCCGGCGCCGAGACGCGTCTTTTGACACCTCGCACGTCCGCCTAGCTCAGATAAAAAGTCAAAAATTTGTTGTAGTGGGGATTTTCATACGAGTAAGTACATACACGAAATCCACCTTAGTGATAGAACAATTTCATCTAACCGCTATAACTTTGCATCCCGGTGACGCATTCTGAAGCTTTTTTCAGCGTAGTAATTCATTTTTAGGCTCCGTCTAACGTTCCCAATAGTTTAAATTGACAAAAACACCGAAAAACACTTTTCGGTTATTCACTTGCAAAAATTTCAGTGTAAATTCCTTTAAAAATTTTTTTATTACAAAACCTTCAGTTAAATTTACATTTTTATAATTTTAATTGATACTTACCTGCCTTACCTGTACTCCGGCGCGCGTTCCGCGTGTTCGAGTCCCGTTTGGTGGTGTTATTCCCGTTTTCTGCATACATTTTGGTCGTAAATTCAGTTTTTTCAGGAAATTTCAAAAATTTTCTTCAGCGTAAATTCCAAAAACCTCATAGCTCGCTGGCCGGCGCCGAGACGCGTCTTTTGACACCTCGCACGTCCGCCTAGCTCAGATAAAAAGTCAAAAATTCACCCATTCGTGTCTAGGCAGGTAAACTTTTCGGTTTTTCACGAAAAAATTTGTTTCTGTTTTTTGCTCTTCCGGGTACCTTAGTACCCCTTTAATTACGACGCAGGGAAAATAGACGGATTTTGACATTTTTAGCGCCTCTGAAGGCGTGTCATTGACACATTTTATATATTGACCGAGTCCTTGTGTAAAGGGCTCGCATTTTTAAAGTTCTCTTGCTGGTCCCCTCTTTACAGGGACACAGAAGAGACACCAGTGCCCTCTGACCGTTCTGTTAATGAACCTCACGTTCACTAAAGACACTGCCATGTTCCGCACGCCGGCCAAGAAAACCGCGAGCTCACCTGTTTTCGGGGGTTCGCCGCGATCCGCAGAGAAAGCTGGGACCTCGCAGCCGAGCAGCAGTAGGGATTTGGAGGCCGGGGAAATAGAGCCCAAGGCAAAGTCCCCGGCCAACCCAAAACCTGGTGCAACTCCGCCGGCAGCACAAAAAATCCCCTCCTCTCTGGGGACGCGGCGGGCCTCCGCAGATGCCGCGGTATCCAGTAACAAGCCCGCACCAATTAAGTACCCGAACCTGACAGCGGAGGCGAGAGCTTGCCTAAGCAAAGCAAAGCTGCACTTGGGCAACTCTCGAAATCTAAAAACAGAAATCAAGACGGAGGTTTTGGCGGCCATCACTCGGCTGTATGAAATCGTAAAAGAGTCTGAGAAGTCGAGACCATCTGTTACTGCCGCCCCCATTCCGACTGTAATTCAGACCAGTCTGCCCTCCCCAAACGAGGAAACCGGGGTCGACCTCACAAAACAGCTGGAGGAGAATAGCGCCCTCCTTAAAGAAAACCTCCAAAAAATGGAGTCGCTGCGAGAAGTCTTAGCGACAACGACAAGGGACTTTGCTGAGGAGAGGACATACGCGGCTGTGGCTGCTGCGCACAACAGCCAAACCGGGGCTCAGACCCTGGGGCGGGCAACGCTGCACTCCGTTGTTGTCTCCTCAACAAAGGAAACAGACACAGGGGAAGAGGTTCTGGAAAGGGTGAGGAAGGCAGTCGATGCGAAGGAGGGCTGGGTGAAGGTGGAGAGGGTCAGAAAAGCGAAGGATAGGAAGATCATAATGGGGTGTCACTCAAAGGAGGAGAGGACAAAAATAAAGGAGAGGATCGAAGCGGCTGGACAGGGCCTCGTCGTCGAGGAAGTGACGAACCGGGACCCGCTTCTGATTTTGAGGGACGTTTTGCTTATTCATAGTGACGAAGAAGTTGTAAGGGCCCTCAGAAATCAGAATCGGGAACTATTCCACGGCCTCGGAGACGAGGACCAAAGGACGGTGATCAAATTCCGAAGGAAGACGCGCAACCCTCATCTGAACCACATTGTGCTCAGTGTGTCCCCATTAATCTGGAGGAGGGCCATCGAAGGTGGCAAACTCAGAATTGACCTCCAGATTGTGCGCGTCGAAGATCAGACGCCACTGGTGCAGTGTACCCGCTGCTTGGGCTACGGACACAGCAAGCGGTTCTGTAAGAACCCAGCCGATCTGTGCAGCCACTGTGGCGGCCTACACTTAAGAGCAGACTGCCCGGATAGGCAAATGGGCGAAGCAGCGGTGTGCATAAACTGCACCAAAGAAAAATCGGGGAACACTGAGCACAATGCATTCAGCACTGAATGCCCTGTAAGGCGAAAGTGGGATGCCCTCGCTCGAGCCTCAATAGCGTATTGCTAAGGTTGTCTCTGATACCCATCAGTATAAAATAGTCCAGGCCAACCTGCAACGGAGTCAACTGGCCACAAACGAGCTGCTGCTGGAGGCTGACAAGCGCAAACTTGCCGTAGCACTGCTCCAGGAGCCTTATGTGGGTGGGGTGAGAAGGATGAAGGGCTACCGGGGCGTAAGGGTCTTTCAGAGCTCTGAGGGAGGAGAAGGGACTGTAAAGGCAGCAGTGGCTGTCCTTGACCAAAGCCTTGACATCATACAGTACCCGCAACTCACCACAAATAACATCGTTGTGGTGGGAGTCCGAACCAGATCCTGGACGATCACGCTGGTGTCCTTCTACTTCGAGCCCGACAAGCCCATAGAGCCATACTTGGAGCAGCTAAAACGAGTGGAGCAAGTGGTGGGCCCTAGCAGGTTGGTTATTGGAGGAGACGCAAATGCGAAAAGTACTTGGTGGGGTAGCGGCAACGAGGACTCGAGAGGGGAGCATATGTGTGGAACGCTAGGGGAAATGGGCTTGCAGATCCTAAACACGGGCGACACCCCAACCTTCGACACCATCAGGGGAGGTATCAGGTACAGCAGCCACGTGGACGTAACGGCCTGTTCGGCCGACATGCTGGACCTGGTGGACGGCTGGCGAATCGTGGAAGGACTCACGGGCTCCGACCATAACGGCATACTTTTCGGCATACAACTACAAAAATCTAAAGGGTTAAGCATCGAGCGCACCACAAGAATATACAACACAAAGGACGCAAATTGGAGACAGTTTCATGAGAAACTGTCTCAAATTATGTCGGCAAATAATCTAACAGTTACAGAGCTCACAAACATAAACACTACAGACAAACTAGAACACACAATAAACACATACACACAAGCCGTAACTGAAACATGTACACTCACACTAAAAACAAAAAAGAAACACCAAACACTTACCTTGCCGTGGTGGTCCGAGGAGCTCGCGAGGATGAAGAAGCTGGTCGCAACCAGGAAACGCAGAATCAGGAACGCAGCGCCGGTCCGGAGAGAGATGGTGGTCGGGCTGTACCTGGAAGAAAAAGAAAGATATGAGGATGCTGTGAGGAAAGCAACCGAGGAGAGTTGGAGGCATTTTTGCGGGAAGCAGGACAGGGAAGGCGTCTGGGAGGGGATCTACAGAGTCATGGGAAGGGTCGCGAAAAGAGAAGAAGATCCGCCGCTGTGGTCGGGAGGTGAGGTGCTGGATGCGAAGGGTTCGGTGAGGCTGTTGGCCGACACGTTCTACCCCGAGGACCGCGAGGAAGACGACACCTTGGACCATCGCCAAACTCGGCTACTAGCAGAAAGGGTAAACGAGTGGAGCCATGATGAACAACATGACCCACCGTTTACCCGGAGTGAGCTTGATAGGTCCATTGGGTCGTTCAACCCAAAAAAGGCCCCGGGAGCCGACGGCCTCACTGCCGACATCTGCTCTCAGGCCATTTACTGCAATCCTGAATTCTTCCTGTCGCTTTTAAATAAATGCCTGGCACACCAATATTTCCCGAAGTCCTGGAAGGAAGCAACGGTGGTAGTGCTCAGGAAGCCAGGCAAAGACACGTACACCGTCCCGAAATCCTACAGGCCGATTGGGCTTTTGCCTGTACTAGGGAAGGTGTACGAGAGGATGCTGGTTGCTCGTCTCAAGTTTTACCTGCTCCCAAGGATTAGTACTCGCCAATACGGCTTTATGCCCCAAAAGAGCACCGAGGACTCCCTCTATACTCTCGTGCATTACATCCGCACAATGCTGGAGAGAAAAAAGATCGTTACGCTTGTGTCACTGGATATAGAGGGAGCTTTCGACAGTGCGTGGTGGCCCGCTATTAAGGTACGATTGGCTGAGGAAAAGTGTCCTATAAACTTGAGACGAGTAGTCGACAGCTATCTCAGCGACAGGGAGGTCAGAGTGAGATACGCGGGGGAGGAGTGCAGAAAAGCGACAAGCAAAGGGTGCGTCCAGGGTTCCATAGGTGGCCCTATCTTCTGGAATCTGCTGCTGGACCCACTCTTGAAGCAGCTGGAGGATAGAGGCCACTACTGCCAGGCATTCGCCGATGACGTCGTTATGGTTTTCGTCGGCGAGTCGGCATTGGAAATCGAGGGACGGGCCGGTGCCGCTCTCGAACATGTTCAGGCGTGGGGTGCCAGAAATAAGCTCAAATTCGCGCCGCACAAAACCTGTGCGATGGTGCTGACGCGGAGGCTGAAGTACGACACACCGCGCTTGACCATGGGGGGGATCGACATCGGTATGTCCCAAGACATAAAAATCCTGGGCGTCACAATAGACAGCAAGCTGACCTTCAACAAGCACATAACTATCGCCTGTAAAAAGGCGATAGGTATATATAAACAGCTGGCCAGAGCTGCTCGAGTGAGCTGGGGCTTAAGCCCGGAGGTTATACGGGTCATTTATACCGCAGCGGTTGAGCCAATACTCTTGTATGCCGCAAGTGCGTGGGCGCCAGCCGCAAATAAGTTGGGAGTGAGAAAACAACTGAACGTGGTCCAGAGAGGGTTCGCGCAAAAGCTGTGTAGAGCCTACCGCACAGTCTCCCTTAACTCGGCACTGGTGCTGGCCGGGATACTCCCAATCGACCTGCGCATTCGCGAGGCGGCAGCGCTGTATGAGGCCAAGAGGGGAGTGTCCCAGTCAGTAATGGGAGACAGGGAAATTGAGCGGATGGCTCCAGCAATAGAATCCCCGCACCCAGCGGAGCAAACGAACCTGAAGTTCGAAAACCTGGTAGACGAGGAACAATACAAAAACCACAGCAAATTTGCTGTGAGGATTTTCACCGACGGCAGCAAGATTGAGGGCAGAGTCGGAGCGGCGCTATCCTTGTGGAATGACGTCGCCGAGACAAAGGCCCTCAAACTTGCCTTGCCGTCCTACTGCACCGTCTACCAGGCTGAACTCCTGGCTTTACAAAGAGCGGCAGGGGAAGCGCTCAAGTCCCGTGAAACCTCTTTCGGCATTTTCAGCGACTCTATGGCGGCCCTTCAGTCGGTAATCAACACAAGTTCCCCCCACCCCTTGGCCGTGGATACAAGGGACACCCTACGACGCTGCAAGCTCCAGAGCAAGAGTGTCTCCTTGTTCTGGATAAAGGCTCACGCAGGGTTGGAGGGAAACGAGAGAGCCGACCAGCTCGCGAAGGAGGCCGCCCAGGGGTCGAAGAAAAGGCCGGACTACGATTTGTGTCCTGTATCATTCATCAAGCGACAAATCCGATCGGAAACGCTTGAGGAATGGAACAGGAGATATCGGTCAGGTGACACGGCTTCGGGCACGAAACTGTTCTTCCCGGATGCGGTGATAGCGTATGGTGTGGTGCGGAAGATGACCCACACGAGTATAACCACGCAGATTCTAACGGGGCACGGTGGGTTCTCTGCATATTTGAAACGCTTCAAGTGTAAAGAGAATCCATCGTGCGCATGTGAGCCTGGTGTCGAGGAGTCACTTCCGCATATTCTGTTTAACTGCCCAATGAACGCTAAAAAGCGATATGAGACGGAACAGAAACTCGATATCAAATTAAACGCCACAAATGCGTCAGAGTTGATGATTAGTAAAAAACGGGACGAATTTCTAAAATATTGCATAGAAACTGCAACACAAGTAATAAAAAGAAACAAGAAAGATTAAGAAAGTATGCTGTCCTAATATAATGTATATATTAAAGACAAGCATAAAAAATTAGTATGTAAAATAAAGAGGTCAAATTAGTATAAGTTTAAATGTTACTTAAAATACTTTTTTCAGCAAATATCAAAATTAACATCAGCATAAATCCATTTAAAAAACGTTTCAAAATTTTATTTCTTTTAAATATCTCAATAAAATACACAAGAATAGAATCAAATAAAATAGCAAAATAATGGCTCTGATAATGTCAGAGGGTCACTGAGTAGGGCAGGAGTGTGGTTTTAGCCGGTAAGAGTCCGGCACTGCCCAGACTGCGTCATTAGTGAAACAGTCTGGGCGTCCATGAGGATTTCCCACTCCTGCCAAAACAAAAAAAAAAAAAAAAAAAAAAAAAAAACCTAACCTGAGCGAACCTAACCTGAGCGAACCTAACCTGAGCGAACCTAACCTGAGCGAACCTAACCTGAGCGAACCTAACAGCGTAGTAATTCATTTTTAGGCTCCGTCTTACGTTCCCACTAGTTTAAATTGACAAAACACCGAAAAACACTTTTCGGTTATTCACTTGGTAAAAATTTCAGTATAAATTTCTTTAAAAAATTTTTTATTTCAAAACCTTCAGGTAAATTTACATTTTTATAATTTTAATTGGTACTTACCTGCCTTACCTGTACTCCGGCGCGCGTTCCGCGTGTTCGAGTCCCGTTTGGTGGTGTTATTCCCGTTTTCTACATACATTTTGGTCGTAAATACAGTTTTTTCAGGAAATTTCAGAAATTTTCTTCAGCGTAAATTTCAAAAACCTCATAACTCGCTGGATGGCGCCGAGACGCGTCTTTTGACACCTCGCACGTCCGCCTAGCTCAGATAGAAACCCACCCACCCATTTGTGTCTAGGCAGGTAAACTTTTGAGTTTTGACAAAAAATTAGTTTGCATTTTTTGCCCTTCCAGCTGCGTTAATACCTAGTTCTATAGTGACACTGGGAAAATAGACGGTTCCTGACACTTTTAGCGCCTTTGAAGGCGTGTTATTTACACTTACGACTCGACATTTTTAATTTTGACGGTAACTATAGCTTTATTGAGCAATAGCTTTTAGAATGGGACACCTGCAAGTGTCACAAATAAGTGACACATTTTATTCAGACTTACTCCATATAGAGTAAAAACTTGTTACACTAAGACGTCTTTTGACAAATCTAAATTTCTTGTGACGTTATTAGTATTAAAGAAACTTACACGTCTTAATTAAAAGATAGACTACCCTACCTACAACATCATGCTCGGACTTAGGACCCCGTGCAAAAACACGGCATCAAACTACCCAAAGAAAGCCGCGGAATCGGCCGAAAAGGTATCTCCCTCCACGTCGGGAACCCAGGTCAAAACAAAACTTTTGTGGTCCGACATGGCATTGGTGAGATAGAGGCCAGGACAAAGACCTTACCAAAAAAGGTGGCGGCGCCGGTGGCGGGTCCCTCCAAGGCAAAAACCCAAACACCGTCGTTGGATGACCCTGATAGCCCGCCCCCGAAACCGATATATCCCACCAGACTTGCTGAGGGAAGGGCATGCCTCAGTAAGGCAAAGCTCCACCTCGGCAACTCTAGAAACACAAAAACTGAAATTAAAGATGGTGTTATCGCAGCCGTGGAACGACTTTATCAGCTGCTTAAGGAGTCGGAGGCGGTTAAGGGCAAGGAAACAGCTCAGAGAAAAGGGCGATGTGAGAAGGAAGAGGAGGAACCTTTACACCCTCCACTCTCTTCTCACCCTGCCAGTTGTCAGGTGGAAAACGAGCTGCTCAAAAAGATGGAGGAGCACCTCAATCTCATCACAGTAAACAACGAAAAGATGGAGGGTCTCAGAGACACGTTACTGTCCCATCAAAAAGTCTTGGAGGGGACCACCTATGCGAGCGTGGCGGCTGGCAGTAGTAGGGGAAGACTCCCGGAGCAAGCCACCCTGCACTCCGTGGTGGTCACCTCCACGGACGAAACAGAGACTGGGGATGAGGTGCTCCACAAAATCCGGACTGCGGTAAACGCCAAGGAAGGGGGGGTGACCATCGATAAAATTAGGAAGGCCAAAGACAGAAAGGTCATCATGGGTTGCCGGAGCGAGGAAGAGAGGCGTGTATTAAAGGAGAGAATCCAGAAGGCGGGTAATCACCTTAACGTCGACGACATTAGGAACAAAGACCCACTTCTAATCCTCAAAGACGTCATGACATACAACACCGATGACGATATCCTTCTCGCCTTGAGAAATCAGAACGAGAGGATATTCAGGGATCTTGACAAAGAGGAAAATAGAGTGGAGATCCGATACAGGAAGAGAACAAGAAACCCTCTTATGAACCATGTCGTCGTTAGGGTGTCCCCCAAAATATGGACCAGGATTATGGACGCGGAGACCGTGCAGATTGACCTGCAGCGTATCCGAATCGCAGACCAGTCCCCCCTTGTCCAGTGTTCGCTCTGTCTGGGGTACGGCCATGGCAGGCGTTTCTGCAAAGAAACGGTTGAGAAATGTAGCCATTGCGCCGGGCCCCACAAAAAGTCGGACTGTAGTTACTGGCTCAATGGTGCAGTGCCGACATGCTGCAATTGCACGCATGCCAAACTGGCTAATGCAGAGCACAACGCCTTCAGTGAGGACTGCCCGATAAGAAGGAAGTGGGATGCATTGGCGAGGGCCACTACGGCGTATTGCTAAGGTGGTCACGGGCAGAGGAGCACTAGAGAGCAACACACCCACCAGCGAGGCTCCACACCTGGTAGTGCAGGCAAACCTCCAGAGGAAGCAGCTCGCCACGAATGAACTGATGATAGAAGCGAATCGCAGGAAAGCAGCCGTGGCTCTGCTCCAGGAACCCTACGTGGGGGGCTCAAGTACTATGAAGAATTACAGTGGAGTGAGGATCTTCCAGAACACCAGCCCAGGGGAAGGAAATGTCAAAGCAGCCGTTGCAGTGTTTAATCACAACTTTGACATTATACAGTACCCGACTCTCACCACAAACAACATCGTTGTGGTGGGAGTCCGAACCAGAGCCTGGTAGATCACGCTTGTCTCTTTTTACTTTGAGCCAGACCAGCCTATTGAGCCCTATTTAGAACATCTAAAACAAATAGGGCTTGCGGTCGGTTCCAAGAGACTGATCTATGGAGGGGACGCCAATGCAAAGAGCTTATGGTGGGGCAGCCCGATAGCCGACGTCAGGGGGGAAGAGATGGCAGCAACTCTCGGTGAACTTAACCTGAATATACTTAACCGAGGGGAAATTCCGACCTTTGACACTATCCGAGGAGGAAAGCGGTACAGCAGTCACGTGGACATTACCGCTTGTTCTAATGATTTATTGGACTTGGTAGACGACTGGAGGATTGATGAAGGTCTGACGAGCTCGGATCACAACGGCATTATGTTTAAGATCCTCTTGCAGAAATCCAAAGGCATTAAAGTTGAGAGAACGACTAGGAATTTTAACACCAAAAAAGCCAATTGGGCTGAATTTCATGAGAAGTTTGGCCAATTGAAAATAGACTATAAATTCACAGCAGCTGAAATAGACAAAATTAAAGACATTGAGCAAATTGACACTATAACAGACAAACTTACAAAAGCAATAGAAGAAACATGCAAGCAAACAATACCAACCATAAAAGTCCAAGAGGAACTTACCTTGCCGTGGTGGTCCGAGAGACTCGCTGCGATCAAGAAGGCCGTCGCTACCAAGAAGCGCAGGATCCGTTGTGCCGCCCAAGTCCGGAAGTCAAAGGTCATAGAAGAGTACCTAAAACAGAAAGAAGAGTATGAGTTAGAAGCGGCCAAAGCTCAGACCGAGAGTTGGAAGGAATTCTGTGGGAAACAGGATAGGGAGGGGGTTTGGGAGGGCATATACAGGGTGATAGGTAGGACGCAGCGCAGGGAGGAGGACCTGCCATTGGAACGGAACGGTGATGTGCTAGATGCGAAGGGATCCGTAAAGTTGCTAGCGGAAACTTTTTATCCAGAAGACCTTATCGAATCGGACAATGCTCATCACCAATCCATCCGAATAATAGCCGAAAGCGTTAACTCTGGCGAACAAGATGATCCTTGCGACCCACCGTTTACGACGGCAGAATTAAAAAACTCAATGGAGTCCTTCAACCCGAAGAAGGCGCCGGGTTCCGATGGCTTTACCGCCGACATTTGTTGTCATGCCGTGGCTAATGACCTGGAATTATTTTTAAAGTTCCTAAATAAGTGCCTAGAACACCATCATTTCCCCACGTCCTGGAAGCAAGCAACAGTCGTGATACTGAGGAAGCCTGGAAAAGAGACATATTCCACTCCCAAATCTTATAGGCCGATTGGACTGTTGCCTATATTAGGGAAAATATACGAAAAAATGCTGGTGGCCCGCCTTAAGTTCCACCTTTTACCAAGGATGAGCACCCGTCAGTACGGATTCATGCCACAAAAAAGCACTGAGGACTCCCTCTATGCCCTCATGCAGCATGTCAACAAAAAACTAGCACAAAAAAGAATAGTTACGCTCGTATCGTTGGACATAGAGGGAGCTTTTGATAGTGCCTGGTGGCTAGCGATAAGAGTCCGTCTGGCAGAGGAGAAGTGTCCAATCAACCTTAGGCGAGTCATCGACAGCTACCTCAGAAACCGAAGAGTTGCAATCAGGTACGGTGGGGAAGTATACAACAAGGACACCAACAAGGGTTGTGTCCAGGGCTCAATTGGGGGCCCAATATTGTGGAACTTAGTCCTAGACCCCCTCCTAAAAGCAGCAGAGAACAGGGGGAACTACATTCAGGCGTTTGCGGACGATGTCCTCTTGGTATTTGACGGAGAGACCGCACTAGAGGTGGAGGAATGTGCCAATGCCGCTCTCAATCATGTTCTGGCGTGGGGTGTCGAGAACAAACTAAAATTTGCACCGCACAAAACAACAGCTATGGTGATAACCAGAAAATTAAAATACGACACACCACGCCTGAGGATGGGGGGGATCGACATCGGCATATCGCAAGAAATGAAGCTTCTGGGTGTAACCATCGATCAAAAACTGACCTTCAACACCCACGTCTCACACATTTGCAGGAAGGCAATTGCTATCTACAAGCAGCTGTGTAGAGCCGCAAAGATCAGTTGGGGGCTTCACCCAGAAGTAATTCGGGTGATATACGTGGCGACCGTAGAGCCCATAATACTTTACGCTGCTAGCGTCTGGGCACCGGCTGCAAAGAAGGTGGGCATTGTGAAGCAGCTTGGGACAGTCCAACGTGGAATTGCTCAGAAAATGTGCAGGGTATATCGCACGGTTTCCTTGAACTCAGCATTGGTGCTGTCCGGTTTGCTCCCCCTTGACCTCCGAGTTCGTGAGGCAGCATCACTGTACGAGGCCAGGAGGGGGGTGCCCCGGGCGTCACTGGGGGACAGGGAAGTCGAGCGAATGACCGCAGCAATTGAAAATCCCCATCCCGCATCACGTGACATCTTGCAGTTCAACAGTCTGATAAATCAAGAGCAACTCGACAACAACTGCAATTTTGACGTCCGTATCTTTACGGACGGGAGCAAGATCGGAGAAGGGGTTGGTGCTTCACTGTCCATATGGAATAGTGAGGCCGAGACCAGAGCCCTCAAACTTGCTCTATTAGATTACTGCACAGTTTACCAGGCTGAACTCCTAGCAATAACAAGAGCAACGAGGGAGATAGGCGCAAGGAATCTTCTTTCGGAGTTTTCAGCGACTCAATGGCGGCTCTCCAAACAATCACGAATCCCGGTTCGCATCATCCTCTCGCTGTAGAAGCTAGGGATAATATAAGATCCGCATCCCACCAAAACAAGCTCGTAAACTTGTTCTGGATTAAAGCTCACGTAGGGCTACCGGGGAACGAAAGAGCTGACCAACTAGCAAGAGAGGCCGCTGAGAACTCTAAAAGAAAGCCTGATTACGATCGGTGTCCGATCTCATACATCAAGCGAAGTATACGTATGGAGACGCTTGATGAGTGGAACCGTAGATACGAAACCAGCGACACCGCATCTGTGACAAAGTTATTCTTCCCAGATGTGCGGGTGGCATACAGTGTCATTCGCAGGATAGGAACAAGCGGCCTGAATACACAGATAATGACGGGGCACGGTGGATTCTCTGAGTACTTGAATCGCTTCAAGTGCAAGGAGAGTCCATCGTGCATCTGCGACCCGGACGCAAGTGAATCGGTCCAGCACGTACTATTTGACTGCCCACAATTTGCAAAACACCGGTTTAATGCCGAAAACATCATAGGCACGGCAATAACACCGTTCACAGTAAAGGACATAATTAAGAGCAAAGAGGCAGAAAAAAATTTGAATTATTGTAGATATATAGTAAAGAAAGTAATAAATCGAAATAAAACAGCATAAATAAATATGCTGTCAAAATATAGTATGTTATATTTGAGACCAGCATAGAATAATAGTGAGTAAAATATAATTTGGATAAATGAGTAAATAAATAAATAGATACAATATTATGTTAAAATTCAAAATAGCTTAAAATAAATACAAGTGTTAAAGTAAAAGCAAAAATAAGAAGTGCTGCAGCACCCCCCGTATTTGTAAGACCAATAAAGAAAGTATTAGAATATGAAAGAAAGAAAAATATAAACTGTAAAATTAAACATAAGTATAGATTAGTGTAAATGTTAAAGTAATTAAATAAAAAACAGACGAACAAAGGCTCCGATCATGTTGGAGGTAGTGGTATAAAAATTAAAAAAAAAACCTAACCTGAGCGAACCTAACCTTTTTTTTTTTTTTTTTTTTTTGTTTCCGGGGTGGAAAATCCTCATGGATGTCCGCCGCTCTGGGGCGGGCGGCGGGGTCTGTCAGACTCTTACTGACTAAAAACCACCCCGGTGTTCCATCTCACACCTACGCCAGGGGTCGCGGGAACGTACGATCCTTCCGCAACCCATGGCTGGTGCCGGCCCGCCGCTGCAGGCCTCCTCAGGTCAGGGGGGGGGAGTGAGGTGTTTGACTCCCCCCGCGACGTCTAAGAGGGGCGCGCGTGGAACACTACGCGCCGCCACCTCGGGTCCTAGTGTATGGGGGGCTACGGACGTCCCCGAGTCCGTCGCCCCTGGACCCATTTAGGGGGGCTGGAAGAGCGCGTTGTCCGCCCTCCGCCGACGCCCGGTGCGCCTGCTGCGGGCCGGGTGAGTGGACGAGATCTCCCTCTCCCTTTCCGCAGCCTCCTTCTGCGAGACGACGACTTCGCAGAAGGAAACCACCGCGTCCCAGGACTCTTCGCTGCCGACCATCGACTCGACCACGGCCGGCAGCGACAGGTCACCGCCTACTTCTGAGATGAGGGTACGGCGCGGCTCCTCCCAAGCGGCACACTCTGCCAGCGTATGCCATGCCGTGTCCTCCCGGCAGTCGACGCAGTGGTGACACCGGGCGTCCGGCTCCCTGTTTATGCGACACAGGTACTTCCCGAAGCAACCATGCCCCGAGAGCACCTGCGTCACCCGAAACGACAGGGAGCCGTGCCTCCTTCCGAGCCAGTGCTCGAGTACCGGCCGGACCGCCTCAATAGTGACGAGGCCGGCGGTAGGGCGTGAAAGCCTGTCCCGCCATTCCGCCACCAGGACCTCGCGAAGCTGTGACCGACGCAGCTCCATATGGCGCTGCATCAGCCACTCGCCTCGCGCCCGTGCTTCCTCGCGCCACCGGTACAGCGACGCGAGTACTTTCGCCTCCAGGTCCCAGGGCGGGGATCCAGCCAGTACGCAGGCCGCCTCGTAGGAGATCGTGCGATACCCCCGGACGACTCTGACGGCCATCGCTCTCTGCGGCTTTCGCAGGACTGCGATGCTACCGGCCGTCAGGTCAGTCGCCCAGATTGGGGCCCCATACAGGGCCATCGATCGCACGATCCCCATGTAGAGCCGCCTGCAGGCGGCGCTCGGGCCCCCCAGATTGGGAAGCAGCGTTGACAGCGCCCCAGCCGCGCCCAACAACTTGGGCGCCAGCCGCCGGAAGTGGGGGCCGAAATCCCACCGGCTGTCGAGCACCAATCCCAGGTACTTCATGGTAGACTCGACAGCGATCCGGGCCCCCCCGACCACGATCTGTGAACCGGCCGGCGGCGCCCGCCGGGGGCCATGAAACACCATGGCCTCCGACTTGTTGAGGGCTACCTCCAGGCCCAGGCGACGTATGCGGCTCACCACCTGTGAGACCGCAGCCGTCGCTAGCAACGCTGCCTCCCTGTATGAGCTCCCCCGGGCAGTGACCAGCGTGTCATCAGCATAACACGTCAGGTCCACGCCCGGTTGAAGCTCGCCTCTCAGCACCCAGTCGTACCCGATGTTCCACAGGAGCGGGCCTACGACCGAACCCTGCGGGACACCGCACGACATGCGGTGCTGGTTTTCGCCATCACGTCCCATGTAGGTGACACACCTCTCCGACAGATAAGCCCCAACGATGTGGCGAAGGTAGGGAGGCACCCGATGATACTGAAGTGCCTCCCGAATACAACTCCAGGGCAGGGTGTTGAAAGCGTTGGATATGTCCAAGGACACTGCCAACATCACCCCGCCCCGAGACACTGCTTCCTCCGCCAGGACTCTCAACCGCGACACAGCCGCTTGAGCAGAGCGTCGCTCTCGGGCTAGTCGGGCCATTTCGCTGACTTCGTCAGCCGCCACCGCCTTCCGCTGTGCCCGCTTTGCGGCGTTCGCCTCCGCCTTGTTGGACCCCAGCAAGGACACCGAGGAGCCCTCACTCAGGTCCATTATCGAGGGCCCGGGGTCGCTCTCCACGCTCTCCGCCAGACGCTCTATGGGAGCCGGTGTAGCGGGCCGAGAGATCCGCACGAAGCGACCCGCTCGGTCATGGCCCGGCAGCCGAGCGGGGGCCGCGCCCACGCTCGCGCGACCCCACCCTCTCTGTGCCGTTGGCACCTTGGCGGCCGACAGATTCTCCTCACTGGAAGAGAGGCCCATCGAGTCCGTGCTTCGCGGGCGCTTCCTCCGAGATTCGGAGGTGCACTCACGCGAGTCTGAGTCCTTCTCAGGACGTGAGCCTCCTCGGCTCTCGTTGCCGTCAGCGACGGCAAGCGGTACTTTGGCGTCGCACAGGCGCTCCAGGCTAACCCGGAGCTCCTTTTCTTGCGACACCAGTTGACGCAGGTCGGCGGTGATCCGCCGGTCCGCGAGGCTATTGGTGCCCCCCCCAGATACGAAGGGGCTGCCTTCCGAAGAAGGGCGGGATTGTACCTCTTGGAGGTTGCCCGCCTGGGGAATCATTTTCTCAGTAGCGAGCGAACCTAACCTCACCTAACCTAGTTATAAAAGGACTCTTTAACGTGGAGAAATGCTCATGCATTCTGCACTACCACGGGGAGATAGTGCAGTTATGTGGGACTCCAACCCACTAAAACTCCACGGTGTCCTCCTCTGCCGCTTACGGCGGGAACACGGGCACGCGTTAGCACTCATCCGTGAACCCGCCGCGGCTGTCCGTCACCGGACCCTCCTCTGGGGAGTATTCCCCATCACCGGCGCACCAGAACACATAGCACGCCGTGACCACCCCAGGGACCAAACCAGCACATGGGCGCCAGACGACCCCGTGTCTGGGCACCCTTGGTCCCCCTGCGACGGGTCAGGTCATTGGCCCCGCCGCCTGCCAATTTTCGGCCGCAGAGGATAGGGAGAGCGGCCAACATCATACCAACACTCCTCTTCCTCTGCGGCCCCACCGCGTCCGCCATCGGACGGTGGCGACCCCGTCAAGGCCGCGGAAGGTAGGGAGAGCGGCGCACCGCAATACCGGCACTCCTCTCCCACCGCGGCCTCCAACCCTCAGCCGCGATGCCTCCGATACGACATCGCGGCCCGCCTCAGCTGCGATGTCGCTCAAGCGGCACCGCAACCTACTTGTTGGCCGCTACGTCGTCGTCGGCTTACCGGCAAAAGCCCTGACGAGCGGCCCCTCCTCGGGTTCCACTTCGCTTCACCGTGGGTGTCCAAGCCACGGCTACTGACCACCTCGCCGCCTCGACAATGCGGGAACCCACCGGGGGCGAGCGAACCTAACCAGAGCGAACCGTCATTCTGTTCGGTCTCGTTGTTTTTGTCTTGGCAAGTAAAATATAAATAGCCTAAGATTGTGTCCACAAGTTCCCTCCACCCCTTGGCCGTGGATACAAGGGACACCCTACGACGCTGCAAGCTCCAGAGCAAGAGTGTCTCCTTGTTCTTGATAAAGGCCCACGCAGGATTGGAGGGAAACGAGAGAGCCGACCAGCTCGAGAAGGAGGCCGCCCTGGGGTCGAAGAAAATGCCGGACTACGATTTGTGTCCCGTATCATTCGTCAAGCGACAAATCCGGTCGGAAACGCTTGAGGAATGGAACGGGAGATATTGGTCAGGTGACACGGCTTCGGGCACGAAAATGTTTCTTCCTGACGCAATTGCAGCCTACCAAATAGTGCGAAAAACTGACTTAAGCCCAGTCTTAGTACAAGTGCTTACAGGGCACGGCGGGTTCTCCGAGTACTTGAAAATGAGAGCGTCCCACACCTTGCTGACGGAGTGTCCTATATTCGCGAAGCAAAAATTTGACCTGGAAGCAGAAATAGAAATGGAAATAAAATTAGAAAACATACCGGCAATAATAGAACATTCAACATTAAGAAAAAAGTTCTTTAAATACTGCGAGGAAATTGCCTATAAAGTAATTAAAAACAATAAAGCATAAGAAATAGATATACTATTATGTATTATTAGAATACATAAGAAGTAATCGCCGAGATATAAAAGATTTTAAAATTGTAGATGAGTCGTAAAAATTTTGCATTTAAATGAAATAGATAAGTAGTTATTATTGGTGTATTAAAAAGGTATTAAAAGTGATAAGATAGCAAAAGAAGATAACAAATATATAAAAGCATTAGTATAAATAAGATAAAATAATGAAATTTTGACTAAAAAGGTCTCTGATCATGTCAGAGGGACACTAAGCAAAGGCAGGAGTGGGTTTTAGCCGGTAAGAGTCCGGCACTGCCCAATCTGGGCGTCCATGAGGATTTCCCTCCCCTGCCAAATTAAAAAAAAAAAAAAAAAGATTTTGTCCAAGGTCTGATGATGAAGCCGGAAGCTGGCCAATGGAACTCCTCAGTTAAACTATATGGCACCATCGCTCTAGATACCAAACGTGTGGACTAGTTGTTCCTTTATGGCGCTCTAGAAACCAAACGTGTGGACTAGTTGTTCCTTTGTGGAGCTCTAGATACCAAACGTGTGGAGTTGTGGACTGGTTGTACCATTGTGGCGCTCTAGATACCAAACCTGTGGACTGGTTGTTCCTTTATGGCGCCCTAGATACCAAACGTTTGGACTGGTTGTTCCTTTGTGGCGCTCTAGATACCAAACGTGTGGACTGGTTGTTTCTTTGTAGCGCTCTAGATACCAAACGTTTGGACTGGTTGTTCCTTTGTGGCGCTCTAGATACCAAACGTGTGGACTGGTTGTTTCTTTGTAGCGCTCTAGATACCAAACGTTTGGACTGGTTGTTCCTTTGTGGCGCTCTAGATACCAAACGTGTGGACTGGTTGTTTCTTTGTAGCGCTCTAGATACCAAACGTGTAGACTGGTTGTTTCTTTGTAGCGCTCTAAATACCAAAAGTGTGGACTGGTTGTTCCTTTGTAGCGCCCTAGATACCAAAAGTGTGGACTGGTTATTCCTTTGTGGCGCCCTAGATACCAAACGTGTGGACTGGTTGTTCCTGTGTGGCGCTCTAGATACCAAACATGTGGTCTGGTTGTTTCTTTGTAGCGCTCTAGATACCAAACGTGTGGACTGGTTGTTTCTTTGTAGCGCTCTAGAAACCAAACGTGTGGACTGGTTGTTTCTTTGTAGCGCTCTAGATACCAAACTTGTGGACTGGTTGTTTCTTTGTAGCGCTCTAGAAACCAAACGTGTGGACTGGTTGTTTCTTTGTAGCGCTCTAGATACCAAACGTGTGGACTGATTTTGATGATTCTTATTCTTCTCTCACAAGTTGCTGCTTGTTATTTTTGGGTGAGTAAAAGAAACAATGAAGACATAGTTTATTTATTTAGAAACCCGAAAAATTTCAAAAATACACCTATCATCCGCTATGAATCACAATTCGAACCCTAGATACTATATTTATTTATTTATAGTAAAAAAATGTATATTGACAGGCACCGTCTTCGACCGCAACTTCGCGCCAGCCGCGACGCTCTCCGACGAGCGGCCGACGAACTGCGTGGCGGTGGCTGCGGCCGGGCGGAGAAGAATCGTCTACGAAAATTATTGTCGATCTAGCGACAGAACGTCTACTACGGCGGTCCCAGCGGAGGCGCGTCGCGCTCGGGCCGCGTGCGGTACCGCGTGGCCGGCGCGCGCGGCAGGGCGCCCGCCAGCAGCGCCAGCGGCTCGGGCGGCGACGGCGGCGCGGACGCGGGCCCGGCAGGTGCGCCCGCAGGCCCGGGAGGCGCGCCCGCCGCCGCCGCCGCCAGCGAGTCGCCGCGCTCCAGGGACCACTGACGTCGCAACGGACGTCTCCCGTTTCCCAGGCACCTGGATGGTATTCAACACTTAGTGATCGACAAAAGTTACTGCCTATATTATTACAATGAAAGGGGAAAAAGAAAGCACGAGTTTAGCGAAATATTAGGAATGGTCCCTTTTTATTAAATCAGTGATTTTCAGAGATTGTGATCAGGTGCTGTGGTACAAATATAATACAAGCAGAATTAGTGGAAGCACCTGTAACGCGAGTATTGTGCACTGTGGTCGCCGGCGGGCAGCGCGAGCGTCGCGCGCGACTCGCGAGTGTCTCGGCAGTCGCGGGAGTCGCGCACGTCTCCGCCGTCAGCGGAGCGGCGCTCCGGCCGCGGCGGGCTGCTGTCTGCCGACACGGCGCCAGACCGCTGCCACCCTGTAAATCAATTGCACAATCAAGAAGATGTGTTCGGATTGAAGCGTACAGTATGGGAGGCCAGGATCCAGCGCCACACCTTGCTTGTCCGGGGTGCTGGTGGGATCAGAGCGCTGGCGCTCCACGTGCGCGGACCGAGGCGCGGGCGGCGAGCTGGGGGCCGGAGACGACTCGCTCTCATTCTCGCCCTCAACCTCAAATAACACTTCCTCAGACCTGGCAACATAAGCAAGGCGGCGCGTACAGTCACGTCTAAAAGTATGTATACACTTGGCAATTTTCAATTGCGATTTTTTCGTGAAATAACGAATGCAATGTTGAAATACGACACTTAATACAAACCTATGGGTTCGAAAATACTATTTTCGTAATAAAATAAAATTTCATTCAAAAATAAAGGAGAAAATCGCCTTTGAATTAAGCCAAGTGTATACATACTTTTGGACGTGACTGTACACAGTCAATCTCGCTCACGCTCCGAGATCTCGCAACATCAACGATAGATTGACTGATAATAGATAAGATTGATGGTCTAGGTTCTACGAGCAATCTGGATCTTCGTGGCGCGATTGAGATTGTCTGTCTACGGGCTGTCTAACTAGCGCGCCCATCAAACGTTGGTACATATAAAAAAAAAAAGGAAAATTCTTACATTATACAGAATCGATTGCAGCTATAGGATGCAGTTTGTTTGTGTCGATTAAGTACTGCGTTAAAAACGAAATCATCTCAAGGAAAAAAAAAAACCAGTTAAAAATTTATATTTTCCTATTACCTACTTATTTCCTATGTTTTCGGAAGCGCAAAAGCGATGAAACCGCCAACACGTGCTGTGACTGACCCGAATAGTTTTGCACTATTAAATCTGTACTTTAATAGTAACACAATCCTATATTTCAATATTTTTTTGCGTAGGTACTTCCAATTTATTTCGAAGTTGACAAAAGGAGGTTGTTGGTACCCTTCAAAAGAGTTAACTAACTGTAGAGGGGGCGGCGTGGGCAGCGGCTTGTCGAACCCGTCCTTGCCGAGCAACCAATACGTGTGCATGGCGCCCTTGCCCTTGATCTGTATGAGCCCGCGCGAGCGCAGTCGGTAGCCGCCCGCCGCCGCCAGCCGCTCCGCCGTCGTGGCCGACACCTGGATGCGCCACGCCGCGCCTGCACAGTGCACACACCGCTCGTATCCGTGCGTGTCCCACGGGCGCACACGCGGACACGAGCGAGACAAACAGCTGACCGGTGGACTCCATGCGCGAGGCGGTGTTGACGGTGTCGCCGAAGAGGCAGTAGCGCGGCATGGTGAGGCCCACGACGGCGGCGCACACGGGCCCGGAGTGCAGGCCGATGCGCAGGTGCAGCGGCGTGTCGGGCAGGTGGCGCAGGCGGAAGCGGCCCGCCAGGTGCAGCAGGTGCAGCGCCATGGTGGCCACGGCCTCCGCGTGCTCGCGCGTGCGCACCGGCAGCCCGCCCACCACCATGTACGCGTCGCCGATCGTCTCCACCTGCGCCACACATTCTACACACTGTGGGCTACTGGTCGCAGGTACTGCCAGTACCCACTCATTATTCAAAATATGGATTCTAATCAGGTAGGTACTTATGTAAATGGGAACACTGGTAGCGGTCGCTCGGTTCAAATTCATTTGTTCAACTTTTCCGTAGGATCAAGTGTTATATTTGAAGTTGTACGAGCGCAGGGTCAGAACGCCGAGTGAGGATACCTTGTAGACGCGGTACTGCTCGATGGCGGCGTCGAAGGTAGTGTAGAGGTCGTTGAGCAGGTCCACCACCTGCACGGGTGTAGAGCGCGCCGCCAGCGCTGTGAAGCCCACAATGTCGCTGAAGTAGATGGACACTTCGGAGAACTCCTCAGGCTCCACGCGCGACCCCAGCATCAGCCGCTCCGCCACCGACCTGCGAACGCCCACTCCCACACCCATGTAACAACGACAATATAATCAAATAGGGGTAATCAACTACACCCAAATTTAATCAAATCTTAATAGAAAAAATTGTTTGAAAAGTTCCAAGTTTATGTCAAAACTAGCTTCTACCCGCGACTTCGTTCGCGTGGAAGTCATAAAATAACACAATATACTAAAATAACAGCCATATTTTTATAAAATTTTCCTTTACGTTTGTATTTTTGGTCTTAGCAGCCAAAATATAGAGAAAGACAGGACTGGTGACGCGGGAGCAAGAGACGTACAGTTGTCATACCTAGTTGCACCGGTTATACGGCCTACTCCACTACAGGATATTATGTAAAAGAAAACCCGATACCTGATTAACTTTAACAAAGGTTTGTATTTCATTGTAAACATAAGCCGCGTGCCCGATGGGACGCGCACATGAGTTTCTATCGGTAAACATGAAACAAACTGTCATCTCCACTTAGCCGCACTAGGGTGTGAACTTTTAAATATCATTTCTTAGTGCTCACTATCGCTATAGGTAGTATATATTTAATTATTTATTTATTTTTGTTAATTAAGTTTTTAAATTCAAACAAACAGGTAGTATATTATGTTGACACATGAACACGTAGAGCTAGCAGTTTAGACTGCGCGTTGTCTGTTGGGGAACAAATTAACTAAACGTTTCGTTTCGTTTCGTATTAACTAGAAGTTTATTTGAATAGGTTACGAAGGTGCTACGTCACCTCGTGGAGTTTGATATTTAAATTCCGCTCAGCGAAACTTGTAACTACTCTCCCGAATCATCCCAATGAAGTATGAAAGTTCACAAGTTTGAAATACACATGAATAAACTTTTGGGTTCTTTTGGGTTGTTTTTGTAAATACGCCCGCTACGGTGGCGTAGCGCTCTCGTAGCGCTCGCGTAGCACTTTCGTAGTAACAGTTACACATTGCGCTATATTCATTGATATATATATATCAATGGCTATATTAGGCTTTTTAATTTAGTTTCATCTTGTGGAGGTGTTTCAGCTGAATGATGATGAATACATACCTGGGTAGCATTCTGTTCAGAAGTTGTTCAGTTTTTTTCTTCTCCATGTCGAGCTGCTCTGTCCGCTCCTTTATCAGCTCTTCTAGATTATTACTATATTTCTCCAACATTTCAAACATTGAATCAACTATGTTGACCTTTCTGCAAAACAAAAGAAATAGGTATCAACATTACATAATCAGCCTATAATGTAGAGGGGCTTGGCTGTGATCCACCACGCAGGCCCAGTGCGGGTTGGTAGCTGTTACGTGTCTTCGAGTTTTTGGTTCTAAGACATGCCGGTTTCCTGACGATGTTTTCCTTCACCGTTATCAGAGTAGTAGTGATTAAATAATGTATTCAAAGTAAAGCGACTGTCAGGGTTCGAACCTACGACCTACAACTCGTAAGTCGCGGCCGTTACTATTGGACCTCAGAACCAAGATGTCGTGCACGAAATGGTTTCGACAAGTACGTCAGGGGGAGTGCACGTCACCTGCCGCGGTGCAGGTGCCGGAAGATGTCGTGCAGGCGGTGGAAGTCGGGGCGCAGGTCGGGCGCCTCGCTCCAGCACTGGCGCATGACGCTCACGGCGTCCGGCGGCGCCGCGCCCATGGACACGGACGGCCGGATCAGCGGCGGCGGCCGGGACACCTTCTCCACGATCTCTGAAACAAGCGGCGAGTGTGAGTCCCCGCGCCCGCCCGCGCGCCCGCGCGCCCCGCACGTCGCTTACCGTCCGGCGTGAGCGCGAGCATGCAGTAAGGCTCGCCGCGCACGATCACCTCCTGCATGATGATGGCGAACGAGAACACGTCGCCGGGCTGCGTGCCGCGGATGTCACCGCTACCTTCACGCAGAAGCTCCGGAGCTGTCCATAGTAGATCTGTAGAAAATAATTTCTTCAACGGACTATTCTCACTGGTCTGACAGTCGCAAGAACTACTGGGAATGAACCAATTTGAAATGAGAAGATATTCTTTGGCTACGTTAGGGTTAAACCTACTGAGAAAGTGCTTTATTGAAAATCCCTAAAGCCTAACAAATTATATCAGTTACTTACAAAGGCCTGGGGTATTCCTCAAAGCGCAACTATTTTTAAGCGCAATAACCAACTAAGCGCAACAAAATTATTCCTCAAAGTGCAAACATTAGTTGGGCTCACAAATTCAAATGTTTATTCCTCGAAGCGCAACCATGATAAAAATTAGAGAGGGGTATGATGATATCGATAGACAGTTTTAAATCAAGTCAGTCCTAATTGTTTATTTATTAAAACGGACTACCAGGCAAACAGAAATTAACTGGAACTAAGTGTTTAAATCAAGTCAGTCCTAATTGTTTATTTATTAAAACGGACTACCAGGCAAACAGAAATTAACTGGAACTAAGTGTTTAAGCAACTTTTGGTCAATAATTTTAAAAAGTAATAAAAAAACTATAAAACCCGACTGCGGTAAAAAACTTAAAAAAAGGCGGGACCCTTTTTAGTTTGAAAATATAATAAAAATATGGTATGGGTCCCGCCTGCTTCCAACATTGGGCTTGTTTTTAGCTTGCAATTTTTTCTTTGGCCCGCGACGGTACGGAGACGGTATATGCGTTTGGGGTAAGAGGATGTGTGTCTGTTTGTGCAAACCAATGTTGCCATTTATCTCCAAAACTACAAGTCCGATTTTTATGCGGTTTTCAGTGATGAAAATGAAGTCTTGGCTGACTTCTGGCAGGTCTTCAGTGAAGTGGCGAGCTAGGGTGGCTCTGGAATCCTCATTTTCGGGATCAGGCCGAGATGCATACGATGCGTACAATTGACCATAGAAGTTTTCGACTTCGAAAGGATCTCTGGCTTCGAAACGACGATATCCCCACTAGATTTGGTCAACTTCATCAGGTGGCTCCTCCCAAGTGATTGGACGAACACTTTCGACCCCCGATGTTCCTCGATGAATAGCTTTCTCTATAGAGCGTGTATCGGAGCGTCGGAGGTCGCGTCGGACCACTGCTCTAATCTTTTTGTTGAGTGTCCGTTGTTCTAACGAAGTGACATGTGAGTTTTTGCGTCGTTCAGTCATAAGCTCCAGAGTCTCTTCCGAAAGTTTGGACTTCTTACCTGTACGCCGCATTTTGCAAAATTGCGTACCTTCCTCCCTGAGGATGTCCACGTCAACGTCATTTGTGGTTTCCACGGCGGCGAATCGGTTCTCCAGGTCTGATTGGAACGCTTCAGATCCTAGCATAGTTTGAATGGAGCCTAGACTTCATCAAACGAGTTCGCTCGAGCTTATAGTTGATATTCAAAGAGCCTCGAACAAGTCTGTAATCACTGCCGATATTAAACCTCTTGATCACCGAGACATCCCTGAATATATGCTTTTTATCCGTTATGAGACTGCACTGAGATGGTACTCGTAAGTGTGCCCCTTACACCTTACGCGTGGAGTTATCAAATTGAAATTAATATCAAATACTGAAGGCTGCAATCAAACCTATAGGGTACTTCCCGATGACCTAGTATCATGAAATTTGGCAAGAAGCAATGTCATGTAGCACAAGTAAATGAAAAAATCCGAAAACCGCAAATTTTGTAGAAAAATGACAAAAAAAAACCGTGATAAACTATTTACGTACCTACTTTGTACGGAACCCTCGGTGCGCGAGTCCGACTCGTACTTGACCGGTTTTTTTTACCTATCCCAATACTTATCATATATTTTTACCCGACTTCCACCCGAACGAAGCCGGCATCCTTTTAAAGGGTCATTGTAATCATCATTATGAACAACTTTTACTATGGGAGTACACCTAAAATCGCGAAAAAAGAATCAGCTGTTCCTTCCATTTATGTTCACATAGCTCGTCAAAATGTAGGGAAGAGCTGATGTTTTTTCATGATTTCAGGTTTGGTCCCGTAGTAAAAGTTGTTCAAAATGATGATTACAATGACTCCTTAAAAAGATGCCCATGCATTCAATTTCACCCTGTGTAGATATAAATAAAAATAAAATGCTGTTCGTTAGTAAGCGCATCGCTTGAGAACCGCTGGACCGACTTGGAAATTTTCGCTTGGTCTTCCTAAGGGTGTATCGACGGTCTGTTTGAGAATAGGCACCTCTGGGTGTCCGGATCGGCTGCGGCAGGCCCTGCGCGCGAATCAGCGCGGGCAGGCCATAGTCCGTCACGCGCAGCACCCAGCGCGAGTCCACCACACAGTTGCGCGACGACAGGCGGCCGTGCACGCGCAGCGGCGACGCGTGCAGGTAGCGCATGCCCTTCACCAGGTCCGTGAGCAGCGACAGGCGGAACGTCCAGTCCAGCTTGATGTCGTCAGCCATCAGCACGTCTTCCAGCGAGCCGCGCCAGCAGTGGTCGAACACCAGCGCAGGCCGCAGCTCGCACAGGCATCCTGCCCAGCGCACACCGCGTGTTAGGCACATTCAAATAAAACACATTATTGTATCTCCTTCATGTTTACTAAGGAATTTACGTAGATTATATTGAGTATAGTTACCAATAAAAGGATTTAAGTTTTCGTGGCGCAGATTCTGCATAACCAGTAATACGTCGGTGGCCTTGCGCTTCAGCTCAAGCCCCGCGGTCGCAGGCAAGTGCTTGACGTGCACCACGTCTCCCTGGGACATACGTGGCGTTACGGGCGACATCAATATTACTAAATGAAAATATCAAGGCCATTTGGTATGGGGGCTGTACCTAAAATACCTTGTATCGAATGCGGCGGTCTACGGCCACACGGTTGACGCTGCACGTGGAGGAGGGTGCGGAGGGGGCGCGGGGCGGCACACACGGCGGCTGTTTGAGCAGGTCGGGGCGTTCGAGCTCGGGCCCGCCGAACTCGTGCAGCTGCTGCAGCCAGCACGAAAGCATGGTCTCCATGCCCTCGCCCACGCGGCGCCGCTCGTCCACCGGGAAGGTGAAGTCGAGCGGCGCCAGCACGGCGTCGCGGCGGCGGCGGCGGCGGCGGCGGCGCGTTGCGGCCCAGCGCAGCAGCAGCGCCGTGCTGGTGGCCAGGGCCAGCGCGCCGCACGCCACCACGGCCGAAAGCGCGGCCGCACCGCCCGGCTCGCGCAGCACAGGCGCGCGCGCGGCGCCTGCGCTCCAGCTGTCCAGCGCCACCGTCACGTTCACCAGCCGCACGGTGCTCTCTCGCTCGTCTGCCAGGTCGAGAGATCTAGAGGAAGTCGTCGCGAGCACAGCTGCATGGCTCCAAGTGAATGAGGTCCTGTTTGACCGTTCATATAAATGAAAATCGACTTGAATTAATTCCATTCGGGTGCGTTCAGATTTCGACTCGATCTCGACTGCTTCGATTATTTGGTCATATATAGCTATATCATTTGTGTAGAAGTGCTCCAAGAGCTGCGCATCAGTAAGAAGCAGTAGGCGCCGAAAAAATGCAATTTCAATTTGAGGCAAAAATGAGTCGATCCGGTTCGTTCTGAAATCAGAGCGAACCACGCGAGCTGACTCGCTCCCGGGCTGACTCAAGGACTCGTAGTCAGGATTCGCCGATTTCGTAGTTTTAGTTTGATATTTATACCCCAAAGCCTGATCCTGGTATTCCTTGTGAGTACTACGCTTTGATTTTAACTGGACGGAGTCTATTTTTGCAATATTTTTTTTACGATGCACTTCATATCTATCGGACAGATTTCGACTTCTATCACCAGCCGGCTGATCGGATTTTTGTCTTTTATTTCCTGCGTTTAGCGATTTGCTTACAACTAAACTGATATTGCTTAATCGGAAAGCGTCGTTAGTTTTATTCGGCAGAGACCGTGACGAGGCGAGCGCGTTACGGGGCGGAGGGAGGCACTCCTCCACGTGCAGCAGCAGCGCCGGCGGCCCCGCGCCCCCCGCCCCGCGCGCTACGCCCGCTGATACCGCAGCGCCGGCTCCACGAGAGGCACACAGGATTACAACTGAAATTAAATATTGGGTTGAAGATTGTCTACCTAATACCGGTCTAAATTTCCAGAATTTGACTGACCGTCAGGTTTGCGCGCAAATTCGTCAGGCGAGAGAGGTGCGCGGCGCACGGCCACACCGGCGGCCGCAAGCGCGTGCGCCGCCTCCTCTAGCGCGGCGCCGCATTCGGATAGCAACGCGGCCGGCGGCAGCAGCGCGCGCCGCCAGCGCAGGCGCGCGCCCAGCTGCGTCACCGCCGCACCGCGCGCTTCCGAGACCGCGCATGCCGCAGGCCGCGGCCGCCGCAGCACACGCGCCGCCGCCGTCAGCGCGCCGCACACGTCCGCGCCGGGGCAGCCCGCGCTCAGCACCGAGCCGCCTTCGCTCAGCGCCGCGAGGGTACGCTGCGTCACCGACTTTCTCCATTCAGGTCCGCAGGTATCTGATCGTGAGCAATACTATGATGTTAAGGGATAAGAAGCTGGAAATGCGGTGATTTGAGATCGTCGCACCTCCTCACCTTCGTAGCTCAGAAGCCGCACGCGGTACCGATCGAAGAGAAAGCGCGCCGGTTCATAGCTGAGCAAGCGCGCCTCGTCGAAGGCAGCTCGCAGCGGCGCGCCGCAGGCGGCTCGCAGCACGAGCGCGAGCGGGCGGGGCGCGGACGTGGCGGCGGTGAGGGCGGCCAGCAGCGGCAACAGCGCGCGCATGGCGCCCCCTCACGTGGCGTGCGCCATGCGGCCGCCGCCGCGCGGTCGCTCGGCTGCCTCGCTCGGCTGGCTGCACCGGATCAAAGGACACCGCACCGCGTACCTGTTACATTTATCACGTGGATCGATAACCTTGTTTGCCTCATAATATCATGTATAATAAATTATGACAACTTACTTTAACTCTTTCATTTTGATTTGCAGGATTTGCAAAAATAGTTAAATGTAAGTGTGTACCCCAGATTAGGGAGGATATGTTTTTAGAGCTAGGCGAACTAGCGACCTGCCTCCGCTTCGCACGGAGTCTACGTCTTGACAAAACACACACACACATTTCACATTTCTTTATTATATTTGAGTTTAATGAACAACATACCATCACGCCTGCAGTCCCCGCAGGGTTAGGCACATTCGTCGCAGTGAATGAATATAATGTGTGTTCAATGAATGTTTTCATAGGTAAATAAATTCTCTAAATGATGGTAAAACCGTGTAGTTTAGAAGAACTAAGCGGTCACTCGGATACGAAAAGCGACTTTGTTTTATACTATTTATTTATAGATATACTCGTGTGGCCCATGAAACGAGGTCCGAAGAGAAATGTTGAAGCCTCACTCACACCCCTGTGACCCCGTGGCCCCGTGACCCGTGCATACCCGGCGATTATTTATATTTTTAGGAGCTATTTCCGCGCGGATTCTAATTGACACTTGATTAGGTACAGACTTTTTATTTTTCTGTTTCTGTGTCGCGTTGTTTTAATCTTAATAATCTACAGGTCTACTTTCGATAAAAATAACATCGGTCTAAATCTAAACATTGCATCATCCAAACTGGTTAAAACTTAGCTCTAATGAAGATAATATTGCTCGACAAGATTCGTTCTAGATTTTAAGTCTTTGAAAAAAGAAGGGTGGCATTTAAGTTGTACAGAGTGGACGACCACTCTCACGGGCCATCGGGCTTGAGAGTTCAATGAACTGTAACACTTTATTTATGTCAAGATCTGTTGAACAATAACACAAATAATAACGGAGGTCATGGAGGTCTCCAGCGGCCTCTCCCAGCCTGTGGTTGCTATAGCGCCACTGAAGTAGGAGAATAAAATGAAGTAACAACGAAAGTAAAACCCCTCGCGATGAGGTCCGTGTGACGGTGCCGCACGCAAATCCTTTGTATAGACAGAACACTGCTAGGGTTTCAAAATGTTCCCTGGACAAGAAATGGCCATGAATGCCCTGAAAGATACAATATTTTGGCATTTTAATGTAAAGAAACTCATATCATGACGCCAACTATGTTTATTTGGAAGACTTTCATTGAGTTTTTTAAAGTTCCATATCTCCTAAACGGAGTAATACGCGGGGACATAATATTGATACCTATGTGTTGGTGGTGGGCCCAGTAAAAAACCCTATTATGTTTCAGCTCTACATACAACCCGAAAGGTCCGTTTCCATACACTGAAACTGAAAAAAAAAAACTTAGTTCGTATCGGGACTACCGAGTTGTAACTGTTATTTAAATGAATATTATAGAAAGTAGAAAAATATCTGATACATAAAAATGAACTATAGCTAAGTTGATTTTTGGAAAATCAAATGTCCACTAGCGTCGATTTTGGCCCCATAGTGTGGCGGGCGGCGGGCGGTTAGTCCAAAGAAGTAGTGACATTTCGTAGCAGCGAGCGCTACGAACTGCTACGAGTATGCTACGACCGTAGCCTTGCTGTGGTAAAGCTACAAACCAGTTGAGCAAATCCTTTTACGCACGTGACACGACGGAATTCGTTTGCGGCTTATGCAACCGAGCCGGTTCTTATTTATGTTTTAGTAAAACAGTTTTACGGTTATGGGGCATTTAATTAAAACGGCGGCAGTTTTTTGCTCAACTTTCTTAGGTAGGTGTCACCTCAGAGCAAGTTCGTGCATAGTTCTACGATTAATTGGCGCCATAGCCCATGGGTCGCTGTGTGATTAGTTACCCACCACAACCGCAACCGTGACACCAGAACACCGACATTATTTTGTTACAATTATTTGTGTACATTGTTATTGGACTTGAGTACCTACTGTAACTGTGACAACGCGGAATAAATATTTACACTTTGACGAGTCATCGTGGGGCATGACAATCATTGTTGTCTTTTTATATCATTTTTTACTAATCTTTAAATAGATATTTTGATGATCATGGTCATCTTGTAACCAGCATATTTGTATCGAAGTCAAGCTTTTTAAATTGTGTTTCTATTTTTTCATTCAATATTTAATTGAGTACTTGTTTGTAGATATAAATATGTATATTGCTATGTGCCTGCAACGTGTGATACAATACTTACTTACACGCAACTCCTCACAGTGGTTCATTCAGAACTGCCTTCACAGCGCAGTGTTTGTGTTCACTTACTAATACTATTTTACTATCGCCTCTTGTTTCCAATCAAGTAGAAAAGGGTCACTTTACAGAATGCTTCTTAAAATCAATGTAGAAATAACAAAAAAGCTAATGAATAAGTACTTTTGTAGCGGTTTCTAAAGTATGAGTCGGTGCGACGAAGTAGGAGCAAGGAGAGATGTGACTTAATGTAGACGAAACTTACGCACAAACAAGCCGCAGCCGTAACGGTCACTCGCGCGTCTTGTTACTTTACACACATTCTCCTGAGCTGAGCACTTGCATCATAATATTGGAGAGTCACGTGTGGGGGGCAATGTTCAAACGTATCGAACTCATCGCTGCACGCTGCCGCGCTGTGCAAGTATGTGAGGCAGCGATCGCCCAGACAGCGGAGTGCGCGCCCGTGCGGCGGCGGCGGCGTCCGGCGCGGAGTGCGGCCGTGTGGCGGCGCCGGGCCGGCGCGCCGCGCATGCGCCCACGCGCAGAGCGCCAGACGGGCCGGCTCCCGGTCCGACCGCCACACGCCAGCTGAATGGCGTAACGATCGAGCCACGCCGCACGCCACCGTCGCCGCCGCCGCCGCTCGGCTGCCGGGCTCGGTTGCCAAACCACCGCCTCCTACGTAATGATTTACTCACTTCAAGTCGATATTGGTTCTCGATGCAAGCCGAGTGGAGAAGCGCACATATCGTACCGTTGGAATATGTAGATAAGATCAGTGAAGGTGGTTGCGGTGGTTTGGCTGATCTCCCACACCTCCATTGCTCTCCGATAGTAAAGACGATGAAATTTCTTCATGCTCTCACAGAAGAGTATCCTCAGCCTTTATTTTAACCCTACTCCAAAATTGTGTCAACTTTGTTAAGATAATTGAGGCACTCAGATGTTATTACGTAGGTATGACACCGACATCGAGATGTTTGGCATGTCGGCGTGCAGTAAGTAGGCGGCTGACCCAGTTCCCGATCGGCTGCTTGCCCGCTCGCCCCTCGGCTACACAGTGCCAGGATAAATGTTTGGCAACTCGGCGTGCAGTAAGTAGGTGGCTGACCCAGTTCCCGGTCGTCTGCTTGGCCGCTCGCCGCTCGGCTACACAGTGCCAGGGTAAATGTTTGGCATGTCGGCGTGCAGAAAGTAGGCGGCTGACCCAGTTCCTGGTCGGCTGCTTGGCCGCTCGCCGCTCGGCTACACAGTGCCAGGGTAAATGTTTGGCAACTCGGCGTGCAGTAAGTAGGTGGCTGACCCAGTTCCCGGTCGGCTGCTTGGCCGCTCGCCGCTCGGCTACACAGTGCCAGGGTAAATGTTTGGCAACTCGGCGTGCAGTAAGTAGGCGGCTGACCCAGTTCTCGGTCGGCTGCTTGGCCGCTCGCCCCTCGGCTACACAGTGCCAGGGTAAATGTTTGGCAAGTCGGCTTGCAGTAAGTAGGCGGCTGACCCAGTTCCTGGTCGGCTGCTTGGCCGCTCGCCGCTCGGCTACACAGTGCCAGGGTAAATGTTTGGCAAGTCGGCGTGCAGTAAGTAGGCGGCTGACCCAGTTCCCGGTCGGCTGCTTGGCCGCTCGCCGCTCGGCTACACAGTGCCAGGGTAAATGTTTGGCAAGTCGGCGTGCAGTAAGTAGGCGGCTGACCCAGTTCCCGGCCGGCTGCTTGGCCGCTCGCCGCTAGGCTACACAGTGCCAGGGTAAATGTTTGGCATGTCGGCGTGCAGTAAGTAGGCGGCTGACCCAGTTCCCGGTCGGCTGCTTGGCCGCTCGCCGCTAGGCTACACAGTGCCAGGGTAAATGTTTGGCAAGTCGGCGTGCAGTAAGTAGGCGGCTGACCCAGTTCCCGGTCGGCTGCTTGGCCGCTCGCCGCTAGGCTACACAGTGCCAGGGTAAATGTTTGGCAAGTCGGCGTGCAGTAAGTAGGCGGCTGACCCAGTTCCCGGTCGGCTGCTTGGCCGCTCGCCGCTCGGCTACACAGTGCCAGAGTAAATGTTTGAGGTGGGACTTGATTGGACTTGAGCGTGAACACCGAAACTGTGGTGCAAAGTCAAAAGAACAATGAGATTCATTTTAGAGAAAACTAAAACTGCTGTTTCAGGTTTTTGAAAAAGGTTGTAGTTTAGTCGAGCCTAATGAGTAGATTTTTGAGCACATAAATATTTCTTAAGACTGTATCTCTGAAACCCCATATTATCTTGAAAAAAAACTGTAGGCTCAACAATAATGTTTAATCAATTTATTAATTAATCTATTTATAGATACTGATAAAATCGTAGCGAAGTCAAAACTGTACATACATTACTTTTTTTTAAGTAATTTTTGCGGGGTCTAAAGTAATTTTCTGGGAAGTTTTCTTATGCCGAAAATATCATGTTTACATTTTTTGTCTGAGTGTATGTTCCAGCATCACGCCAAAACGATCGGATAGACATTGTTCAAACTTTGCTTAAATATTCCCTACTAGCTTCTGCCCGCGACTTCGTCCACGTGGAATGTTTGGTCACAGAATACTTAAAGTACTACGTACAGAAAGGCCACTCCCTTCCCCGTACTAACATCAGTTACCGCACGTCACCCTGCACTTCGGCGTATTCGTCGCAGTTCTTTAACAAGAGCGCTCGCAAAAACAAGTACCTCACGCACACATTCATACGTATACAAACGTCATTTTTTAATGTAGTAGTAGTAGGTAATTATTTTGCGAGCGTTGTATGGAGTGTCCGGGGTGTGGTTTGGTTCCCCCGACACATCGCATTGCATCGCCTGCCCGCGCTATTACTTCGTTTTCGCTTGGCGTTCTTTTTGACTTTTTTTCTTTCTGCTCGGCTCCGAAGAGTCGCAGCGTGATGTTAAATAGCCTATATCCTTGCTTATATCCTACATACATACGAACAATCACCTCTTTATAATACTACTACTATAGATTATTATCTTCGTCGTGTGTGATAGTCCATTGAATTGTATGGCGAGCGATATTGTATCTTAAGATAAAATATTATAGTATCTTAGCCGTATGCAGCGCCCCTTAGTGAACTCCACTGCGGGTGACGTAACCTACGACAAACTTATTATTTGCGGTTGGTACAGTAATCGGGTCTAGGGATCGAACCGCAAAATTAAGTTTGTTTTTTATTGTATATGCCCGGGATATTAAAGAATAATTATACCAAGTTTCATCGTAATCAGACCGGCAGTTTTTGCGTGATGCCTGAACAAACAGACAGACAAAAATTTTTTTAATCACATTTTTGGGTTTGGTGTCGGTCTAGTAACACCCCCTGCCATTTATTTTTTTGATATTTTCAATGTACAGAATTTTCACTTCTACAGATTTATTATAAGTATAGATAAGTCTGGTCAGTCTATCCAAACTAATATTATAAATGCGAAAGTAACTCTGTCTGTCTGTCTGTCTTTTCTTCACGCCTAAACTACTGAACCGATTTCGATGAAATTTGGTATAGAGATAGTTTGAGTCCCGGGAAAGGACATAGGATAGTTTTTATCCCGATATTCCCACGGGATCGAAACTTACGCGGGTGAAACCGCGGGGCGCAGCTAGTAGGCTATAAATGATCACGCTGGGTCTACCTTGTTTAATCGAAAAGGTATTGACAAATGATCACTTCCCAAACAATTTTTCGCATAATTTCAATTGCCTAATCATTACTTAGCAAATAAACTCTTCACAAAAAATTGTAACGCAAACCTAATGTTTGGCAAGTGAACGTTTAAACAATAACTTTCTTACCAACTAGTACTTTTACCAATTTTAATGTAGTCAAATATTTCAGTTGTTGGTTCCGCATTTTTGTTTTTTGACACCGACTTCCGAAATTAAAGTTATTTATCACTTTGTAGTGTTTTTTTTTGAAGTCGGTTGTTTTTTTTTTGTAAAAAAGTTTTTATTTTTCACTTTTTAGTTGTACCTACCCCACAAAAAAGTAAACAAAAAGATCGTTAATGTAGACAATGTAGATACATTTTTAGATTTTTGTTGATTTTTCAAAAACCGCTTGTCCGATTTCGATAAAATTTTCATGGGACCATTTGGGAAGTATACTTTTTCCAACAAAAAAATAATTTTTCAAATCGGTTTGCAAGCAACGGAGTTATGCGCGAACAAACACAAAAAAAAAATACAAACATTCGAATTGAGAACCTCCTCCTTTTTTAGAAGTCGGTTAAAAATACACAAAAAATCATCAATCAAATTTTTATTACATACATAAGTATATGCATATGTGCTTAAAATGATCTATCATGTAATTGGTTATTATAATTATTGTGCTAAAAAATTGGTGTGTAATGTAATGAGACGCCTTGTGTAATTTTTCGAGTATAGAAAGAAAGCCGCTATTGGGATAACCGAATCAAAGAAAGAAGAAAGACCGCCAATCATTGACATTACCTGAATTAATGTGTAAAATATTTTTTTTTGCAAATATATAAAAATAAACAATAAAGACCTACGGATCTAATTGTGGGACGCTGCCAGCAAAACCAACATACTCTGCCTACAAAGAGTCCAAATGGTAGGTATCCTAAGATCCATAGTTAACGCACCTTGGTTTGCTAGGAACGACGAAATCCACGACTATCTACAAATGCCAACAGTAAACTATGAAATCGAGCGGTACAAGGAACAACACGCCTAACCTTACATCCAAACCCCCTAGTTACTGAACTGTTGAACCCGACAATGGTGGTGAAAAGGCTGAAGAGGAACCACATTCTATAAGTGGGAGGCGCAGCACTGGCTGCTCCTTACTTAATTACTTACCCGATTCTGTAGTGTTAGTATTAGGTCTCTCCTGAAAAAAAAATAGCTTGAATGACATTCTGCGAAAATGACGTTTTGCGAAAGTGACATTGTGAGAAAATGACGTTTTGAGAAAATGACGTTTTGAGAAAATGACGTTTTGCGAAAATGACATTATGCGAAAGTGACCAAATTTTTCAGGATGACATTTTGCGAAAGTGACGTTCTGCGTCAAGACCGTACGCACGAAACGTACTTCGGGTGACATCGGTTCAACGATAAGGCTGAGGCTACATTAGGCCGCGACGCGACCTGCGACACATGGGCGATTAAAACAATCCCCCCTGGTGGGGATTTGTCGTTGGGGATTTCTGAAATAAATCAAATAAATGAATGCTCACGTATATAGCTACACCGTACATCAAATATTACTAGCGATCTTTGATTTCTTTATGCGATAGGAACAACATTACTGTAATCACGACATCAGCTACATCAACATGTCAGCGAAATTGAAGCGAATTTATTAGAAAATTTCTCACTTTCACGACTAGTTCCATAGTGCTACTAAATATATGCGTGTGGCTACATTATGCGTATAGTAAACCGCGATGGATGATTTGATAGCATGTGTACTGTAGCCGCGTCATCGTCGAATATACGCCGGATTTTCGCTTATAATGTAGCCATACATATAGTCTAAATTTAAATTGGACGACGACTTGCCCTTACATTCCTAATAATTGAATTGAATCTAATACCTATGACATTGTATTGAATAATTCTTGACATTGTATTTATTAATTCTTGACATTGTGCTTATTAATTCCTGACATTATATGTAATATTCTTTGACATTTTATCTGATAACTCTTGACATTATATTTAGCATGCCATTGCATCCTGACATAATTAGTATTCTGTTAAATTGTATTTGATAACTCTTTTCATTCTAATTAGTATGCTTTGACATTGTATGTAATAATTCTTGACATTATATCTAGGATCCCTTGAAATCGTATTTGATAACAGTAAATGTATTCCTTATCCTTGACATTGTATGGTTTTATCAATTGATTTTAATTTAATTTAATTTCTTGAAAATATTTGTACGCTGGAAACAGCAGAATATTTTGGACGTAAAATTGTATGTAAGACAGACCTTGTAACAACAATATTCTAACAAATAAATTTATTATTATTATTATTTCGTTTATTTATTTATGTACATATTAATTTACATTTTTAAATATTTCTTAAAATATAAAAAATACGTATAAAAAACATTTAAAAATATAAAAAATAGTATTCCGCCGGTGTCGGGAGCAGGGTCCAAGCTACCGGTGGTTAGGGCTCCAGAGACAGGAACCTCCTCACAATACGAGCCGTATCAAGGAGTACTGCCTTCTGAATCAGGCCCTTGATCCAACCGCCTAACGAGAGCCTCGACAGATGTTGGTCGAGGCTTTGGGCCATAAGCCCATTGGCCGATACGACAATCGGCACAATGATAGCCGAGCTCACATTCCACATGTCAACAACCTCGTGTGCTAAGTCAAGATATTTAATTTGTTTCTCTTTCTCAGCTTTCACGAGGTTCCCGTCATGTGGAATGGTAACATCGACAATCATTGTGCGGCGCGCTAATCGATCTATCACCACTATATCAGGCTTATTGGCAACAATAGTCCTGTCAGTAATGATAGACCGATCCCAGTACAGCGTGGCATGGTCATTTTCAAGAACTTTGTCGGGCACATACTTGTAATACGGTACCTCAGAATCCACAAGTTTATATTTCAAAGCAAGTTGCTGGTGAATAATCCTGGCTACTTGGTTATGCCTGTGCAAGTACTCGCCGTTAGCCAGACGAGAACAACCAGAGATAATATGTCTGATAGACTCACCCGGACGGGGCATGCCCGACACACGTCAACCGTCCCGTCCTTCATAATATGTCTCCGGTAGTTATTCGTCAAGATAACTTCGTCCATAATTGCACAGACGAAACCTTCGGTTTCTCCGAAAAGATCACCAAAACGTAACCAGGATACGGACGCTAAGAAATCTACACCGGGCTCATGAAGAGCCCGATAGAAGCGCCCGTGAAGCTCCTTGCTTTGCCATACCTTCTTGCGGTCATCGGTAGTAAGTACTACAGGTTTGCGCCAGTTCTCTTTAGCCATGGACAGCGGGGTGAGCCCTTTGTCCACTGCGACCACATCACGGTGCATACCCACTTCAGCTTTTAAAAAATATTCCCTGAGACTGCACACCTCGCGGTTGTGGAGGGTCTTTGCATTTAAAAAGCCTCGACCCCCACACTTCCGCGGGATATACAGTCTCATCACCGATGATCGTGGGTGATGCATCCGATTTGCAGTCAGCAGTGTGCGGACCCTTCTATCCAGGGCGTCGAGTTCGGTTTGAGTCCATTTGAGAATGCCGAAAGAGTACATCAAAACCGGCATGACCCAACCGTTGAAGGCTCGTACCTTATTTCCACCCGAAAGAAGACTAATTAATACCTTCCTCAGGCGACAAAAGAAGCGTTCCTTCAACGATTGCTTCATGTTAGCATCGTTGATGCCTAACGCTTCCGACATACCCAAATACTTATAGCTTTCAGATGAGGAGAGGGATCTAAGGTTTATGGAATCCGAGAGTTGAATTCCCTCAGAATCCATAATCTCCCCTCGCTTTACATGCATGACTGCACATTTGTCCACACCAAATTCCATCCTGATGGCGCTACTGAAAGTTTCAGTTACCTTCAGTAGCTCCATCAGACGCAATTTGTTGGGGGCAAAGAGTTTCAAATCGTCCATGTAGAGGAGCCATTTATAATCTACGTCGCCGCGAATCTCTCAGGGAACTATTTAAAAGGATTAATATTATGACGGTACCTTGCCAATTCATTTATGAAAATATTATGTATGTAAGAAAAAATCTACATCTTTTTAATAAAATAAGCGATAGACATAACTTTAATACAAGAAATAAAGATAAAATACATCAACCATTTTTCAGATTAGCCAAAGTACATACATCTTTTATGGGGTACTGTGTTAAATGTTACAATAAAATACCTTGTGATATATTGCAATTAAATGAAAGAAAATTTAAAACTCACATTAAACGTAGATACACTTTGTAAACAAGCATACTATAAATTAGAAGATTATATCCAAGATAAGAACGCTTGGAAACATGCTGGTCCTGCTCCATAGGACAATCTAGAGTCTAGACAAAATCAAACTGGTTGCTAATTTAATTGTAAATTTTTTTATTCTTTTTTTTACATTTATTACTCACACCCTGACTTATTACTTGTATTTTGTTTTTTAATTAAAATCGTTTTGCTTGTACCATGTTTGTAAATATGTGAGCACCATGTATCTATCAGATAATTAATTTATATGTCATGGTTTCGTTTTTAATTCTTTTACCTATTGTGGTATAGTAATTTTATTGTAGGTGCATCGTCCTCACATGTTATTATATAATTAATGTACCCATGCAAAATATTGTACCTAAACATTTTAAAAGAGTAACGGTGGAGTTTCTTGCCCGTTCTTCTCCATACGAAAACTACCTTTTGGAATGGGCGACTAGAATCAATTCTATTTTAAGATAATTTTTGACGTTCAAAAGTGCCTTTTATGTGCCTATCCAAAGTAATATTATAAATGCGAAAGTAACTCTGTCTGTCTGTCTGTCTTTTCTTGACGCCTAAACTACTGAACCGATTTCGATGAAATTTGGTATAGAGATAGTTTGAGTCCCGGGAAAGGACATAGGATAGTTTTTATCCCGATATTCCCACGGGATCGAAACTTACGCGGGTGAAACCGCGGGGCGCAGCTAGTTTGAAATAAATGCTTTGACTTTGACTTTGACTTTGAGGCGAGATATGACCTGACCACCTCTCCTCAACCGATAGCCTAGACCTGAATCCTCCAGTAGTGTACTTAGAGGATTCAGGGCTAAGCAGAACCAAAGTGGACTCAAACTGTCGCCCTGAAATATTCCCCGCTTAATCCATACAGGTTCATTATTCCCCTGGATCTGCCGACATCCTGGATAGCGAAGGACCGTCTTCCATTGCCCCATACACGACTCAAGGAAGGTGCGTAGAGTTGCATCTATCTTGTACAACTCCAGCACCCTCATGAGCCATGTATGTGGCACCGAGTCGTAGGCCTTCTTATAATCTATCCAACATGTCGACATATCCTTGCGGGATCGACGAACCTGTTGGCTAATGGCCATGTCTATGAGGAGTAGCTCCTTAGCACCGCGGGACCCATTCCTACATCCATTTTGAGAGGCAGACATAATCGAGTTACTCTCAATGTGCGTATTAATTTTCGCTCTCAAAATGGATGTAAGAAGTTTATAAACCGTCGACAAACACGTGATCGGTCTATAATTCTTGGGTTCCGCGGGACTACCTGATTTATGGAGCAGGTGGGTAACGCCTGTTGTTAGAAACTGCGGTAGCGACCCAGACTCTAAAGATGACTGGAACTGAGATGCCAGGCAAGTGTGTGAAGTAATTAGCCATTTCAACCAAAAGTTGTGCAGTCCGTCCGGTCCCGGCGATTTCCAATTCGGTAACGGACGGACGTCTTTGGCAACGTCTAATGGCGTAATTAGTACTGTTTCCATTTCTGGTACAGTCTCAAACACTCGCTCGACATCCCGTATCCAGCCAGCTTCAGTGTGACAGACGGGCACCGACCAGATGCTGCGCCAAAATGCACTCGTGGCGGCATCATCCGGGCGGCATACATCTGTCACATTTTGTTCAGGTCGCTCCCAAGCTCTATACACCCACCTTTCATCGCTCTGGAACATGCGATTCTGCGTGTATCGATCAATCCGCCGCTTATACCGCCGAATTCGGCTCGCCCATGCACAAACTTTCTGCTTCAGGAAGTCGATGCGCTCTGTGACACGGGATATGTATTCTCGAGGGCTGATTCCAGTCCCCGTGAATGCTCGTCTCACAAAGCGCATCACTCGTGGTCGTGTTTTGCCCTCCCTGAAGCAGTATAGTTTGCCGATGAGTACCCTGGTCTCATCGATACGACACTCGATCCTGTGCTGCCAGGCTGGTACGGCTGGTTTTGGTCGAGTAGCTCCGTCACAACTTGGGAACTTGACGTTAGCTAAACGACATGCCGCCACAGCCGCACAATACAGGATCGAGTGTGTATCAACGAGATCCTCGCTGCTCTCAAAGAAATTCTTAAGCTGCGAATCCAAGGCACACACCAACGCCCTATTTTTTTTGTGCATGGGTAACCGTGGTAATCGGGGTCTAAGCTCGGTCGGAGTGAATCTATACTCGAGAAACGCATCCTCCAGTGCGCTCCTCAGTCGATCGTTGCACTGGCTACTTACTGTGTCAACCCTATCATCCTCTTCTTCAACACGATTGAACTGCTGCGGGCTGGCATCAATAGTTGACGCTTGTGCTGCGGTTTGTGTCGGAGTCGAGACGATATGGTTGCTCAGTACCTCTGAGCGCAGCCTATCAAGTGCGATATCATCCAACCTGTGATCGCGTTGGATGACCCGCACCTGATCCGACAGTCGTTGGGCCGAGACGTTGACGGTTGGTTCCAGTTCCTGGAACAGAGTCAGCATCCTATCACGGTACGCAGTGAGGTTAGTTTCCCCCTCTGTAGACCCGTAATATGCGCGCATGACGTTCTCGTTCATAGACAGAGTCCATCTCATGCGCTGCACACAACCACCGGTAGCGGGGACCCGGCTCGGGGCCGGTTGGCCCCTAAGTCCCAAGCTCTTCGGTGGCCGGCCTCTCCCCTGCCGACGTACAGGTGTTGGCGACGTCGGCGGGGAAAAATATTCGTCGCTCGAGCTCGACGCAGCTGCTACGGCCGGTGTCACAGCACTCTCGATGGGGCTGGGTTCCGGCGGCAGCGGGGCGGAGCTGAGCGACGAGTCCGGAGGTGGTAGACGTGTACGGCGAGCTGCTGATCTCGTCAACATTATGTGTTTTTCATAGTCTTCACAGATTTATTTTGGCGGAGTCTGAATTTGACAGCCGTCATATTTAATTTTTCTGTTTGTATATATTTGTCATATTATTTTTGGTTTATTGTCTGTAGGTAATTTGTGTTTTATTCCGAAAGGTTCTATTTGATAACTATTACTATAAAAGACGGGAAATTGATAAAAACAACAAAAATAAAATATGAAAAACAAAATGTACGTTGTTGACGTATCAGTGTTGCCAAGTTATTATTATTATTATACCATGTTCATCTCGTTTTGCTCTTCCAGTCGCATCCCAAATCGCTGCCTACTGTAGCCACAGCCTAATTCCCAAAAAAATATATTTTTTTCATAACAAATCATTTGACTAAATGTTTACTGTCTAAAGATTGTTTGCTGTAATAAATCATTTGATTAATGAACGAATGCCGTTAATGACATTATCCTTGGTAATATACTGCCGAGTAAAAATTTTACCAAATGAAAATTTCAAAATCATTCCAAATATTGCATTGGTATAAAAAAGGCTGTTAAAATTTGTTTGGATAGTGAAATTTTGTCAAAAACCTTTTAGGCAGAACGGCAGCATCCCCGTTTTATTCCGAGCGCACGCTCACTATAGCCATCACTCTTCTTTTGCGTTTCAAAAGTAGTTGCGCTTAGTAGGTTTTCGAGGATTTTAGATTTTCGATGTGGCCCCTTCAGAAAATCCAAAGTCATGCTACGGGTGCCCTGTCACTTAACCAAAAATTAATTTACAAATTTTTACTTGCCATTGCCAAGCAACGATTGGCAAAAACATGATTTGTCATTTTATCATTATACAACAGCAAGTTTGCCTAATAATTCATTTCACAAAATAATTACCCGATAAACTTTTCTTTAATAACGTGTTACCTATTTGACAAACAATTCATTTTTTATACATTTTATCTCACAAAACAACGTTTAGGATAAAAACGTTTTACATATTAACTTATTATTACGTAATTTCCTAAAAATGAAACTCATTCTTTCATCGACTTGCGCTAACAGAAAAAAGAGATTCTTTTTAGTGGGCTACCCGGAACCGAACATTTTTTTAAAATAATTAACCTAATCTACCTAGATTAGGTTAATTATTTTAAAAAAATGTTTAGGTTGGTCAATGGAGTTTTGGTGAAACATTAGTGAAGCACCTTAGGGTGATGCAGAGCCAAAACATGGCAGGTGCAACGCACGGAATAGATAGCTCGGAAATACCTATAAAATACAAGAGGCAGACCTGCTTCCTGAAAGTTTCAAAAATTGAAATACCTCATGTGCCTAAAGTGTTCTCATTTGCCGCATAGAGTTAAAAGGGCGAAGGCCCTATAAAGGAAAAAGAAGGATACTATGTCGTTGGAACTTTTTGGCAAGATGCTGTGCTGATGACAATGAATCGTCACGCAACGAACGTGTAGTGTCCCGGACTGCCACTACTTCGCCCGGAGGCAGGAGGCGGGAGGCAGTAAGATTCGTCTCGCAACGAACGTGTAGTGTCCCGGACTGCCACTACTTCGCCCGGAGGCAGGAGGCGGGAGGCAGTAAGATTCGTCACGCAACGAACGTGTAGTGTCCCGGACTGCCACTACTTCGCCCGGAGGCAGGAGGCGGGAGGCAGTAAGATTCGTCACGCAACGAACGTGTAGTGTCCCGGACTGCCACTACTTCGCCCGGAGGCAGGAGGCGGGAGGCAGTAAGATTCGTCACGCAACGAACGTGTAGTACCCCGGACTGCCACTACTTCGCCCGGAGGCAGGAGGCGGGAGGCAGTAAGATTCGTCACGCAACGAACGTGTAGTGTCCCGGACTGCCACTACTTCGCCCGGAGGCAGGAGGCGGGAGGCAGTAAGATTCGTCACGCAACGAACGTGTAGTGCCCCGGACTGCCACTACTTCGCCCGGAGGCAGGAGGCGGGAGGCAGTAAGATTCGTCACGCAACGAACGTGTAGTGTCCCGGACTGCCACTACTTCGCCCGGAGGCAGGAGGCGGGAGGCAGTAAGATTCGTCACGCAACGAACGTGTAGTGTCCCGGACTGCCACTACTTCGCCCGGAGGCAGGAGGCGGGAGGCAGTAAGATTCGTCACGCAACGAACGTGTAGTGTCCCGGACTGCCACTACTTCGCCTGGAGGCAGGAGGCGGGAGGCAGTAAGATTCGTCTCGCAACGAACGTGTAGTGTCCCGGACTGCCACTACTTCGCCCGGAGGCAGGAGGCGGGAGGCAGTAAGATTCGTCACGCAACGAACGTGTAGTGTCCCGGACTGCCAATACTTCGCCCGGAGGCAGGAGGCGGGAGGCAATAAGATTCGTCTCGCAACGAACGTGTAGTGTCCCGGACTGCCACTACTTCGCCCGGAGGCAGGAGGCGGGAGGCAGTAAGATTCGTCTCGCAACGAACGTGTAGTGTCCCGGACTGCCACTACTTCGCCCGGAGGCAGGAGGCGGGAGGCAGTAAGATTCGTCTCGCAACGAACGTGTAGTGTCCCGGACTGCCACTACTTCGCCCGGAGGCAGGAGGCGGGAGGCAGTAAGATTCGTCTCGCAACGAACGTGTAGTGTCCCGGACTGCCACTACTTCGCCCGGAGGCAGGAGGCGGGAGGCAATAAGATTCGTCTCGCAACGAACGTGTAGTGTCCCGGACTGCCACTACTTCGCCCGGAGGCAGGAGGCGGGAGGCAGTAAGTTTATCACATCAGTCACGCTACAGCGCAACAAACTTCAGGAAAACAAACAAAATGATTTAACAATGTATGTTCAAAATATATATTTTAATATTGTTTAATACGATTATTTGCTGCCAAATAGTCGTACTAGAAAGTAGACCAAGATTATATTCTTCTATCATCATATGTCTAGCCTTTTCCTAACTTTGTTGGGGTCGGCTTCCGGTGTAACCGGATGCAGCTGAATACCAGTATTTTACGTGGAACGACTGCCTATCTGACCTCTCTAACCCAGTTATGGAGATCAGATAAGTAAGTTTATATTTACTGATCGATAGTTAGCACACAAAACGTTAGGTCAGAGCTGGTCGCGCGCGAGCTGCTCGATGTGTGGCCGGTCGAGGCGCATGGCGGCGCGGCCCTCAGTGACGCGCAGGTCGCGCGCGCCCAGTCGTGCGTAGAAGCCGAGCGCGGGCGCGTTGTTCTCCAGCACATGCCAGTCCACGCGGTGCACGCCCTCAGCCACCGCCATCTGGAACACGTAGCGACCATTATAACCCGCGTTCACATTCGCTGGCTCCAGTTTTGTACGAAAACAATAAGCTTGTTGAAGCTATTTTGACCCACCCGGCAGAGTTCTTGCAGCAGACGCAGGCCGACCCCGCGGCGGCGCGCGCTGGGCCGCACGTACAGGTCCTCCACGTAGAAGGCGCGGCGCGTCCACGACGAGTACGCGCGGCTGCAAAGCGCGTGCCCCACCACGGCGCCGCCGCACTCTGCCACCAGCGAGAAGAACCACGCCGGGTGACACTCGAACCCATCCTCGATCAAGTCTACGACATCAACAATACATTATTCACCACCTTCCTTCGACACCTGTCAAGGCTACAAAATGATCGTAATGATCTTTTTCACTCAAAGTCAGCCAGAAATATTTAAATAGACCACACACATTATTTTATTTGAATTATTAATTTATGTCTGTCTGTCTGTCCTTCTGTTTGTTTCTTGCTGAATCATGTAAGAACAGCTGGTCGGCTCAGATTGTAATGTACCCATTAATAACTATGAAATAATTTGCTATCCTCAAAATCAGATCCATGTTTCATATCAATCGGTTATAATTATAGATTCTTACATTTTACTGGATTTAATATATAGTTTGAAATATGAATGTTCCTACATAATTCCAAATACACGCGTGACGCCAAGTCACAACAGGAGTGTGTCGTCCCCAGAGTGACAGCGCTTCGTGCTGGTGTCACCGATCAGGCGCAGAAAAGGGAGAGGCTTTTGCGCGGCTATGCATTCAGAAGTATGGGCCAAGTAATATAACCAGAGCTCACCTTGCAGGGAGAGCTGCGGGCCGCGCGGCATGCCCTCGTACTCCGCCAGCTCCTGCAACACGCATCACGCTCGCGCTTAGCTGCTGGTCTGCTTACCGGCTCTCACCGGGGGACTGCTGCAGTACGCCCCCGCCCCCGGCCTATTTATTATGCTATACAGATATGCTCCGGTTTGAAGGGCACATGAGACAATACAGCTGTGTAGAAATGGCAACGCATCTGCACTGTCTCTTGCAGGGTAGGTAAGGTACGGTAGTACTATCGGGAATATCTCTATAACTATACTCATCATTTGTGTAGTTTCGAGTTTCTGTATCTATGAAATGACCTTGTAGGGACAATTGTATCAATTTTTCAGGACCGTGGGGACAGTTGTAGCTGGTCCTGTGGTAGACTTGACTCCATTAGCGCATCGTAGGTACTTGGTTTTGAGCTCATACTTACTTATATATCCAAGCATTGCAATGTTCGCATCGCACCGTAATGTTGTTCTGTTTGTATATAATTCTTCATCAGCAAAATTATGAAAACATAGAAAAATAATTATTTAGGGGAAAAAGCAGATGATCGTAAAAAAAGTTGAGCGGCGAGTCGGCGAGAATAGAACATGATAATTTCATTAAAATGTTCGTAATAGTCTATATTAGGTTTTTGGGAAAGAACCATTTTAAAAATTTATGACCCGGAAAATTTTCAAATTCGGTAAAACTCAATGTCCTTTTTTAACCGACTTCAAAAAAGGAGGTTCTGTATTCGACCCATATGTATGTATGTATGTTTGTATGTCCGCGATTTTCACAAAAACTAATGAATCAATTTTGATAATTATTTCACTAATGTGATCTACATACTTTCAGGAAGGTTTTAGTATAAAATTAGGTAATTTTTCTTATTTACGAAGTTATATGCTACCATCACATAGGCGAAGGTGAAAAATTTATTCACTGTTCATTACTTTTCTGTTATACAATTGTTAACGAAACGGCCAAGCCTCATATTTGGTGTAGAGTTTGTGAAGTTAGGGCGTGTAGAGGAACCTTTGCTCTACATGAGGTCTGGTAACTTTTTGGTAGTGCGAGCCATATGTGGGCTCGTCTTGGCAACATTTTATATGAAAACGTTTTTGGTGGGATAAGTACATACTGCGCCGTGCGTTCGTGTATTGTTGCCGTTATGTATAATGCATTAGGCAAATAAAATTGACGACGCTTCTGATCGCAAGAATCATATGTTAGGGTAGCCGTGATTATTAACAAGTTCGGCAGTAAAAACTAAGCAGTAAACTAAGTAAACAAAAATGAGTCATACCCAATATTTAAACAGGTAGGTAATTAAATAAATATTTTGCAGAAAACGGCTTAACGGCCCATTCACGACCTTGCCGCGGTGAGCGGCGGCTAAGCGCGGGGCGGCGAGCGGTAAGAACAAAAGTATGAAAATGCTTGAAGCACGCCACGAGTCGCCGCTCATAGCGAAAACGCGCGCGGTTTTGTCGGAGCGAATCGCTGCAGCGGCGCGCGGTGCGGGGAGCGGCGAGATCAAAAGTACATGTGATTGAGTGCGACGCCACGAAACAGAGCGGCGCGGATAGCGGTGTAGGTGTGACGGACTCGGCGCGGCGGCGAACTTAGAAACAAAAAATTTTAGACGATTTTGTGGCGGTAATGGATACCGAGGCGTTTATAACTGAAATTTTAAATCGACACCCTATATGGATGTCAAAACATCCCCAACACAAATATAAAAACGTTATAAAAAGGTTGTGGGAAGAAATAAAACAATGTTGTTAAATAAAACATGTTAAATAAAACAAGAAATAAAATTCTGTTTTAAATATACGTCTATGTGCTGCAGAATATAATCAAATGTTTCCACACTCATTCTTGTGTACTCACAAAACTTATCCGGATATTTTCTGTAATTTTCGTATAGGTCACGAAATTCGCCATTTATATCGATCTTTATTCAGTTCGTGCACCATAATTTTGAGCACGTTCTGTTAACCTAAATACGTCCACCACGGCCGCTGCCGCTAGCCGCTACTGAGGGTACGTGGCGTCAAAAACGCACCGCTTGCCGCCGCCGCCCCGCCTGCCGCGCCGCACGCCGCTAAGACCGAAGTCGTGAATGGGCTGTAACGGGCAGTTACGTACGATTAGTCGATGATAAATCTAACGTGGAAGTAGGGCTCAGTGGGCTCGTGCGCGTTTGGTCACCTAACTGAGGTCGTATAGAAATCTATATATATAAAAATGAAACCCGTTTTCCGTTGTCACGACATAACATGAAAACGGCTGGACCGATTTCGATGAAATTTAATATAGAGATAGTTTGAGTCCCGGGAAAGGACATAGGATAGTTTTTATCCCGATATTCCCACGGTATCGACGTTTACGCGGGTGAAACCGCGGGGCGCAGCTAGTAGTAAATAAAAATATCACTTTCATCTGATACAATTAAGTAATCTTTAACAGCGGTAATATCAAAAGCTATTTATTTTTAGGGTTCCGTACCTCAAAAAATGTAGCGCGGTGTCGGTAACAGTGTCGCGAGTTCAATGGTTTTTTCCCATCTCAAAAAATATGCCCAACGCGCCTAACCCTTCCCCTGTGGCGGACATATTGCGCGTGAGCGCGCACTTGTGACACTTGTGACACTTGTGACACTTGTGACGGTACTTCTGGGTGATTGATTACGGCGCGTCTGATTACAACGACGATATCTGTCGATAGCCAGCTCTACAATAGTTGTTATATGTTGGTTGGTAAAATGGTTGAGCTAAATGGTGCTGATTCATACGTCATGTTCGTGAACGGACGCAGTCAGTGAGGATTGGCTATCTCTTAGCCGGCTTTTTTAATTTATTTCTGATTTTTTTTTTATCTTTTATATTACGTGCACGTCTCTCTACATCGTTCTCATATGTATAATTTCAACATGAATGATGTAGGGTAACCAATATTTTGTAACAATTTTATGATTTAAAAGAATGTCCGTGGAGTTTCTTGTCCGTTCTTCTCCATAGGTACAGTCAACAAAAGAGATAAGTATGCAGGATCGTAGGATATAGTTGAAGTTTAATAAGAAACCGATGGATGTTCTCGAATAAAATTTTATTTTATTAATTGAAAACAAACAGCTCATATATCAAATTAAATTTCAGTCTACAACATTCATCGGTTTCTTACTAAACTTCAACTATATCCGACGATCCTGCATAATTGTCTCTTTTGTTGACTGTACCTACTGCCGCTTTGGAATTGGTAACTAGCTTTATTTTTCTGACCGACCAAATTGGTTTATTTGAAATAAATGATTCGAGTTTATTATTTAATGGCAACACTGCGCCTGACATAATTAAAGTAACACACGTGCGTACTTGCGTAGGAGTTTTGACAGGTGTTTAGATTGCGACGCGTGTGGCGTACCAATGCTAGTCAGATCAAGACGACCTTCGCCTGTAGGAGTGCACGAGCCCCGCAGTGCGCGGCGCCGCTCACCTGGATCATGTCGAAGACATGCTGCATGTCTTGGCGCGTGGCGGGCCGCACGGTGACGCGCTCGCCGCCGCTGTCTGCGCTCGCCGACTCGGACGCCATGCTAGCTCCGCAAGGCCGCGTGCCGCACTGCTCGGTCACTCGGTGGCATGTCGCGCACGACTCGCGAGCCCGCACGACGCGCACAGTGCTGCCAACAATCATTTTGAGATTCCGTTGATGTTGTTATGATTTTCCGTCAGAAAGACGTCATATTTTTCTTTTCCTTATTAAAAGATGTTTATTTGATTCAATGATAATATTATATACACAGATTAGTTTAACTTACATGCTTACGCACTGGTTCGGTTGCTTAGTTATACAGTAATGCAATGGTATTGCATTGTCACATCCAGTACCAACTTTTCATAAATACAACTTTTAATGAATACAATGTTTGATATCTTCCTGTACATTTGGGTGTTAGATATTATATATTAGTTTAAAAATTCGTTAGTTTAAGTAATTAATAATTATTTAAAAAAACTAATGAAACTTTGCAAAACAGATAAATAGTCCGTCAGCCGTTACTTATACTATTTTTTCCCGTTTTCTACCTGTAGACGGGGATATCTGTAGTTGGCAACACTGGTCCTGCTGCCATCGAACTGTCAATACTTATCATACTATTCATAATAATATAACATTATACGACCACTTGGGTTGCCAACGCTAATTTTCATTGTCCCTGGAAATTGTATTTAATTTATCACACTAATTTTATAAATGCGAAAGTTTGTGAGTAGGGGGGTGTATGTGTGTGTGTTTATATGTTTGTTACTTCTTCACGCTCAAACGGCTGGACCAATTTTGATAAAATTTTGTATGGAGGTAGTTGACTCCCTGGATTAACAGATAGGCTACTTTTTATACCGATATTCCCACGGGATCGACATTGACGCGGGTGAAACCGTGGAGCGCAGCTAGTTGTTCATATATTTTTAAATACAACGCCGGGCCGCACGGGTCGATCGATCAGGTCAAGGTACGCTTGCCGCGGTTGGTCCCTGGATGGGTGAACATCTTCACATACCAAGAGTCAAAGCACGGAAAGCACGTAAGCCGTTGGTCCCGGCTGTCATTCGTGGGACAGTCGTTACGGGTCGTCAGAAGCCTGAAAGTCTAACAACTAGTCTTACCAAGGGGTATCGTATTACCCAGTAACTGGGTTGTGGAGGTCAGATAGGCAATCGCTCCATGTAAAATACTGCTATTCAGCTGCATCTGGTTAGACTGGAAGCCGACCCTAACATAGTTGGGAAAATGTTAGGCAGATGATGATATTTTTAATACTGCAAAAAAAGGAACCACTGTACTTTAACACCCGGCGTTGTTTTATAATAGCTATTTTGTATGGGTAGAATAGACGCTTTTAGTGTATTTTTGAAAACCCCAAAGTACGCAAAACCCTAGGAGCTGAGAAAAAAATTGCCAGTTTCTTTTGGAATTGGTGAAATAGTCCCACACTTCCACAAATATATTCCATTTCGTCTGTTTATATACGACTTTAATGCCCGTTTTCACCATCGTTCCCTCAAACACTCCTTATCTAAGGGTCTCTTAACATAAGAGACTCCTTAAATCAGTCCCTTACCTAAGTTTGTTTTCACCAGATTATTATATTTATTCAAGGGCCACATATTTCGTGAAAAAATCCGGTCTTTCACGATAAATATGTGGCCGTTTGAATAAACTTTGATTCGTAACTAAGTCCACAGTTTCGATAGCTTCTGAACTCTCAATAAAATCTTCCATTTCGTAGCAATTATGAACTTTCAACAACAAAATAAACGGTCACTTAGCGCTAAGATGCCGAATATCGGGTCCCTGTATTTAAGGGATCCCTTAGGACCATAAGTGTCCCTTAGGTGATGGTGAAAACGAAACTAACACTTAACATTTCTTAAGGGCCTCCCTAAATTTAGGGAACGATGGTGAAAACGGGCATTATACTCACATAGCAAGTAGTGGTACACACACACGTTATTTGGGTGGCATGAGGCATACGTTAAGCTTACCTAAGTTACTTACCTACCAAATTTGTAGAGAGGTACCCAGCCAACCACATATTATTAGTGGTGATAATTTGACAGTGACACCACTTTAACCGCGGTTTTCGTAGTGTAAACTGCTACAACTGACGATGACGTACCTGCGGTTGTCTGTACTAAAACAAAAGAAAACTTTTGTACGGTTAACCCTAGCGTACCCACTTAGTGTTACTTAATGCCAAAGGAAAATATCCGTTATCTTCAGAAAGGGTTATCTTTCTTAATGTTGGAAACATTTTAGAAACTTGCAATACTAAATATAATTGTATAATTTTATTTATTTACCATAGATGGCGCCACTGCTGCAGTGAGAACCAACATTCTTTTAATTTCCTTTACATTATTAATGTTTATTTAAAGGTAACGCTAGAAACTATGACGTTATAACGTATTCAAATTGATACTAACTGGCTTTAATAGAACGGGCTTCTATGTGCTAAGCGCTGTTACTAGTTTCAAGACAAGTGGTAGCGGTAGGTAACAAAGTGCTGCCAGTACTCCCTAGATGGCGTCACGCGTCTCTAGCACTATAAATAATTACAGCCGCTCTCGTTTCTCTCATACTATTATGCGTCAGTTGATCACGGTCTCTCTCGTTGCTGCTATTTTATGTCTTTTTTATAATGTGCGTCTTGTTTGTGCAGCAAATTCTTTTTTTTTTCCTGTTCTGCCGTACATAGATACATATTAATTTCATTTTATTAACCGACTTCAAAAAAGGAGGTTCTGTATTCGACCCGTATGTATCTTTGTATGTCCGCGATTTTCTCAAAAACTAATTAACCAATTTTGATGTTTCTTTCACTAACGTGATCTAACGTTTTAGTATATAATACATTAGGTAATTATATACGAAGTTTTAAGCATAAATGTACTGCATCTCCGGCATTTCTATGCGAGTTTTGATGATTCTTCTAGTCGGTGTTTTCAATTCTTCAGTGTACCTTAGCTTGGCACCGCTTGGCTGCAATTGTATATCTATGTATAGTTTTTAATGGATAAGGTATGCCTCAGGGGTGGTCCCATATAAATTCGATTAACTTTGCTTGGGTACTTTTTGAGTTAACTTCAATAATACGTTTTTTTTCCACTTAGTTTACATATTATATTCAAACATCATCAATTAACAAATTCAATTTGTGTATTTTTTTATCGAATTTGTGTGGGGTCGGTACAACTAAAAAGTGAAAAATAAAAACTTTTTTACAAAAAAAAAACAACCGACTTAAAAAAAAAACACTACAAAGTGAAAAATGACTTTAATTTCGGAAGTCGGTGTCAAAAACGAAAATGCGGAACCAACGACACCGACTTCCGAAATTAAAGTTATTTTTCACTTTGTTGTGTTTTTTGTTTGCAGTCGGTTGTTTTTGTTTTTTGGCTAAAGTTTTTTATTTTTATTTCATTTTATAAAACTACTTCCTCAGCTAACTCACATTTTTAGGGTTCCGTAGCCAAATGGCTAAAAACGGAACCCTTATGGATTCGTCATGTCTGTCTGTCTGTCTGTCCGTCCGTCCGTATGTCACAGCCACTCTTTTCCGAAACTATAAGAACTATACTGTTGAAACTTGGTAAGTAGATGTATTCTGTGAACCGCAGTAAGATTTTCACACGAAAATAGAAAAAAAACAATAAATTTTGGGGTTCCCCATACTTACAACTGAAACTCCAAAAATTTTTTTTCATCAAACCTGTACGTGTAGGGTATCTATGGATAGGTCTTCAAAAATGATATTGAGGTTTCTAATATCATTTTTTTCTGAACTGAATAGTTTGCGCGAGAGACACTTCCAAAGTGGTAAAATGTGTCCCCCCCCCTCTAACTTCTAAAATAAGAGAATGATAAAATTAAAAAAATATATATAATGTACATTACCATGTAAACTTCCACCGAAAATTGGTTTGAACGAGATCTAGTAAGTAGTTTTTTTTTAATACGTCATAAATCGAAAACCGCAATTTACCTTTCACAAAGTTACAACGAACTACAAGAACTTTTATATTATGTTACTTGCTGCTACGGAACCCTTCATGGGCGAGTCCGACTCGCACTTGGCCGGTTTTTGTTTTATGGTAAAATAACATCGACACTAGAAACCTAAGGTCCATCATTAATTTAGTTCAGATCGGCCAAATCACTGTCTTCTAAGATTCAGGCCATCCCTAGTTTAAGAGACAGGATTTTTTTTTTTTTTTTAAATAATTGTCTATATTAGACAATTATTTTTCTCCCCTTCTGTCCATTGTTAGTCGAGGGGTTAGTCGAATCTTGCATGTAATCTATACAACCTGTGTCTATGTACCTATATCTTTGTATCAATAACCTTATTATTATTGTTTAACTCTTTAACATATCTCGGGACCCTGTGGTCCCGGACCTTTGGAAGGTGTACGGGGGACCGATGCTAATTCGCAGAGGCCCGTTAAACGTTTTCAATTAAATGAGGCACCAACCGACGATTATCCCTGTTCGTACTACGCAAGTGCACCCAAGGACAACCCCCGGTTGGTGCAGGACTATTGCAAGACATGGAAACAAAAATATTGGATTATGGGTTTTGGTGGCTAAAGTGAACTGGTTATCTAAATAACCTAGGACTATGAAAAAACTATAGCCGCTGCCTGACCGATGTTCTATATATAAATTACACAGATAAAATAGCAGGGGGTGACTTGCACACTCAATAATGGGCCCCCGAAAACGGTCGCTAGCACATAGTGTCGTAGCGACAAGGGAGCAACATGTCCAGAGGTGCTTATGAGGAGTAGAGAGGTATTCCACAGCTATCAGGACAATCCCGGAAGTACGGTCAAGATCTCTACCAGCATCTTACTGGAACATTTCCTTCCTCCGAGCACGTTTGCTCTAGCGAATCTCCACTCAAGCCGGCCAATAAAGGCAAGAATGAGGTGGGAGCTCTGTTCCTCGTCATTGTTCACTCCAGCCGGCCAATAAAGGCAAGAATGAGGTCAGGAACAAGACTCCTCTCGGGAGATAGGGTCCGTGGGGTCGCTACTGCCCAACAGCTCGCCACATGCTACCCTGTGGGTTTCCGTATCTCTCGTGGTCTGGCTCCTCATCCTACACCTGTTCCGGGAAAGTAAACTCTACCGGCACAGGCTTAGAGTTCGGAGCGCGCAAGCCCAAAACGGTGAAAGGTGGTCTCAAAACGGTGAAGGAAAACATCGTGAGGAAACCGGCATGTCCTAGAACCAAAAATTCAAAGACATGTGATATCTACCAACCCGCACTGGGCCCGCGGGGTGGGTTACGGCCCACTCCCTCTCACAGAGAGGAGGCCTGTGTCCCAGCAGTGGGAACATTATAGGCTGATGATGATGATGATGATGAAGCCCCACCATGACGTCAACGTAGAGATTATTTTTTGTTGTTGCATCCCTCACAAAATCGACTAAGTACTAGGTAACCAATTCCTTTATAAATAATTGTGACAGGAAGTCATAACTTATTCAACATACAAAAAGTGAATTAATTACTTACGTATGACTACAGACATAATAATATCAGACAGAAGTGGAGTTAACTGAAACTGCTCTAGCAACGTTCATAAAATAAGGTGTGAACATCGCTGCTATCGGCAGCGCCCAATGTACCTAACGCACGCAACACATTGTGCTTATGGGGTTATTTAAAGTTAGGTATTAACATTTAAATATTTTGAAAGCTATACTTAACTAAACTTATTTCGTGAAAAAAAAGTAAAGTTATAACAAGAACTGTAAAAGTAACTAAGTAACTAAATTGACTTGAACCTTCACGGGAACGCAACTTCGTAGCTCTTCCGCTTTATGGACTTTTACTCCTGAAATTTAAACAACTCTACACCTTACTCGAAATATATGGCTTGGCCGTTTCGTTACTACAAGAACCATTGTATAACAGTATGAGAGTTTTTCACCTTACGCTCATGTGAATGTAGCGAAATGGCCAAACCACATATTTTGACTAAGGTGTAGAGTTTGCGAAGTTAGGCCTTGTAGAGTTAGAAGCTTGGCTCTACATGAGATCTGATTACTTTTTGACAATGCGAGCTACATGGTCTCGTCTTGGCAACATTTAACATGAAATGTTTTTGTGGGATTTCATTTCTTTTTGTAAGTTGCTTTTGATATTTATACGAGTATTTATTCTGTTGTTCATTTTTTCTTTCTTTTTTTGGGGTTTATTTCTTGTACATCAGAGGTGCCTTTTTTCATAGGCCATTCTCTATGTTTGCCTTTATTCTTTGTTGGCTTACTGTTTACAACAAGCGATAGATCAGGGCGATACTTGGCTCTTAGGCGATTATATTCAAGTATCGCGGCCTGTTGTGCCTTAATACTACTGAAGTCTATATTATAAGGTGCAAACTAGTCACTCTAGAGAGAGCTACATCATCAGCCTGCCCACAAGAGAACGTGGATGACCCGATATCAATGAGAGCATTATTCTAACTTAGCCCTTGACTTTTATGTATGGTGACAGCACACGCGACACATATTGGGACTGTTATCGGTGAACGAATGCTCTATTGATAATTTCAAATTTAGATTTTACAGGTGCTAGTTCGTGTCTAAGACCGTCATTAAAATTATTACAACTCTTCTCGCTTTATGATGTTTTTTTTAAATTATGATTTAATTTGTAAGAAGAATGTACTTGTATAATTTTCAGATCTCAAGCATGAAATTAAGTTTGTAAGGGAAAACCGAAACAAATCATTCCTTAATTTAAAGGGTAGGGGATGATTTACTAAAAATCATGAAAAACATATCTTATTATTTATAACAAGGACCTCCTATATAAATTTTCAGACCTCTAGCATCCAAATTTACAGAAGTCTCATACAAACTTTCACCCCCTAGTTTAAGGGGTTGAGGGGGTAAAAGTTTCAAGTTGTAAGATTTGTTTGTTGTTTGTGTACTAATACCACAGAATACTTAAAGTACTACGCTATTGCTAGCTTACATACCAAATTTCAGCTTTCTAGGAATTCAGGAAGAACCTTAAGAATATGGAAGATCATCAGTGAGTCAGTGAATCAGTGACGAAATTAAGCTAAGTGCGTGTCGGACCACGCACAATGAAGGGTTCCGTAGTTTGAATGAATTTATCCCAAGAACAAACTTAACATTGTAGTTGAAAATCATGTTCTCCCATACATTGCAACTGCAAATGTAAGTTGGTCGACTAGTACACGAGTACTAGTAAACTTGTAAAGCTTAAGTATTCTGTCATAGTTTTCCTTTTAACTTCGTTATATAATATACTAATACCGTTATATAATATATTATGTAAATATCTATACAAATATTAACAAAAATGAGCACTTTGAAACTTAATATTTCACAAACGGATCCCTGAATCAAAAAATTGTTTTCATAAACCCGCAATATTTTTGAAAGACATATCCAACAATACCCCATACAATGGGGTAGACGAGAAAAGAATACTTCCCCAATTTACGTGTACACTGTAGAGTAGAGTAGAGTAGAGGAGGTACCCTAAACATGTTTTTATTTTACCACTTTATCGGCGCGATTAATATACATATTATACAGGGTGAATTTTTCAAGTGGGCGTGGATGGCCAAATCCGAAACTATGAGGACTAGCGAAAAGTACTCAAAGGAGTCGCGGGCTCGATTTTGATGAAAACTAAAACTGCATCATTGGATTTTTGAAAAATAAATATTTCTAGCCAGGAATCGAACCTGTTGATTTTGAAAAAAAAAACACACTGTATTATTACACCATTCGATAGTGTCGCTAATAAGGATCGAATTCTGGGAAGTATTGACATACGGCAAACTAAAGGAAAGAGCTCATTTTTAACAAAATACTTTTTTTTTCTTATGTTACCTACCTCATCATCATCAAAAAAAAAACATGTGCTGTTTCATAGAAAAGTCCAATATCTCCGCGGTTCACAATGTCATCATCTGCCTAGCCTTTTCCCAACTATGTTGGGGTCGGCTTCTATTCTAACCGGATGCAGCTGAATACCTCGCTATGTAAAGATGGTCACCCATCCACAGATCAACCGCAGCAAACGTAGCTTAACCTGATGGATTGACCTGTGCGGCTGATATTATTTAGCCGGGCCCGGGTTATGTTACCTACCTACTAAACCTTAACTGATTAATTGTTCAAAATGATGTCCATTGTTTTCAATACATAGCTGGATTCGACGTCTCAAGGATTGTACCTACTGTATTCAGCATTACAATATTATTGATTCCATTAGAATATTATATTTTCCAAAGATCGTAATAGAAATTTGAATTTAGAACCTAATGTTGTGAAGGTGACTGCGCTGCGGGTGTGTTAGTAAAAATATTGAGCATCATTTCGAACAAGGTACGTAATGTATGTATGAATAGTCTAAAATAAGAAGCAGTTTATTAAAATTCAACATTTTCCTTAAGTTTGCCGTATGTCATTACTTCCCAGAATTTGATCCTTATTAGGGACACTATCGAATGGTGTAATAATACAGTATGTGTTTTTTTTTTCAAAATCAACAGGTTCGATTCCTGGCTAGAAATATAGATTTTTCAAAAATCCAATGATGCAGTTTTAGTTTTAGAATTTGGCCATCCACGCCCACTTGGAAAATTCACCCTGTATATATCCATGTTAAATTATAGCTTTCTAGTACTAAGAGTCTCTGAGCTAAGCTGCGGACGGACAGACAGACATGGCGAAACTATTAGGGTTCCTTGTTGACTACGGAACCCTAAAAACCAACCAAGTGCGTGTTGCACCACGCACAGTGAGTGTGAGTGTTCGTAGTCAGGATGATAATCTCAACGGGAAGATCAGCGGTAAGTGAGGCACCGGCGCTGAAGAGGCAGCATCGCGGCGGTGGCCGGGGTCAGGCGAGTCGCGACGTCTTCGTTGCGTAAGCGCGCGGGGCGGGGGCGCGGGGCGCAGCGGGGCCGGGGCGCGCGCTCGCTGCCGGACTCGCGCGCCATCGACTGCCGCGCGCACGCGCACCGCGCACCTCGCACTGAGCTCGTTCGTCCGCGCCCGCGCCCGCGCGCTCGGTGATGCTGTGCCACGCGCGCCTGCCGCGCTCCGACCGGCTCTGACTGCTCCACACGGACCTGCGCCTGCACCTGCTGTTGCACTATGACCACCACTAAGAACGAGTACCACTTTGGTGAGTGCCTCGCCAATCCTCATTTGTTTTAGTGTAGTCCGTGGCGAGTGTCGCGGCTGGCGCCTTCTGCATAGTGTAACTTCGTCACTCGAAAGGTAACAATTGAAACATTTATTACCAACTCGTGACATTAAACTCGCTTAACCCATTTTCTATAAGTATTCATTTATTTAAGAAATAACTCCCATACGTATGACTAACATGCATAAACTCACGCCTCTTCCCCAAGGAGGTAGGCGAGGGCCACTGAAGTCCGCCGCGCGCTGCAAGCTGCAACACACCTACTAACTACTTGTGTATACGAGTAGGGATACTTGGTTTACGATCACGCCAAAAAAACTTACAGAAATAACCTGGTGGGTAGGTATCCCGAAAGTTGATCCATTCAAACAAGACACATAACATTCCTAAGCATGATTGCTTCTAATACATACCATCGGTAGGATGTGGAGGTTCCTGCTGCAGCTACAGGAACCTCCGTCGGGCCGATGCAGGCGATGCCGAGCTGCACCGACCAGCAAGAACTCGCCAGCCGATCGGCGGGCAAGGCGAGGGCTGATTAACCTCAAAATTATTCAGATTGGGTAGTATGTAGATTATCTGCATTTCTTATTTTTTAGTTCTAGAGACTATTAAAGTTCTCCAAGACTTATGTTGTGTTGGGTAGTCAAAGTCAATCATCTATGAGTCTACGAGGCTTACAACGTTGTCGCATTAATAAATATAATAGAAAGACAACCTACCTTTATAAAAGAGAAAAAAACCGGCAAAGGGAGAGTCGGACTCCCGCACCGGAGGTTCTGTGCTTTTATAGGAAAAATATTTTTCCATTTTCATCAATATTTTTACATCCGCATAATACTAAAGTTAACTATTGTAAAAGGGGTTTTAACTGATTGTTTATTTTTGCTGGTTATTGTGTGGAGGAGTTTCCGGGATAAAAAACAGCCTACTTTCAAAAACACGCCAATCCGTTGCTCGCAACATACTTCCGCATTTATGATATTAGTTTTTCTATAATGATTATAGTTTTCGATAGTTGCTCCGTGTCCGTGCCGGGGATCGTGAGTAACCGTGACCAATCCGCCATATTTTGTAGTCTGAAGCGTCTCATTCGGTCCCGGGCCATTCTTCTGGCTTCCTGAGAAGTAGTGATTATAGGATGCTATCATGCACACAACATCGCGATTTCTTAATTATTACACATAAACCTTCCGGAATAAAGTCTCTAAATAATGTTGAAAACAGAAAGCCGCACCAAAATCCGTTGCGTATAGTTTAGAAGAACAACGCAGTCACATAGACAGACGACAAACTACTTCGGTGTACAATACGTATCCCTAACGTAAGTCGTAACATCACTGGAGCTCAACGGAGACACAATGCGACGTGACGAGTGTGGGAGACTGTCCGTGTCTGTCCGTGGCTCCGCGGCCAGGCCTCGCGTCTCATTCGCTTGCTTGCACGTTGTGGATTCAAATCCAGACAAGTTCAATGTTCATAATCAGCCTATACTGTTCCCACTGCTGGGACACAGTCCTCCTCTCGGTGAGAGGGAGTGGGCCGTAATCCACCACGCAGGCCCAGTACGGGTTGGCAGATGTCACATGTCTTCGAATTTTTGGTTTTAGGACATGCCGGTTTCCTCACAAAGTTTTCCTTCACCGTTTTGAGAGCAGTGGTGATGAAATAATTTACACAAAGTAAAGCGCCTGTCTGGGTTCGAACCTACGACCTACAACTCGTAAGTCGCGCCGTTACCACTTGGTCACCACTGCTCTGTAGTACCTATCAATGTGAACTTGTCAAGTTCGTAGTTATGTGCTCTCTGCGCTTACCGTAGACCAGTGTCTACGGTAAGCGCAGGTGTCGATGTTTTTCAAAACATCGTGAGGAAACCTGGACATCATCATCTGCATAGCCTTTTCCCAACTATGTTGGGTTCGGCTTCCGGTCTAACCGGATGCAGCTGAATACCAGTACTAACCGGGTAACATGATACCCCTTTGTAGGTACGACTGCCATGGTTGCCAGACTTTGACTTATTTTCTGACTATCCGTAATGACTGTCAAAGGTGACAGCCGGAAACAACCTAAGGCACGGAGGGGTCTTGGTATGTAATGGTCTAATGGACGGTCACCCATCCACGGACTGATCTCGGCAAGCGTTGCTTAACCTCGGAGATCGAGTCATGCGGTGTTGTTATTTAGCCACGAGCCCGTCAAAAAACTACACTTAGTATAACTATATGTCTAAACTATACGTCTGAAATCGCCAGCCCGTCTTGAGCAAGCGTGGCGCGGTGATCACCGCGCGTACCTTCTCTGCGTGAGAAGAGGCGCTGCGCTGGTGGGACACTCATCGGCTGGTGTTATTGTTGTAAAGCGCGATGGAAAGTTAAAAACCGGCCAAGAGCGTGTCGGGCCACGCTCAGTGTAGGTTTCCGTAGTTTCCCGTCCGTCACAATAAGTGTTCCCACGTACAATTCGATAATACCCGACCCAATGTAATAAGTACCTACAGCGCCATCTCTCGGGGAATTGGGTTACTAATTAGTACATAGACGTGCCAGAAGTTTTCGGTGGTAATTTTGGATTGCGAGAACCAATTTTAATCATTCTTTTTTTGTTTGAAAAAAGATACGTTCAGGATAATAAAATATGTAAACGAAGTTAAAAAAAAAATGCTTGCATATACGATTATACTACAAACTTAGTCCAGAAATGACTTTGTACAACTTTTGTCTTTTTTGTACAAAAACTGTTGTTTCTATCAAGTTCAAAATAATTTTCCTAGAAAGTCCTTATAAAGTTCTACTTTTCAGATTTTTTTCATATTTTCTAAACTTATGGTTCAAAAGTTAGAGGGGGGGGGGGACACATTGTTTTTTGCTTTTGGAGCGATTATTTCCGAAATTATTGACATTATCAAAAAATGATTTTAGTAAACCCATATTCATTTTTAAATACCTTCCAACAATATATCACACGTTAGGGTTGAAATTAAAAAAAAAATCACTTCCCACTTTACATATAGGGGGGCTACCCTAATAAAACATGTTTTTCCAATTTTTATTTTACCACTTTGTCGGCGTGATTGATATACATATTGGTACCAAATTTCAGCTTTCTAGTGCTAACGGTCACAGAGATTAAGCGAGGACGGACAGACGGACGGACGGACAGACAGACATGGCGTAACTATAAGGGTTCCTAGTTGACTACGGAACCCTAAAAACCGGTCAAATGCGAGTCGGACTCGCGCACCGAGGGTGCCGTACAAATGTGTAGGCATGTAATTTATGTAAATAGTTTATCACGGGATTTTTTTTGACGATTTTCGGATTTTTGCCTTTACTTGTGCTATGACCTTGCTTCTTGCCAAATTTCATAATTCTAGGTCAACGGGAAGTACCCTATAAATTTTGATTCCCTTGAGAGTGTCGAAATATACGTTTTTTGCAGCATAAACGGCCGTATCTTTTTTTACGTTAACTTAGAAGTTTAATTTTTTCACAGCTTCAAGCGACTGTAGACCTGAGTAGGTATGGTTTTAATTTCAACTCGATACCTCCACGCGCTCCCGAGATAAGCGGTCTTGACAGACAGAGAGACTAACGGACAACAAAGTGATCCTATAAGGGTTCCGTTTTTTTCCTTTTGAGGTACGGAGCCCTAAAAAGGATTAATTACGATGATGAGGGATACAATTCAGCTGGTATAAAATATCAACAGCAACGGGGTTGGTCGCCCGCGCCGGCTCCGAAACTAACATTAGTGTCTATTATTGTGTATTATTATATTTAGTTGTGTTTTCAATGGCTCTATTCTTTTTTAAGTTGCTCGTTTTGTTTTCGGATAGGTGGATAGGTAAACGTCCTACCTAATGCTATGCAACCAAAGAGATTTAAGATAGTAAATAATTGAAAGTATTTGTATGCAACACTGCGTAAATGGTACGACTGCCTCGGTAGGCCGTACTTGGTGCGAGTTAGGTACGACTTGCAGTGGGCCGCATAAATGATGGGATCTCGTCAATCATACGCAAGTCACGCTCACACAGGGCGACAGGGCGACAGGGCGACAGGGGATGTCGACCACATCGACACTCACATACATCGCAACACAAGCGCAAGCTTCCAGTTTCACCACTGAAGCGGTCGAGTGTTTGTACTCACCTGCTTCATTATCAATCATGAATAGTCGATAGATACGAGCTAATCAGATAATACCTACTCCTACATGTAACTTTTTATGCTTGAGTATATTAAATTTGTAGGTATATTTTATGCGCAACGTTATCATGAAATCGCAATTCTTTGTTTAGATCTAGCCTAGGTTCATGAGGTACGCACTAAGTTGAACGCGCGAGCGATACTGCAGCGCTCAGTGCATGCGACGCGGGCGCGCGCGCTGAATGCTGCCTAGTTGCGCGGGCGCAGGGTCGCTGTCGCCGTGCGCCCTTGTGAACTTCCTACCTTTCGGTTCTCACCGTTTGTTATCACTGAACGTCTGCACACCATTTTTATATGGCGTGCACCAGTTGCAGTTCACGAAACCCTCTCAGTGCGGAGGAGTCCTGCACGGAGCAGAGCGGAGCGGAATGGAGCGGAGCGGAGCGGCGGCTCGCGAGACTCGCGGGAGTCGGAGCAGTTTATCTTGCAGCGATTAGATAAAGCTGTACGCGCTGCGGCGGCTCGGCGGCAGTAGAGGCGCACGCGGCACGCGCGCTGGCCGCCGGCGCCGGCGCAGGCTGCTTCCTTGTTATTGTTAGCGAGTGTTGACCGCGCCGGCGCCGCTGACCCGCTTTCTGCGGCCACACCTGCAGGCCGCGCCGCGCAGCCACCTCGGTGCGTTACACCTTCATTTTTATGAGTCTGCGTTTGAGAACACTTGCGAACTATGTTGTGTTTCGATACTTTTGTCTTCGTTGTTCAATCAGATTCACTACGATAATATCGTGCGGCAACAAGCGCGTGCTGTTCAAATGTTCGGTGGTCAGGCTCCTGGCCATGCCAGCATAGTAATGAGTAACGAAGTGCTGTAGCGCACAGTGCTGTCACTTCCGGCTGCGCTGCGCGGCGACTGCGCGAGGTGCGCGGTGCGCGCCCGCGTGGGGAGCTTCCGGTGCTAACTGATAACGCGGCGTACACGCACATTTTTTCAACCGTGTCATACTTACATTTAAATAATGTTTAAAAATAGTTGCGCCTGAGGCGAGTATTCTAACATGTACTTACCTACTTTTTTCAAGAAGCTATCATTACGTACCTGCGTACCTGTGTAATCAGACCCAAGAGGCACAAAACAGAAAGGATTTTGTGCAAGAAGTGACTAGGAACAGATTCTTATCGAAATTCCAAGTAAAAGAATGGATTTAATCGTTTTACCTTTTTTTATAAACGAAAGCTAATATACAAAAGACACAGCTTCTTGTTAGGCTTCCTTAATGACTGCTGCAAATGCAGAGCGAAGGTTTAGTTGACGTATCCTAACTTCATCATGTCAATCGTCATCATCGTCATGATCACGATGACGATCAAAACAAGTCTCTAAAACAAGTAGGTAGTAGGTAGGTATTATACAGGATGGAATTTTCGAAGCGTCGCGCGTCGGCAGCAGGAGGAAAAGTACTCTAAATACTGAAGACAGCAAATTTTACTCAAAGGAAACATTCCTTTATTTTTAAGAAGAAACAAAACTGCATTTGAAGATTTTCAACATACGCTGGCCACGCCGGGAATCGGACCGACTAAAATCTGAAAAAATAGCAACCTGTACTTCTACGGCCCCAATCGATATGGTCTATCATAAGGATCAAATGTCCCTAGCAAACATTAAAGGAGAATCATAAAATGGGACAAGATGAAGCACTTTTACTCAACGGTCCATCGAGTTTACTTATGTTTATAATTAACAATTATCTCTGACGTAGAAAATTGCATTTATCTTTAAAAACCACCAAAAATCCTATAGAACTGTAAACGAGCTAAAGACTGAGGTTCACAATACAGTTTTCAATATTCACCACAACACGCTACTAAAAGTTACTCAAAATGAATTCCTTAAAAGAATAAAGTGCATCCAAGAAAATGGAGCTGATTTCGAGCAAATAATTTGTTCGAATGTATAGATTCTTCGATCGCTGTTATTGATCGAAGTATAGATTGCATGAACTTTGTTTAATTTAATTGACCATGTTTGCTACAGACATTTGATCCTTATGATTTACCCTATCGATTGGTGCTGTAAAAGTACAGGTTGCTATTTTTTCGGATTTTAGTCGGTTCGATTCCCGGGCGTGGCCAGCGTATGTTGAAAATCTTTAAATGCAGTTTGTTTCTTTTTAACCGACGAAAAAACGGAGGAGGTTATCAATTCGACGCGTATATTTTTTTTTTTTTTTTTTTATGTATGATCATTGATCACGCATAACTTTTTACAGAGCAGTCCGATTTTGATAATTCTTTTTTGATTGGAAAGGATATACCCCGAAATTGGTCCCATATAAATTTGGAAAAAAAAATCCAACCCTAAGGGTAGGAAAACAGGGGATGATTGATTGTTCACTCACTGATTGTAATGTATGACCACGCATAACTTTTTACAGAGTAGTCCGATTGTGATAATTCTTTTTTTATTGGATAGGATATACCTCGAAGTTGGTCCCATGTAAATTTGGAAAAAAAAATCCTACCCTAAGGGTGGGAAAATAGGGGTGATTTATTGTTCATTCACAGATTTTAATGCTGAGCTGTGTATTACGATTACAAAAAAGGCCTATCTATGTTGGTATATAAAGCCTGTTTTTTTAAATATTTTATTATACAAAAAATAATAGTTAAAGTAGGATTATATAACAGTTAATATCTAAAGTAAGGTAGGTAGCTATTTTCAAAGTAATCAAAAATTAAGCATGTAGTAATTAGTAAATTATAGCCTTAAAAAATTATAAAATAAAAACTTTTTAACAAAAAAATTAAACCTCCGAAAAAAAAGAAAAGCAAAAAATAAAAACCTTTTTTATTTTACCTTAATAATAAGTTCTTAAACTAATACAAGTATACCTAAGAAATTTTGAGTCGGCGCCAAACAATCAATGAACAAAGATCACTAAATTACCTTAAATTTAAAGAAATAATCAAATCAAATTAATAATGCAACGTGAAATCTCCAGCGATAAATATTAACATTCCAAACAAAAAATGCGCTCTCCGCACGACCACTCGCAACGATATTAAGTTGCTTGTTTGGCGCCGACTCAAAATTAGTTAGGTATACTTGCATTAGTTTAAGAACTTATTATTAAGGTAAAATAAAAAAGGTTTTTATTTTTTTGCTTTTCAGTTTTTTCGGAGGTTTAATTTTTTTTGTTAAAAAGTTTTTTAAAAATAAAGGAATGTTTCCTTTGAGTAAAATTTGCTGTCTTCAGTATTTAGAGTAGGTACTTTCCCCCCGGTACGCTTCGAAAGTTCCACCGTATAACGTGATTGATTGATTGGGAACTTGATTTGTTAGTACAGATTTTAAAATACAATCATAAGAAGTGCAATATCGTGCAGTAGACGTTTGCAGGCTGGCGAGAGAGCCTCTCTCTCCCTTTGCTCACCAAGGGCACGCAGACACTCTAGAGCGGTGAAAAGTTAGGTAACATCTCAACTATCATTTAGTGGCCGAGTGACGGCTTGTAGGCAGCGGTCACTCGGCACTGCCTGTGCCCGGCCCCCCAGGGAGCCCGCCATGCTAGCTGTCGCAGAACGCATGAGAGACATCCCCACGAGCCGCTCGCGACTTCGTTTGGGTAAACAGAGGCCTCCCTTACACGTGAAGCTCATCGATAAACATTCGGCAATACTTTACAGGCTGTTCTGTTTTTTATTGGTGGTCGTGATGTGTGATTCCTCTGGGATCTGCTCCATCACTCTGTCGCAGTTTTGGTGCTGTCCCTGGTGTTATCTGTGTATACCCGGGGTGCATACCACAGGCTGCCGGTACTTGCAGGCCAGGAACTCTAATAGCTTATACCCGGGGTGCACACCAGAAGCTGCCGGTACTTGCAGACCAGGAACTCTAATAGCTTATACCCGGGGTGCACACCAGAGGCTGCCGGTACTTGCAGACCAGGAACTCTAATAGCTTATACCCGGGGTGCACACCAGAGGCTGCCGGTACTTGCAGACCAGGAACTCTAATAGCTTATACCTGGGGTGCACAATAGGCTGCCGGTACTTGCAGGCCAGGAACTGTAATAGCTTAAACCCGGGGTGCACACCAGAGGGTGCCGGTACTTGCAGACCAGGAACTCTAATAGCTTATACCCGGGGTGCACACCAGAGGCTGCCGGTACTTGCAGACCAGGAACTCTAATAGCTTATACCTGGGGTGCACACCATAGGCTGCCGGTACTTGCAGGCCAGGAACTCTAATAGCTTAAACCCGGGGTGCACACCAGAGGGTGCCGGTACTTGCAGACCAGGAACTCTAATAGCTTATACCTGGGGTGCACACCAGAGGGTGCCGGTACTTGCAGGCCAGGAACTCTAATAGCTTATACCTGGGGTGCACACCACAGGCTGCCGGTACTTGCAGGCCAGGAACTCTAATAGCTTAAACCCGGGGTGCACACCAGAGGGTGCCGGTACTTGCAGACCAGGAACTCTAATAGCTTATACCTGGGGTGCACACCACAGGCTGCCGGTACTTGCAGACCAGGAACTCTAATAGCTTATACCCGGGGTGCACACCAGAGGCTGCCGGTACTTGCAGACCAGGAACTCTAATAGCTTATACCTGGGGTGCACACCACAGGCTGCCGGTACTTGCAGGCCAGGAACTCTAATAGCTTAAACCCGGGGTGCACACCAGAGGCTGCCGGTACTTGCAGACCAGGAACTCTAACAACTTTGCCTAGTTGCTGAGTTTTCTACGTCCAATTGTTTATAGATATTGTCTGTTCTGTTCAATGTTGTTGGAGGTTCTAAATAAAGGCTGATTTACATTGATACATGGAATCTAGTGACACTGGATCGTTGTTTGGCCTATGTAATCTAACACTTTGCAATACAGTCCTGTATTCAGTATCTAGTGCTGTATTTAAATAGAGCAGCCGCTAAAGACTGATTTAAATTGATCCAGTATTCCAATCCAGCGTCTGATTCCAGAAACCCGGGATCGAAAGACCAATAATTCTCCCTAACCTAGCCATTTCCCAACTAAATTGGAAATACATGCAGCAGCTAAATACCAGTACTTTACATGGAGCAGCTGACCTCCACAATCCAGACGATACTCCTTGGTAGTCTGGTTGTCAGACTTTTGGCTTTCTGAGTACCCATAAGGACTGACAAAGATCTACGAGACCGACTGTTTGCGTGCTTTCCTAGGCATGACCGCTCTTGGGAAGTAATAGATGGTTACCCATCCGCCTTGCCAAGTGTAGCTTAACTTTATTATTAGATCGACCCGCGCGGTTGTTATTACCACGCGGCCACGGTAGGTATTATTAATAACCGTATAGCCCCTCTAAAGACCAGGGAAGCGACTAATTGGAAGCCTGCTTGTGGTTAATATTGTCGAGCTCTGGAGAGACTAGCTGACGGCTAAGCGGACGTTCAGGCAGTGTCGATCTATGCGATCCTGATCTAGGAGCGAGTGTCGGCTGTGCGACGAGAGAGCGACAAGATAGCTCAGGAAACCTACCTACAACAACAAGACTGTAAGTAACAATATCAGTGGGGAGATGACGTAAACCGCTGCTGTGTTTATCGAGCTAAATTTTAAAACTTATTATAATAATCTGTACAAAATTTATCGGTGTGATGATATCAGTTTGTGAGTTGTGTCTGTCAATGTAAATATCGTTGTGTCGGGGGCTGGCGCGGGCGCGCGGGGCGCGGGCTGCGATAAGCGGCGCCCTCGACGACCCCGGAGCTCCCCGGCGCGCGGCGCGCCACCAGCCCGCGCCGCTCGTCGCTCTCGCTCGCCCTCGCGGCGCACAGGCGCGAGGCGGCGGCAGCGGCTTGTTTCATAAGGGCGAGTGCTGCGCGTACCGCTGCGTACGGACGTGCCCATTGCCGGCGGTAGCTCGGCTTCACACACGTTTCTAAATTGCGAGCGTGGTCGCTACGTGCCGATCATCTCCGATTGATCGATAATTATGTAGGATTGCAACACGCCGCTGTCTTGTGGTTGTATGTGTGCTTGTCCGCATCCACATTAGTCCTTGCTCACATAACATTCCCCGGACGGGTGCGCAGAGCGCAGAGGTGCAGTGTACAGTTAGGTAGGTACCCACATGTCGCCAACAGTCCCATGGAACAGAGGGCGAGATAACCACCAATTGGTCACAAATCCAGACTGGCTGCTACCAAGAAATGCTAAAAGGAAAAACCACAAACGCTTTGTGAGACCTGGGCTCACCTGGGGCTCGAACCAGGGACCCTTACCGCAAGTAACCTATATTATTTGCATGTTATGATATAAGCAAAACATGTATGCTCTATAATGTATTTTTAAAACTTACCATGTTTTATGTAAATAAATATTATTTCTGTTTGTATGATCACACTGCTCGACAGCCTCGTTGGGCGTGCAGTCACCTGTGTGCAGTGAGCCCGACGGTTCGTGTCTGATTACTTAACTATTGCGATCATACAAATAGAAATAATATTTATTTGCATAAAACATGGTAAGTTTTAAAAATACATTATAGAGCATACATATTTTGCTTATATGCAAATAATATAGGTTACCTTACAAAATATTTTTCATTGATGCTCCGCTCCTATTGGTCGTAGCGTGATGTTATATAGCCTATAGCGTTCCTCGATAAATAATCATTACAACATGTTTCCCGTCAGCAAATTCATTCGTCAGTATTCAACCATTTATGTAGTTTTTTTCTAAACAATCTAAGTTTTTTAAATCACTTGGTATTTTATTTATTATTATATCCGAACACACATGGCTAAACAGCTTTTACTATATTTAGCCAGTCTTGGCAAGTCATTTAAAGTGATGGCACCACTCTACAATAGGTATTGCTCGCGACTCTGTTGGATTGAGCACATAGCAGGAGTCGGCTGTGGTAATGCACAATGTTGTTATGCGATTAGTGTTTAGTGTACACGTAACACCAGAAGCAGTCGGCGCACCTAGACAACGTTGTAGCGCGATTCACGATGTAGCTGTCTGCACACAGCGCCTGCGCCGCCGCGCCGGCGCCGCCCAGAATCTCCTGCGCAGAATGAACTGACCAACTAGTTTAACAGATAGGTAGTAAGTAGCTTTTCAATGCAGATTGCAGACTTATTTCAGACCAGTTCTCGACAAGCTTCAAGTCGAGTCGTACACAGCAGCAGATTGCCGAGGAACAGCCGCCCCTCAGTCAGAAGGTCTGTAACCTACAGCATTGTCGCTACGTCAAATAAAATGTTTGTAATCGTCATCTGTCGCTGAAGACTGCAGTTGTGTGATGTCGCAGTGCTGTGTAGGGTGTGTGGAGCGGGTGACCGCGGCTGGCCACAACAGCGTGCGGGTGCGACGTCACGAGCAAGCAGCAGTCGGTGCCTGCTCCGAAAATACGAAAATTTTCCAACGTGTGCGCACGCCTCTACTGCGTACCTACTTACCTAATAGCTGCAACATTTGCGACACGCTTTAATACGTGTGTAATGAGTAGCCGAACGGTACCTATCGCGGGAAACAATTGCGTCCACTTTCAGCTGCTTGTATTTAGGTAACTTAAAAAATAAAGAACATTAATCCCGAGCACCTCCGGGGCTCCGAGCCCCAGTATCACTACACAAATAAGTGGCTGTGGAGTGTGGGCCACATGCTCCTCTGTTATCAGTAGAAGTACCTATTGATTTGTTTAACGAGTTACGGTTGTAAGTCAACAAATCAATAGGTAGGTACTTGCAATACTTACTCAGCCTATACAGATCAGTAGTTGTAACATTGCTAAAACCTTACAGTTATTTACGAATGACTTCGATGTAAGTAAGCTGGCATAGAGCTCTGTGAGACTGTGATGCTGATGGCCCAATTAAAGTAAACTTAAGTTTGATACTTAATGTGAAACGCAAACGTTGAATTTTGATGGTGGCTCACTTTAGGGGTGGTTGCACGTAGTAAATTGAGCTGCTAAAACATACAGTTTTGAAGAGTAAATGCCAATCGCAAAGTGCCAAAGACTCATTGAAGCACAAATTGTACGGCATACACCTGGCCTGCTGTATAGATCGTCTTCCACGGCAGCTCCGCCTGATCAAGGCGAACGGTTCTGCTGCCTCGCAGCGGCTAACAAGGGCTGCACTCAACATACGAGCGGGGCTCCGAGCTCTCCAGGGGTATGACCGCCCGTTAAGTACGTTATATACAGCGCCAAGACTAACTGCCCCGTGCGTTGGTCTCGCGGTAGCACGCGCGACTGCTGAACATGGGCTCCTGGGTTCGATTTCCAGCTCGTACAAAGTGTGATTGGGTTTTCCCATTAGGAATTCATTCAATCTCAGTAACAATCCGGAGTTTGGAAGGTGGCGGTGTGCCTCGGCGTTGGTCCTGCGCACATTCGTGTCTGCGCACACAGTTGGGCACTATAATGTCCCCCGTCATCAGTCATTGGCCCGGTCATTGGCTGCCATGGCCGCATTTTGGGGCTGTATGACTATTATCTGGGGGCACGGCAGTGCCCCCGCCAAGTCGAGCAAAAAACTTCGTTGTGGATCAACAATCTAATTTAATATAATATGTATTATTTGTGAGATACATTGTGTTTTCATGCGATGGCCAAGTCAATCTCATTATTTAAAATATAAAAGATTTTTAATATTGATATGGTCACTAATATGTTGTTAGGTTAGCTAATTACAGAAGGTCCCTTAAGTAGGGACTGAATAAATTAACCGACTTGGTATTACATGGATCTCACAACTTTTTACGGTAGAAGAACTGAGTTGCGAGACTTGGCTTTTTTACAAGTTATGTTTTTGATGGCATAATTTTACTACAACGCCAAATAAACTCGTCGAGGGAGAAACAGTTCGTGTCCTTGTAACACCGCCAGTATATCTAAAGCAACAAGTGACCACTAGGCAGACGTTGACATAATCCCGAGATCCACTGAGGCGACATGATTCGTTTAACTACCGGGACCTAAACATTTGGGTTAGAGCACCTCTTTATCAGAATCAGAATTTCATTTGCTTTAATTAGGTACTTACTTACTACTTATTGTGAGATAACGAGAGCTTTTGGTACATAAGCCTCATAGGTCCAACAGCTGTTTGTCACATACCTACTCAGGTCCAACAACTGTTTGTCACATCAAAGAGACTGGAAAATGTCGTATTACAGTGGACGTGCTAGTCCACTGTAATACGTGACGTGTGACCGAGGAGTCAGCTCGTAAGAATTGGCCAAGTTTCGGGAGAGCCAGGGATGGGTGTGAAGACAAGAGGGAGCGCGGTGCTTGCGGAGCTAGCGGCCAGTGCGGCCACGCGCCTCGTGCGGCCGGCATGACACCACGTCGTGGACACTGGAGTGTGTGGCGGCTGTGCGTGGATCATAAAATTATTTTTACTGTCGCCTGTATGCTGGCAGCGGGTGAGAGGCGCGGGCACGGGGCGCGGGGCGGGGGCTGCGCTGATAACGCTGAACCGCCGACCTCCGGCCTCTGCGCTTAAAAAGTATTAATATCACCATTTATTTAAACGTCCACCCCTCTCCCCCTCGCTCCCTCCGCACTGGGCGAGCACAAACATGCCAACGATGACATTGTAGTTAATACTAGTACGTACTATTACTGGCCAGTCTCATGATGGTGAGGCGCTGCCCGCCGGAGCTCGGTGCGCACGCGCAGCAGCGCTCGCGGGGGTCGGACTGACGGACGGAGTGGTCCCGCCTGCACCTCACACGTCTGACCTCTATAGCTACAACGGAAAGTGAATGTTGACCCCCAGCGCTTAGTGCTAGCGGTGCACTACTTTTGTAATCACAAATACGTGAAGTATGTACCTACATGTTTTTGCAAGTTAGCTGGTGTCTCTGAGTAGAAAAAGTTTAATTCAGCATTAACTTGAAACAAAAATAAAAACGAAACGTGAAAGCCAATTTCCGTTAGCAAAAATGTTCAAAATCTAGTCACAATCTCATTTCAGGGACAATCAATACCGTTTAGGGAATTAGACGTATTTTTAACAGATTGAGACTGAGGCTTTGTCTGTGGTCGTCGCTGCCGATGGACATCCAATACCAATAGATTGTGCATGCCCTTACCTGCTGATGGGCCGCACTCTGCATGCAGGTTTACCATTGTTCTAAAAGTCTGGGTCATGTTACCAAAAATAAAATCACCTCTTGGTGCCTACCAAGAGGTACTTTCGTGAATATTGAAAACAGAGGTCACTTGTGACACGAGTAACATTGTACACACATAAGATATTTGTTGTTTGATAGTCTGCTGAAAACTTCTCAAAAGCCCTAGAAGGTAACTGTTTCTATAGGCAACATAAATTAAATTAGGTAATAATGTAAATGTAATATGTATGTCTGGAGGATGTCTTCAAGGTTCTGGACTGGAAAGGGGCTGGCATTAACATCAATGACGAGTACATAACTAACCATCGGTTTGCCAACGATATCATAGTCATGGCTGAGACTATGGAGGACCTCAGTACAATGCTCGATGACCTCAGTAGAGCCACCGAAAGAGTGGGTCTTAAAATAAACATGGACAAAACGAAGGTCATGTCAAATGCCCATGTAACACCCACTCTCATAAGTACGGAGACGCTACACTCGAAGTTGTGGACGAATATGTTTACCTAGGACAAACTGTACAGTTGGGTAGGTCCAACTTCGAGAAAGAGGTCAATCGTCGAATCCGACTCGGCTGGGCAGCGTTCGGGAAGCTAAGCAATATCTTCTCGTCCCACATACCGCAGTGTCTCAAGACGAAAGTCTTTGATCAGTGCGTGTTGCCACTGATTACCTACGGCACTGAAACGTGGTCGCTCGCAATGGGCCTTGTTAGAAGGCTGAAAGTCACCCAAAGGGCAATGGAGAGGGCTATGCTTGGAGTTTCCTTGCGTGATCGAATCAGAAATGAAGAGATCGGCAGGAGAACCAAGGTAACTGACATCGCCCGAAGAACTACCAAACTTAAGTGGCAGTGGGCAGGGCACATTGCTCGCAGAACATGTGGCGATTGGGCCGAAAGGTTCTGAAGTGGCGACAGCGTACCGAAAACCTCCCACAAAGTGGACCGACGACCTTGTGAAGGCCGCAGGAACCTGTTGGATGCGAGAAGCACAGAACCGGTCGAAGTGGAGGTGCTTGGGGGAGGCCTATGTCCAGCACTGGACGTCTTTCGGCTGATATGATGATGATGAATATGTATGGGAGTCACACATACTAAAACCCAACTGCGACAAACACGCCAACTAAAAAGGTTCTGCTCACATCGCAGACAGACAGATCGGTTTTCATATAGCCGGAGCCACACGTAGCTCGTAGGAAATCTGTACGATTCATAATTAAACTAGCTTCTGCCCGCGACTTCATCCGCGTGAAGTTTCTTGTTCCCAGCCCACCCCGTCGCATCGCATCGCCTGCCCGCGCTATTACTTCTGCCCGCGACTTCATCCGCATGAAGTTTCTTGTTCCCGGCCCACCCCGTCGCATCGCATCGCCTGCCCGCGCTATTACTTCTGCCCGCGACTTCATCCGCGTGAAGTTTCTTGTGCCCGGCCCACCCCGTCGCATCGCATCGCCTGCCCGCGTTATTACTTCAGCCCGCGACTTCATCCTTGTGAAGTTTCTTGTTCCCGGCCCACCCCGTCGCATCGCATCGCCTGCCCGCGCTATTAGGTACTTCTGCCCGCGACTTCATCCGCGTGAAGTTTCTTGTTCCCGGCCCACCCCGTCGCATCGCATCGCCTGCCCGCGCTATTACTTTGTTTTCACATTGCAATCTTTTGTACTTTTGAACCGACTTCAAAAAAGGAGGTTCTGTATTCGACCCGTATGTACCGCGATTTTCTCAAAAAACTAATGAACCGATTTTGATAATTCTTTCACTAAAGTGATCTACATATTCTCAGGAAGGTTTTAGTATATAATAAATTAGGAAATTATTCTTATTTACGAAGTTATATGCATAAATATACTGCATCTCCGGCATTTCTATGCGAATTTCGATGATTCTTCTAGTCGGTGTCTTCAATTCTTCAGTGCACTAGTGTTAATTGAATTTGTGTGGGGTAGGTACAACTAAAAAGGGAAAAATAAAACTTTTTTACAAAAAAAACAACCGATTTAAAAAACTTTTTTACAAAAAAAACAACCGACTTCAAAAAAAACACTACAAAGTGAAAAATAACTTTAATTTCGGAAGTCGGTGTCGTTGCTTCAGCATTTTCGTTTTTTGACACCGACTTCCGAAATTAAAGTTATTTTTCACTTTGTAGTGTTTTTTTTTGAAGTCGGTTGTTTTTTTTTTGTAAAAAAGTTTTTATTTTTCACTTTTTAGTTGTACCTACCCCACACAAATTCAATTATTAACACTAGTGCATGGAAGACACGACTCGAAGAATCATCAAAATTCGCATAGAAATGCCGGAGATGCAGTACATTTATGCATATATATAACTTCGTACATAAGAATAATTACCTAATGTTTTATATACTAAAACCTTCCCGAAAGTATGTAGATCACACTCATGAAAGAATTATCAAAATCGGTTCAGTAGTTTTTGAGATAATCGCGGACATACAAACATACATACATACGGGTCGAATACAGAACCTCCTTTTTTAAAGTCGGTTAAAAAAAAAAAAACACTACAAAGTGATAAATAACTTTAATTTCGGAAGTCGGTGTCAAAAAACAAAAAATGCGGAACCAACGACACCGACTTCCAAAATTAAAGTTATTTATCACTTTGTAGTGTTTTCTTTTTTGAAGTCGGTTGTTTTTTTTACTCTTTACTCGACTTCTAAGAACCCTAGCATGGTGCTAAGAAGCACAAAGCCTTCCTCGAGGATTGGGCTATCAAATGCAAAAAAAAAATTTTTTATCTGAATGGTAGTTCCAGAGATTAGCGCGTTCAAACAAATAAACTCTTCAGGCTTTATTATTAGTATAGATTACGTGACGTGTTTAGTAATGACGTCTGAGTTTGTTCGGCCTTTCTTCTCAGAGTAGTCAGATAGGAAACGCCGGCCTCATCTAGCTTTAAAAAAATATGATTGACGTGTAAAAGTGTTTGTACAAACCTACTTACAGAAATAAATCATTTATCATTATCATTAGTACCTAAGTATGATTGTTTGCTATGTAAAGAACAGCGACAGGAAATTATAACATCACCCACATACACAATATGTATTATTGAAGCTAACTCAAAAACTACCCAAGCAAAGATACCTTGATAAAATTTCCTCTACCAAATGAAAAAAAAACAATCACGCAAAAGGGCCCCGAAGCTTTCGAGAAATCGGTTTACCTACCTACATGTACTATCGCGGACACTCCCGCCTGACCACCACTAACTTCATTTTTGCTTGCACTCAAAAACTAGAAGTGCTCTCTAGTAAGCGCGCCAAGGTCAAATAGTTCGTCCGTAAAATTCACAAAAGGAGTACACGTGATGCGTCACTAAGCTGTGCAATGCAGGTTGCAACTAATTGCGTTATCGCTATCCTAATAGACGCAAACTTTAAGGGGGCATGTCTTGGCACCCGCGCCGCCTCGGGATTTAGGCGAAAAAAATTTTAAGTGATCAGGCGGTAGAGTCCGCCATGGTAGGTACATACATACCTGAAAACAAAAATGAGAAAAATTATCCGGTTTCCACATGCCTAATATTATAATAATCCAACAAAAGTGTTTGGCGTTGCTTACTTGAAGCTAGAAATATGTTGCGCCTGCGCCGCAAGTATGTGCCAGTGCAGAGTTGCAGACTATACAGAAAATAATAGCGAAAGATAGTGAAGATAATATCTATCTATATAATATAAAAGGCAACCGTTCCTGACTGACTGATCTACCAACGCCCAGCTCAAACCGCTGAACGAATTGCGCTGAAATTTGGCACACAATAGCTATATTATGATGTAGGCGTGCGCTAAAAAAGGATTTTCCAAAACTACCCCCCTAAGGGGGTGAAAAGGGGGGATTTTGTTTGTATGAAAAATTTTATTCCTTGAGTTAATAAACTTGAAACTCGGCACAAATATTTATGAAAGTAAATTATGAAATTTGGCATATTTTATTTTTCTAAACTACTCCCAAAAAGACGATTGGGGGGTGTCAAATTTGTATGGAAGAATTTTAACGCGCGGTCCGATTAACCCGAGACTCAGATTTTTACTTAAGACCAAAAATAAAGAATGACGTGTATCTGGGTTTTTCGAAAATCTACCCCTAACGGGGTGAAAAGGGGTAGTTAATTATACAGAGAAGGATTTTGCTGCGTGGCTTGATTAACTCGAAAATTGGTATAAATAACCTTTGGGTCAAGTAATGAACATATCCCAAAAGATTTTTCAAAATTCCATCCCTGTGAGGGCGAAAAGCGGGAATAGTTTATATGAAAAATCTTATTCATTTGGTTAATAAACTTGAAACTTGGCACGAATACTTATCTAAGTTTGGCATATTTTGTTTTTCCTCCAAAAGGGGGATTGGAAGTGTCAACATTTGTATGGAAGAATTTTATGGCGCGGTCCGATTAACCTGAAACTCAGTATATTTATAATTAAGACTAAAAATAAAGAATAACGTGTATCAGGGTTTTTTGAAAATCTATCCCTAACGGGGTGAAAAGGGGTAGTTAGTTATACAGGGGAGGATTTTACTGCGTGGCTTGATTAACTCGAAAATTGGTATATAAATAAATCTTCGAGTCAAGTAATGAACACATCCCAAACGATTTTTCAAAATTCCACCCCTGTAAGGGTGGAAAGTGAACAGTTTATTAGAAAAATCTGATTCCTTTGATCTATAAACTCAAAAATTGGTCCGAATACTTAGTTATCTAAATAAATGATAAAGAACATTGACATACATTTTCGAAATTTTTAGAGGAAGGTACGAAATACAGGCGGACGATGTCGCGGGCAAAGTGCTATTAAGTAATATATAAGGTGCTGTAAAAATATCTGCCACGGCTTCAATGGGAGACAGTATTGTGTATATAGATTACAATCGTAAAGATACATTATTGATCTTATGTCATACATTTTTTCATACAAAAAAATGTGCGTATAAAGGACGATGAGTCAGAACGTCCCCCCAACCTTACATTGACCAACAGACTTAAAATGTATCTCATTCGAACCGCCTTAGCAAGCTGATCAATTTTTACTATGACGACATCTCTCAAAAGTGCGGGATATTCCGAGAAAATCATGTTGTAGTGTTAATTTCGTCACAACGTCCCCCCAACCCTTACATTGACCAACAGACTTAAAATGTATCTCATTTGAACCGCCTTAGCAAGCTGATAAATTTTTACTATAACGACATCTCTCAAAAGTGCGGGATATTCCGAGAAAATCATGTTTTAGTGTTAATTTCGTCACAACGTCCCCCCAACCCTTACATTGACCAACAGACTTAAAATGTATCTCATTCGAACCGCCTTAGCAAGCTGATCAATTTTTACTATGACGACATCTCTCAAAAGTGCGGGATATTCCGAGAAAATCATGTTTTAGTGTTAATTTCGTCACAACGTCCCCCCAACCCTTACATTGACCAACAGACTTAAAATGGATCTCATTCGAACCGCCTTAGCAAGCTGATCAATTTTTACTATGACGACATCTCTCAAAAGTGCGGGATATTCCGAGAAAAATCATGTTTTAATGTTTATTGCCAGAACGTCCCCCCAACCTTTACATCGACCAACAAACTGAAAATGTATCTCATTCAAACCGTCTTAGCAAGGTGATCATTTTTTACTATGACGACATCTCTCAAAAGTGCGGGATATTCCGAGAAAAATCATGTTTTAATGTTTATTGCCAGAACGTCCCCTCAAGCCTTACATCGACCAACAAACTTAAAATGTACCTATCTCATTCAAACCGTCTTAGCAAGGTTATCAATTTTTACTATGACGACATCTCTCAAAAGTGCGGGATATTCCGAGAAAAATCATGTTTTAATGTTTATTGCCAGAACGTCCCCCCAAGCCTTACATCGACCAACAAACTTAAAATGTATCTCATTCAAACCGTTTTAGCAAGGTGATCACTTTTTACTACGACGACATCTCTCAAAAGTGCAGGATATTCCGAGGAAAATCATGTTTTTGTTAATATTTTTGGCACAAAATAAGAGTTTGTAAGTAAACCATATTCTTTGATTTTCAAACCTCTCAAGATCAATTAGGAGATGCCATTTAAAAAATAGAAAACGTCATTCGTTACTCGTCCAATTTTTTCTATTCCTATAGGCAGGCAGTTGTCCCACCGGCGGCGATGAACGATTAGCGAGTAGAACTAGCAACTGAAAACGAGTTGGCGAGCAGCGAGCAGTGTGTGTGTAGTTCCGATAGTTTTGTCGCTGGGCTATCAGCGAGTTTTCGAGTGCGACGGGCGATTACTCGCACCACTCGCTCGGGGCGGTTAGTCTCACAGGGGTTTCTCTCGGCGTGAGCTCTGACCACCAAGCGACCATCGCTGAGCGAGTATCGCTAGGCGAGTATTATCTTTGATAGCTCTTGTCGCTCAGCGACAAACCAGTGAAGCGAGTCCTCGCCGGCAGTGTGAACAGTCAGAGATCAACTGTTAATATATGCATCTCTTTTGTTTACACGGAATGTATATCTATTGTACGTTTCTTGAGCGAGAAAACAGCCGACAGTTAGTCGCTTCCTCGCCGGCGGTGGGACAACTGCCATATGCTCGTCCACGACGGAGACGCGGGTGTCTTCGTCTTGGGTGAGCTTGAATCCCTCACTGCACTCAGGATTCAAGTCTTAACTCCCTCGCTTCGCTCAGGAGTCAACTCAAACCTAGAATCCTTCGTTGCGTTCAGGATTCAAAATAGCGCCCGCGACAACAAGACACTACTTTATCCCAAAATAAATAAAACGATTTTTTATTTTATTTCTAAACCCCATGGATTATGAAGTTAAAAGTGGTTGCTAGTCTTTTTATAGATCTTTATGAACCTGATAGCACATACAAAAGATCTGTTGCAGGGCGGGGGACGGGCCTAGCGAATTAGGAAAAATTAATAAAACGATTTTTCAATTTTAATTTTATTTTTAAACCCCATGGATTTTGAAATTAAAACTGGTTGCTAGTCTTTTTATAGACCTTTGTGAACCTACTAATATATACAAAAGTTCTGTTGAAGGGGGGGGACGGGTCTCATACAAATATGGTCATCGTTCTTTGAATTGATTTAGTTTATTTATTTATTAACCGGCTTCTTTATTTACTAACCGACTTCAAAAAAGGAGGTTCTGTATTCGACCCGTATGTATGTATGTTTGTATGTCCGCGATTTTCTCAAAAACTGATGAACCAATTTTGACAATTCTTTCACTAATGTAATCTACATACTTTCAGGAAGGTTTTAGTATATAGTACATTAGGAAATTATTCTTATGTACGAAGTTATATGCATAAATGTACAGCATCTCCGGCATTTCTTTGCGAATTTCGATAATTCTTCTAGTCGGTGTCTTCAATTCTGCAATGCACTAGTGTTAATTGAATTTGTGTGGGGTAGGTACAACTAAAAAGTGAAAAATAAAAACTTTTTTACAAAAAAACAACCGACTTCAAAAAAAAACAGTACAAAGTGATAAATAACTTTAATTTCGGAAGTCGGTGTCAAAAACGAAAATGCGGAACCAACGACACCGATATTGAATTTAGTGTGACGTCATAGCGTATCACCAGCGGACGGTCAAGATGGTTCTAACGTCACCTTATTTGTCAAATTATTATACCTAAGTACTTTTGAAGTTATGAGGGAACAGCTGAACACACACACATAGGTATATACCGGTCAAAATCATAACCCTCCTTTTTGCTTCGCCGTAGTCGGGTAAAAACAAATTGGTAACGGGATGTGCTGACAACTAGTTTACAATGTAATAAGTTCGTAATCCGGTCGAAGTGGAGGTGCTTGGGGAGGCCTATGTCCAGCAGTGGACGTCTTTCGGCTGAAATGATGGTGATGATGATGAAGTTCGTAATAACGCTGTGAGCACACAGCTTCTAGCTAACGATCGCGATCAGGCGAGTGGTGCCTGCCGCCGTGTGCAGTGCGTGCAGGCCGCGGGCCGGCTCGGCTGCAGCCGCACGGGGCACGGCCCGCGCGGTGAGTCAGCGCCCCGGGAATGTGGCGGACTATCGCAAGCGAGCAGACCGCCTGCACACAATAGCCACGATGTCTCATACTTACCTGCCATACATACCTGCTGATCCTCACTGTCACAAATGCTAGTAACTCGTGTTATCATCATTGGGGCCCGAACACTCTAGATGTTCCTATAACTTGGAGTTGCACCACAAACTTAGAACACGGTGCCGAATCCAACGTTTATTTAGGCTTTAAGACGTTAAGTACTTGGTAATGCCGAATGCCTTGACGAGCCTATCTCACACATCTCGGGCGGAACAAAATAACACTAGCTTCTGCCCGCGACTTCGTCCGCGGAAAACTTCTTGTTCTCCCGACCCAGCCCGTCGCATCGCATCGTCGCGTATTTCCATTCTATACAAGGCCAGAACGCAAGGGTGTGAAACTAATCGCGTATGGATTGGCTTTTTTACTAAGGTCTTCTAATCTATACAAGAGTAGGTACTATGTAGTACGCAAATACTCGCGTATACTTCGTAGTGACCTAACTATCTTATTCCATAATATACAGAAGTGCCAGTACGCATACGGACTAATCGTGTATATATACGCGAGCAGTTGCATGCTCGCACTCTTGTAGCAAGGGGCGACCCTCGCCATCAACACATATTTGTAGCATTTGTTTCAATAATTAAACCATTTACAGGCACTTGTGGTTTGTCAAGAAGTAGGTCCTTCAGTAAGAGGAAGCTAGCTGCCAGTATCATTGTAATTATCTGATTAAAATTAGCCGTGGCAGCAAAGAGATCAGCCCAACTGACGGCGCCCGCTAATGAACATAACGCACGGATCAGCCAGCACCATTCAGCTCAAACATTTTGAAGGGATAATCTAACACATGCGCCGCCGGCAGCGAGACATGAATGAGCATGGCATACTCTCAACTGCGAAGGTAGATTCAGGCTGGAGACGATCAGGTAGTGCGGGCGACCGGCGGTATCATTACATAGGGGTTTTGTAAAGCTAGGTGTTGTTGTAGGCCATAGTGTTACAAACGTACTATCGCGATGCGTACCATAGCAGGTACGTATTTTTTTATAAATATAATCCTTCAAATCATCAATACTACCCTCTATGGTCATAGGTAATACGGGTTGGTGTCCGCAACTCCACGTCAATGCGCGTACGTTGCCTCTAAGGTCATATAATCCTATTGATTGATATTTCAAATTCTGTAAAGTCATATTTGCCACGCTCACGAATCATATTTTAATCAACATTGAATTTGGCGGGCTCCCTGGCGCCTGCCCCTTAACTCCGGTGATCCAGAACCCCATGCGAAAGTTTTTTTTTCTATAGGTGAGTCAGCAACTTAAGGCATCGTAGGTATAGCTTCCATAGAATTAAAAGATAAGCCCCATTTAGCTTGCCGTAAATTAGGCTCGGCATGTACTTACCTAGGCATTACCTACCTACACAGTACAATAGAGCCAGGGCGGCCGGCGCGGCGCGTGCGCTGTTCCCACGGTCTTCCGCGAACAAGTCATTACGTTGCTCGGAGATTGCCAAAACGTGGGCTTTTGGGTTTGGTTTAGTTTGGTGGTACAATTTAGAATTTCCATAGGACTTAGTAGGATATAAAATATGTTAGGCGCATGCACCCTGTAAGGGCGTTTTCGAGTCACTGCAATTTGTTTTATTTTACACTAGCTGCACCCCGCGGTTTCACCTGCATAAGTCTCGATCCCGTGGGAATATCGGGATAAAAACTATCCTATGTCCTTTCCCGGGACTCACACTATATCTATGCCAAATTTCATCTAAATCGGTTCAGCGGTTTAAGCGTGAAGAGATAACAGACAGACACAGAGTGACAGACACACTTTCGCATTTATAATATTAGTAGGTATGTAAAAGTAATTTAAAAAAATTAAAACCCGACTGCAACCTTATACTTAAACTAACTGAAAAGCTAAAAATAAGCCCATTTTAAATTAAATGAAAGTTGGAAGCAGGCGGAGCCCATACCATTATTATAGTTTCAAACTCAAATGGGTCCCGCCTGCTTCCAACTTTTATTTCATTTAAAATGGGCTTGTTTTTAGCTTTTCAGTTAGTGTTAGTATAAGGTTGCAGTCGGGTTTTTTAATTTATTTATTTTTTTTTTTATTTCCAGCTTTTTAGTTTACAAATGTGAAAGATTTCGCAGACGATTTAGTTCCTGGTAGGAAGGTGTTTTTTTACGATTTGTCACTTTGAATTACTTTTAACCATATAAGTTGTATATATTTTTGGAATCACCTTTTAAAAAAAAATTTTTTGAAGGCATAATAAATGGCGCCAAAAATCCGCCATTTTGTTTTTTTTTATTTTGATATACCCAGTGTCACCTAAGAGTGATTATCACGTTAGATTCGTATTTACTGTGAGCAGTCAATACGAATCTAACGACACCTCTCAAGCTAAAATCCATCGAGCCGTTCAGGCCGCAGAGCGTGCCAAACAATTATACATACATACAAACAAACATACATACATACGTACTCTCGAAAAACATAACCCTCCTTCTGGCGCAGTCGGGTAAAAAAACATAATTCTAGCAAGTCATGATCTCAGGTAGGATATAATACTTAGGTACATACCTACTTATCGTACTTGAAATAATGAGTTGCTAAAATCATGCTGCTTTCAGAGCGTCCATTTTTCACATACTTAATAAAACGTAATGTACTTACGTAATTAACCGACTTCAAACAAAAAAGGAGGTTCTGTATTATTCGACCCATATGTATGTATGTTTGTACGTCCGCGATTTTCTCAAAAACCAATGAACCAATTTTGATAATTCTTTCACTAATGTGATCTAAATACTTTCAGGAAGGTTTTAGTATATAATACATTAGGTAATTATTCTTATGTACGAAGTTATATGCATAAATGTACTGCATGTCCGGCATTTCTATGCGAATTGTGATGATTCTTCTAGTCGGTGTCTTCAATTCTTCAATGCACTAGTGTTAATTGAATTTGTATGGGGTAGGTACCTACAACTAAAAAGGGAAAAATAAAAACTTTTTTTTTTTGTAAAAAAGTTTTTTCACTTTGTAGTGTTTTTTTTTTTAAGTCGGTTGTTTTTTACTTATAATTTTTTATAAGTAAGAAAAAAAACAACCGACTTAAAAAAAAAAACTACAAAGTGAAAAATAACTTTAATTTCAGAAGTCGGTGTCGTTGGTTCGTTTTTTGACACCGACTTCCGAAATTAAAGTTATTTATCACTGTAGTGTTTTTTTTAAGTCGGTTGTTTTTTTTTGGAAAACAGTTTTTATCTATCACTTTTTAGTTGTACCTACCCCACACAAATTCAATTAACACGAGTGCACTGAAGAATTGAAGACACCGGCTAGAAGAATCATCAAAATGCACATAGAAATGCCGGAGATGCAGTACATTTATGCATATAACTTCGTACATAAGAGTAATTACCTAATGTATCTATTATATACTAAAACCTTCCTGAAAGTATTTAAATCACTTCAGTGAAAGAATTATCAAAATCGGTTCATTAGTTTCTGAGAAAATCGCGGACATACATACATACATACGGGTCGAATACAGAACCTCCTTTTTTTTAATTTAGTTAAAAATATGTTTTTGTTAAAATTTAGGTACAACAATAGATAACTTTTCAGAAACGTTCTTCTCCGGGAGCGCATTCTACAACTTTATATACTTATGCAAACTTGTAGGTACATACTGGGTACAGCTTCAGGTTTTGTAAAAAATCAGGGGACTAAAAAAACAATGGCTCTACGTACTTTATACGTACTTAGGTACCTACTTCGTACAAACTTAATTAGAAAAAATCATCTTAGATTGATGATACAAGCATAACGGTCTGGCTAAAAATAAAAAACGTAACTTTTATGAATTTCTAGCAGCATGACCACGAGGGGTCCGTACCTTCGGCTCTCGCTAGCTTTCATTCCGGGGCTGCGTCGTACGCTGCTCATTCATGACCGCGAGAGAACTTCGGCACTCGCTAGCTTTCATTCCGGGGCTGCGTCGTACGCTGCTCATTCATGACCGCGAGAGAACTTCGGCACTTGCTAGCTTTCATTCCGGGGCTGCGTCGTACGCTGCTCATTCATGACCGCGAGAGAACTTCGGCACTCGCTAGCTTTCATTCCGGGGCTGCGTCGTACGCTGCTCATTCATGACCGCGAGAGACCTTCGGCACTTGCTAGCTTTCATTCCGGGGCTGCGTCGTACGCTGCTCATTCATGACCGCGAGAGAACTTCGGCACTCGCTAGCTTTCATTCCGGGGCTGCGTCGTACGCTGCTCATTCATGACCGCGAGAGACCTTCGGCACTTGCTAGCTTTCATTCCGGGGCTGCGTCGTACGCTGCTCATTCATGACCGCGAGAGAACTTCGGCACTCGCTAGCTTTCATTCCGGGGCTGCGTCGTACGCTGCTCATTCATGACCGCGAGAGACCTTCGGCACTTGCTAGCTTTCATTCCGGGGCTGCGTCGTACGCTGCTCATTCATGACCGCGAGAGAACTTCGGCACTCGCTAGCTTTCATTCCGGGGCTGCGTCGTACGCTGCTCATTCATGACCGCGAGAGATCTTCGGCACTCGCTAGCTTTCATTCCGGGGCTGCGTCGTACGCTGCTCATTCATGACCGCGAGAGACCTTCGGCACTCGCTAGCTTTCATTCCGGGGCTGCGTCGTACGCTGCTCATTCATGACCGCGAGAGAACTTCGGCGCTTGCTAGCTTTCATTCCGGGGCTGCGTCGTACGCTGCTCATTCATGACCGCGAGAGACCTTCGGCACTCGCTAGCTTTCATTCCGGGGCTGTGTCGTACGCTGCTCATTCATGACCGCGAGAGAACTTTGGCACTTGCTAGCTTTCATTCCGGGGCTGCGTCGTACGCTGCTCATTCATGACCGCGAGAGAACTTCGGCACTCGCTAGCTTTCATTCTGGGGCTGCGTCGTACGCTGCTCATTCATGACCGCGAGAGAACTTCGGCACTCGCTAGCTTTCATTCCGGGGCTGCGTCGTACGCTGCTCATTCATGACCGCGAGAGACCTTCGGCACTCGCTAGCTTTCATTCCGGGGCTGCGTCGTACGCTGCTCATTCATGACCGCGAGAGATCTTCGGCACTCGCTAGCTTTCATTCCGGGGCTGCGTCGTACGCTGCTCATTCATTTTGCTTGCGCACTTTTAGTTTAGAAGATAGGCATCGTCTGATTTACACCATCGCTTGTTGTGCGGACACTATTTTTGGCAAACATTAAGTATCTGCTACAACAATGACCGCGCTTAGTTAATGACGACACATGTTACTGCCTACCTACTAAGTGGTGATGGATTCATGAAACTGACTGGTTTAAAAAAAATATAATCATCTTTTCAAGTAGGCATGCAACACTTGGGCATTGACCCCGTGTTCAGCTGTTTAGTACGTACCTACTTAGGTACGTAGGGCAAGCCGGCCGGGGCTAAAGGTCCGCAGGTACAAAGGTTTACCTTCGTACCTGCGGACCAGTCAGTAATCGGTTACAAGATGTGCCATCCATCACCACTAAGTAGGTAGGCAGTAACACGTGTCGTCACGGACTAAGCGCGGTTGTTGTTGTAGCACATAATGTTTGCCAACAATAGTGTCCGCACAACAAGCGGTGCTGTAAATCAGTTAACGATGATGGCTCGTTACGACTTGTTTATTTATGTGCCTTTGGCGCGCGGCGCGCGGCGGGGCGCACACCCGACCCCGACTCCCCGAGCGGCCCCGAGCGGCCCGAGCCCCACCGCCCGGGATTCGACAGGTCTGTCATAACACTTTTTTATAAGTTTCATGTGTTACGAGTGAGGATACTTGGAATGATGAAAAACTGGCAACTCAGCGATTTACAGCACTTTTACTGTTAATTTAATGCGATACAATTTATAGATTCCCGGGAGTCGATAACGTCTGTCGTGATTTGTAGCCGCGCACATGTGTCAGATGGACATGTTTATGAATGTAACGCGGAACACTAGCACTAAATCTTAATCTACTCATAAAAACTACTACCGGCGCGTCGACGGCTAGTCAGCCGATATGCTTGTTTACGACTCGTTCGAGAGATTAGGACAAATGTGCAAGCGTAAACAGTGGATTAGACGGGGTCCGAGGTGACCGGGCGTGTGCCGGTGCGAGAGGCGAGGGCCGGTGTGGCGGTGCGCCGGCGCGCCGGTGCGCCGGTAGCGTAGGTCGGGAGATGGTGTGCAGATAAGACGCGGAGGCGGCGCGCACGTGCTGATAGCGGCTTATCTCCGGCTGATAGCGCCCCACGCGCCCCCGCCCGGCCTCAACAGCTGATCGGTGTACACAACGCACGCAGCTCGCGCTGCCTGCCGGCCTGCCTTCGTCTGCACAGCATCAACACTGCAGGTTGCACATAACTCATTGTCATTCATCAGTCTTATGATACACATGAATGTTGTTATTCATTCGCTAAAAAACAAACCACTAGCAATCCCAAAAACTTTGTAAAGTGAATTAAATGTACCTACTTCCTGTAAGTTTATTCCATTTTGTAACCTAACCTAATACCTACCCTTCAAATAATAGGGCAGTCGTGGCTTCGTGAGTCGGGTAAAACATTTATTGCCCCAAGTAGAGATTATTTACCCAAAGCCTCGTTTCATTGTTCCTAGTTGATGCTTTCTATACTTAATGATTAACGCGTCGTGAAACATATTTAGATGCCTCATTCATTAATGAGCCCCGTTCTGAGAAGCCTTTTGACGGCTAGTTGTTGTTCACTGATACAAGTAAACAAAGATGATTCGATCGGATTTCACGGATCCAGTAGGGACCCTCTCAATTGGAGCGGACACTCCCAGTCCCAAAAATAGTGAAAAGAATATAAAGGGGCGGGTCGTGTGGGGGCGCGTGGCGGGGGTGATGCGCGCGCGCAGCCCGGCGGCCGTCGCCGGCGCCAGTCAGCGCACAGCACGCGACGCGGACACACGTCACGCCGCGCTCCAGAACAGTTGAATCAGTGAATGAGTGAACAACACCAGCATGCTGCACGAAACATGGCCCAATGCGTGGCATAAGACAGAATCCTTCGAGTTGGACGCGCTGTTTGCAGAGGTCAACAACAATTGTTTGAAAGGTGAGCGTGCAGCAAGCGATACTTGCAAATCAAGTAAGCATTCATGTTGTGATCTACCCTTTTACCAGTTCTCATGTACTTGTTGAAGGACCAAGATAAGTGTTGTGTTGTGACTCGTAGGTAGGTTACCGATGCGATAATTGCCTGGCTTTCTAACTGTAACCTCTGTCCTGTACCACTGTGCTCCTATGCTCTGGCATAGGTACCTGCTCAATTCATTCTGTACGCTCAGGGTCAGTAGGTAATGATACTTAGATAAATAAGTTTCAGCAACGTTTGCTGCACTTCTTATGTATTCCTTGTTTACTAAGCAAATACTAAGGATTGTGCTACTCACATTCGGAAGGTAGGTACCTACCTACCTATAGGTACATAAATAAACCTTATCAGTGAGTTAAAATACTAACAAAATAAATGCATAATAGGTATACTTACAGATTGTTTCATCGTGCATGACTACTATTACAGTTTGTTACTGTAAATTAACGTTAATGATGTTGATGCTATTAACTAACTATTTCATGTAAGTGCTTAAAGTCGGTTCAACATGGTAAACAAAGTTCCTATTAAACATACTGAATTAATGATAATTTTAAAATGTACCTTTAGACCAAGCTTACAGTGAATCTGGATAATACTTACAATGCATGTAGTTAAATGATTGAGTATCAAGAGTTGTGCGGGCTACGCACATTAATTGTTTAGCGTAGTGATGTGCGCCAGTATGTTATGTAGTAATGCGCTCGCCGCTCGCGGGGCGGACGAGTAGCGCTCGCGCTCGGCGGCTCGCGCGCCGCTGTCTATCTATTTGGATGATCACAAATAACGCGGTGGTGTCGGCAAGCGCCAATCGCATCGCCTTGCGGCGCGCCTGTGTGGCGCAGCGAGTAATGTGTGTGCGTGTGCGCAGAGGGCGAGGCGGAGTGCGGCGCGGAGGGCAGCGGCGGCGACGCGGAGAGCCCGCCCCGCCTGCCGCCGTTCGGCTACGCCCACCCCGCGCTGTCGCCGTCCCACTCGCGCAGCTACCAGGAGCTGCGGCCGGCGGCGGCACACGCGCGCGACATGCAGGCCTACGCGCACCTCGAGGAGGTGTTCAAGCCGGGCACGCCGGGCGCCGCCGGCTCCACGGACGGCGTGTACCTGCGCCGCAGCAGCCCCGACCTCAGCCCGTCGCCGGAGCGCCGCGACGACTTCCGCCACTACGAGCCGTACGCGCCCGCCGCGCCGCCGCCCTACTCGCACGACCACCACCATCACGTCGACGGGTGAGTACTCGCACTTTACCAAACCATCTTGTTGCCAGAGCGGAACTGTCTTTTTGTATGTATACTTTTCTCAACATGAGCTAGAAGTAGTTGCATTTGGCGAGACTAGTACAGAGCTCTTAATTAGACACAGCTAGTCATTACCTACCGTTGGAGTGTGGAGTGTAGAGACGTGCGCGGGCGCAGGCAGGTGACGCCACAACCGCAGTTAATGGCGCTACACATTACCTGACGTAGCTATGTCAAACACCGCCTGCTTGCTTCTATTTTTAGTTCAATTCTAACAAACTGCAATCACAACCAGTTCAACTAACGCAATCCCTGTGTTCTCATAATGCCATTTTAAGTAAAGAGGTATTATTGAAGGCCCCGGTCATCCGGTTGTTCGCTACAAACACACACGCATGCCTTCAATGTTGGGGGTCAACATTTTAATCGTCAGTACAAGTGCTGCCCTAGCTCTGGTGTGGTTTGGTAGGTAGTTACCCGCGCTGAGAAGGTGTACCCGGTTACCCCAAAAGACAATGCTTTGCATGGGCATCAGTACCTTCTATGATAAAAACAAAAATACTTGACAATACTTTAATTGTATATATTTTTTCAATTACAATTTCACTTAAATTTTCATAGTAGGTAACCGGTCCTGAAAACCGCTAACTCCACTTCTGGAATTATTTTAACATGAGTTTGTAACAATTAAATAATAAATTGTTCTTGTGCTAAATACTTTAGGGCCTCTCTTTCCTCTACTATACGAGTCCAGTTCAGCCCACAATCATAAACTGTGCGCTAGTTTTCGCCCAAAGCTCGCGCGGTAGACGAGACCCCCGAACAGCTCTATTCCGGGGGTTCTTGGCCGCTGTATGGCCTTCGACAGCAATTTGTGTTTTCAGACGCATAAAACACTGCGCCCGCCTTTGACCTCTGCTCAAACACACACTGGTCTATTAACGCTTGTATTGACCACGCTCCAATATAACAAGGGACAGAATCACACGTCTATGCGTTTTCTGATTAGCGAAAGTGGGACAGCTCCTTTCATCGCCTTCCGATGTCCGATGTCTTGCCTTGCCTTTTCACAATCGCGGCTGCACCTGGTGCTGTCGGTCGTCACTTTGTGTTTGCCATGTCACCGCAAGCCCGACCTTGTGGCTTGCTTGGGACGATTGTTCAAACACTAGTGTTAGCTCAGCGGCTGAGGAAAGCACGATTGTGCCGGCGAATCGAAGATTTGTTCATCTCTTTTCGTCGACGACAATACTCTCCAGTTAACATTTAATCCATGTTTATTAATTTTTAACTGACTTCAAAAAAGGAGGAGGTTCTCAATTCGGATGTTTATTATATATATTTTTTTATGTATTTTCGAGCATAACTCCGTCATATATAGACGGATTTGCAAAATTCTCTCATTTTTAATGGATAAGGTATGCCTCAGGGGTGGTCCCATATAATTTTTGATTTGTTCATCTCTTTTCGTCGACGACAATACTCTCCAGTTAACATTTAATTCATGTTTATTAATTTTTAACTGACTTCAAAAAAGGAGGAGGTTCTCAATTCGGATGTTTATTATATATATTTTTTTATGTATTTTCGAGCATAACTCCGTCATATATAGACGGATTTGCAAAATTCTCTCATTTTTAATGGATAAGGTATGCCTCAGGGGTGGTCCCATATAATTTTTATTAACTTTGTTTGGGTAGTTTTTGAGTTAGCTTCAGTCATAGGAATTTTTTCCGCTAAGTTTATATTGATGATGTTTTAATAGCTTCCTGTCACTGATATTAACATAGCAAGTAGTGTTAGGTACCTATATGAATTTGTGTGGGGTAGGTACAACTGAAAAGCAAAAAATAAAAACTGTTTTACAAAAAAAAAAACAACTTAAAAAAAAACACTACAAAGTGAAAAATAACTAATTTCGGAAGTCGGTGTCAAAAAACGAAAATGCGGCACCGACGACACCGACTTCCGAAATTAGTTATTTTTCACTTTGTAGTGTTTTTTTTGGAAGTCGGTTGTTTCTTTCATAAAAATGTTTTTATTATATGCGTACCTAACAACTTTAGAATTGACAATTCAGCTCGCTCACAACATTGTTTGAAAGTTGCAACTGTTGCAAGTTAGCCGCTTGTAGTCCACATAGCTCGTTCAACTGTAAGCGCCTATTATGTGCGCTCTATTTATATCGGCTATTTAGGAATGTGTTTATAAGTGACTAGCTTCTGCCCGCGACTTCGTCCGCTTGAATTTTTTCCCTCCCCTCATTCACCCTCTTAGGGGTGGAATTTCGAAAAACCCTTTCTTAGTGGATACCTACTCTTCACAATTAACAGAGCCTCCAAATTTCATGTCTCTAGGAGCAGCGGTTTAGGCTGTGTGTTGATATATCAGACAGTCAGGACTTTTGATTATTTGTAAGTAAAAATAGGTACGTTCCAATTTCAACATTTCCCTCCACAATGTTTGCGAGCTAATTTAAATTATCGTGTCTCATTAAAAAATGGATCTGCGCCGAGAACATTTTCGCGCTATGATTTTTTACGATTTCAAGTGTCGCCTGAAACCGGACGAATCGTACGATAGACTTCAAATGGCATTCATGGATGAAGGCCCTTCTAAGGCAACCGTGTATCGATAGTATAACGAATTCAAGCGCGGTCGACTACCTTTGGGGAGGAAGAAAGAAGTGGTCGCCCTTTGACGGCGGTTACGGAAGAAAACGTGCTAGCAGTGAAAAATTTAATCCAAGATAGTAGGCGAGTTACATATCAAGAGATTCAGCACATACTGCAGGTTGGATCGGGAAGCCTTCACGAAATTCTATACGTGCATCTTCGCGTGTGGAAGATAGTTTCACGCTGGGTCCCGCATAACCTCACCGATGCTTAGAAGCAGGCCAGGGTGGAATAGTGCCGTGATATGATAAACAAATTTGAAGCAGGCTCGTCTCGGCGTGTTTAAGACATCGTTACAGGTGATGAGTCTTGGATTTATCAATACGATCCAGAAACGAAGCGCCAGTCGACGGTTTGCGTGTTTCAAAACGAATCAAAGCCTACCAAAGTGAAGCGATCTAGAAGTGGGAGGAAGATTTTGATCGCGAGGTTTTTTCAATTTGACTGGTTACTTGGTGTACGTCAATTCCTTTACGGAACCAAAGAAGCATCAACGCTAAATGGTATACTACCAAATGCTTGGCAGAAGTTTTCTCTGTTGTGAGCAACAAGCGACCAAACACGACTCCGCGGGCTACTGCTCCACCACGACAACGCGCCTTCGCACATCGCGCTCAAAACGAGGGACTTCCTGGACAGAACGCCGGTCAAACTCCTGGGTCACCCTCCTTACAACCCTGACCTAGCACCGTGTGACTTCTTTTTATTCCCGAAAATAAAAAATTAGCTCAAAGGGATACAATTTTCGTCGCCGGAAGATGCGCCGTCAGCGTTCGAGCAGCCTGTAAACGGGGTGTCTGCGGCGGACTGAAAAACGTGTTTCGAAAACTGGTTCAGACGCATGAAACTTTGTATAGAGTCTAGTGGAGAGTATCTACTTTGAAAAGATTTAATAATAACGTATTTATTTACTTATAGAACATTTTTTTTCGCGAAACTTTCTGAGTGTCTCACGTATAAGAAAAACGCATTAAATACTTACAAGAAAAATAATCAGCTAACGAAAGACACTAATGTGCCGGCAATTTATTATTTTAGGTCAAAATAATTTTTTTTTGCTTGGATATCTTTGGTTAGACGTATTGTGTTGAAATTTGGTCCATCTATTTTAATGGGACACTGTATAGGTATCTAGTCTTTTGTAAGATGTGTGTGCCAGGCGTGAAGTACCCATAGTTGCACAAATCAAGCCGGTATAAAAGTAAAACTGAGTCGTCGTCGGGCCAGAGCCCTGATTCACAACCATACGACAGACTATCGTATCGAAAACCTGACATTTCGATAACCTGATTTGACTTGCCCTCAACAGCAAATAGCTGTTGGAAGAATAGCGGGCGTCTATTTGATTTAAACTGACAATATTTTCGGGTTTTGGACTTGTGAACAGCATTGAGAAGACTCCTACGATAACAATGATTAATGTTCGATACGATACGGAAGCATATCGAGTGTTTGTGAATAAGGGGGCAGGACCGGACAGTTGCAAGTAGGTGCGGTCATTTTGGAACTGGTAGCCAACATCGGTAACCTTTCGTCGGTTGACGTCACATGCTAATAATTATCATGAATATTGTTCGTAATCGTCTTCAACCGATTATTCGTTTATCAGCTGCCGTTTCCCATTCTCATGGCTTTTCTATTACTGGCGGTCATTTCAACAGCTGCAGGCATAGTTGCCATTCACAACCAGGTCAGTTTAAGCAAATGAAGCAATGGATGAGTGTTAACATGAAATAGTTTGGTCCTATCAATGCCGACTGCTGGTCGGCGGCGATGAGGCCTGGTTTAAAGTGTCGCGCAGATCGGCACGTCCGCGGCACGTGCGCTGCGACACGAGCCAGCATTCCGACGTGCTGGCTGGCCGCTGCGAGCACGTGCCAAACATATAGCATAGCAACACTCAAAAGTAGCCCCTTGCAGTCACGGACTACTGCGTGAGAGCCCTGCTCGACCGTCTGATGTCTTCTTCACTCCATAAACGTTCATGGAGACTGCGCAAATATAGACAGATATTGCCTAGATGACGGCTAACCAAACTATGATGGCTTCGTATTCATAAAGTTACTTTAGTTTCGGAAATCCCAATCGCCAATTTACGTCCCTGTTCCTGACGTAGATATCAGAGTGTGGCTGTGAGCCGATACTGGAAGCGCACGCTTTGTATATATATAAGGTAGCGAAGTCGGAAAGTCATTCATAGTCGTCGACTATTACCTACTAACGGCAAAACGTGCTTCCTATTCCTTTGAATTTTGCGTCAGCATTGATTAACTGTATTCCGGGAATTTCATTAAAATATTTTTATACGGATAAAGAACAGCTAAAATGTCCACCGCGGCCACGTCTGCGTTCGGCGCACGCGCAACAACGCCGACATTCTTCAGAATGTTGGATGGTTTCAGTGAGCACGTGTGCTATCTCCTCGTTGAACGATAACGTGCAATAGTTTGTAAGTCAAATTTGGTGAGTTCGGTAGCTCGTGCGTCCGATGTGTCTCGGTAACGTTTCGCATCGGTCCTTGGTATGATAATGTCGGTGAGCCCACGGCGTGTGAGCGTGTGTGTGTGTGGTGCGGCGGCGGCACGTCGCACGGCGCGGCGCGATAAGGCCGCGGCCGCAGAGCGGCGCTCTCGCTAACTGTTGTTAATTTATTTATAACTGTTTAATTTGCTACAATTACACCGCGATGCCCGCGCATCTCGTTGTTTTAGGTATATTCACATTACTAATGTAACTAGTTTGCTAAGTACATGTTAGATTAATGTCAGAACGGAAAGCCTTTTTAAATGCTATTTGGGTTTAATTTAGAATGATCTATAATGGAAACACACTCACAACCTAATACGAACTAACGCAGACTTAAATAATAATACTAACAAAGACAAAAATATTTGATCGAAAGAATTGAAGCAGTATTTGTGCAACTGTGAGCTTTAGTGACATGACATTATGTGATAACTGATAGCGATCTCTAGACTACTGAAGTTCAACGATTCAACTAATTGTGATAAGTAGTACTTAGATGATAGAGAGAAAATAGATCTGAGGAGAGACCGTAGACGCGCGCGACACGCACGGCACGCGCGACACTTATTAAGTCTTACGAATAAGACATACTAGTTACATTATTACAATAGTTGGGGTTAAAGCAGAAAACCAACAGATTTCTATAAAATAAAGTAGGTGCTGTTCCCGTTGTAGGAAAGCTTACATTTCCACTTTCTGCCTACTTAGCTTACTATTTCAATTCTCTGAAGGAATGTATGAATCAGGTGATCAGACGAGCAACAAGATACGAAACAATCGCATCTTAAAAACATGATAATGTGTTGTTCAGAAAGATATAAGTATCGGTAGTTAGATAAACTTAAAGCGGAAGATACGTTAGTGGCCCACAGCGCGCGGTTCTACCTGACTGAACCAAGTCCAATGTACATGTTACGGCCAATTTGATAAGTCCGGGCACTATTAATAATGGCCGGTCTGTATTCATGATGCCCGACTTAATTGGGCAATGTGATTAAAACAGCATGATTCATCACTTTTCCCGGCCATTATGAATAATGCCCACCCTATCTTGGGCAAAGTAATAAAATAGGTGAACTGTAGTGTTTTTGTTTATTAAATAAAATTAAACTTACAAAATTTTCATGAAAAGTTAACAAAAAATAAACTATTGAACATAGTTAAAAAATAATCAGTAATTATAGAATAGAATAGAACAGAATACTCTTTATTATGTACACCATATAAATTACAGACATAAATCTCATAATCTACTTTTATTTTGATAAAAATATTACTTAAGAACAATAATTTAAAAATTAGTAATCTGAGAAAAATCAACAGAAATATCTAATAATTAAGGACTGTGCAAAACAGTTATTAAGTTAGAATTATTTATTCTTGCAAGATGAGCTTTTGTGACATTTGGAATTGCAAAGAATGTTTGATTTCTTGGCTACAAGTAGGGAATTATTCATACTGCCCGGTCCAAGTGATAAATTCAAGCTATCTCAAACACTGACTTATTACATGGACCACGGGCCGTCGGGCATTATTAATAATGGCCGGTCAAAGTGATAAATTAATCACTTTGCCCATCGCTCTTGGGCATTATTAATAATGGCCGGTCCTTATTAATAATGCCCGATTAATCACGTTGCCCGTAACATACACACACAGTTACACTCAGTTCTCAGTTACACGATAACATCGTCTAAACAACGCATGTCGATACAGCTTAATAATTTTAGTTTTTGTATATAAATACGCATTATAATGCCTTTTGTATGTACCTAATAGGTGTTCTAATCACTCAAGAAAGAAAAATAACACACTTTTCACGCGTCAGTACCTACAGTCAAAAATGTTATAATTTGTTGAAAATTATAATTTTATTTATTGTTTGCTTCGCCATTTTTGTGAGAGCGAGATATATAATACAAAACAGGCATGGACTTATAGGTAATATGATAAGTCCACTCACGAGTCACGATGCGGGACATCGCGCAACTCGCTAGCGATACCTCAATGACTGTCATAGGTACAACATTCGGCTCGCGGCGGCGGCGGGGCCCTATGTCCGTCGTTGTGTATCGGTAACTCGGTATGCAACAGTAACTGTGCTCACAGATGTTGAGTTTCGTTGCATGTGGTTGTGCGCCGAGCCCGTGTTAGTGATTGCGATGTTAGAGCGTGCCGATCTTCCGCTTTTAAGTTTTATTGATAACTAGCTGTGCCTGCGACTTCGTTCGCGTGCATGACGGAAAACGTTTTCATTTTTTTGCGCGGAACCCTAATTCTTTTTCTAGAATAAAAGAAGCCTAAGTTACTCCTTATTAGGTACATTAGCTATCTGCCAGTGAAAGTCTCGTCAAAATCAGTCCAGGCGTTTCAGAGATTAGCCGGAACAAACAGACAGACAACAATTATTGTAAAAAAATGTTATTTTGGTGTATGTATCATGTTATATGTCGCAGCCAACTGGTTAAATTAGCCGATCAGTTAACTGCCTAGCCTTTTAACTAAACGGCGCCGTTCAACTAGCGGCCTGAATGATATTCCGCCAATTCGTCTAATACAATATTTAATGAATTGGCTGGCTGATGCTTAGACCGTTTATACAAAATTGTTTCTAACCTCAAATCAGATAATAAAAAAATTAAAGTTAAAAAATAAAAAAACCCGACTGCGGTAAAAAACTTAAGTTAAAAAAAACTGAAAAGCTAAAAACAAACAATGGGTCCCGCCTGCTTCCAACTTTTATTTAATTTAAAATGGGCTTGTTTTTAGCTTTTCAGTTTTTTTTAACTTAAGTTTTTTACCGCAGTCGGGTTTTTTGATTTTTTAAATTTAAAAATTTAGTTATGAGTTGTAAATCCCACTTAAGTGTGATAGTTTCCCTTTAAACTTACACACTACTTACTTACTTATATAGGTACTACTGCCGCGTTTAGTTGGTAGAGGGGGGGGGGACACTATTGATTCTAACGAAAATTGGTACTTTAAAGCTTGATAAGTCACGAACGGTTTACTTAATCAAAAAACGGTCTTCCCAAACCACTGATATTTTTGAAAGACCTATCCAACGATAACCCACTTGACATAGTTTCTTGACTTCCATTTTTTTCATTTTCACAATATGGCGTCTAGTAGTCGCCATATTGAATTTTCATTAACGTCATGTCTTTAGTGACACTAGCCGGACTAAGAGGAATCGATTGACGTGTGAATCATAAAAATCGGCCCAGGCGTTTGGTCTGTATAGTGCTTCAAAGGAACATACATACATACATAGGCTGATAAACACATTACCACTCCTTTGCGTCGCGCAGTCGGGTAAAAAGGGAAAACGAAACGTTAATATGGGCGATTGACAACCAAATCTGTATCAGTATGTCCAGTATATTGTCTGTGGAGTAAAATGTCTTGCAAAACCGATGAAAAGGTACGTAAAAAAACTACGGCATTTGCGTCTTGTGTCAGTGTCATTATGAATGTTTTGTTGTTTTATATGTTTTTATAACAACTATGGTTACAAAAGGTCGAATCTGTTCCAAAACCGAATCGGGGCACCCCGACTCCACGTAGTCTTTTAGCTGCTACCCCTAGAGTGTATATAAAAATCCGGAGGCGCGGAGACAGAGCAGCTCCACCCGCTGTAACAAAGCATAGGTGCCCATGCTCACCTCCGCAGCTTTGCACTTCCCGCAGCGCCGGAGACGTTGCAGAAACAACTTTGTTTTGACAACAAGTGTTTTGACGTTAGGTTGTCGACGTCGTCGTATTGACAGATTGGGTTGCAACGCCAGGCGGTAGAAAATGGAAATAAATTTAAAGTCTGGGCTAGGCAGGTAGTTAAATGTCATTGAGCCCAGTAATTTGCCTTGTTAGTAGGTAGTTAGTTGAATGGCTGAATATCATTTGGACAGCTAGTTGAACGGCGCCATAGGCTAGGCAGTTAACTGAACGGCTAATTTAACCAGTTGGCTGCGACATATACATCCATATGCATTTAGTAAAAAGCGGTTATTTTAATATTACAAACAGACACTCCAATTTTATTTATTTCTATAGACATTGATACTTTTGTTTATTTATTGAGTTTAAAAATTGCCGTTACACGCATTTAAATTACTGTTGGTTTTTCATAACTTCTTAACATTGTGTAACTACTTGTAGAACTAGTGATATAATTTATAGTAAAGTTATGTATATAACACCCTGTTACTTGGCGAATTGTAAAGAAAAGTAAATTATTATTCAATATATCCTACACAGTCCACTGTATGATCCAAAAAAAACATTGATGTGCTATAAGTAACCGTACGTTGCGTAACCAACCGGGTTTCGTAGCGGCGCGTAGCTAGCAATCGCGTTGCGTAGCATACGACATCATAGCGTAGCGTCTGCGCTACGACAGCGTTGCGTAGCGGTTGCGCTACGACCGAATTGCGTAGCGGCTGCGCTACGATTTCTTTACATAGCAGGTGCGTAGCAAGCGACGGCATTGCGTAGCGGCTACGCTACGACTGCGTTGCGTAGCGCAGCGGCTGTGTAGCGAGTGTAGCGACTGCGTGTCGGCGCGGCGCTTCCCGACGAACCTTAATGAGGTTCGCTATGCTCCCTGTAAATGTAATAATTATGATAATAATGTTATTATGGTTTATATCCATACTAATATACAGGGTCCCATTAAAATAGATGGACAAATTTTAACACAGCGCTCAGTACGTCTAACCAAAGATATACAAGCAAAAAAAAAACTGGCTGAAGTGATTTTATTTTGACCAAAAATAATAAATTGCCGGCACATTAGTGTATTTTCGTCAGCTGATTATTTTTCTTGTAAGTATCTAATGCGTTGTGTCTTATATATTTTTACCATCCTCCTTATTTTGGTGGTCTGAATGATTTCTAAAAGTTTGTCCATCTATTTTAATGGGACGTTATACCTAACTTATATTATAAATGCAAAAGTAAGTTTGTTTGTTTGTTACCTTTTCACGCCTAAATCTCTGAACCGATCATCCTGAAATTTTGCATATACGTTGTCAGGTGTACAGAAACGGACATAGGGTACCTTTCATCCCGAAAAAAAAGTGCTGTTCCCGAGGAAAACAACAATAACGTTATTATGGTAATAGATGGCGCCACGTGTCTTTCGAAACTTGTGCGGGTAAAACCGCGGGGCGCTGCTAGTAATATTATAAATGCGAAAGTGTGTCTGTCTGTCTGTTTGTCTGTTACCTCTTCACGCTTAAACTGCTGAACCGATATAGAAGAAATTTGGTATATGTAGAGATAGTTTGAGTCCCGGGAAAGGACATAGGATACTTTTTATCCCGATATCCCACGGGATCGAAACTTATGCGGGTGAAACCGCGGGGCGCTGCTAGTTACTTTTACCGACTTCAAAAAAAAGGAGGTTAACAATTCGACTCATATGTATGTAATATTATTGAAACTGCGTTTATATTCACATAATATGGATGGTGGCGGGCAGGTTGACGTGATCTACACGGATTTCGAAAAAGCCTTCGACCGCGTGGATCACGACATCCTGCTGCGTAAGCTGCAAGAGCTTGGAATTCGCGGTAACTTGCTCAGGTGGTTCGAGTCATACCTTAGGAATCGGTCTCAAATTGTTACATTGGGCGGAGCAAGGTCTAACTGCGTAACCATACCATCTGGTGTGCCACAAGGCTCAATTTTGGCACCTCTTTTATACTCTGCATACCTATACGATATAGGAGCGCATGTTCTTGATGCAAGGTTCCTGATGTATGCCGACGACACCAAGATTTTTATGACTATAAAAAATAAACATGATTGTGAGAAGCTACAAAATGACTTAAACAGATTATCTAATTACTATATTATCAATAGAATCAATGTGAACGTAGGTAAATGTCAGACTATAACCTTTACCAGGAAGCGAAATCCCATTAACTACAGCTATTATCTTAGTGGTGGCAATGTTGTGCGTTGCAATGTTATTAGGGATCTTGGTGTCGTCCTGGACTCAAAGCTTCTGTGTTCGGAGCATGTGTCCTGTATCGTCGGCAAGGCATACAAAAACCTAGGATTTATTATGCGTACATGTAAATTATTTACTGATATAAATTGCATCAAAGTACTTTATTTTGCGTACATACGCAGTATTTTAGAATACTGCAGTAATATCTGGAATCCGCACTACATGGTTTATATACAGCAATTAGAATCAATACAATCTAAATTCGTTAAGTATATTAACTATCGCACTGGATTCAAGTCTACAGATTATCTGCTATCATGCAAACATCATAATATGCTACCATTGGAGAACAGACGTATGATTCTGGACATGCTATTTCTTTATGGTATATGTAATGGGAGTATTGACAGTACCGTTTTAAATAATTTAGTTATAAGATTAAGTGCTCCGTCTCGACGGACTAGGCACACGCAGTTATTCAATGTACCACACAGTGGTACAAACTACGCTCAAAATTCGGTTATTGGTAGGATGCTAAGTAATTTTAACAAAAGATTCTCTCATCTTGATATATTTAATACCAAAAAAGCTATATTCAGGAAACAATTGATAACGTCAGTATGTGATGAATTGACAAACAAACCTAAACTAAATTGAATTGTATAGAAGGTACACAAACAATCTCCACATACCACAATAACATATTCACACACCCATTCGCAACTCCACATGCACACTCCTACACACTCACTCACACTGTACACTTAGCAATGCTCAGATGGTACTAGCAGTTCACGTCACTCCGTATTTCTGTTTCTGTTGCATGTATGTATAATTATTAAATTGTAAATCCGTAATTGGCTGTAAGACTAGCATAAATATCTTAAGTGAAAATTTCAAAGAGCTGTGGATTTTGTGATTAATAAATAAATAAATAAATAAATAAATAAATATCACAATCTATTAGGGCCTCCAAACAAATATACAAAATTTTATAGATGTATGTATGTTTGTCCACGCATATCTCCGCAACTATTATTCGGATCGTGACCATTTCTTTTTAATTGGCTAACATTTACTTCAACTTAGGGAACAATGAATAAAAAAGTAATTTAAAAAATTAAACCGACTTCAAAAAGAAATTAACTCAAATGAAATAACTTTAATTTGGGAAGTCGGTGGCAAAAACTAAAACTATAGAATACAGATCCCAAGACACCGACTTTCGAAATTAAAGGTATTTCATAATTGAGTTAATTTTTTTTTGAAGTCGGCTTCATTTTTTTTAATTACTTTTTTATTAATTCTTGAAATGTGCATAATTTCTTTACAAGTTCTCATGGATGTGAGCTACTGCATCGGTGACGTTTCATGAACTATGTCATCGTATTTTTTAACTGGTTCGCTGTCGTAAGAAAAATAATACTGTTCCGGGTATATTTTATTTGCTTGTGGAACATATTACAGTAAACAGGTCCCACATACAAAAGCCTACACTAAATATAATGAGTGCGTTGGTTCCTTGCCGGATCCTGCCTGCCTGGATCATATTATAATGTTGATTTTCCCGCACCGGCGCGGCGGCGCGCGGCGCATATGTAGCTCCTTCACGAGCTGCCAGTCTAGCGCTGTCTCCGTCCGACGAGTCCAGCATAGGTCGATCATAGTTATTTGTATCTGGTATAATGTGATTGTAAACCTCGCACATGTTTATCTCAACTGTGAAGAGAGCCCGCACAGTAGCGCCGCGCGCCGCGTGTCGGCGCTAGTCGCGCTCCGTGCCTACTCGTACACTCTCAGCTGGCAGTTTGTTTTCGAGTTCAATTGTTATTGAGCCGCGTTATCTCCGCTGTGGCCGTTTCACTTAATTCGCCGAATTCTAGTCAGCTTTAATTTGAACTTGGCTACTAACGAGTAGGTACTGGGTGGTAGGTATTGAAACAAAGCGAACTAAGTATGTAGTCAGTCAGTCTATCAGTAGGCGGGTAGTAGGTACATAAAGAACTCATGTGAAGTGTTGGCACGTTGGCACACGAGAATCTATCGAGCTCAAACATATTATTTAGAGACAGACTTACGAAGGGTTGAGAGAGCCGAAGTTCAATATCTACCGACTTAATTTTAGTACTTACTGACTTACCTAAAGTAAGTAAGTACTTATATACTTCCTCAGTACATCAATATATTGCTGTGTTCACTATTTTCAGCCATGGGTATTATTTCTAGACATTTGACGACATTCATTTAAGTAGGTACGGAGATGTTGAGAAAACTGTCTCGAGGAGAAGTATGCGAGGCAGTCTATTACGTGCATTTAACATTCGTTTCACAAGTTTCTGATTGCTATTTATCGTTTAATTTAATGCTAATATTTATAATAGGTACACTCGGCAGGTATGTATGTACCTACCTACATTGGTAGAACATTGCCGTAGTTAACCGGATAGCTATTGTTCAGCGGTAATTGGAACCTAATACAGAAAATAGTATTGTTTTACTTTCTCCAAAGAAACGTTAATATGGGTTGGTATAAGCAGATGAGCCTAGAGTAGGTACGTGCAGTGTGGGGGTGAGGGGGTGCGGGGGTGCGGGGGTGCGGGGTGGCTCTGTCCTGTCCGCGGTGAGGACAGCCGACAGCAGGATGTGGCCGTCCGGCGTGACGTCACGCGCACAATGAATGGCCGCGCGGCTGCAAGCCGACTGCTGAACCAGCAGTACATATACTTACAAGCAGATTTTTTTTCAAGCCAACGTTTTTCATTTCTGAACTATGGCTCGTACAGGAACACGCTGAAACTAACCATGGCATGGGCATAAATGACTTCCAAATTGAAAAGAAAATTAAACTGACATTATGTTTTCACTTCGAACAGTTTACGAGTACAGTCGAGGTACATTTAAATGAATATTTTGGATAATTTCCAGCAACTAAGACCTATGATTACATCATAATTTCGTTTATTTAAATTAAATTAAATACACGCAAACTAAATTAACGATACTTATATTTTTTTAATTTGTTCTATTTTATTTTGTCGATAACTTGTGTAGTTTCAGCCGTAAATTTTTGTGCAAAAGTCAAAAGTCAAAAAAAGTCAAAAAAGTCTTTTGACTTTTGAACTTGTGTAGTTTCAGCCGTAAATTTTTGTGCATTTCGTCAAGGGACTTTCAGCAGTTTCTTCTCCATAGAGACCTACGTTTTGGCAACTAGCTTCAAGTTCCTGACTAACTGACCCACTCTTTGACAGTTCAAAAGTGCCTGTGAATGGTTTAATTTAAATAAATGATTTGTTTTTAAATGTTGAAAAAAGTTACAAACATTATATATCACAAACTAACCAATAGGGTCACCATCAATTTAGATATTTACCCCTTTATTCATAATCCTATTTTATCTCTATTTTAGCTAAAATAGGTTTATAGAACGTTTGTCTTTATCTGTCACGTTGACATTTCTGTGTGTAAGAAAGAGACAAACCCCATTTTAACTAAAATAGGTTTGATAAGTTTTATGAATAAGGGGGTTAGGTTATACCTCGTGATATACACACCTACATATGTTGTAGAATATACTTTCATGCGTGAACCTGTTATCGAAATACCTCTTGCAATATTGCCTACTGACGCGTTGAGTCATTACTTATAGCACTTTGTTATGTGCTTCTAAAAGCTCAATCATCATTAGAGCAAGTTGCACTAATGTGCGTCAACAAGCACACCGCTCTCTGAGATAAACATAATTTAATGTACTGTTTGTTACGCTTGTAATGAGTTGGACTGAGCGTAATGTGTCGGACGTCGAGTGTCGATAGTTTACAGCTCCGCGCCCACAAGCCCGACTGCAACTGCATTCTGTGTACTTTGTAAAACTCAAATATTTGGAAAATATACGAGAATAGGTACCTACGGTAACAGCGGCACGTCAGAGCAGAATGTTTTAATATTAGAGAGAGCTGGATCGTGTGTTTCGTTGTGTGGTTTCTGCGAATGAGTAACGCTATCGTGCACTTCCTGCGGTGCGCGCGCGCTGGCATTGTGCGCCGCGACACTTAACCTAGTGAGAGCGGGCCCGCGCCCCGCGCGCCCCCCACCCTCCCCGCACACCTCTCGCGTCGCGCTAACAATATGGTGTTTGTCGATCCGTCGCACACTTGGATTAATTTATGGCAACCACTCTAAAACCAAAAGCAAGCAAACCCTCCAAATGCAGTCAATTGGTTGTGCAAATACGTTCGGAGCCTAACTCTGGGTTCACGACGTTTTTTGTGCGAGTCGGGACCATCGCATCGCGCCGCGCTCGGGCGGAAGAGCGCCTGCGCGAGAACCCTCTGTGTACAGAACGTTAATAGCATTATTAGCTGTTGCGGCTGTTCTGATACGTCAACAACACCGTCTCTTTGTTTGTTGTGTCGGTTTCTGTGAGGCTTCACTAATGTTTTTCAACTCTAAAGAAAGCGTACCTTGCGTGTCGCTAAGGAACGCGATAGGCGACTGGCGCTTGGAGGCTGTCGGGCTAGGTCCAGGGAGGCATATGGGCCGCGTTCTAGGTAGCGGCAGGTCTTACGTGGGCTGACTGGTCCCAGGGTGTCGGGTGTCCCGCGCGTGGGCGCCGCGTGAGAACATCTCCTGCAGCGCTGCACACTCGTGCCTGTCGATGTCGTGTGGGTACCGCACGTTACAAGCAGCCATCGTTATGTATACGTCCAGACGCACACACACACACAGCTGCGCAGTAGGTACACAGCGCAGTTTTATTATTGACTTGTTCTGTTTGAAAATAATTAATATCGTTAGGCATGTTTGCGTTTTCCTCTAATATTCGAGTTTGTTTATTGTTACCAATTAGTATAAGGAAAATCCCACTTTAAGCGGTCAGCGACAACCGTCTAACTATTAATATTTTGTGTATTTATTATTCAATAATGTAAATTCTTAAATAGAGTTGAGTTCAGAAAAATGTTCTGAGCTCAGTGACAATCTCATTGATCTGCTGCAACACAATACACGACGTACAACGTGTAGCTAGCGGCCTAGATGCATGATAGGTCGTAGGATCGTATTCGTATGTTTGCTCGAGACAAAATAGATTGATGATTCGCGCTTTAAAAGAAATGGCAGGTTTTTTATAACTAGTTATTTCATAACATTGCGAGAATTGTTGGTGTTTTCCTATAACGTACAGACGCCAGCATATCAAGCTACAACAATCTGTCAAATTTCTTTAATAGATTTTCAACTTTATCGCTAAAGAATTAGGTTCAAAGTTGATTGGGAAAAGGATCATGGTCATTTTGGACTAAGAAAAAAAAGAATTTCGTCCCAAGATGAGACTGTCACCAAAATGTAGTACATTGTTAATGTAATCATTAGATGTCATCAGTTTATTTTTAAAAGCTGGGGAAGTATAGATACTTTATATATTTATAAATAAGTATAACTTTGCTTTATCAGAACGCAGTATAAAATATTGGTTTTGAACGCATCTGTATCTTCTACTCTAGTTGACTTGGCAGCTGCATACGTTATGACTGAGGGTGCTGCTTGGTACTAATATGCATTGTAATATGTACCTATTAATATCTAATATTCACCGCTAGTAGATGACCACGATTAGTGCCGATCTTGGACACGCAAAGACTTATCTCTGGCTTGCATTCGACATAATTTGTAGCATATGTATAAAACAGGTGAAAAACCTCTCAATTCAAAAAGCCACAGATTAATAATATACCACCTAACCTCAAAAAACATATTTCTTAATTACTTGACCCTCCCATCTTTTAAAAATATATTGAAGGCCTTACTTAGTTACATTTATATAGGCAAATGAAACAACGTTTGTTTCATCAAGGGACGTTTTGTTAAATTTTACTAGGCCGAGCATTTTAGGAGCGTGGCCTCACCTCATGGCCAAACACTCACTCCAACACAAACTCACCCAAACACAAACTAGCCTAGTAGCACTAGACTAGTAGTACTAGACTAGTAGCTTGTCTGTACAATACCGTTATCAATACGTCGACGTGGGACGTGGACCGCGTAGTGGTTGCGCCGGCGCAGGCCGCAGGGCCCGCAGGTGACCCGCCGCGCGCCGGCGCTCGCTGGGTTATTTGTCAGAGAGATAGTTTTTGTGAGCGTCCCCTTCTAATGCGCCATTTTACACGTTTTAAGAGTCCTCGGATCGTTTCCAAATTTGTACACATCATTTTTTGTGAGCGTCGAGTGACGGTTTAAGTGTCTCGAATGAATTATTTGTATAGGCCCTTAACGTTCCGGTGCGGGATTAGCTCGACGATCACAAATAACGAGCGTCGCGTTCAGGAAGAGTAAACCGTGTTGCTTGCGGAGTGGCTGGTCACAGTGGTCGCTGGTCCAGGAGCGGGGCGCTCCGGGCGGGTCCGCGGGACGGTCTCGGGGGACCGTCGTCAGAGAGCACGTGTGACGGCGTGTGCGGCCAGGCGGCGTGACCAGCACGTGCGCCCGCTGGCGACGCTAATGCGCTGCGCATCCGCACCGGGGTGGCCGCCTGGAACGGGATGCGGGCCTCAAGCCACAACGCTCGCTCGTTGCGGCCGTTCATACCGACTACATTACACGCTCACTGTTAAGAAGACGCGCGTAGTAAGTATCGGGTTGTGAGATCTGATAAGCTATGCTTATGCTAGTGTATGGACACAGTAAAGAAACGGAACAGATATAAAACTTCATGGGCACGCAAGTAGGCACATTATGTGTAGTTACAAAACTAGTGTTTGGGGTAATTGTTTTCTTCTTTCATGGGTGAGTCAGTGGATATTATTGTAAGAGCTGACTAGCTGAGGCACGCTGCTCCGTCACCGCGCGGGGTGAGGGCTCGGGGCGCGGGGGCGCGGGCGGTGTGAACGTGCGAGTGCGGGCGCTCCACTTCCGCGTTCTCGTGTTGCTTGTACTCGTACATGGCGACGCCGAGTATGTCCCGCTCCGTATCCATCGCTCCGCCTTAGGTTTATCTCGGCGGCGTGTTGTGTTGGCTCTGGCGGCCATCGGTCCAGACTCCAGCGTCCAAGGCTCGGCCTTTCTCTGAGCACGTCGGCCTGCGGCTGAATGTGGAACCGGCTTGAATTAGATTGAAGTTAACATGCGATGCAATTTTGTACATGATTTGGAGTGTTTGGGTTCGTCTGAAAGTGCTGATGTCGGGCGAGAGCGAGTCCCGCGTCGTGTAATGAATGCAAGCGGGTCGAGGGCGGCGCGGCGCACGATAACGCACGGGTACCTACTTCCGAGACGTTCCGAGCCATTAGCCTCACTGCGCTCTACTTAACAACTACACGCTCGGTACTCGGTATTCCTAAACGATGCTAAAATGTTTAATACCAGCCTGCGCCGTGTAATGTGTACAACGTCACGGCGCGCGGCGCGCGCTCCGGCGCACAGTTGATCGTCACGTTCCGCTCCGACCAATGTCCACACGTTCTGTCTGTACCCTTGAGTAATGTCTCCATCGCGAAGGTTGTCACATATTACTTGCATCAATTTAGACAGTGTTACACAATTCATTAATGATATGCGATTACTATTGAGTCAAAAAACTACACAATTCTTTTTGGCCGGTCATCAAGGCGCAAGGTAACGCTTACGACATCTGAAACGATCCGCCGGGAAGCTAAGCATCGCAGGTGCGAGGCGCAGGGTTCAGGGCGGGAAGCTAAGCATCGCAGGTGCGAGGCGCAGGGTTCAGGGCAGGGTCCAGCAGCTTCCTGAATACTAACTACAACTGACAGATGAACTAATCTTTCTTGAACATCATGCATGCTTCAACATAGGAAACCAGAAGATTAATTTTTAAATTGTTGTGGTATATTGAATACCTAAGTACCCAGCCCTAGGTAATTAAAATAAGAAAGCATAACCTAGGTACCTACCTAGGTTATGCTATCTTATTTTCTTTTTCATATTTAATTAACAAAATGCTGATTTATAGCATCTAAACCTTCAAAAGAAATGAAAATAAACCAGTCATATTCAAGTTAAATTTTTTTGAAGTGAAAACTTCTTCAGCGGCGTTGAGCACTTTTTGCAATGGGTAAAAAATGTTAAACTCGCGTCAGGGCATCGCGTCAGGACACGTGACCGTCAGGAGAGATCCCCCCCCCCCCATCTCTTTCTACGGCGGCGCCAACCGAAGTGAACCAAGTGAGACACGATAGTGGATGGATGGATGGATGGATGGCGATGGCGATGGTGATGGTGATGCGATGGCGATGGCGATGGTGATGGTGATAGTGGTGGCGATGGTGATGGCGATGGTGATGGTGATGGCGATGGTGATGGTGATGTGATGTGATGGTGATGGTGGACGCGGACGTGGATGGACAGCTGATGGCTCGACCGTCTGTGTAGTAGCCACACTGCTGTGTATTCGTAAAATTCGTGTAGGTATATAAAGTGTTTCAAAAATGGAAATTCAACAAAGTGCATCGATTAACGAAAAAAGTGACGCAGATATAGTGAAACAAACTTAGTTATATTAATTGAATTAATAATTGATTTATTTCAACGTTAATATTCAAGTTTTCACTTCTGCCGGCACTCCCGGAGTGCAACCCGTCTTTTTTATTATTGGTTTTTCCTTTATATATTATTATTTGTTTTTACGTTTTGACCTATCTCGGGACCATGGGGGTCCCGGTCCTTTGGAAGGCGTACGAGGGGCCGAAGCCAACTCGCAGAGGCCCCTTAGACGTTTTTAATGAAATGAGGCACCAACCGACCACTATCACTCTTCGCCCTATGCAAGTACATCCAAGGACAACCCCCGGTTGGTGTAGGACTATTGCAAGACATGGAAACAAAAATATTGGATTATGGGTTTTGGTGGCTAGTGAACTGGTTATCTAGGACTATGGAAAAATCTATAGCCGCTGCCTCACCAATGTTCTATAAAAATTACACAGACAAAATAGCAGGGGGTGACTTGTACACTCAATAATGGGCCCCCGAAAACGGTCGCTAGCACATAGTGTCGTAGCGACAAGGGAGCAACATGTCCAGAGGTGCTTATGAGGAGTAGAGAGGTATTCCACGGCTATCAGGACAATCCCTGAAGTACGGTCAAGATCTCTACTAGCATCTTACTGGAATACTTCCTTCCCCCGAGCACGTTTGCTCTAGCGAATCTCCACTCAAGCCGGCCAATAAAGGCAAGAATGAGGTGGGAGCTCTGTTCCTCGTCATTGTTCACTCCAGCCGGCCAATAAAGGCAAGCCAGAGGTGAGGAACAAGACTCCTCCCGGGAGATAGGGTCCGTGGGGTCGCTACTGCCCAACAGCTCGCCACATGCTGCCCTGCGGGTTTCTGTACCTCTCTTGGTCTAGCTCCTCACCTTAGACCTGTTCCGGCAAAGTAAACTCTTCCGGCACAGGCCTGGAGTTCGGAGCACGCAAGCCCCACCACGACGACAACGTAGAGATACGGCGGTGGGGTTATTATTATCAAGTAACTCTTATCCCTTCCAGAAGCTTGCTATAAAATGAATGCTGCTTCCTTTGGAATACTCGATAGTTGGATAAGTAGCTAGGTAACAATTACAAGCGTCAGTGGGATGAGCCCGAGTCATTGCGTGTGTAAATGAGCTTGTTTAGTGAGCGCGCGGTGCCAATAGCGGCGCGAGGAGAGGAGACGCGCTCGTGTGTCTGCCGCACGGAGCACGGACGGCGCGCGGCGGTCTGCGAAGGCGAGCTCAAGAAGGGTATGACACTAATGCTAGTGCCCACTTGCGTGCAAATAGTTCATTACACATCCTTTGTTCTAAGATGCTGTATGAGCTGTTGATGCATGTGCTGAAGCTGCTACCTGCCTGTTTTTTACGTCAATTTTATTCCCTGGATAAAAGATACCTGCAGCCATTGGTAAACTTAGCCCTTCAATTACCTACTCAATGCTATGAGACAGTTGGTGAATATGTTTATGTTTCAGCAGTTTCTCCAAGTAGGTACCTAATTGTCTTGCTCATAAGATTATTTTCTTTGTAGTAGTGGCGGCGGAGGAGGCGGTGGGGCGGTATACTCGCGCTGCGCGTACGCAGCCGGCTCACCTTACTTCGGCAACGGCGCCGAGATCACCTCGCAGCCACAGATCTGGACCTCCAGCGCAGGTACATATAAATACTTACTGCTACCTTGCAGCGCAAGGACAGACGTCTGCAGTTTTTTCATGCAAACCGTATCTTTGTCGAAACTTGGTCTTTACCAGTACCTAGTGTAGGGGCTCATTTGGTTTGCTATGTTTCGCAGGTGGTTCCCCGAACTACGGCGGTGGCGGAGTGGTGCTGGGCGAGGAGTACGCGGAGGGCAGCGCGGAAGGGGGGGGCGGAGGCGGCGCGGGCGGCGGCTCGCTGCCAGCCTTCAGCGCGCGCTTCGGTGGCGCCTTCGCCTGCGCCACCTCACGGCCCAACACCGTGTACGGCTCCAGCGCGCTCGCCGCGCCACCGTACTCGCACCAGGTCAGCCACACATACACACGCCTAGCACCAACCAACCGGTCTAGCCTATGAAGGAGGCGCTGCGTCTCTTGCACCAATCTGTGACCATCCGACACTGACCCGTCAGTCTGCGCGAACTGTGAGATGCTCACACACACATCCTGCCGGGCGTAGGCGAGCCTGCCGAGCGGTACAGCTCGATAACTCATCTCATACGATTCTGCTTCGCGTCGCTTGTCTCGCCGCTCACCAACACTTTCTCTCTCTGCTTCCAGGAGGTGTGGAACTTGGAAAGTAATCGTCGTCCACAAATGTCCGCAGCCGCCAGTCTCTCTGCCAGTAAGTACCGAACTTTTAGAGAACAGTAGGTATGATAAACGAGTACGACTTGTCTTGAAACATTGTAAAGTACTATTCGAGTTAGGTTTTGCCTCGACACAAATAGCAGACAATTATAGTGGCGAATATAAAGACATGATGATTAAAACAAAACAATGATTGATCAAGTCCACTCGGCATGATTCACTAGCGCGCGCCAGCTGCCGCGTGCCGGCCATGGCAACATACTCCACTTTGTTCCACTGACGCAGTACCTACAGCACACACATTGTATCTAGTGCGCGTGCGTGTTGTAGCTACACTAGAATGTGTACTTTGAAAATAAACTTTACTTGAACGATGAGTAAACCACCTAGAAATAAATAAATGTGAATTTGTACATACCTATAAGGCAAATAGGTTAACAAGGGATTTTGTGCAAGCATGAGTTAGTGAGTGCAGACCATTACCCCGGGCTGCCTACTGAAGCTAGTGAGTGCAGACCATTACACCAGGCTGCCTACTGAAGCTAGTGAGTGCAGACCATTACACCAGGCTGCCTACTGAAGTTAGTGAGTGCAGACCATTACACCAGGCTGCCTACTGAAGTTAGTGAGTGCAGACCATTACACCAGGCTGCCTACTGAAGTTAGTGAGTGCAGACCATTACACCAGGCTGCCTACTGAAGCTAGTGAGTGCAGACCATTACACCAGGCTGCCTATTGAAGCTAGTGAGTGCAGACCATTACACCAGGCTGCCTACTGAAGCTAGTGAGTGCAGACCATTACACCAGGCTGCCTACTGAAGCTAGTGAGTGCAGACCATTACACCAGGCTGTCTACTGAAGCTAGTGAGTGCAGACCATTACACCAGGCTGCCTACTGAAGCTAGTGAGTGCAGACCATTACACCAGGCTGCCTACTGAAGCCTAGGTACTGTACCTCACAATAATAGAAATATTTCTATGTGGAAGTCAGGCGCGTTGTAAACGATGATAAAAATATCATAGTTTGATGGTCCCGATAGCAGATAGCAACAGACGGCGCGGGGCGGGGAGGGGTCGTGTTTTTTGTGGCAGGTCACGTCGCGATAGCCCGCGCGTCGCTCGCTCGTCGCTCGCTCGCCGCGTCGGGCCGCTTGGGGTGCTCTTGCACGGGCGCATCTCTGTGACTCCCAAGTTTTTTATCCAGTAACCGAGAGATAAGCTATTTCCAAAAGGCACGGTCGATAAGCGCACAGTTCCGGCATTATTTACGAGCACTCGTGTGAACTCCGCGCCATGTTTTAAGGAGCCCACTTAAACCTTCATCAGTCTTCACGATGCTATCCTAATTTTATTTCAGTCTTGTGGCTCGTAAAGTAAATTAATATCGTTTCTTTGAATCCTCGTCGGCGAGGAAGCGTTTTGAAGCGAGACAAGTCGCAAACGTTGACAGAACTATGTATAGGTAGGTACTTAACTTAATAAATGAACTCGAAAATGTAACATTCGAACACAACAACCCAACGAATAGTATAATCACACTTCACACTAATATTATAAAGGCGAAAGTTTGTGAGTGTGTGTGTGTGTGTTTATATGTTTGTTACCTCTTCACGCCTAAACCACTGAACCGATTTAGATGAAATTTGGTATAGAGATAGTTTGAGTCCCGGAAAAGGACATAGGATAGTTTTTATCCCGATATTCCCACGGGATCGGGACTTATGCGGGTGAAACCGCGGGGCGCAGCTAGTGATTAATAATGAAGTTACTATTTTTAGAGAAACAATAATGTCCTGTTTTCCGTTACTTCGATGTCTAAAAGAACCTCAATGTCACGTGTCAAAGACGAAAACAATGCCCCGCGTGCGTGTGCGGAGTGCGCCTGTGGGCCTGTAGCGGGTAGCCTCGCACTGGTAGTGCGGCAGTGCGGGTGTAGTGCGGTGTCGTGCCGCCTCACATGACCGCTTGTTTAATTAGCATCGATCGCGGTTTTCCTCGTCGCCGTCGGTGGTGACGTGGGCGACTCTTTGAATCGCTCGGAACAATAACGCGTCCATTGATATTGTTTACTATTGTAAAGCTGACCCGAGTCCCGGTGGAGCCGGCGGAGCCGGTGGAGTCGGCCTCGTAAAACTAACGACACACGACGCGGCGCGCCGACTGTTTGCGTAGGCCGCTCCAAAAAAACCATGTCTTGTTTTAAAATGAAGTCGTTCCCTTTTAAGCGCATTAAAATCGCATTCCGTAAATGGTATCGGATAAGGCACGTGCCGCGCAAACAGCGCGCGCGTCCGGCCGACTCCGGCCGGCGCAGTCTCGCCTATCGCTATAAACAAAGGTCCAAAAAAACAGTCGACACACGTTAAAGCCGTGTCTTCGCATATTTGCTCACTGACACTCAGTAATGCGACGTTATCACGCGCCGTCGCGCCGCCAGGTGGCGCTTATCGCTGCAGGACGAGCGCCTTCTAATTTACCACCATTAGGGCATAGCTGACCAGTGACGTCACAGGCATGAGCTTCTCTCACTGCACAGCAGCTCTATCGAGATAGTGCAAGGGCTGGCTGGATCACGCGCATTCACATTATCTACTCACTTACGAAGCTTAATCAAGCGCGCTCTAGTCTAGACGTTGTGAATAGAACATGCTTGTAGACACAAGGCATTGATGAAGTCTCACAAATGTTTTGTCGGTACGAAGAGGCACCTAACACCACCAGCCTGCTACTGTGCCGCTGCAGGGCACAGGCCTCTTCTCATACAGAGAAGGCACGAGCATTGACCACCACGCTAGCTCAAGACGGGTTGGCAATTTTGGACTTATGTTAACTATAAGCACAGAAAGGACACTCCCTCCCCCGCGCTCATATCAGATACCGCACCTCACCCCGCACTTCGAGGTATTCGTCGCAGACTCTTTAGCAAGGGCGCTCGCAAACTGCAGCTCTGTACTGCTGACACGAACACACAATTTTGCGAGTTAAAAGTTTTATTTGAGTTTTAATCACGATGGTTGGATATTGTGATGCTTTTCCGAATTCGTATTTACATAAACTGTTTGTAAGATTTCGCATTTTTAATACCATACGATTTAATAACCGATTATTTACAGATAAGTCATTTAAACTAAATTATTTTAGTGTTTTTATTTCATTACGAACCCGACTATATAAATAAACAATTGAACTACAAGGTCACTTCATAATAATGCACACGTCGTCGTTCGGTTCCCCGACACAAATCACTTTCCGCGCCATTTTTTTTACGCTACGCACGACAGCCAACCCTACTCGATTTCACGCACATATTTGCACGTATACAAACTTCATTTGTTTATGTAGTAGTAATAGGTAATTATTTTGCGAGCGTTGTATTGAGTGTCCGGGGTGTGCTATAAGTGCAGATTTCCTCACGGTGTTTTGCTTCACCGATGTCAGTATTGTCCAAGATGAATTCAAAGAGATATGAATTGAATTGAATAAGTCACATTGGTACTTGCCCGGATGTGAACCTAGTGCCTCGTTCTTGAGAGGCGAGTGTTTAACCACTGGACACGTGCAGGGTAATAAATGAGATCAGGGTCGCTAAACTTTATATTGCTCGTCTCATAATGCGAAGCATTAGATAGTTCTTTACGATCGAAATTTTTTTCTTTGCCTCCTTTCTGCAACTGTTTCTCCTGCTACTACACAGAACCTACTTAAGGGCCCTACAGGACCTAAATACAAAAAACGCAAGAGTTAGAAACAATAAAAGTATATGATCGGCTACTCACTACAGTATACAAAATCAGAAAAATATATGATATTCTTCAGGATATATGCTAGGTAGATAGTGTGTAGAAAACATAATACGAGTACAACTAAATTGATACGATAGAAAAAAAATCATGAAGATACCTCTATAAAACTTCTTTTTACAATAAAAACCATACTAATATACATACCTACAATCATTATGATTTTTGTCAGATTATTCTACAAGCAACATACTAAAGCACTAGTGTTTTAATTTTTTAGTCCAAACAATAGATTTTATATATTTTTGTATATATTTTGCAAAAAATTACCAGGGTTGTATCATCGCGTTTGTCTTTCTTTTCTATGCAGTCCGATAAAGACAGCGCTTTAGGTGATGTAGTCGCCTTAATTTGTATACCATTGTTTAAATAATTTAATGGAGATTAATTCTGTTTTCAAAAAATTATTTAATGCAGTAGAAACGAAAAAAGCATCAAAATATTTCAAAAAAATTTAACTTCGATAAAGTGTGAAACCTGAAAACATTGTAGCTTGCGACAAAATCAATTAATTGAGTCAATTTTTTTTTTAATAGATTTGTTTTAACCTTATGAGGAAGCCTATTGAAAATGGCTCATTTATTCAAAGTAGTTTAATTATAATTAATTAATAAAAAACTAACTAATATAATATCTATATCTATGCTTTTTATACGATCAAATGAGCATTATGAGGATTTTTGGATTTTGGATTTTCCAAACTTTATTTAAAAAAAATGGCTCCGAACCATGGCAATAAAATACAACATAAAACAATGGTATAATACCATTTAGGTTTCTGATCGCTTTTAACAGCTAAGAACTTTCGTTTAAAAGTAATGTGTGTCTACGCGGAATACGCGCTAGTGGCGCGGGCGGCGAGTGACGGAGTGGCTGACATGACATGTGTGAGGCGGCCGAGCCGGTCAGCGGGTGTGTGTGTGAGCACATGGCCCCCGCTCTCGTTACAAACGCCAATAACGGCCGGCTAATGACATCCATGTTTTATGCTTATTATGAGTAATCGGAAACGCCACCATTCATTTCAGTTAAATCTCTGTCAAGTGTTCTGCGCCGTGTAACTGAATATCTGCACCGTCTGCGCGCCCGGGGAGTGTGGCAGGCCGGCAGGCCACGCGTCATATTGATGAATCACTTGTCTCGATTACTTTGATTTACATCATACACATGTGATGATGAGCGTATGTGTCTCATGGGACTCCAGATGACCAGATGGAGAATATCGTATAACATGTCGCAGTGGCATGGAAAATCAATGAAAATATTTCCACATGATTGTACGTGTCCTAAACGTATGAGTGTGTTCTATCAACAAAGCCCTGAGAGGCTCTCAGTTGCGTGTTTGTGCGGATGTGTAACGGTCGCAGATTCCATTGAAACCGTACGCCGCACGCCGCGCGGCTCGTTCCCGGTACCGCAGCCGGTGAGCCGGTACGTACTCGCTAGTACCCGCGCCACCCCGCGCTCTCCGCCAGCCTTTGTTGCGACGCACGTTTCCTAAGTTAACACTACGCACCCGACCTCACTCTAACACAAGAGTTATAACGACATGGTGTCGGGTGCTGTTGGCACCAGCAGAATGGCATCTGAACTAACACAGGCGCAAGAAAGCTGACACAACTCATCTTCGGCTCGCTTTTCGCCCAAAAACAATTATCCATTGATTCACTAGGTTCGATCGAACATTGATTGTTTCATAGCTATTGTGTTCCACCACCGTGCTCTGTACGACAAGGTGGCGATGGACCGTCGAGTTGCTAGGTCACATCGAAGGTCCTATCTCCGAGGAGCTCGAAGAAGGCAGGCACTAGGAGCTTAGTCGTAGTGTGAGGAGTGCGCATGTTGCCGCGGGAACAATGGTGGGTCGGATGACCGCGGCCGGGTCGACGCTCGCGCCCGTTAGCACATGACCCGCGCCGCCGCGCCGCCAACTGTACCAGTTGTCGCGCGCTGACGTCACGCCGCGCCACGGCCTTGCCGCGAGTCCGCGACGTGCCGCGCGCCGCTCACGTGCGCATCTCTTCGTCAATGAATCACTCCAGCTACTAATTCTGTACTGTCACTGTCAAGGCCGCACACGGCCATGTTCAGTTTCTTTGTTGTATTATGCTCTCTTCACTAACTTATGCTTGATTGCACAAAATCCGCTGACAAGTTTACTGAAAATGACTTATTGAATAATAATGCATTGTGTATGTTGTATAATCTGCTTATTCGCCACAATATGTAGGTATAAGTTTTACTTTCATTGTATGGAGATGTGTAGGTTAGGTAGGTACCCATGGTAATACAAGAACATGTGATGTAGGTTTATGTATGTACTCTATTCCGGTGTCGGGTCGAACGCCGGATCTATTTATTTGCGCGTTTGGTCAAGCTAGTTTGCCCAGACGTTGTTTGTACTGTAAGCAGTGAAGTCGGACGCTCGGCAGACGCAGGTGTGAGCTACTTGTAACTAGCGTGTGTTGCGCAGTCGACATGGCGGAGTTTTTCACGGAGGGGCGCGAGTGCGTGAACTGCGGCGCCATCCACACGCCGCTGTGGCGCCGCGACGGCACCGGCCACTACCTGTGCAACGCGTGCGGCCTCTACAACAAGATGAACGGCATGAACCGGCCGCTGAAGCAGCCGCGGCGGCTGGTACGTCAGCGCCTCGCCGCGCCCCACGCGCCCCCGCACGACGTACGCAACTCGCTCACTAACCCCGCGTCCCGCGCCCCCGGCCCCGCGCCCCTCGCCCCCGAGATCCGCGCCCGCCGAGTGTCCTCCTACTGCTCGCTTGCGCTCTCAGCGCTCAGTCGTTTGTTCTGGTTGCAGTGGCCGCGGAGGGGGCCCCGCCGGGCGCGGATTTCTACAAGGGCTTCCTGTTTAACGGCATGGCGGCGTCCCACGCGCACGCGCTGCCCGCGCCCGCGCCGCTCGCGCACCCCGCGCACCAGCCCTCCACCCCCTCTGACTACAAACAGAAGAAAGGGGTACGTGCCCCGCCCCACGCCCACGCCCAGCCCCACACCCTCACCTAACGCCCGCCCACTAACATCCATCGCTTCTCTAACTAACATCACCGTTATAATGTTTGTAGTTCTGTCATGCATGCCAAGTGAAGCCTCGACCAGTCCTGGTCGGCAACCTTGTATTGAGATAGTCCAGCGAGCTAACAGAGCAGTGGGTGTAACAGTGTGTGATGGTGGCACAGATGGGCACGAAGCGGCCGGGCATGTCGTGCACCAACTGCCAGACCACGACGACGTCGCTGTGGCGCCGCAACTCGCTGGGCGAGACCGTGTGCAACGCGTGCGGCCTGTACTACAAGCTGCACAACATCAACCGCCCGCTGGCCATGAAGAAGGACTCCATACAGGTGCGCCCGACACGAGCCTCTCTGCTTCTATTGACAAACTATACCAATTAATTATAAAAATGGTTTTTTTGGTAATTTACAGAAATTATTGTAAATTCCATAACTATATTAAAAACTTTTTTACAAAAAAAACAACCGACTTAAAAAAAAAACACTACAAAGTGAAAAATAAACTTTAATTTCGGAAGTCGGTGTCGTTGCTTCAGCATTTTCGTTTTTTGACACCGACTTCCGAAATTAAAGTTTATTTTTCACTTTGTAGTGTTTTTTTTTAAGTCGGTTGTTTTTTTTGTAAAAAAGTTTTTATTTTTCACTTTTTAGTTGTACCTACCCCACACAAATTCAATTAACACTAGTGCATTGAAGACACGACTCGAAGAATCATCAAAATTCACTTAAAAATGCCGGAGATGCAGTACATTTATGCATATAACTTCGTACATAAGAATAATTACCTAATGTATTATATACTAAAACCTTCCTGGTAGTATGTAGATCACACTCATGAAAGAATTATCAAAATCGGTTCAGTAGTTTTTGAGATAATCGCCGACATACAAAAATACATACATACATACGGGTCGAATACAGAACCTCCTTTTTTAAAGTCGGTTAAAAATCCCGAAATACATCACATCTACAAAAATCATTTTTGGAGATATGGATATGATATGGATGCTTACCTAATTAATTGCATACAGTCAGAACAAGCCACTTGATCATGTAAATCAATTCCTAACATGTTGGTACCCGTAGTTCGCTAGTGTTTCCGTAGCTAATAGCGCGGCTGCTAATGAGCGGTGACCGCTAAACGCTTCGTGACGAGCTGCAGCTCCCCGGTGCTAATAGACGAGGTGACCACAAGCATTACTGTATTGATTGACATTTATATTAGTTATTCCGTTATTAGCAAACTGGTTATCACAAATTACTCTTTTGTTTACATACTCGAAACGGTTCGGGCGTATATTTATCTTCAAAAATGTTATTATTTTGGCTTAAATGGAAACTAAGATATTTCTGTGAAACGAGTGAAGATTTATCACCACGATTATATATTTCGAGCAGAAAATTTTGCAAACTTTCAGAAGACAGTCTTTCTATTGATAAATTATATAAAGATAAAAAAACATGGATTTATGGTTTCTTACAATAATAATTAATAGCCTTTCCCCGAAGAAGTTGTAATGTAAACATACAGTTTCATTTCCATGAAAATCGAGAACGTTTAGTTGTTGCTACTCATAACTGCGCCATTGTAACGTGGGCAAACGGTGTCATTTCCACAAAAATTGAGAACGTTTAGTTGTTGCTACTCATAACTGCGCCGCCGCCGTTGTAATGTGGACACACGATGTCATTTCCACGAAAATTGAGAAAGTTTAGTTGTTGCTACTTATAACTGCGCCGTTGTAATGTAGACACACGGGGCCATATCGTAGATTTGCTCACTTCATGAAATGTTTCACTGTCTATTGGCCACATCATGATGTGGTCTGGCCAGATCAATGATTACTCAACGTTTGACGATATGAACAGTTAAGCGCTTCACTATTTCATAATGTGGCCAAACTTTAGTGATCATATTATCGTAAAATATTAGAATATCCGCCGGTAGAGGCGTTGATGTCGGTTTCCTCTGTGCGTTCCCTATCCATTTGCATAACATTTTAAGACCTAATATAACTTGGCATACTTTTGTTTCTCCTAATTATATTTTCGCATAACAGCTTACGCATAATTTCTCTAATCATAATAATGATTAAGCATAATATTCTAAAGCATAAATTTAGCATGCTCGTTTTATTTCTAACGACGTCAGGTCGACGGAGCCCCACTGTGCGGGGCTCCTATTTCTGTCTGCAGAGTTTAAAGGAACCAAACCAAACCTCGGGGTGCCTCTGACATCGTTTAGTATTATGCGAACCCTAAATTCATGATATGGCCAAACGTCGAATGATATATCATTAAGCGTTGACTTTTAAACGATATGGTCAATCTTAGCTGACCATTTCATGATACATAACTATTTCATGAAATGACCGAACACTTCATGAAATGATCAATTCTATGATCTGGCCACGACATGGACACACGGTTTCATTTTCTCGAAAATCGAGAACGTTTAATTGTTGCTACTCATAACTGCGCCGTTGCTACTTTTCCCTATTGTAACGATACACTGTTAATATTTTTCCAGACAAGAAAAAGGAAACCTAAGAATAGTATAAAAGCGGAGCGAAACATCAAGGCAGCCGTACAGCGCACCGTCACGTCGGGCGTCAAGATCGAGAACCTGCGTGAGTACTGCACACCTGTGTCGTGGCGGCTGCCTCAGCACGTCTGACCAGTAGTAGACCCTCTCGTCCACGAGGGCGTTCGACGGTCACCAGTAGTCTGTCATGCTAAGTTGCACCAAACAATGGTCCAGCGCGGCAGTGAGTAATAGTTCCTCGTGTGTCCGCAGTGGAGAGCGGCTCGGGCGCGTCGGGCGGCGCGCGCTCGCCGCTGGCGCTCAACTACTACGTGCAGCACGCGCTCAAGGTGGAGGAGCCGCCGCCCGCGCACAACGCGCACGCCGCGCACGCGCCGCACCTCGCGCACGCGCCGCACGCGCACGCGCACGCGCACGCCGCGCACGCGCTGTACGACGACGAGTACCGGCGCGCCGCCGACGAGCGCCTGGAGCGGCCCACCGTCGTGTCGCTGGGCAGCTGAGCCGCGCCCGCGCAGCCAGCCGGCCCGGCCGCCGTCATAATGTTATAGAATCTCAGTTGTTTAGATACGTTAGTTAGGACATAGATGTAGGCGCGGGCGACGAGGCGCTGCTAGTTGACCAAATAGCGTGGCGCAGCGACGCGCCCTGTACATACATAGGTAGCTGTACCCGCTCGGGCCGTGACGTCACGCGCGAGTGCCGCGGCTGCAGACGGCTGCTGTCCGCATAGGATGTCGCAACGAGTTTACCGCACTAGTGCACTCTAGATCGTAATGTAGTCTCGTACGATTCACCAATTACTGTATGTACTGCAATGTGCTATGTTTTAATCGTGTGTTCCCACTGTTACCAAATAATAATTATGTATAATAAGCGATGAGACTGTATCTGAATCATTCCTAAAGCGTTGCATTCCTAGGTAATAGCTTAATGTTTACAAGAATATTTTATAGTGAGCTGATGCTGCAGAGGCTGTTTTGAATGTTTCACAGCAAAATTTTATTTTATGTTGAACGCTAAAATGTATATTTTTATAAAATCATGTTGTTTTGCGGAAGTGCGTACTGACATGACGTCGCGCGTGCTCGACGCGGGAGGTGTCGGGGAGTCGTGTCGGTGCGCATCGCGCGCACTCTCTCTGAACTTAGTAATAACCTTAGAGATATTATCGTTGACTCCATGACTTCAACAAGCATTCCACGAATGTATACGAGTAGGTGAGCGTGCACGACAACGCTGTGCACTCCTTGTACGGGACGCTACACACTACATCGGGACATCCGTATCTTCAGAAATAATAACGCAACTGGTCACACAATTAGGAAGTGTGTATGTTCCGCAGTTCCGCACGCGGAGTGCAGCGCGGAGAGCGTGCCGCTCGTGTAGTAAGTACTGAACTATTAGCGAGTAGCGCATCGCGCCGTCCCGGAGCGAAAGCGCGGTGTTCGCGAGCGTTTGTCGCAGTCGGGTCGCTATTGTGGTGCTCGCGTTAAACGCTACTCGACAATTAGTTGCATTTTGTAAGCTCTATGAACGCATAGATCTGAGGTACCTCTCTAATGCATTAATCCGAATTATAATTATACTAGTGTTTATAAAAATCAATTAGTTATATGTAATTATGTTTTTTTTTATATATAATGTCGACTATTGTTGCATGTTATTGAAAGTAATATATAATAATAATTTTTATTGAGTAGCGTGTGGTGTCCGTCGGTGTAAGTATTGCTCGGTGCCGAGTCAACCTGAAGCATGTCGCCAAATATGTTACTGTTGTAATACACAAATGTAGTATATGTGATGTTATAAATATGTATGTGTTATAGTCGCGGTGCGCGTCGACGGACGCGTTAGCTTAGTGAACATGTATCTGTGTAAATATTACATAAGCGATCAGAAGTACACCTTGAATTAAAGGTCTATTAAAACAGCACCTCTCTTGTTTCATTCGCTCTTCTATTCCCAGTACGTGAGCTGCTCTTAGCTGACCTATCTGTCCGATGACACACTTGTCTGTGAACCCTCGGGCCATAGTCTTGTCGAAGCAGTAGCTACTGAGAGTTTATGTGAGGACCTCGGAAATCGGGCTCTAGTCATGCGGTAGCCCTCTGGCTGTCAACAGCCCTTTCCTTTGCTCCTGTGGAACATACACATTGGTGATGATGATGCCCTCTAGTCGATTTTGGCCATAGCGACTGCATCCGATGACATTTCAGGGTGGTTGAGTGCTTAGTTATAAACGTACACAATACATTTACAAGTAATAGGTAACTGGCTGCATCTTTTATTTATTTCTCTTATTTAAATCTCATCTGTGATATAGGCAGCCTGTGTCTTGGGTACAGTGAAGAATAGCCACCGTCAACACTCGGCAAGCGGGTTCCATTCCAAGAGCGATCCCTCTGTTTGCCATGTCCTTCATAACTTGAACAAACCAACAACGTAGGTATGACTATCGCCTACTTCGAGTAGCGCGTGGAGTACGTGACAAAATATATAACGCACACACAAACACTTGCATGCCACATACCTACCCGTTTACAGAGCACAGGGACTCGACTACGATGAGTGGCTCAGAGGGGCGAGGGGGGAGTGATACACTGAAACAATATGGCGTCTTATCAGCGAGCATCGCGTCACGTGCGCGTCCTCCCCGCGCACCCCGCGCCGACCCCTCAGCACCGTTCTTTATTAGCTTTTCACGGAAAATATTCGACGAAAAAAACAACTGATAAGATCGCGATGAGGTCGAGCGGCGCCCATCAATAATCCGTCGATGTATCGCCTATCAGATCCGGAGCGGGGATTACGCGCACCTACCTACCTACTGCGCGGGAAGGACACATGACCTGCACAGCTCGCACTGCACTCCGCGCGAGGAGCCGCATCCTGCAGGCGTCGAGGCTGCGCGGGCGCCGGCCCGACTGTAATGAGGCGGCGAGAGACACGCGCTCTCGTAATCAAATCTGTAGGCCTTCTATCTGATAATTACTCGGTATCGGGGATGGTATCGTGGTACCTATCTCAACTCCAGATACGGCGCTCCCTGCAGGGCTGCAGCGGGCGTGTGGGAGAGCGCGGGGGGGAGGGTGTGTACACGGCGTCGTTCCCTACAAATATTTGCCCGCGCTCGTGGCTTGTTTGCCGACGTTATCACGTCACTCGAACACACCCAGTACCCGCCGCTCGCTTGCACAACGACGCCACTCGTCGCTCACGTCGACTCGCCTCGCTCGCCATGCCTACTTCGATATTGCAAGGATGATCAACCTACTCATTGCATATTAAGAAGTACCACATTCGAGTATTTACTAGAAATGTTAATGCCTATAACATGCTGCTCTTAGGAACGGCTCCTGGACGACCGGACGGCTGCACGCATCCGGCTATCCGGCCGCGTGCAGCACGCCGGTCGCATGCACGTGTGTACTATGTAGTAACAACAGCTGTTCTGCTAGATACAGTATCTGTTAGATACGATTATCAAAACTTTAAGATAACCAGTCTCACATTAGCGCCTAGTTAAGATAAACGAGATAACAATTTGCATATCTAAAGAAAGGCGCGATACTAAGTGGTGTATCAATGGGGTCGACGCACTCAACACACACACGCGCAGACACCTTGTATCACCTCCCATGGAGGCATTTGTAATTAGATTAGCTCGCAGTGAACGCCAGCGAGCCCCTCGGGAAGACGGGGCTCACGGGGCGCACCGCCGCGGGCGCTGCGCAGTGCGCTCCAGCGCCGACCCTATCGCTCTGTAAAACGGAACAGCACAAGTTTGGGAGATCCTGCTTTGGGAACATGTTGGCAATCCTTTAATAACAATGTCATGTTCGTAGTTTGGGGACGTGGCGCGGTTCGTGTGCTGCTGCGTCGGTGTTGCAACCGCCCCACTTCGCCGCGCGGTTGTGCAACGCCACGTAATCCCTCGCACACTCGCGCATGCGCAACACTCATCAAAGTTATGTTGTTGATCGACGTTCGGTTGCGGCTACTCTACGTGAACTCTACAGTTGTCTACAAGTGAACCACGTCTGAAGTGAACAGCGGGACATTGAGTTTCTGTCTGAGTTTGTTTCGGCCTTTCTTCTCAGAGTAGTCAGATGGGAAATGCCGACCTCATCTCGCTTAATTTTTTTTTAATTTTATTATCAAGACATGTAAAAGTGATTCCGATACCTATTTACAGAATAAACAATTTCATTTCATTGAGATAATGTTGGAATGGTGACACTATTCACTTACTAGGTACCTCTGTAAGAATGTACCTAGATCTTCCCCTCGAATGAAAACGATGTGTTTCCACTGAACCTTTGGGTAGATGATGGGTCCCTCACAAGAGCCTGCATAATGACATCTTCACGAGAGCTATCCGACGGCGAGCTGGATGACGTCGGCAAAGTATATATTTTATTTTCAGCTCTTCAGCGGAAACTGAGCGATTCCTGGCTGTTAGTAGATAATGACCGTGATGATGATTAGGTACGAAGGCGCGTCATGTAGGTACCTAATACCTATCTACCATATAAAAAATAAAATACTTAGAGCAAAGTGCGAATAGTAAAATTAATTGGCATAGAACTTAGGTACCTACTTACTTAAAATATAATAAAAATACATCATTTAATTTTATTTATTCTAATATTGTATGGCCCTATGGGGTATATTCCAGAATTTTGACCATCTTTATGTTGTGTGATTCTGCCTGTTATTTACAACAATAAATATTCAATTCTGTTCTATTATTGTCCCTGAAGTACATTGTAAGGCCTACCACTGCGTCACTGACTCACAGCTTCACACCGCCTTACACCCCGCCTGCGCCCGCGCCGTAGCAGAGGAATGTAGAGCAATGCTCCACATTATTGGCAGGAGAGCGTGCGTGTGAGAATATCTATCGCTATCAGCAACATTGACAGGCGTGACAGGTGCGATAAGAGACGAGCTATTTTTTATTTTATTAGATGGTAAACAAGTAGACGGCCCGACTGGTGGACTGGTGACCGCCGCCTGTGGGCATCCACAGTGCCAGAGGCATTGCAGAACAGGTGCCCTCACACTCGCAGAGACATTGCAGAACTAACTTAAATGGTGTCAACTATCGCTCCCTTAAAGCTTTGCACTCAGCTTCCAAACATCCTGTATAACGAAATTAAAAGGAAAACTATCACAGCTAAGTAGGCTTTACAAGTTTAAGAGTAATAGGCGACCAACTTAAATTTGCAGTTGCAATGTATAGGAGAACATGATTTTCAACTACAATGCTAAGTTTGTTCTTGGGATAAATTCATTCCAACTACGGAACCCTTCATTGCGCGTGGTCTGACACGCGCTTGCCGGTTTTTGTCATGTTAGAAGTTATCCTCTTCAATATGTTTTTGCAACAAGTTGTTACATAAACAGATGCTTGTCGTGACACGATAACGCCATCGACATCGTCTGACACGCCGCGTCACCGCCGACAGCCGCCGAACCGCGCGAGTGCCGCGAGATACTTAATCTGGGAAGCGGCTGACGGCCCGCCAGCGGCGGCCAGCTCACGTTTACAGAACACAACACCTAGGGCATGAGCTGTCTTGCCACTTGTCTACAGTAGGCGGAACAGCCGGACTGGTTCAAGACGCAGCCACAAACGTAGCCGCGACAGACGCAGGCGCACAGATGCTGTGAATCCTTGGGGATGAGCGAAGCACAGAACATTAACATAGCGTATTTGTAATTGTTTTGAGGTACACTTATGTGTGCTTATGTGTAACTTACGAAAGGTGATTACCTTCCGGGATTTATTCTGTAAATGATAGTGAAACCCACATCCAAATCCGTCGCGTAGTTCAGAACAAGAATGCGCTCACACAGACAGACACGTAAGCGACTTTCATTTCTAATATGTATTTTTCTGTCGCCGCCGATCAGAGCGAACTTAGTAGCTGATAGGTACTTATTTATATAATAGGGAGACAAGTGACGGAAAAAAAATGAAACTAAAAAATGGGCAGGTAATCATTTGAACATTAGTTATTTATTATGATCAGTTGAAAAAAATAACGGGCAGTCATTTCATTTTTCGGTGGTTAGTAAATTATATTGTTGTGATAGTAAATCATGAACAATATTAAAAAGATTTTTTTCGGTTATTTCATCCTATAATGTTAGTACTTAAAAATAAAACAGCAGTGTTAAATTACACTACTTGAGTAATTATACGAGTATAACTTGACTTTAATATTGAGTATTGAATGACCAGTAGAAATGTTAGAATGGACAGTCAGGTAAATAGTTTGTTTGGCAGTTCATTAGGTTGAAACTGTGATTAACCACGCGCGAGCCGAATTGGTCGCAGTAACTACCCAGGCCACCCCGACCAAATGGGTTAGGCAAGGTTAGAACTGTGAGTCATCGCGCGATAGATGTTTTGCGACAAAATGTTTACTTTGTTTTGGGAAATATATTGTATACTACGTTTTGTATACGGTGGATATATATAGTCCTCCTTATCGATTTCGATAACGGCGACCCTTTAAAATTATTATTATTTCCTAGCGTGTGCCCTAATATGACTCGCCAGACCGAATTTAGTTTAGAATACACGATCACAACTAATGCGAGTCGGCCGGCAGAGTTAAAGGTATAGGCTAGAATTGTTAGGCTTTAAGTAATCGATATGTTATATATCTGTGGAGGCTTGTCATTAGCAACTTGATAATGTGTTGTTGTTACCTATCAATTGTAATTAGTCTGTAAGCCTTCTTAAAAGTAATAAATAAATATAGGTACAGGAGGGCTTAGGTCTCTCTTTACGTATTTGGCGTTGTTCGGTTAGTGTATCGAAGCGCTTTTTTTCGAAAGTTTTTACACTTTTGTAGACAGTAGAGCGGCAGGACGCCCTGTGTGAAGCGGGGCTCTTCCAACCTGTTGGATCAATAGCGCAAGCCATAGAAATTTAAAAATACCTATCTAAAGCGCAAGCGCTTAGATGCCTCTTGAACACATCCTTGTAGCGGAGATTTTGACCACCATGCTTCCGTTTACCTTCTGCCAACTCAGAGTAGAAGACCACTTTGGGTAAACGGTGGTCCTCCATGCGAAGGACGTGTCCACACCACCTGAGTTGACGCTGCATAAGTAAAGCCTCCACGCCTTACATGTCAGAACGGCGCAGGACCTCCGTATTAGGAACACGGTCCTGCCATTTAATTTTCAAGATGGATCTCAAACACCTTAGGTGAAATGTGTCAAGTTTCCTTATGTCTGGCTTGTAGAGGCACCATGTTTAAATTCTGCGCCATAAAGAAGGACAGGCAAGATTAATGCTTTGTAAACACTAACCTTTGTCTCTAGCTTCAGGTCATGGGATTTCCCGACACGATCATTAAGCCGTCCAAAGTTTGCAGCGACATTTGCAATGCGTGATGGTATCTCCGAAGCTAATCATACCTAATGGTGCTTCCAAGATATTTAAACTGCATTACTTTCTCTAGTGGTTTCACATCTAGATTCGGGATTGCTTTATCATCTTCGCAGCCTCGTGGTGGTTGTTTAAGGACTTGCGTCTTGGAAGCACTAATAACTAGACCAAATCGTTGACAGGATTGATGTAATGCATCAACATAGTTTTCAAGATGCGCCATGCTGTCAGACATGAGGCACACGTCGTCGGAGTATAGTATCTTCAGAATGGGGATCTTTTGACATGAATACGTCTTTAAAATTGCTTCTATAGTGGGAGGCAAGTCAAAAAAACCAATGATAACAAAATCGGTGGATACAGTTTGGTGTTGCAGCTTCATATCTATCATCTATTTTACACATAAGTTTATACAGGGTGTCCCTGGAAGTATGGATCAAATCGAATAGGGGCGTGGGCAAGGTCATTTCCAAACTTTTTAACCCTGAGAATGTCGGTGAATTTTTTTACGGTTCAAAAGTTATGACCAATTTTTTTTTTTTTTAATCACTTCGCATAGTGCTCAAAGAAAATAATCATAAAAAAATACTTATCAGGGTTATCTAAAAAAATTAAATTGATAGCCCCGATAGTTTTATGTTACGATTTTTTTAAAACGATTCGGTTTCCCTTCTCTATTTTTTTAAGCGTTTAAGAAAAAAAAAATAGAGAAGAGAAACCGAAAATAAAGAGATCGTATACGGTTGGAAAGGGCTTCTCAAGAGCAATCGGATGGTATCAATAAAACACCATATGACCGAGTCAAGCAGTGCCGTGAACGTAAAATAATGAATGTGGCCGAGCGGATTAACCTCGTTACGTAAACGTATTCACGTACAACACACGGCCGTGTCTATGACACAGCCACACCCTATTTTTGTAATTTGGATTTTGCTCTGAACCTTGATATATCGAACACTCCTTAGTCAATTCGGACATTCAGCTGAATCCGATCACTACAGTACCTACTGCAGGGCGTCTCTCATAACAACCGCGAAGTAAATGGCAAAAAGTGTGGGTGCCATGACCCAACCTTGCTGTACTCTACTTGTAATTTGGATCTCCTTACATAGTTCGTTTTCGTGTTGAGCCTGCGCTTTCTTGCTGACATGAAATTGGCGTATGAGGTTGACGAACTTCTTTCGATTTAACCATACTTATGGAGAACAAGCCACAAGGCCTTACGCGGAACTCTATCAAATGCTTTCTCTAGATCGACAAAGTACATATAGAAAGGCCTTTGATGTTCCAAGATTTTCTTCTGGAGTTGCTTTACGACGGATATGGCATCGATGGAACCTCTGCTAGGACGAAAACCATATTGACTCTCAGGCAGGTGTTTTTCAGAAAGTTTGCTAAGGCGGCTGTTGATAATGTGCGCAAGAATTTTACCGGCACAAGAGAGAAGTGATACGCCACGGTAGGAGCTTCAATTGGAGACATCTTCTTTCTCTTTTTACAGCTTGCTGATCACCGCATCTCTCCAGTCTTGAGGAACTTCTTCGCATTCCCACACCCTTTCGACAAGATGGTAAAGTCTATTTACAATGTTTTTTTTACTGTATTTGAAAATTTCCGCTGGAAGTTGGTCCATACCAGGTGTTTTTGAGTTTTTGAGTCCCTTAACAGCTTCCACAAACTCTTTGAAAGTTGGTGGGTCTTCTAAATTTTGACATACTGGCATTTCATCCAGTGTATTTATGTACGACAGATCAGCGCCGTTTGCATCGGGATTCGAGACATCAGTAAAATGTTCTACCCATCGCATTATTACGTCGCTTTTACTCTGAACTCAGTGTGTTTGGTGTACATAGGTGCTATTTTTCTTGCTCGTGGGCCAAAAATCACTTTTGCCTCGAAATGGTGAGTATCAGCACAGTGTTGTAGTTCAGCAGTTTTCTCCTTCCACTACTTATCCTTCAGTTCGACAACATTGTAGCTTGGTTTCTGTTGCGCTTCTTTACTGCTACACGGTGCTTCCGAGGATTTCGAGTTTAACTCATGCCTGTGTCTGTCAACTAGCTCATTGATCTCACTGTCAGATGCATCGAACCAGTCTTGGTTTTTTTTCTGTGGTCTTCCTACAGTTTTCAGTGCACAACCATGAAGATGTTTGGCGAAATATCTCCACTCATCATCGATGGTGGAAAACTCAGACTGCGGAGCACTTGCAGCAAATTTCACATTCAGCGTTTTGCCCAGTTCTGACGAGGTAACAATGTTATGGAACAAAGGTTGTACAATAAAATAGTTCCTTGTCTGTGTATAGTATACATCTTTTGGGGCTGACTGTACATGACTGTGTCGTGTGTGTATGTAGTATTGGCCCACTGGTTAAGGCCTCGCTTCTCATGCATGAGGTGAGTTCAAATCCGGGCAAGTACCAACGTGACTTTTCCAATTCATATAAGTAGGTACTTTGGTTTATCTTGGAGATCAGTGACGGGTGAAGATAAAAATGAGGCATGATGCTAACATAACAGCACGCGTGTTCAGTCGCTCCAGGTTTCCTTACGAGGGCTAGGTAGAGGTGTATGTATATAGGTCTATATTACTACAGTAAGTAGACCCACATTTAGCCAGTTATGCCACTTATATTAATGCCCGTGCCATCTCTCTATGAGGAGAGGTGTTTGCCCTGCAGTGGGACTGTCACCTGTCACAGGCTGTATACAGACATCAGACAGAAGAAACACCTTTGTTTGAGGTTTAGTTTTCTTTTAGTTACCACAAACCGTCTTCCACAACAATAAAGGTAGTCGGAATAAATCTGATATAGGGCACATATTATTGTGTCAACGAATGCCAAGAGACTTTGAACGATTCCAGTAAGGTTAGTAGTTAAAATAGCAACTGCGTTTAGTGTTGAACAAATATAATGATCAGCAATAGTGGCTGAATCATTGAGCATGGAGTGCGACGTACCTATCACACGCACACACCGGCTGCTATCAGCCGTCAAGTGCGCTGATAAGACAACGCTGTCGCCGTCACCGCGGGCGCTACTCCACCCGCCGCGCGCCGCGCGTCGGAGTGCTGCGTCTCCACTGGCTCCAGCCACCATTACACCACCTGCGAGATCTTCATCGACCTACATGCGTAGCTAACTTTTCAGATTTCATTTATATCGGAAGAAGATAACCGCCAAACTTATTGAAATAACTAAGTTTTAGGTTTCTTTTTGACGTGACGGGCAACTCCCTACCCAATAAGATATGCTTGTAGCATAAGTGTGTCACTCAGTTTTAGGTTTCTTTTTGACATGACGGGCAACTCCCTGCCCAATAAGATATGCTTTTAGCATAAGCATGTCACTAAGTTTTAGGTTTCTTTTTGACGTGACGGGCCACTCCCTGCCCAATAAGATATGCTTTTAGCATAAGCATGTCACTAAGTTTTAGGTTTCTTTTTGACGTGACGGGCAACTCCCTGCCCAATAAGATATGCTTGTAGCATAAGCGTGTCACTAAGTTTTAGGTTTCTTTTTGACGTGACGGGCCACTCCCTGCCCAATAAGATATGCTTGTAGCATAAGCGTGTCACTAAGTTTTCCTGACATGAGGAAATCGATAATTCTCGATGTCATCATTCCTAATACCTACCTACAAGGCCGTACGCAGGAATTCACTTCAGGGGGTCCAGCCCTGGACCAGAGAATATAAGTAACTACTTTATTTACAATATTTAAGTTCTGGCCGAACACCTCGTGGTTTGTTTTACATATAATCCTAGATGGCCTGTTTGAAAAGGTGTGTCTCTCATTCGGATACAGGATGGCAAGTTATACATCTCTTCAACCTCCAAGTCAAAGTATGCACGTTACACACGGCAGCCCGATATAGTTACACCCATCGTTAGTAACTTGTCGCCGTCAATCTGTAACTTTGTAGGTACCCCGCAGTCAGTCATCACATCGGCAGCCCTCGAGGCCGCGAGCGCGCCACCAGACACGGTCGAGCACGGACCAAGGCCCACGCTTTACAACTCTATAATATGAAAATTAAAATAAATTATATTGATAGCGAATTAAGCGCTCATATTTTATACTAGCTTCTGCCCGCGACTTCGTCCGCGTGAAATTCGTACTTTCCTCTAAAAGTTTCGAAAATGTATGTTGGTATGATTTTTATAATTAATTTAGATAAATAAGTATTCGGGCCAATTTTTAAGTTTATAGAACAAAGGAATCAAATTATTCTAATAAACTGTATCCCCGCTTTTCACCCCCACAGGGGTGGAATTTTGAAAAATCGTTTAAGATGTGTTCATAACGACTCAAAGTTTATTTATACCAATTTTCGAGCTAATCGAGCCACGCAGTAAAATCCTCCCCTTTAAAATTACCTAACTACCTCTTTTCACACAGTTAGGGGTAGATTTTCGAAAAACCCTGATACACGTTATTAATTATTGTTAGTCCTTAGTATAAATACTGAGTTTCAAGTTAATCAGACAGGGCGTTAAAATTCTTCCATACAAATTTTGACACCCCGCAATATCTCTTTAGTATTTTAGAAAAACGAAAAATTCCATACTTCATAATTTACTTCGATAAGTATTCGTGCCATGTTTCAAGGTTATTAACTCAAGAAATAAGATTTTTCATACAAACAAAATCCCCCCTTTTCACCCCCTTAAAGGTTGAATTTCCAAAAACCCCTTCTTATTCGATACCTACTCTTCACAAAGAACACACCCTCTAAAATTCATGTCCCTAGGACTAGCGGTATAGACTGTGCGTTGATATTTCAGTCAGGTCGTTCATCCCCCTTTGAGGGAGAAATTATCAAAAACGCTGAGACACGTATGAATTAATTTTCAATCGTTAGCCTACTCGTAAATACAAAATTTGAAGATCCTAACTTTTAAACTGACGGACTTTCATACACAACTTCATCCCCCTTTTTTACCCTTTGGCGGTGGAATTATCAAAAACGCTGAGAAACGTATATATTAATTTTTAGTCGTCAGCCTAAACACAAAATTTGAAGATCCTAACTTTAAAACTGACGGACTTTCATACAAACTTTCATCCCCTATTTAACTCCCTTCCTCCCTTGAATTTCAAAAAAACCTTCCTTATTCCTTGTCTACATTATAAAGGAAACCATTGTGTAAAATTTCAGCTTTCTAGGTCCAAGGGTTTGGGCTGGGCGTTGATGAGTCAGTCAGGCCTTTTGTTTTTATTTATATAGATAGATAGATAGATACTTTTCCGGGATAAAAGGTACCCAGTGTGGTGCCCAGGATATTAAAGAATAATTATACCAAGTTTCATCGTAATCGAACCGGTAGTTTTTGCGTGATGCCTGAACAAACAGACAGACAGACAAAATTTTTTTTTTCACATTTTTGGATTCGGTGTCGGTCTAGTAACACCCCCCCTGCCATTTTTTTTTTTTTTATATTTTCAATGTACAGAATTTTCACTTCTACAGATTTATTATAAGTAGGTATAGATGATTTGTGAATTATGATTCGTGCGAATAAACTTATCATATTTTGTTAATGAAAATGATCTTTAAAATCTGTGAATGAGAGGCGACTCATGTACGAGTAATGCCGCACCATACGTACTAACAGTGGCTTGATCTCAGGTCTAAGATCGTTTGTCACAACTCTCAGGGCTACAGAACGATGAGACGGCTGTCTTCCCTAAGTTACGGAACTACGTAGTTGCCATGATGTTTGCACACAGTACACAGAGTCAGTTCCGCCCGGCCGCGGTGATTCACTCGCTTACTGTGAAGCCTATATGAGGCGCGTGTGTCAGCCGCTCATGACGTCACCGCATCACTTACATGCCGTTGTTTGCTTACATTACCACATTATTGTCAACCACACACAGAACTTAGCAACTACACATATCAAAAGTGTCTAGGGATCAAGCATTTTTATGCGGATTTCTTGAGATTGAGATGTGGCTTTGTAATAAATTTATGATTTTATAAATTTATATGGATCCTTTTTGGTGCATTTCATAATTTGAATCAGGAACTGTGAATCAAATTCGAGTAAAAGATGAAAATCAGCTGTCAATATTTTCCCTATAAAAACATACAACGCATTGAAGACATTATTAGTGCTACTGTTTCCCTACTACTGATTAAAACCAACGTTATTATGGAGCGGCGACGTCATTTAAGCAGGGAAGAAATGCTCAGAGCCGTGGGAATGATAGAAGCTGGTTCCCGGCAACGTACTGTGGCTTTAGCTCTGAATACAAGTCAGAGTGTTATCAGTCGACTTTGGACACGTTACCGAAGCACTGGTACCGTGGCTGAGCGCCATGGAGGACGGTATCGCTGCACTACACGGAGACAAGACCGATACATTCAAATCTTAACTCGAAGAGCTCCAACAATAACCGCCATGATGTTAGCCGTGAGGCTTCATCACTCTTCAGGGAACTTAATTAGCGACCAAACAGTCAGAAACCGCTTGCATGAAGTGAACCTTCATTCCCGAAGACCGCTACGGGTACCACCTATAGCAATGCACAATCGTAGGATTCGATATCAATGGGCTCTTGAACACAGAAATTGGGCAGAAGAACAATGGCGTTTCGTGTGCTTTTCTGATGAGTCTCGTTTTGGTATGAGACCGGATACAAGACGTATACGACACTGGAGAACCCCTGGACGCCAACAGCGATTAAAATCCTGCCAGGAAGTCCATCCTTATAGTGGTGGAACCATCATGGTATGGGCGGGTATTTGGATCGGCGGAAGAACTGAGTTGATTTGGATCAGAGGCAACCTCAACGCTCAAATTTATGCTGAGACGATTGTATCAGACGTCATCGTTCCTCTACAAGTGCAAATCGGTCCCTTATTTCAGTTAATGCATGATAATGCACGACCGCACACCGCAAGAGTTGTAAGACAGACTCTCGCCGCAGCTAACATCAATGTCCTGCCCTGGCCTGCTCAGTCGCCAGACTTGAACCCGATTGAGCATGCATGGGATATGCTACAGAGAAGAGCTCTGCCGAATATGGAGGGTATCCAGTCGCAAGAAGACCTTTTTTTGTTGTTGCAACGAACATGGGCGGCCATTCCACAGCGTGATTTGGATGAACTCATTTTGAGTATGCCAAACCGATGTTCTTGTGTTGTTAGTGTTCGCGGTAGAAACACGGATTATTAATTGTTTAAGTTACCCAATAAAATTTTAAAGAAAACTGTTATTTCAGTCTTTTTTTCGAACTTTTGTGTTAGTGGTTCAAATGTCAAAAATCCCTTTATTAGGAAAATGGCAAATTTCTTTATTAATGCAAAGGTGACTTGGTTTATCGTTACTGTGACAAACGAAAACACTTTATTTGATGAATCCTTAAAGAAAATTTTAATTAATATCAATCAGGAGAAAAGTTATTGCAAAAATATATGTTGATCCCTAGACACTTTTGATGTGTGTATTTAGGTATTTAGATAATATTTTTTTCGAAGTAATGGTACCTATATATACCTACCTGCAATAATATGCATATACATATTTGTAAGGTACATTCTGATGCACGATACACGGCACAATAGCTTATGAAAAAGAGTAATTTTTGTTGAATGAAATGGTGAACAGAACAAGCACACAAGTCGTAGCGATTGACTACGATGTTCGTAGGCGAGCTACGCGCTACTACGGACTGCTACGCACAGGGTCGAAAATAATAATTATAATCTTAAAAAACTAAAAAAATAATAATTTGACAATAATTTAAAAATAAGCCGCGACAAAAAAAGACAAAAAAACTAGACAAAACAGTTTTAACAACTGTTTTGTCTAGTTTTAGGTTTTGGTTTTTTCGTTTTACCTGAATTGAGATACTGTGTACTTGTCCGCTGTGCGCTGTCGGTCGACTATCGTGCGGACTAACGCGCCATCTGCTGCTCTGAAGACATTCATGAACTCCAACATAAGTAGGACCTTTACGGTCTTTGAATCAGAATCAAAAATATAAAAAATAAATAAAAAACAACGAAATTTGTGAAAGATGATACAGCTAGAAAGGGGGTGACTACCGAGATGACGACTAATAGAGAAGTATAGAAGAAAAAACATGTTGCGCCGACCGCAAATAAATTGGGATAATATGCTTAAAAGAATTATGATAAGGAATAAATAATAACTTGTATTTTAAAAGAACATTATTTTTATTATAATATAACTGAGTGCGAATCCTATAATCCTATGCTATATGTAAGCATAAATGACTGAATACCTGATTTAAATATAACGAAAAAAAACAAGTGTCAACTAAACCCACAACTTGCACTTAAATTTAAAAAATGATGTTCTAAAATGATGTATGATGTTATGTTCTATGTTTTTAAACGAAAATACGTATAAAAACCATACAAAGTTAGTTGTTCCCTAATGTCGCAGAACAATTTCGAAGTAGCATCGTGTCTCAGATATATAATGTCGAAGTAAGATATTGTCGCAGTACAGCATGCCGGGAGTTGAGTACGTCGAAATTGACTCATGTCGGACTACCATAGTCGTCGAAAAAGCATGTCGTCGATGTCGCATCGTTTCCTAGTTAAGTCATGACGTCGATGAAACGCTTTATCGGAGTACATTAGTGTCGGACTTAAGGTATTTCGAACTAAAGTATTGTCGAAATGAAGACGTGTCGGAGTTCCGTAGTGTCGAATTAAAATCTTGTCGTATTAAAGTTTGTCGAAATTCAGTTGATAAGTCGGTTTCGTGTAAATTGGCTGAAATGTAACGATGATTGCTGAAGATGGCGAAAAAAATCATGCCGACTCAGAGCTTACTGGTGTGTGTCGCGTAAATGTACTACGGAATTATTTCGCTATTTGCTATGGGGAATGAGCAATTTTGCATTATGATCGTCTTTTTATGCTCTTACTAGCATACGATTAAGCTGCAATTTGGCATACTGTCATGACTCTCTGTATTTATGGGCTGCTAAAGACCAAAACTAGAAACGTAAAATGTGGCTGTTATATTAGTATATTGTGGTGCCTTACGACTTCCACGCAGATGAAGTCGCGGGCAGATAAGGATATTGTGGTGCCTTACGACTTCCACGCAGATGAAGTCGCGGGCAGATAAGGATATTGTGGTGCCTTACGACTTCCACGCAGATGAAGTCGCGGGCAGATAAGAATATTGTGGTGCCTTACGACTTTCACACAGACGAAGTCGCGGGCAGATAAGTACAATGTGGTGCCTTACGACTTCTACGCAGATGAAGTCGCGGGCAAATAAGGATATTGTGGTGCCTTACGACTTTCACACAGACGAAGTCGCGGGCAGATAAGTACAATGTGGTGCCTTACGACTTCCACGCAGACGAAGTCGCGGGCAGATAAGTACAATGTGGTGCCTTACGACTTCCACGCAGACGAAGTCGCGGGCAGATAAGTACAATGTGGTGCCTTACGACTTCCACGCAGACGAAGTCGCGGGCAGATAAGTACAATGTGGTGCCTTACGACTTCCACGCAGACGAAGTCGCGGGCAGGTAAGTATATTGTGGTGCCTTACGACTTCCACGTAGACGAAGTCGCGGGCAGATAAGTACAATGTGGTGCCTTACGACTTCCACGCAGACGAAGTCGCGGGCAGATAAGTACAATGTGGTGCCTTACGACTTCCACGCAGACGAAGTCGCGGGCAGATAAGTACAATGTGGTGCCTTACGACTTCCACGCAGACGAAGTCGCGGGCAGGTAAGTATATTGTGGTGCCTTACGACTTCCACGTAGACGAAGTCGCGGGCAGATAAGGCCCGGATGTGCTGCCGGTTGGTGTACGACTATTGCAGGGTATGCAAACAAAGATATTGGGATATGTGTTTAGATGGCTAAAGTGGACTGGTTATCTAGAGCTATGTAAGGACTATAGCCCTGCAGGCAGGGGTGACTTGCACACTCAAAAATGGGCCCCCGGAAACTGCAGTTGTAGCACTTAGATACGTAGTGACAAGGGGCCACATATCCCGAGGTGCTTGAGGAGTAGAGAGTTATCCCACAGCTATCAGGACAATCCCAAAGCCTGGAAGATGGCCAAGATCCAGCGCTTCCTGAAATACTTCATTCCTCCGAGCACGTTTGTTCTTGCGAATCTCCAGTCAAGAATGAGGTAGGAGCTCTGTTCCTCGTCAGTGTTCACTCCTGCCGGTCAATACCGGCAAACCAGAGATGAGGAACAAGACTTCTCTTTGGAGATACGGTCTGTGGGGTCGCTACTGCCCAACAGCTCGCCACATGCTGCCCTGCGAGTATATGTATCTCTCTTGGTCTGGCTGCTCACTCTAGACTTGTTTCGGCAAAGTAAGCTCTATCGGACCTAGAGTTCGGAGCGCACAAACCCCAACACGACGTCAACGCAGCGCGGGTGGGGTTAGTATCATTATTTTTACGTCTCTTGACATTTTTCGGGGCCCTGGGGCCCCGGACCTTTGGAAGGTGCACGAGGAGCCGAATCCAACTCGCAGAGGCCCCAGGTTATAAGTTTTTAATGAAACGAGGCACCTATTTTTACTTTTTGAATAGGAAAATCATGGTAAATGCTTGCTGCAACCTGAATAACATCATTTTTTTTTTTTAATTATGATATGCACAAGTGCCTTTTATGTGCCTTATATTTGACTTTGACTTTGTCTCGAATTTGTGCCAGGTAAGGATTTTTTTGGTTTTCTAATTAGTTTTATATTTTTTTTCCTTCGTCTTATTTTGCAGAACGAGTACCTACTCGAATGTAAGAGATCGCCTTGACTTACATAGACGTTCAGCTAAGTTCGGAAGTCATGCAGGACTTTCACAAACATGAAGAATTGAATGTGCAATAGATATATGATTTTATCTGATGTGCAGCTCATTTCGGGATTTCCACTGTTGTGTATTGTTTTGCATGCGCTTAAACGAATAAAATAAAGAATTACTAATTATGTTGGTGGAGTTTATACACTCTACATTTTTGGTAAATTCATAACTAGATAGTTTTTTTTATAACTTCTATCTGTCTGGTTCAAATCTAGTGAGACTTGAATCTTGTATAAGTAAAAGTGCAAGAATTGTCCCCGCGTGTACGCTGCGAGTACGCTGCTTACACGGAGGAGCGTGGATCCGGTGCGGCGTGGCGTCCTCGAGGCGTGTGGCGTGCGGCGCGTCCCGGGGCCGCGGGGCCGAGGACGTGAGGCGCTCTCCCGTGATTAGCAGTATCGCAGGTAATTAGACCGATGATCGATGTCTCAAGTAAGCCTCTCGTGATAAGATAGCGCGACGCATTACACTTATCGACTTTTTATTGTTAAGATACGTATCGCAAATACAATAATGATTGTTTAAAGCGCACCTACATACCTACCTTATATTATTGACATAAATTCGGGGATAAGTGAGGATTATGGCGCGGCGTCGGTGCGCATGCGCACTAGGCGTAGCCGTGCGAAGGTCACGCCGCGCGATGCTCCACGCGTGTCGTTACCAACACGAACCACTTGAACCGCATTGGCGCATTCACAGAAACTGTTTCCTTTGTTCAACAATACGCTCCAGGAGTGTTCCAAGACAGATGCAGCTTCAGCTTTGTAATAACATGGCTAACTCTAGCTTGTTATTTTACGAAGCTGACTAAAGTTATCACACTTAATATATTATAATCACTGTTGCCACAAAACATGTATGTACGGCTAAATATTTCACCTAAATCTATATTTGGAAGGAGGAGGCGTGACATTGTTCTTACAACCAAATCGGTTTGGTTAGCGTTCACTTACACGTTTCCTCGGACAAAGGAGTTTTGGTTTCAGACAAAGGCTATGTCCCCGGGGATAGTATAGTTAGAACATGATTAGATAGTACAGTGCCTGCTGCCTACTGGTTCTGAAACTATCTCAATCGGATGTCATTGAACAACTAACATAAGTGTTTAAAACATGAATAGCATATACTTGGATATCTGTTGTGATTAGTTAAGTTATCAACGTGATAGTCAGATAGTGCAGTTGGTGTCAGAGCCAGGTATCTCAACAGCAGCATCGGCGGCGCGCGCTGCCCGGCGCTCCTCGCGGGTCGCGCGCTCCGGACGCGCTGAAACATGAAAATGTTTTCCCCTTGCGTGTGGCGAGGCGTAGCGCGCTCGGCCAATGGGCGCGCGCCTTGTGCCGCACACATAGGCGCACACGCACACGCGCGCGGCGTTCGGCCCACTCGGCGCTCTCACCTGGCCGCAGCAGACGAGCCGAGCGAGCGCTGCGCGCGCCGGCACACACTCCGCGACCCGCGCCTCATCGACGTGCTGTGATGTGAACACTCCGCGCCAGTGCTACACCTCACGGACTGCCGCACACAGATACCCGCTAGCTTGCCTTCATCAGCTGCCTACGAGCGGTGAGTACCTACAGCCTTACATACCTACTGTGTGCATAACTTCTGAAATACTGAACCGGACCAAGTGACGTTGACCGTGGCAGGAGTAGAGGAAGTCCATCTCAGTGAAGAGACAGGTACTCCCGCGAGCACTGTCAGACCTAGCTGTACCGCAGCTATGACTTGATAAGATTCCTGCGGATCATAGGAGCGTAGAGTTCGTTGATACTAGTTACAAATACCAAGTGAAACTTTAAACAAAGCGTGTCAAGCCTGTGCAGCTCGAAGGCAACTTGCCAAACACCGGGAAGTCGTGAGCTAAGCCAAAATAATCAGTTGTTCGTCCATCGACGTCTGCAACAAGTTGCTGTTGAAGAGACGTGCGACGCACACACCGACAACTCCTGGATCAGTGTTGATCGGTCTCTCGGGTAATAGTTTTAGAGATGCTATTCAAACAGAGATTGCAATTAAAACTAATACACGGCTCACTTCAGCACATGCTGGAGACGTTCACGTTTCAAAACTGGTGCCTAGGTGTACTTTACTGGAAGTAAATTATTTCACAACTTGATCATTGATCTCGTGCTTTTTTATTCAATACTCAATATATTTATTGCTTCCACGTGTGAACTTAGGGGGTAGGCTTTTCAGAATATGATAATTGTGGAGCCTGTCGGGCACAGCAAAAGTAGGAGAGGAAGGGGGCTTTTATTTGACTACTTTGTTGTTATAATAAATATTGTAATTATTTTATAAAAAACATGTAATTTAAAATTTGTTTGTTTGAGTTTTTGTGTTTTTTTGTCATTTTGCGATCAAATCCGGTAATTACCTGGGTATTGAAAGCATTTTCTGTATTTCTCTTGTAAAAAGTTCTGTGAAGAGAAACTTAAAAATGTCAGACGTTTAAAGCGAAAGTGATGAACTTCCCTAGGACGTAATTATATTGTGACTACAACACTAATAGCTCTTAATTATAATAAAGTAGAAGATGCAAGAACACGCTCTGTAACGTACACTTTCCTCAAGATAGACGATCATCTGCTAGCTATTATAACAGTTCATTTATTTTTCAGATAAAGTACATTACATAAATTTTTATGTAAAAATCACACAATACAATAATACTCAAACATTCAAATCAAATACAAATCTACCTACATACACGCACATGTTTATGCTTTATGTTTCACATCTTATAGACTAACTGCAGGGAGGTGTTCAAGGTAGAAACAAGTTCGTTTTAATTCATACTGACTATTATTTATAGTGCAGTAGGACATCCCTAACTTCTATGTATTTATATTCGTCACGACGGAAGGCGGGGCCGCGCGCCGTCGCCCTGCCGCCGCGCGCCGTCGCCCTGCCGCCGCGCGCCTGCGCCGACGCACTCACATGCATTCTAAATCACATGTGCTTTGAATACCTAATTACTGAAGCTAGTTCTAACGTCACTGGCAGTTGTTGTTACATTATAGCATATAGCATTGATTTGTTTTAGAAATGCGAACAGTTTCCAAATTCTTTATTTTGTGAAAATGGCACACGGACCACTACTCACTAGTAGGCACGAGCTACACTCGAAACTTGACAAATTATTCTTAATTCTTCATTGAAATGTAGTACATAGAATGATATGATTCGTATAGTAATTGAGACAGAGATTCAGAGAGGCCTGTGTCCGGCAGGCACACAAGCGAAATGCTTCATTTGATTGGTTTCGATCGGTTTTTCAACAAATGTTATTGAACACTAAAGTTATTCTTGATTATATCGATGCTATTCGTTCCTTTTTTTGCCACTCACACGCAGAACTCTATAGTGATTGGGACTAGACTGGGGGACCACTGGCAAGTACCGATATTTAGGCATAGATAACATATTGATAACAGAAGGTGAGACCCGACGCTATATCTGCTGCTAGAGTAATAGGTATAATGTAGTTCCAAAGTTCACTCTCAACAGAAGACTGTCTACAGTCTCCTGTAGAGAGTGAACGTTTGGTTTGTTGTCGAGGAGAGATCCTCTACGACGAAACCTTTGAGCTTTATTACAATTAGGTAGCTACGCAAGGTGTAACAACTAACAAGCCTTCACCCTTCACCAAGCCGTCCTCTACGCATTCTGCACATCAAACTAAGTAGTTTTGTACAAACATTATTCCTGGGAAGCGACCTTTACTTTTGATATTATTCGCATTTTACGGTACCTAAGTAGTTAGTGCGCGACGCGACGTAACATTGTGCTTTTAGGCGCAGGGGCGGATCTACATAAGGGCTTTTTAGGCTGCAGCCCAGGGCCCCGTGGATTCAATCATCAACAATAATTGTAGAATCAAAAATTTAAATTTTGTAAATTAAAATGAATAATATTCATCTGATTTGTACATTTTAGTGTTGTGTCCGTTATCCGTTGAATAAAGTTGGCCTAGTGTCAAAATCGATTTTCGCTGATAATTCAAGCCGAAAGATATTATTATTAAGATTCAACTTTTCTTTGTTTTTTTTTTGTTATAACAGAAAACCACGAATTGAAGTTATTCGAAAACTTTTGCATCATGGAACAACAACGTATCGAAGTTCGAAACATGATACGCATAGTTTTTAAACATTTTGGCAAGGAATAAAATGAGGCCCGTCTGAATTCTTTACGATAAACAATTTTCGAGTTATTTAATTTTTAATAGAAAAAATCGCCGCTAGGCATTAAACCAATTGCTGTAGCTTATCAAGATATTTTATTAATTTATAAATTTTTTCTGTGTTCCATTTTTTTTCTTTTTGACTAAAAGCTACACCTTTATTTAATAAAAATAAAAATTTGCAATCTTTAAAAATGATAATTTTATTGATAAAAAAACCGATCGTAAAAAATGGGTTTTTCATACACATTCAACCGAATTCTTATTTTTTTTTTTTTTCGGTTATCATAATAATTTGTAGTTCTGTATGGACCTAAATTACGATTAATAATTATCAAGAAATTATTAATAATGATTGTTTATCCATAAGCACAGATAAACAATAGCAAAATAACTGCTTTTATTATTGTAAGAAGCAAAAATGTTTAACTTTTGTTTGCTTGTTCTCACTTTAACGCATAGGCTCACTTAGTCGTCTTTGTCTGTTTCGCACAACAGTCGTTCGATTTTTCAACTGCTTCTGTAGATAAATTAATAATCATTTGATTTTTTTTTTGTAATTATTTATCGCAATTTAGTTTTATATGGGACTACATATGAAAATTCGTATTCTTTATTAAGTATGAATAATTTTTTTTATACAATTTTTTCACTGTGAAATTATCATTTTTATGAGTTGTTAATTTTCGTTCTTCTTAATTAGAAGTTTATCTCTTAGTCTAAAAGAAAACAGGGGCGTGTTGATTTGTTGATCAGCTACAGATGTAGATATATTTTACATTTCTATGGCTACAGCTATTTATTTACTGAATTGTAGATATTTTTTTATTAGAAAAACAGTTTTTCGACAAAATGGCAAGTAGGTCAGTAATTAGCTAATTAGGTAGGCCCCTAAGTAGTATTAGCCCAGGGCCCCACAAATTCACGATCCGCCCTTGGGCGCATTGTGCATCGTGGGAGTATTTCAAGTTAAGTTACTTATAACATTTAAAACTAGTTTACGTAAAAAAAAATTAAAAAGGTGAAACATAAAATCTCCGTTACCAGAAGGTTCCCAGGCATGGACCAGTCCAAAAAAAATATCATGGTAATGCAAAGAACATAATGCATAGAACTTCCATACAATACAGTCACTGGAAGAACTAACTTCCATAAAACAAGTTACACACCGATCCGTAACTACTTAAAAGAAATGGACTAGGATGAATTGTTTGAGGGACAGCACGACGTTAATGAGATGGTACGAATATTTTACGACTATATTAATGGAGTGATACAAAAGTTTGTATCTACCCGAGTACCCAAGAATAGAAAATACCCACCATGGTTTAATCAAAAACTAATTAAGATGTTAAATTCAAAAAATAATATCAGAAAACGCTACAATGTTTACAAGAACCCTTTAGATAAAATTCAATTAAAAATAATTAGCAAGCGTTGCTGTGACTTCGCAACTGTCTGTTACAATAGTTATTTAAAGCAAATGGAAGCCGAACTTGTAAATAACCCCAAGTTGTTTTGGACCTATATAAAATCCAAGCGGGGCGGGTCTAGCACGTACCCCATATCTATGACCGACGGTATTAATAGGTCTTCTGATGGGACAGAGATATGTGAGTTTTTTGCATCCTATTTTTCTTCTGTCTATAGTACTGCTCAGGACGAGCATAATAAACATGATGCGACCCTTTTAAACAACCTTCAAAACTATAGTTTGGGTTTATCCAATATTGTTATTGGTCATGAAACTATACTCAAGAAGCTAAAAAGTCTGGATTGTAGCAAGGGTGCAGGGCCTGATGGAATACCACCGATCTTCATCTTTGAGTGTGCAACCGAGCTGGTTATTCCCCTGTCACTTATCTTCAATAAATCCTTGGCATCTGGCGTTTTCCCTTCAAAATGGAAGGTGGCTAAGGTTGTGCCCATCCGTAAATCGAACAATGATGATGATGTTTCTAACTACAGACCCATATCGATCTTATCGACTCTTGCTAAGGTCTTTGAATCTCTCATATGTCCTTATATTCAAAAACACTTAAAACTGTACTTGAGCGAAGAGCAACATGGCTTTGTGGAGTCTAGGTCTACAAGTACTAATCTTGTTCTGTTCACGGAACTGTTGGCGAGAACAATTGACTCGGGTTACCAAGCAAATGTTATTTACACAGACTTTAGTAAAGCTTTCGACAAAGTCTCACATTGTATATTAATTGGCAAATTACGAGCACACGGTATTACTGGATCACTGCTTTCATGGCTAGGCTCATACCTTATGGATAGGTCTTTCTTTGTAGTGGTCAATGGTTTTCAATCAAATTCACGTTATATTTCGTCGGGCGTGCCACAGGGATCACATGTGGGCCCGGTTTTATTAAATTACTTTATTAACGACATCCCTAACTGTTTTCACAACTCAAATATATTTATGTATGCCGATGACCTAAAATTTGTCAAAATTGTTAAATCGAAAGACGATGCCCTTGACTTACAGCGGGATCTGGATAGGCTGATCCATTGGTGTGACACGAATGATATGCACTTAAATGCAGGCAAATGCTATCACATAAAATTCACGAGAAATCACAATTTAATTGAACATAATTATTTTATTAAAGGGGTCAAAGTTGGCGAACTGGACACAATCAGAGACCTTGGTGTCACATTTGATAAAAAATTTACCTTTATTCCGCACGTAGATAATATCATAAAAAAGTCCTCTAAACTGCTGGGCTTTGTTATAAGAAACTCCAAACATTTTAAGAGTAGTAAGACTAAAATAATGCTATATAATTGCCTAATTCGAAGCGTTCTGGAGTACTGTAGTGTAATTTGGCGACCGCACTATGCCTCACATTCGTTGCGGCTAGAACGTGTTCAAAAACGATTTCTATGGCATCTAGCGTTTTCCAGCGGCTTGTCAAAAAAAATACGTTCCTATAGTAATAGACTGAAACACTACAATATGATCTCCCTGGAAAAACGCCGACGGCTAAATGACGCAACGTTTGTGTGCAAAGTAATGTCCCATAAAATTGACTGCCCCCAGATATTGAACACTTTCAACTTCCGTGCGCCCTCAAGAATTCCTCGCAAACCAATAACACCACTGTGTCCACCACAAAGTAGAACGGTCTTAGGTGCTAATTCTCCATTTGCAAGATTTTGTAAGGTGGTGAATAATTGTAGCGATCAAATTGATCTGCACTTTGACTCTTTAAGCAAATTGAAAGCTAAAATTTACAAATGTCTTCCGAATTTAGATTAAGCACTTTCTGTCATATAATGAAACATGTTTTTATTTTTATTTTTTTTTCTCTCCTCAATAGTCTAAGTTCCATTTTACCTATGTTTTTATACAACTTAAATAAATACAATAACTTAACTTTAGTCACATAGTTTAAGTTTTAGTTTTAAGTTAAATTCTTGTTGTTTTCTCTAGTTGTTTTCCTTGTACAACCAAATTGTTGTATGCATGCGGAGTTCACCTATAAGTGATTGTTACACTAATTTGTTAATTTTTTTTACCTTATTTGTTATCCTAAGCATAATACCAGTGTAAACAGTTGTTGGTGAACCAATATAAATAAATAAATAAATAAACATAAGTGACTCTCGTCTTCGTTAAGCCCCTCTCACTGAGAGGAGGCCTGTGTCCCAGCAGTGGGAACATTATAGGCTGATTATGTGTGTGTGTCTTCGTTAAGGGTATTTTACACCCGTTCGAAGTAGGTAGGTACTTGCCTATACCTACATAATTATGTTTAGGTACAGTCGAGTTCTTTAATATCTGAGCATGTTCATGAATCAAAAATATATAGGCAATGGTAAGTTTCATAAAACTCTAAACAGCTTCGCCGTGCAATAAATTGAAAACAATCTGTGACATCATAAATATATGACTACATTAAATCAATAATATTACTACAGACAAAGACTCTAAAAATTGTGCGCAATCCCTTGTTCATATTATTTAGCGCAAAGTTAGGTTCACAAATATCTATGCAATTATTTTTCTATGAAAAAGATCTTGAAACAAAATCAATTTGAAGTTGTCAGTTATGACATCCTTCAACGGCAATATTGCATTATTACTCGAACTTCTGCTCCGGCAAGCAAAAATAAATTTTATGGTAAAGGCCATTTAGTTGAATATTCAAAGCTGTATAGATATTTATGAATCCTAGGTTGCAACAAATATATTGAACACTAGAGTATTTAGATATTTATGTTCCGAAGAGTAGTCAGAAATTTTTGACTGCACTACCGTAACATACTTATGAACAGTTTATATGAAAACATTTTATTGATGTCTAAGTTTGTATAGAACTATATGATCATTTTAACGCTTACAATATTTTGAAACATTGTCACTGCCAATATATTAATGAACTCGACTGTACCGTAGACAGATTTTGAATCAGTTTTGTAAGTTCGACGTAACAGTATTCGGAATTAATTATTGGAAAAGCCTTGTAGTTAGTAGTCGAAACCAATTATCCCCACATTCTATGTATTTGTTAAAAAAACAGTTAAGCATTTTGCTCAATTATTATTATATACATTAAATGTAATCATAATTAAAGTAGATAAATATATTAACTATTTATTACATTGGAATTTTAGATAACACTTATGTATAAGCACTTGAGTGAGGTACCTGAGGGGCAATTCTCGTAATTTTGAGAAAGTTCACAGTCTGATCTCAGTCTCAATCTGTCAAAAATATCTCTAATTTCTCTACATTTTTGACAAGATTTTGACATGATTGTCGCTGAGATGAGATTGCGACTAGATTTTGAACGTTTTTATTACGGGAATTGACCTTCCGAGATACAGGTTTATTCCTAGTTCAACTAGAATCCAATTATTTCTTACTTAAGTACCTCTAGTTTAAGGCTTTATTTTGTAAATGTTTAAGTAAGTAATTAAATCATTTATTTCAATAAACAATTTCAATGGTTATATAAATAAGTAATAATAATATAACGCTACATCTCTTTGCTTCGTGCTTCAACGTCATAACGTAAGTGCGCTAAAACTCGTTGCATTTGTCAGTTTTTACAAAATACCTATATTTATTTCGGAAATCACACTGTAATGCAAAATGAAGAGGTCTAGTGATCTACTCATCAGCGTTACGCAAGAGACACGGTCACGCTCAACTGTTCAAGGGCTCAATGAGAACAGAAACCGAGCCTCCCGCTGAGCGATGCCTTCGGGATGCCGGGATGTGGGAATGAAGTGCCATGCTAACATTAGCACGACGCTGACGGTACGGACTCGCTTCAATATGGCGCAGCCGCACACATCCCGATACTTACACCTTTCAAATATTTTTGTTGGTCAACGGTCATATCTGTAGTATAAAACTTACTAGAAAAATACTGGGAGGTAGTCTGTGAGCCTTGCACAGCTGACGCAAAGCTCGTGTGGTGGTGGTCCTTGGTGCTGGTGGTGAGCCGAGGACACAACAGCGCTCACTCATAAAAGCGCGTCGTTATCGCGGGCCCGCGGCAAACATGGCGCCGCCTCCAAACTCCTCGACCGCGACACGAACTCAGCAGAAGGTCAACGTCTGCGCTGACGTGATAGAATGACCGTCCGTGAAGAGCATTTGAGCAGTTCAACCTTTGAGCCGAGTATTAGGTTCGACGCTCCCACGCTAGCTTGAAGGTTCTTCGGTGAAGACCAGAAACGTACCAACGAGCTCCGGCAGCACCGCCCTTTCGAATACATTTATAATGGCTAACAAAGAAATGCGAGCTTTTAGCTCGCGATAGAATGTCCACACGCACGTGAGAGCTCGCTCTAAAACACCCGCTCACGGTGCCAGAGGCCGAGCTCGTTACTAACTAAGTATACGATTCACGTGCAACTGTACACGGAACGTCTCAAATGCCTACAGCAACTGTTCTTCTGTCCATGTTTAAATTCTGTAATTGCGCCTGTAACAAACCATGTTTTTTAAATGGGTCACTAACGTGGTACAACTGTTGCGTTACATTCACTGTTCCCTGTAGTGAACCTTCTGCTATCGCGTGGTGTGGTAGATTAATTCGGAGCTTTTACATGGCACGTATGTGTTGTGTGGGCGCAGGCAGAGTAAACGGACTGCGTGTTAGGGGCGCGCGTGTTTACCCGCCGCCGCCGCCGCAATATGCCTCGATATAATAATTAATGTTCTTATCATAAAATACACTTCCTAAACGCTTCAAATATGTAAGTATTGCTATGGGGAGGTCCGTGCAGCAGGAGTTCATTTAGCTTTTGAGGAAAATTGTTTCCTAAATGATGGGTTAGTAGGTACTTACCTACCTACCTGTACCTGTTCCTACTGTGGTTTTAATTAGCATAATTTGTAATTAGCTAACTTACTATATAATTTGTTTACTCAGTTATACATCCTAATAACAATATACAAGCGTACACTAAAATGTGTATATTATGCACAAGAAGATACTTAATATACTTTAAAAATGTAGAAGAGCTCATTGGGCTTCAAAAGATTTTTGCCCGCATCGGTCTCACTGGGTAAAGTGCTCAAAAGGCTGCATTGCAACGTTGGATGGTAATGCTAATAAAATTATTTGTGCTAAATATAAGTCAACCTTCTGTTCACGCGAAGATTCGACCAACCTCTTAGCGATCTCCCAAAATACTCGATGAGCACTCCGAGCCCCCAAGAAACACTAGGGGTGTTTCTACCCCAAAAAATCAAACATTTTAGCCCCCAATAAGGTTGTTACAAATATTTGCGCCGTTTGAGGTTTTTGCCCCTGCAGCAGCCGCCCCAGCACAGCCCGCCGTGCTGGGATGATGGGATACACGAGGGTGTCGACACAAGAATACAATGTGTGTACAATTCCCAAAAAAATCTGAAGAGCTTGCAAGATATTTATGGCTAATCCAAAGAAAACAACGAGCTCAGAACGAGATTTGTAATCGATTATTGTATTATCTAAATCCGTAAAAATGAGAAGTTATTAAATAGTATGGTAGTCACAATGAAGCGACGCGCTTGGGAAGTTCCACGGTGTGGCACGAGCTGCGTTGACGCCGTGGTGTTGTCCCTGCCGCTCGGCAGCACAACTCTCACAGGCAAAACGATCTTATGTTTTGTTTGCATTAAAAGGTGGAAAAAAAAAACCGAAAACGGTCGCCATACCTTCAGTAGGTAGATACAATAAACAGGTATCTACTGTATACCTACTGAGTAAAGTAAAGTAGTACCGTACTTTACAGAATGTAGATAAATTACATATTATTGAAATTGAAATACTCCGAATGATTAATTATTTTCCTGTAGAAGAGATTACTTAATATTATCTCCGCAGTTCCACAGTCGGCGCCGGCGCAGGCGCTTGTTCCCTATTAGTCGTGTACTTCCGCCGCCGCTCTTCCGCTCCAAAAACGATGCCTTCTCGTTTACTTAGACGTCTGCCCTCAAATGACACACACGCTTTATTTGTAACACGCTAGTTTCTTAGAGACACCATTCTCCCTATTCGGTAAGCTTATCCTACTTACATAACGACACATACCTAATGGTGAACATTGGTCGCAGGTGAAGTATGGAGAACGTGGCGCAGATGGAGCAACAAGAAGCGCGTCCCGCCGCGGAGGCGCTGGAACTGGTGAAGAGCGAGACGCGCTCCGAGCAGGAGCAGCAGGGGGGCGAGGGGACCGCGGATGGAGACGAGCAGCAACAGCAGCAGCAGGCGGCTGCAGGCACACCGCGCGAGGCGTCGCCCCCCGCGCACTCGCAGTCCGTCATCACGTCGCGCCGCGCCGTGCGCACCATCACCGCCGCAGGACACATCACCACAGACGAGCCCGGCGAGCTCGCGGACGACGGCGTCAAGGACGAGCCACCAGAGCCGCCGGCGCTGGACGAGGCGCAGTTGCAGGTGCAGCACTACGCCGCCAAGCTGGAGGAGGCGGAGGCGCGCGAGCAGCAGCACTACGACGACGAGCGCTTGCGCCTGGCGGAGGCCGAGACGTCGCGCTACCTCGCCTTCAAGCCCGAGCTCTACCGAGCGCTGCCCTCGCCCGGTGACAAGCGCGCGCCGCCGCAGTACGCGCGTCCGCCCCCACGCGCCGCCTACCCGCGCGGCCTGGCTGTGCGCTACGGCGCGCCGCACCACGTCATCGTAGCGCAGGACGGTGAGGGTGAGGAGGCCGCGCACGACGCCTTCCTGCACAAGGACAAGGAGCAGATGCAGTACGCGGGGGGTGAGGCGGCGCCAGACACCCGGCAGTACGCCGCCGTGTTGGGCGAGCAGGCGGCATCCTCGCTAGAGATGATCCAGACCACGGCGCTCAACAACCAGCAGGCGGTGGGCGTGGCCTACCAGCAGGTGAAGTACGAGGCGCGCGGGGAGGGGGAGCCGCGGCCGACCACGTATGCGAGCCTGCAGCCCGTGACGTCAGTGCATGGCGGATACGCTTACGCCGGACAGAGCCCGCAGTACGCAGGAGGAGGGTACGGCGCATACGCCGGTGGCAGCAAGGAGCTGCTGACCCTGTACGGCGGCGGGGGTGGCAGCGCTGGTGGTGCGGGGGGCGCGAGGGGAGATGAGTCGCCCCCCGGACAGCTGCTGTACCGCAGCGACCCTACGCTGTCCTCGTCGTCACTGGCGCGCGGCACGCACGTAGTGTACGGCTCAGTGGTTCCGCAGTCTCAGGCGGTGTATGAGACACCTCCAAGCCCCAACTCACAACAGGTCAGCTTGCACACTTCTCAATATAATTTTGGATTGTTTGTACATCGTGTATAACGTGTTGTTGTATCGTCAGGTGACGCTGTACACGCACGGCAACACGGTGCAGTACAAGGTGGGCGGCGAGCACTACCTGGGGCAGGGCGGCGGCGTGGAGTACGTGCCCGTGTCCGGCTACGAGGGCGGGCTGCTGGTTGAGGGCTACCCGGCGCCGGCGCAGGCTTGGCCCGCGCACAACCTGCTGTCAATCGACGAGGGCTTCGACCCCAGTAAGTGGCACGCGAGCCTGCAGCGTTACGTCGTTAAACGTTATGTGCAGCAAGCAAGCTAACGTGCGATGTCGCAGGTATGGCGGGCATGGGCGAAGTGAAGGAGTGCGTGAACTGCGCGGCCGCCACCACGCCGCTGTGGCGCCGCGACGGCACCGGCCACTACCTGTGCAACGCGTGCGGCCTCTACACGCGCATCAACGGCGTCAACCGGCCACCGCTTAAGGGACAGAAAGCAAAGCCGCAACAGGCATTGGTAAGCATTAAATTGACTTTTGAGTGAGTTTGTCTTTTTACCACAATGCCACCTGTGTATGCAATAATATGTGTGTCACTGATGTATCCTGTCCAGCCGACGAACGGCAACCGGCGCGTCGGGGTCACATGCGCCAACTGCCGGACGTCCAACACCACGCTGTGGCGGCGCAACAACAACGGCGAGCCCGTCTGCAACGCGTGCGGCCTCTACTACAAGCTGCACAACGTGAGTTCACAGGAGCTTGTCAACGATAGACCAGATAGCAGCGTATCGCGCGATTGTGCATCGATTACAGCGGTTATGCTGATTAGACACCGCGCAGGTATCTAATCGCCGCTGCAGTCAGTTATCAGGGAACTCCTCGGCAAATATTGGGTCTGTATAAAAAATCAAAACACAGGGTCTCATCTAATCTTGCGAGATAAAACGCGGGGCTACCGACTGATAGAGAATTATCATCGCGCGACCACGAATATTCATAATGAGATAAATAATCTTTTATCAATTATCTCCTCGCGAGTAGATACGCTTGTTTAAAGGATGATAGGCCCGCGCCGCGACAGATTACGAGGAGTTCCCCCGTCTGAATGTGATGACGTGTGCGCAGGTGAACCGGCCGCTCAGCATGAAGAAGGACGGCATCCAGACGCGCAAGCGCAAGCCCAAGAGTATGGGGGGCGGACATGGTGGCGTGGCGCGCCCGGGCGGCGGACCGCTGGCGGGTGAGTACGCGCCCGCGTGGCCGCGCGGCCAGCTGTGACGTCACGACTAACCGTGTGGTGTCCACAGTGGACGCACACTCGCACAAGGTGCTGCCCCCGCTGTACGCGGCCGTGGAGGGCACGGGGGGTGCGGGGGGCGCGGGGGGCGCGGCGGCCGCTCCGCTACTGCTGCTGCCCGCCGCACGTCACTCGGCCGAGATGTGAGTACATGCGTCGAGCCTTCGTCGCAGACGACCTGACTATGTACTGCTTCCCAGTCTTCTTATGCGCCCTGTGCCTTCGATGACATCATCAGTCTATGATTTCCTCGCTGGTATGCTCCCGCTCCGTCGTATCCTCTCCCCGCACTCCTCTGCTGCGCACGCCAGTATCCTCAGATCTGCCCGTCGTCGGCTCGCCCGCAACAGATCCTTGTTTGCACGCTCTGCTCTCAGCTTCCTCTTCCAAATATGTCTTACCGTTTCTTGACTATATCTTTAGTCCTACACATCGGCTTCCCGCACTCTGCCGCCTACTACTTTCTGTCAAAGCTTTAAGATGCACCTCAATGTAAGGACAAGTTATTAGTATCTGCGGATAGTTTCTAATGTTTTTCATTTGTATTAGTGACACGTAAGGCATGTCAGGTTCTGTTGCATCATGAGGACAGTCAGCAACGACCTTAGTGTGTTCAGAAACTGGTAAATACTGTTACTGACAGTTTTCTAACATTAGCGGAGTTTTTTTTTTTTTTTGCGAAGACATCTGTTGTTTGTGTAACGTTATCTCAAGGTTGCGTGCAGTGCTTCCACTGACTGACACTGAACTGCTTGTACTTACGTATATTTACCGGTTACTGTGACTTGTGGGTTTTGGTTAGTAGTTAGTATTAACTTAGTAATCATGTACAGGTGTAGAGGCTCAACTCCTTACAATGCGGGACCAACTGCGAAGAATGTAGAAATATTACCAATCGATTTTTAAACAGATAGGTCTATATGCTCGATCTCGATTATTGGCAAGCCTGTCGTTTTGACCGTGTTCGTCAAAATTAAGTATTACAAATTGAGTCAGCTACGCTCTGGATCCTGGTTCCACTGTTAGTTAAATCAGGCCCCTGGTTAATCATCAAAATTCGAGCGAATCAGTAGGACAAAATTGGGTGCCGTAATTTATTACCATAATTTTCGTCTTCTTGTTGTTGCGTTGAAAGGAGTAGAGTCCTCCGTGCCTGGCCGAATCCCGAGACGTGGTCGTGACGAGTGAGTTGTGTTGCAGGGTACCAGCGCTAGACCGCGGCGCGCCGCACTACCGCCCGCCGTAACGCGCGCTCCGAGCGCCCCCTGCAGTGCTCCCTGCAGTGCTCGCAGCCTGGTAGCACGACGCGGCCGCCGCAACCTTCACGTGCTTCTGATCGCAGCATCACTTGACTTGCAATTACTCATTAGATCAACTCGCCTCCAATTTCAAAAAACACCTTTTTGGGTTCTGTAGCCATGTGGGCATGGGGCTCAATATGTTTCTCCCCTCGCAGCTGTAGGTATACCTAAGTATTACCGTGTAGTGCTTGCCGCAGTGTGGTCGGCTAGTTGCGCAGGCGCGCTATGGAGACGATCCGCTACCATCCATCACGAACAACGTCATAAGGCGCGGCTGGCCCCGCCACCGCGCCACATGTAAACATCATATAATATACTAGGATTGAAGCACCGCTTTAGCAAAGCGCTTTTGTAATGTTTGTGTTGTACCTATGTGTTCGTTGGTATCCTTTGCTAAACGTATACTGATGTAATGCTTCACCTGTAACTTCAGTGATTGGTCTCGATAACTTAGCTCGCACTCGTACATATAGGTACGGAACACTGTCTAACAGTGAAGAAGTGACGTCTGTAATGTTGACTTTGTGTCGCGGTATATTGATGGTGTATATATTTATTTTAAAGATGCCGCGACATGTCACCCATGCAATGTACAGACACCAGCACATAAAGCTACCCGAAACTCCCAAATTTTCCCAATCAACTTTGAACCTTATGTTTTAGCGATAAATTGGACAGATTGTAGTAGCTTGATGTGCTGGCGTCTGTATCACTAAACACATAGATATTATTAATAGTTTACAATAATGTAAGTACACGCGCAGTGCAGCGCAGTGTGGTGGTTGCAAGTCAAGTGGCGGCGGTGGTGATGTCGGAGAGAACATTCCGTGACTGAGAGTGTAGATAGCGCAGAGCTTGTACCATATAGTTATGTAACTAGTAATACTTAGATGTAACAGACGACGAATTTACTATAATAATATATTGTTGTGACTGTGTGCATGTGTGTGTGTGTTGTGCCCGGGTACGTGTGTGTGTGAGTCAGTTTGTTCAGTTAATTAGGTTTACATATTTATATTTTGATAACACTGTTTAAACTGTTATAATATAAGAGTTTACAAAATAAGCGACAAATAAAAACGATTGTTGCCTCTACGATTATGTTATATTATTATCTTCTCCAATGCCATCCTACAACCTACTATTCCTTTCCCGAAGTATCCTCGGTTCGATTCAATGCTCCAAGTTGCACAAACAGTCTTTGTTTAAATATTTACACTACAGGTTCGTGCGAAAAAATGTTTCTATAATCCCTTCACAGTCTTTTTTTTAAGTTTCCTGTCGAAGTTCCATGTATAAATAATAGTTTACCACCTAGCCAGGGCTCTAACTCGCGAGGTGGGGACACCTTGCCAATGCCAGGGCTCCAACTCGCGAGGTGGGGACACCTTGCTAATGCCAGGGCTCCAACTCGTGAGGTGGGCACCACACACAGGCTACTCATGATTTCATTGAGCCTTTATTTAAAAAAAGGGTTTGTGTGTACCAGCCTATTTTTACCCTATATCTACCTAATTGTTACAGCAGTAACATACTTACTCTTCAGGGACCTGATAACTTAAACCTAATGCTTCACACATCATCCGTTGTTGTATTAGAGAGTATCATCGCTGCGGCTGCGCCAGACGATGTTGTATTAGAGAGTATCATCGCTGCGGCTGCGCCAGACGATGTTGTATTAGAGAGTATCATCGCTGCGGCTGCGCCAGACGATGTTGTATTAGAGAATATCATCGCTGCGGCTGCTCTGGCGCAGCCGCAGCGATAACTTAAACCTAATGCTTCACACATCATCCGTTGTTGTATTAGAGAGTATCATCGCTGCGGCTGCGCCAGACGATGTTGTATTAGAGAGTATCATCGCTGCGGCTGCGCCAGACGATGTTGTATTAGAGAGTATCATCGCTGCGGCTGCGCCAGACGATGTTGTATTAGAGAGTATCATCGCTGCGGCTGCGCCAGACGATGTTGTATTAGAGAGTATCATCGCTGCGGCTGCGCCAGACGATGTTGTATTAGAGAGTATCATCGCTGCGGCTGCGCCAGACGATGTTGTATTAGAGAGTATCATCGCTGCGGCTGCGCCAGACGATGTTGTATTAGAGAGTATCATCGCTGCGGCTGCGCCAGACGATGTTGTATTAGAGAGTATCATCGCTGCGGCTGCGCCAGACGATGTTGTATTAGAGAGTATCATCGCTGCGGCTGCGCCACACGATGTTGTATTAGAGAGTATCACCGCTGCGGCTGCGCCTGACGATGACGATTTAGATGAAACAACTGTTGTTTAACCTATCTAAATAATTTTTATTAAAGAAAACCCCAGAAATCACTCAATAAACGATTTTCAGGTCAAATATATGCTTAGACGGATAATTTGCAACCGAATAAAGCTATATTTTACGTTGGATTGACTTTTTATAAAATAGGTACAAATTATATGAACACTGAGTTATAGGTATACAGCCAGCAAAGGAACTGTATGACGTCCTTTCTTTCTCCTGAACACCATACGCTAGGTTCAAATAACGTGAGTCTTGCAGCCACTAACTACTTGCTTTGTAATTGTCTGAATCAAATATTTACCCCCTTATTCATAAAACTTATCAAACCTATTTTAGTTAAAATGGGGTTTGTCTCTTTCTTACACACAGAAATGACAACGTGACAGATAAAGACAAACGTTCTATAAACCTATTTTAGTTAAAATAGAGATAAAATAGGATTATGAATAAGGGGGTTAGTTTCGGGTTTTCCGTCTATATGGCTTTTTACCCTCTGTAGAAATAATAAAAATAATCTTGTAGAATCGACTCTACCAACTCTACCATACGTCTCGCAGACCGCATGGCGTGTGATTGGGGTTATCTAATGTATTCCCGGAGCTATAGAGTTGTGTTACATAACGCAAATCGCGCTCGGCACTACTAGGAGCAGACACGCGTTCAGCTGTTCATAGTTTGGTGTGGATACTTCCAAGTATTATATAAAGCTGCCCAACATTAGTCGACAAGGACTACAGTCTGACTGTCTCCAGGTACACTAAGGACATATAACTGGCGAAATGTACCTAGGTGTAGGTACCGAACTCCAAAGTGTGAAGTTTATGATTTGTACCACAATCGACCTGAAAATACACATACATACACCTGATTATATATCGTTTATAAATCCAGTAGGTACGTGAAGACAGACAACCAAGATTATTCGTGTTAAGAAACATTTATCAGAGTATCAACTCATGATAAAAATAAACTCTACATTGTGAGAAGTATCCATATCTGCAGCGCCATCTATTCAATATTTCTAGAACTAATACAGTCATAATATTACTACAAAATCGACTGAATGTGTTTGACATGTTTAAATACTAGTACATATAGGAACAGACTGTACTCTACTGGTTATTTACTGAACAGATCTAATAACTTCAGGTAACTGTTGATTCGTGAATATTGTTTATCTACAAGAGTCCGCTCGCGCCTTGCGGCAGTGCGCGGCAACTTTGCAGTAGTTCCACGCGCCGCCACCAGACAGCGCATGGTAACACACGAGTGTGCTGGTAGATGGCGCTAGGAGTCGCAGTGAACGGTTTTATCTGCCGAGAAACCCGTGGGTTCGCGAAGAATGGATGCCATGCCTAACACGAAGTTATTCTATTTATACGACCAACCCAATAACACTTATTATATCGAGGGTAGAGATTGAATGGAGATCAGATTTAGAGACACGGGGTTGTCATACCCTCAAATTACTGTCTCCATCTAACCTTTTTTTATGGATGGGAAATCATCAAATGACCCCTCCCGTTCTGGGTGGAGCGGAAGGGAGTGTCAGACTCTTACTGACTAAAACCCATTCGTGTTCTTTCCTTAGCCCTTTATGTTCCGGGGTAGCGGTAACTCTTTCGGACAATCCCGCACCCCCGGCAGGCTTCGGCCCTGGCAGACCCCTTCCTTTTTGCTGACATCTCTTTGAAAACCCATAGATTTAGATATTATATTAATTAGTTTTTTCTTCATTATATAATTAAACTACTTTGAATAAAAGAGCCATTTTCAATAGGGTTCCTCATAAGAGTGAAAAGAATCTATTAAAATAAAAAATTTACTCAATTAATTAATAGTTTCGCAAGCTACAGACAATGTTTTCAGGTTTCACACTAATCTTGATTGACGGGGTTTTTTTTTTAATATTTTGATTTTCATTTCTACTGCATTAAATCAATTTTTGAAAAAGTACAGAATTAATCTCCATTAAATTATCTATACAATGGTATATACATTAACCCCCTTACTAATAAACGTATTATATCAGACGAATACGTGACACACCGATTTCTTTCTTTCAGTCGTCAGTAATTAGACTTTCGAAAAAAGAAGACACAGCGTTGCGTAACTATACAGACGCTGTACAACGTTTATTAGTAAGGGGGTAAGTATTTTCTGTGTACTAGGAGTTAACAATAGAAACAGTTGCAGAAAGGAGCCAAATTTTTTTTTCGATCTTATAGCACTCTCTAATACTTCGCATTAGGTACGAGTCGTGCAATTTTACTCAAAAGTAAAAGAATTATCAGCAGCATTCCTCAAGTCTTAAACCATTTCTTTGTTTTTGACGGAACACGTGTTTTATGACTTAATCTATCCCATACCTTTTTTTGTAATACCTAAGTATGTGGTTCCATACAAAAAAATTCATTCGTTTTAACTTTTTGCGACCTAATTAGTTGCACTTGAGCAATTGTAGGCGAAAGTTGTGATATTAATATTGAGTGTGTTCGAATGTATTCAACTCACAGTTTTACGTGCTGTTCCTACTGAAAATGGCAAAACGTAAGCAAATTACACTTGAACAGCGAAGCGCTATTTGTGAGGAAGGATATATCTACTTCACAAAAATGCTTGGAATTTCTTGCAAAGGCGTGCACTAGTACACACTTGGAAAACAAGAGGCTAGAAATAGGTAATTAAGACAGAAAACATCTAGTCAACCCAAAGCCACAACAAATCAGGAGGATAACTTCATTATTATGAAAATTCTCCAAAATAAATTGAATCTGGATTGGTCCTGGAATTATTTCCCAACAGGAAAATAACCCTAAACATTCATCAAAGCTGTGTCGAAAGTTTTTGAACAAGAAACAAGATGAGAAGATTCTAAAAATCATGGAGAATGTGATGAATGGCCATCTCGATCACCCGATGATTCCCATAGAACTTGTTTGAGATGAACTTGTCTCGATAGAACGATGAAACATTGATCTCCTACTCTCCTAAGAGTTCAGCTCATTTGTGTCAACTTTTAGAGAGCGAATGGTATTCACTACATGAAGAATATTTCAAAAAATTTATAAACAGAATGGCTAGAATAATATGCGAGACAACAATAAAAGAAAAAAGTGGTCGCTTCTATGACGCTAAAATTTTGATATTTGAAATTTTGTTTAATATAGGGTGATTATTGTCATTTTATGTTTTCGATTTCTAAATGAGTTATTTTTTGTTTTATTTGGCTTCTGGAACTCTTCAATGGGTGACAGCAAATCATCCGCGATTGCTGTAATCGTCTGTCTATGTAGGTAGGTATTGTTTATTCCACTCAAAATATTTAAACGTGTTTCTTCTGTTCTGTTTCTCCAAAGACACTGGACTTGATAATTATGGTTTGTAAAATATTGATTGCTGGGGTTCTCAACTTCTTAAGTACATTATCATCATTATCGTCTTCCTGCCGGGTCCCATTGTGACGTTGCAAAACTAATACTAGCGACACCTGTCGTGGAATAGCGATTGACATGGTGGTTTACGTAACGCAAAGACGGTTTTTTGTGTTTAGTAAATTAATTACAGTTTATCAGTTAATTAAAACAAATAAACAAACATACATAATTCACCATATTTTTAATTAAAAAACAATGTCGAATGTATTAAAGATAAAAATCGATAATAATCTTATATAGTCTGTGGAAGATTATTCGAGAAACTGTCAGATTGGTTTGGAAAAAAACGGTGTTCCGTGTCCGGTCTTTTACGACCAAGAACACGAGCCTGGGGGCTGTTTGAGAGGGACTTTATATCCTGAGAGGAACGGGATGTGCCCAAATAACCCAATGGGGTTTTAGTATAAATTCCAGTAAGAGCAGAATCCTGTGAGTATTAAACCATTTGCTTTATTCTTGCTGGACAGCCTATAGCCCAGGTCTCTTGCATGTGTGTTCTGACACGAGGACGTTGTTACAGGTCTGGCTTGTTATGCTAGCCTTCTTTTGATTGGTGCTATGCGCAGCTAAATTGATGCCTGGATGTTGCGCCGTTGTGTGATGATTTGGAATTCATCAGAGCGCAGGCGGCTTTAAGGTTATCCCTTGCGGTGTGGTCATCCGACGTTCAGGAAGGCCTTACTTAGCCGGTTCCCGGTTATGAGGGAAGTACGCCACTCCAGGTAACGAAAGCGTCACCATCTCGTCCGTAGGCCGCGTTCGCGTGTGCTCACAGGAACCTCCTGTGAGCGAAGCCAAGGACCGACGATCCGTCAACTGACTGAGGTCAGAACTAACTGATTGGTATGAACTGAATTCAAAACTGAGAGGTTATCCGTGTAAGATAATAATTTAACCTATGAGAGAGTTAGGCCTTTTGTAAAAAGGCTAGGTGTTAAGACCAGTTGTTGTTAGATATTGTGTCTCGGGTTTGCTTAGCATATTAGTTATTTTCCCCATATGAGCACAGTCCAAATAGGTCGACACATGTACGTGAGCTAGTAAGGTTATTGATCTATTCCCTCGCGGACTCGCATAGCGACTCTGAGAAACTGCTATTGTCTCATGCAGGTTTTCACCCATACCACTAGGTACGGAGACTAGTTGTGTGGGTGAATGCCATAGTAGCAGGGAAAGAGGCATTATTTTAGTGGCTCGCCACTTTGTTTGTATGTGTGCCTTAATTATGTATTAATTCCAATAAACTTGTATTGTGTAAGAAGGTACTTGTTTAATTGAATCTTTCCCTAGCAGTATATACCCTATAAATTTACTTTAGCACGGTGGTGAGTAGTATAGTTCAAATAGAAACCATCATCAGCTTGTTTCCAAATAATTTCTGTAAACTACGCACGGGCCAGTGTTACACCATGTCACTCGGGGTCGGCGCAACGCGTTTCCTTCTTCCATTCTCTCCTGTCAACTGTCACACTATCATTCCTTCCCTTCTCTTTCATATCATTCGTCACACAATCCATCCATCTTTTCTTAGGCCTTCCTCTCCCTCTCCATCCATCAACATGTATATTCATCACTCTTTTAGTTACATGCGTTTCCTCCCTCCTCATCACATGCCCATACCAAACCCAACGATTTCCTTTCAACTTTTCTGTCACTGGCGCCACTTTCAAACTTCCTCTTATATACACATTTTTTACCTTTATCCATTTTCGCCACTTCACACATCGAGTTCAACATTCTCGTCTCTGCTGCATGCAATCATTGTATCCATCTTCTTCGCGGCCAACATTCCGATTGATACAGTACGACCGGCCTTATCATGGACTTGTAGATTTTCTGCTTGACCTTGAGGGGCATCCGTGGGTCGCAAGTTGTTCCTGTGACCTGTCGCCCTATTTATTTCTCGCCTTCCAACAGCTCCATACTGGAGTAGTAGGAAGGGTAATCAGAATTATCGGTATTACAACTGGTAGTAAGATTGGTAGTAACTAGGACAACAAAGGGCCATTTCATCCATCCTGAGTTGATCCGGCGCGATAACGATACCGGAAATATGAAATAACGTATGGGACATTTTGTCGAAAATGAGTTATTTATTTATTATTTATTTATTTATTAAAACTTTATGCACAAGTAAAAACTGTACAAAGGCGGACTTAATGCCTTAGGCATTTTCTACCAGTCTACCTTAGGGTGATGCAGAGACAATACACATCATTAGTTATATATATCATTGGATTCATAATTTCTTGCTCTATCGATTGGTATATTTAAAATCTCAATATCTCAAAAAAAATGTCCCTTACATTACATATTTTCTGCAGGTCTAGACCATTTTTTTTACAAAAACTTGCTGTACAGGACGTTTTAAATTAATAGTTTTATAAAAACTAATGTAAGTCTATCTTTACTCACAGTATTTGGTATTTACATTAAAAAAAATCGAGAAAATTTTACAACAGGCCTTATACATTAGTGTTCCCTGAGTAGGTGCAAATACCATGTCCCTTACGTTAAATTGTGGCACGAATTATCATAATCATATTGACCCATACGTTAATTTTTCAGCATCGAAAATAATTGACCTGTCCTTTACATCTAAAACTTATATAAACGAATATTATTATACGTCTCTGTCACACGCAAAACAGTGCAACATGTCTGAGCTAGATAGCAATACGGATTTTGTGTTTGATTTTACCTGCGCGGTCGTGACCCTTACTTAGTATTTCGTAACACTGTTTGTGACATTACACATCTTCATTTAAGTAACACATCATCGTTTTCATTGATCTAACTATAAGTACCTAGTAAAAGTTTTATCTGGATTCTAAACATGAGTGATGAAAGTTATCTTCACTTCTCTAGCCCGCAGGCAAAAATTTATGAACATTATAGGAATCATATAAACAGGTAATTATTTCTTATTACTTTTGGTAAATTATTGTTTAGTCATAAATGGAATTCAGTAATTAAAAAAATTGGTCTATTTAGATGGAATAAAACCTTAAATCCTTGCTGAAGAACTATAGACCCATCTCACTTCTGAACTGAGCCACGTATACAAGCGTTCTCGAGGGTCGTCACAAACCGTCCCGCCAGAATACTTGACGAGTTCCAGCCGCCTGAACAAGCCGGTTTTCGAAAAGGCTTCAGCACCGTAAACCACATCCATACTGTGCTGCAAATTGAACAGAAGACCGAGGAGTACAATCAGACGCTGTATATGGCATTTGTGAACTACGAGAAAGCCTTCGACTTCATCGAAATATGGGCAGTTCTGGCCTCCCTGCAACGATGTCGAATTGACTGGCGCTACATCGAAGTGTTGAAATGTTTGTATGACACTGCCACGATGACTGTCCAGATCCAGGATCAGAAAACCAGCCCCATCCAACTGCTCAGAGTTGTGAGACAGGGGGATATTATATCCCCTAAATTGTTTACAAATGCGTTGGAGGACGTCATCAAGACGCTGGATTGAACTGGACTATCAACGTGAACGGCGAGTACATTTCAGATCTTCGATTTGCCGACGACATCGTCATAATGGCAGAGATGCTGGAACAGCTAAACCAAATGCTGCACAGCCTAAATGTAGCTCCTCGGCGGGTTAGCCTCAGCATGAATTTGGACAAGACGAAAGTCATGTACAATTCGCACGTCTTGCCGAGTCCAATCTACATCGAAGGGTCGCTTCTCGAAGTTGTGAAGGATTATGTAGGGCAAATAATCCAGCTCGGTAGACACAACTTTGAGAAAGAAGCCGACAGAAGAAGCCGTCAAGTCTTCTCGTCGCCTATCCCGCAGTGTTTGAAGACTATGATCTTCAACCAGTGCGTTCTGCCCGTCAGGACATATGGTACCGAAACGTGGACACTGACGGTCGGGCTGGTTCACAAATTCAAGGTCGCTCAGCGCGCTATGGACCGAGTTATGCTCGGAGTCTCTTTGAAAGATGAAATCAGGATTGAAAGTTTCCGTAAAAGAACCGGAGTTACCGACATAGCTTGCAGAGTAAACAGTTGCCACCCCACCAGCCCCATTCACACAGTGGGCTGGCCATGTTTATCGAAGGACCGATAGCCGGTGGAGCAGACGAGTCCTGAGTGGAGACCGCGTATCGGCAAGCGTAGTGTGGGACGCCCCCCAGCTAGATGGACGGACGACCTAAAAAAGGTGGCTGAAACGGACTGGATGCCGAAGGCGGAGGACAGGGTGTTGTGACGCAGCCTGGTCTATGTTCAGCAGTGGACTGTAATAGGCTGAGTTGATTGATTGAGATTGAATAATTCGAATCCTAATAAAAACATACCTTCCAATAGGTAAAATATTGGTAAGTAGGTCATGTAAAAATTACAACTTATTAAGCAGTTAACGCAGGATGAATAGACACCATGCATGTTATCATTCAAAGGAAGATTAAAAAACTGATGGTTTAGGGACCTTTCCAGTGGCCATCATTTATGGAATCAGCCAGAAAAAGTCCTCTTGCTTATCGAGCAATTATGTTGTACTTAGCATTATTTATGCGAGTTATTTGCGTTTATAAAAGAGGATTAGTGAGTACAAATAAAAGTTTTAATCTATTTTATTCGTTTATTTTTTATCCTTTTACGTCAGCAACTAGGTTTAAATTATATTGATAGGCGCAGTAGGTCCTGAATGTATTAATTCTATTTTTAAAATTTATTAACAGCATAAGCAATAAAGAGTACACCATAAAAGAGACCTTTACTTTGAAAAACACGATGTTTATTTCCTATAATGTCCCTTACATCAAAAAAAATATTTGTTTATTTCCTATAATGTCCCTTACATTAATGCTGTTAATTTACATCTCAAATTTTGTTAACGTATGTCACCCGTATTCATTATTATTTAACGTAAGGGACATGCTATCTTTAAAACTATAGGTTTTAATCAATGTTTGCTATTTTAGCTTAAAAGAATGAAGAAATCTAAGAAACTTTGTCCTAGACACTTTTTACATAAAACATATAGTTAAAAAGTTATAGTCAGTTTTTGTAAAAAAATATCTTATTTTTGCTCTCCTGTAAACCTTAGTTTTGTCCCTTACGTTATTTCATATTTCCGGTATCGATAATCCGGTATCGATGTTTGTTTCTTTATAGCCTTGACATGGTCTGTACAATATTTATTGATGGGGTTCTCAACACCTTAATACCTAAGTACCTATGCATTTATAATTTTAATGAAATATTATTAACCATTGAAATCAATTTTATTGAAAATTAATATTTATTTATTTATTCACAAGGCAACTACAGCAGGCAATAATCACATTAGGGTATATCACTAGGTTCAAAATTATAGGTTTCGACCTGACTATCACCCAAAGCGTAGTCGCACAACATGACAAGCAACAACAAAATAATGATAACAACTACAGTAAAAAATAATACTTAATAGGCAAAATTTACGGCTACAAGGTGTGAGCGTCTGCCCTCCGACACACTTCTACTTACACAGGGAATGTGTTGGAGACCAAACACGCCAGGTTAAGCACATAATTGACACAAAGTTACATTACAAAATTAAAAAACTTTTTAAGAAAAAAAAAACCGACTTCCAAAAAAACACTACAAAGTGAAAAATAACTTTAATTTCGGAAGTCGGTGTCTTTGGATCTGTATTTTAGTTTTTTGCCACCGACTTCCGAAATTAAAGTTATTTTTCACTTTGTAGTGTTTTTTTGGAAGTCGGTTTTTTTTTTCTTAAAAAGTTTTTATTTCACGCTTTTTAGTGGGTCTGCTTATAATTTATCTAAGTTACAATAGCTTAGTGCTCATCGCCTTTTACAAACCAATTATTGCTTTCCTTATGCAGGGAAGTTAATTGTTGAGGAGTTCTCCAGGTCCACCATCAGCTCCATATCACCATTCACATTGTGACGAGCATAAATTGCTTAGCAACCATATTAAAGTACCTAATCGAATAGCAACCCGTGAAATACTTATATATTATTGAGTAGTTCCGGTGGCCATCTGTGGTCTTCATCATCAGTTCCACTTCACCAAATGGTGCTTTCCGAGAGCAAGTGCACGAGTTACTATAAAAAATACCCAAATCGCTATAGGTGTGCCTATAATATTTGAAGAGTTCCTTCGATTTCTCCAGGATCCCATCATCAAATCCTGACCTGATGTTTTTAGACTAGATGCTGATAATCCTGGCTGCAGCATCAGGCCAGACTTATGTCAACATTGCATTGAACTTAAAATTTAGTCCTGTTTAAAATGAGCCCAAACACGACTACTGTGCTGTAATTTCAAGGTTTGTACTTTTTCTGATGCTCCTGGCTTCAGCATCAGGTCTCTATGTACTTCGGTGTTCCTCATTAACAGTACGTTTATCCACACATCGGGCCCTTTTCAATGAGCCTAAACACGATATATCTGCTGTTAGTTGTCGAGGAGTTAGGTACTCTGCTGACTATCCTGACTGCAGCATCAGATCATGACTTGATGATCATGAGACCAAATGTGACAAATGCCCTATCAAACATCAAAACAATTTACTAAAAACAGCCCTTGCCTGTTCGAGTAACTTCTTACTGTTAAGGAGTTGTACCTTCCATCATCAGCCCAGCTACCTGAGATGGTGACAATCATACGCAAATACACAAGATACTTCATAAAATATGCGAAAAACAATAAGTAAGCCTATAAAATTTTAGGGTTGCCCTCGATTTCTCGAAGATCCCATCATCAGATATTGAAATGGTGACAATGGGACTACACGGGAAGCACCAGCTTTCAAATAAAAAAAGAATCATGAAAATCGGTTCACCCAGTCGCAAGTTATGAGGTAACAAACATAAAAAAAAAAAAAAAAAAAAAAAAATACAGTCGAATTGATAACCTCCTCCTTTTTTTGAAGTCGGTTAAAAAGAAAGAGTACATACATGTCTTTTGAAAGCAGCGGCACGAGAATCGAAGATATCAATACTGTTATTGTCTTTTGAAATTTCATTGTAAAGTCGACACATTCTAACGATAGGGTTATAATACGAGGTGTTATTTGTAAAGACCAGAAGTGCAAAGGTTTTAGGTATTCGGGTGTTATACCTAATATTGATGTTTGTTAGGGACAGCAGAGCTGAAGAGTCCAGTGTGGAATGTAGTATCTTATGCAGGTTGATTAAGTCCTGCTGTTTGCGACGAGCATGCAAAGGTTCCAAATTGAATCTGACAAGGCGTTCGGAATAGTTTTGTAGCGTTCTAGAGAAGCCGTAACGGTACGAGACCCACTTAACACATTTTCTTTGCACACTCTCAATTCTGTCAGAGTGTACTGCGTAACACGGTGACCAGATAATCGAACAGTATTCCAATACATTTCTTACTAGGCTTTTGTAAATTTAAAATAATGAATGATGACGTATACCAACCTATGATTAACTATGTAATAATTATGACACCCGCACGGATCGATCGATCAGGTTAAGCTACAATTGCCGCGGTTGGCCCGTGGATGGGTGACCATGTTTATATACCAAGACCATCCGTGCCTCGGAAAGTACGGTTGTCATTCGTGGATCTCTGACACTCGTTACGGGTCGTCAGAAGCCCGAAAGTGTAACAACCAGTCTTACAAAGGGGTATCGTATTATCCGGTTATTAGTAAATGAGTCGTGGAAGTCAGGTAGGTAGTTGCTCGAAGTAAAATACTGGTATTCAGCTTCATTCGGTTAGACTGGAAGCCGACCCTAACATAGTTGTGAAAAGGCTACGCAAATATTATAAGATATCAATTACACCCAAGCAGCCTGATAACGGCGCAGGGTACGCATCTGGTCCGTTAATTAGGTGTATGGAATATACCTATGTACCCATCCAAATACCAAAACTATGTTTAATTCATATTTGTAGGTATTTTTTTGCAGAATAGGTAACCCAGGGGCAAAGTCCTTTCTGCTAAATTAACTATTGAAATTGTGAGACATTTGTATCGAACGACCAACTATTACGTGAGTAAACTTGCAAACTTCTGTTCCAGAAATTCTCTCAACTCCGTAGTTTCAAAAGTGGGTATCTACATGAATGTGCTCCTATGTACCTACTATCCGGGCAAGAATCGACCGGTTTTGTTTTTATTAATTTTCCAGAAAACTAGTTTGCATATTTGAAACTGTTTTCATGATTGGAGAATGTTGCTCGCTTCTAATTGGTTGTTCATCCCTTAATCTTGTGGAACATGACTTTCCTTAGAACGATCAAGTGGGTTTTTTGCCTTCAATGGATTTTGTGAACTGCTACCTAACAATTTTTGCCCACGACGGTACGGAGACGGTATAGGTATGCGTTTGGGGTGAGAGGACGTGTGTTTGTTTATGCAAACCAATGTTGCCATTTATCTCCAAAACTACTAGTCCGATTTTGATGCGGTTTTCAGTGATGGGTTTGGATTTTATTGATGCATGTTTTGAAATAGGTGTTACGGTGACAACTCACCAAGGGGCGCTGCAGTAAACATTTGTTTATACAAACCAATGTTGCCAGTTATCTCCAAAACTACTAGTGCGATTTTGATGCGGTTTTCAGTGTTGGGTTCTGCTGGTTTGATTGGTGCATGTTCTTAGATAGGTGTTACGGCTCACCAGGGGGCGCTGTAGTAAACATTTGTTTGTGCAAAACCAAAACTACTAGTCCGATTTCGACGCGGTTTTCATCATCAATAATGGGCTTATGGTTGATTAGTGACGATTCATAAATAGGTGTTACGGTGGAAAATCACTAGGAGGCGCTGCAGTATTATATTTTATTTTAGCTAAGTACTACATGTTAAAAAAATCGATGGAACTCGATAGGTAGGTAAGTATTTCTGTAGAGTGTGGTGTTACAACAAAGCTCCCGAAAAGTTTAGTTGTAAATACTTATTATAATTATATATTAAAATAAACTATAACGATTTTGTTTATAATGAACCTTTGCTCCTTAAAAAGTTAGAAATAAAAAGCAAAATTAAAAATTTTGAAAAAACTCTCGATAAAAACCCCCGACCTACAGAAATTTATGTAACGAGACTAAAACAGATAAATTCATATGGAAGTCGGGGGACCATTCTGTGGAACACCTTCTATTCTAAAAGGGCCCCCGACTGCCATATGAATTTATCTGTTTTAGTCTCGGGGTTTTTAAATTATTTTTTCCTTTTTTTTGTATCCTTTTCCAATTACATTTACCTAACCCCCGTGGTTTTTTCAAAAATTTTAATTTTCCTTTTTATATAAATGAACATTCGGATCAATACACATTATATTAAAATAAGTACAATAGTATAAAGGGAATAGATCATCTTTATCAGAAGAGGCCATGTTGCGTGGGTTTGCGGGCGAGGAGTTGAAAGTATTATGAAAGTCTTTATGAACAATCACAGGATGTCTAATCCAATTATTTAATTAACGATAATGCATGAATGAAATTCCACCAAGTGCGTAGGGCGCGAGCGCAATCAATTTACACAAAATTGGATATCATAGCACAATTCCTCCAATCAATATCGTCATTTACGATTCTCCGCAGCGCGCGAACCTATTTTAAATCTATGGCCTCCCAGTCCATGGTGTTACGTCAAATTGACAGTTGACATATCTTCTAAAAAAAACAATATTAACCAAAGAGGTTGGCATCACCGAACCAATTCTCTAAACGCGCCGACAAGTACAATACTTAGGACATATGACTTTATTTCATGCAAAATCAGGAGATTCAATTACACACATCAAAAGTGTCTAGGGATCAACATATATTTTTGCAATAACTTTTCTCCTGATTGATATTAATTAAAATTTTCTTTAAGGATTCATCAAATAAAGTGTTTTCGTTTGTCACAGTAACGATAAACCAAGTCACCTTTGCATTAATAAAGAAATTTGCCATTTTCCTAATAAAGGGATTTTTGACATTTGAACCACTAACACAAAAGTTCGAAAAAAAGACTGAAATAACTGTTTTCTTTAAAATTTTATTGGGTAACTTAAACAATTAATAATCCGTGTTTCTACCGCGAACACTAACAACACAAGAACATCGGTTTGGCATACTCAAAATGAGTTCATCCAAATCACGCTGTGGAATGGCCGCCCATGTTCGTTGCAACAACAAAAAAAGGTCTTCTTGCGACTGGATACCCTCCATATTCGGCAGAGCTCTTCTCTGTAGCATATCCCATGCATGCTCAATCGGGTTCAAGTCTGGCGACTGAGCAGGCCAGGGCAGGACATTGATGTTAGCTGCGGCGAGAGTCTGTCTTACAACTCTTGCGGTGTGCAGTCGTGCATTATCATGCATTAACTGAAATAAGGGACCGATTTGCACTTGTAGAGGAACGATGACGTCTGATACAATCGTCTCAGCATAAATTTGAGCGTTGAGGTTGCCTCTGATCCAAATCAACTCAGTTCTTCCGCCGATCCAAATACCCGCCCATACCATGATGGTTCCACCACTATAAGGATGGACTTCCTGGCAGGATTTTAATCGCTGTTGGCGTCCAGGGGTTCTCCAGTGTCGTATACGTCTTGTATCCGGTCTCATACCAAAACGAGACTCATCAGAAAAGCACACGAAACGCCATTGTTCTTCTGCCCAATTTCTGTGTTCAAGAGCCCATTGATATCGAATCCTACGATTGTGCATTGCTATAGGTGGTACCCGTAGCGGTCTTCGGGAATGAAGGTTCACTTAATGCAAGCGGTTTCTGACTGTTTGGTCGCTAATTAAGTTCCCTGAAGAGTGATGAAGCCTCACGGCTAACATCATGGCGGTTATTGTTGGAGCTCTTCGAGTTAAGATTTGAATATATCGGTCTTGTCTCCGTGTGGTGCAGCGATACCGTCCTCCATGGCGCTCAGCCACGGTACCAGTGCTTCGGTAACGTGTCCAAAGTCGACTGATAACACTCTGACTTGTATTCAGAGCTAAAGCCACAGTACGTTGCCGGGAACCAGCTTCTATCATTCCCACGGCTCTGAGCATTTCTTCCCTGCTTAAATGACGTCGCCGCTCCATAATAACGTTGGTTTTAATCAGTAGTAGGGAAACAGTAGCACTAATAATGTCTTCAATGCGTTGTATGTTTTTATAGGGAAAATATTGACAGCTGATTTTCATCTTTTACTCGAATTTGATTCACAGTTCCTGATTCAAATTATGAAATGCACCAAAAAGGATCCATATAAATTTATAAAATCATAAATTTATTACAAAGCCACATCTCAATCTCAAGAAATCCGCATAAAAATGCTTGATCCCTAGACACTTTTGATGTGTGTATTATAGGATTCGATATTAATACGTCAGAATAGTTTCGAAGTAAAGATAATTATGTAAAACAAAATTTCGAATTTTTGAACATTATGGTTACTGAAGTTTATAGCAAACGTGTTATGGACAAACAATCTTAGGAGAAGAAAGGGAGTACCCTATGGAGTAGCGAATACAAGTTCTCTTTGTATGTCTTGAAACCACCTCGCGCTTCTACGGCGTTAGTTGGTATTTACCTATATGAGTGAATTTCAACAACCACGACCTCCACCTAATTTTGGTGGAAACCTTTGCCCCCGAATTTTTAATGAATACAAGAAGCCGATATGCAAGAAATACGTATCGTTAAACGGTACATATTTCCTGCACATCAACTTCTTACATTCATCAAAAATTTAAAAACAAAAATTTCCACCAAAATTAGGCAAAAATCACAGTTGTTGAAATTCACTCATATCTTAGAATTATGTAAACTAGTCCGTAAATATCCAGATTCTTTCAGCACACGTGGAGAAATACAAACAAATTATTCGTTGCGCCATAAAAATAGACTAAACTTGCCCCCCTCCCGCCTTAAACTACATTCATCTAGTCCATATTCAATGGCAATAAAAATCCAAACTAATATTATAAATGCGAAAGTAACTCTGTCTGTCTGTCTGTCTTTTCTTCACGCCTAAACTACTGAACCGATTTCAATGAAATTTGGTATAGAGATAGTTTGAGTCCCGGGAAAGGACATAGGATAGTTTTTATCCCGATATTCCCACGGGATCGAAACTTACGCGGGTGAAACCGCGGGGCGCAGCTAGTATATAATAAATTACCAGAAGATATAAAACAACAAAATAAAACCAATATATTTATAAATAAACTAAAGCAATATTTAATAATAATTAAAAAAAGCTATTACACAGTTCCATACTATGGAACGGAGTATTCTGGGTATCAAATTAACAGACCGGGTTAGGAATACGACCATCCGTTCCATCACAAAGATAACTGATGTCACTTGGAAAGCTGCCACGCTAAAATGGAACTGGGCTGGACACATCTGCCGCATGTCAGACGAACAGTGGGCCAAACTTAGGTACGACCCAATGGGTCCCTCTTAATGGCAAACGACATCGTGGCAGGCCCAGACGGAGATGGTGGGATGAGCTGGACTCCTTCAACAAGAGCTGGTCCTTAGCAGCTTTGAACAGAGAGAGGTGGAAAGAGAGTAGGGAGGCCTTTGCCCTGCAGTGGGACGTCACAGGCTAATAATAATAATATAATAATAATTATTACACAGTAGAAGAATGTCTAATGGATAAATTCAATAATAACTAAGAATAACAGATATATTTTAATAAGTAAAATAACAAAAATAAATTACACTATAATACTTAATAATTATATTACAATAATAATAATGAACCATTTTTAAGCGAGTAAAGAAATAAGCAATATTAAATATAATTAATTAAATTAATAGATAGGCCTGCATATAAAATATTAATAGAATATAATACTGGTTCATAAGTAAATAAATGGAAATATAAATACATACATAATAGGATATAAAATAATTTTAGTAGATAAATCCAATAATAATAATACATAATTAGTGCATACAGGGAGAATCGTCGGTTGATGCCACATTTCATTAAAATTTCCTAAGGGGCCTCTGCGGGTTGGCTTCGGCCCCTCGTACGCCTTCCAAAGGACCGGGACCCCATGGTCCCGAGATATGTAAAGTCATAAATACATAATTATGAATAACAGACATAATTATATTAATAAGTAAAATAACAAAAATAAATTATAACATAATACACACATCAAAAGTGTCTAGGGATCAACATATATTTTTGCAATAACTTTTCTCCTGATTGATATTAATTAAAATTTTCTTCAAGGATTCATCAAATAAAGTGTTTTCGTTTGTCACAGTAACGATAAACCAAGTCACCTTTGCATTAATAAAGAAATTTGCCATTTTCCTAATAAAGGGATTTTTGACATTTGAACCACTAACACAAAAGTTCGAAAAAAAGACTGAAATAACAGTTTTCTTTAAAATTTTATTGGGTAACTTAAACAATTAATAATCCGTGTTTCTACCGCGAACACTAACAACACAAGAACATCGGTTTGGCATACTCAAAATGAGTTCATCCAAATCACGCTGTGGAATGGCCGCCCATGTTCGTTGCAACAACAAAAAAAGGTCTTCTTGCGACTGGATACCCTCCATATTCGGCAGAGCTCTTCTCTGTAGCATATCCCATGCATGCTCAATCGGGTTCAAGTCTGGCGACTGAGCAGGCCAGGGCAGGACATTGATGTTAGCTGCGGCGAGAGTCTGTCTTACAACTCTTGCGGTGTGCGGTCGTGCATTATCATGCATTAACTGAAATAAGGGACCGATTTGCACTTGTAGAGGAACGATGACGTCTGATACAATCGTCTCAGCATAAATTTGAGCGTTGAGGTTGCCTCTGATCCAAATCAACTCAGTTCTTCCGCCGATCCAAATACCCGCCCATACCATGATGGTTCCACCACTATAAGGATGGACTTCCTGGCAGGATTTTAATCGCTGTTGGCGTCCAGGGGTTCTCCAGTGTCGTATACGTCTTGTATCCGGTCTCATACCAAAACGAGACTCATCAGAAAAGCACACGAAACGCCATTGTTCTTCTGCCCAATTTCTGTGTTCAAGAGCCCATTGATATCGAATCCTACGATTGTGCATTGCTATAGGTGGTACCCGTAGCGGTCTTCGGGAATGAAGGTTCACTTCATGCAAGCGGTTTCTGACTGTTTGGTCGCTAATTAAGTTCCCTGAAGAGTGATGAAGCCTCACGGCTAACATCATGGCGGTTATTGTTGGAGCTCTTCGAGTTAAGATTTGAATGTATCGGTCTTGTCTCCGTGTGGTGCAGCGATACCGTCCTCCATGGCGCTCAGCCACGGTACCAGTTCTTCGGTAACGTGTCCAAAGTCGACTGATAACACTCTGACTTGTATTCAGAGCTAAAGCCACAGTACGTTGCCGGGAACCAGCTTCTATCATTCCCACAGCTCTGAGCATTTCTTCCCTGCTTAAATGACGTCGCCGCTCCATAATAACGTTGGTTTTAATCAGTAGTAGGGAAACAGTAGCACTAATAATGTCTTCAATGCGTTGTATGTTTTTATAGGGAAAATATTGACAGCTGATTTTCATCTTTTACTCGAATTTGATTCACAGTTCCTGATTCAAATTATGAAATGCACCAAAAAGGATCCATATAAATTTATAAAATCATAAATTTATTACAAAGCCACATCTCAATCTCAAGAAATCCGCATAAAAATGCTTGATCCCTAGACACTTTTGATGTGTGTACTTAATAATTATACTACATTAATAATAATGAACAATGTTTAAGCGAGTAAAGAAATGAGCAATATTAAATATAATTAAATAAATAAAAAATAAATAGATAGACATCATGCATAAAAATTTTAATAGAATAAGTGTCCTTTGTTTTTTTTTTATTTTTATATATTTGTATTGTAAGTTAGTTAGTCATTTATTTTAGTATCTAGTGTATATAGATAGAATAAGTGAATAAATGGAAATATAAATACATAGGTAATAGGAGAGAAAATAATTTTATAAGAATGAAAATTAATAAAGCGCTCTTCCTCTCTCTACTTATTTAATTTGTTGTGCGCGACAGGGTCCATAATTGTTTCTATTTTTTTTTTATTTACCACCTGAAATTGTAAATTATGGATTGCAATAAACGATTTGAGGTTTGAGCGCATGGAATATCAACAAAAAAATAATGAATAAAAATAAATAATGAATTTGTAAAAAACTAATCTGAATTGCTTTTGTAAGTATTCTCCTCTGGGTTAAAGGCTTCTTCATCTTGGGCAAGCTTGAATCCCTTGTTGCACTCAAGATTCTAGTCTTGACTCCCCAGCCCTAGGATTTATTCCGGTCTGATCCCTTTTACGATCGGGATTCAAAATATCGATCGTGACATACACTGCTTTATCCCTTCGGAGAATAATGTAGGTATTCTGTTTATCAGAGAAAAGTCTCAAAAATACGGAGTATGTGATAGCACCCATCGACACATAGGGAACACCTGAAATAATCTATACTAATATTATAAAGAGGTATTTGGTTGTAAGTTTGTTTGTTTGTAAGTTTGTATGTAGGGGGTAATCTCTGGAACTACCAGTCGGATTTGAAAATTTTTTTCTTGCATTTGATAGCCCAATTCTTGAGGAAGGCTACAGGCGATTTAACATTACGCTATGACCCTTAGGAGCCGAGCAAAAAGAAAAAAAGTCAAAAAGAACGTTAAGTGATAGCGCGGGCCGGTGATGCGATACGACGAGGTGGCTCGGGGGAAACAAGAAGTTTCACGCGAACGAAGTCGCGGGCTGAAGCTAGTAACATATCAAGTGAGAGTGAACAACGCTGCTGCTACCTGCACAGTCACGCCGCAATCGTTTAATTGGTAAATTGAGGGAGAACCTAATTATTGTCTGACCGCTGACGTCACTCCTTTGGCAGTGAAAGTGTTCATTTTCATATTAGGTACATAATGATACATGCACTCCTAATGAAAAGCTTCGATAGATTTGTAGTGAAGAAGCGCAACATAAAACTAAAACATAGACTAGTGCAAAAAACTGTAGATAATGACGTGTACAGATAGTAATTGTACTAATTAGCGAGGAGCGCCCGCGCAGCGCCGCCGTAATAAAGTGCAGCCGCTATCAGCTCACCTAGTTGTCAATAAGTTATGTGTAGAGGGAGGGGGGGGGGGGGGGGGCAGAGCGCGCACGCATCGGGACGCAATCAACGAACGAAATTCATTAGCAGTCGCGACGGACGGACGGACGGACAGCAGCCGCGCAACCACAATTGATATATTACACTTATACACGTATCGGTTAAATTGTCCGATCGATAAGTGGGCGTGAGACGCGGCGGCAGCGCTCCGCTTGCGACCTCACACCGGCGACGCAATCTCGACCTTATCTCCTACTATTACAAATCAAAATTCTGGATCCGAGGATTCACTTTAGTCCTTCCGCACAAAACTCTCCCGGCCCTATCGAAATTGTAAAAGGTGATAATGTCATAAATGCCAACTGAGAAATGGTCTCTATTCACTAGAATATAGAGCTCCATTATGGTCAGTGGCTGCGGGCGAGTTAGGTGGTGCGCGGTGCGTGCGCGCGTCGCGAGGGGCTAATGTGTAACCGTTGTCGCGCGCTCGCCGCACTAATGCGGCCGGCGCCGGCGCCCGGCTCACACAAAAATCTACAACATTCCTGCGTTTAGGTCGCGAGCCTTTATTCCTTTTTTATCGGATCATGAAATAATAGAATAGGTACAAAGCAGCCGCCACGCGCCCCCTACCCCGCCCGCCCCCCGAGACCGCGCGTCTTATCAGCACACTTCAAGTTATAATGCAGCTAGCTATGTTATACTGGTACTTGTTAGTTTTATTTATTTAAATGCGGCGGACTTCGATCAATTCTGTTTCTGGACACATGTTAATGTTGTGGAGTCGGGAGTGAACCGATGTGTTTACAATGTTGTGCTGCACGCTGCACCGGTGCACCGGTGTATTGGTATGAGGAGTTTTGATCATTTCAGTGATTCCATGTTGCAGGTCACTCAATAACTGTTATTAGATACGTCTTCTGCTCTGTACTTGTAAGTAACGAACTGATATTTCACCAGAAAAAGTAGGTATTTTCTGGTGAAATATCAGTTCGCTACCAAAATATTAACCCATAAATTCTTGTTCTATTATTATACAATATTAATTTGATTATTAACTTTTAAAATTACCCCTAATAATACCCTTCAAACTAGGAACAATCTGAATCTAGAAGGTCCTGTATTGATAATATTAAGTATATACAATGTAAGGTGATGTCAGGGTGAAATTGTAGAATTAGCAGTATCAGACCAAACAGCACAGTTGCTGTTGGTTGTGCACAAGGCGTGATTATTCGAACGAAAATGTGACATACGTAGACGCTCAATAATTTCATCAACAATTCCCTCGCCATTGTTATTTATTGACTGCATAAAAAATTTAAGCTTCATAGAAATATACGAACAAAATGAACCTTATGTTGCTTATAATAAGTTTTATGAGTTGTTAAAACTGTTCTAGAAAGAAAGATAGAAAAAAATACATTTATTTAGCACAGGCTAAAATACACAATACACCAGATACATCAGATAAAAAACAAAAAATAAAGATCAAATAAAAAGCGTAAATTTAGCCCGATGCATGATGTAAGTAATTTATTAGCAGGAAAGTGTGCCTGACGGCTGCGCCAAAAAGGCCCAGTTCAGCAATAATGCCAAACAACTAGTGCCTGTCGCTGGTTTTCAACTGGACCTGATGACGCGCGACGACAGACGACGACTACGACTACGTTACGACTTGTGCTTTCCAGATATAAAACTAAAAATATCTACAAAAAAATGACCTAAGTGGGTAAGTCGTGGAATAAAGGTATGCAGTAAAAGGAAAAGGGAATTACTGTGGAAATATAGATTGGCACCGACAACGCAAAAGAAAGATAATTTTAAAAGATTTTCCTCTAGATTTAAGAAGATCTCCCAACTAACTCAGAAGTCGCAAAATACACCTAGCAAAAAGTAAGTCTAAAGCAATATGGCATGTTATAAACAACGGTAAAGACAGGGTATCGACTGAAAATAATAATGATATATGCGAATAACAAAATACTAGCAGATCCATTTAAAATTGCCCAAGCTTTCAATAATTTTTATATTGACCAGGTTCAGCCTACTGACTCAACAAACACTGGTTGCAGATCAGCATTGCCCAGTAAATGTTCTTCCATGTTTATCTGTCCAACTACTCTTCAAGACATACATAATATTCTTATCAACTTCAAAAATACGTTTAGTATCTACTGGCTACGACAACATTTGTGGAAAAATATTAAAATCTGTTTCTAACTATATTGCACATGTCTTTAAGCCATCTAGTAAATATATGCATATCAAACGACACATTTCCTGATCAAAAAATTACAGTCATAAAGCCTATTTTCAAGAAAGGTAACATTGAGGATATGACGTGTTACCGACCAATACCACTAGTGCCAATATTATCCAAAGTTTTTGAGAAGATGGTCTATAATGCTATAAATCAATAGTTTGAAAAAAATAATTGAATCACTGATAAGCAAAAAGGTTTAAGGAAAGACAAGTCCATTGATATGGCCTTTTATGATTTTTTGAACGTTAGAAGAAGAAGTTATATCTAGAGCAGATAAAAGGTTGCCAGTACTGGCTCTATACATGGACATGTTAAAGGCATTTGACAGCGTAGACCATAAAATTCTGCTTCAAAAATTAAACTCATATGGCATAAGAGGTAATGTATATAACTTTCTCGTATCCTACCTTAAAAACAATTTACATTTATTAATAGGGTATGCGATAAAACAAAAAAACAAAAAAAAAAAATTTTGTATCTAATGTTAGAGGTGTGGCTTATGGAGTACCTCAAGGGAGTGTCCTTGGACCTCTATTGTTCATTATTTACATTAATGAGTTGCCTACAGCAACTAATTTCCCCATGACAATGTTTGCAGATGATAGTACTGTAATTTTTGACAGTAATAATACTGATGAATTAGAATCTGACACAAACAATAATATTGAATCCACAATTAATTGGTTAGAGTATTTGTAAAATTAATTTAAGTAAAATCGTAATTATGAAATTTGGACAAAGAACAAATAACATATTGAACCTTAATATTAATCATAATGGTGTAACTATCAATGAAACAAACACCACAAAACTTCTAGGAATACATATAGAGAATACATTGACATGGTGCGTTCAAATCGAGAAAATATGTAGTAAGCTGAACCAATTTTCATATGTATTAAACATGTTAAAGAGAACTGTAGTTGAATCAATATTACTAACCGCATATCATAGACTAGTTGCATCATGTTTAAGATACGGCATAATTTTTAGGGGTGATGCAACTGGAAAAGAAACTGCATTTATCGCACAAAAACGATGTATCCGAGCCATCTGTAATCTACAAAAGACTGACGGTTGTAAACTTGATTTTAAAACCTTAAAAATATTAACTTTACCGTCCATGTACATTTACGAAACAGCTCTTTTTGTCAGGCGCAACATGTCTAAGTTTTCACAAGTAAATAGCCTGCGCAGAGCCGGTATGCTACATTTGGTTCCAAAAAAACTGCATTGTTTCGGAAAAGCATAAGTGCAATGGCTCCAAAAGTTTATAGTTAAAATAAACTACCAAAGTGTATCAAATCAGCAGACAACATTAAAAAGAAGTAATTTCTATTTCTGATCTAGAAGACATATTACTCTATTGAGGAATTCCTTAATGACCGAATATTATAATTATGTGTAATTGTTTGTGAAGTATTGCTTGCTTGTTATAATAATGGGACTATATGTATATTATGCTGACTGATATTCTAATTATGTAATCTAATGCTTTTATCTGACATTTTCTGCTATTTTAATTGTAATCGTGATTAATTATTTATATTATTTTTGGAATCATCTCCTCAAGCCCTTTCCAGTTTCAATCCATCTAGCCATTAGGCTGCCTGACCACCGGAGCGGAGCGAGACTGCGGAGCGGAGAAACGGAGAAACATTAACCAATACAAAAATTGGAGAGAAGAGGAGCGGAGACTTTGTGCAATCCTATTGGTTAATATTTCTCCGTTTCTCCGCTCCGCTGCCTCGCTCCGCTCCGGTGGACAGGCAGCCTTAGGATGCTTCGAGGGTACCTATAATGCATCCCACAATACATACAAACATACATAGAATACGAATGAAAATCATAATCCTGTCTCGAGCAGTCGGGTCTAAAGAAATCCTCTGTTTACCTAAATCTTGCCTGAAGGTTAGATGGACGAGGTCTACAACGGAGCGGGGCGGGCCCCGGACATGACCGCTTACAGGTAATGTATTATAGGTAGGTAAGTAGTTCACTGAAAATGCGATGGGAGGTGTTTGGAAATGGAATTATACTAAACGATAATTGTATTTTTCTTTACTTGGGAGGTTAAGAGATGCTGCCCATCCTATTGACACGCCTCTTACGACTTCATGGCAACGATAATAAAAGGTACCTACATAGGTCTGGTTTGTTTTATGTCCATGACTCTGGGAGCATGACACCATTCCATGGGACTGAACGTGATGTAACTCAAATAAGGCCTCGTGATTGCTGGAACTATTGTTAGCACTGCGGTTACTATATTTACTAGCAGATCAATTTATACTTAATTTATTTCCTGCAGAGGATGTGTCGGTGTGAGATGTGATAATAAATGATAAGAGTGTGGAGTAAGTGAACGAGTTTGTATATTTGGGGAGTCTGTTTCCAAGAGCTAAGAAGATTGACGAAGATGTGGTAAGGAGAGTGAATGCGGGAAATAAAGTGAATGGTGCTTGCGATTGTGACCAACCAATCGATGACCAAAAAGGCTTGACTGGCTTTTCACAATGCACAATGGTGTGCCGGTGGCTACCCCTATGTGGAAGGGAATTTTGGGTGTGGCAAAAAAGGCATGAAAATAGAATAAATGCTGTGGTCATGCGTTCCTTGCGAAGCATGTAATGTAACTACGAGTCATAGACCGAGGAATGATGTGAGAAGGTAAAGTTGCGGTTAGAAGTAGATGTACAGACATTTAAAAGATTATGCGTAAATGTTTTGGTCATGTTGAGATAAAAAGTGAAAAGCGACTATCAACAGGTACGCACAAGGCAAGTTTTAACTGGGTTTGCTATTACTATGACGTCACTACTTCATGGGTTTAATTGTCAGAAGCGTGACAGCTGCGCATTACAGATTTCTTTTAAATATGAGACTCAGCAGCTGCCCAAAGTCTGGGTTTGTTTCCAGTGTTGAGCATGGAACTTCAACATAACTATAGAAATGTGAGTATACTATAGATATTTTATACAATATCACTCCCTACCCTCTTGAGCAATACAAGCGTGATGTTATGATATTATAAATGCGGTCAACCGGCAATAGTTTTAGTAAGAACTGTTTCAATCTTGATACTTATTTAATGTATAGTAAGTGTTGTGTCCCTTCAAGCTATCGTGTCGCTAAGTAATTACATCAACTAGTTGGTGTGCTATGAGGCAGTAAACACTGACCGTACGCTGCTAGTAAAAACTTTTAGTTCGGCCCATCTGCACGTAAGTGGTCCCTGCCGGCTCCTTGTGGCAGTCTGCATTACTAGACCGTCCCGGAGACGAAGCCTCCGCCACCGTCACCCCGTACTCATGACGGTGAGTATGACTCAATCAGCGACATCCCCCGGAGTTTACCACTGTGTTCGGTGTGTAAACGTCACTGAGATGAGTCTTGGCTAGTAACACGAGACAGCCCGTGACCCCCCCCCCTCCAGACCCCGTACGCCCCGGGACTTCAAGACTTCCCAGAAAAAAATTAAAATCGCGTTAATTTTGGCGAGGGCAAGATGTAGCTGCAGGAGAATGTGTTTAGAAGACTATCTTGATTTTTCGAGCAATTGCTAACTACGTTCACAGATTTTGGAGAAATGCACTTCTCAGCTAGAAAAATGTTTTAATTTCATGATGCCAATCGATGCAGTTTCGTATAAGGATTAAAAAACACGTGCGACAAAACGTATATACGTAGATACACCGCGCACTAGTTGTTAGTAACGTGCGACCACTGCGTGCTCGTAGGTACAGCTAATAGTTCTTCAGACACGGGCCGGGTGAAGGTGAAGGTGTGATTTCTTATTCTTTGGTTTTACCCGCGGCGTCACCCGCGTTGATGTCGGAAAACATCACAAGATAACGTACTACCGGAATTAAAAGTACCCTATGCGTAAATCCAGGTTATAAACTATTTGTGTGCCTATTCAAATCCATTTAGCTGTTTTCGCGCCAATTCAGAACATACATCCAGACAATTTGAACAATCTTTGTCATTGTCTGAATTAGGTTGTTATGAGGAGAAAAATTGGAAAAGTTTCTCAGAATGTTTTCAAATTCGGGAAAAACTGATTTGTATGAACTATTAAAATTTAAACAACGTCTGGGGTCACCTAGCTTTTAATATATTTCTCTGTGCCTTAAGTATTTACTAAGCATTGTATTAGGTCCTTACCTATAAAATTGCCGTTTTACATAAAAAAATCAATAAAAAATATCTAAATATCATTAATCATGCAGTTTTACCATTTTAGTGGAAGTTCATTGATGGCTCTGCTATAAAAATCCTGGGGACGAGAATTGATTAACTCTTTAGAGGCATTTTTCATCGCCTCGTTGGATTTGAAATTTTTGCCCTGTAAAAAATGGAATATAGTTAGACCAAGTAAGTACTGGTGAGTACGGAGGGTGACGGAGAGTTTCCAATTGTAACTCCTATAGTTTTGAGACGGTCCGTTGTGCGGTGCTTCGATATTACCTACGATGTGACATTTTTACGATCGGTATCCGCTATCAGATGTAAGTAGACCGCCACGTGGCGTGGGTGGGTGGTCTACTTCTATGTAGTCTACTACATACTGCAGAAACTGTGTGTTCCCCATTGTTCTCAACACATACTAACCTACGTACCTAACAATGACGTAGTTAATTGTTACAAATGGTGGTTTGAAATGCCTGCAACTTGTGCCCCAACAATGTCGAAAGCGACGGGCGCCACAGGGAGATCGGGGGCGTCGTAACAGGCGACTAACAGACCTTATCAGAGGGCAACTGATAAGATCTTGTACGATAACGACCCTTAATGTGTTGCGGAAGTCCGACGGTCCTTCCTCGGAGACGGAGAGATTCCTGACTGAATTTAAATTACTGACATAATGAATAGAAGTAGTCGCAGACAAAGTAATTACCGATGCACAATAGTTTGCATTCTCTTAACTCTGGTTGCAGTCACAATTTTTTTTTCGATTCAATGATTATAGTATGATCGTTTATTTATTTTACTTTTACCAAACAAAAACCTATCACCAATAATAAAAACAGTTTATTCGTTTTCGTCTTTTAGCCGAAAATAGAATTCGGGACGGATTTCGTTCGAAAACAAACGTCCATTTTCGGTCACACTCTAGCCCCAAGCAGGTACAGTATTATCAACCACCACTAATGACGTCATGTTTTAATTGTAAAATATTCTTGACAGTATCACTGACATACAAATGTAAGATTTTATTTATATTTAGGCAATTCTTATCTTTGAAAATAATTGAACAGTTACCTATGATGACGTCACGGCGCGCGGCGTTCCGTCCACGTCCCACGCAGATTACTCGAATCAGTTACTTACTGCGTATTCCTTCACTAGCCGGAATAGCTCCAATTGTTTCTCCATTGTGCTGCACTAATGACTCCTTTATCTCAATAGAATTACTTCTGTACATTGAAGCACTTTCTAACAGTTGATGTAGTCAATTCCTGATTGAATGTTAGGAATGTGTTCTAGAAATATTGTAGCCATTTATCATGCACCACATGACAATGTTCAAACACGTTCAAACGGTGTGGCCCTTGAAAGGGTACTGGATTTTAAGTACTGAGGGCACATAGTTACTGAGGACTTAAAAGATGATGCTGATATGGAAAGAGAACGGAGGGCGTTGGCTGTCCGATGCAATATGTTGGTTGCAGGTTTGCACGTTGCACACCAGAAGTCAAAGTGACTCTTTTTAAGACTTTGTGCCGATCTCTATACACGTGCACTCTGTGGGTTCGATACACGCAAAGGGTATACAACGCCCTTAGAGTTCAATATAATAATGCCTTCAGAATGTTGTTGGGGCTTCCACGATACTGTAGTGCATCAGGAATGTTTGCCGAAGCACATACTAATGGGTTCAATACCATCCTGCGAAAAAGAATGGCGTCCATGGTGCGCAGAGTGCGTGGGAGCGTCAACGGCATCCTGAAGGTCATCAGTGAGAAGTCATGTTGCGCCATTATGGCGCATTGGGGCATGTACATGCGCATGTACCGTGCGTCAGGTGAGTGCAACAGATACATGAATTAAAAAAATATAGAATCTAGCTACATTTGTTACATTATTCTGTTTTTTTTAAACAGCTACGTGATGCTACGTAACGCTACGTAACGCTACGCGACGCTACGACATGCTACGGAATGCTACGCGACGGTGACAAAAGGGCAATGCGTATAGTGCATATTTAATGAATTTGACTTTTCTGAACCTTTTGTAATATATCTAACAAGCTCTTCTAGGAATATACACAAGTGTTCAGCACAGCTACTAGTTCCAATAGTGCTTCAATAAGAAACTTTCTACTATAAAGTCTCGTCAATTGGAAGCCACGGTGTCGTCGCGGCGTAGTTAGTGGTTGTCGCCATATGTGTCGCGGGGTCGGGGCTCGCCGGAAAAATATTTTTATGACCTAGGTACCTACAGATAGTTTTTAGGGACTGGCTACTTGTGTGTGAGATTTGGCAATGCACCAACGACTCGGGAACAATTCCTATTTTTTTTTAAGTTTCTCACGATTCCGTAATCAGTAAGGAGCCACTGCTCTCATTGTCTACTGTTTTCGGGAAACGACAAGCACTTGAGTTCAAGGAAGCCGATAATACCGAACAGTGTGTACAATAGTGTAGTAACGATTAGTTATGAGTTATGACTGAAGTAGTGTGTGAATTGTGCGGCTCGCTTTTGTGTCGTGGTGTGTTGCGGCTTGCGGCCGGCGGCGACGGCAGCGGTCTGATAGCGCTGACCTGCCCGCGCCGCCGCCGCCGCCGCCGCCGCCGCTGCCGCCGCGCGCCCGTGGGAACATGCTACACCAGCGTGCAGCGTCGGGTTACTTGAGCGTGATGTGGTGGTAACTATAGCGGGGTCATTACGTAACACACCAACAGTACTGAATGGCTTTCATTTTACAGTTCAACGACATTTATTGCGTTATTTATGTTGTTTAGCAGACACATTTTTCGAACATATAAAACAAAATGGCTTACGAGTAGCAATATCCTGTATAAATGTATAATGTTCTAATCGTTTTGTCAGACTGCTGTAGGCGGCAGCTTTTGAATACGTAAGTAATTAGTTCTACCCGTACTACTCTTGATACAGCTTTAAATTCAATTTTACAAAGTGGTATAAATGTAGGTAATAAACACTCTTCGTCATATATCTAGTTTCATCATCAGCATCATATAGGTGTTTGTAAGTGTACCTACATACTCTATTTCTCAGTTACGTACAATGTAGGTACTTAATTCATAACCTACATTAGTTACTCAGAAACGGGTAGTCGAAAAAGGAAAGTGTACAACCAGTCTGACTTAGGGGTATTATGTTACTCAGTAACTAGGCTGCGAAGGTCAGATAAGTAGTCGTTCGATGTAACATACCTACTGGTATTCAGCTGCATCTGGTTACACTGGACGCCGACCCAAACATAGTTGGGAAAAAACTAGGTAGGTAGATGGGATTAGCCATGCAGTACTCAGAAATCTTAAATCTAAAACGAATGCTATAATAAAAACCGTATATATAGGTAGATACTGCCACAACATGCCAGTACCTACTGACCTGGCATGTATTGTCAGTCTCCATACTCTTCTCATTGTCTAGTTAACCAGTCGAAGCCACAGCTGAACACAACCCACAGGTAAGTATAGTCTCTGCAAACCAGTCTCGCATTTCTATCGCGGCAATGAATATGGCACAATATCGAAATTCACACCTACATCACTTTCAATTCCAACTTCTAATAGACAGATTCATAATGTTGGAGAAATAATTGAAGGTTTTCCATTAACATGTTCCTATACTTTGTGCCGTACTTAGATGTTGTTGACGACCAGTCGCAATGTTATTGTAATCCTGAGGTTGATGAAGATGCGCTAACGTTACAGTCCCTCGGGTCTACTAAACGAAACGATAAACAACTGTTAAGTAGGCAACAGTTTCTTACTACAACTGATATGAGTGCGTGGGTGGAGGATGTGTAGCTGGCTAGGTGCCGCGTTGTAGCACTAGTAGGTAGGTGCACCAGGAGACGCCGCTCCTCAATTAACAGCCGCTGATCAACTGGCGCTGGTGCCGGCGATTAATTAGCGCCGGCCGGAGCACAGGGGCAGGCAGGCAGGCGGGGACAGGGGGGCAGCGAACACTCGCACGATTGATTGCGACGCCGCGAGTATAAACAAAAACGCAGCACTAATTCCATTAGGGCCCGAAAACTAACCCCTCTATAAATCTCCGCGCGGCGCCCATTACTCGCGATAGCGGCCGCCCACCGCGCCCCCTCCCCGCGCCCCTTCCGCCCAGCGCCCTCGCAGCCCCGCGCCCCGCGTCAGATGACGCGTTACGTGCGACTACATCATGAACGCTGCAATTTATGGAAAAGCGCATTTCCTCGCGTGTGGGGCGAGCCCCGCCTCTTACTGGCGGGGGCGGAGGCTTGCGCCGCCTCTCGCGCCAGTAGGCGCGCGCTCGCCGGCAGGACTACACGCGTCGACGTGCTCGTGCTATCGCTCGCATCAGTGATCCCAGTGTTCCATCAGCTCGTGCCAGTGACAGTGATACTTTGCAGCTGCCGGTCTGACAGCACAGCGTCACCATCATCGCCAGCAGTCCGCAGCCACCGGCCTGCTCTCCAACGCAAGTGAGTGCTGCATACTTTGTGACATAAAGTATGCTGTTCAGAAGCCAATGTTAACATAAAGTTTATGTTAACCATAGACATTGGCTTCTGAACAGTCAAGTTCGGTGGTCAGGTTCTTTCTGAGTATCATCATAATCATTAGCTAGTCGTCGTACGGGAAGACTTCAGATAGCTTTTTGACATCAGCATTCCGGTTTCGCGACGGATATGTTCTGCAGCTTGTTGTTACTGATCTCTGATCTCATCAGTATTATGAGAAGCTCTGATGGTGGTTGTGGTTACTTTGTGTTGAAGTGCACTGCATCGAACGACCTTGCCTGTCTATCCACAAAGAAAACATTTTTCTTCTGTTCTGACCTTCGGTTCTGACCTGCTTGCGTCCTGGTTTCCCTTTATGTTTGGCAAACTGGAGAAGTTTGAAGCGTCTTGAGGTAATGCTTTGTATAACGTCGTGGACGTGTTTTACAAAACAGTAACAAACAAAACTTGTAGGTTTACATTGTAACTGCCAACCGCAGCCGTCGGAAACTGAAACTTGTAATCCTCCTTTTTTAAAAAACGCTTTATTAGTATTGTTTACCTACTAACACATCCTTGTCCATTCTTAGGAACTTAGATATAAAAAAGAAGGAACTTTAATTTTGACTTTTGTGCCAATAATAGGTAAGTGTCATTGCGCAATATAAGGTAGATAGACTTTAGTTCAGTTTACTTCAAATGTTCCGCATTTTCAGTTTATCTGCATTTTCATAAAGTGCTCCGTTAAACTGAGCCAAACTATTTCAAACACGTTACCTACACAACAAAGCACATCTCTATCAAATGAAGCCTCGTTTATTTTAACGTTAACAATAACACTGGCATAACAACTGGCCTCTATTACGGCTTGACGTAAACATTCAAGTATGTAACACAACATAAATGTGTGATACGTACATTCTACCTGCCACTGTTGTTAGTAGCAGTACTGTCAGAATAGTTAGCACACAATGCGGGTGCGCTCCCAGCGGCCGGCAGCAAATGGCAATAAATCAACTAATTAATTGTAGCTCCGCGAGCTTCACGGAAAAACTGTTCCGCTCGGTTACTCGCTAATAGCTGACAGCTCGGCGTCTTATGTACTACACACACACACACACACAATACATGCTTACGATATTGCCGATATGTGGATATTGTTGTTTTGTTTTGAGGAACTTCAATTCTGACATTGCCAAAAACTGGGTGATTAAAACTAAAATCAGGTCAATTTATTATCGTTGATGAACTTCAGAGTTCATAAAATACATATAATTGAAAAACATCCACAAGGCCTCCTCTCTCATGACTATGTTTAACGATTCCTTGCCGTGATTCAATTCTTCCAACCATTATAATCTTATAAAAAAGAGTTTCAGGCTTCTAAATACAACAAATAAAGACAGAGAAATAAACAGACATTGCTTTCATCGGCAGTTCGGCAGACTTCGGCACAACACGCCACATCACAACTTGAACAATTTTCATTAGCTAAAAAAACAGGTAGGTACCTAAAAGCCCAAAAGAATCAAATCTGTGTCTCTGTGTCCGGTTGTGTGTTAGTAGTTTGAACTTGCTCTCATTGGCGAAGTTTACTACATTAGTTGTAAATATGACCGTACCTAACTGTAACTAAGAAGTAGCATTCATTGTTGTACAAGCGACCGAGCGACCATGGCGGTAGTAACGCCTGGCGAAGTACCGGCGAGCGGCGCCGGCGCAGGCGCAGGCTATTGTGCGGCGCCGACGCTCCGCATTCCGCGCAGTCTCCGCGTTATCTGATACGATAGTGTTCGCAGAGTAATACTGTCGCTTGTGGAAGTTTCAGTAGCCGAGAACATTGTCGCGTAGCACATTACAAATAACTGCACTTGTGTCTATACGTAGTAACGTTACTACAGATAGTCAATAACAATACACCCTCGATGTGCTTGTAAAGCCCAATATTGACTTCCAATTTCTACGCGAATCTATGTTAGACATGTTTGAAAATAGAACATGACATGTTTGAAGACAGAAGGCACGTTTACGTGTTCCATTGTATTGTAACTCTGACAGTTGACGAAGGTATGAGAGAGTTCACTGTACTTACCTTAATACGTAAATTATACCTCATTTAATTTTATCTAGAAACTTCACTTAGGTACCTGAAAAGAGAATATTTGTTGTTAGAAATATAAATTATTTATTTGCTTATGATGTAAGTACACAGATAAGATGGATTTTTTTTTTCAAATAATAGTTTCGATACATTTTACCTTAGAATAATTATGCAAAATATTCAAATAAAAATGGCCTAGTGGTTAAAGCCTAGCCTCTCATACACGAGGTTGTGGGTTCCAATCCGAGCAAGTAGGTACCAATGTGAATTTCGCAATTCATATGTACTTTCTGAGTTTATTTTGACCAGAACTGACTTCGGTGAAGGAGAAACATCGTGAGGAAACCTGGACTTACATCCTAAGTCTGAAATCGCCAACCCGTCTTGATGAAAATTTAAATGATCTTTAAGCGTATCATCAATGATGCTCAAATATTATTTTAATTTTCTATGAATTACAAAACGTTAATTATAATCTAAAGCACTTTGCTAGCACTCCTCTGCATACAGACTTGTGTCGCGTACAATAACACTTCACTAGTGGTACCAGCAGTCCAGCACACTTACCGTGTGTTGTGTGATACGTTTGTTGCGTTCTCCGTCTGTGTGGGAACGCTACCAGGCGCGCGCGCTAAAGCGCCTAACTTTAGATACTATTAGCATTCCCGCCGCATTGACCACGCACTAACCACCACTTATGATCTCGCAGTTTCTGGAAGCCTCCAGCCACGCACACAAACAGTCTGCAGGCATGTTGACGGGAACAGATATTCATTTGAACGCTTTATCCGATTAACCATCAAACATATTCCTGGACTAGACCTGGCTAATAATATTGAGATTATAGAGTTAGCAGAGAAAGTACAGTTTTAGGGAATCAATAGTTGCGTTCCATCCGTAGCCACTTGCATTTAGTATTTATTCAAGTTAGTTAACTGGTTACTACCGATCCCCGACTGTCCCCGATCGATACTCGTTTTAATTGGTGCGTAATCAGCAGCGGGCTGTTATCAACGAGACGTCATGACGTCATCGCGGTGGAGTGGTAGCCTGCGCCTGCGCCGGCTACCTGCAACCCTTCTGACCTACTTACAGACAGCAATAAATGCGTCGAGTCGTGGTGACGTGTCGCCGGCGCCGCGCGCGCAGGTAACCGTGCAGAAAAAACGCGAAACATTGGGACTCTCGGACATTGGACAAATTTACGATATCCGCATAGTTCCGGCCACCCCGCACGGCGCCGGACGTCACCGCACGACACCGGACGATCGCTACTGATCACTAACAGATAACGTTAATAGCGCTCCAGTTTCAATGGACTATGGTTCTGATACGTCAGCGAGTCCTAATGGTGCTGCTCTCAATGATTCATTTTGTCAACTTATATACAACTATAATGATATAACTTGCCTTGCACTATGCGAAACTTGGAAAATTTTCATTTTACTTTACACTTTATTATGGTCTGTTCATTTATATACCTATGTACCTTGCGTGAACCCTGATCGCACACTCGAGCAGACCATTGCAAGTATTGTGGCATGCTAGAAAGAGTCACTTCAATTGCAACAATCTCCGTGCCAATAAATGAAATAGGTGACTACCGTTAGCACCAACATCACATTGGAACCGATCGGTTCGGTCGACTGCAACCCCATGTAGAACCATGAAGAACGCAAAGCCTTGCTGTCAGTGACTGCACAGTTATGTACTGACTAAAATATTTAATAGCGGATTTAAGATATCCCTACCAACATCGATACAGTTAGGATTGTGCTAATCAGTAATGGTGTACACGAGGCATCGTATTCTCAAAGCAGGCGCCTGCCAATATTAATTCCACCCCATACCCTCTAAGGCGTGAGGTACGACCGACAATCTAACTTCACTCCGCCTGTATACGAAGTATAGTGCAAGTGTCAGTGGCGCCCTCACCGGCGCGGAGGTGTCCATTACGAGTATCATCGTAACTCCGCGCGGGGACATGATGAGTGTTTGTTTGTTTGTTGGTATGCGGGGCGTGCGGGGCGGGGCGCGGGGGGCGCCACTGTCATTGATACATCAGCGCGAACCATTAGTCGTCTTTTTTGCCGTCCCTCGTCATCGGATTAAGCTCTCGTCACCAAACAAAAAACTGTGGAACGACCGGGAACATTTCGCACTTAGTCGCCCAGCCCTCTACCGTGACCCAGCCGTCTTGATAAATGACTCGATGTTGATAAATGACCGCTGACGACAAAATTAAATATCGGCTAATTTGTCGCCGCCATCGTGGACTTCGCGTTTGCTAACGTACAGCTGTTCTATCTAGCGGCTATCAACTCGAGCCTATAAACTCCTCGTAAAATGATAACTGCAATGCTCGTAATGCCGTGAGTAGGTATATAAATGTGAGGAGCTTGTTTTGCGCGCGATGAGTACCTGTAGATGATCTGGGCGGACCGGCTCGCGAAATTATTGCTTTACTCTACGCTTAAGATTCTTAAAGGGAATTTAAAAGAAACATTTTTACTGCACAATACGGCTCCAACTTTATAGAAAAACTAGCTGCGCCCCGCGGTTTCACACGCATAAGTCTCGATCCAATAAGAATATCAGGGGAAAATTCCTATAGTATCCTATGTCCTAATCCAGGTCATTTATTTATGTCCTGGTCTACCTATGTGCCAAATTTGATCTAAGTCCATTCAATCGTTTTAGCGTGAAAGTGTAACAAACAAACATACAAAAAATCAAATCTTTTCTCTTTATAATATTAGTTTCGATATTGATTCAAAACTAATTTAACTTGAGATTAAATTGAGAAATGCTTACCTCCGTAAGTACTCAGTAGAGCACACATCTAAAACGTTCCATTAATATTGAATTGATTCGAATGCTGTGGGCACACAGCAGATAACCGGCGGACAATAGCACTGGCCCGCCACACATACCTACCTAGTCACCGGCATTCATTGTTTAATCCACTTATCGTTGCGTTATCGGCCCCCGAGTGGAGCCCATACTGGACGCAAGTATCGCGTCGGCTCGATCGCACTCTACTTAAAAAAGCGTGGCGCCTCGGCATTAGGAGCCGGGTTATTTATAGGGGGATTAATAGGGTTGTGTTGCGTCTCTGTCACACTCGTGGTTCAGGGGTAAGATGGTCTCTGTCACACAAACAATTAGCCGAGCTCCGCCTGTCAGATAGCTCAATAAGTGCGCCGTGGACAATGCACGAGGACGAGAACCCCGCGGGGCCCGCGGGGGCCGGGGCGGGACCGCGGGGGCCGCGTCACGTTTGCGCAACGACGCCGCTTGGCTCGTGCTGTGTCATCTATATGTTCCCAACAAACCTTTTTTCCTTCGTGAGCTGTGAACAGTTTGCCCTTAGAAGTACCCAATTATGTGGGGCAACATTCTGTCGCACTGACTAACAACAAACTAATCGCACAGGTATTTCAAATATGTGTTCGCTTGCGGATGAATAGTTAGTGAAGTCAGTTTTCATTGTGACCGGTTACTATTCTAAGACGATTTTATGAAGCTATTGATTACTTACGCAATTTAGCTCGTACAGGTGCAACTAGAATATCAAGTTACATATTTACATGAAAGCTTTCCGAAGTTATAGGTAATCATTAACGTAAGGATGTCGTAACTTCTGTAATTACCAAACGAGTTAATCTAGTAAGTTGCCATCTGATCACAGCGGACAAACAATAACATTTTGCTCCTACATGCCTTTACAAAAAACTTTAATAAGGTTTAGGCCAATTACATCTAAAAATTTAGAGAAATTAAATAATTCTTTAGCAAGTAAATTATGTGTTCAGAGTTTTAATCATTTATGTGACCCGAATGAGTTCTACGCCGAGTTCTTTTCACTATTAAACACGCAATTTAATGACACTTTCCCACTAAAGACTAAAAGTATTTACACAAAGTTCTTATTTAGTGATTGGGCGACTCCAGGTATTCGTAAAAGCAGGGAAAACCTTTTTGAACTTTATGGCCTAAAGCAACATATGAATAACACAAGCTTTCATCAGTATGTTGCTACATATTCTAAGACTTTTAAAAGTGTATGCAAAATAGCTAAAGCTCTTTATATTAGCAATAAAATAAAATCAGCCGATGATAAAATAAAAACTACCTGGCAAATAATAAATAATGAAACAGGTAGGAAAAAACAGCGTAATACTGAATTTAATTTAGAAACTGCACATGGCCCCATAAACTCAGATGTAGAAATTGCTCAGGAATTTGAAAACTTTTTTGCTAATATTCCCATTAAAACTACTGAAGCTTTAAATTCCTCACCCGCGCGTTCTGCTGATTTACTTATAAAGAATGTTAAGGCATGCCCCTCGGAGTTTAGTTTTCAACATACGAACCCCCAGGCTGTTATAAAAGCTTTTAAAGATCTTAAAATTAAATCAACAGAAGATCTCTGGGGAATGTCTGTAAAAGTTTGTAGATCTATCATTGAAACGATTGCGCCCTATTTAGCTTTCATATTTAACATCAGTATAGACCAAGGAGTCTTTCCGGATCTCATGAAACACAGTAAAGTAGTTCCTTTATTCAAAGCCGGTGATAGTAAAGAACCCAACAATTATAGGCCTGTGTCAATTCTGCCAGTTCTCAGTAAGGTGTTTGAAAAGTTGATGCTCAATCAAATGTTACGCCACTTTAATAAAAATTCCATCTTTCATGAACAACAGTACGGTTTCACCAAAGGGCGTTGTACCACTGACGCCGGTGTCACCCTAATAAAGAACATTTTTAACGCCTGGGAAGAAGCACAAGATGCCATTGGAATCTTTTGCGACCTCTTAAAGGCGTTCGATTGCGTCAACCATGAGACACTTCTGCTGAAACTTGAGCACTATGGGATTAGGAATTTAGCTCTTGATTTACTAAAGTCGTATCTAAAAGATAGAAAGCTTAATTTTCAAGTAAACGGCGTAAACTCATTGGGGTCTGAAATGGCAATGGGCGTTCCTCAAGGTTCGATATTGGGTCCATTCCTCTTTTTAGTTTACATTAATGATTTACCACAATTACTTCAAAATCAACCGAAGATGGTGTTATTTGCAGATGACACATCATTGATCTTTAAGATAGACAGACGGGCACAAAATCTTGACGACGTGAATAACTCTATTCTTCAGGTCCAAGATTGGTTTACGGTAAATAATTTGGTACTAAATGAAAAGAAAACCAAATGCATTAGATTTAAATTACCAAATGTTAGAAGTAGCGAATGTGACATCATACTGAATGGAGAAAAACTAGAATTTGTTGATCAAACGGTTTTCCTGGGAATCACGCTAGACGAGAAATTACAATGGGGACCTCACATAACATCTCTTGCGGGGCGGCTTAGCTCGGCCGCTTATGCTGTTAGGAAGATAAGACAGTTAACAGATGTAGAAACCGCGCGTTTAGTCTATTTTAGCTACTTTCACAGCATTATGTCGTACGGCATTTTACTATGGGGTCGAGCTGCTGACATTGAATCTATCTTTATTTTGCAAAAGAGAGCTGTCAGAGCCATTTATAATCTACGTCGCCGCGAATCTCTCAGGGAACTATTTAAAAGGATTAATATTATGACGGTACCTTGCCAATTCATTTATGAAAATATTATGTATGTAAGAAAAAATCTACATCTTTTTAATAAAATAAGCGATAGACATAACTTTAATACAAGAAATAAAGATAAAATACATCAACCATTTTTCAGATTAGCCAAAGTACATACATCTTTTATGGGGTACTGTGTTAAATGTTACAATAAAATACCTTGTGATATATTGCAATTAAATGAAAGAAAATTTAAAACTCACATTAAACGTACACTTTGTAAACAAGCATACTATAAATTAGAAGATTATATCCAAGATAAGAAAGCTTGGAAACATGCTGGTCCTGCTCCATAGGACAATCTAGAGTCTAGACAAAATCAAACTGGTTGCTAATTTAATTGTAAATTTTTTTATTCTTTTTTTTTTACATTTATTACTCACACCCTGACTAATTACTTGTATTTTGTTTTTTAATTAAAATCGTATTGCTTGTACCATGTTTGTAAATATGTGTGCACCATGTATCTATCAGATAATTAATTTATATGTCATGGTTTCGTTTTTAATTCTTTTACCTATTGTGGTATAGTAATTTTATTGTAGGTGCATCGTCCTCACATGTTATTATATAATTAATGTACCCATGCAAAATATTGTACCTAAACGTTTTAAAAGAGTAACGGTGGAGTTTCTTGCCCGTTCTTCTCCATACGAAAACTACCTTTTGGAATGGGCGACTAGAATCAATTCTATTTTAAGATAATTTTTGACGTTCAAAAGTGCCTTTTATGTGCCTATTTGAAATAAATGCTTTGACTTTGACTTTGAATCGGCGGAACGTTAGGTATCAATAAAGCCGTTGATAGCACTGAACATGTAGTTGCTGACGTGGCTCCCGCCGACTGGCACCGAAGTATTCAGTGAACATGTAGTTGCTGACGTGGCTCCCGCTGACTGGCACCGAAGTATTTAGTGAACATGTAGTTGCTGACGTGGCTCCCGCTGACTGGCACCGAAGTATTCAGTGAAGCTAGCAGGCGGTCCTGTCATCATCGTCCGCCTTCATAGGCTCCAAAATAGATATACCTAACCATGATGAAGATACCACTGGAAGATTTAATGTTAGTATAGTCCAACACTTACTGAGCAGGTACCAAGACAATTTTTTCACAACAAAGGTCAATTATTTTGCACGAACTAGTTTCCCACGCACGTCGTAGTGTCCGGAACCCTGGCACCAGGATCAGATACTAGGAAGTGTTACCCGTTTACAAGCAAAGCCTGTGTTGTGGTAATACAGATAATCCCCTTCCCAGAAAAAATGGTGTCCACTGAACTACGCTCTCTTGGTAATCCGCACTGCAAGGAGCCACTTCTAGGAATTATGTTAATGACACAATAAATTAGTAGTAGGTACATCTACTGTGTGCGCGTGAGAGCTGCAGGGAGCTGATCAAAGACTATATGTACATTCTCTATGGAGCTGATGTAGAACACGGAAGAGGACGAATCGACTTACAACTCTTTTAATTCACATTAAGTTATAGGTACTGATTTGAAATTAGATTGGTATAACTTTGTTGCGAAAATCTAAAAAGCCAATCAATCTCCCTAGCCGTTTCCTAACTATGTTGGGGTCGGCTTCCAGTCTAACCAGATGCAGCTGAATACCTGTATTTTATATGGAGCGATTGCCTATCTGACCTCCATAACCCAGTTACTGGGTAATACGATACCCCTTGGTAAGACTGATTGTCAGACTTTCGGGCTTCTGATGACCCGTAACGACTGTCAAAGATCTACGAATGACAGACGGGACCAACGGCTTAAAGGGCTTTCCGAGGCACGGAGAGTCTTGGTAATGTAGGTAAAGATTGTCATCCAACCACGGAAGAACCGCGGCAAGCTTAGCTTAACCTGATCGATCGACCCATGCGGCTATTATTACTTAGCCACAAAACCTAAAAAGCCAGCCACAGTTAAATCTGTTTTTACATAACATTAATTTGCAAAGAGAAAAACTAATAGAATTTATTTTTTGTCAGGAAAGTTAAGCAATGCTCGTCTAACAATAACTGTGATGACATCAACAAAAACTGAATTACGTGTATTACTTTCTATCTACTTATTTTTTATGAACGTCAGAACCATCCGTAGGCTATTGCAAAGTTCTAGCCCCTTCAACGTCATTTTAACAGGTGTGGTTTTCAACTTAAAATTGGACGAATAATAAAGGAATATAAACCATAACTATATAAAGTAACCATTAGTTCTAAACGCAATGTCAAGCTGTATTATACTGCTGAAGTGTTCGCTCAGTGAGACGATCGTGTTCCGAGCGCTTGCGGCGCGCGTTGATGTCTTTTCAACGAACCAGCTGCAATACGTCACTGTTCGAATATGTATCATTATATCGCTTGTCCGGAAGAATACAGTATCATGTCAAAATTTGGCACTAACTGACTTAATACAGTTCGACTAAAAAAAGTACGTTCTACCTTTTAAATTAGGTCGAAAATCGCTTTCACCTTGAATAAAAAAAATAGGATAAATACTGATACATATTAATAATAAAAAATAATCTGTTTATCTTATGGATATACCACAATATTTTGAGTTAAAAACTTTAATCGCATCTCCTGAAAAAGTACGTTTTTAGAGTTAATACAGTATTCTTGCGGGCAAGCGATATGTAATAAAATTTCTTGTTCTCCGTTATTTTCCGTTATTAGGTAATATTTTTTTCTCTTTCATTTTGTCTAACATAGAAGAAACATAAAACCGATTTCATGAAATATTTCCAGGTTTTCAGATATTAAAAGTAAATTAGTATGTTAAGGGGCTTACAGGATCTAAACACAAAAAACGCAAGTTTTAGAAACAATAAAAGTATATGATCGGCTACTCACTGCAGTATACAAAATCAGAAAAATATATGATATTCTTCAGGATATATGCTAGGTAATACAACTAAATTGATATGATAGAAAAAAATCATGAAGATACCTCTAAAAACTTTATTTTTACGATAAAATCCATACGTACTATACATACAATTATTCTGATTTTTAACCGACTTCAAAAAAGGAGGTTCTGTATTCGACCCGTATGTATGCATGTATATATGTATGTTTGTATGTCCGCAATTTTCTCAAAAACTCATGAACCAAATTTGATAATTCTTTCACTGATGTGATCTACATACTTTCAGGAAGGTTATAGTATATAATACATTAGGTAATTATTCTTATATACGAAGTTGTATGCATAAATGTACTGCATCTCCGGCATATCGATGCGGATTTTGATGATTCTTCCAGTCGGTCTCTTCAATTCTTCAATGCACTAGTGTTAATTGAATTTGTGTGGGGTAGGTACAACTAAAAAGTGAAAAATAAAAACTTTTTTACAAAAAAAACACTACAACGTGATAAATAACTTTAATTTCGGAAGTCGGTGTCAAAAAACGAAAATGCGGAACCAACGACACCAACTTCCGAAATTAAAGTTATTTATCACTTTGTAGTTTTTTTTTTGAAGTCGGTTGTTTTTTTTGGAAAAAAGTTTTTTTTGTCAAATTATTCTGCAAGCAACATACTAAAGCACTGGTGTTTTAATTTTTTAGTCCAAACAATAGATTTTTTTGTAAATAGATAATTGCTTCATATTGTGCAATAAATTACCAGCGTTGTGTCATCGCGCTTCTCTTTCTTCTCTATGCAGTCCGACAGTGACCGCGCTTTAGGTCATGTAGTCCCCTTAGTGTAGAGTATGCATTCTACCTACTCAGGAGTTTGAGCGTCAGGTGACGTCATAACAACAACAAACACGTTAACTTGTGCACGTTGCATGTTAACAGATAAGATAACAGACAAGTTTACTTCTAGTTTCCCGAGGCGAACAGTTTAGTCTATAATAATTAATTCAATGTTTGTTAGCAAATAATATTTATCAGCAATGATTTTTAGATATTAAAAGTCAACCTGGTTCAGTTTGGTTAAACAGACTTTTTTTTTGAATGGCAAAATTCTATATTTCGATAATCGTAATTATTATAAATAGCCATGTTTATAGTCATCGAAGAATTAAGAACATGATACGGACAAAGCCGCGGGTTAAGCTAGTGGTGAATGAGTAGCTAGTTATTCTTTAAGAATTAAGAACATGATACGGACAAAGCCGCGGGTTAAGCTAGTGGTGAATGAGTAGCTAGTTATTCTTTCAGAGTACAGTTTGTGTTGTAGCTGTGAAGTATGTCAGGGGAACTTCTCACTCGGCAGGTGTCATCAATTATCAGATATCCCGCTCATAGGTAATTCTACGCATGTTTTTAAAAGATTCTAAATTCCACAGATCTATACGTTTCTGAGATTATTATTATTTGATGATAATAATCTGCGTATCTCGTGAGATGACTGCCATCTAATAATTATTTATGCACGCTAACGTGTTGCATAATAACGAGATTAATGTTTGTTACTTGACCAGAACCACGCTGGGCCCCACCGCCCCCCGGCCCCCGGCCCCCGCGCCGCCGTGACCTCTTGAACGATTTGAATTAATCATTTAATTAGCATACTTTAGGTTCTAAAAAGTAAACGTTTTTCTTTATTTGGAGCATGTAAAAACAGTTGGAAAGTATCATATTATAATCGTAAATGTATTTATTTCCAACTTTACCATAAAAGGGCTATTATAGCCTCATAGTGTTTGGATTGGGCCGTCAGCGCCAGGAGCTCTTAGAACTACGTCGTTGTGTTTTTCGCTCTGAACTCTCTCACTCACTCACTGTGTCTCTGTCAGACACATTTTGATATGAGATATTATTATGCTCATCTGTAGTAGTTACTCGCGGCAGGTTCATTAGCAAATAAATCACATCACTTATCATCACGTTACGATCAATCGCTCTTGTACTTGCAGATGTCATTAATGAACGTTATTGAATAACTTGCTCTTGAGAGTTCTCCATGTTTTGTTAAGCTTTGGGTAGGTATAGATATCGAGACTGACGATAAATAAACCCCATTAGGAGCACAAACGTTAGCATTCTGTACAATTATCTCAAACTGCTACAAATGAGTAAAAATTTATATTTTTAATTATTTATCATCATTTAAGCTTCTGTAAAGTTTTACTCACGCTCATAAGAATTGATAAAAACAATCATTATCTTTTCGATAAGAAAGTCATACTAAAAGAAAAACATAATAAATAATAAATAGATACTACGGGTTCCACCCACTTACTAACGTGGGCTTAGTTGTAATAGTAAGTGTGTCTGAAGAATGTCAGTAGCATGACGTCACTAGTCTAGAGTAAGTCAACGTGTGAACATCGTCGTTAATGTCAGTAGGATGACGTCACTGGTCTAGAGTAAGTCAACGTGTGAACATCGTCGTTAATGTCAGTAGGATGACGTCACTAGTCTAGAGTAAGTCAACGTATGAACATCGTCGTTAATGTCAGTAGGATGACGTCACTAGTCTAGAGTAAGTCAACGTATGAACATAGTCTTTAATGTCAGTAGGATGACGTCACTAGTCTAGAGTAAGTCAACGTGTGAACATCGTCGTTAATGTCAGTAGGATGACGTCACTGGTCTAGAGTAAGTCAACGTGTGAACATCGTCGTTAATGTCAGTAGGATGACGTCACTTGTCTAGAGTAAGTCAACGTATGAACATCGTCGTTAATGTCAGTAGGATGACGTCACTGGTCTAGAGTAAGTCAACGTGTGAACATCGTCGTTAATGTCAGTAGAATGACGTCACTAGTCTAGAGTAAGTCAACGTGTGAACATCGTCGTTAATGTCAGTAGGATGACGTCACTAGTCTAGAGTAAGTCAACGTGTGAACATCGTCGTTAATGTCAGTAGGATGACGTCACTAGTCTAGAGTAAGTCAACGTGTGAACAAAGTCATTAATGTCAGTAGCATGACATCACTAGTCTAGAGTAAGTCAACGTGTGAACTTCGTCGTTAATGTCAGTAGGATGACGTCACTAGCCTAGAGTAAGTCAACGTGTGAACATTGTCGTTAATGTCGGTACCTAGCATGACGTCACTAGTCTAGAGTAAGTCAACGTGTGAACATCGTCGTTAATGTCGGTAACATGACGTCACTAGCCTAGAATAAGTCAACGTGTGAACATAGTCTTTAATGTCAGTAGGATGACGTCACTGGTCTAGAGTAAGTCAACGTGTGAACATCGTCGTTAATGTCAGTAGGATGACGTCACTAGTCTAGAGTAAGTCAACGTGTGAACATCGTCGTTAATGTCAGTAGGATGACGTCACTAGTCTAGAGTAAGTCAACGTGTGAACATCGTCGTTAATGTCAGTAGGATGACGTCACTGGTCTAGAGTAAGTCAACGTGTGAACATCGTCGTTAATGTCAGTAGGATGACGTCACTAGTCTAGAGTAAGTCAACGTGTGAACATCGTCGTTAATGTCAGTAGGATGACGTCACTAGTCTAGAGTAAGTCAACGTGTGAACATCGTCGTTAATGTCAGTAGGATGACGTCACTAGTCTAGAGTAAGTCAACGTGTGAACATCGTCGTTAATGTCAGTAGGATGACGTCACTAGTCTAGAGTAAGTCAACGTGTGAACATTGTCGTTAATGTCAGTAGGATGACGTCACTAGTCTAGAGTAAGTCCAACTGTACCAACTCGAGCGTGCGATATTATTTAGTTTCTAGTTCACCGCCTATTTATTTCGCTAGTTATACTGCGATATGTTACCTTGTAAGGTTTTGTATTTATGACGTCTTAGCCAGTTCGAAGCCGCCTGTTGTGATCCTCTTAGATTGACCGTTACATGAGCCACTCGCCGGTGTTTGTGGTTTATGGAACGGCTAGCCTTTCTTCGTCACCCGCGACACAATAGCTGAACGTTTTGAACATATCACAATTGAGTTGGTTAATACTTCTGTATTCCTTATTACTCCAAAATACTCGCGATCAAAGTAAGTACAGAAATATCTTTCAAAGTCAAAGCATTTATTTCGAATAGGCACATAAAAGGCACTTTTGAACGTTAAAAATTACAATAAAATAGAACTGATTCTAGTCGCCCCTTCCAAAAGATAGTTTTCGTGTGGAGAAGAATGGGCAAGAAACTCCACCGCTACTCTTTTAACATGTTTTACAATATTTTGCATGGCATCCTGCCGTTTCGCCGAAAAGATTTTGACAAAATTTCATTATCCAAACAAATTTTAGCAACCTTTTTTTCTACCAATGCAATATTTGGAAAGATTTTAGTACACAAATTTTCATTTGGTCAAATTTTTACTCGGCAGAATATTACTTGGGATAATGTCATTAAGGCATTTGGTCTTTAATCAAATGATTTATTACAGCAAACAATCTTTTCACAATGAACATTTAGTAAAATTTTCGCTGTGAAAAAAAAATACAAAAATATTTTTTTTTGGGAATTATATAATTAAAAATTATAATTTATAAAACGAGTTAGAATTTATAAAACGGGAATTATAAAACGAGCGAATAAAAAAAAACTTAGCGACTATAGAATGCAAGAGCGAGCAAAGGGCACCCCGAGGTTAGGTTTGGTTAGGTTACTTTAAACCCTTTACACAGAAATAGGGGCCCCGCGAAGCGGGGCTCCGTCGACACTGGATGCAAGAGCGAGCGAAGGGCACCCTGAGGTTAGGTTTGGTTAGGTTACTTTAAACCCTTTACACAGGAATAGGGGCCCCGCGAAGCGGGGCTCCATCGACATAGGATGCAAGAGCGAGGGAAGGGCGCCCCGAGGTTAGGTTTGAAAAATATGTTATACCAACTGAAATATTTGACTAGATAAAAAATGGTAAAAGTACTAGTTGGTGAACAAGTTATTGTTCAAACGTTCACTTGCCAAACATAGGTTTTCGTAACAATTATTTGTAAAGAGATTTTTTGGTAAGTGATAATTTGGCAAATGAAATTATGCGAAAATTTGTTTGGGAAGTGATAATTTGGCAATTTCTTTTCGGTAAAACAAGGGAGACCCATTTTGCATACATTAAACATATAATCATATGTGAAGACCATGCACCTAAAATAAAAGAATTAAAAATGAAACCATGACACATTGATAGATACATGGTGCTCACATATTTACAAACATTGCAAAAGTAGAGGACTTCCATAAAAAAAAAAATAACAAGTAGGTAAGTCAGGGTGCGAGTTAAAATAATTACAGAATGTAAATCAATGTCAAAAAGAAAAAAAATACAATTAAATTAGCAATCAGTTTGATTTTGTCTAGACTCTAGATTGTCCTATGGATCAGGACCAGCATGTTTCCAAGCGTTCAATTTATTCAATTTATAGTACGCTTGTTTACAAAGTGTACTTTGAACTAAGATCGAATATGCTTTGCTTTCTCTCGTCACTCAACTGAATTTAGTATGAAAGTCACAATCTTCTTCGACTTTCCCTCACTGCTGAGGATCGCGAACACATGCGACGCGTCTCATGCGGTCTTCTGCAGTGTGGACGGCTTGGTACATGCTGATTCCAACAGTCTTACTAAAGTCACAATGCTGAATATTTATCTAATACAAAAAATAAAACCATCTTTATTTACCCAAATAATCATAACAACCTTGCACAATTCATGTAAGTAACAAATAAGCACTAAAGGTAGGTAACATTTTTGTTTGGTATGTATCGATAGCCTCGGTAAGTAAGTAGGTACCTACTTATTTTAGTTGTTAACATGAACAGATTCACTCTGTTCCCCGTACTAGTTCAAACTGTATTACGGTGGAACAGTTTTCCGCGTGCTCGACAAATTAATGTACTTGTAGCAGACTTGTGACAAAATGATTAAGTATTCTGATTACAAAAGGATTTTTAATAAAAAAGCAACAAAGTAAAGCACAAGTAAAATTAGGGAAGGTAAACATAAAAAAAAAAACAAACAAAAAAGTAAACTTGATTTTTCTAAACTTGGACGTTAAAGTTGACATAGTATAAGCATGGAAAATATTTAGATGCTTTGTTTGTTTACATAGTGTTTTGTTGTAATTTTTATTATAATTGTGTATGTTTATTATCAAAACCAGTAGCAAAGTAATTTAAAGTCAGAATTGAATTAATAGTATGGGTTATAATTATACTGTCCATCTTGTTTAAATCTGTAGAGAATGTACGGTGGTGTGAAGTGACGTGAAATGTGTAATGTAGGTATATGTATCCATTGAGGTAATATGTTATGTATCATGCATTTAGGTGATTTATTTCATTATCTTGTAATTTTCAGTATTAAATAATAGTCATGCTTGTAAGCTTGACTATTAAGATTACGAATTTGGATTTACTTTGATATTTTGTTATATATACATGAATGAATGGTCCTAGGAATTTAAAAAATCTGTTTGCAAATGAAGTTTTACAGTAAGGCACGGAGTAATCAATATCTTGCCTTCTTCTTGTCGTAAATTCAGGTGCATTATTGTGTTGAGTAAGTATTATGTCTCTGATGAATATTCGAAATTATCAGTTCTTACAATAAGGCGACTCTTACTGTAAGGACTGATAATTCCGAGTATAACAAGTGAGTGGGGTATCCAAATCTCCTAAGACGCATTACCTTAAGAACAGCACGTTGCGCTCGTTCTAAACGAATAAGAACGGTCTGGAAGCACCCCCCATGCAGTAGGTAATAGAGTAAGATAAATTAGACTGGCACAACGAAAGATACACTAATAGTGATAAATTAGACGGACAAAAGCAACGCATATTTTTAAATATACCTATATATAAGTTTTCTGACTCGGGAGGTTAGCGTTGAGACATGTTCTTGCCAGTTTAAATGTTGGTCGATGATCAATCCGAGGTATCTTAATGAGGAACATACATAATCATAATTAATATACCATTTAAATAGTATTGTATAAACAAGAGCACAACAAAGTTTAGTTATTCAGCTGTGATCCTTGAACAAGGACGCTGCTACTTCGACGCTTTCGTGGGAAAAAATGATCTGTTGGACTTAAATAGCCGCTTAGAATACAGTTTCTAAAATCAATATTCTTAAACTATTTAATATTCATCACATTAATGTTAATTCTGTCATTTTATAGGTATGTTACTTACTGACAAAACACCTCGATCTTGTGAAATAAATGTTAATCCCAACTAACATTATGTATGTGAAAGTCGGTCTGTCGTGTTCCTCTTGCATACAGGTAGCACATGACCGGGAATAATGTATACATTTGTTCGGTAGGGATAAAAACTCAGCCTTTAGGGCTGATATTTCCATCGTTAGGTAACCTTAAGGCGGATCACACACTACGACGCACCACGCGTCGGGGAGCAGATAACGCGCCCCCGCGCGTGATATTTTACATATAAATTCAATAAAAACGCGCTTCCGCGCGTGGAATTTGGCTCCGTTTCCCGCACCCCGCAGCGTAATGCGGTGCAGTGGGTGGAGCTTCTTAAATGAAGAAAAAATGTGGCGGTTTGACAGATTTTCTATGCAAAAGCTATGAAATCGCAATTTTTTATCCTCAAATAAAAGTTATCTGAAGATTGAAAAATAGGCCTAATATCACTTAATCGTTAGGGTAGGGTTCCACGTCAGTGAACTGACAGAGTTCTATTACTGTTACTAGCACAGCTCCCACACCCTGTTGATCAGCAAAGATGTCAGTATCCTCAAGACCTACCGTCACATTATTATTTTAGAGCGTGCGTCATGCGCTGCGCGAGGCGAGGGTCTGTTGTCAAGAAAGTGTAGTGTCAGAAACTTCTTCGATTAGTGCACAGAATTAGAGTGAGCTAATGGCATAAGGGCTACCTTTCAGTAACACTAACAACAAACTAATGACAAACCCCAGGCGATCATAATCTAGAAATTAAGAACGCAACTTTCACAAAGATTATGTTGAAATGTTACTGTTTAGTAGGTACTTACTGAGTACCTTCTACCATGTTGTGACGCAGAACATACGGGTAGACAGTGAGTTGAGCAAAGTGCACTCACACTCCGCCGCTGAGTGCGAGTGGCCGGCGCCGACTGACTGCGCACCACACCGCACTTTAGACTTGCTCCGTGCTGTTCTGTGGACAACATGCAGATACTTACCCCAAATGTGTGTCGCGACAAGTAATAGTGAGGTGAAGCTGCTACCGTCCTGATAGTGCACTGAATATATTCGACACGCACTATACATACAATATGTAGGTACTTGTAATATGACAAGGATTTCTGCACCTCAACAGAGCATTCTGAAAAACTGAAACAATTGCTATAACGAATACGCAGTGATTTTGTTATTTTAGTATTGACAATAGAGAGAGCTTCATTCACTCAGTCGCAGACATGCACAAGATGGCATATGATAGTAAGATGCTCCAACTCGCTCGGGGTTACGATAAAAATTCTGATATCGATCACATATCGTAAACACATGATAAGCGCACTATCAGCAGGTTCTGTGAGATGTTGTGACATGTGTCGGCTAATATGGGACAAGTGTCGGGTAATGTTGACGCTCGTTATAGACGTTTGTTTGCTTCCTAATGTCACGGGGGGTGTGAGGGGGTGTCGTGGGTTCCGCGCGCACCTACACGGTCGTCGCCGTCTCGCGAGTCCCGTGTGCTAACGCTGACAGTTCGCGTCATTAATCATTCTTGACTAGTAACGTCTAGTTCTGTGACCACCGCCGAGGACACAATCCTGCTGGCATTTTGAAAATAATAATAACTCCACTGCCGTATCTCTACGTTGACGTTGTGGTGGGGCTTGCCCGCTCCGAACTCCGCTCCGCTCCTGTGCTGGAAGAGTTTACTATGCCGGAAAAGGTCTACGGTGAGGTGCCAGACCAAGAGAGACACAGAAACGCACAGGGCAGCATGTGTCGAGCTGTTGGGCAGTAGTGATCCCACGGACCCTATCTCCCGGGAGAAGTCTTGTTCCTCACCTCTGGCTTCTTTATTGGGCGGCTGGAGTGAACAATGACGAGGAACAGAGCTCCCACTTCATTCTTGCCTTTATTGGCCGGCGTGAGTGGAGATTTGCTAGAGCAAACGTGCTCGGAGGAAGGAAGTGTTCCAGTAAGTTGCTGGTAGAGATCTTGACGTACTTCCAGGATTGTTCTGATAGCCGTGGAATACCTCTCTACTCCTCATAAACACCTTTGGACTTGTTGCCCCTCTTGTCGCTACGACACTATGTGCTAGCCACCGTTTTCGGGGCTCCATTATTGAGTGTGCAAGTCACCCCCTGCTATTTTATCTGTGAAATAATATCATTTGTCAGGCAGGGGACATAGTCCTTCCATAGTTTAAGGATACCGATTCACTATAATCAACTAAAACCCATAGCCCAATATATTTTGTTCCCATGTTCTGCAATAGTCCTGCACCAACCGGGGGTTGTCCTTGGGTGCACTTGCGTAGTGCATAGGTACAGGGATAATCGACGGTTGGTGCCTCCTTATCATTAAAAACGTCTAACGAGCCTCTGCGAGTTGGCTTCAGCCCCTCGTACGCCTTCCTAAGGTCTGGGACCCTAGGTCCCGAGATATGTCAAAGACGAAATATGATAATAATAACAATAACAACCGGTAGCTTAGACCCCGCTCGGCCGCTCCCGACACCGGTGGACTATTTTTTTTATATTTTTAATAAATGTTTTTTATACTTATTTTTTATATTTTAAGAAATATTTAAAAATGTAATTAGATATGTAAATAAATAAATTGAAAAAATAATAATAAATTATTTATTTCCATAAGTAATGTACAGAGTAGGTATGCGCAGCATTGACAGCGTAGGACTTACAAGTGCACAGAGATTTAATCAATAACCCCCATGCTAGGTGGAACCTGTGTTACAGGGGATAATGATCTGAGTTTGATAGCCTTCATTATTTAGGTGAACACAACAACGTTTTTCGACAAATTCGACAAAGCGGGCTCGAAAGTAGCCAGGGGCACATTTGATTTAAATGTACTATGGATACATTTAACAAAAAATATATATATACAGGGTTAATTTTCAAAGACCACCCAAAGTTAAGGGTGTGATACAGACAACCAAACTGCACAAATTTCTCCATGGGACCAATATCGTAATCGCGAAAAATTTATCCGCTGTCCCATAGAAAACTTCAATACCTACTCGACCTAAACGGCCACTGTTACAATTAAAATTTTGTATCTGTAGTGACAAACTAGTGGGTATGGTAATATGAAACAACAACTATCTCAAACACTGTTTATTAAAAAAAACTGGTTAAGTAACATTACTAATAAATAAGTTTACTAAAAAAATAACAAATTGTTGCCAGCCAGCTAATAAGGAAATATAGAGAGCGAAGGTCGTGGGGGGTTGGAGATAAACCCTGTACTGTTCCGTTTGAAATGAGTATAAGTTAAAAGTTAATAATTATTATAAAACTAAGGAGAAAGTATCCTTCCAGTTATTGTTTAATTTAAAATCTATTAAATGGGCGCCAGGGACTTTGAGAGTCCCGGATCCCGGAGCCGACGAAGGTGTCCAATACTATTCCGGACGGGGTAGGATGTCGAACCCGAGATCCACAAATTAAATTGTGATGCAGGCCGGTTTCCAGTATCGAAAACCGGACCCAGACAATCAACTGGTTCCTACGGGAACCGTAATAAGGTATAATAAAAAGTTAAAGTAGGTAAAAGAAAAAACCGTCCCGCCTGCGCGCTAACGCTAGACGGACTATGCCGGCCGCAGTCGTCTCCACACGAGGCTTCGCTGTGCTCGAGGAACGGGTCTCGCGTCCAGGCCCCAGACGGTCCTCTAGGTCCTGGCGGCGAGACGAATCGCTCGAGGTGCCTCTCGGTTGTCGTAGGGAGAAAGCACTTGACTGCAAGATTCTTGACCGGCTGGAAAGCTGCCTGCGTATGCGCAATTTGGAATCCTTTTAGAACATGTAACAAGTTTAGTGGAATCACCTAAGCTTGTCGTAGGGCCGAAAGATGCCAAGTCTGGTGCAACAAACGAAGAGGTTGGTTTGGGCGGCTCATGGAACTGTGCCCTGCTATGGAAACCTAGCTCCAGTTGTCTACACTTCTCTTTTAACTCGTCCAGCGTGTTGATAATCAAAATTGACAACCCCGACGTATATTCCGGTCTCATGTTGAATTTGATCCGTGCTAAACGATTGCGTTCTGGAACCCTATAAGAAAGTCTATTGTAAAGATTCTCCATGACTGCTATATATATACAAGACAGCTCAGTCGACCCCTGCGTTCTGTTAGTTATTTCAGAAATGAGACGCATATCGTAATCAGGCGGAGCGAAATCTGTGATTAACTGCTTCTTCAGTTCCGCCCATTCACCAACCAACGCTTTTATTCCCCGGTACCATAATAATGCTCCGTCCGAGAAAAGATCCAGAGCAGATTGATGTAAGGAAGCTTCGCTAATACCCCTGGCCTCGCAAAGCTCCTCAAGACGCTCAATAAATGCTTTCACGCAACCTGTACCGTTAAATTTATGATCTAGGGATTTAACAGATTCCTTCTTGCAGGAAATGATGACGTCCTTCGTCTGTAAACTTGACGGTACATTTGGTGTCTCCTCGGCGGATGTAAACGACTGATGGAAGCTCGCGTTAACCGAATCAATTTTTGATAAATAACCGCTAAGTTGCTTGTCAACGTCTTCGTAAACGGCACTAAGATTAGTTGGTGGAGTTACCCTACTCAAACGATGAAATAGGTGGAATGCTAAAGCCTTAGCGCGGTTAAATTTTTTAAAACTGGAAGGGTACTTATCTAATACTTCACCAATTTCTGGCAACTTGGCCTTAATTGTTTGTAATTCGGTTTTCGGATCTATATTTGTCTCCACTATATCGTCAGAACGTACCGATTTACTAAGTTCCCTAATTTGGACACGTAGTTCCTCTACGGTTGAAGCAGGTTTCGCGTCTCGGACCAGTACTTCATATATGAGCTCGTCTTTGCGAAGTAAATTAAATGTAATGGGTCGTTCCATTTTGTAAAAATTTAAAAAAATAATTTAAAAAAGAAATGAAACCAAACTAAAGTTATAACTGGCTGTCACAATGTACAATACCGAGCAAAGTGTAAGCATTATCAATAGTAAACACAGTTACATAAATAGCAGTCTTATGGAGTAAGTTTAAATTTTAATACCAGGCTTTTAATTTCAAGTACAATAGTCCTGGTGTAATGTTTTGGGACACAAGTAAAATAAAATTGTAAATTGTATATAGCAGCAAGAAGTGTAAAAAATGTAAAAAGTAAATAAAAGTGTATAAAACAGTACAAACATAAACATGAACACGTTAACAAAGGATTCCACGCGACGGTTTCTTCTTAAAATTAGAATAACTGGAAGGCCCACGGAACAGCACTCTGGCTTGTAAGGTACAGCAATAGACGTAACCTCTATCTCCAACCAATACACACGTTGGTCGCCACTTTAACACTTTAACACTAACGGCTGAATTTTTATTCGCGATTACGATGTTGGTCTCTTGGACAAAATTGTTCAGTTTGGTGGTCTGTACCACAACCTTAAATTTGGCTGGTCTTTGAAAAATAACCCTGTATATATTTTCTATTAATGTACAGCTCGACCACAGAGTTCACAATTCATAGGTTTTAGTTGCCGTTGACGAACAAAATAATTTAATTTCGCAACCTAATAGAAATATTATAGTAACAATAATGCTTAATTAAATAGATAAAATAAAAATAATTACATCAATAAAAACAACTGTTTGCTATATATGGCCTAGTCTTGAATAATGAATCGCCCAACCGCTGTTTCTACATTATCTGTGGCGGTAATTGTAGTATGTCATCGCAAAAGCTAGTTGGTTGATGTGGCGCGAAGTTCCCGCTCCCCGCGTTAGAATGTTGAAATTGGGCGTCATATTTACCTACGTTATTATTTTTGTATTTTTGATAAAATTGCATGAGTTTAGATAAAATTGTATATGAAACTGCACATAATTAGGTATTCCCCGGTTATTTAACACTTTCATAAGCTACTTATTCGAAATCGAATAGAATTTGTTTACCTCGCAGTAGGTGCGAAAAGTAGTGCATTCTCCTCGGGGATAAAGATGTCGAGGGACTTAGCTCGCCTAAGAGCGAGCTAGAATCCCTCGGTGCACTCAGGATCCTCTTTCGCGAACAGAGCTCCCTCAGTGCGCTCGGGAGCCCTAGAATCCTTCGTTGCGTACAGAATTCAAAATAGCACCCGTGACTTAAGACACTGCTTTATCCCCTTAATGAATAATCTACTATAATACGAGTATACATGTTTGTCGAATGGTCCTACTACAATAGCTGACTGTTAACGTAACCCGACTGGACTTTGAGGATCGAGAAGTAGGAGTCGCGTCACAACACGAACTTCAAGTCGTTCGCGGTGCGTGTTCCGACACACCATCTCGAGAAGTTCCTCAAGGGAGAGTTCTGGCCGAAGGGTGTTGTGTACCTACCGCCGGTTTCGTGGGCGGCTACATGACACCAGTCAGCGAAACACGACGCAGACACTTCGTGTGTAGTTAGTTTCTTAGTGTAATTATAAAGTTGTATGTATTTATAGTATTTTTAAGTTATATTAATATTGTATTTTATGTGTTTTATATGGGCCTTGATGCCTGAAATAAATGTATAAATAAATAATAAAACCCACTCGTGTTCCTTTCTTAGCCTTTTATGTTCCAGGGTAACCCTTTCGGACAGTCCCGCTGAAATGGATGTTACGCCTCAGTACGTCTGGTAGTCCGGTAGTAAAAGGGTGATGGTGGGATCAGGTCGTGGAGCTCTTGCGCATACTCTCCGAAGTACAGTCTGTAGAAAACCGTCAGGCAAGCAACGTTACGCTGATGAGCTAGGCTGTGAAGCGTAGCCACCAACGTCTCGGCGCCTATAAGCGTTTCACCGAGTCAATTTGTTTATTTTTAGGAAATTTGCAATGATGACTGATGAGTTTGAGCTTTCTATAATATTATATCATGGTCGTCCACTTTTTGTTTCCAAATCAGAGCGATTAGAATACATAAGAAAACATGTGTTGGTCGAATGATATTCCGCCATTCAATCAAACAGCTAAGCAAATTACTTGGATCAATGACGCTAACTACCTGCCTAGCCCAGACTTTAAATTTAGTTCCATTTTCTGCCGCCTGGTGTTGCAACCCAATCTGTGAATACGACGTCGACAACCTAACGTCAAAACACTTGTTTTCAAAACAAAGTTGCTTCTCCGAAGTCTCCGGTGCTGCGGGAAGTGCAGCCTCTTCGCCCTGACGTAACAAAGGATAGGCACCCATGCTCACCTCCGCAGCTTCGGCTTGCTGGTCGCCTCTGGCGCCTAGCGTCAGCCACTACGGCTCGCACGGGTGCCTATGCTTTGTTACAGCGGGCGGGGGCTGCTCTCCCTTCGCGCCTCCGGATTTTTATATACACTCTAGGGGTAGCAGCTAAAAGACTACGTGGAGTCGGGGTGTCCCGATTCGGTTTTGGGACAGATTCGACCTTTTGTAACCATAGTTGTTATAAAAAAAAATAAAACAACAAAACATTCATAACGACACTGACACCAGACTCAAATGCCGTAGTTTTTTTTTTACGTTCCGTTTCATCGGTTTTGCACGACATTTCATTCCACAGACAATATACTGGACATACTGGTACAGATTTGGTTGTCAATCGCCCATATTAACGTTTCGTTTTCCCTTTTTATCTGATTAGAGGTTAGAAACAATTTTGTATAAACGGCCTAAGCGTCAGCCAGCCAATTCATTAAATGTTGTATTAGATGAATTGACGGAATATCATTCAGGCCGCTAGTTGAACGGCGCCGTTTATTTAAAAGGCTAGGCAGTTAACTGAACGGCTAATTTAACCAGTTGGCTGCGACATGTGTATGTCGGACACATGTGTGAGTTGTGTACCGCTCGCCAGTATGTAGTGTGTGTATGTCGCCAATTCACTGCACTTAACATTCCCCAAATATTTGTGGCTCTTACTATAACAGCAACATGGCATTCCGCACATGCAGCCGCTCGACTGAGTTTAAGAATCAAAATGTCTTCTCATTACTACAAATGTTAGTTATCTTCATTTGATATAATTGTTTATATCACTGTTAATTACACTTATCCAGAAGTGAGTGTAGTGATGGTACTTATTCTAAGGCTCAGTGACACTGACGGAATGGAATTCGGTTTTATATAAAAGACCTTCGCGTGGCACACGTGTTGCATAATATATTCTGAATAACGCATTAGGCCTATAGGCCACTAAAAGTATATCTCATTTGAATCTTACTATAGTAAGTATATACTATATCTATATCCATACTAAAATTAAAAATTCGAAAGTAACTCTGTCTGTCTGTCTGTGTGTCTGTCTGTCTGTATGTCTGTCTGTCTGTATGTTACCTTTTCACGCCTAAACCGCTGAACCGATTTAGATGAAATTTGGTATAGAGATAGTTTGAGTCCTGGGAAAGGACATAGGATACTTTTTATCCCGATATTGCCACGGGATCAAGACTTATGCGGGTGAAACCGCGGGGCGCAGCTAGTGTTGATATATTTTTAAAATAAACGCCTGATGTGGGGAAGGTCATATTCGCAAATGTGTACCTATATGTGTGTCTCGCGGCCGACTGCTCGCATGACGGCTATCAACGCTAATAGTGTTATCATTATCACGTAGATAAGATTATATGGATGCGATTAGACCGCGATCGGTTGTCGCGGACTAAATAACTCGTAGAAACATGACAAATTGTCTGATGTAGGTATACATAATATTAAACATGTGGCCGTCATGTTTGTAATACGAGTATTCTGAATTGTGATTAAAGTGTTTGCAAAAGAAGGTGGGAAGTGAGATATAAAATAATATTGTAATTAAAGAATGAAGTTCATGTTTTTGTTTCAATTTTAATAAATACTTTAATAATGAAGATAATTATTATTGAGTTGTATGGTTACAAGTTTTTATACGCTAATACAATGTACCGCTTAGTAGGAAAGTTTCCCGGCGTGGTGCATGCAGTTGTGGTCATTTTCCATATGACATGCACGAACGCCTTTATTAATTGGTTTCCAATGTTTTTTTTTTTGGAATTCGTATGTGTTAGGATTTTAATAAGGACTATTAGTCTAAGAGGTGACGGGATTTTTAATAACGATCATGGATACGGTTAGATTTACTTTTATGGTTTATAGAGTAGTCCCTAATGTAAATGATGTCGGTTTGCCTGCTCTCAGTGGTTGCAACTTAAGCGCTTACAAGAGGCTTCATTGTTGCGAAAAAAAAAAACGATCAGAGAAATGGTCAGTTTTAGTGTACAGTTTTAGACAGACCGACATCATTCACATTAGGGAACTACTCTACAACCCATTGAAGTAAATCTAACCGTATCTATGATCGTTATGAAAAATCCCGTCACCTCTCGGTCTATATGTTTAGTAGCGCATGTATATTGACAAGCGAGATAGGGACTACGGCATTTGAGTCTGGTGTCAGTGTCGTTATGAATGTTTTGTTGTTTTATTTTTTTTTATAACAACTATGGTTACAAAAGGTCGAATCTGTCCCAAAACCGAATCGGAACACCCCGACTCCACGTAGTCTTTTAGCTGCTACCCCTAGAGTGTATATAAAAATCCGGAGGCGCGAAGGGAGAGCAGCCCCCGCCCGCTGTAACAAAGCATAGGCACCCGTGCGAGCCGTAGTGGCTGACGCTAGGCGCCAGAGGCGACCAGCAAGCCGAAGCTGCGGAGGTGAGCATGGGTGCCTATCCTTTGTTACGTCAGGGCGAAGAGGCTGCACTTCCCGCAGCACCGGAGACTTCGGAGAAGCAACTTTGTTTTGAAAACAAGTGTTTTGACGTTAGGTTGTCGACGTCGTATTCACAGATTGGGTTGCAACACCAGGCGGCAGAAAATGGAACTAAATTTAAAGTCTGGGCTAGGCAGGTAGTTAGCGTCATTGATCCAAGTAATTTGCTTAGCTGTTTGATTGAATGGCGGAATATCATTCGACCAACACATGTTTTCTTATGTATTCTAATCGCTCTGATTTGGAAACAAAAAGTGGACGACCATGATATAATATTATAGAAAGCTCAAACTCATCAGTCATCATTGCAAATTTCCTAAAAATAAACAAATTGACTCGGTGAAACGCTTATAGGCGCCGAGACGTTGGTGGCTACGCTTCACAGCCTAGCTCATCAGCGTAACGTTGCTTGCCTGACGGTTTTCTACAGACTGTACTTCGGAGAGTATGCGCAAGAGCTCCACGACCTGATCCCACCATCACCCTTTTACTACCGGACTACCAGACGTACTGAGGCGTAACATCCATTTCAGCGGGACTGTCCGAAAGGGTTACCCTGGAACATAAAAGGCTAAGAAAGGAACACGAGTGGGTTTTATTATTTATTTATACATTTATTTCAGGCATCAAGGCCCATATAAAACACATAAAATACAATATTAATATAACTTAAAAATACTATAAATACATACAACTTTATAATTACACTAAGAAACTAACTACACACGAAGTGTCTGCGTCGTGTTTCGCTGACTGGTGTCATGTAGCCGCCCACGAAACCGGCGGTAGGTACACAACACCCTTCGGCCAGAACTCTCCCTTGAGGAACTTCTCGAGATGGTGTGTCGGAACACGCACCGCGAACGACTTGAAGTTCGTGTTGTGACGCGACTCCAACTTCTCGACCCTCAAAGTCCAGTCGGGTTAGTCAGTAAGAGTCTGACACTCCCTTCCGCTCCACACACAGCGCTTCTCCTCCACGTGTATTATACGCACAGCCAAAGTGTGAAACTCTCTGTCTTCCCTCCCACATTTAACCCGTCTGCCTTCAAATCAAGAGTGAACAGGCATAAAAACTTAATAATGGACTCTTAACTGTAATGTCAATAATAAATATAAACATACAAACTTAAAAAAACATAGTACTGATCAGTAAGCTACAAATATGTTACTACATACATACAGTGGCCTCAACAAGTCAGTTGACATTTTTCCACTTCAGCTGTGTTGCCACATTCTGATTAAAAAAAACAGGTACTCCAAAGGGATTACTTGATTATTCAAATAAATATAAGTCAAACGTAGTTTTTATCAACAATATCGTTATAGCAGTTCCAACATTTGGATTACTAAAATTTTTTATTTATTTATTTAAATCATATTCATTTTTTTTTTATCATAATGTGGTGTATCAGAGTTAAAGTGGAAAAATATCAAGTAACTTCTGGAGGCCACTCTACGTCCCCGCCGTAGAAAGCCTCTACGCGGCTACGACGGTGCTACGAATGTCTACGAACGGCGTAGCCTAGCTGCAGCTCAATGTATGGCGATTTTTATTTATGATCCTATGCTGATATGATCACAAGTATTCAAGACTGATTAATGCAACTATTGATTCCTTTATTTATAGTGCCGGCTATTAAATCAATATTAATCGATTGATAGAACGCGATTAGATTTGATACCAACTGCTATTTGAAAACCCCAATCTTGACGACGTGAATAACTCTATTCTCCAGGTCCAAGAATGGTTTACGGTAAATAATTTGGTACTAAATGAAAAGAAAACCAAATGCATTAGATTTAAATTACCAAATGTTAGAAGTAGCGAATGTGACATCATACTGAATGGAGAAAAACTAGAATTTGTTGATCAAACGGTTTTCCTGGGAATCACGCTAGACGAGAAATTACAATGGGGACCTCACATAACATCTCTTGCGGGGCGGCTTAGCTCGGCCGCTTATGCTGTTAGGAAGATAAGACAGTTAACAGATGTAGAAACCGCGCGTTTAGTCTACTTTAGCTACTTTCACAGCATTATGTCGTACGGCATTTTACTATGGGGTCGAGCTGCTGACATTGAATCCATCTTTATTTTGCAAAAGAGAGCTGTCAGAGCCATTTATAATCTACGTCGCCGCGAATCTCTCAGGGAACTATTTAAAAGGATTAATATTATGACGGTACCTTGCCAATTCATTTATGAAAATATTATGTATGTAAGAAAAAATCTACATCTTTTTAATAAAATAAGCGATAGACATAACTTTAATACAAGAAATAAAGATAAAATACATCAACCATTTTTCAGATTAGCCAAAGTACATACATCTTTTATGGGGTACTGTGTTAAATGCTACAATAAAATACCTTGTGATATATTGCAATTAAATGAAAGAAAATTTAAAACTCACATTAAACGTACACTTTGTAAACAAGCATACTATAAATTAGAAGATTATATCCAAGATAAGAACGCTTGGAAACATGCTGGTCCTGCTCCATAGGACAATCTAGAGTCTAGACAAAATCAAACTGGTTGCTAATTTAATTGTAAATTTTTTTATTCTTTCTTTTTACATTTATTACTCACACCCTGACTTATTACTTGTATTTTGTTTTTTAATTAAAATCGTTTTGCTTGTACCATGTTTGTAAATATGTGAGCACCATGTATCTATCAGATAATTAATTTATATGTCATGGTTTCGTTTTTAATTCTTTTACCTATTGTGGTATAGTAATTTTATTGTAGGTGCATCGTCCTCACATGTTATTATATAATGAATGTACCCATGCAAAATATTGTACCTAAACATTTTAAAAGAGTAACGGTGGAGTTTCTTGCCCGTTCTTCTCCATACGAAAACTACCTTTTGGAATGGGCGACTAGAATCAATTCTATTTTAAGATAATTTTTGACGTTCAAAAGTGCCTTTTATGTGCCTATTTGAAATAAATGCTTTGACTTTGACTTTGACCAATGTTTCAGACTTTTCATGAGAGAAAATATAATTTCATAAGAGAAGCCATCACAAAAATGTGATCATTAATCAATAGACACTAGTGCGTATCATGTCTTGTTTGTGTCTGTTAGAAACAAGTTCGCTACTGCTACTGCGCCGCACTTTATGAACAAATATTTATCGATATCATTTAAATATATTTTGTTATTTGATTACAATTAAATTTTCGCTAAAATAAACTCCGGTCTAAAGTCGGTCGTCTTAAAAGTGAATTCCGATTGGAATTCGATCATCAGTTATATTAGTACGAGAGTGTCACTGTGGCGGGTAGAGGAACTAACACATGGAGCGTGTGACCGCGGGTAGTGTGACGTCATCAGGTCACTCCTCGGGCTCGCGCCAGTCAGCGATGCAGACCACACGCTCATTGTTAGAACAAAGAACCACACAATATTTATTGTTCTTCTCATTACCCGCAAATACGTCGATTTTATAGCCGACAAAGTAGTGAGTAGTCGTATAATTAATTATGATGAAGGAGATAATGTTCCAGTTCAAAGTCAAAGTCAAAGCATTTATTTCAAATAGGCACATAAAAGGCACTTTTGAACGTCAAAAATTTTCTTAAAATAGAATTGATTCTAGTCGCCCATTCCAAAAGGTAGTTTTCGTATGGAGAAGAATGGGCAAGAAACTCCACCGTTACTCTTTTAAAATGTTTTAGGTACAATATTTTGCATGGGTACATTAATTATATAATAACATGTGAGGACGATGCACCTAAAATAAAATTACTATACCACAATAGGTAAAAGAATTAAAAACGAAACCATGACATATAAATTAATTATCTGATAGATACATGGTGCTCACATATTTACAAACATGGTAGAAGCAAAACGATTTTTATTTAAAAAAAAAAATACAAGTAGTAAGTCAGGGTGTGAGTAATGAATGTAAAAACTAATTAAAAAAAATTACAATTAAATTAGCAACCAGTTTGATTTTGTCTAGACTCTAGATTGTCCTATGGAGCAGGACCAGCATGTTTCCAAGCGTTCTTATCTTGGATATAATCTTCTAATTTATAGTATGCTTGTTTACAAAGTGTACGTTTAATGTGAGTTTTAAATTTTCTTTCATTTAATTGCAATATATCACAAGGTATTTTATTGTAACATTTGACACAGTACCCCATAAAAGATGTATGTACTTTGGCTAATCTGAAAAATGGTTGATGTATTTTATCTTTATTTCTTGTGTTAAAGTTATGTTAGTGTATAAGATTCCCTAAGGATTAAGAAAAACCAAATACATGATGATAGTTTACTACTTTACGTAGCTTGATGCTGACGCATGCGTGTGAGTAAATCAGTAAGGCAACGAGTGTTTATCATCACAATTTAATGAAACATCTCCAAGAATATGTATTGTCAAGAAATTGCTGCGAATTTCAAGTGTCATCATTCCTTTATATCTAATAGTGTTGGTGCGAGAGCTAAGTGAGTGCGCAGGCGCAGGAGCAACAACTAGCTCACTGACACACGGCGCGCTCGTCACAGCGCAGACCTCGCCGCGCTCTGCGCTCGTGTGAGTGTGAGAGCCGACACATTTGTACTACAAGTACATTAGCGCTATCTGCGTGTCCCATCGGCGACCATCCCGGCTCCTAATTTAGGAGCAATATCAATTTCGTGTGTCGCCGACGCGGGGGAGGGAGGTGCGGGGGTGCGCGGGCGCCGGCGCTATGTGACACACTCGCCACGGAACACACCGGGAGCGAGTGCAACATTCCACGCACATGACGCCAAACTGGACTGCGTGACAGACTGATGCAATGAGTAGGTAAACTTGATCAATCAAGTGTCACTTTTGGACATTCCAGTTTATGTTCATTCATACCTATATTATAATACGTAAGATTAATCATCTTGAATACCTACGAGGTCTTAAATCAAAGCAATTTATATCACGAGACATAAATAACAGTTTCTAATTTAGGTATTTGCATTATATGTTGTTTAAGTAAACGTAAAGATTCATTTAATTTTTATTTATTTTACCTAACGTCACCAGTAATGAGTGAAGATATCAGAATCTATAACTACGAGTAAGTACAAATGGTACCATATACCCGTAACGGTTCCGCGGAGGTTCTGTGTCGCTCGCGGCCGGTGTGTCGCTCGCCTGCCGGTGCGGTGCCTGTGTCGCGCTGCCTCAAAAGCCTTTCCGTGTTCCGCGCCCGCCCCCGCCCCGCGCTCCGCGCCCCCGCCCCGCGCTCGCCCGCGCCTCCACTTCCGCCGCCGCCGCAATTAAACCCGTCGATAAATTTCCAAACTTAATCAAATGACTGCAGTCGCGACTAACGCACAGAGCAGGCTCGGAGCACTCCGAGTGTCGCCGAGTGTCGCCGCGTCCGAGTGGGGCAGAGGTCCAAGTCAAATCATTTGTTTCAAGTAGGACATTAAAATGATCGTTTTAATTGATTGTAGGTGCTTTTCCTTCCTTTCTCATGCCTCCCAAAAGGTAGTTTCATATGGACACGAATGGGGCAAGACACTCCTTAGTTACTCTATTAAAATGTTTTACAATATAGGTACCTAGAATATAATTACTATATACATTATGTACAAAGTATTTAAAATTAAGCAATGACCGACAAGCGATAGATATGTGTAGGTAGGTACATAATAAAGACTATTCTATTCTGAAAGTAATTCAGTTGAAAGTTGGCAAGTGTTCTGTCTCAAGGCGATGTCAGCTAGCTAATTCTTCAACAAAATCAATAGATAGGTGGTCTTGTTTTAACCATTCGGCAATTTTTAACCGACTTCAAAAAAGGAGGTTCTGTATTCGACCTGTATGTATGTATGTATGTTTGTACGCGATTTTCTCAAAAACTAATGAACCAATTTTGATATTTTTTTCATAAATGTGATCTAAGTACTTTCAGGAAGGTTTTAGTATATAATAAATTAGGTAATTATTATTATACAAAGTACAAAGTGAAAAATAACTTTAATTTCGCAAGTCGGTGTAAAAAAAAACGAAAATGCGGAACCAACGACACCGACTTCCGAAATTAAAGTTACTTTTCACTTTGTAGTGTTTTTTTTGAATCGGTTGTTTTTTTAATAATATCTATGTGACACAGAGCTGCTTGCAATTTTTAGTACCTAATTTATTATTTGTTATAATTATGATACATTAGAGCCGGTTGTTTCAAACGGTTGATTAACGTAACATAAGTACCTACGTAGGTACGTCAAATAATAACGCTTTTTTGGTTGGTGTGTCAAGTTCACGTGACGTCATAACCCGCCCTTACATCAGATTATTATTTGTTATATTATGATGACACATTTCTGATATTTTATTATCCTATTCTTCATAATTATGATAATTATAAAGAATGTCTATTTAATCATCCTTACCAAAATGAAGTAGGTGCCTACTTACAATATTTTACGTACTAACTGCTATAAGGATAACAAATATAATAAACAAAAATATTGTACGTGACGAAGTTTTCCTCATGAAATATTGAATTCTATGAAAGGCAGAGTGAGTACGTGCTTGGGTAGATAAGGGGTGATTCAAACGACGGGAATACTTACATTGAAGTTCTGATCAATGTAAACAATTAGCGGAAAACGTGTGAAGTTTACCTTAACCCGTGGTTTAGAGTTGTTACATCAAACGTATTGTATGTTTCGCTTGAGAAACTTCCCTAAACAAAGACAAAGATTACTTTACCTACATGTTACATGTTGTAGAGGAACTATCTACTTCCTTGGGATCAATTGCGTTCTATAGATTCGTAGAATATTAATTATGCAATCGCTTTGCTTACTCAGTACGTGCGCCTAATAGTACGAGTAATTATTTCAGGTTTCGGACTCGATGATCAAAACAACGATGATGACACTATCACGCAGTCGGCACAGATAGCGCGAGTGGTGGACAAAGGATCGCATTGGCGCGCGCGCATATCTCACGATAACCCGACTAAATCCGGCCGCGCGACCGCAACCGCAATGACGGACTTAGCCATATCTTGGTGTTGTCCTCATAGCTAGCAAACACTCAGCGAACGCTATGTGATACATTTGATTAGAGAACAACAGACGTCAACCGGACCAGAACATCGTGGTGTTTTTTCGTGTGGTTTACAATTCAGACTGATCATTTACTAAATTGTAGCAAGCAGTTTTTAGTGCATACCTAAGTACCTAAGGTAATAGTCACTTAGGGGGCACTGTGATATTTTTTGTCAATCAATGGGAATCTTAATGTGACACAATCTTTATTTAATAAAGGGAAATATTTATTTCCCTTTATTAAATCAATTTAATTTCCTCACGTATCTTTTTTAACCAAGTGAATTTAGACATGCTGTCTTAGGATTAATTAAACTACTCCATAAGAGCAAAAAAAATCAACATACTTAGTTCCTTTACAATATAATTGTAATTTTTTTTTTGCCAGATGTAGCAAGAGACAGAAAAAAATGGAAAGACGGAAGGGAGGCCTTTGTCGGTTGCCCTGCAGTGGACATAACAGGCTCATAAAAATAATAATTATTATTATTTTAAGACTGTTAGCTTTTCAATTATGTAAATACTCGTATAATGTAGTTTAGAATTGCGTACCTAATAACATAGTTCATAATGCTACAATTAACTTTGTGTCTGGGTACAGTCTTACCCATTCTCTTTTAAAATATTACATACCTACATTCTTTCGTGTTATATTTGTCATCGACACGCTAAGAAGTGAGAAGAAGAGTCTTTCAACAAAGCAATTAGTTTAGTGGCTCGACGACTGTTTTGCAAACCTGTGCTTGCAACTTTCATTTCCAACTACTTATTGATATTTTTATTACGCAGGTGTTCTTAATTTCACTAAAAACGAAAAAGTATTGAGAAATTGCTACCAAGGCTGCGGGTGTCGACCTCAGGACGAACTGCTTCTCACACGTACTGCGTACTTCGCTTGCTCCCGCATCACCAGTCCTGACTCTCTGTATATTTTAGTTGTTAAAATCAAAACTAGAAACGTGATATACACGGAAGTTTATAAAATATGGCTATTATTTTAATATATAGTAGTGTCTTACGACGTCCAGGCGAATAAAGTCGCAGACAGAAGCAAGTGTTTTAACACAAATCCAATACAACAACAACAATCCAATACAACAATATATACTAATTACGTCGACGTAGGTGATGTTAACGAAGTTAAAACTAAGCTCAATACCATTGCATACATACCTACCTACGAGGACGTTGTATCTTCCAGCCTTAAGATTTATTTTTTTATAAATAGTGTAGGTACTTAATTAGAATGTCTAAGTAGTCTGAGATAGTGCTGTCTGTTTAAACAATACCTAAAGTATTATGTAGTCTTGAAGAAGCGCATAAGTAAGAAGATGTCACAAAAAAACAATTATAGGTAAGTAGCTGATTAAGGTATGAATACAATTATTATTTTCGTGGCGGTGATCGTAAAGACAATACTGCGGTCGCCGGGCGCGGCGCTACATCGCCTACTAATTGCTGCGCCTGCGTCGCTCTCACACTATTTTTTTCTTACCGACACGGCGGAATGCTTTTATTCCTGCGTCGCGGGACCTGTTAATGTGTTAATCCACTCAGATCGCCTTGTTTCTCTGTTATTAATAGCCAACAAACAGACGTCGTCCGTCTCGCTCACTCGCGCCGGCACCGCGTGCGCCAAACACGAGCGGCCCACACTCACACACGCACACGGCACACCTCATAATTTTGAATTATTAATAAGCACGGCTCGGAAGGCTCCGTGTGGTCAGCGTAACGCGTCGGGTTCATTTCGGAGGCTTATCGGCGCATCTCGAGTAGAAGTGAGTCATTAGTAAGGGATGGTTGCGCAATGGCAGGGGTGCACAGAGCACAGTGGGCCCCGCCGCCGCCGCCGTGACACACGCGAGGTGGACGCAAATACTCGAAACCTTTGTAACAATAGCGTTCCAGACGAGAACGTCTGATGAGTGATAATAAAGCTTTTAGCTAACACTAGCTGCGCCCCGCGGTTTCACCTGCGTAAATCTCGATCCCGTGGGAATATCGGGATAAAAACTATCCTATGCCCTTTTCCGGGACTCAAACTATCTCTATACCAAATTTCATCTAAATCGGTTCAGTGGTTTAGGCGTGAAGAAGTAACAAACATATAAACACACACACACACACACACTCACAAACTTTCGCCTTTATAATATTAGTGTGATTAAAGCTTGACATTTTGTTACTGTTGATGTAATTATTTTGCTATGGAAGAGCGGGGTTTCCTAACACAGGCAAAAATTGCTTAAAAGGAGCCCCCAAACACAACCACCCATTGTTGTAACACATTTTGTATTTTTGACCGACGGGACATGAACAACCACTCCAGCTAGTAAATGCCTTTCGATCGAAACAATTTTGTCAAAGATATAAAGTGAGTAGGTACAATGTTAATTTATGAGATCGATTGATTACGTACAAATAAAAAGCCCTCGGCTCTTGACCTCATTACTTTACTTAAAGTTCAGAAAAGCCTCAGAGGCAAGCAAACGGCCGTTGTCAAGATTTATATGCGCGCGGACGTAGTTGGTAGTGTAGTACGTAGGTGCGCGGCCTGTTGCCCGTACGCACGCAAGCAGGCGCGAGTGTCGCTCGCAAATCCTGTCGAGTGGTGTCGATGTCGCCGAGTGGCCGCATCGCTTTCTCACAGAGAGCCCGCGCCCTAATTAATTACCTCTACATCGAGAGCCACAAAAAAACGAAACTTGTCGCGCTCTTAAGAGCGGCGGCGCCAGAGAGAGGTCCCGGCGCGGGGGCGCGCGAGGGGGCGCGGGCAGGCGCCACTCGCGCGATGGGAAACTGTCCCGGCGCACTATGCGACAGTCCCATCGCGTCACATTCGAATATCTGTCCTCTCCTCACTATCCACTCTTATCACAATATGAATAATAAAATACGAGTTATCGGCTCCGTCGGCCGCTCCTCCAGTCACCACTAATACGTGAAGCTTCTAATACTTCACTATAAATATCACATTAAAGTTCCGATGTTGAGATAGCTCCGCTCCGCCGCTCCACCGCTCCGCTCCGCTCCGGACGCGCGGGATATGAATTGTATAACATGTGCTCTCGGTTTACAGCCTGCCATTAATGGCTCTAAATAACACTGTATAACATTTAACTGAACAAGTGAACACCCATTATAGGAGTACACTAAACTGGTTAAAGTTCCCGTAAGAAGGGAAAGCTATCACTCAGTACGTGAGCTCGAGTGAGTGGTAGCTCGGCTCGTAGTTATCGTTCTATAACTTTATGGCCACTGGTAATAGAACGATAACTACGAGCCCGAGCCCATTAACCGCCGCGCATCCATGTAAGTAATCAAATAAGCAGTATTTCGAAGCTCGCGAGTCCCACAGCAGGCTGAAGTTCATGTAATGTAGGCATCGCTAATGCATGCGCGGTCCGAGGGGGGGGGGGGGGGGTCGTGGGGGTCATGACCCCCCCCCAAAATCATTCAAGCTGTCAAGAGTCTGAATGATTTACTTGCCTTACTAAACTTAAAACTGTACATGAGCCACGAAAACCCCGATAGGCATATTCAAAAACATTAAGAACATCGGCAGACATGGGGACTGCCGACTGAAGTAAAAACTTGAAACTATGAAATGACAGTGGGTTTTCTAACGCGCCTAAAAGTATTTTTCTTTAAGAGGGCACCGACCATAGTCGACCGCACAGTGGCGCCCTCATCGTTTTTTAGGTTATTTCTTTTATTTTAGAATGAAAATGCAGAAAATAAGCACGTTAAGTTGTGCTCCACAAGATTGTACGTTAATATTGTTGCAAACGGTAGTTTTACATTGTTTAGTTTTATTATAATCATTAAAACGGATAATAGTGGCCACTTTTATCCGTTTTAATGATTATAATAAAACTAAACACTGTGCGGTCGACTATGGTCGGTGCCCTCTTAAAAGCGAGCGAAGCAAACTCGGGTTATTGGGCACCCCTCTCGTACGTAAGGTTGAAAGGCTTAGGTAAGGCCAGATTCCAAAACCTAAACTGCTGTAAAACGAGTTTAAGCTTTTCGTCATAATTCGGTAAAGTAAGTTCTCTTTTTGTATGATGGTTAAAAGAAAACAGAGACTACTCAAGGTGGGGTGCTAGAATTTTGAGGCTCGCTACGCTCGTTCTTGCAATTGAAATTGGTTCTTGAGCTTTTCTTCAAAAGTCAACAAAGCAAGTAATTCCTAGTCCTTTTGGAATGATCGAAATTCGAAAGAAAATCGAACCAAGAGTGTGCAAATTTTTCGAGCTCGCTTCGCTCGCTCTTGCATTTTAGTTTCTTCTAGCTGCTTGAGCTTGCCTGCACAAGTCGACAATGTAACCCCTATTTCTACTTAAAAATATAAAACAAAACCTAACTAAATAGAGGCGGGTTGTAAAAATTTTCGAGCTCGCTCTCCCCACCCTGCACAATCTGTCATTCTAATACATACAACGAATTTGGCAGCATTTAAGTAACACCCCCCCCTCCCCCATGTAAAAGCTGCGTCCCTGAATAGCATAAGTAATGTGGAGCTGGAGATGTACATGAACCTTAACATATCATCACGCCTTTAATCCCCAAAGGGTTGGGCAGGGGTCTACCTTCATATAGTACATACACCCACATTTCGGCAGTTATTAAGTGAAATGTCATAGAGAGCGAGCCTACTGCCGCCAACCGGGCACAAATCCAGACTCCAGGCTGCTTCTGAGAAATTTCTGATGGCAAAACCCATTAATACTTTACCCGACCTAGGAATCGAACCCAGCTAGGACCTCATGCTCAGCAGTAACGCTTGCGACCACTAGACCTACGAGGAGATGAACCTCCCTTAAAATATTCCTCGGCAACCATGATGACCCCCCCCCAAAATCTTGGGCTGCGACCGCGCCTGCGCTAATGACTGATAAATGCTAATGTATGAGCGACAGATGTTGCGATTGTCGAACATGTCGGACAACTTGTCGCGATAGTGCGACGCGCGCATTGTCCGCCCACGCCGACACATCCGTGCATTGTCGGACAACGCAGTGTTGGTTGTCTGATCAGGATCACTCCCCTGGCTCAGAGCCACACAGATTGGTGCTTCGCTTAGTGATATACCGTGTGCTAGATGAGATGCTTTGCATGCTAGGTTCACATCCAACATATTTTGCATAAACAACTTTGTTTAGAAAGCCATCGGTGAAATATGACAATTAAAAAAACCGTCATAATTATTTGACAAATGGCTTTACTGATTAGGTGCTTTAAATTAAACTTTGGTATCTTTATCAAAGGATCACTGACTGACTCAGGACTGGCTGATTCACTAACACGAAGTCCCTTGATTCGATAGCCTTTGTTTGCTGCACAAAAAACATCTGGGGGAGAGGTGTTTCTTCCAGTCACTCGTGGTGGTGACACCACAATCCGTCAAGTTATTCCTTTCGTCTGCTAACACAACACTATGATAAGTTTGAGTAATATGAGAGGGTTCGCAATGGACGAAGATGAGGCAATAAGCATGAACGTGTGATGTGTACCTAACACTCCAGCGCTAACTATGATGTGTCACAAGGTGACAAGACAGGTGGAATAAGACACGAAACATTCGTCAGTAGACTAGAAGGAGCATTGACGGGGAACAGGGAAACGTGAACTCATATTACCTAATAAGGATTTCGTTGTCGTTTGATGGAACACCGCCGGATTTCGTCACATAGGTACTATAGGTGTAACAGTATGGAACATCCGGCGGTGTTCTTTCAAACGACTAAAGTAACAATTCGCTCGAAACAAACAAGTGACCGCCATGTTTTTCTGTAATTCTGAATGTTCTGGTTGTCATCGCGTGGTAGGAGTGTCCCGCCGCTCGTGAGCCACTCAAACTGAACTACTGCTAGTTAATATGCGCATAATCATGTCGGGCGCGCGGTGCGGTGCCTCGTGAGTCGCAGAACAATGTCTTTGTTTTTATACGCTTTATCGAAGGACAAGTTCGTTAAACTGTGAAGATAAGTGAAATAACACTCGTGTTCTAAATTCCGTACTATCATTTACTTTGAATAAAGCCATTTCCATCCGAATTGCATCCGGTCTGCAGCCGGTTTTGATTTCCAAAGTATATACTTCTGCAAAACTGCTGCAGACATAACTTATCTTCATCTCGCGTTGATTCAGTAGGTATAATATAGATGAAAAGCTATTGAAATAGAACGTGGCGCTGCTCAGTCATGCTGTGCCGTGCTCTCGTGATTAGAACGTCGCGCGGTGTCCAATCGCAGGCGAGCTGGATGGTGGTTGCGTAACGCGGGGCTCAGCCGGCGCCGCCATTGGCCGCGGGTCGCAGTCACTGACCACAGCACACGGCACACTGTCACGAACCGGTCCCCGCACGCGGCCACCACTAGCAGTACTACTTGCGTGGCTACACGACTGTGCAGAGACAAACAATTATATTACCTAATCACTTGAACGTCGCACGACGCTACGAGCTACACTGTTTCAGTTATGACTCAGATGACCGACGTGGAATTATCTGCGGAAATCTGCGTTTGATACAGTTAATTAAGTGCAGACTCAAAACATGTTTGTAATCCGTGCTCGGTGTAATCACTGTCCGACGCAAGTCGTCAAGATATCAACACAGCGGTACTCAACAATATCTGGCACGTTATCATAATTCTCAGCGTTTTGCCGTCGCAGTGATATAAGTACAATCGCGAACATGAATCAATAATGTGTTACTTTTGTTTACGAGTATTAGCGTGTAGCCGGTGGACGGTGGTGCAGTGGTGGTCACCCCGCGGGCCATAAGTGTCCCGGCCCGGCGGGTCACGCGCGGCCACCCCGCCCCGCGCCCCGCACCGCTCGGGGGCGGGGCACGGCTGGGCGGGGCGGAGGCTCTATATTTCCCAGAGGGAGGCGCGGGTCGCGCGGGTCCCGGGGTCCCGCCTCGCTAACACGTTTTTCCTTTTGCTCGTTTGGGATGCTTTTAGTAGTTGTACGTTTTATTTTGGTCTCATGATGATTGTAAGCTTGAATGTCGAGCGCGCGCAACACCCTCGTTAACCGCGTCCAGCATGTTTTTTATGTAAATGTTTTAATTGTTACTTTAAGTTTTTACTGTAGGTAACCACTTTGAATACGAAATACCAGATTTTTTGTACTGAAGTTCTTATGGAAATTAAACTCGCTTGCATTGCAACTAAACTTCATAAGTGTAATAAGGTGCCATTAAAGTCAGCATGTTTGTAGGTACCTCATGCTGAATTTATGACGACTGTGCGTGCTGGTACCGAGAGCCTGATGCACTCTAGGTAGCTACTTATTAAGATGTTACACTGTATATTATTATTAAAATAAGTTGATTAATACATTTGAAGTTAATGTTTCTGGTTCTTTCAAACAGTGGAAGGAATTTGGAAGGGCGAAGGCATGATTACACCGCATGCAGTACTAGATAAAACCAACCAATATTATAGGATATCAACTACAATATAATAGAGTTTTCTCTCTGACCGTGCTGAACCGTTCCTAACCGTTCATTGATTGAGCTTACAAGCTTGTGTAATGTCTCTGACGTGCTGACGTCACGTTCTCGCATGAATGTGAACCCGCGTACTTCGTGAGTCCGAGTCCTCTTATCACAGGCACCAGCATACCTCCACCGCGCGCTGGGAACGCTCGTTAATTAATATGAGCTGCATACGACTCTAAATCAAGCCGCTTGACACGAACAAATCTCACAATTATTTAAGTAATTAGTATAAAATAATAGACCGTGCGCTGCAGACGCGTTTGTCTGACGCGACGACGTTTTTACGACGGTTTTATGTGCGACCGCCGCCGCCGTCGCCGCGTCGTGTGAACACGCCGGAACACACGTACCACAGTGTAATTGCTATGATGGTCGTCCATAAACCAACCGCTGGGAAACAATTCGCTTTTTTATTTAACCGACTTCAAAAAAAAAGGAGGCTCTGTATCCGACCCGTATGTACCTATGTTTGTATGTCCGTGATTTTCTCAAAAACTAATGCACCAATTTAGATAATTCCTTCATCAATGTGATCTACATACTTTCAGGAAGGTTTAATATATAATACATTAGGTAATTATTCTTATGTACGAAGTTATATGCATAAATGTACTGCGTCTCCGGCATTTCTATGCGAATTTTGATGATTCTTCTAGTCGGTCTCTTCAATTCTTCAATGCACTAGTGTCAAGTGAATTTGTGTGGGTTAGGTAGGTATAACTAAAAATTGAAAAATAAAAACATTTTTACAAAAAAAACAACTGATTTCAAAAAAAATAAAAACACTACAAAGTGATAAATAACCTTAATTTCGGAAGTCGGTGTCAAAAAAACGAAAATATGGAACCAATGTCATTGTCACTGTGTAGTGTTTTTTTGAAGTCGGTTGTTTTTAGGGTTCCGTACCTCAAAAGGAAAAAACGGAACCCTTATAGGATCACTTTGTTGTCCGTCCGTCCGTCTGTCCGTCCGTCTGTCAAGACCGTTTTTCTCAGGAACGCGTGGAGGTATCAAACTGAAATTTATATCTAATACTCAGGTCTACTGTCCCTTGGAGCTGTGAAAAAATCAAACTTGTAAGTCAAAGCAATCAAAAGATACAGCCGTTTATGCCGCAAATTTCCGCAAATTTTCGAAACTCGCACGGGTATCAAAACCTACGGGGTACTTCCCATGAACTTAGAATATTGTCATTTGGTACGAAGTAACGTCTTATAGTACAGATAAAGGAAAAATTGCGAAAACCGTAAATTTTTAGTTACATCATATAATAAAAAAAAAATGATAATTTTAAAGTTACTACTTCTTTTCTCATGAACGCGTAGAGATTTTAAATTGAAATTAATATCAAATAGGTACTCAGGTCTATAATACCTTTAAGCTGTAACAAAATCAAACTTCTATCTCGCAACTACTCGCAAGGGAAACAAAACCTAAAGGGTACTTCCAGTCGACATAGAATCTTGAAAGCCATGAAGCAATGTTTTATAGCACACATAAAGGAAAAATTCCGAAAACCTTAAAGGACATGTCTGGTGGAGCAATGGGCGATTGTCTAGGTAGTCAAAGAAAATGTTCAGTAATGATTGTTATATTATTATAACCGTCGTATTTTATAGTTTATCAATTAATAAGTTTCAGGAGTCAGGATCTTGCGCAAACTGGTCAAAATAAGGATTATACGCTAGGGATTTTTCTTGGTTTTTTTTAGTATAAGGCCATCTGTGAGCGAATACAGGTACTAATTGGTGGTATGCCTTTGTGAGGTTAATGAAACATTTAATATTTTGTTGGTCCGAGATCATACTCTACAGTTTTTTGGATATTTCTATTTGTGTAACAAAAATGTAAAGCGCCTATTGTTTGTCTATTAAATACTTACTAAGTGCCTAACATTTTTTTTTTCATTTAATCACAAAGCATTCTTATTTACTTAGTGCACATAATATCCTCTAGTAGCAGTAGTTTTGGCATCATCTTTAATTCTGTATTTTGGTTTCTATCTTCAATACCCATAATATTATTTATATTTAGCTACTTGTTGATACTGAATTGGGATTATAATAAATAAAACTATGTATGTGTTTATTGCCAAACAAATTATTTAATTGTAGATACATACTTAAATAAAATGATAAAAAAAAATTAAACGTCTTCTAGAGACACCAAAACATGGTCCAAAAATGTAGCTGGTGCTAGCACGGTATTTTGATGTCTTGCCCAGCCAAGATACCATACTAGCGTCATGACGTGCCAGACCATTGTATGAGCTAGTAATCTCTCACTGTCAGCAGCTTCGGTATTTAACAAATTATAACAATCGTAACACTTGCGTATCTATCTAAGTAATGGGAGTTAGAACAATAAGAAATGTCATTGTATTTTTCAAATTATAACACAACTGCTCAATGTACTGCCTTTCCTGCATGATTTACGCGACTGTCGTAGTATAGAGGCCTACCTGATTTGCTAACCATCGAGCAAATCTCACTTGTAGGGGTAACGCCATCCTTGACACGATATATCTGCGAATCCGCAGCACAGCGATGCACCTCATCATAATATCCAAATCGAAAGGAAAAGCAGAGTCCTATAAGAACAGCAATAGTCATCGTGTCTAGATGATGTCAGTCCGTGTAGAATAGCAATGGTCGTTAAAAGAAAATATCAATAACACAAAATAATCGCATAGTAGGTAAGCAAGGAATGCATACACGCAACTTGGAACTGCAATGCAAGCAAAGCAACCTAAAAATAACTGGTAATATGTCAATGTCATGTCAAAAAAGTAATAAATACTTACCTTCATGTTAGGAAGTGGGTATTCAAAGAAAAACACGTTTGATGTGTACACAAAAATATTTTAGTAATATTGTCGTATTATATACGCAAATACGTTAATATATTCCTTTGATCTAAAATAAGCGGCTTTTAATTATTGCTCACACTATTAAAAGATAATTAAGGGATCAAATGGAACGTCAAAAACATTTTTAGTACTTCCCGTTAAAAATGGCAAATCGGAAGCTACGATTGAGTACTGTTTTTTTGAGAATTATGTTACGCAAGTAATACTGAGTTAATAAATCCATAGTAATTTAAATCTAAATTTTTAAATCTTACTGTAAAATTTTAAATCATGAACATTTATCTATACCAGAAGTACCAGAGGGCAGAAACTGAACATGTCCTTTTTATACGGAACCCTCGGTGCGCGAGTCCGACTCGCACTTGGCCGGTTTTTTTTTTTTTTTTGTAAAATTGTTTTTTTGTTACTAAAGTACACTGTATTGTAGTGTTCAAGACACCTTGATCACACTATTAAAATTTTACCGCTCTCCAAATTATTCGACGTTTAGATAGAAACCAGTCTCGGTGTCGGATCACGAAAAAGTTGTTCAGAATTAATTAATTAGGTATTTAAACGAAAAATTCAACATAAATTAAAAACTAAGATATTACATAGGATGTACCCATTTATTGGAGTTAGTGTCCGCACTTACCTAAAACATGAACTAACATGAGTGGAACAAGTATACAGGGTGTCCCTGGAAGTATTGATCAAATATAAAAATTGGTCATAACTTCTGAACCGTAAAAAAATTCACCGACATTCTCAGGGTTAAAAAGTTTGGACATGACCTTACCCACGCCCCTATTCGATTTGATCTATACTTCCAGGGACACCCTGTAGAACTCGTTAGGTACACATAGCCGAAGTCACCTGCTACTGAGCCGCTAAGTATATCATTCGTATTTTTCCATAATAAGTTCGCGACGAGCATAATATTCACCAACATAATGTCTTCAGTGTCATACTAAAATAATCAAATTGAATTCAATAACAAAACAATCTACTTCAACTGATTTTTTAGTGAACATGGTAATAGCATTCAATGACTCACCTACATTCACTTAGGTAGTTACATTCTAGCATTCTTAAATTTTTTTTCCATTAGCCTGTACTGTCCCACTGCTGGGCAAAGGCCTCCCCCATTTTCTTCCACATTTCCTTGTGCTGTGCCTTCTCCATCCAGTCGGTGAGGAACGAGTCTAAATCGTCACGCCTGCGTTTCTTAAAAAAAAAAAAAAAAAAAGGCCTGCCTCGGTGACGACGCCCGTCTTCAGGCACCCACTGTGTGACGACTTTGGCCCATCCGTCTGGATGCATCCTATAAGTGTGACCCGCCCAGTACCACTTCAGCCTCGCAGACTTGCCGCCACATCGGCGATACCTGTCTTGGAGCGTATTGTGGTGTTGCGAATTTGGTCGGTGAGTTTAATCTTTAAGATACTACGTTCGATGGAGCGTTTGCCAAAGAGCGATGGCTCTTTGGCAAACTGGCGACCCGCCAACCCGCACTGGACCAACGCGGCGGGTTATCGTCCAAACCCCCCATAAATATGGAAAGTACAACAATAATATGTCTTCATTTTAAAAACATAAATGAACTCCGTTATTATCCTGAATCGATATGAAGCATTGTCGTCAAAAATCACGAAGAAAAACGATAGGTACATAGTTTGTCGTTCGGTGTCCTAAGGATTGTTATTAGGAAGAGGGACCGCCATGGCCACCTTATTTAACACCAACTCTTACATATAACACCACAATCTGTATTCGTAAAATGTTCAAAACCTGTCAGTGCTTTGCGGTCGAGTTTTTCTTTGTTGTTAAAATAGGTGCAGTTCCCTAAGCGAACATTTGCCTTGTAAAATGAGGTTATTATAGGAACTCGCATACTTTGTGAAATATAATTTAAGGAAAATCACGTCAATTGAAACAAATACCCTAATATTTCCAAAGTAGGTAGGAGGTAGATAAGGCGCTGTAATTCAGTTTGTAACTACAGAACCGTTTCGTAAACTCGACATTTAAGTATTCTTCTAAGGCTGCTATGAACTTATGAAGTCTCATCATCATCATCATAGATAAACATACCTACTCCTACTTACATTGTATCTATTTTATCGCGTTTTGTCCAATGCTCATAAATTACCTGATTCTAATAGACCTTCCGAGCCTGTTCTAGCTCAAGATTTGGGCTTCAGGTTGGTAAGTACTACGTCGGGACAGAATAGGGCGTAGGGCGCACAATAAATACTAAGCAAGAGCGCTTGTAGAAAACAATGTAAGTAGCTAATGTCCGAAATGTCCAGCAGTGAGTGAACCATAAAGCTGTTAGTGGCTAAGTGGGTAGGTAAGGTAGTCACAGAAAAAACCTTTTTATAAAAAGTGAAGTGTCTCTTGCCTATCTAAGGTTCTCCGGTGCTATCATTAGGCTCTCACCCATTAAAACAAAGTCGCGATAAAATCAATAACGACATCGATCGTCAATTAAATGAAGCCGTAAGTTGATGTGGAACGGTGTATGTCACCCCGTCGGTAGGGAGTAGGCGCGCCGAGCCGCCGCGCCGCCGCGCCGGGGCCCGCATGCGGCCGCGCCGCCGCCGCGCCGGGGCCCGCATGCGGCTTCGCCTCTCGCCTATATTTCAGCACGTTATCTAATCTGCCTCCCCCCCCCCGGCCCTGTCGTAACCCCGTCACCGACAGATGTCGCTAATGACGGCACCGCTGCGCACGCGCCGCCGCACTTTTTGCCATCAACTATTAATGGGTGTATCACGAGGCCCCGATGTGCAGATAAGCGGGTGTCAATAGATAACGTTGTCCTAATTATTTGTTGTCCCGACTCCTACAATTTGATCCTGATGGTGAAAACATGTCATGAGACCTTATTTCACCGACGACTGGACGATTGTTACATTTTTTTTTTAAATGCCCGTAAAATTATAAATACTGAGGCAGTTTATTGGCCGACTGTCAAACAATTCGGCTGCAACCCGATCAATGCGATACACCGCGTAGCACTTGTAGCGGTCGTACTCGTAGCGGTCGTAGCGGTCGTACTCGTAGCGGAATCAGAAGTAACTTTGTCCACGTTTTAGGAGTTTGCAAATAGTAAAAGAATATAATATGCCATCAAAAACATAACTTGTAAAAAAAGCCAAGTCTCGCAACTCAGTTCTTCTACCGTAAAAAGTTGTGAGATCCATGTAATACCAAGTCGGTTAATTTATTCAGTCCCTACTTAAGGGACCTTCTGTCTTAAGTTATTACGTAATTAGCTAACCAAACAATATCTTATAGTGACCATATCAATATTAAAAGTCTTTTATGTTTTAATTAAATAGATTGACTTGGCAATCGCACTAAACAATCTTATTCAATATAATACATTATTTGTGAGATACATTGTGTTTTCATGCGATGTCCAAGTCAATCTATTTATTTAAAACATAAAAGATTTTTAATATTGATATGGTCACTATAAGATATTGTTTGGTTAGCTAATTACGTAATAACTTAAGACAGAAGGTCCCTTAAGTAGGGACTGAATTATTACATGGATCTCACAACTTTTTACGGTAGAAGAACTGAGGTGCGAGACTTGGATTTTTTACAAGTTATGTTTTTGATGGCATCTCACTTTTTTTGTAGATAGTCCTACTTTTTTCCTTTCCAGTACCTTCTACTTCTTGAATACCAACAACGGCATTTCATAAAGCCCACACTCTCTGTCTTATGAGCTTTTCTTATTTTTGTAGGTAGTCTTCCTCTTTTTCTTTTCCGGTACTACTTCTTGAGCTTCAGCTGCAGTTTTTCTCAAAGCCCACTAGTACCTAGAGGGTACTTATCTACACCTATTATTCCATTATATTATACATATACAGGTACACTGATTCAGTCACTGCTAAAGTAACTTTGTAATCCTATATATTTATATGGCATTACAAAGTTATTTATACAGTTGGTGTATCTAGAAAAGTGGACAGAAATTGCAAAATATTGTAGTTTCTCCTTGATTTATACACTAAATACTAATTGTATTCTAGATTTGAAGCTTCTATGTCTGCTAGAAGTGCCTTAGAGTTTTGATGATCGGTCAGTCAGTCAATGATTGAGTGACAAAATTAACAAACTTTGACTAGTTATAATTCTTAAACGCCTGGTTCAAATTGAGTGAAATTTGACCGTGTTTATACAATGCCTACTTGGGTTCTAGTTTTATCCACAAGGAAGTTATAGGGGGGTCGAAAATGGCCTGAACTGTTTCGAGAAAAGGATGGTAAGGCCATTATACTATGGTACGGCCGTGCCGCTTTTTGCTCGACTTGGCGGGGGCACTGCCGTGCCCCCAGATAATATAGTAATATGCCTATAATCTGGCAAAGTGTGGTTGGTCCTGTCGCATACGTGCACCTCTGCCTAACCCTTCGGTGACATCGGTGTGACATGATGTAGTTGATTGGGTGGCAGTCGTACGGACCAGTGGGCGACTCTGCGGTACTGAGCTTTATATCGTATTCGTAGCCTAGTTCCGGGAGCGACCAGTTGACATTGACATCAGGACCTAAGTACTTACTTCTAACTCATTACAATAATTCTATGTAGGTATCTATAACACGCAGATAAGTGGCTACTCTACGCATGTGGAATAAAACTAAATAATACCCAAGTTTCAACAGTGGAATACTCAATCAAACAACGCCTGTTTCACTGAAAGAAAGGGTGGCACAGGCACACAATCTTCTCCGCTATTCCTATACGGGAGCAGCTTTGTTTTGCACTCAGTATCGAGTACCCGACGCCGACGTGTTTCAGCTAAAGTCTTCATAACACAACATATCATCACGTATGTTATTCCCGAAGAGTTTTAAGCAGTTTGTTAAGTTATTCACAGTAAGTAAGCTGTGGAGTAGGTAAGTCTGTCCACGAGTGTCTCCAAGCCCGCGAGTGTGTCGCGCGTCGCCACTTCTTCTTCCCATCTAAGCTTACTTACGACTTTTGATTGTGACTCGTGTTACTAAATTATTATTTATCAGCGACCCGCGGCTTCACCCGCATATGTGTCGATCCCGTTAGAATATCGGGATAAAAACTATCCTATGTCCCTTCCCGGGACTCAAACTATCTATAAGTATACCAATTTTCATTTGAATCGGTTCAGCGGTTTAAGCTTGAAGAGGTAACAGACAGACAGACACACTTTCGCATTTATAATATTAGTAAGTATATGGATAAGAGCGCCGCTAGTGAACTTTACAGACGTACAAATAAATTAATTCCTATAACACCTAAAGGGGTAGGCAGGGCTGTACCTATTGTACACTCACGTTTCGTACGTTCGCTTCGTTTCATTTACAGCGATTCAGCTAATCACCGGCATCGTGCATCGGGCACCCTCAACTTGTAGAACATCGTGTGGAGTCTCCTGCGCACCGACGCCGTTGACTCGTAGAACCGTTACACAAAGTTGCAGTATTTTGCACATGTTATACTCGATGCATTTTTTGTAGTCGACGTAAAAAGCATGGGTATGGGCTGAGTGCGTGCAGGTGCGGCCACTTGCGGCCACTTGAGCGCACATGTCGGTGGGAACCCGCGGCCGCGCGACACTGCCAGGCCTCTCAGAGCTTCGCCGTGATATATGGTGATGGCACTCTTTTTGTACACTTGTCCTCCTCTTCAAACACAGTTATATGAATGTGCTTGTGATCGGTAGTTTCACATAAAAAAGGACTCATTTTAAAATTGCTGATTTCTTAATAATTTACGTTTGGTAATTGGTAGGTACCTACCTACCCAGTTCCATTTTATTTGTATGTTGCTACAGACGAGGCTGCTGGCACGTGATCAAATGCCCATCAGGTACATTCAAGACATATTCTCGTTCAACCTTCACTATCAATTTTGTAAGTTTTACGAGCTTTATCTGATCTTATGTAGATATTGATCGTTATAGTAACATTATCTATGTTAATGATGATATTACAATTTCTATGAATATCTGTTAGCTCAATCCTCAAGGTTGCGGCGGAGTGGTGTTGCGTCTGTTCCGCGGCCGAGATACATAGAGATCGAAACAATAACGCATTACTCTATCAATTACTTTAGCGATACACCAAACGGAAATAGACGAATGCATTCACAGTCACACAAATAAACAAACCAGATGTAAAGTGTAATAGAGGAGAGGCTGGGGGGAGGGGGGAGGGGAGTGGGGCATCTAATAGCCACGTAATGAACATTGATTGATTATCGAGTGCGATGGTGCGGCGCAACTGCGTGGCGGCGGCGTGGCGGGAGCGTGGCGGCGGCGGCGCGGCGCGCGCTGGCGCCAGACGACTCAAGTGGTTCTATAAGCGTGCAGCGAGCGGCTGTTGGGCTAGGTCGGACATCAAGCAGATCTCTAACTGATCTCCGCGATGCTCCGCAATGTTGTACTACATGGAGTAGGTAGCCGGCAGATTTCTGTATCACATCATCGGAGATGCAAATACTCGCCGCTGGCTCATTGACAAATTATAACATTACATTACACCTTGAAAAGCTTTACAGTTTGATTGTGCTTGGGCGACTTGCCAACCCCAAATGATATTTAATTCAACAATAACGTAACATCTTAGTTACAGGACCTCGTCTGCGGTCAGTCCGTTTATCGGCAGTTGGTCACGTACCAGCTTGGTGCTTATATCTTGAGTTTTTGATAACATCTGCGTCTTAGTGAAAGAAAGAAGATACCTGTCAAGAAATATGCAATTGTTTGAAAAAGATATTTCATAGGCTGTTTAACAGCTAGAAATAGAAAAAAAGGCTGGAGTTTTATCAGTAAATGGCCTTCAAATGCATATTGTTTAAGAGCACTTTAAATTAGCTGTAAGTTTCCCGAATAGTATAAAATAAATAAATAGCGTATAGTGTATACCGTTATTTATGTAATGTTGTAATCACTTGAAGTTTTCAAATAGGTAAGTAAGTACCTATTACCTTTCTTGCATCTTTAATTTAAAATAACTGCATCTTTTTTGACAGGGATCTTCTTTCTTTATTTCCAAATATGCGTCGTTATATTCAGGATAGTCTGAAACCGAATCTAATCTCCCAAAACATTAATTTGAAGCGCCCTCTACAACCATGTTGTTTACTGCTGCCACACACACTACTTGATGTTTGGCTGCTGTGTTGCAGCTGATCTATTGCTCTGCGTGGACACAGCCCATCTCCGAAATACTCCTCTTATCAGCTCTAGTGCGCGACCTTTGCATCCACTCTTAATGTACTGCGCAGACTTCCCTGCTTGTCTAAACATAGATGCAGGTGCTTCTATACAAGCGTGAGTAGCTACAGATGTAGCTCGCAGCACACGGTGCACTTGTGTTGTTGCGAGGCTGACTCACTACATTTTGAGCTCAGTGGTGTTCGTTATTGTGCTTCTACACTTATTTTATAACATATTCATAGGACATAATTAGAAATATCTTAATGAAACCAGCGATGGTGGGAAGATGTTTAAAACTGCAAATCCTACCCCATAAGAGATATCCAATGATATTAGGTAATTATATTGTGGAATTCAATGAGACTACTTACGACAAAATAATTTATTTATAGGTACCTATTGTGACTGGAAATACTCTCTTGCAAGATTTTTTTATTTAAAATGTATTTTAATATAAAACTTTGGCCCCGAGATCAAGAGTTGTCATTAAATCGGTATCAGTGCCGTCGGATAGCAAGCGATCACTTCTCTTATCTACTTACAAAAAGTAACTCGTCTCTCATTTCAAGTACAATCGACTGACGAAGAAGACAGTACATACACACATTATTTTATTTCGAGCGAAAGATAGATGTTAAAGAACTAATTTGCATGCGATTGGTGCATTAAGTGGAGTACCTCGTAAAAGTGAACTAGTGTAGGACATTCGTTTTTAGTAACGACACCACTATTCCGACTAAAGATAATGCAATAATAAACTGCTCTATCAGAACTAAATTACAGTTAATGATTGCTAAACTGATTTAGTGTGGACGACGGACGTGGACTAGACAACGGGACATTTACTATACAACCAAGCAGGAGCCGGGCGCGGCCCCGCCCCGCCTGCGCCGGCGCCGCCCTCCGGCCGCGAGCCGAGCCGCAAGAAAATGCAATATAAATTCGATGCATAATTTTTCAGAGTCGGCTATAAATCGACGCGAATATAGCGCGCGGCCGTCCGTCCGGACGGACGCTAATGTATCGCGTAAATCAGCCGCCGAGCCGACCAACCACGCTCCCACCGCGCTCGTGGCGATATCACCCTTACCGCCGCGGAATAAAGTAGATATCAGGGTGCGGTCAGCAAAATAATTAGTTTAGCGCGGAACATTCGTAGCGTAGTTCAAGGGCAATGGCTCTAGCGGAGGTTGTTCGTATCTATGACGAACATCGCAGGACGATGTTCAGGATAATGACGAGCTAATGAATACAGGAGCGGCTGATAACGATCCGCACGCCCAGCGGCAAACATTTTATTGGTTTGTTTGTAAACAGTTACAAGGTACTCGTATATGTGCTATCCGCCAAATATGTCATATTTTTTTAGGTATTGGATACATGTTATTTTTTTACAAAATACCTGCAGATATGCTGGTCCTGGTGTCGGTCGAGCCTCCACTGCTCACATAATCAGCCTATAATGTTCCCACTGCTGGGACACAGGCCTCCTCTCTGTGAGAGGGAGCGGGCCGTAATCTACCACGCGGGCCCAGTGCGGGTTGGTAGATGTCACATGTCTTCGAATTTTTGGTTCTAGGACATGCCGGTTTCCTCACGATGTTTTCCTTCACCGTTTTGAGAGCAGTGGTGATGAAATAATTTACACAAAGTAAAGCGCCTGTCTGGGTTCGAACCTACGACCTACAACTCGTAAGTCGTGACCGTTTCCACTGGGCCACCACTGCTCCAACTCCAACTGCTCAGTGAAGTGCGAATTATTAAAAGTTCGCGAGAAGGTCGTCATTAACGTGTCGCCCACTTATCACTTATCTCGTCACACAAAGAGAAGGTCTCCGCGGAAAACGTATCATTATTGTGTCACCGAGGGATGCTGACGTACCTTATTACAAGGTATTGCAGCGGATATTCCTACACTATTTTTGATAGGTATATTTAATTGCTGACATGTGTTGAGGACATTGCAATTAAACGTTTCAGAAACATTTTTCTTCTTTTTTATAAGCTTGTCATCGAAAATTTATTCTGTCTTTATTACAGATCTTTTTTTGGATTCCAATCCATATGCCTAACAGATAAGTGTTGACTAACTGTTATTACTTGTTGACTTCTCGATGCCATATTTTATAATTAAGTAAATGTGTGAAAGAGTGGTGATTTAAGACTGAGGTGTTAGTTACCCCGCATTCCTTCATCTCTGTAAGACGTGTTGAATAATAACGATGGAGAGAAGCTTGTTAGGCTGCACGGAACGCGACACATGCGGCGCGGGCGCGACACGCCGGGAATGTGCCCCGCGGCGCCGGCGCAGGGCGCGTGCTCGTGATTTACACACTCACCACCTGTAATGTTCTTCACCTACTATGCAGCTGATGCCAACATTCGTCTTCAGAGCACGCACACACGAGTACAACTCTTTTATAGGGAACTATTCAGACTTCGCGAGTGCATAGGTGATTAGGTGGGTAGGTAGGTACCTACCCCCCTGAATTTGAACGGGGAAGTAAGGTAGGTACCTTACTTCCCCGTTCAAATTCAGTGAGCGTCGAAACTCGAAATGTAGAGCTTCAACTACCTGTTGGACTTGCAGTACCTGTGAAGTGTGTTATTTTATGGCACATGTGGCCACTAAGCTCGCTAGGAATGCTGCGCGCGCCGTGGGCGTGAGCACTCTGGCAGCAGCAGCCGGCGCTGGCGCCTCGTCGTGTACGCACAGTTTACGTCCGTGAAGGGCCCGGAGCCGCGCGGAGCCGCCCGCTACATGGCAGCTACAACTTCATGGCCCGATTGAGTCATAAATATTGTTCAACACCCGCGACTCCGAATACTTTGCCAAACCCCTTTACAAGTTTAACACGTAAGTATGCTATTCCACAGCTGATCAAAATACAAACCTATCTATATTGGATGTACAGTGTACACCCAGCACCTAACTACTGTAAAATATTCCTGCGAAGCATACTGGCATTCAATGTTTTTTACGAACTCGATGTAGATAGTACATAGAGAATTCTGCTCGTTGTAAAGTGTGTTGGTATGCACTCGAACATGTACTCTGACGCAAATAGTAATACTTAGCAGCACTGAGTTACAGCGGAGTGCTCGTGTGTATGGTGCGCCTAATTGCCGGCGACCGCTATAAATTGCGCAGGAGTGGATCCCGCGCCGCCGCTGCCGCCCGACCGCGCATAAATCTGCGCCGGCGCGGCTAATGCAACCCGAGTAGACACGTGGGCCCCGCGCCGCACATCACGCGCGCGTTAATTACCCGTAATTTGTCATAATGAACACGAGTGGGGCAATATGAGACGAGATCGGGATTCCAAGTAGAAAAATATGGCTCTCAATTTTGTACAAAACAGGGTCATTCATCTTCAACTAGTGAAGTTTCATTAACATTAAATAGTACGAAGAAGAGTTTCACCTAAATCATATTTAGGTGAAACTCAGTTTGTGCACTGTAGAAAACCCAGCTGTTAAATGTGTTGTATTTACCTAAAGTAAAATGAACTGATCTAAATAATAAACCATCATATTGAGTGTTACAGAGGGCCCGAGATATGTTCTGAGGTCACTTTACAGTGCACGTACTGCACATACTGCAGTCTTACACATCGTAATCAAAATCAAACACACACACACACACAGGAGCTATATAGATATGTATATGTCGCAGATGAATTGTAGAATCCGCTGTTTTACAAAACCGCTAGAGGTTTTACAAAACAACTAAGTTATGTAAAACAACTGAACAACGTGTAGGTGTTTTCCATAATTACCGAACTTGAACACGCAGAATTACATAAACATTTTGCATTTATCAATTCAGCGTGTCAACGATTAGCGGTTTTGTAAAACAGCGTGAAATAAAACATCAGATTTTAGATCTAAATTTTGTCGCTCGTGCGTACAATAATGGCGACCGAAACAGAAATAAATAAAACGAGTAATACGAGTAAAAATTACCTTAACTCAAGTGAAAACAGTGATTTTAAGGACAATATTAATTAAAAGTTACCTATCAGAGTTTTATGAAAGACGCTCATTGTGACTGCAAATAAGCCATTCTGCATTACGTCTAAACGTCGGTAGCAGTTTTGTAAAACGGAGCTGTTTTGTAAAACAACTAGCGGTTTTGTAAAACAGCGGATTCTACAATCCATCTGCGACATATACATACCTACAGTAGCTCTCGGGACCCTCGGGGAAACCTACGTCGACTTGTGTTGACAAGTCGACGTAGGTTTACAGCATGGATGCACCAGAGGACAGTGGTGCAACCCCAAAGTTAAGCAGCATTTGATCCTCTCTGCAGCTAATCTTACTCTACTTTCGTTCTTTCGAACGCCGAACGAACGAAATCTTAAACCGTGTAGGTTAGCTGAAGACTTCATGTAGGACATTGGCGTCTTCAAAACAGTGCAGCACAATCCGATAGAACTTGTTACGAGGCCCGAAACGCATAAACTTGTAAAATATGATGCATCCGAGATGCGCCCGCGTCGCGGCCACCGCCGGCGATACAAAAACATGTAGAGGAAAATGACACAGAAGGCCAACTCCTGAAATACTGCATTCAAAAACCTTCTAGTATTACTTCAGTTGAACAAAATTACTACACGTAGGTAGACCTGTCCCGAAAGAGAATAAGGTTAGATACCTCACAGAGGGGAGTCCCCAGCCACCAACACCTCCATCTGTAGGTGAAGTTAAAGGCGAATTGACTGCTGAACCACGACAAAACTGCGATCACTGTTCACCAATAAGTCTGCAAGGCGTGGTGCTCATATCAGAGCAGTCATTTAAGAAGTGTTGAGAAATAGTCACCATCACCAGTGCAGACCTTCGTCCAGCTATAGTTCAAAAACCGCAATGCGAAAACCGCTGCTACCAAACCACTGCTACAGAACCACAGCTGCAAAAAACGGCGCTGTCAATGTCAAACTATTACCCTGGAAGTGAGGTTGATGTACGTGGACGTGTTGGTCAGTGCGGCTATTTATAATTCTTTGTAGTTCTGTAGACATACACGAGTACCTAGGTATGTTATCGCACAATGAATGCAGATGACCTTCTGTGCGAAGGTGCCGCGTCATAATAAAGTGCGCGACAGACGGCGCGGCCGCCTCGCCCTTAACATGCAAAACGCATCACAACCCTGTGCTTATGATATTAGCGAACACGCTAAAAATGGCCGTATGTAGTGCACTTTATGTTACCGACGCTCGCTAGCCCGCGTAGGACGAACGCGTTCTAATAATACGAGATACGGGAACGCTTGAAACAGACCAACTATTATATTTTTATATTATAAGTGAGGAGAATTTATTCTTATTGCTCCAGTCACTGGACCCATAGGTTTTCTATATTGAGTGCTTTGGTATTTTTTTTTTATTAGCGAATTACCTACACAGGTATTTAAATTATTATAATATCAGAACAAGGTTATCTGAAATTCTGAATTGGCACCTGCTATAATTATTTTTGATAAAAATATTTGATATGTTGACCTGCAGGTTCCATGTCCTTGTAAATATAAATAAGATTAGGTTCATAAAATATAATCATTTCACAGGAACTTCCAAACTGAAATATGTTTTATCTGTATGTACCAATTAGGGCCCTGCTCCATATTTCCCGCGTATTCTCATGCGATAAGCACGCGCCACGTAAGTATTTCATGCATTCACGTTAATTTGTATGTAATCGTTCATTAAAACCATTGTCATTACTGACACAGTTTTGTCGCAACGATAGTGTTTCAATAAAACGATATTAGGTAACGAAGTCACTGTGGCAACACCATCTAACAACGTTATATGTGCCGCTGCACTAAATGCCTCAGCACCCATAGTGCATTGTAATAAGATGTGTAATGGCTTGATGCGATCGTTTACGACAGGTGTTGGTAAGTGTGAGTAACTACGTGTCGTATCAGTGTTGCGCCGCCGCGCGCCGCGCCGCGCCGCCGCGGGCGCGATAGGGGCGGCTATCGTGGGCCGATGTATCAACTGTATCGACTCACGAAACACTCGATAACGTGACACTTGTTGTAATGCACTGATGTTTGACAAATACTTCACCACTAACTCTAGCCCTTCTTTCAAGACTATTCTTCATAAAAATATACTCCACCATTGCATTGAACTAAAGGTTTGAAAACAGGTTTGAAATTCATACCGAAACCGCGTTATTTCGGTAGAAAACAGACCTAGGTACGGTCAGCATCAAAAGTTGATTAACACTTCAGTTTTTTTAATCTTAGTTATTGAGCAAAATATTTGTTCAAAATTGCAGCAGAAGAATTTTTTTAGAATATATACTCTTGTCTATTATGTGAAAAGCTAAAAATCAGTTTATTGAAAAAAGTTGTTGTCAATTTAATAACATGTAAAAATGATAGTGTTAATCGACTTTTGATGCTGACTGTACCTACACCTCACTCAGACCGGATTATATTTATAACATGTTTTTTTTAAATATAATTAACACACCATTGTCCACCACCACCTCCCTCTTACGGAGAAGAGGGCTGTGTCCGAGCAGCGGGAACATAATAGATACGGTAATTAGGCATGAATGCCTGCCCCTCCCCCTCCCCCCACCCTCCACAAGTTTCCATCAAGCTATGCTGATATCCGATTTATCTAATTCCGAAAATCAGCTTTTACAAACCCACTTATGCGAAAATCTGAAATTGAGTTTCTTTCGTAAAATTCCTAAAGTATCCAGTCTCCACTAGCATAATATCGAGATCTAATTCACAACACGCATGAGAACAAGTGGATGGCCGACAGAGCCTTGGTACGGCCTCTGTTTACCTCATGATAAGTCCTCAGCTAACATTATTCTAAGCTCAACAAGTACATAGATCTGCGTCAACTCGCGCGCGATATGATAAGTTGACGTCAAGCTCATGTTGTTCCATACCTACCTATTAGTTAATTAATTGTTTTCTTCGCGGTGTCGCACAACAAGTGAGATACAAGTTAATTGAGCGTTTACCTCAATTATATTCTCTGAAGAACGCGCTTCATGTAAACTCAATGTTAAGGTTCGGAATGAACTCCAGCCGAACTGTCTTAGAAGCCTAAGGGGTGGAATCGATGGTGTCCTTCTGCTAGATTTAAGTTAATATTAGGAAAGCTATACAATAGAATAATTCTTTATTTGCACAGAAAGTAGATAGATGCAAGTTACAGATGTTAAGTTTAAAATGATTATATACTATAAGGCATGCAAACAGTTTTAGCTATGATAATAAAGACTTATTATAAACACTTTCAATCAAATCAATATAAGTTTACCACGTCAAGATAAAATTCAGTACATTTGAATATGCAATAAAACACATAATGTCGAGTTTAATAAAATGGTATTATCTATAAATTCATCAAGTTCGAGGTCAATACAGTTAAATTAAATTAGATTTAGTACAAGTCAGGAATACAGAGATGTCATATTATCAATTTAAATTCTTATCGGTCAGAAATTCGCCAGTGTCAATTTCTTTTTGAAAAGTGGAAATGTCTCATTTTTGATTACATCGTGTATTTTGCCAGCGTATAATGTTTATTAAAGTATAATTTATGTCATGTTCATGTGTTTTTTCGTCAATCCATTATATCTATGTGTATATATATAATGGTACTGACAAATACTACTATAGCGGCGTATTGGCAATAATTTATTATAGTACAAACAATCTGCTTTATATAAAATGTTTCTAATTCTACGTACTTATTCCTTTGTTAGGTTTTCCTGTTAAATCAGAACAAAATTAAAATTTCATTTTAAACCATTATAAATTATCCTCTTATCAAAACTGCTTAGCGACCTTAACGGCAGCGTCTAATTAGCTTTATAGACATTGTTATGTTCTTCCTACAGCATTGCAATAACAGAAGCATCTTAGATGCCTTACCATCCCAGAGACAATGTACCATACGCCAACAGTAACACCGGCACCCACAGATCAGAATTATTGTTGTGGTAACTGTAGTAGTGAGTCCCAGACGAGCTCCTCCACATAGAGCTCTACTACAGCAGCACCCCACGGTTTCACCAGCTTAAGTGTCGATCCCGTGGGATTAACGGGATAAAAAGTATCATATGTGTTATTCTGATGTATAAGCTATATTACTGTAAAGTTTCCTCAAAATCCGTTCAGTACCTAGTTTTTGCGTGAAAGAGTAACAAACATCCATCCATCCTCACAAGCTTTCGCATTTATAATATAATAGTATTTATATTTTTTTATTTTATGTAGGCTGTATGAAGTATGATAGGATTAGTAGGATTTGTAAGTATTACTAACGCCTTTTTGCTTCGCCAGGTGTGCGTGTAATGCGCGGCGGCTGAGCGGCTTAGCAGCGTGCGTGCGAGATGTTCGGCGGCGGTGGCGGCGTAGGCGCGGGCTACAACGCCGGCGGCGGCGACTGCGCCGACGGCTACGGGCTGGGCTACGTGGCGGGCGGCGGGCGCCTGCAGCAGTACGCTGCGCACTTCGCGCCCCACCAGAACGTGTGGCACCACCACCACCCCACGCACCACGAGACCTACGGTGAGTCTACAACTATGTCTTTGTTTCGCGGAAACCGTACAGCTGACCTACTCTAATACAGGCGTAATGATGACATTTAAATGATTACAATACAAACTTACAGTAAGTATTAAGATGGCTAAGTAAAAACCAGAAACACAAAATAAATCAGAAACGTGGATAAGAAACAATTGATAGGCTTGTTTCTACATAACACACTTACACACCCATCTGTAGTTGTATCTAATTGCTTTGTCTCTACAATAATACAATTAGTGCATAGAGACAAATGGAGTGATGTGTCGATAAGCACACGGGTTATAAGTAACAAGTAAACTATGATGAGTCAGTCGTTAGAGCATCGAACACAGATAAGAGAGGAATTCGCACGACAACGCTCCAATCACTGCCTTTGTCTCCTCACTGATACAGTTTCACGCAGACACCGATACCACGGCTATGATGCTGCGGCTATTTTTAATTTGAATGTTCATGTAGCAATACGTATTACTATAAAAATGATTCGTATAAAAAATACTATGAATGTAAGCCTCAATAACTTCATGTTTTGTCGTACAATAAATGTTTTTTTTTTGTAAACAACAAACGATCTGAATGAACGAGTGTGTGTTTGTAGGTGTCGCTAGATATAAGGTAAATTGTTAGTATTTATGAAACGACAATTGGATTCACTCACATAACTCTATTAGTTAGTAACAAAAAAGATTTTAACCGCAACCTTTCTCATGAATGTTATGAATGGGACTACTAAGAAGAAAGTTTTACGCGAAAAAAAAGTAAACAATCTCGTAGCGTTCAGATGACACAGCACAATTACCCACGATGTTCCAATTCATATAAAACGTTATAGGAAAAAACTGAATACCATAACAAAGTTACCAAGAATTATCCCTATCGGCAAGTTAACAATAACTGAAATTCTATTATTAACGTGAATAATTCCTAACTAGCGGTGATTGACGCGGGCGGGAGGATAATGCCATGAGTGAACTAAGATGGGATTTACCCGACTGCAGAAGTATTAGGAGGGATTGTGGAGCACGTAGCCGCTGAGCCAGGCTGCGAGGCAGGCTGGGCCCGGGAGAGTACGTGGACGACCCGGCACCGAACCAGGTCACTGAATGACCCCCACTACACTGAGCTGTCAGTGGAAAGATTTCTTTGCAATGACGAATATTTGTGGGTAACATTAGGTAGTTTATCGGTAACCACTAACCAGTTTCAAGAAAAATATATATGTTAATCCAATAGCAGTTTTGAAACTAAATTATTTTCTTTTATCCTAATAAAATACCAAGACATTGGCCTAAAGCCAACAAGATTTTGCTCAAACATCCGTATTAGAATAACGTAACGAATTAATAAACTACTTAAATACGAGCAGAGATAAAATGTTAATTACAAAGTACTTGATAACGGCTCATTGTCAGATAGTTTTGTTATCACTAATATATTTAACATAATTGTGGGTATCTTATCGCGGCCCGGCCAGGGTTCTGTGCATTATAATATAAATAATCGGGCGTTCTAGTTATAAACTTATATCGCAATCTTATTTACTAGTAAATCTGACGGGTGTTACCATTTCGTCGATGATGTGCGATCACGCGCAGTCACGCGCCCGCGTCCTGGCGGGGGCTGTCGGAGGGAGCTCGTGCGTCGGTCACTATCAGTATTTACGCGAAGACTGAAACCGCAGAGTGATTCAGTATCGTGAGCCAATTCCCATTCGATATGATTTTTCCCTTAAGCAGGATAAACGACTTGTTTTTGTTTGATCGGGAGAAGTCGGCAGTGAGTGATGAGCGAGAGCGAGAATTGTACACAGTTACAAGATCTACCTATATGTACCTATCTATCTATACTAATAATAAACGTGAAGAGTTTGTTTGTTTGATTGAACGCGCTAATTTCTGGAACTACCGGTCGGATTTAAAAAAATCTACAGATCAAAATTGTAGCGCGGACAGGCGATGCCATGCGACGGGGTGGGTCGGGGAACAAGAAATGTCACGCGGACGAAGTCGCAGGCAGAAGCTAGTACATAAAGCAAGGAAAAATATAATCAGTCATTAACTCACAGAACATAATTAGGAATTTCTATTTTATTTGCAAGAATTACCTACCACATTATTACCGAAGGCAGCATATTATGTTACCTATCAATTGCACTCCTTACCATAAAACTAATTCAAATCGCCCCGTAACAATCCGAAGCCTCTTTTCATACAGAGAAGGAATTCCTACTGATCTTACTAGCCTATCCTCATTGATACGTGACCGTAGTCACGATCGTCAGCCTGTTCAATTTGACTACCTGCCGGAACACATCATTGATGAGGTACTGTTCGTATTAAGCAGCTGCGTTACCGCGCTTTGGTAAACTAAGATATACTTACCTATTTATGACTTTATAACCTGTTCCTAAGCCCCAGAATTCAGTCACGTATTAAGTAGTCCACGTACTTTGTTATGAAAATTGAGGCTCAGTTTCTGAATTGCACTGCCGCCGTAACAGCAGAAGGCTGTCATGAATCAGCAGCGATAAGCGCGTGCGCGGCGGCCGGGCAGGCCAGCGCGCGCGCCGTCACGGTCAGTCCTAGCGTGACCTCTGACCGCGCGGGTCGCGACACCTACCTCGCATCATAAACTATCACTCATTACTAAGTAATCAAGTGCTATCTTCGAGTGCCGACACGGATCTGATCGGCAATGGACGCGATGCAACTACCCGCGAATTGGTTGCAAAACATGGCGCTGCTTGCAGGTCCGTGATATCTCATCGCATCTGTATTAATTTCTTTTTTTTTTAATCTTAATTTTACTACCTAATGGCTGGTAGTCAGTGGGTGTTCTCTGGTCAATATTTACTTAAATGGGACTTGAGACAAACAAACTAGAGCTATTTATAAGCACATGAGTACACAAATCCACGTGATTTTTTATTTATTCCGGTCTGATCCCCGAACCCCCCCCCCCCCCAGATCCCCTGCTAGTTATTCTTCTGCTTTAATCTCTGTCTTATCCACTATAACTAGGTCTAATCCCCTTACTCTTTTTGACAAGTAAGTACCTACAGTCAAGAGAAAAAAAGGTGTTCATGTTTTACAAAATTAAATAACGATTTATTTTTAATTATTTGTTAATTCAATACAAATTGTGACCGCTTCTGTTGTTTAAAACTTGTCGGCAACGATTTTTCATTGAATTTATAAGATTGTTTATCTGATCCTGCGGCAATCGTTCCCAATGGAATTTTAACAAGTCTTTCAGTTGTTGGGTTGTCGACACTCCGTCCAGGTTCTCTAGAACACGTCTCTGGAGCATGTCCCATGTGTGCTCGATGGGATTGAGGCCACGGCAGTACCCAGATGTTTTCCATTGCCAAGTACTTACTTTCTTTAATGTTGTTTTGTTGACATTTGTTTTTATTGATGTTCCAAGCAACACTGCTTCTTCTTACCATTTTAAAATAAATTGTAGGGCTCCAATGTTCAATACAGTGCTAACTAGTTGTCTCATCTGAATCTAGTTGATTTTTCGTCAGTTCACCAATAGGTATCTTGAAATGTGATATTAAAAGTTCCTCTAACATGTGGGTTTACACTGTCCCTTCTGATTGTTGTGTCAGTTTTCCTTCTTCCCTGTATTGTGTACTGAAAGTTGTGTTGTTGTCATGTGGTGTAACGTGCTTGTGTTGTGCAGCAGGCGGCGGCGGGGTGAGCAGCGTGGGCGGGGTGGCGGGGGGGCTGTACTCGCAGAACATGGTGATGGGCTCGTGGTGCGCGCCCTACGACGCGCTGCAGAGGCCCACTGCTTACGGTAACAACACTTTACTACTAAACTACATACTTACACTAAAGAACAGAGGTCGGAATCTGTGGAAAAGTTGCTACCCAATAGAAAGTCAATATGAATATACTTAGGTACATAATTATATTCCATGAACTTGTAGACTTGTAGAGACAACGTTGTCCACAGGTTCTAAGTCTGACGATGTCTTCATCGTAAACACTTTTCATGTCTTCCTATATTTTACCATATTAATCCTGTAATCAGCCGCCATCTACGTTGTATCTCTTATAATAGCTAAACCAACATCTTACAAGCCATCCGGTTTTTCTCGGTCCGCTTCTTTACAAATATCCATCGACATCTTCTACGTAAACTCTATTTACCGAAAGCTTTTTATTCCACATTATCAGAGATTTGTTGTTCTGTTAATATTTGTTTATGTTTACTTTATGTTAAGACACCAGATTAGTAATCATTCCTGAGCCCTGATTCACAACCATACGACAGGCTATCGTATCGAAAACCTGACATTTCGATAACCTGATTTAACTTCCCCTCAACAGCAAATAGCTGTTGGAAGAATATCGGGCGTCTATTTGATTTAAACTGACAAAATTTTCGGGTTTTGGACTTGTGAACAGCATTGAGAAGACTCCTACGATAACAATGATTAATGTTCGATACGATACGGAAGCATATCGAGCGTTTGTGAATAAGGGGGCTGAAGCACACGTTATGATAAATCGTAGCGAAATTAACTAAGACAATTTCACAGAATCAGTGGATATGAGAAACTGATAAAAGTTCCAAAGAAATAGCAAATAGCTACGATTTAGAATGACTAATCATAGCCGTAGTGTCCGTGATATCTAATGTAGGCACATCCTCACCGTGAACTCTTGTGATTAAATACTTAATCATTTTTCCCTAATGAATGTATAGTTGGCAAATTGATTATCTCGATGACGCGTGATGGTGGACCAACACAAGTTTATTCATTGTTTAATAATATGGTGTATTTGGATTTGATTCGGAGTCATCCCATCCCCCAGGATAGTTATTAGGTATAGGTAATTAGGTATAGATATCAGCAGAACCGGGTACTATTGAGGAAATTGTAGCTTTTATAATTAGGAAGATAAATAGCTCTTGCTTACAGCAAAGCAAACACTCAAGATAACGTCAGACATGTGGCCATTTAATATTTAAAACGAGAACCTAATTTTTACAACTTAAGCTGTAGAGCTCACAGACCGCATTTAGAACTCTATACATCGTTCTAAAACACAAATAGCGGACGCTGGCCGCACAGCTGCTGAACTAAAGTAGAATTTGGCTGGCCACATCTGTCACATGTTGGAGCAGCAATATGCAAAAACCACCACTCAGTGGATCCCCAATGGCAGGAAACGACTGCGCGGCAGGCCCAGAAAGAGATAGCGGGATGAGCTGGACTCCTTAAAGGATTGGCCCACAATCGCAGTAGACCAGGAAAAGTGGAAAGAGGAAGGGAGGCCTTTGCCCTGCAGTGGGACAACACGGGCTTATAAAAAATAAAAAAGATGTAGAGCCATAACTAGTTCACTGAAAGAGACCTACTTATATATTTTCAAACCTAATAAACGTTATGTAGGTAATGACGATGATTACAAAAAGTATATTTAGTGAGTGCGATCAGTATTGTTCATCACAGAAGACAATAACATGAGTATTGACGTCAGAGGAGCGATAGCGAGCTGATTCACGGCTCCACGAGCCCACGAGCTCGCGAGGTCGCGGCTAGCACAAGTTTCAATATTAGCTTTACTCATCGCACGTTACCATACTGTTCGTCAGTCGACTTGTAAGGGAGGTACTTAACACATCGGGAACGCTTTTCTTAGCGTTAGCAGAGATTTTAAGATTTTTAAGCCATCTACATAATTAATTAAGTACTTAGGCATTGCTTGTTGTTAGTCGGTTCCATTATATTGTCTTCTGAGACTATAGGTACCTCCTTTTATTTTATTTGAGTTAGTGACAGATCTGGCACATGGTTTGGTTTTAACTGAAAACCTCAACAACACTTGGTATCTACTGAAAAACAATGAACTGTATCAACACCGGACATAAAAGAAAGAAGATAAATTAGGAAACTAGTAACAGAAAATTGTTTTTCCTGAATTTGTTTTCAGTATACATACTTACCTGCTTCTCTACCATACCTTCAGCGTCCAAAATACATAAGGAAAGATGTATAACCGCTATCAGCGTGGGTAGTAAATATCGACGCTATTCAAAGGAAACTTGACTTCGTTCAGATAGTTCCCTATGTTCTTATCTATACTTATAATAAATCTGTAGAGAGGTCAATTCTGTACATGAAATATATTTTCAAAATAACTATCAGGGGGTGATTAGTGATCGATACTGATGCCAAAAATGCAATCAGTAACATTTTTGTCTGTCTGTCTGTCTGTCTGTCTGTATGTTCCTTATAGAAACAAAAACTACTGGACGGATTTTAACGAAACTTGGTACAATTATTCTTCATACTCCTGGGCAGGTTATAGTATACTTTTCATCACGCTACAATCAATAGGAGCAGAGTAGTGAAGAGAAATGTTGGGAAAACGGGAGCAGTTACTCCATTTTTTAAGCTTCCGTCGCGTGTGCAGCCTTAATGGTTAAAGTTACATAGAAATCATGTATGACGGAAATATTCTACATAAAATTGTCTAAAAAATATCCCGCAACAGCATATGTCTATCTTTTATGGTTGACTCACAATAACACGTGTAACTCTTGATAGCTTAGCAGTTCGGAGCATTCTGATTATATTTGTTTACTCTTACGTTTATAATACTCTCACTCATCCCTAATTTAAAAAAGTTAACATTATTACCTATTCAATAAAAAAAGAATCATGGAAATTGGTGTAGAAACACCAAACTTATACATGAAATAAGCCATCGCGCATCGCCATCGTGAATACTGAATCATGCTATAAGGATTATTTTTATGTAACGGTTGCCGCGCTTGACACGGGTCGCGGCGGCGCGGCGGTAGGGTATAAAAAGGCGGGAGGTCCGAGAGCGAGCTTCTAGCCCTGGCTGGAGGTCTTAATTTTGAGGCATCCACAGGCAAGCCCGGTTAAGCAGACGACAACCTCATAGGTTGAACTGCGAGATGCCATATTCAAAAAAAAAAAAAGAGCGAGCTTCATTCAATATTTGGCTGTTGATGCATTCAGAGCGTTCAACCTTATTGACAGACAATAATTGATATTGAGAAACCGTGCTTATCAGCGCGACTTTTAGTCTTTAAATAGTTTATTTGAATTTCTTTTGTTGTTATTTTGTAAAATAGGTATGAGTTGTTTTGGTAGTGTTTAAATATTCGTTCAAATTAAAAATTATTAAGCGTAGGTACTTTTATTAATTAAAGTAGTTATAAGTATTTATTTTTAAGTGAAGTAGGTATAGGTAGATAGTATTGCACAGGCGTTTCAGCTTTATTTTCATTTCTTTTTTGTTGTGAGTTGTATATATTTCTGGTTATAATTCTATAAGAATATTTTAGTTTAAATAGTCACTTAGATTTTAAGTGTAAGGTAGCTAAAGTTAGGACCACGTATTAGTTGTTTTGGTAGTGTTTAAATATTCGTTTAAATTACAAATTATTAAGCGTAGGTACTTTTATTAATTAAAGTAGTTATAGGTATTTATTTTGAAATTTTACACAATGGTTCCCTTTATAATGTAGACAGAGCAGTGGTGGCCCAGTGGTATCGGCCGCGACTTACGAGTTGTATGTCGTAGGTTCGAACCCAGACAGGCGCTTTACTTTGTGTAAATTATTTCATCACCACTGTTCTCAAAACGGTGAAGGAAAACATCGTGAGGAAACCGGCATGTCCTAGAACCAAAAATTCAAAGACATGTGACATCTACCAACCCGCACTGGGCCCGCGTGGTGGATTACGGCCCACTCCCTCTCACAGAGAGGAGGCCTGTGTCCCAGCAGTGGGAACATTATAGGCTGATGATGACGATGATGATGATAATGTAGACAAGGAATTAGGAAAGATTTTTTTAAATTCAATCCCTAAGGGAGTTAAATAGGGGATGAAAGTTTGTATGAAAGTCCGTCAGTTTTAAAGTTAAGATCTTCAAATTTTGTGTTTAGGCTGACGACTAAAAATTAATTTATATGTGTCTTAGCGTTTTTGATAACTCCAACCCCAAAGGGTTAAAAAGGGGGATGAAGTTGTGTATGAAAGTCCGTCAGATTAAAAGTTAGGGTCTTCAAATTTTGTATTTAGGCTAACGATTGAAAATTAATTTATACGTGTCTCAGCGTTTTTGATAATTTCTCCCCCAAAGGGGGATGAACGAACTGACTGAAATATCAACGCACAGTCTAAACTGCTGGTCCTAGGGACATGAGTTTTGGAGGTTGTGTTCTTTGTGCAGTGTAGGTATCGAATAAGAAGGGGTTTTTGGAAATGAATTTCCGAAAACCTTCACCTTTAAGGGGGTGAAAAGGGGGGATTTTGTTTGTATGAAAAATCTTATTTATTGAGTTAATAACCTTGAAACTTGGCACGAATACTTATCTAAGTAAATTATGAAGTTTGGAATTTTTCGTTTTTCTAAAATACCTCCTAAAGAGGTAATGGGGGGGTGTTAAAATTTGTATGGAAGAATTTTAACGCCCTGTCCGATTAACTTGAAACTCAGTATTTATACTAAGGACTAAAAATAATTAATAGGTAACGTGTATCAGGGTTTTTCGAAAATCTACCCCTAACTGTATGAAAAGAGGTAGTTAATTTTAAAGGGGAGGATTTTACTGCGTGGCTTGATTAGCTCGAAAATTGGTATAAATAAACTTTGAGTCAAGTTATGAACACATCTTAAACGATTTTTCAAAATTCTACCCCTGTGAGGGTGAAAAGCGGGGATAGTTTCTTTGAAAAATCTGATTCCTTTGTTCTATAAACTTAAAAATTGGCCCGAATATTTATTTATTTAAGTTAATTATAAAGATCATACCAACATACATTTTCGAAACTTTTAGAGGAAAGTACGAATTTCATGCGGACGAAGTCGCGGGCAGAAGCTAGTTATCCTCATAATTTTATCGTAATTAACCCCAAACAATGAATATTCTTTATTCCCTGATAGGCCAAAATGGATTTGTATGTTAGTTTCCTATCCTGTTTGTATGGTTAGTTATTACTGTATCAGCCTTGCGCAAGTGACGTCACTCACTGGACTTGCTTATCTTAGGCACCGACTACTCTCAAACCGTTGAGTATAAACCACAACGTACAAAAATGAGTGACTAGGTATGTATAGATAATAATTATAATGTAAGTACAGCAGTCGCATTAATAAGTTTAAAAAAAAATGCATGATGTTTTTACCTAGCAGACAAATTAAGTACTAATGATATTTTCTTAAGATATTTGTATCTAAGGCTGTTGAATGCCATTTTTCAATACTAACCAGTTCGGCATCCGCACCGGAACAATTAACTTGAGTCGGATTCATATAAATAACCACGTCGCTAGTTTTTCGGGCAATTACGTGCGTTCAATTAGTGAGCGGTAAGCGAATGTATCGGGGTTAGCGCACAGATGCGAGGCGCGCCTTATCACCGGATAGTGATAACGACGACATTCGCGGCCGCGCGGAGCCGCCTAATAACTGTACCTACTCGGGGACTAACAACGTGCGCTGGAGTGGCTGGACTAGCGACGAGTTAGCCTAACAGTGGATAGGAGAGACGGAGATGGCGTATGTGTCTCGTTATTATCAGCCATATTTTAACTAATGTGGGCGAACTATGGGTATGTGTTGGTTATTGCGCAATAGAAAAACGGTTTGCAGTTCAAATCAGATTATAATTTCACGAACAATTTAATCACACTAGCAAATCACACACTATAGGTACACGATACAACCAGATACGGAACGCAGGACAGTTTCTGAGCGCATGTTGTTCGTCCGATGTCCAATGTCCAAGAAGCTCCACATCGTTCTGTCGCGCTGTTGTCGACCCCCCACGAACTCAGGCTAGACTCTGTCAAGCGCCGCCAGATGGCGCTGGCGTTCCGAATAGTCAAACGAATGACCGGATGCGACATATATATGTAGTTCTTCGTTGAATATAGATAATAGATTCAATTTAGACACATTTACAAGTACTGTATGCCCCGTGTTCGCATAGGTAGGTATGGCGGCTGCATGTCGCTCACTATCGCTAGTGTTATTGTTCTACCTTCTCGGAAGCCGCGCCGTCAACATTGTTGACGCGCCCGCTAAGGCCCGGTGTGTGCAAATGTGCAATGTGTGTGCCCGCAGTGCCCTGGCTATGAGAGCTGATAGCGTTTGATAAAACGGCTATCATTGTCTTTTCCTGTACCTATAGGATAATAATAAATTCACAGCTTTCATTATCATCCGCAGCTCGTAGGTATCCTCACCTCATTGTTCTACTTAAGTATGCTTTTGTTGTGTCCGTTCCCAAGCTTTATGTAGTGCTAAAGTCTGTTTAGGCATCGTCCTGTCCCCTCGCAGGCGCTAGCTAAGCCTCACTGACATGAGCGTGCGAACAGATGGCGTGCTGGAGATGTACGAGGAGGGGCGCGAGTGCGTCAACTGTGGCGCCAACAACACGCCGCTGTGGCGCCGCGACGCCACGGGCCACTACCTGTGCAACGCGTGCGGCCTCTACCACAAGATCAACGGCGTCAACCGCCCGCTCGTGAAGCCGAGCAAGCGGCTGGTGAGTCTCCCCCGACCGATAGTAACGCGCTCTGTTTGCGAACAGGTGCCGACGCAGACCTACTCACCCGCTTCTATAAGGAGGGCACCGTGCAGAGATGGATGAGTGTGGAGGGCATGGCCAGGGGCATGAAGAAGGTGAGTCGGTGGCGTGTAGACTAGTGCATGCAACCTACCGCCCCGCGTCGCCCCCCGCGACGTCGCACGCACGCGGTTCCTGTAGATATCCTTACTTTTCGGGCTTTGGCGAGTGTTAGGAAACTACACGCTACCGCTCCCTACTTCGAGTGCGCCGCTTTGTAGCACTCCGCTTGCACCGTTACAAATTATACCTACCCAATAATATCACCTCCCGAATCGATCACCGCAGCCTTCCATTATTGACGATGGAATTAGATAAACGTATCGCGCCGAGATAACTAATCGATCGGTAATTGCATGTTAGTGAGCACGGCGGCGGTGCGCGGGCGCAGCCGGTGTTACACGGTGACGTCACGCGGTAACGAGACGTCGCGGCAATCAGTTGGCTCGCTCACCAGCAGATAGGTCGCAGATAGCGCGCACAGGGAGCCGCGCCTCGCTGTTAACAACGCCGCGCATATTGGACTTTAACGATCAGCAACAAGAGTGTCGGCTAGTTATCTCGGCGCGTCGCACACACGCGCACAGATAGGACAGGTCTCGTCCAATGAGCGGCGGCCCCGCCTGCGCACGCACTCCTCGGACAATGCAACTTGTAGCGCATGCGTGTAATGCTATGTGATGCGGACAAGATGGCGGTGCGCGGTGTCACAGTGCACTCACTGGACACTGGCTCACTGGACGAGTACTGTCTCGTGCGGCTGCTCTGAGGTCACAGGTGGTGGATTCTGTAACGAAGGTGTGCATGTGAGGTGCTTGGGTTTTGATGGTTCTATTTCATTGGTTTTGGTGCTCTCCTTATGTAATTTAGTTGTTAAGCACGCTTCTTTTACTTCTTCACTTTCTTATTTGTTTGGCATGTGTTACCAGTACCTACCTAACGTGTCAACTTTTACATAGATAGCCAAAAGTTGACACATTTACCAGACCTTCAATTCTACAATGATCAGGACTAGAGTATTCAACAACAAAACTGTTTTCCATACCACTTAGCCCCTTCGTACACAAGGCTACTCAAATCTTAGATACGATTTTAGTCTTCAAGCGACTGCCGCCATACAAATCCTCAACTTTAATGGATTTGTATGGCGGCAGTCGCTTGAAGACTAAAATCGTTGAGTATCTAAGATTGGAGTAGCCTTGTGTACGAAGGGGCTTCAGACTTTCTAACTCAGGGGATTCAGGCTATCTAACTAACCTAGTGAGGGTTATAAATTAGTTGAACGTGCAACAGTCACATGTTTGGGAAATTAAACTACTTAGGTACTTAACAAGGTCTTGAGTAGCATCACCTTGATAGGTACATACATACTTCAGTTGATATGCCTGCCTGAAGTGCTCATACTAACGCTGTCTATCCAGCCACAATCCTAAACTTCCCTAAATAGAGATTAGAGAGCATATGTATGTGGACAATACAACAGAGGTAATGAAATTAAGTACCAATATCGGATATATCCTGTCAACCTATAGATCCTACTCACAAATAAACAATTGTTATTAAATATATTTCTTTGATGAAGGAAAGAAATGAGCTCATATAAGCTTCATTTAGTTCCCCAAGATAGAGACCTGATCCTCAGTCAAGTTTGTAGCTAGGCCCATTTTCTCGGTGGTGGCTACTGTATTAGTTGCACGAGTGCTGCCAACACTGCAGTGGGTAGCACTCGTGCACCACATGACACCGCCCCCCCCCCACAGTCGGCTGCGCGGCGCCACGGGCAGTGCTGCACCAACTGCGGTTCCCGCAACACCACGCTGTGGCGGCGCAACAACGACGGCGAGCCCGTCTGCAACGCGTGCGGCCTCTACTACAAGCTGCACGGGATCAACCGGTGCGTACCACTCACTGCTGCAACACGCAATGCAACTTTACTTACATTGACCGAATTAATACATCCTACTGTTTCTGTTTGGTTCTTTCACATAAATAATGTTTGTCTCTACGATTTGACGAATTAAAACAAAATAATAACTACCGAACCAAAAACTCTTGCGTAAAAGAGCAATGTCCTTATAATGTAGGTACTCTGCTCGTAAGTCGGCGAGCAGAGTACCTGCGTAGTAGAGAGGCATGGTAGCTACCTACCACCAATTACGGAAAATGGCCTCCTATGTTCATGTTTGTTTTCACGAATAAAATAAATTATTCAATTTTAACAGGCCTCTAGCAATGAGGAAGGACGGTATCCAGACGCGGAAACGTAAGCCAAAGAAATCTGGCAACGGAACCAAGCCGCCACAAGACGGCAACAAGAAAGATGAGCACAGCTCTCCAGGGATGGACGGTACGAATCACATACATTTACCCACTTCTGTCTACAATAATATCGAATTATTCTTCAGTTCGACTTCTTGAACTAGGCAACCCCGGCACACTATTTAATTAAACAACTTGTCACTACAGACAGCAAACAGAGTCTCCCAGAGGTGCCACTGCCGCTGACGCAGTCAATGTCTAGTCACGGCGCATCTAAGAGCCGTGAGGCGCACGTGACGCCGGACACGTCGCCGCACGGGCACGGACACACGCACGCGCACGCGCTCGGGCACGCGCCAGCGCAGCAGCACGCGCACGCGCAAACCGGCCACCACGCGCACGCGCAGTACCCGCTGGGTCTGCCCGGTGCGCCCTTCCTGTCCAACCCGTCGCTGTTCAACATCAAGAGCGAGCCCAGCAACGCCGCCGGCTACGACTCATACCCGCCGCACTCCACACCGCACTACCACTCGCAGCAACACTATCTGCACGCGTTACAGGTTAGTAGCTACTACCGAGTTCAAGTATTTTACCGAGTTCAAGTATTTGTACTAGGTACCTATAATGTAAAAGTGGTAAGTGCAATTGGCAATACAAGCCATTGCCAGTGCTGTTGCTGTGCCGATAATGGCAAAGCTTATTTATTTACCCACGTCTATTTCTCTTACGTAGGTAGGTAATAACTTAAAAAAAAAAAAAAACCTTAAAAGCGCCCAATAGGCTACCTAGTTGACAGAAAGATAAGAAAAATAACTTTAATCTATTGTGCATGCTCTGTTCACTATTTCAGGGCATGTAGTGTTATGCGTTTCCTTAAGTTTACCTAGTAAGTACCTAGGTATCTAAGTTATATAGTTTTCCCGATTTGTAAACCAATAATTAAAAAAAAAATTGTATTGTAGAATGTTTGTGAGCTAAAAATATAAATTTAAAAAAAAAACAACTTAATTTTGTAAATGATTTGAGGAGTGCCTATGGCAATCTTCGGGCTCCATCGTCAGGTCAGACGTCCATGCTACCATATTATTGCGTTTTACCTATGCTAAGTTTCAGCTCAATCGACTGCCAGGAAGTACTTAAAAAATGTAAGGCAAACAGAGTAGGTACAACTAGCTTCACATTTTCTGACTAACCGACTTCTTGACAATCCAAAAGTGCCTGTAAGTAAATGGTTTTATCGAAATAAATGCTTTGAATTTGAGTAACGCGAAACATGCGAAAGAAGTAACTTCATAAAAAATGTAGGACACGTGATTTCACAATCTCATCGCCACCCTGTAGCTATAGGTACCTACTTACTGTAATAATTAGAATCAATGCAACTATTTCTCGTTTCCAGTACGGACTGGGCAACGGCGAGGAGGAGGAGGGCAGCGGCTTCCTGCACCAGCGCAACGTCACAGCGCACGCCAAGCTCATGGCGTCCACGTAGCGGCACCCGCACGCGTGCTGAGCACGCCACACCGTCGAAACGCCACGCGTGCCTGCACGGTGCGGCGCCACAGTGAACAGACAATGGACACGAACAAACCGTTAGTTTTGCGAATGTGATGACAACTAATCTTAAAGTGCAGTTCCTTGCAACAGTTGCAACTCGCCGAGAGTCAAGACTTCAGGAGCGTAGGCATTCACGATTTGCGACAATTTATTTAAGTGACGCAACGCAAGCACGTCAGCTCCGAGTCTATTCGTATTTATCGAATCTAATAGCTATTTCAACTTCCATTAGTTAACTGATAATCGACAAAATGTGTAGATTATAATTTTGTGTTCCGATCGATCGAATGTACATATAGGTACCTATAGTTGTAACGTTTTAGGATTAGTGTTGTATTATTATGATGGAGGTAGCGATGCATCGTAGGCTGTACCTAGTCGCTCTGAGGGCACCTTGCCATAATGACTGACACAATGGTAGGTAACGCAAGTATTAAATATTTAAATATGTATTTTAACGTTCCATGACAATTATAATCTCAATAAAACTAGTCTAATGATTCTCTATTATTATTGGAAATGTTTTGAGAGTTGAGAATGGAATAAGATGATGATAAGTAACAATATTGATAAGATAGCTTTCAGACCGGCGAACCGTCCAGTCAGCGCGGAGATTTGTCCGTTTCTGTGTGTATTCAAACATTGTATTCGAGGCGTTTCTCGCTGCACCTCGCTTGTCTGAGAGTGATCTTACAAGCTGTCCTACTGTGTAAATAAAGCCACGTAGATATTATGTAATTATTCAACTAATTTAAACAGTATTCACATTATGCCACCTGAACAATACAAACGCGCTTCGTTCACTTGATTGCAGGTAGATAAATACTTGTAGCAGGAAAAAGGCGAGCGTTTTTTTTTGTCTTATATTTTTGATGATGCAGTAATGCAGAGTAAAATGAATAGGTACCTACAAACGGGGTGAATAGGGATGCAGGGGTGAATCGGAACGAAACTTTAAAATGAATTTTAACGTTGAAATAATATAGTTTGTTGTCAATAAGGGCACTTAATCGTTTAATTAAATGACAGTAAACACATTAGGGTCCTTATTGGCCTCAAACTATATTATTGTAATGTTAAAATCCCTTTTAGTTTTGTCCCAATTCACCCCTGCAGCCCTATTCACCCAGTTTGACGGTACTATTAATAAGTACAGTATGTATTTACTTAGGTATATCAATGGTGTCAAATTTTATAAATTTTTTCACGTACACTAGAGTGTGAATAAGGAAAGAACATTTCTTAGAGTTAGAGCTGTCTTTCTTTTCTTACAAAAGTACCTACCTATTATAATTTTGTTAAAAAATGCATAAAACTCATGTAAGTGTGATGTTCCAAGTACCTTGATGACTTGACTTCATACATTGTGTTTAATTTGCTGTCCAACCTTAAACATACACCTACCTACCCAAACTGCAATATGAACATGAACAAGCATAAATAAGCAAGAGTAAGCAATGTATTAGGTACTACGTATTTTTTTTGGGTAAATAAATAGCAGTGAGCATGGGGAGCAACCAGACACAATAATGTGAGTTAGTCTAAATAAATAAGTTTGAATAAAATGGCATTTATTATACTTGTACATATTTAGTTAGAAAATAAATATTCAAATTAATATTAAAGCAGTTTATTTCCTATGGTCCAGCACAAATTTTATCACAGTAAGTATGTATTGCATATGGAAAAACTTTAGGCTTATTATCGAAACTTGACGAAAATAAAATGGAAACACTTGCAATGAATAAATAAAAACTTTCTTACTTAAGTATATATTTTGATAACAAGTCTCAAGTTTTTAATTAAATATAATATAAACTAGAAATATATGTACAAAGTGGAGTCTGTTGTATTGTATAATATTATGAAATATATAAGTGAGCGCACAGCACTGTGTTTCTGTCCCTCCCTATCACTCCTCAGCCTCCAAGGAGAGCTTCTTCAGCGCATCTCCACCGAGCCGATAGTAACACCACTGCTCTTTGTTAGTAAGGTTCACCGCACCTTTGGTCTCATAAAAAGTACGTGCTGGGTTCCAGTCTAGCACATGAAAGTCAAGGCGGCTACAACCACTACAGGAAGCTTCCTGAAAAATTATATAATCATGTTATTTGGTCAATTCAATGAATCAATATTCTTGATCTATATAAACAGGTCATTCGGTATTGTAACCAAAATAAGAAATGAACTACTATTGAATTTACCTTAGCAACCGCTTTGAATAGTCTCTTGCCCACTCCCTTGTGCCTCTGACTGGTGCGTACATACAGGTCCTCCAGCATCATGGAGCTGCCCTCCCACGTGGAGTACGTGGGGAAGTACAGCGCGTAGCCCACCACCGGCTGCGTGCCGGGCCGCGTCACCTCAGCCACCTTACACTGGAATAAAGGAGGCTGCATCTCGAAACCGTCGCGTTGTAGCTCTGAAATGTCATAGAAGAGTAGGTAGTCAGTCAGATTTATCTTATGCAGCATCGCAGCTAACCTTAGCTTGTATTATTTTATCAGCACTACATTATTAACATACCTTTAACTGACATTTTAGGCCCTTTAGGCATGTTCTCGAAATCAGCAAGCTCCTGTTAGACAATGTATTTTAACTTAGAACATCGAATGATAAGTATTGTTTAAAATAAGCATAAAATGAGTGAAAAATAAAATTCGTACGACCTGTATCATTTCAGACACTGCCAACATGTCCTCTCTCTTTGCAGCACGGATTTGTACTTCATCATCACCGTATTTTTGAGCCATTATTAATAATAAACTTGTAGTCTTATAAGTTTATTTATTCAATTTCAAATATTATGTTCACGATAATTTTGAAAATGATCTGATCATTCTGATCAGTCAGCTGTCATCAGTACAGTACTTACTACTTACCCTTATCTATGGCTGTCATTCTGTCAAATAGTTTATTCTGCTACTTTTTGTAATATAACAAGGCAAGGTGAAAGATTTTTTAAACATATTTTTGTGTAGGCTTTGGCTTTTGACTTCGATCTTGCCTGATCGAAAGTTAAATAAACCAGTAATAGTAGGTACCTATAACTTTACTAGTTTTTTGCCCAGACGCTCTTTACTATTAATCTAAATTACCTAATCGCATTTTTTGCAGAATTATTATTGTTATCGTATGACTAGGCTACGGACACGAAGTCAGCAGGCGCGGCGCGGCGGCAGCAGCGGTGCGGGGAGCGGTGCGTTTCTATAGATTTATATGGAACGCCTCGAAGGCAGCGGCGTACGAGCGGCGCTCTAGTCTAGCGGCACAGAGTGCTTTTCGGTGCCCGCGCGTCTGCATTGACGTAGTGTTGTGCATTTTATTTTTTGCTTTTTTAACGACCGACGTTTCAAAATGTTGTAAGTATCAAAAAGAAGTTGTCATCGCTGTTTAGACATTTCGTTCGCGTTCGCGAACAAAGACACTAATTTCTCATAACACACTACGCCGCGCGATCTATTAGTATGTTGATCTATGGCGCGATCTGCCCGCTGGCTTCGAGACTGGGTCTGCGTTGCCGCGCCGCCGCCGCCGCCCCGCAATCGCTGACTTCGTGTCCGTGGCCTAAAAGCACAGACGCATCGTGATCCCCGTTACAGTGGCTAACGCACTCTTATTAGGTTTATGAAATTGTGACCTTATTTTGTCGGGTAAAAGGCCAATTATATGTATAAAAAGATGGACATCACAGGAAATAACTTATGATACCCTTCTGAATTACAGGTAATTATATATTACCGTTATAATATTAGTTGCGAAAAACCGAATGTGAACTGTGGTCCCTGGGAGGTACCACAGGGATTTTCGTTACCCGTGGCCCCTCCGAAAAATACAATGCTGCCGAATTAAAATGGTAGTCTGGTGCCGTAGTCCCTCGAAAGTACCGTCACTAAGTCATAATACAGTCAAAGGTTTTATTCACAATTTAAGAATATAAATAAAGAAAAAATGAAAAAATCACGAATATATTGTAACATAGACAAGAAAAGAAATTGTTCAACAAAACCTTGCAGCAGCGTCATCTCTTTCAGTCTTAATTTTTCCTCTATGGTCTTACTATTTTAAATTATCGTAGTCATGGTATAAGTATATAATTGTACCATGATCGTAGTTTCTCGAGGGCATGACCTAATGAATGTTTCACCACTGATTAATTAACAATAATAATATTATGGAATGTATGGGGACTACGGGAGGGACCACGGCTGCACGGGTCACACACGCGAAATACAATTAAATTAAAGACATGCATTTAATTAACTGTATATTCATCAAATTTAATACAAATGCACAAAGAAATAACATAAATCAGGTGATCATACAATGTACGGCCTTGCTAATATAAAGTTAATCCACGGATGAGTTTAGTATAAAAATATTATTATATCAATAACACTATAGTACTTTATACCTAAACAGTAGGTTTTTATTATATTTTTTACAATATCTGTGAAAGTAAATATATTTATCTAACCTAATTTCCTTATTTATAGCTTTTCTATAAGTAATATTTACATTTGGATATATTTTATGCAAGACAAGAGTTGTTAACTGGAAGAATTAGTTTATTAACTTGGATTTGTTCTATTGAATTATGTAAGTATATTATTTTTAGAATACATAATTAATGGAGATTCTATCAGTCAGCATAAAATTAACCCTCTTTACTGGCGACCTCTCTCTGAACATACATGAGAGTCGCACAATAATTGATAATATTTACATGATTGCTAAAGGTTCTATATTATTTCGTATTATGGTCATAGCACACATATCAACTCGGAAAGGGATCGTTACCGTATCAACTCGAGACATTCAGTATTCATTGTATGAACACAATGAAAACAGGCGTCAACCTAACGTAAGCACGTAACCAAAGCGGATCAGAAGCTCCGATACGTCGACTCGGCTACGGCTAGGCGAACCCGCGCTTGCGGCTCGCCGACCGAGCGAGGGGTGATAGGGGCAAGGGTGGACGAAGACACGTAAGCTCGGGTACGGAGAGAGCGCGGGTACGGAGTGACGTAAGCGCCGGTACGGAGAGACGTAAGCGCGGGTACGGAGAGACGTAAGCACGGGTACGGAGAGACGTAACGCTACCGCATCGCGGTTCGTGAGCTTGTCCCGAGGCGAGGAGATTACGTTCCGTTTCCAATTAGTATGCGTTGCAGTAGGGAGTTTCATACAAAGAATACTGAACGGCTCGAGTTGATACGGTGCCGATCCCTTTCCGGTTTGATACGTGTGCTATGACCTTTAGTCTACATGACAGCTGTCCTGAATACCGTAGTTCTCTTCTATAACCACAATAGTCAATGATCCGTTGCATGGAGTTATTCCACAAAGATATCGCAGTCGAACACCAGACATCGAACTTTCAGTACACACTGTTGTTGTTTTGTAATGTTTTCTTCCTGGTTGCTCAGCTCAAGTTTTTGGGTACAACATGTTCAACTCCTGAATGGTATCGTATCCCCAGTATGCAGGGTGTTGGCAGAATGTCCCGCTGGCGCGAGTGCGGCGGCGCGTCAGTGCGGGTACTCGTGCCGCAGGAACTCGGCCGCGTACGAGCTGCCCCACGCGCTCTGCGCTATGGAACTTGAAGATGCTGCAATCAATAGAGAACCACATGATTAAAAGTGACTTTATCAAAAAAATCTATGTACTGAGTACCCTTGCAAAGTAGTAAAGGATTTGATTTGCTTTATTTATACGCTAGAGGACAATAAATAGGATTTTTTTTTTTCACCGTCAGCGCTCATAGCTCAGCGCGTAGTTTGTCAGCGCTGAGGCTCAGCGTGGCTCGTTTTAGTATCGTACTGACCGCCTTACTGTACAGACGACGACCAAAATGCGGAGTGTATTTAATTATTGCTGCTTTGTACTATCTATCCCAAAAAAATAAAAACCAGCGACGACGAAGACTCCATGTTCATCCATTAATTGAGCAGAGGGCCGTTGCAGGAGACTTTGTCTTGTTATATGGCACTTTGAGGGCTGACGAACGTAAATTCTTTAATTACTTTCGAATGTCAACTAGGTAGAAAGAACGATGACCATATTTGTATGAGACCCGTCCCCCCCCTTCAACAGAACTTTTGTATGTATTAGTAGGTTCACAAAGGTCTATATAAAGACTAGCAACCAGTTTTAATTTCAATATCCATGGGGTTTAAAAATAAAATTAAAATTAAAAAATCGTTTTATTAATTTTTCCTAATTCGCTAGGCCCGTCCCCCGCCCTGCAACAGATCTTTTGTATGTGCTATCAGGTTCATAAAGATCTTTAAAAAGACTAGCAACCAGTTTTAACTTCAAAATCCATGGGGCTTAGAAATAAAATGAAAATTAAAAAAACGTTTTATTATTTTTTCTAATTCGCTAGGCCCGTCTCCCGCCCTGCAACAGATCTTTTGTATGTGCTATCAGGTTCATAAAGATCCATAAAAAGACTAGCAACCAGTTTTAACTCCAAAATCCATGGGGTTTAAAAATGAAATAAAAAATAGTTTTATTTATTTTGGGATAAAGTAGTGTCTTGTTGTCGCGGGCGCTATTTTGAATCCTGAACGCAACGAAGGATTCTAGGTTTGAGTTGACTCCTGAGCGAAGCGAAGGAGTTAAGACTTGAATCCTGAGTGCAGTGAGGGATTCAAGCTCGCCCAAGACGAAGACACCCGCGTCTCCGTCGTGGACGAGCATATGGCAGTTGTCCCACCGCCGGCGAGGAAGTGACTAACTGTCGGCTGTTTTCTCGCTCAAGAAACGTACAATAGATATACATTCCGTGTAAACAAAAGAGATGCATATATTAACAGTTGATCGCTGACTGTTCACACTGCCGGCGAGGACTCGCTTCACTGGTTTGTCGCTGAGCGACAAGAGCTATCAAATATAATACTCGCCTAGCGATACTCGCTCAGCGATGGTCGCTTGGTGGTCAGAGCTCACGCCGAGAGAAACCCCTGTGAGATTAACCGCCCCGAGCGAGTGGTGCGAGTAATCGCCCGTCGCACTCGAAAACTCGCTGATAGCCCAGCGACAAAACTATCGGAACTACACACACGCTGCTCGCTGCTCGCCAACTCGTTTTCAATTGCTAGTTCTACTCGCTAATCGTTCATCGCCGCCGGTGGGATAACTGCCTGCCTATAGGAATAGAAAAAAATTGGACGAGTAACGAATGACGTTTTCTGTTTTTTAAATTGCATCTCCTAAATGATCTTGAGAGGTTTGAAAATCAAAGAATATGGTTTACTTACAAACTCTTATTTTGTGCCAAAAATATTAACATTAAAACATGATTTTTCTCGGAATATCCTGCACTTTTGAGAGATGTCGTCGTAGTAAAAATTGATCACCTTGCTAAGACGGTTTGAATGAGATACATTTTAAGTTTCTTGGTCGATGTAAGGCTTGGGGGGACGTTCTGGCAATAAACATTAAAACATGATTTTTCTCGGAATATCCCGCACTTTTGAGAGATGTCGTCATAGTAAAAATTGATCACGTTGCTAAGGCAGTTTGAATGAGATACATTTTAAGTTTGTTGGTCGATGTAAGGGTTGGGGGGACGTTCTGGCAATAAACATTAAAACATGATTTTTCTCGGAATATCCCGCACTTTTGAGAGATGTCGTCATAGTAAAAATTGATCACGTTGCTAAGGCAGTTTGAATGAGATACATTTTAAGTTTGTTGGTCGATGTAAGGGTTGGGGGGACGTTCTGGCAATATTAACATTAAAACATGATTTTTCTTGGAATATCCTGCACTTTTGAGAGATGTCGTCATAGTAAAAATTGATCACCTTGATAAGACGGTTTGAATGAGATACATTTTAAGTTTGTTGGTCGATGTAAGGCTTGAGGGGACATTCTGGCAATAAACATTAAAACATGATTTTTCTCGGAATATCCCGTACTTTTGAGAGATGTCGTCATAGTAAAAAAATATCACCTTGCTAAGACGGTTTCAATGAGATACATTTTAAGTTTGTTGGTCGATGTAAGGGTTGGGGGGACGTTCTGACGAAATTAACACTAAAACATGATTTTCTCGGAATATTCCGCACTTTTGAGAGATATCGTCATAGTAAAAATTGATCAGCTTGCTAAGGCGGTTCGAATGAGATACATTTTAAGTCTGTTGGTCAATGTAAGGGTTGGGGGGACGTTGTGACGAAATTAACATTAAAACATGATTTTCTCGGAATATCCCGCACTTTTGAGAGATGTCGTCATAGTAAAAATTGATCAGCTTGCTAAGGCGGTTCGAATGAGATTCATTTTAAATCTGTTGGTCAATGTAAGGGTTGGGGGGACGTTGTGACGAAATCAACACTAAAACATGATTTTCTCGGAATATCCCGCACTTTTGAGAGATGTCGTCATAGTAAAAATTGATCAGCTTGCTAAGGCGGTTCGAATGAGATATATTTTAAGTCTGTTGGTCAATGTAAGGTTGAGGAGACGTTCTGACTCATCGTCCTTTTGACGAATTACTGGTAAAGATACAGGATAAACTGGTCCATTGCAGCTTACGAATCGTGCCTATATTCTATAGATTCGCCATGACTGTACGCGCTGACGACGTCCGCTCCGCTCGACACTAGAACGCTCCCTGAAAGCAGAGGCGCTCGAGCGATCGTCAGCGCCGACAGCTACGCGGGGCGACGCGCGACGCGTAGCTATCAGCGCTGACCACCGTGCGCGCTGATAGCTACGCGTCATTCAAAAACGCTTCCTAGAAGTTCATATATCTCGGCCATCAGCGCTGACGGTGCGCGTGCCGTCGGCGTAAGACTGACCTGAACCAGCCTGACTAAAATCAGCCTAAGGGTTGTGGTTATGACAGAGTATACATTCAGTCTAAAAAGTATCGGGAATGGATGATTTGTTTATGGTTCCAAATTCAATTTTTTGTGTTTTTTTTTGTTGTTAGATTGGCACAACTGTTTTCCATTTTGGCGCGGAGTATGAGTTGCATCTGTCATTTAGATTAAATACAGTGCTGTTTTTAGTTAGATCATATTATCTAGTGTGAATGTATCCAGTATAAGCTTCTCATTTTTTTTTTAACGATTTCTTCCGTAGAGGCTGTAACCGGGCCACCCGACGTCGTCTTCAATTCTCCCTCTACCCTTTTTAAATTCACTTGACCCCTTTTGAACCGTAAATAACGAAGGTGCAGAATCTTGGTAAACAGCCACCATCTCATCGTGAATAGTTTTTTGACTTTTCCTTGTTTGGTAAGGAATTTCATAACAGAGCGCGGTGCTCGATTTTCGAATCTTCAACATTGTCACGTTAGCCATTCCAGTTGTAGTTGACTAAGGATAACTAGCAAACTAATGATCACAACTATATGAAATTTTACATACCCTTAGATAATGTCATTAATTAATTAATTTGTCAAATTACCCACATCCATGTGCGGTCCGAGGGGTGTCGTGGGGGTCATGACCCCCCAAAATCATTCAAGGTGTCGAGAGTCTGTATGGTTTACTTGCCTTACTAACTTAAAACTGTACTTGAGCCACGAAAACCACGATTGGCATATTCAAAAACATTAAGAACATCGGCAGACATGGGGACTGCCGACTGAAGTAAAAACTTAAAACTATGAAATGACAGTGGGTTTTTTACGCGCCTGAAAAATATTTTCCTTTAAAAAGCCTGTTGTAAAAATATAGAATCTAGGATTCAAGAGCGAGCGAAGCAAACTCGGGATATTGAGCACCCCGCTCGTACGTAAGGTTGAAAGGCTCAGGTAAGGCCAGATTCCAAAACCTAAACTGCTGTAAAACGAGTTCAAGCTTTTCGTCATAATTCGATAAAGTAAGTTCTCTTTTTGTATGATGGGTAAAAGAAAACAGACTATTCAAGGTGGGGTGCTAAAATTTTCAGGCTCGCTACGCTCGTTCTTGCAATTTACATTGGTTCCTGAGCTTTTTTTCAAAAGTCGACAAAGCAAGTAATTCCTAGTCCTTTTGGAATGATCGAAAGAAAATCGAACCTATCCGAGAGTGTGCAAAATTTTCGAGCTCGCTTTGCTCGCTCTTGCATTTTTTAGATTCTGATGGCTGCTTCAGCTTACCTGCATAAGTCGACAGTGTAACTCCTATTTCTACTTGAAAATATAAAACAAAACCTAATCAAACAGAGGCGAGTTTGTTCAATTTTCGAGCTCGCTTCGCTCGCTCTCCCCACCCTGCACAACCTACCGTTCTAATACATACGATGATACGACCAATTTGGCAGCATTTAAGTAACACCCCCCTATGTAAAAGCTGCGTCCCTGAATATCATAAGTAATGTGGAACTGGAGGTGTAAATGAACCTTAACATATCATTACGCCTTTAATCCCCAAAGGTGTACCTTCATATAGTACTTACACCCACATTTCGGCAGTTATTAAGTGAAATGTCATAGAGGGCGAGCCTACTGCCGCCAACCGGGCAAAAATCCAGACTCCAGGCTGCTTCTGAGAAATGTCTGATGGAAAAACCCTTTAACACTTTACCCTACCTAGGAATCGAACCCAGCTAGGACCTCATGCTCAGCAGTAACACTTGCGACCACTAGACCAGCGAGGAGATGTACTTCCCTTAAAATATTCCTCGGCACCCACGATGACCCCACCCCAAAATTTTGGGCTGCGACCGCGCCTGCCCACATCATTAGTACATCACCTGATACCGAGAATACATTGAACGCCCCTCGTAGATTGGTGTCTGAAATGGTCTTTTGAGGAAAGAACCACACAGAAAACATTCAGACACAATGAAAATTGTTAGTGAATAAAATGAAATGAATGAATGATTGAGCGGACCTGTCCAGACAGTGCACGCATTTGTCAAAAATCGATTTTGAAGTCAGTTAAAAAGGTTTTGATGATTGGATTATTCGTTAGCGTAAGTGTATCGTTTCTGAAAGAGCATACTTCGAAGGCGATAAAATAAATTTGGATGAATAACTAACATTTTGTGTCAGTAATATTGATCTTTTCCCGGTACTTTTTTGACAGAGTAGTACATACTTACATAATTGCGCAATTAGTTTCTGAGGTGTGATTGGCGTGGTGCGTGAGTCTGAACTTCGGTCGTCTTTCGTGTCGACATCTGAACAAGCAATTATAGTATTATTTCAAAATTATTGTCGGTTACAGATTAGTGATACGTAACACGTTAAAATAAATTCTAAAATTCACCAAGTGTTACATTGCATAAATTAGGATGACTAATAGTACATGTGTTACTGCTTACGCAAGCTAGCAATATAAAAATTTTGGTATCATGTATCCAAACGCGTCTCACATACTGAGGGTAGAATTCATATTGGACCACAGTATTGAGCCAATCATACTCCGGCTTCCTTTCCAACCCCTATACCGCAAAAAGGTGCTACACTGCAACACCAATGAGAAGCGTTTCCGCCGCAGTGACTTGACAGAGGTCGCCATGAGGATTCGCACTGTTCTCTTCAAGCAGTCAACCGCATAACACCGCTTTAACTCAACCGCTGTACCATCATTATAATATAAACTATTTAACGTGTTGGCCGACACAAAGTGACAAGTGTGAAGTGAACGCGTGCCCACCACGTCGGCAGTCGTTGCACCAACCTGACATCCAGTGATCCCAAGTAAGTCAAATTCTTCCTATACTTTCATTTTTCTCAATTTTCTGTGTCGTCCAATATTCGCTCCAGCATAAAAATTATTTTCTCGCTAAATTACACAACGCTTGTTGGTCCTTCGAGAAACCGCTATCCCAACTTCACCAGTTACCATTTCATGTGACGTTTAACCAATGTGTATCCGGCATTATGTTAGTTAAGTGTTCCAGGGTGACCGTAGCAAAAGAAGAGTGTAGTACCGCCGCCGGCGCGGTGCCATGAGCAGCTTGCTCATGGTGTTGCGCGGCGTGGGAACCGCTCCAGCGTGTGAGTGTACGTACCGGCACCGGCGGGCAGGTCGCGGTGCCTTGAGCAGCTTGCTCATGGTGTTGCGCGGCGTGGGAACCGCTCCAGCGTGTGAGTGTACGTACCGGCACCGGCGGGCAGGTCGCGGTGCCTTGAGCAGCTTGCTCATGGTGTTGCGCGGCGTGGGAACCGCTCCAGCGTGTGAGTGTACGTACCGGCACCGGCGGGCAGGTCGCGGTGCCTTGAGCAGCTTGCTCATGGTGTTGCGCGGCGTGGGAACCGCTCCAGCGTGTGAGTGTACGTACCGGCACCGGCGGGCAGGTCGCGGTGCCTTGAGCAGCTTGCTCATGGTGTTGCGCGGCGTGGGAACCGCTCCAGCGTGTGAGTGTACGTACCGGCACCGGCGGGCAGGTCGCGGTGCCTTGAGCAGCTTGCTCATGGTGTTGCGCGGCGTGGGAACCGCTCCAGCGTGTGAGTGTACGTACCGGCACCGGCGGGCAGGTCGCGGTGCCTTGAGCAGCTTGCTCATGGTGTTGCGCGGCGTGGGAACCGCTCCAGCGTGTGAGTGTACGTACCGGCACCGGCGGGCAGGTCGCGGTGCCTTGAGCAGCTTGCTCATGGTGTTGCGCGGCGTGGGAACCGCTCCAGCGTGTGAGTGTACGTACCGGCACCGGCGGGCAGGTCGCGGCGCTGCGCCTGTGCCTTGAGCAGCTTGCTCATAGTGTTGCGCGGCGTGGGCGGCGGCCGCTCCAGTGTGCGCCCGTGCACAACCGACATGTGACGCTCCAGCATGTACCTGCGGAGACACACGTCGTGAAATCTTTAATAGAGGCACTATTTGTTTAACCGTATAGTTCGGAAGCGCACCCAATTGGACCAGCATAGCTATTCACAAACACTCGATACGCTTCCATATTGTATCGAACATTAATCATTGTTATCGTAGGAGTCTTCTAAACGTTGTTCACAAGTCCAAAACCTGACAATTATGTCAGTTTAAATCAAATAGACACCCGCTATTCTTCCAACAGCTATTTGCTGTTGAGGGCAAGTCAAATCAGGTTATCAAAATGTCAGGTTTTCGATACGATAGCCTGTCGTATGGTTGTGAATCAGGGCTCAGCACACATAAACCTACGACAGCTCGGTAGTGTGTCCCATTTGTAACCTAGAATGACGACGTAGGACACCCTAAATTGATTATGCAAATTTTTATTATCCTACCCAAAAATCTTATATGTCAACGCCATTAAATCTTTCAAATTTAGCGCGCAAGTTTATTAATTTACTGTTAGCCTGCATCATCCCACTGCTGGGCAAAGGCCTCTCCCCATAACTTCCATTGCCGGCAGTGAACCAATTTTGGACCTACAGTATGGGCGTAAGTGCTACAAAGGATCTTTTGGCGCCTGAATGACTTTTAGGGAGCATTTTTGTTTAACTCGATGAAATTGTTTAGAAAAAACCAGATGGCCTTGAACAGTTACCAGGCCACTCAGAAAGTATTGCGAAAAAAGTTTTTTATGTAGGTATGAGAGACTGGCCAGTTACAATCTAGTTTGAAAATATGATTATTTGTAAGTAAAAATAGGTACGTTGTGATTTCAACATTTCCCTCCACATTGTTTGCGAGCTAATTTAAATTACCGTGTTTTATTAAAAAATGGATCTGCGCCGGGAACATTTTCACGCTATGGTTTTTTACGATTTCAAGTGACGCCTGAAACCGGACGAATCGTACGATAGACTTCAAATGGCATTCATGGATGAAGGCCCTTCTAAGGCAACCGTGTATCGTTGGTATAACGAATTCAAGCGCGGTCGACTAACTTTGGGGGAGGAAGAAAGAAGTGGTCGCCCTTTGACGGCTGTTACAGAAGAAAACGTGCTAGCAGTGAAAAATTTAATCCAAGATATTAGGCGAGTTACGTATCAAGAGATTCAGCACATACTGCAGGTTGGATCGGGAAGCCTTCACGAAATTCTACACGTGCATCTTCGCGTGAGGAGGATAGTTTCACGCTGGGTCCCGCATAACCTCACCGATGCTCAGAAGCAGGCCAGGGTTGTGCCGTGATATGATAAACAAATTTGAAGCAGGCTCGTCTCGGCGTGTTTACGACATCATTACAGGTGATGAGACTTGGATTTATCAATACGATCCAGAAATGAAGCGCCAGTCGACGGTTTGCGTGTTTCAAAACAAATCAACGCCTACCAAAGTGAAGTGATCTAGAAGCGGGGGAAGATTTTGATCGCGAGCTTTTTCAATGTGACTGGCTACTTGGTGTCAATTCCTTTACGGAACCAAAGAAGCATCAACGCTGAATGGTATACTATCAAATGCTTGGCAGAAGTTTTCTCTGTTGTGAGCAGCAAGCGACCAAACACAGGACTCCGCGGGCTACTGCTCCACCACAACGCGCCTTCACACATCGCGCTCAAAACGAGGGTTTTCCTGGACAGCACGCCGGTCAAACTCCTGGTCACCCTCCTTACAGCCCTGACCTAGCACCGTGTGACTTCTTGTTATTCCCAAAAATAAAAAATTAGCTCAAAGGAATACAATTTTCGTCACCGGAAGATGCGCTGTCCTGTCAGCGTTCGAGCAGGCTGTAAACGAGGTGTCTGCGGCGGACTGGAAAAAGTGTTCTGAAAACTGGTTCAGACGCATTAAACTTTGTATAAGGGCTAGTGGAGAGTACTTTGAAAAGATTTCATAAAAAATACTTATCTATAGAACATTTTTTTATTTTCGCAAAACTTTCTGAGTGTCCCACGTATATGTAGTAGCGGTTGCACCTGTACACGCAAGGCATACTCACCGACGCTCGAAGCGCTCGGGACAGAAGGTGCAGCGGAACAGGCGCCGGCGCGGCATCTCGCGCGCCGGCGCCGCCTCGCCCGCCTCGTGCGACTTGCTGTGTGCCGCCAGGTTGTACCTGCGCCGGGACACGTCAGCGTGCGGAGTGAGCGAGCGATGTGTGAGAAACCACAGAATATACAGGGTGAATTTTCCAAGTGGGCGTGGATGGCTAAATTCTAAACTATGAGGAATAGCGAAAAGTACTCAAAGGAGTCGCGGGCTCGATTTTGATCAAAACTAAAACTGCATCATTGGATTTTTGAAAAATCAATATGTCTAGCCAGGAATCGAACCTGTAGAAATAAAAAAATAAAAAAACTGTATTATTACACCATTCGATAGTGTCCATAATAAGGATCAAATTCTGGGAAGAAATGACATACCGCAAACTTAAGGAAAATGTTGAATTTTAATAAACTTCTTCTTATTTTAAAGTATTGATACCTAAATTACGTACCTTGTTCGAAATGATGCTCAATATTTTTATTAACACACCCGCAGCGCAGTCACCTTCACAACATTATGTTCTAAATTCAAATTTCTATTACGATCTTTAGAAAATATTCTAATGGAATCAATAATTATGTAATGCTGAATGCAGGACAATCCTTGAGACGTCGAATCCAGCTATGTATTGAAAACAATGGTCATAATTTTGAACAATTAATCAGTTAAGGTTTAGTAGGTAGGTAACATAACCCGGGCCCAGCTTAATAATAACAGCCGCACAGGTCAATCCATCAGGTTAAGCTACGCTTGCCACGGTTGGTCTGTGGATGGGTGACCATCTTTACATACCGAGACCCCTCCATGCCTCGGAAAGCACGTTAAGCCGTTGTTCCCGGCTGTCATTCCTGGATCTTTGACAGTCGTTACGGGTAGTCAGAAGCTCGAAGGTCTGACAACCAGTCTTACCAAGGGGAAGGGGTATCGTATTATCCAGTAACTGGGTTGTGGAGGTCAGATAGGCAGTCGCTCCATGTAAAATACTGGTATTCAGCTGCATCCAGTTAGACTGGAAGCCGACCCCACATAGTTGGGAAAAGGCTAGGCAGATGATGATGAGGTAGGTAACATAAGAAAAATAAAAACAGTATTTTGTTAAAAATGAGCTCTTTTCTTTAGTTTGCCGTATGTCTTTACTTCCCAGAATTGGATCCTTACCTATTATGGACACTATCGAATGGTGTAATAATACAGTTTTTTTTATTTTTTTATTTCTACAGGTTCGATTCCTGGCTAGACATATTGATTTTTCAAAAATCCAATGATGCAGTTTTCATCAAAATCGAGCTCGCGACTCCTTTGAGTACTTTTCGCTAGTCCTCATAGTTTCGGATTTGGCCATCCACGCCCACTTGAAAAATTCACCCTGTATAATAGTACAAGTACAGCAAATTCACCAAAATCATTTAGCAACTCTTGCTGTGCCATCTAAATGCAGGTCGCACAGCGCTAATTGCCTACAATTATATTCATCTATAAGTTGACTACGATAGGGTTGTGTTTTTTTTAAAGAATAATTAATCTGAATATTTAATTACTACTTTTGTGAACTAATGATGTTTCAAATAAACCTAGGCCGCTACTACGCTACTTAAGTAGCTACGTAAATGGGTAAATAAAAAAGTAATTAAAACAACTAAAAGACCCGACTGCGGTAAAAAAACTTAAGTAAAAAAAAACTGAAAACCTAAAAACAAGCCTATTTAAATTAAATAAAAGATGGAAGCAGGCGGGACCAATATGAGTTTAAAAATATAATAAATAAAAATGGTATGGGTCCCGCCTGCTTCCATCTTTTATTTTATTTAAAACAACCTTTAATTTTGTTTAGTTTTAGTTTTTTTTTATTCACTTATATTTTTTTACCGCAGTCGGTTTTTTTTACAACTTTTTTTTATTTCCAGCTTTTTAATTTACAAATATGAAAGATTTCGCAAACGATTTAGTTCTTGGTACGTGTTTTTACCCGACTGTGTTTGACCTGTATGTACGTATGTCAGTTTCTTTGTTCCCTCGTAACTCCTAAACGAATGGATGGATTTGGAAAAATTATACGTCTTTAGATTTGTCTTGGTGGCGCGAGTGTCACTGGCTACATGAAAATCAAGAGCAAAGTAAAATGGCGGATTTGGGGTGCCATATTGTGGAGTTCGACCTTTTTTTTCATATAATACCGTCGAGTGGGATATCAAATGAAGGGTTTTAAAAGGTGATTTCAAAAATATATACAACTTATATGGTTAAAAGTAATTCGAAGTGACAAAACTTGGCTGCTTCGATAGTGAAGAATCAAGTTCGTGATATTGACATGGGCATAAGTGATTGATTAATCATTTTGATAAACCTTGCGTATAATAAATCCATACTAATATTATAAATTTGAAAGTAACTCTGTCTGTCTGTATGTTACTGTTACCTTTTCACGCCTAAACCGCTTAACCGATTTAGATGAAATTTGGTATAGAGATAGTTTGAGTCCCGGGAAGGACATAGGATAGCTTTTATGCAGATATTCCCACGGGATCGACACTTATGCGGGTGAAACCGCGGGGCGCAGTTAGTAGTACATAAGTTTACCTAATATTTTATTTCGTTACCTACATATAGTTGTTTCACATAATTTTGTATAGTCATCAACGGTCGGTCGGTTAGCGGTTTAACCACTGTGACGTCACATATTTTAAGATCTGTCCAGTGCTCATTTCACCTCTTGTGTATCACGCTAGGAGCGCCCGCCGCCCGCGCCTGTCCCGGTTCTCGTCCTACCCCCGCGCCCCTATATCCCGCAGGCGAGAGACAAGTAAGCGGTTTACCTATATATTTATACAACATTATTTTTAGTATATGCGAAACCTGAATATAGTTTGTTCAGAATAAGTAACTGAATCGATTCCAATAATTTTTACCCCATGTTATATTTTGGCCCAAAAATATTTAAAAAAGGTTAATAGTTGGACACCCCGAGTATATTATACTGTGCCCCGAGGAGCGACTAAGTAGGTAGTTATCTACCATACGCGCACAATGGCGCGGCGCCGGCGCACAGCGAGCGGGGCGGGGGTGCAGCAACCTCAGTCACCCGGGTACCACTGGTTGGCGCGCACGTGTCGCGTGGGTCCAACTGCATAATCGCGAGCGCGCGGCCGCCGCGGGCCACAGTTGTGTTTCGGTTGATCGTGTACTTACCTATCGTATGTAAAAAGTGTCGTGTAACTGGACTGGACGTGGACTTTCTCATACACAAACGTCCAGTACACAGAAACAACGATAACAGTGATAACGTATCCTTGGCAGTGCGGCGGTACGAGGAGCAATCAGAGTATCGTGGAACACAATGCTTTGCCGTGATGATTAACATTTTTAAACACGCCAAGATGGTTAATTGTAGAAAGTTATTATTTGTACCTACAGCCTGCTGTGGTTAAGTAATGCGATGTTTAACACTTTTCATCCACTTTGAACAAATCACATTGACTACATTGTATCACTTACGGCTTACGAATAGATAAGTAATTACTTATTCGTAGCTTACGGCTGCATTTATTTACGAATAAAGTACATTATAATAACTACCTACACTTGACCATTACGACAGTCCAAAGCCTGCAAGTGTGATGGAAAATGTTATCACCAGTTAATTACAATACAATCGCCGCGCCGTACCTAACGGCACGCGGTGGGGGAGACCATGTTTTTGGACGGACAAACAGCAACCTAATTGCGGAACGCCAAATCGTCAAATGATTCTGATCAGTTGGCTTCATTTCTATCACAATTGGCTTCATTTTACGATTTTCGAATTGCGAAACTCTAGTTTATTATGAAACCAATTATGAACGTTAAGGCCCTGCGCAGAAACTGGAGTTTCGCAATTCGAAAATCGTAAAATGAAGCCAATTGTGATAGAAATGAAGCCAACTGATCAGAATCATTTGACGATTTGGCGTTCCGCAATTAGGCTGCTGGTAACATAACAAGCTTATAACTTGGTGATTATTCATGATACAGTTTTGAAATTTTGTACATAGATTCTTTACATAAAAATACTAGACACGTGTTTCGGGTTTCGCATATACTAAAAATAATGTTGTATACATTTCTTATTGAGAAATTAATTACTTTAATCATAAGTGTAAATAACAATAATTGGAATCAAGTTTAGAACATAACAACAATAATTGACATTCCTTTGAATAGAGTCGCGTACCTCTCGGAGAACCTCTTCCCGCACACGGCACACTCGTGGCGCTTCTCGCCGGAGTGCACGCGCTTGTGCCGCTTGAGGTGCGAGCGCGTCATGAGCGCCAAGCCGCACACGTCGCACGCGTGCGGCTTCACGCCCGAGTGCGACAGCTTGTGCATCTTGAACGACGACGTGTGGATGAACGACTTGCCGCATAAGTCGCACTACAACAGGTAACAAAAACACTCATAAGCCTTAATTCTTCATCGAACTTTTGAGGAAGTGACGAAACAAAAATATTGAGCAATTTTCCAACACATATTATTGTATAATTCCTTTCCACATATCGCGCGCATTTCACATTTTCAACTGCCATTTTCACTCAAATACAGAAAATTAATAAGGTGCAATTCTTAGGGTGCTTAGCATATTTTTTCCTTAACTGTAGCTAATTGAAAACTTCGTTCAGATTGAATGAGTGTAATCATTTTATCAAATAAAGAAAAGTTTCCTGTCACGCAAGATTATCGAGAACATAAAGTAAAACAACGTACCTGATAGTTCAGCTTGCCCGTATGTATGTTGTTATGAACACACAGTAACACAACGTACCTGATAGTTCAGCTTCCCCAAATGTATGTTGTTACGAACACACAGTAACACAGCATACCTGATAGTTCAGCTTTCCCAAATGTATGTTGTTACGAACACACAGTAACACAATGTACCTGATATTTCAGTTTGCCAGTATGTCTGTTGTTATGAACACACAGTAACACAACATACCTGATAGTTCAGTTTGTCAGTATGTATGTTGTTATGAACACACAGTAACACAACATACCTGATAGTTCAGCTTGCCCGTATGTATGTTGTTATGAACACACAGTAACACAACATACCTGATAGTTCAGCTTGCCCGTATGTATGTTGTTATGAACACACAGTAACACAACATACCTGATAGTTCAGCTTGCCCAAATGTATGTTGTTACGAACACACAGTAACACAGCGTACCTGATAGATCTGCTTTCCCAAATGTATGTTGTTACGAACACACAGTAACACAATGTACCTGATAGTTCAGCTTGCCCGTATGTATGTTGTTACAAACACACAGTAACACAACGTACTTGATAGTTCAGCTTGCCCGTATGTATGTTGTTATGAACACACAGTAACACAACATACCTGATAGTTTAGCTTGCCCGTATGTATGTTGTTATGAACACACAGTAACACAACGTACCTGATAGTTCAGTTTGCCCGTATGTATGTTGTTATGCCTCTGTAGAGCATTCTTAGATGGGAATAACTTATTGCACTCTTCACATTTCCAGTCACTTATACCTGAAATTATAGTTTGGCATTACTTTGACAAAGATATACATACGAAACATCACGGCTGTCTTTCCTGAAGGCTTAGGCATTACTGAAATAAGGCCCAAAATAATTAAATAAAAAATAAGTTTAAAAACTAAAACCCACCCACTGAAAAGGATGAAACCAGAAAGTACCTTCCCGTGGTTGCATCTGCATGCTACCATAGCTTATAAAATGTTAGTACAACGACATGCGACCACGGGAAGGTACTTTCTTGTTTCATACTTTTCAGAGGTTGCGTTTTAGTTTTTAATCTTTTTTTTTGTCAATCTATTGAAGTTTGAAACAAATTTCTCGTTGATTTTGTTCACAATTACACTTCCTGACTTTTTGTATTCGTAGAGAAAAGGTATGTACTACCTACGGTAATTTTGTTAATGCCCCACCACAACCTATCGTCATAACGTCGCAATAGCTGTACCTTTATGTAGCGCGATGTGTATGTCGCAGGCTCGCTTGTGCTTGTAGTGCGCGCCGCACACCTCGCAAATGTAGGGCGGTTTGGAGCCGTCGTGCTTTTGTTTGTGCTGCTCCAAGCGTGCTGGAATATTGTCACATTAATTGATGTCTGATGACATCTAAATAAACCAACATCCAAAACACTTGAACTACGAAAACTACTCTTACTGATATGACATAAAGGCGCAGCACCAGAACATCTGAAGGCCAATAATTCTCATCATTAAAAACGTTAAAATCTAGTCGCAATCTCAACTCAGCGACAAACAATGTCAAAAACTTGCCAAAAATATAGGACAATTGAGACTGAGATTGGACTGTGAATGTTTTTAAAATTACGAGAATTGCCCCTCTGTTATAGTACCAAACCATTTCATGTTATGTACTTTTTAACAGTACAATAACTCAAAATCTATTCAGACACACCATAATTTTTTGTGATAGTTCATTTAATAGACTAGTCCTAACAAAAACCTGAGAGTTTTAGTTTCATATGCAAGTATCAATTTACCCAGACTAATGTTACCACTCACATAAAGAAGTATATTTAGCATCGCACTGGTCACACTGATGCACCACTTTGATCTTCTTCTTCCTGGGCTGTGCCGGTATTATCTTAGTCTTTAATGGTCTGCCTATTTTTTTCTCGATAGGTTGCATGTCATTGCTAAGGTCGTCAACACCCAAACTGTCATCGTCTTCATCATAGTTTTCTCTCTCGACTTTTAGACAGTTACCAAATCCATTGTTGTATAGGGGACTTTGTGATCTGAAAACAAGATACATGGTGAAGGATTAAAATAGAAACTAAATATAGTAATGAATAATTTGTGATATCGGCCGACTAGTTTTAACCAAGTTTGCAAACATCATTGTGAATATAATATAGAGATTATGATCAGTTGCTCATCTGAGTGAGTCATGAGACTTGTCATACTCCCAGCTGATTATAGCATCATCTAACATCCACAGTACACACTCGGCCACACACCTACAAGTTAATAATACAGAAGTGTACATACCCTTCAGCAGAGTTCTCGATCTTGACCTCTGGCAGCAAGACAGAAGGGTCGTCCATTGTGTGCACAGCCAGCTTGTGAGCCGTCAGGCCAATGACCCCTCCTGTTGTACCCTTTGCTCCACAGTCCTCACATTTCCAACTTAAACAATCACATAAAACTTTTTGACTCATTATACTTTTTTCTAATATACAGTGTGGCGATTAGGTTATTACATTAATTGAAAGTTTGAAACCACATATTCTACAGCACGTATTTTAAATATACACTTAAAATTATTCATGACAATTAAAATTCTAGCCGTGGTACCTAATATGAAAACCATAGAAATGAATCGCCAAAATGTATGTACACTCATAACTTCCGAACTACTACCCCAAATTGAATAATTATTTTTTTGTTGTGTTCAGTATTGTCAGGACAAGGTTTGTATGAAAGAAAATCTCGGTAATTCCAATAAAATTTCTTTTTTTTTAATTTTCTATTTTTTGTAAAATTGTTTATTTTATTTTTATAACAGACTGATAACAACTTTTAATAACCACTGTACTGTTTAATGTGATAACCTAATCACCACTCTGTATTTATCACCCATTTGTTTTAGAATGAGAGATAGATAGATAGCCATCACTAATAGTTTTAAGAACAAACACAATTATTATCTCTTGCCCAATACAGGCGGAGGGCCAGTAGATACCTATTGTCTCATTAACTTTTGTGACAGCTTAGTATAACCTCTCAACTTGCTTTTAAACAATATCAATAGGCTATTAATTATGAATTAACTTTAAAGGTGCAATATATTTGCATAACATTACTGTGTGATGATATTGTAATCAAGTTACCTGTCACCGCTGGTTTTACTTCTCACTTTACGTTTGTTTGTGGATATTTTTTTCTTTTTTTTCTCAACTTTGTATCTCTTTCGTTTGCTCTGAGTGGCCAATGGTTCGTCATCTGAGTCGTCATCATCCACATTGTCACACACATAGTCGTCATCATCATCAGCAGCATCAAACTCTGCCTTCACGTCTGACAACCGGATGGGCTGGACTGTTTGAGAATCAAACAGAGGGTTCTTGCTGAGGATGGCTTCGAAAGTCTCCTTCAACTTGACGTACTCTATCTCGGCCTGCTCGAGCACGTTGATGAGGTCGTAGCAGCTTTTGCACATGAACTTGCAGGCGGTGTGGCCGGACAGGTCCATCTGCGTGAACTTGTGCAAGAAGGTGCTGAGCTTGGCGCCGGACACGCGAGTCGTGGTGCAATAGATGTCCACGCACTCTAGGCTGCGCGTCGTGCACGCCACGCACTCCAGCTGCTCGTGCTTCACCAGCACATCCGCCTCCGTCTTGATGCCCTCCATGTCTTCCTTCTTCTCGATCTGCTCCACTTTATTATCGGAGTTCATTGTACTCGTTTCGGCCATTTCTCTAACACGTCCAAATTCGACCCTCGTCGATTAACAACTATCTATCTATACATGAAGTAAAAATAAAGAAAATTAGGGACATGGAGGAATGATCACTTTATTCGACATCACTTGTTACTATCAAACCAATTATTATTTTTTACAAAAGAAAAACAAAATGCATACGAGGCGAATGACATTTTCAAGTAGTCTATGATGAGCAAAGCTGTGTTTATTTTCCCGTTAAAAATTTGACAATTTGACGTTGACGTAACTGTTTGATAGCTGGATGGCATTCACGGGAAAATATGAATATTTATTTCTAACTACGCAGTAAAAAGAATTAAAGTGCAGAAATAGTACGTTACTGCAGCGGCCAGCAAAAGAGATATTGATGGACGAACGTGTAAATGTGGGCCAAGGCGAAGCCGAGGCACACATACGTAAGTCTTGTCCATCTATGCGGCATAGACTATGCCTAGTTGTGGCCAAGGCTTGTATTAAGTAGCTAGTACTTTTCTCAAATAACGCGCGGAAATTAAAATTAAGTAGTAAGTACCGAGGCAGAACTTTTTATTTGGTAAAATACAGTTGTTGAATGTACAGACGCCAGTACATCAAGCTACCGCAAAACGGGGCTACTTTGACTTCCAGGGTTACTTTGACAGATTTTGTAGCTACTTTGACAGAGCGCCAAAATCGGTTTTCACGTGTGCTCAGCAAGTGTGCGTGACCTCGAGTAATATTGCGCGAGGCGCGGGGTGTTGGGGAACGCGTCATAGCGTTGTGATCGGTCGGCCTGGTCAAAGTAACCCTGGATGTCAAAGTAGCCCCGTTTTACTGTACCCGAAAGTAGCTTGATGTGCTGGCGTCTGTACAACCCGTGTTAAAGTGTTCATTTGTTTTTTTTTTTAATAAAAAGCTTTCTATTTGCAAGCCACTTTGAAATTTAAATTCATTTTTTGATAAGTTAAAGAGTTCAAGATTCAAGAAATTGAGACGTAGGTAGGTACAGTAATTGTGATTATGTGTTTTGTATGTTTAAAAATAAGGTACCTACCAAAGGTAAGTACCACAAACTTACTTGTTGTCGATTTGATCAATCAACTCAGCCTATCGCAGTCCACTGCTGGACATAGGCCTCTCCCAGATATATTATTTTAAGTTCATGTTATCCAAACTATTGTGGTCTACTTGGTATTGTTAGGCATACCTACTTAAATGGTTGATTAAAAAGAGGTATATATCATAATATTTGTTTTATTTGTAGATTTTGTGGGTATCTAAGAATATTGTTTTCTTGTTAAAATTCTACTATACAGGGTCCCATTAAAATAGATGGACAAATATTAACACAGCGCTCAGTACCTACGTCTAACTACAGATATCAAAGCATAAAAAAGTAGGTAATTAAAAAACTAAAAAACCCGACTGCAGTAAAAAACTTAAGTTAAAAAAAAACTGAAAAGCCAAAAACAAGCGCATTTTAAATTAAATAAAAGTTGGAAGCAGGCGGGACCTATTTGAGTTTTAAAATATAAAAATGGAATGGGTCCCGCCTGCTTCCAACTTTTATTTAATTTATAATGAGCTTGTTTTTAGCTTTTCAGTTTTTTTTTAACTTAAGTTTTTTACCGCAGTCGGGTTTTTTAGTTTTTTTAATTACTTTTTTTATTTCCAGCTTTTTAGTTTACAAATGTGAAAGATTTTATTTTTTTATTTCGTTTTTTTCGTTTTGGCACTTCGAATTACTTTTGACCATATAAATTTTATATATTTTTGAAATCACCTTTTAAAACCCCTTATTTTGATATCCCACTCGATGGTATTGGAAGAGAAAAAAATTTCTAACTCCACAATGTGGCACCCCAAATCCGCCATTTTTCTTTGTTTTTGATTTTCATGTAGCCAGTGACACTCGGGCCACCAAGACAACTCTAAAGACGTATAATTTATCCAAATCTGTTCATTCGTTTAGGAGTTACGAGGGAACAAAGAAACTGACATATATACATACATACATACAGGTCAAACACATAACCCTCCTTTTGGGCTTCGCCGCAGTCGGGTAAAAAACACTGATTAATGTGATTTTATTTTGACCTGTAGCGGTATCTACAACGCCACATGCGAACAACGCGTCATACTGACGTCACGCAAATCCTGCATCGCGCAAGCAGAGTTTACCACGCAACTAGCATATATACAACAGCCCGACATGACTCATTGGGCAGTTGCCCGCCAGACACAACACCCGTCTGGTCGGAGGATCCTCCCTTTTCTATAGAGTATGAGTGAACTTTACACCCTGTTCCTCATACCTCTATAGACCTAAAATAATAAATTGCCGGCACATTAGTGTATTTTCGTCAGCTGATTATTTTTCTTGTAAGTATCTAATGCGTTTTTCTTAAGATATTTTTTTACCATCCTCCTTATTTTGGTGGTCTGAATGATTTCTAAAAGTTTGTCCATTTATTTTAATGGGACCTTATATAAACAATATAAAATTGTTGCCGAAACCGGGGCTAACACCGGTTTCCGGTTTTGGGCCCTCAAAACCGGTTTTGAAGACCTTCCGGTTTTGGACGCCCTAGTCAGTGGGTTGTCTTAGAGGCGGATTTGTTAGAGTTGGAGTATACGCTTAGGGGCCCTATGAGCAGCAAAGAAAACCAAAAAAAATAGGTAAAAATATTTTTTTGGGACGGTGAAATTTTTTTTTTTTCGGATATCTTAAAAATTGCAGAAACTAGGTTCCGAGAAGCATGGCTCTACGACGCACCGTTTCCGAATTATGGGTCTCCGAATTTTATTTTATTAAAACGCTCTATATTTCCAAAATAGTGGCTCTGATGAAAATCTTTTCTTGAAAGAAATTGTTGTTCTAGTCGAAAACCCACGAAATATTGGAGAATTTATTTTGTCGGTCGTAAAATTTTTTTTCCTTAAATGCACGGAATGCACCGTTTTCGAGATATTTGAATTTAACTATTTATTTTTTAGTTATAGAGCGTAAATATAGAGCGTTGTATATAAAATAGCTTTTACCCGCGGCTTCTCCCGCGTGGAGGTCGGAAATTATCCCACGGGAACGTACTATCGGGATAAAAAGTATCCTATGTCCCATAACAATATGCAAAGTAGTTTTAATAAAACTGGAATATCTTTATGTTAAAACATTTTTGTAAACACCATTTTTGTTGCCATCCTTGCCTAGAACATGAAGATTTTGTGGGCTGGATACTCGTGAGCACGCCACGTACAATTGCCCGCGAAAACAGGTTTTTTTCTAAATGCACATCATCATCATCAGCCTATAGCAGTCCACTGCTAGACATAGACCTCTCCTATTGCACGCCATTCAACTCTATTTTCGGCAACTCACATCCAGTTGCTACCAGCCATCCTGAAAAGTTTCTCAATGTTTCGCGAGTTTTTTTTTTTTTTTTTTTACATCACCTCAAGGTTTTCGATTAGAGTAATTTTTTTTTCCAGAAAGGATTTTCGTCCGAGCCAACATTCTGGAAATATAGAGCGTTTTATATAAAATAAAATAAAATTCGGAGACCCATAATTCGGAAATGGTACGTCGTAGGGCCATGCTTCTCGGAACCTAAATAGTTTTTATGGTCAAGGTTAACCCGAAACTGCAATAAAACTGGGAAATTTCCGAAAAAAATAACTAATTTTTTTAGTCCTCGCCCCTCGCGCGTGTCCCTAAGGCTACACTCCAACTGGGGGTTGTCCTTGGGTGCACTTGCATAGTACGAACAGGGATAATCGTCGGTTGGTGCCTCATTTAATTAAAAACGTCTAAAAAGCCTCTGCGAGTTGACCTCGGCCCCTCGTACGCCTTCCAAAGGTCCCTTTTTCTCACGAACGCGTGGAGTTATCCAGTTGAAATTAATATCAAATACTCAGGGCTGCAATCCCTTGAAGCAGTGAAAAATCAAATTTCTAAATCAACGCAATCAAAAGATTCGGACGTTTATGTTCCGAAATCAAAATCTATAGGGTACTTCTCGGTGACCTAGAATCAGGCATGAAGCAATGTCATGTCGCATAGTTACATTACAAAAAAAAAAAAATTAAACTATTTACTTACATACCTATACGGAGCCTTCGGTGCGCGTGTCCGAATCGCACTTGATCGATTTTTTTTTGGATTATTTAAAAATAATAGTTGTTTTAATTTAGTTCCATTTTTTTAAGCCTAAGCATCAGCCAGCTAGGACGCATCGGATGAATATTATTCAGGACGGCTAGTTGAACAGCGCCGTTTAGTAAGAACGCTAGTTGGCGGCGACATACATAGTAATGGGAACTATATTTTCTATCACCAAAATTTATATTTGTCATCAAGTTGTATCACCTAATAAATAGATCTATCGCCACGAAATATTTGTATCACCTAATAAATAGATCTATCGCCACGAAATATTTTCGTTCTCAGATAGCGGGGCTCCGTCGACATAGGATGCAAGAACGAGCGAAGGGCACCCCGAGGTTCGGTTTGGTTAGGTTACTTTAAACCCTTTACACAGAAATAGGGGCCCCGCGAAGCGGGGCTCCGTCGACATAGGATGCAAGAGCGAGCGAAGGGCACCCCGAGGTTCGGTTTGGTTAGGTCACTTGCATTGTTTGGTGACTACATTTTGGTGACAGATCTACTATTTGGAGGACAAACCCTATTATTTAAGAAACACAAAACTAATTAAATTGGTGATAGCTCAAATGATACCCCATAGTAATAACGTTTGGTAGGTAGGTGGACTTACGCAGAGCTTATTGCTATTAACCGGGGCATAAAACAATTCTGCTACTGAAAATAGTACGAATTCTGACTGATGGCAAGACTTAATAAAAGTGCCCAACTGGAAATCGAACCGAAGACCGCAGTCGCATTGGCGAAAAGTTTGCGACCAATGGGGCAGTCAGTGAATGTGACAGGCTGATAATATTATGTAAAAAGCTAAATATTTTCATGAAATCAATCAATCACTTAGTCTAAGTGCACATGCCAGTCCATTTACAAAATAAACACGTAAGTATAATTTATCAATGTATTTCTAAAACACAGCATTTCCGGATCGCAGTCGTATCAATTCATAACCTAAAGTTAGTGTTTAAACTTAAGTATAGGCAGTATAGGTACTTATACCTACTTTGCTAATACCTAATCACATGAAATTTCAACATATTCTAGTATGCGAGCATCGTAGACAAGGCATGGTGTTGCGCATTTAGACACAGCAAGATCGCGAGGGCATTGGGCCATAGCGGGTCCCCACCCCCACGTCGTCCGCCCTCGCTGGCCGCGCCGCGGCCGCAGCGTGGGCCCCAGTCCACCAGTCTACTGACGGGCTCACTGGCGTCACCCGCGCAGACACGCCAACGACCTGCGAACTCACGCGTAGCGCAACCTCTTGCGTTCTCGATGTGTATATCTATTTTTGAAAAAGGAATAATTCTGTGATAGTGTATTACTGGTTCATGCCGTGAATCGGCACCTTTGTAAGTGAAATTAAAAAAGTGACTCGTTGAATTTTGAAAAAGCTCGGGAATTGGAATTCGGAAAACTTTTCAGTTTTCAAGGAACGGGTAGGTGAATACAATTTATCAATTTTGAAAATAAATATTAGGTACTGTATGTATACCTATGTAAATAATTTTTTGAAGAGTCGGTTTAATTTCACCAATGTGTTCTGCTAAGGTTCAGCTAAATCATGCCTGGTATATTTACGACGTGACAGCAGAATGGGTGTATTGCAAACAAGAGCTATTGTGTGAAGACGCAACACTGCGGCCCGTAGCGGAACTAGCAAATGTATCTGCAAGTAGATTTGATTTAATAACGAGATAAAGGTAACAGTGTTAATGTGTGCCAACTTCCAAGGGTTCCACCCTTGGGGTCCGTTACGGCGTCCACGTGAGAGACACGGTCGAGTGGTGACAGGACTGACAGGGGGAGCGCGGGCGCAGCGCACCCATGCTTCCGCAATATCTGTGGCAATATATCGCTATGCAGTAGGTATGCTCACACCTTGCAACCATTGATAAATTCATTATTATTTTAATGATCACCAAAGTAGGAGTTATTATTGCTTGCATTGTTATTCCTGTCTGGTCTATCGTAGTTCTTGATAGGATTTTTCCATAATTAGGTAGGTATAGGTGTCTTAAAATTAAGATGCCCTTATGCACTTGACACTTTAGTGACCTTCCTAATGACTAAAGACCGGATTATATGCAACATAAAAAGCTTAAAATATGCATGCAAATATGCATGAAAAATGCTTGAAATATGCACGAAAACTGACAGAATATGCAACATTAAATGACTAATTTTTTTTTTTGTTTTGTAAATATTATTCCTTTAGATTTAAGTTTATTGTTAGTAAATACTTGTTTTAAGTTTTACTTTATTAAGTAAGTATGTATCTTTATAATTTATTGTTTTTTAATAAAATAAAAAACTATTAAGTTTAAATTTTTTTATTACAAAATTAGCATACATTTAGTAGAAAGCAATAACATGCATAATAGGTGGGAGGAAGGAGTAGTGCGGTAGGCGAGCGCGACGATCATTTGTCTCTTTCATTTTATTATCGTACCAAAACAAAAGACGCGCGGCTGCTGAGTGCGCTGCGCTCGAAATATACTGTAAATTATAGCGATAATATGCATCATCACTAGATCTTAGGAAAAATATGCTATTAGCGCTAAAAATGGCTTAAATATGCAAATGCATATGCAAATATGCAAATGCATATTATCCGGTCTCTACTAATGACATTCCCATTGTTTCTGGGCTGCCTGCCGATTAACTTCACCGTAACACCACATAGGTAAGTACAACACGAAATCCAATCAAGTCTACAATACTAAACTCACAGACATCTGTGACTCAATCACTAATTGCATTTTCTCAATCTGTCTTCACTGCATACAAGCTATGTCGACGGCTATACTGATATAGGCCCGAGGAACTGATTTGACGAATATAACCTCCTCCTTTTTGGAAGTTTGTTAAAAATGAGTTAATAGTAGATATATTGTAATACTCAGTACCTATAAATTTATCATCATGAGAGCAGTGCTGGCCAAGTGGTAACGGCCGCAACTTACGAATTGTAGGTCGTAGGTTCGTACCCAGACAGGCGCTTTACTTTGTGTAAATTATTTCATTTCATCACCGCTGCTCTCAAAAACGGTGAAGGAAAACACCGTGAGGAAACCGGCATGTCTTAGAACCAAAAATTCAAAGACATGTGACATCTACCAACCTGCACTGGGCCCGCGTGGTGGATTACGGCCCACTCCCTCTGACAGAGAGGAGGTCCGTGTCCCAGTAGTGGAAAAATTATAGGCTGATTATGTAAATAAGCTACCTTGTGTTAGCATGCAATAGGTACTGTTAGATACACAGCGCCTGAAACTCTTATCACAAATATCAAACACAGCATTGTCGCGTCTGGTTGTAGTGGGTGGTGTAGTAGTAAAAAGCTGCGGCACCGTGACGCTGCTCCGGCGCCGAACAACGGGCAGGCCCAGTTCTAGCACGCGCCATACATGCGCATCTCTAAACACGTCATGATCAGTTACACTGAATTATTTATCAGAGGAACAGTCATTTACATCAGACTCGATGGTCCTCATTCAGTTGTCCGTGGTGATGGCAGCAGGCATTACCATTTTTTTTTTTGGGGTCGTTGCAGAGGAGAAACAGACGAACTAAAACTGTAATTTCTTCACAAGTACAACTTGGGCTTGTATGAAATCCGACATTCGGTGCACTTTCTCGTTCGACCACATGAATGGCCGATGTGCATTGTATGCAACACCTCATCCAAAAATATCGTATTTCGTCAGGGACACTATTGTTTACATTCACTTTTACGTGTCGAATAAAAACAGAGTGGTAGTCTCCCACTCTTTCTCGTGTTTGCGGTCAAAGCACCAGATTCGCCTCTGATACATACAGACACGCATAGCATGACTATAGAAGATTGCTGTCACAGTATGGGTGGTAGTACTGTGCTGTACTATTGGTACTGTACTGTGCCATCTGGTGTTACAGTAGGTTCTCAAGTTAATAACTAGAATCATCCGTAGGCTGTGGCGGCCGCGTTGCGCATCGATGCCGCACCACCGCACGCCGCCGCGCGCCGTCTGGCAGCTCGCGCGGAAACACTGTTACGTTAACTGACATCCCATGTTAATGTCAAACACCACGTCGTAAATTGAAATTAACTTCCACTCAAAATACTTGCAGTTGGAATTTTGGGATAGACTGGGCCATATTTAACAAGAATTCCGTTCGTTACGGATTTTTTCAGGATTCCGAGAGTTTAAGTGAAAAATCCTCCTTCGCTCCTATTAGTTTAGCCTCCGCCTCCAACCTGAAACTGGTGGCCAGCTCTTCAGTTTATGTTAATCATTTTGCATTTTAAAAAAACATAAATCTCTACTTTATGTTTACTCGGCACTAATCTGAAACATGTAGGTTAGGTAATTAGTTCATAATGTACATTATTAGTGGTAGTTCAAATTTAATTTTGCTCTGCTCTTGTTTTTAGCGTGCCTCTGCTGCTCAAGGTATTCGTTTGATGAAGTTGTAAGTCCGTGACGCCCCTCGGCACTCGATCGCCGATCGCCTGCGCATGCGCACTCATGTGTGCCAACAGGTTTTATTATCCTTCGTTTGTGCTACACTTTACGCGTAATTTGATCCTGGAACCCTTGACATACATCACTTGGTACTCATAATTGTGCCACACAAAGATCGGTGGTTAGAGGACGTCCTGATTGTAATTCCACCTGACATTGCTACAAAAGAGGATTTCAGAGTCCAGTTGTTGCATAGCTTGGGTATAGCTACTTAGCTAAGGCTAAGGATTGAGCTTAGGAGGTTGCTAACCGCTGGAGTATTTCAGTCTGAAATCAGTAACCAGCTTGTCAACGAGTCTCAGTAAAAGTTTCATAGAGGGGGCCTGTTATGTTAGAGCTACGATATTATAATACGAACTAGCAGCATTCAATACTGCTACACTTATCATGTGGCCCAGTGACACAGCTCGCGCAGATCCCGTAACGATACCATAACAGACAATGACCCCGTGCTCCCAGTTCCCATGAATGCGCATGCGCTGGCGACAGATTGAATAATGTTATATTATGCCTCTCCGATAATACGTCGCTATCGTGTCTCAGCAGCTCTCCAACATTGCTCAGACAATCCGATATTACATCGCCATTTAGAGTTAACGAGCATCGCGAAATTGACTGTTAACTTTGATGTGACCAATAACTTTTCTTTTGATCTTAGTTCTACGGATGAATGTAATCTAAATTAGTTTCTACTTGATACACTGTCTATGAGATGATTAGCAAATCATACCAATCTGTCATGGTCCAGACCAAGTCCTAATCAATCATGATAAAAATCAAAGTTTTGTTCCACTGGCTTTCACCGAAATCATCGGAATTGCTGTTGAAAGATCGGTCGTAAATTACGACTCGTAATCTAAGAAAGTTAGTTTAGTATTGTTTCTGCATTATCATGTTCATTAATTTTTTAATTTTTTGTACTCCTTCTGTGGGTACCTGGGCTGGCGAACCTTAGGTTACCATGTAACCTAGCTAGGGCGCCAGATTCAATTCTGTTGTAACTCTCTTTATGATTTTTCCCTAAATTGTAAAATTATATTTATGGTAGCACACTGTATGTACCACATTTTTTTGAAAATATAAATGATTAAACCTTAATTATTTGTTCAACTGTGCTCGAAAGGAATGCTACACTTGATTTTAGTAATACGTAACCGTATATAAGAGCGCTCCAAAACAATGCGCACATGTAAATGTGGCAACGGTTAAAGAAAGCGAAATGAGCCAGCGATGGCTGCACTGATGCTGATGTTTTTTCCGCTTTCTAAATTCAGCCCCGAGAGGTACGGCTTGCGAACTGTATACATTAATATTTTATTAGATATAAGTAGGTAGGCACCTATGTGCCAGATGTTGTAAGGGCTTCATTGTAGGCAAAACACTAACGAAAATCAGAGACAGTTCGGAAAACCCGCCAGTGACCGAAAAGTAGAAAGGGAATCGTTTGGATCTGTATTGGCATGTGATGAGGAAGGATGAAATGCTTATGCATGGTAAAAGACTGATAAATATAAGTAAATGTTGAAAAAGGAAGAACAAAAGAAAAAGTGGGTGGGTAGTGCCAGTAGGTATAATGTAAGTAAATGAAAAGGAAGTAATTTGATAACGTGACGGGTCGCGTTTTGAAAATGAACATATACAAAAATTTTATTATAAGAAGAAGGTTGGTGAATACGTGAAGTACTCTACGTATATAGTAGTTCCGTAGCAAAACAAAGTCGTTCGATTTACTATCATGAAGACTGATATTTTCATTTCGTTGTCATTTTATAGAAAGGCTGCGTATTGTCACGCATAAGCTCGGACATCAACGCGAAAGTCACTAAATTACCTATTTGATCTTGTCACTTGTCAGTAATTGTGCATTGTCTCAATAATCGTCGCCAGGATTTATATCAAAATTACTTTGTTAATTTCAGATTACTTACCATTTTGCTTTTTTTCTTTTTTAGGGTTCCGTAGTCAACTAGGAACCCTTATAGTTTCGCCATGTCTGTCTGTCCGTCCGTCCGTCTGTCCGTCCTCGCTTAATTTCTGTGACCGTTAGCACTAGAAAGCTGAAATTTGGTACCAATATGTATATCAATCACGCCGACAAAGTGGTAAAACAAAAATTGGAAAAAAATGTTTTATTAGGGTAGCCCCCCTATATGTAAAGTGGGAAGTGATTTTTTTTTTAATTTCAACCCTAACGTGTGATATATTGTTGGAAAGGTATTTAAAAATGAATAGGGGTTTACTAAAATCATTTTTTGATAATGTCAATAATTTCGGAAATAATCGCTCCAAAAGTAAAAAACAATGTGTGTCCCCCCCCCTCTAACTTTTGAACCATAAGTTTAGAAAATATGAAAAAAAATCTGAAAAGTAGAACTTTATAAGGACTTTCTAGGAAAATTATTTTGAACTTGATAGAAACAACAGTTTTTGTACAAAAAAGACAAAAAGTTGTACAAAATCATTTCTGGACTAAGTTCGTAGTATAATCGTATATGCAAGCATTTTTTTTTAACTTCGTTTACATATTTTATTATCCTGAACGTATCTTTTTTTAAACTAAAAAAGAATTATTAAAATCGGTTCTCGCAATCCAAAATTACCACCGAAAACTTCTGGCACGTCTATGTATTAATTAGTAACCCAATTCCCCGAGAGATGGCGCTGTAGGTACTTATTACATTGGGTCGGGTATTTTCGAATTGTACGTGGGAACACTTATTGTGACTGACGGGAAACTACGGAACCCTACACTGAGCGTGGCCCGACACGCTCTTGGCCGGTTTTTTTAACATTATATAGTACTGACATGAATCAAAACTGGATTGGAATGATAAATCAACGAGCAAGAAATGAACAAACACCCATCTAATCACCAAACGTAAGCATAGTATAGGTAGGTAAGGCACCTACACCATTTTCATTTTATTGGTATGAATTAAAATTGTGGACTTCCTTTATCCGCTGTAAGCCTAATCGGCTATAATCTTCATATCCATAATCTGTCCGGTTCTACCCCATACACGTCTTCAGCAGTTCACTTACTTAGTAGACAGTTCTTTGTAAGTTATAGCGGCTGGCAAGGCATGGTGGTGACAGTGGGTGGAGTAGGTAAGGCTTTAGACGGATGGCGTTCAAGGACTATAAGAGGGCTATTGATGATGATGATAAGAGGCTCCTCGCAGCTCCGCAGTTAGTAACTTGTACCTGTTGTTGCAGTGACCGTGGGGCCAGGGTGTGGCGCGCGCGCCGCGGGCATGCGGCCGAAGCGGTAGCGGCAGCATGCGCGCGCTCAAGCTGTGCCTCGCGCTGCTCGTGCTGGCACCAGACATCGATGCACAAGGTTTGTACATCACTTGACGCCGTACTTGGGGAACTCGTCTCGAGACATGTGTCTCCTATATGAATACTGCTTGCATATGCTCGGTTTTTACTGAATGCATATGAAAGTATATAGGTACGGTCCTACTTATAACAAAAAAGCAATTTTTAAAAATGTTGTCCGTCTGTCTGTTTGTTCCGGCTAATCTCCGAAACGGTTGGACCTATTTTGAAGGGACTCACTGGCGGATAGTTGATGTTATAAGGAATTAAGGTACCGTAAAAAAAACCCCTGAAACCCAATACCTAACCTATACCTTTTCACGCCTAAACTCTCGATTTCAATAACATTTGGCAAGGAGATGATGGCATCCTAGGAAAGGACATAGGGTACCTACTTTTTGTCCCGGTATCATGCTTTCCCGTGGGATAATTTGCGACATGTACGCGGGTGAAGTCGCAAACAGAAGCTAGTACTTACACAAAAGTATAACGGGTACATATATCTACTTAGTGACTTCATATTCAACAATCGTAACCATAATATCCAATGAGTTCTGAATTGAAAAACAAAATGATATTGCGGTTCACAGCTGCGTGAAATTATTTTCTCGGACTTCCTGCAGCTCTAAGCTTCCTATTTGCAGACATTGATGGGTAATTGTTAAAGACGACTAGCGGTAGGTATGCACCTGACTTCCCCCTACACTACCGTCCATAAACACTAGAACCATAGATAGATACCTATTCAACTTTATTAAACGTTCTCAAGATGCTTTTCTAACACAATTATTTCAGTCATAATAATAATCAGCCTATAATGTTCCCACTACTGGGACACAGGCCTCCTCTCTGTGAGAGGGAGAGGGCCGTAATCCACCACGCCAGCCCAATGCGGGTTGGTGGATGTCACATGTCTTCGAATTTTTGGTACTATAGGACATGCCGGATTCCTCACGATGTTTTCCTTCACCGTTTTGAGAGCAGTGGTGATGAAATAATTTACACAAAGTTTAAGTGCCTGTCTGGGTTCGATATGACCTACTTACAATTCGTAATAGAAAATTTTCATGCCATAATTGAAAGTGATTTTATTGTGCGTGCTGTTTGTTGTTACAAACAGCAAACATCGATACACCACCGGCCAGCCACACAACGTTATAAACTTGCCCGTATCATGCAAAAATTGTAGTTAGGTACCTACATCTTGCTTAGCCGGCGGTGCCAGTTGATAGTTGCTTCGATTTGATGGAATGCCACAGGCAATAAACTTGCACCGTGTAAATGGAGCTTTAGGCCGGCCGCAAACGTCCGGTTTCCTGATTCGGAATTCAGATTCAGAGACCCCGAATGCACGCATTTCATACAAGATGTTCTCTTCAGCGCACACGATCTTATATTTTCCGTTCGGAAACCCTGACGGAAAATATAAGAACGTGTGCGCTAAAGAGAACATTTTGTATGAAATGCGCACACGTTCTTATATTTTCCGTTCGGAAACCCTGACGGAAAATATAAGAACGTGTGCTCTAAAGAGAACATTTTGTATGAAATGCGTGCATTCGGGGTCTCCGAATCTGAATTCCGAAACTGAATTCCGAATCAGGAAACCGGACGTTTGCGGCCGGCCTTAGACTCGTTCTTCAACCAACTGCGCTATTGTTTTTCACAATTTTGCACATTTGCGATAATTTTGGAACAATTGACATTATTGTTCTAAATGTAAATAAATAATTCAAATGATCGTACAATTGGCACATTGATCATCATCTGCCTAGCCTTTTCCCAACTATGTTAGGGTCGGCTTCCAGTCTAACTGGATGCAGCTGAATACCAGTATTTTACATGGAGCGACTGCCTATCTGACCTCCACAACCCTGTTACTTAGTAAGACTGGTTGTCAGACTTTCGGGCTTCTGACTACTAGTAACGACTAACAAAAATCCACGAATGACAGCCGGGACCAACGGCTTAACGTGCGAGACACGGAGTGATCTTGGTATGTAAAGATGGTCACCCATCCACGGACCAACCGCGGCAAGCGTAGCTTAACCTGACCGATCGACCTGTACAGCTGTTATTCTTTAGCCACGGGCCCCCCTTTTTGCCTTATCAAAAATATCGGCGCGTGCGACGCGACGACGGCCGTCCGCGCCGCGCCGTTTCGCAAGCGCAGCACTACATTGATGAATGGACAGGAGAGCGCGCGCCACGTAGCGGTGAAGTGGCAGTGGCGTGGCGGCGGCGCGGCGTGGCGGTCGCACATTACGGCTAACTGTTCCATTGTACGCTAACTCGGACCGTTTGCGTGCTGTTGTTGCATTAGCCGTTATTATTGGCGCCGATTTCATTTCAATGCTTTTTGTAATTGGGCGGAAAGTCAGAACATGACACTTTGGTGCCGCCAAACTTATCATTACTCAAAGCTCGTGTAACAAACTGAATGGATTACCCACGGATATCTATGGGATTACCTGTGTTATGACAGGTCAGGGAATGTGATCCTTCTCAAACTGGTTACTATATACAGGGTGTCCGGTAATTAATGGATAACCTTTTCACGGGTCATTGTATTTATCATTATGAACAACTATTACTATGGGACCAAACCCGAAATCGCGAAAAAATAATCAGCAGTTTCCTACATTTTGACCAGTTATGCGAACATATTTAAATGTAGGGAACAGCTGATTTTTTTTTCGCGATTTCATGTTTGGTCCCGTAGTAAAAGTTGTTCATAATAATAAGTACAATGACCCCTTAAGAGGTTATCCATTAATTACCGGACACCCTGTATATATCAGGCTTTTCGGCTGGGTTCAGACTTCCATTACAGGTTCTTCAATATTATATTGCCATTGTCAACGCAAAACTGGAAGAGGCTAAGATTTTGCAAGTGTTGTTTTCGGTTCAGAGTACAATATGCTCGTTGTTATTTCACAACATTGCACGGTACGTACTGCATCCATTCTTTAGCGTACGCTCACCGCGGCCAAATTATCCTGCCTTAGGAAACTCGAGCCGTTTGATACCTCGCTGAATACTTTCGCAATCACATTCTAGATTAACTCGTGGATTAAGTGTCTGATTGCAACGCAAGTTTCTTCTTTATGAAAGCAAATTTCTTAGATTACAGTAAAAAATAATGTACCTACTAAGTTATATTCGATTTCAAAATTCATTTCTAAGAGATTGTAAGCACTTACAGGGTGCAAGTGCCTGCGACTTCTTAGAAATGAAAAACTCTACGATTACTTGAGGTTAAGAAATTCTCGTTGATAGTGGCACTCCGCACTTACAACCTTCGTCCCAATCGTTATCGTTGCATTTCGCATTTTACCATCCGAACCGAGCATCGAACAAGCTTTTTAGGAAAATACACTGAAAATTCCCCAGTCTATATTTTTTATCAGTCTAAGAAATGTACCCTATATTAAATTCTGGAACAATTCCAACAAATCTAAGTTTTCGTTTAAACGAGTAGATATGTACACTTTACATTAGTTAAATTGTGTCAAACAAAGGAAATCGCAGTACAAACGAGGCCCGATCAAACAAGTGAAGGGTACTTAGTTGTTTCATTCGGAGGGGTGGTTCGCTGACCGACCCCCCGCACCCGTTTACCCTCAGGCCAGCCACTACGGCTACGGGGCCATTCTTGACACATTTTCACATAGTAACTTTTGTAGCAGTGATTTTCTTGTCAGATGCTTTTTTGCCATTTAATTTATTTAAATAACCTACTAGATATAACAAGTTTTTCAATCATATTGACTACGGCTTCAACTGCCAACATAAATACTTCTGGGTGAATCCATTACAATCATAATATGCCCCGAAATGAACGGGTACCATTTGCTTGTATACACCGTGTTATTGAATTAATTAAAAAAATAAGCTGTTCCCTACATTTATGTTCGCATAACTCGTCAAAATGTAGGGAACAGCTGATTTTTTTTTCGCGATTTCTGGTTTGTTCCCATAGTAAAAGTTGTTCATAATGATGAGTACAATGACCCCTTAAAAGGTTTTGCAATAATTCAATAACATCCTGTAGTATAATTAGTATAAGATGACCTGCATCGAGTCCTCGCCGCTCCCTCCTCAATTCGTATTCTGGTTGCATCAATCTGTTTAGCTATTAGCTAGCACTGTCTTCATGTAGGTAAGTACTGATTATGTTATCAGTGTGCAAGTGAATGGTTTCCTCGGTAGCGTGGTGTAATGTCGCGTGCCACAGGCCAGTGGCGACACTGGCGACTGGCCGGCACTGGCGAAGTGGCGAAGAGGACGGGTCGCCGACCGCTGATGGCGAAGTGCGCCCGGTGCACTGCCTTGTTAATTAATATGTGCCGCTCTGCACTGACTTACACGAAATCGTTTTATTTAAGGAAGGAAGTAGGTATACAATATTCTTTGAAGATTTTGTTAAAAGTACTACAATCATCATCATCCTCTTATTTCAATTTGTTTGTCAGCCGTCACCTCAGTATTTACCCCCTTTCACATGCCCATACCATGACATCACAACAGATTTCCACTCATCTTCTCAGTCACTGGTGCGGCGCTACTTTGAGCTTTTCAGGTTTTACCTTATCTATGTATTTCTATCGATCTCCATAATAGAATAAATGAAATATCCCTCTAAACATTTTCATCACAGCTGCATGCAATCAATCCTTTCGAGAATCCAATGCCTATCGTGGCTCGACAATCTAAATGTTGTTATTGTTTTGGCAACGGTAATTGCCATTTTGCCAATTGTGCATAGTGTGTAAAGAAATAAAAGAAAACTACTATACGTGACTTAAATGATTCTATCTAACTGCCTACTGCTACTGGTAACGTGGTAACGCCTAGAGTATAATTGAGCTTGTCGAGGAGAAAAGCGTGAACCTTAAACACGACACACGCGACACGAAACTGATCCAGTTGGGATAGTGTGGAGCAATCAACAGCTGTGATTTATCGGAGCAATTAGCAGCTGTTGTTGCGCCAATCATAAGCATGACAGTTACAGAAACTGCTAAATTGTACTGTAACACCGACAACTGAGTCCCGCTGTGAGCCAACACCGGATAGCGAACACTTCGTTTACGTAAATTAAAGGGTTTAACTTAATTGTTCCCTCGGTAAAATATATCAACGCCATCACTCATTAGTTCATTACAGGCCAAAATAATGTAGCATTTCTAATGATATACCTAGCTCATTATGTAGGCAGTCTCGCTTCGGTCCGCTTGCGATTCACGCATGGGTTTTATTTGTCAGTCTTCAGCCAAAATATTATCATAATTAGTGATACACTTCAGTACAGAACAAAATATTGTTAAAGGCTTGTTTGTACAGGATTATTGAACACATAGTAAACGTCTAGCCGTCTAAGTCACAACATTGCAACAATGCAGCTAGCGGCTAGTAGGCGATCGTCCGATCAGTCTCGGTGGTCCATTGTTCATAGTCCGGGTCGCAACTTCCTCCTGTTTCATACTCCGAGCCAGTGAGGTAACGGTGACAAGACAAGCACCGGCCACGGGAAATATTGCAACTCATTTTATGCTCGAAATTTGGTGAAACGTTACAAACGCATAATGAATCGTTTGTTCCACGGACAGTCAAATTATAGTTGTAGCAGTCGATGTTGTTAAGTATATCGTTTTGCAAGTTGACTTTATGTATGTATATAAAATTTAAACTAGACACGATGCAAAGTGTTCTTGCAATCTTACATCGTCGGTTTAATATGAAATTGTAATCGATCTAAGCCGGGTGTTCTACTTTCTCAAGCACACAGTAAGGGCATGCAAGGTCTATTACTTCCTAGGGTTCAATTTAAGTTCACAGAAAGTTCGTGCGAACATGGTTGGATGTTAACACTTAAAAATTAAATAACAGTTAAGATTTAAATCGTGTAATATATTCTAGAGAAGCACGCAAGAAAGGTATGAAATATGGATATTAAGGTAAAATTGGAGCAACGTGTCGTGGTCTACATACCTACTAATTTTTTTGAAACTTACGTTCATTCTTATGTGGCGTGATGCAGGCACGAGACGTGCAGCTAATTGTAGACTTTACAATTAAAATAAAATATAAAATTAAATTTATCCACTGGCTCATATTTTTAAAACCGTTGGTAAAAAGTAGCAACTTATTTTCCGCGTATCTTTCTTGGCTCAAGGCAAAACCATTCTTCATGTCGACAACGCTAGAGTAGGAACTCTATTTACATTGTAAAAGGATTTTTGCATATGGAGTAGGTACATAATATTTTCATAAGTTATCTGCAGCACCTGCACACATGAATATGTGCTGTCCGGTGCTCTAGTAGATTACGGGATAAGCTCTCCAGTTAACACTTACGAGTATTTGATAAAGTAAGCAGGCTGCACTTTCAGTGAGACTAACAGAGTGGTTAGTTGGTTATTTAATTAACAAATGCATGTAGAACGTACTGCATAAGTAACGTACCTACAAACATATGAACTTGAAAACATATTGGTGAATCAAGATAATAACGTAACGCTGTCGGAAATTCATTGTTCTCCAAATCGTCGTTAATAATCCGCGGCTAGCAAAACGGACTCTTCCTTTTGTTTCTAAAGTCTTTAAATTAATTACCACAACGCATGAATCTGTCCGAGGCTATAGGAATACGGTACTTATCCACCAATTGGCTGAGGAAATCCTTCAAATTTATGTAATAATGTAAAGGTGTAAAACGTAAGGTACCTTTACGTTTTTCTCATTACATATTTTTGTACCCGTAATTAAACAGAGCTTGAAGTATTAATTTTTTCTCTTACCCAACATTGAAAGTCGAAACTCAAATTGATTTTGCTCGACGGTAAAATGAATGTCGAATCAAAATTAATTTGTCAATCTGTTCTGAATTTAATTTGAATTGTTATTACCGTTACATAATAAACGCGGTGAACCGGCGCAACTCTCTGGCTCTTCGCGAAGAAGATTCATGTTCATGGTGTAAATGTGACGGCTATTCGCAGTTAATTGACATTTCATTGCTCAAATATAGAGCGGAGAATCTTTCGTGGGCGGTTAACTATCGCGGTTATGAGTTATCACAAATTACAAATAGACAGCGGGGTAAATTGATTTTAATACGTTAAATTAAAAAGTAAATCATGTCACGGATTGCCATGACAACGATGCAATTCTAAAAAATTACCTAAACAATTAAATCAGTCGAAAACACAAACCACTCCAAAGTTGCATCACTGGCTCCACAGAAATAAGACTGGCTAAAGAAGTACATGAGCTGGACTCCTTCAACAAGAATAATTAGTCCTTAGCAGCTTTGAACAGAGAGAAGTGGAAAGAGAGTAGGGAGGCCTTTGCCCTGCAGTGGGACATCACAGGCTAATTAATAATAATAATAACCCCACCGCCGTATCTCTACGTTGACATCGTGGTGGGGCTTGCGCGCTCCGAACTCTAAGCCTGTGCCAGTAGAGTTAACTTTGCTGGAACAGGTCTTAGGATGAGGAGCCAGACCAAGAGAAATACCGAAACTCGAAGGGCAGCATGTGGCGAGCTGATGGGTAGTAGCGACTCCACGGACCCTATCTCCCGGGAGAAGACTTGTTCTTCATCACTGGCTTGCCTTTTTTGGCCGGCTGGAGTGAAAAATGACGAGGAACAGAGCTCCCACCTCATTCTTGCCTGTATTGGTCGGCTTGAGTGGAGATTCGTAAGAGTAAACGTGCTCGGAGGAAGGAAGTATTCCAGTAAAATGCTGGAAGGGATCTTGACTGTACTTCCAGGATTGTCCTGATAGCCGTGGAATACCTCTGCACTTCTCATAAGCACCTCAGGACATGTTGCTCCCTTGTCGCTACGACACTATGTGTTAGCGACCGTTGTCGGGGGCCCATTATTGAGTGTGCAAGTCATCCCCTGCCATTTTATCTGTGTAATTTATATACATTATTGGAATTTCGTGTTCGAAGTCACTGAAAATGTTACATGAGGCTTACGGTGAATCAACTTTATCAAAAACACGTGCTTATGAGTGGTACAAAGCGTTCAAAAGCGGTCGATATATGCCGGAAGAGTTTCCTCGCCCTGGTAGGCCATCAACGGCTTCAACTGAACTTAACATCGCAAAAGTGAAGGAAATATGACTGTAAATCCTCATTCAAGTTTGAGAGTCTAGACAGCCGCTGAACTTTCTGTGTCTCACGAGTCGATCCGTATCATTTTAAATACCAAATCATTTGGGTATGAAACATGTTGCCGCTCGGCTAGTCCCAAAAGACCTGAATTTTCTCCAAAAACTCAATCGCATAAGAGTCGCTGAAGACATGCAAGTACAAGTCAATTCCGACCCAACATTCATGAAACGCATTGTTACTGGTGACGAGACGTGGGTTTACGAGTATGACATGCAAATTAGTCAACAAGCTTCGGAGTGGCGCCTTCCAACTGAACCGAAACCGAAAAAACCACGCCAAAGTCGATCAAAAGGCAAAGTCATGTTGACTGTTTTCTTTGACTATCACGGTGTTGTGTACTCGGAATTCTTACCGGAAGGTCAAACGGTACATAAAGTATATTATTGGAGCGTTATGCGGTGTTAAAGAGAGCAAATTCGAAGGAAAAGGCCAGATTTGTGGAAATAATTTTGTTGGATTTTGCACCACGATAATGCTTCTTCGCGCAAGGCCATCATTGTGAACGTGAACGAATTTTTGACAAAAACTCAAAAAATACCATCGAGCAACCACCTTATTCACCAGATATAGCTCCAGCCGACTTCTTTCTTTTTCCAAAACTGTAAATTACCACTTCGTGGCACCCGTTTTCATTCGGTAGAAGACATAAAGGAGAATTCGCGGCGAGATCTGAACTCAATTCCGGAAAAAGCATTTAAAAAATGTTTTGATGATGAGTAAGTAAATCGTTTCTGAAGGAGCATACTTTGACGGCGATTAAAATAAATTTGGATGAATAAGTAACATTTTGTGTATTATTGATCTTTTCCTGGTACTTTTTTGACAGAGTAGTAAAACATTGGTCAGGCAGGGGCTATAGAATTTCCATAATCCTGAATTACCAGTTCATTTTAACCACACAAACCCATAATCCAATATCTTTGTTTCCATATCCTGCAATAGTCCTACACCAACCAGGGGTTGTCCTCGAGTGCACGTGCATAGTGCGAACAGGGATAATCGTCAGTTGGTGCCTCATTTAATTAAAAACGTCTACGTCGTGGGCCTCTGCTCATACACCTTCCAAAGGTCCGGGACCCTAGGGTCGCGAGAAATATTAAAAGACGTATAAATAATAATACTTCTGGACACGGCCCGCATTGTCACTGTAGGGAATGCAATCCGGACTACCCGTAATCTGAAAAATCCGGATATCCGCACATTTTTACTACTTCCAAATCCGGATTTGAAAATCGGATCCGGATTTTTTCAATAATAAGAAATTGTACCAAAAAGTCGAAACAAACGAGTTCGCTATTCGCGCGTCGCGTCTCGCGAGTGTCGAGTCTATCGGCTCTGGGGGGAGCGAGCGGGACGGGGTGTACTATGGCGAATCAAATGCCAAGTAATCGATTATCAATTGATCGGCTACTATAAATCGAAAGTCTAAATACTCGAACGTTCATAATATCGAATGGTTAATAAATCGAACATTCAATATATTATACACTCAATACATCCGAGTCATTCCGAGTGTTCAAAATATCGATTGTTTGTTTGATCGAGAGTTCAACACATCGCATTTCATTCCATCGAAATATCAATAAATCACATTTTAATCTTTAATTATTATCTTTTATAGGTACATTTTAAACATTTGTGTGAATTGCAATTGCACGGAGAAACTTTAATAAATCCATGTTGTTTTTATTATTTAATATTTTTTCAATCGCATTACCATCCCTTTTGCCTCTTTTTGTGGAGTAGGTCTTCCCAATCCCGCGTTTACCTTTTCAATTGTCCTATTTGTTATAATTTGCTCCTTAACTAAAAATTCTATGGTAGCATAAATACCTCGTTTATGCTTATCAAGCAACGTGTTCTCTCATCTGTGTCATCTTTCAATGTTGTTTTGAGTTCTAGGAAAACCCAGTATATTATTTTGAAACACAGACCACAGTGAAGGTGGAAACATAGGTGATGAGCGTGCTGTAAGTAATTTATTATTTCTCGTCTCACGAGAATGAATATTTCCCCAAACATAATATTTTCCAAACAAAAAAAGTATTATGAATATGCGATGCGTTGAACGCTCGATCAAACAAACATTCAATATTTTGAAGACTTGATGTATTGAGGGTAGATACGATATACAGGGTGTTACAGAAAGGGTATATCAATACAAACGGGTTGAAGAGTGTATCTGGTCTGAAATCTCTGTACAAAATTTCAGCTCAAAAACAGTAACTTTGAAAATGCTTAATATTTTTTTATTTCGATAGTTTATTAAATTGAAATCATAACAAACATGTCACCGCACTACAAGGGTCATTATCCATTATCTGTAGTGTGTCTGTACGCCTAGTACACGCACATCACGCCACCGCGCGCCAGTGCAGCGCCGTGATGTCGAAATAAAAAAATATTAAGCATTTTCAAAGTATGCTTTTGAGCTGAAATTTTGTACAGAGATTCTAGACCAGATATATTCTTCAACCCGTTTGTATTGATATACCCTTTCTGTAACACCCTGTATTGAATGTTCGATTTATTAACCATACGATATTAAGAATGTTCGATTCATTAACTATTCGATATTAAGAACGTTCGAGTATACGTTCGATTTATAGTGGTTGATCAATTTATATTCGATTATTTGGCATTCGATTTGGCATAGTACACTCAACATTAAAGCACATGAAAATCAAATCAAATGATTTTTTTTAAATTTTTGTTATTTGGTACTTTTCAAACTATCATCATTAAATACCATAATTATGGTGTTATTGATGGGTGTACTATTAAAAAATTCATTTGATTTTCATGTTTTTATTTGAATCCATTTACACAAATATAAGAAACATCATGTTAACAAACTAATATGGGTAGATTTGTTTATTTTCATGAAAAATCCGAAAAATCCGGATTGGACCAAAAATCTGTTCTTGAAAATCCGGATTTTAGAACAGAACGGATTTGCATTCCCTAATTGTCAGTTTGTCAGGCAGGAGGCTTAGACCCTGTTCCCGATACCGGTGGGCTAGTATTTTTAAATGTTTTTGTATTTTTTATATTCTAATATTTAAAAATATAATTTATATGTATTTAATGAAATAAAGGTAATAATAATTAATAGAAGTATATACAAACTATAAAGAGAGGACTAAAATTATTATAAATCAGTACTACAAATTGGTTAGGTACTTACTGCATATTAGAAAGAAAGCAAAATTGTTTATTGGAAAATGCTCTCATTTGAACCTTGGGAAATGGTTCTCTTAAAGTAATTTCTGTAAATGGATATTGTAAGAATTGGTGGTCAGTTCGGTGGCATGTCACAATGCACTTGTGGACTGTGCTCGCGTAGCAGCGCGGACGCCGGGCGGGGGGGGTCGCGCGCCGCCATGCGTGCTTCCGCCGTGCACCGCCACTTGCCACGCACACATCTACCAAGATTACCTAACGACATTTTTTCAATACTTCTTAGTCATCCTGTGGTCCTCCTGCGTAATAAATTTTGACAAATACGGAATAATGAAGACATCCATAACGGAAACTGAGTTAAGGAAATAAATAAAATAAAAACGTTTTATTTCAGACTTTTTTTAAATCCATAGCGTTAGTACAATAGAACTTAAATGGTAGTGTTAATAGTAAAAAAAAACAGCGTTATTTTTTAATATGGGTACTTACCCAATGCTGGACGTAGCGCGAGTCCAGCCTATCCGCTATACCGCCAGGATGCTGTTGGTGCTGGCGCGCAGCCTGCAGAGCGCCGCGACGCATCGCTTGCGAAGCACGGCATGGAAGCCGTCAACGTGATCCGCGAACATGCCCGACGCACTGCACCAGCGCGGCAGCCCCAACAGCAGCGCCCTGAACGCATTGTTATATTGGACTCGTAGAGCGCTGAAGGTATACTGAGCCCACAAAAAAAAAGCTAAATGCTATCTGCTGCGAATCAGTAAAAAAAAAAAACCGGCCAAGAGCGTGTCGGGCCACGCTCAGTGTAGGGTTCCGTAGTTTCCCGTCCGTCACAATAAGTGTTCCCAATTCGATAATACCCGACCCAATGTAATAAGTACCTACAGCGCCATCTCTCGGGGAATTGGGTTACTAATTAGTACATAGATGTGCCAGAAGTTTTCGGTGGTAATTTTGGATTGCGAGAACCAATTTTAATCATTCTTTTTTGTTTGAAAAAAGATACGTTCAGGATAATAAAATAAGTAAACGAAGTTAAAAAAAAAACCGGCCAAGTGCGAGTCGGACTCGCCCATGAAGGGTTCCGTAGCAGCAAGTAACATAATATAAAAGTTCTTGTAGTTCGTTGTAACTTTGTGAAAGGTAAATTACGGTTTTCGATTTATGACGTATTAAAAAAAAACTACTTACTAGATCTCGTTCAAACCAATTTTCGGTGGAAGTTTACATGGTATAGTACATTATATATATTTTTTAAATTTTATCATTCTCTTATTTTAGAAGTTAGAGGGGGGGGGACACACATTTTACCACTTTGGAAGTGTCTCTCGCGCAAACTATTCAGTTCAGAAAAAAATGATATTAGAAACCTCAATATCATTTTTGAAGACCTATCCATAGATACCCCACACGTACAGGTTTGATGAAAAAAAATTTTTGGAGTTTCAGTTGTAAGTATGGGGAACCCCAAAATTTATTGTTTTTTTTCTATTTTTGTGTGAAAATCTTACTGCGGTTCACAGAATACATCTACTTACCAAGTTTCAACAGTATAGTTCTTATAGTTTCGGAAAAAAGTGGCTGTGACATACGGACGGACGGACAGACAGACAGACAGACAGACAGACAGACAGACAGACATGACGAATCCATAAGGGTTCCGTTTTTGCCATTTGGCTACGGAACCCTAAAAATGCTTGCATATACGATTATACTACAAACTTAGTCCAGAAATGATTTTATACAACTTTTGTCTTTTTTGTACAAAAACTGTTGTTTCTATCAAGTTCAAAATAATTTTCCTAGAAAGTCCAAAATAATTTTCCTAGAAAGTCCTTATAAAGTTCTACTTTTCAGATTTTTTTCATATTTTCTAAACTTATGGTTCAAAAGTTAGAGGGGGGGGACAAATTGTTTTTTACTTTTGGAGCGATTATTTCCGAAATTATTGACATTATCAAAAAATGATTTTAGTAAACCCATATTCATTTTTAAATACCTTTCCAACAATATATCACACGTTAGGGTTGAAATTAAAAAAAAAATCACTTCCCACTTTACATATAGGGGGGCTACCCTAATAAAACATTTTTTTCCAATTTTTATTTTACCACTTTGTCGGCGTGATTGATATACATATTGGTACCAAATTTCAGCTTTCTAGTGCTAACGGTCACAGAGATTAAGCGAGGACGGACAGACGGACGGACGGACGGACAGACAGACATGGCGAAACTATAAGGGTTCCTAGTTGACTACGGAACCCTAAAAAGGTGACCAAAATTGTTGTTTTTAGCGAACATTTCTTAGTTGTAGATTTCGAAGTTTATAATATAAGAATATGTAGAGATATCCACTTACGTAAGTCTCTTACGGTTACGATACCCAACAATAATGGAAACAACAAGTCAATACATACTGAGGAGTTACGAGCTGACAATGAGAGTGGCGTATATTTAAGATGAAAGTAAAGATAAATCGTTTAAGTGTCCATTATCTGGTAATAAGGCGCGTAATGCAGTAATGACGGAGATGACGAATCAGATCGGAAACTATCGTCAGCTCGTAATGCGACAGATAGTCATCTCGATGAGATCGCGTCCGCCTTTCCCCGGCCGCACGTAACCATCGTTTATAGAATAAATTGTCCTTGAAATTATTGGAAACTAACTGCAAGTAGATACTTTCCCTCTCTGGTCTCGGAGAAACAACATATCTCTAAAATATATAGGGTATTTGATGTCTCTAGGTATTTATCCGCTCGATTGAAAACTTCCATGAAGAGGTTTATAGGCCGTGCCCCCGTGGGATTTTCCATTGGTAAAAATTACAATACAATACAAAGTTTCATACTCTTTTGGGGGTAAATTTTCTAGAGCCAGCGGTTTAGGCTGTGCGTTGCGTTGTCTGTAGATCTATTTGAAACTTCTTGTAACTGAACTATTCTATTACCGCTGAAGTATGTTTTTCAGCTCAAAAACAATCAAACAAATTGTGTGATACAGTGCAAGCATGTTTGCGTGCTCAAGCATTAAGATTGCACGCTAATGGTCGGCTCACGTGCAATTAACGCAAGTGCAATATTAATATTTGAAACCCCAAGCCATCATATTTGTAACGGGATGCCATAGTGAATTAAAACCTACATGCGGAGTGGTAATTATACGTGAAGATGCACACATTATTCATAAATTGCGTTATGGTTTCGCAGGACTTTAGATTAAAGAACTCTAGCATAATCAAGATTAATAAGAAACTAAGTTTGGAAAGTCTAATTTATGGAAGTGTAGCCATCATTCCCATCAATCAACCGTGTCAGAAACAGGTAATTACAGGTAACATCTCCCAGTATCCCATCCATGGATCATTATAGCTAATGCGTGTTGTGATCAAAATATTAATGATAATCTGTAGCAGAATGGCAAGTAGTGAACTTAAACTGAAAACATCAAAATGGTCAGATGATGAGAACCATTTGATATCGAATCAATAAGGACCACATAGGACTGCGATCATGTTTGTTGGTATCCAGTAGCCCGCACAATGAAACCGAAAGTGTCGGTGATGAAGGGAAGACCCCGTTGTGCGACGGGACCCAGTACACATTCGCTGACTATGAACCCGAGCCATACCCGCCATGTTGGTTGAACCCACCGGAAGTGGCGAGGGGGATTTATAGCGCGACCGCCTTCCGGTGGCCCACTTGTCTCTGCCTCTGCGCACCTGCCATGAAAATGTTTCACTTTATCACAGATTGTTTTGTTTTACTATTAAGTTTGGACAGGGACAGCGTGGGAATTACGGTAATTGGCCGCTAGAGAGAGAGTAATTTTGGTATTTACAATATTTCGGTACAATTTGTGTAAAATGCTAATGTAAAAGGTGAAGTTGTAGTGTCTGAGAAAGGGCAACAACCTCCTTCAAAAGCTTTAATATTTGGTACCTAGGTGTTTATTAAAAATTTGTGTTGTTCGACTATGACAGAACTGTCTCCTCCAAACATTTATGGATCAGTTTAAACCTGGTGTGTGGTGCAGGGCGGCTATCGTGGCGCGTGGGCGAGGGCGAGGGCGCATCAAGCGCTGCGCCTGCGTCGCCCGCCACCGTGGCCGCCATAGCGCTGTCGATCAAGTCCCGCGGTGAGTGAGCACAGACGGACCAACAGTGCGCACTCCACCACTTGTGTAGTTGTTCGGTAGTCACTAGTATTTGTGCACGTCTTGTAGTTTTGTTGGAGCAAGGTATTTTGAGAGCACGGAAGATGTTGACGGTTTAATATATTTGCACTGGTTCATCATCATCATCATTCAGCTGACAGACGTCCATCGCTGGACAGGTGTCTCCCCAAGCATCATCACAACAATCGTTTCTGTGCTTCCCGCATCCAGAGAAACCCTGAAACATCCCGAAACACACCAAGTCATCGTTCCACGTTACGACCTTGCACTGATTCATATAGTATATATTTACGTTTGATTTTTCTGCCGATTTAGCAATGATACTTTTAGATTTGCGAAAAAAGGAGTAAGATGCGGTAACAGATCATGACCGCTTCACTTCTTAATAGGTATTTCGATTAGCCAAGAGGCCTCAACGCTCAGTGCTTATTGAGCTTACAAGTTACAACGCCAAAGAACTTGGCGAACTTTGGCTAGGAATTCGCTAAAAAGACACTCCTGAAAAAAATACTTAGGTATCAATCATGTACAAGAATAGCCTGACTTGGAGCCTGTTGGATCTGATGCAGAGAAAGAATGTCACGATAGGAATTTAATTGAATGTGCAACAAGTACAAAACAACCCTCCCCCACAGGGCGTCGACCCTTGCGGCTTCGGATAGCGTGACTGTAGACTGTAGGTAGAACTTAGAAGAAAAACATAAAAATAAGTTTCCTTGACCGTGTATGTTACCTATTAAGTGTAGCTTTTCTTTGCGCACCATTATTTCGCTAAAATTATTATTGATTACGGCGATGATTGAATTTCTTTTTAGTTGGATAGATTTGCGGACGTAGTTTGCACAATCTTAACAGTGAACAAAGTGCCTTTTGTTATTCTACAAGAAAACATGTAGTATCACCCTTTTATTTGCTAAAGTAATGTAAAATTTAATTAACAATTTAAAATCGCTTTTTAGTCCGCCGGATGGTCTCGAGTCACTTTCACTGGGCGGTCATTATTTGCGATGAAACTGCGATCAACTCCACTTATAGTATTTTATTCTTACTTATAATATAATAGGTTGGTGTTCAGTAATGTGGTTTATGGTCACTTTTGGGTGCGTGCGGTCGCAGGTTGCGTTCGTGAGAGGTCGCGCAGGAAATAGCTGTGATGATTATAATGGCTGGCGAAAGTGAACAGTTATCGTTATTCTAACGAGATTATAGTTCTACGAACAATAAAGAAAAGTAGGGGGAAGGTGCTATGAAAGGGACAAGTTTTGAATGGGACAAGTTCAATAAATTCTGCTAGGAGCACAGTAGTCTATTTTCCTTTTTTATATTTTGGGAACACTAACCCATGGGCACATTGACGTAACTGACACTTGGTTGTCAAATGTCATAAAATGGTGAAGCGTTGTTGAAATATATCGTGATGAAAAGTATTTTATTATGTGTTTTTTATGGTCGTGTTTTACATGAATGTAGTAATATTTGAAAGTGTCTATAATGTAAACTAATCAGTGGTTTATGTATCTAACAGGTAAGTGCACAATTACGCAATCTTTCTTTATGGCTTTTTTGGTGTGGGGTTATTTTTACAAAAAGCTTGAAAGTTTTGTTTGGGACACTCTAATAGGTCTTGAATGGGACGTCCCTTTCATAACCGTCCCTTTAATTACGAGATTATCTGAGTGATGTTCGGTGGCAGTTTTTGCTTTTGAATGGTATTATCTAAGTACTGTTGCTATAAAATTGCTTGCTAATTTTGTTCCAGGTCGATTGTGTCTGATTGTGATAATGAACCTTTATATAAACTTAGAAAATCATCGAACACTATAGAAGATTATGGGCGTGTCTGTAAGCAGTTTTCTACAAGTAAGGAGGATTGGTTTCAATACAAAGTTTGTCTAAAATAGGCAAATGAAAAATGCGGTGTTAAAGGCATTTTTTTTTTGTATCTTTAGCAACTACATTTATTATTATTATTTTTTTTGCTACTTAATTTGAAGATGTTTAATTGATTGCATCAAACCTATGTAATATGGTTAAAATCTTCCAAATAATAATTAATACTTCATAAGCATACAAAGCACTGATTATAAAACATAATGATTTACAATACCTAATAAATAAGATTTGTTAAAATATAGGTTTTATTTTATATGTCCCTTTCAAAACTTACGATGTCCCATTCATGGCCACCCTGTTATGAATGGGACATATCGACATGTTGTTTAATTTGTATTGTTATTTCTAAATGCGTCGATTTACAGTTGTTTTTTATTTATTTTTTTAAACTTTAATAAATACTTTATGATATAAATGTAAACTTTTTTTATTTATCTCTCATTAACTGCCCTAAATCAGCCACTAAAGAATTTTGTCCCCTTCATAGCACCTCTCCCCTACTTCTGTTGGAAGGAAACAAGAGCTTAGATACAGTGAGGGTCGTGTAATAGAGTCAAATCTCTGCTTAGTCTGACAAAACGTTAGCTGCGTTGTAAAACAGGAAGCTGATTTAACGTGAAACGCTAAAAATAATACAGTGAGTGATGTCTAGTCTAGTAAGTACACGATCGTGACCCGCAGTCGCCCGCGCACCGTCTTGGTCTGCGCAATGACTCACATCGCAGCGCATACACCACGCGTCATGCTCCGCCGCGCGGCGCCTCTATGAATCCTATTTTTTGTGCCATCCGCGCTTTTTTCGCCTACACCTGCCTAATGAACTTGTTGAATGCTCTGCTTACATGACACATGAAAGGAAGTTACGAAACTATTCTGAAATATCCTTTGCAAGCGTTTGGAAGTGATTACGAACATAAGTAGGTATATCAATCATATGCTTCGCTGCACACTAAATTCAACGAGTGTTTCTGTTGACCAATACTTACTGTAGGCTCATGAGGTTCATGCAGTTGAAGAAGGTTTTCATTCGTATTCATAGCAGGACCTGCTTGGGGTCACGTTCAAAGGACAATTTCCAAAAAGAAACACTAGAGCTTCGACGCAAATCTACAAGTAGATAGCCCAAACGAAGACTTCAGAATATTTAAACACGCGATTTCGGAAGTCCGTTTCCAAAGGAAAAAGTCATTTGCATATCCATTTATTCAAGTCAGTAATCTTATAAAAGTGGGTAAACGTTCCATTACAAGGAGGAAATGACCTCCTATCCCCCCGCCTCCCCCCCCCCGTGTCCTGGATAGATAAGTGGTCGTGGTAATGCCGCGACCTGAAAAGCCTGAAAAGATTACAATATCGATGTATCTACAACAAAACGTGATTGACAAAGGCCTTACTGTACCTACTGACCCACATTTGGGTTATTTTCAAATATGAATAAATGGATTTTCCATTGATTGATATTTCAGGAAACAAAAGTGTTTAGTCACTATCAGTTTATTGAGATCTTTATTATTTGTGGTAGATGGTTCATTGTAGAAAGGTTTGGATATGATCATAATTTATTGAGTCTCTCGTATGTCGATTTGTCGTTTCGGTATTGTCCTGACTTGTTCCGATAATTTAATATCACTAATAAACATGATTTACTTTCTGTTTGTGCAGCGCACACAGAGAGGCTCGGAGGTAAACCAGTACGTACAGTACCCGAGCGTAAATGACACATGGACCTTTAGAAGGAGACTATCACACAAGTATCTATGACTACAAGATGCGACGCTCTACAAATCCGAACTTTTTCTAAAACTCGATGTGGCATATTTACGGCGGGGTACTGCACAGTTACTTCCACTGAGGCCTTAAGATGAGATGTTCTTACGACAGATGATCGCTTGTGTTTTAGCCATCCAGGACAGTCGCTGCTACCTGATGAACGGCGGTGCTGTCGAGAGCTTCTTCATCAGCGAGGATACGCCCGTCGGAAGTGTTATTGGTAAGTTCATATGGCTGTCCCTATGACATCACACTCATTTAGATCGCTTCAACAGAAGACCAAATAATAACTGGGATTCGTCGAAAACTTGCTGATTTCCATTTCTTTGTATGAACAGATTTTGTGGCCATACATAGAATAGATTGCTATAAAGAGGATGCAATAAAAAATATTTTACGTAACAAGGTAAATTATAATAAATTGCTGAACAATTTATCATATAAAGTTATAAACTATCGCATTGCAGCAAATGCCTCGTTAAGTTGATTAATATTATTACGATTTGATTTATTAGCATCAGATAACCCAGTTATATGCTCTAGAATTTGTTGTAACGTTACAGGTACTTTAAGCGTAAATGGCGACCCTTCAGAGGAGCTGGGTGACATCACCTTGCGGCTGCAGGAGAAGGGTGCAGCCGTAGGCATCGCGCCCGGCACTAAGAACTTAACCCTGCTGCGTGCGCTGGATCGCGAGGAGAAGCGGGGACCTTCCAACGTGTATGTCAACGTGCGCTGCGATCGGAGACGCACCACTGACCCGGTTAGTAACGTTAAATTGCTCTGTTATAGAAACCTACTTTGTAATTGAGTATGGTATGATTATGCGACAGGCATAGCATTGTGGTTGGTGTAACGTATGATAACGACTGTATAAGAATATGACTACTTCAAGGCATCACGTGCTCTATTTGTGGTCCCTATCAGGAGCCCGATTCCAATGACCAGGAGGATTTCGACATGAATTTCATTTTATTTCAATTTAATTTACATATTTTTAGTAAAGACATAATTATAGTACCAGAAATAGGGACTTATTAGTTCAACCAGATTTCAGACAGGCTCCAGTAGAGTCATCTTTCATGGGATACCTACTGTTTAAAATGTTACAATAAAATACCTGAAAAATAATATAAAATAATAACTGAATGAGACGAAATTCAAATCTTATCTTATTTTATAAATAAAACAAAGTCGGGTTAGTTACAACATTTATTATAACAAAGGAACAGCTAGAGTCTAGACCGATTATTATAATTTTCGATTTATTAGATTTGTCTCCGCTCCCAATAGCAGAATAACTATTACAAAATCACGAAAAAAAATTATTACATTTTCTCATACATTCGTTCTTGTTGATTCTAAGACGGTACGAAGTTCGCTGGGTCAGCTGGTATAGTATAAACGCACACTATGCAGGCAGGCATATTATAAATTGGGGGATTAAATTGCTGATAAAAACACCGCTCAACACTAGTCATGCTCCAAAACCACTAACCAACCAACCACCAACCAACCAACCAACCAACTAATAATTGATTAACAATTGAATATAGGTACTGTTGGAGCTGCTGAAGATTGTAAGACTATCTTTTCATTGTATAAACTTACCTTTGTATATATGGTTCGTGAACGGCCGCCGTCAGTTGGGACTGGTCTTCTCTTCGCTTGCACGGCTTATTTGTTTTTCTTTGGTTCTATTTTCTGTAATCTGGACGCTTATAACGTCCCCTTTTTATAAATCGTTCTCACACAATTATATTAGAAACAAATATTTTTGTAACAATATAATTTAAAAGACTATCTATTGAGTTTCTTGCCCGTTCTTCTCCATAGGTACCTACTGCGCTTTGGTATAGTAATTTTATTCTAGGGGCCTTCACGTATAATAATATAAGAACCTACCATAACGGGATTCCTAATGCCCATTATTGACCCAGACACGTAGCGCTAGCGTGTCACGATGGCGTAGCATGGCGTAGCGCGTAGCACCGATCCACTACGAAGCGTAGTCGTATATAGCGTGTAATCCATACTTCCATACTAATATTATAAATTCGAAAGTAACTCTGTCTGTCTGTCTGTCTGTCTGTATGTTACCTTTTCACACCTAAACCGCTGAACCGATTTAGATGAAATTTGGTATAGAGATAGTTTGAGTCCCGGGAAAGGACATAGGATACTTTTTATCCTGATATTCCCACGGGATCGAGACTTATGCGGGTGAAACCGCGGAGCGCAGCTAGTGTTTTAATAATTACTTATTCTGCTATTCGGGGCGAAGAAAAATCCAACAAAAAATTATATTTGTAACATTAGTGCAAGATACAGTTTTTTTTATCGAAAGTGAGAAATATACATTCTTAGGATTAAAAGTTGATTTTAGTTTAAAAGATTGTAGATCGATTAAAAGTTTGAGTTGACTAGTAGAACCTGATAATTTGTTAACATTTTTAAAATTGAAAAAGAAAATCAACTTTTAATCGAAAGAATGCTCTCACTTTCGATAAAAAAAAAACGTATCTTGCACTAATGTTAGGAAGATATTTACATGAAAGGGTATTACAAGATAGTCCCATCGCAAAAAAAAAACATAAAAAGAGCTTGTCGAAAAAAGTTATTTTATGCTAGAGTAATAATAGTTCTATGTTTTATACCCCGAAGAATTTCCCCAAAAATTAAAAATAAATGCTATGGCTTTGACTTTAACTTTGAAATGGTCGACATATTTTTGACTGACCGACTCCTTGACAGTTCAAAAGTGCCTGTAAATGGTTTGATTGGATTTTTTTTAAATTGTAATACTAACAGCTGGTGTTGTGTTGCAGAGCTTCATAATCCCGGTGTCGGTGCGCGTGTGGGACGTCAACGACAACGCGCCGGCGTGGCTGGGCGCGCCCTACCGCGTGCGCCTGTCGGAGCTCACGGCGGTGGGCACGCGCGTGGCCGTGGGCGCGCGCGCTACTGACGCCGACCAGCCCGGCCCGCACGCCACCATACACTACTCCGTGCTGCCGGGACCCAACCATGTGAGACCGCTGCTTCAGTCAACTCAGCCTATCACCGTTCAATACTGGATATTGGCCTCTCTGAAGCTGCGCCATAACGTCCGGTCCTCCGCACCACCACCACTACACCACCCCACAATCACTACCAAAAACAAACTTACAAATGTTGATGGTCACTCCTTCAGTTACAATTAAATTTTAAGAACCCTTAATCTCCCGTGAAGAAAAAGACGTTTAATATCGACACTGAATCCTATTTCCATGACAACCTTAATTTAAAAATAAATGTAAGTACAAAATGTGCAACTTCCATACTCAGCCTATCTTTTCGACCGCCAGGAGTACCTCGGCTTTCCGAACGAGTTGGACAGCGTGTTGGTGGTGAAGAAGCCTCTGGACTACGAGACACTGAGCAACTTCACCGTGACCCTGCGAGCACAGGACGCGGGGACCCCACCCCTGCACAACGACACGGTGCTGCAGGTGCAAGTGCTTGATGCCGATGATCAGAACCCCAAGTTCACGCACGAGCATTATACTGCGACGCTGCCAGATGATGCCAAAGAGGTAACAACATCTTAAAAAAACATGTTCTCTAAATGAATACCAGAAATGAGAATTGTCTTGCTCTTGAAACCACAACACATATTGATGATCGTAGATAACGTAACATCTCGCCTGAGGTGTAAACGGTAATCGCAGATCCTAGCGTTACGAAGATCCTAGAATAGAATAGTTCTTTATTTGCACAGAAAGTAGTTACAAGTTACAGATGAATAATCCTATACTAAATACCGTACCTAAACTAAGGCATGCAAACAGTTTTAGCTATAATAATAAAGACTTATTAATATATATTATTAACACATTCACTCAAATGAATATAAGTTTACCACGTCAAGACGAAATTCAGTACATTTGAATATGCAATACAACACATAATGTCGAGTTTAATAAAATGGTATTATAAATTCGCCAAGTTCGAGGTCAGTACAGTTAAATTAAAAATATATCAATATAAATGATACTGGTGAAGCTCATAAAAAACACTCACAGGGCATATAGGTATGTATGGTAGAGACCATCCAAATCTATTCTCTTTACGGTCGTCATGTGAAAATAAACATTTTCCTTGTACTCCAGGGTACAATCCTCGCCACATCGCCAGGTCCGATCTCCGCTGCGGACCAGGACGTGGGCATCAACGCGCCGCTCACGTACTCCAGCACCGGCGACAACGGCCGCCTCCTGGTGGTGGACAAGGACACCGGACAGGTTACTGCTACCAAGCAACTCATTGATGAGCTCAGTCAACCTGTCACTATCGTAATAAAGGTACACTACTAGTAATCTAACTGCTACTGTATGTATAGTGTTCATAGATCCGAATAGATCGGTTGTAATGAATTTCCATTAATAAAACAGCTGACTTTACTAAAGTTAAATTATTTGTTGAGACAAATGTTCGTATATGCTGTTAAAAGACTTGACGGAAATGTTAGAAGATGTATCAAGAAAGAAACGACTTTGGAAAAGAAAATGGATAGACGGCAGAAATGAAACCGACCCCGTAGAGAGGTTCTGCTTAGTTGTTAGGATTTAATATCCCATGGATATTAATTTTCGCGATAAAATTGAATCAATCTTTAGTTCTCGCTGTCACGACTAGACGTCACCCTACGCCGTCAATGCAGTGTTAACCACTGAACAACTGCTGACGTCGTCATTTAGACAAGGTCTGTACCGCTGACGCGGGTGGCGGGGGGAGAGGGGAAGCGAGCTGACTTGAAATCAATAAAGCGGGAATATATTATGTAAGTCAGCACTGACGCGACAGCGCTGTCCGCTCTCACCCTTACTCGAGCCAGTCCGCGCCGCTGAGCCTGTAGCTTTAAATTCGTCCTTAAATAATTCCGATCCAGCCTGTTCCTTGCAGCCCTCCCCCAGCGACGCCCTAACCCGAACTCCGTACCCCACAGGGCCGTCACGACCCTTATTGAGGCCTGGCTGGAGGCCTTATTTTATTGAGGCACCCACAGGCAGGTCCGGTTGACGACAACCTCCTAGGTTGACCTACGAGATGCCATTCCCAAAAAAAAAAAGACGCCTCTCTACAGACTTCAAATCAATTTACATTAAGACAGTAAGGGTCAGCGCTGACTAGGTTCGAGTTTGGAGTCAGCTAATAAAAATAAATAAATAATTTGATTTGATTTGATTTGAGCTACTTACTCTGTGTAGATCTGCGTTAATCATCCATTTTAGGTTTTGAAATTACAGTTTTATTTTTTTAGAATCCCGTTTCTAATCATGATTTTGAACCGACCGACACGTGTCTCGCTTGACCCGTGCTTGTCCGTTGGTTACAGGCGACTCAGGTGGACAACTCGGACCGGTACGCGCTGGCCACGCTGAGCATCAGCCGCGGCGCGGGCGCGGCGGGCGGCGTGCGGTTCCGGCGGCGCCACTACGTCGCCGCCGTCAGCGAGGCCGCCGCGCCGGGCGCCACGCTGCTCACGCTGCACACCGCGCCGCCGCCCGTGCACATGCTACACGTATGTAACGGGGACACACGAGACCACAGGCACTCGCGTGACCGTAGTCACACCCGGCTTCTGAATTGAGAATTGGAAATTGAGACTTTGTTGAATAAATCCTCGGAAACCTACTAAGCGAGCGAAAGTGATGCAATTACTTTTGAAACGCAAAAGAAAAGTGATGGCTATAGTGTGCGTGCGCTCGGAATAAAACGACGTGTGTGCACGAATTTACTACTTTTTTATTAACAAAATAAATGAATTTATTCAATTAAAGTAGTTTTAAATTTATTAAAACTACTTTGAGTTAACTTTGATATGATAATTCTCTTTGTTTTAAAGTAAATTCCATTGAATACGCCGTGATGTCGAAAAAAGTAAAAAAATAGATATAACTTTGCAATTTTTTTGTATCGAGAAAAATTCATTGAATCGTGTATTCCTTTTACATTATACTCTAGTATCATGTAAAAGAAATACACGATTCAATGAATTTTTACCAAAGAGTCAAAAAACATATACCAAAATGTTAAATCCCTACCTATTCCACATACAAGTTACACGAAATAGAAAAACCATATGTTTTTCAATTTTTCAATGTAACTCGCGAAATTTGAAAATTTCTTGAGTTTGAAAAGTTCTCAACTTTTTTCAATTCAGAAACCGGGTGTTAGTCACTCACGTTTCTTTTTGCCAAATTACCTACTTACCTACCTACACAAAAAAAATACAAACATGTAAAACACTTTTCCTATCTAGTTTAGGTATAAACTCCTTCATTGTATGGTTTCCAGAACAACCTGCAGTTCTACGTGTCGGACCGCTCGTTCCTGGACAAGTTCGCGATCAACAGCGCCGGCGAGGTGGTGCTGCGCCGGCCGCTGGACTACGAGACCAACGACCAGTACCAATACCAGGTCATGGTCACTGACGGCATTTCGGTAAAACACTCTATTACTAACTGAAAAGATTTTTTAATGAGCATATCATACCTATTTGTCTTCATCGATTAGGTACCTCTACCTATGTAGTTTTGTGCAATGTTCTATCATCATCATCATCTTCATTGCCCATATCAAGGTCGTTTCTTGCATTCTCTAATGTCAACTCCATCAATCACTGCTTTGTTGAATTTTATTTCATTAGTACGAGTTATGTCAGTAAAAATGAGCTTTTGTTGAGTTTGAGCTTCAAATTGTGTATTTTTTTCATACCTACTGGTAAAATATGGCTGAACTGTTTATTGTTTCTTACTGTGTCACCATTCATTTTATTGTGCCCTTGTTTCCAAAATAAAAAGTCAATTTATTTTACTTAGCTTTTCTCAATGACTGAATGAATGAAATTTCTTTTATGAGAGCAGAGCTTAGACAGATTATGATACAGACACAGTATTTTCATTATTTATACCATCATAGCAAAAAAAACGGATAATTAGGTAGGTACTAATACCTAATATGTAATGTTTCTCATTTGATTTCAGAATGACACGGCATCAATAAACATTACGGTGCTGAACGTGAACGAGTGGGAGCCACGGTTCCGCTACCCGCAATACGAGTTCCAAGTGGACGAGGACCCTGACAACGACGCCGAGCTGCTGCCCGTGGGCAGGCTCGACGTGTTCGACGGAGACAAGCGCGACACTGTCACGCTCACGCTGAGGGGCTCCGGAGCCGAGTGAGTCCAATAGTAACCACGTTGAAACAAAATACCAGCCTATTATGCTTCCACTGCAGGGCAAAGGTAAAGGCTCTTCTCATACAGAGAAGGCACGAGCATTTATCACCACGCTTGCTCAAGACGGCGATTTGGCGATTTCAGACGTAACTACAGGTTTCACCGAAATCAGTAATGTCCAATAACTTAGAAAGAACATATTAATTGAAAAATACACATTGGTACTTGCCGGAATTGCCCATAGGGCTACAACCTCGTGCATGAGAGGCGAGGCCTTAAGAATTTTAGGCTATCATATAGTATGAGAATGATGGTAAAGATCGTGCTTGTGTTGCAGAATGCTGTACATCAACTCGACGGGCGACATGTTCCTGCGCGGAGAGGCGCTGCGCTCGCTTAACTCGTCCGTGCTGCACGTCGTCGCTACTGCCGTCGACTCCGGCGCACCACCCCGACAGGTACATACACTACTCATCTCCAGCCAAGTCATTACCACTGTGGCACCACAAGTAACCAAAGCATTATTGCTATCATCATTTTCCTAGAATAAGTAAAGCTTTCGATTTTGTTAACTGCAAAATGAGACTTCCGGAGAGCTCTACGGCATCAGAGGTCCTACTTGAGAATGGCTGAAAAGCTATTTCAGTAATAGTTATAGTATCTCGCACCAACATTCACTGACAGACAACGCACAGCCTATACCGCTCAGTCTAGAATTCTAGATGCATGAAATGTTGTACAAGAGTTCCAATAGTATAACGCTCACCAAGATAAGCATTATAGAAGGGTTTTTGAAAAGTATCCCCTAAAGCGATTAAATAGGAGATGAAAGTTTGTTTGGAAGTTCGAAATTTTTCCCGTCCCATCGGGCACACGGCTTGTATAAACGATAAACTTGTTGCAATGAGGATCATTAGTTAGACTCAATGGGTCAGGGGTGCCACAAAGCAGTGTCCTTGGTCCCCTTCTCTTTGTTTTATAACGGCTTGTAGAGCGTAATATAGTAACTACACAAGTGCGTAGTCTTAGCAGACGGTGACATGTTTCAGTGGTATTACTTAAAATAATAAAATATTACACAATACACAAAAATATTTATAAGGTTATTTGGTTTGTTTTCTCAGACTTCGGTACCAGTAACGGTGCACCTGAGCTCGCGCCTCGTGCAGCGCGCGGCGCCGGGCGGGGGGGGCGCGACGGGAGCGCGCGGCGTGCTGGCGCTGTGCGCGGCGGCGCTGGCGGCGCTCGCGCTGCTCGTGTGCGCGCTGCTGGGATACATATACAGAGTGTGAGACACACGTTCTTGCTAATTCTTATAGAATGGACGGGATCAAAGGAAATAGTTTACGCTGAACCTTGTTATCCACGATCATAACGACATATTTTTAGAATTATCATTGTCTTCGACTGCTGGTTAAGACATAAATGCCATCTAAATCAAACACTCTAGTACTTACAGTGTTATTTCACACCATAATGACGTATCACGCAACTTCGCTGAATAACGTTTACAAACTTATTCATTTAGTCTATTCATAAAAAAATTGGATACTCCAAATATGTAATTTTGTTGATTATCTAACTTAGTTCACGTTGTAACCCTAACAAGGCCATATCTTCCCGCAGTCGTCGTCGGTCGAAGCGCAGCGCGGGCGGGTCGGGCACTGGCTATGTAACACATGAGAAGCCCCCGGCGGACCCCATCGCGCCCACGCCGCGCCACACCAGCAGCCCCACCAGCGCGCACGCGACCCCGGGGGGGCCCGCGGTGCCCCCGGGGGGGCCCGCGGTGCCCCCGGGGGGACCCGTTGCGCCCCCGCTGCGCCCTGCAGGCTCGTCGGGTTCTCTGCTGAGCGTCAGTGCAGGCGCCAGCACTATCTTGGCTAACTCTACGTCTAGTTTAGATCTGCAGCAGGATGCGGCACACGGAGGACAACATCATAGTAAGTTTTTACTTACCTACTGGATTTTGTAATCAATTAATATCATCATCATCATTTCAGCCGAAAGACGTCCACTGCTAGACATAGGCCTCCCCCAAGCACCTCCAGTTCGATCGGTTCTGTGCTTCTCGCAACCAACGGGTTCCTGAGACCTTCACAAGGTCGTCGGTATTAATATAATTGTAATCAAATTCTAAAACCTAGACTAGGGCACAGAATACATAATAGCAAACCATCTGCTTGCCATGGTTGATTATGGCTGTAGTAACTAAGTTTTTTAATTTAGGTGTAGCGTGTAGATCAGATATGGATGCGTTATTCATTTTGAAGCCAAGTTAAATATACATATAAGTTTCATATGAAAAAGAAAGGATACCAAAGAAAAGTGTCTACTAAATACAGTTTTATTTTTTATTCATAATCTTCGAAGTAGGATTAGGGATATGAGAGGATCATTTTATTAAATAAAATAGATACCTACATGGTAATACAAGTAAGCTTGCCGTGCTTTATTGACCTACAACATTTGAAGTCCATCTGGCACAAAACTACTTGTAGTAGATCAGATACCTAACTTGCTGAAATTGTTCAGCAGGCGCATCATCAGGTCGTCAGTCGCAGCGCTTGCCGCGCAGCAAGGTGGCGCCCGCGCCCGGGGGGGGGGGCGCCGTGGCGCTCATGAGCGACCACCTGGGAGCGCGCTCGGCGGGCCGCTCGGGCGTGGCGTGGCCGTCCGCCACCATTCCCGCGCGCGTCAAGAAGCTCAGCTGGGATGACGCCGCGCCCGATGGACTTCACGAGGTGCGCTCTGCTTTAACACTTCCAAGACTCACGCCATTCACATACAAGTAGTCTTTTAACACATTTGTAGCTTAAAGGGATAGGTCTGACGGGTCTCATCAAACACAACTGCATCCTTCTCCTTTTTATTGACGTCAAGAAGACTAATTTCGCATCTGTACCTACCTACTAACCCCTCTTTAACCTAGGAATGATCGTAAAGTGTGTATAACAGAAATACATTTCCAGGACAGAGGGGAGGAGGTGACGGACGCGACCAACCCAGCCGTGGCCGAGCACATGAACCTCACCGTCTACTTCTGACCGACGGGGAGCCGGCGCAACGTGCTGACTTACCGCACGTAGGGAACAGGCAACACGCTAGTGATACAAAAGAACATGCTCATAAACAACGTGGAGAAACTAACGATAAAAAGGCTACAAATGATCGTTTTAAAAATAACATCTCTGATATTGATTCTACGGTAAACGGGGGTTTAAGTGGCAAACTTATGTTTAGGCAAGATGCAGTTAACCCATCTGATAGTAAATATTCTTTGCAAGTCAAGACTGCTGCAAATAATAATGATCTACAACCTGGACATGGCTTTCACAAAGGTGAGAACATTGAAGCTAACAATGATGTTCCATTACCAGGGTCTGCTATAAAAACCCACCCCGCACCAAATTACACCTTACCAGCAAACAGTTATCAACCCACAGATGCTCTGAACACTGTTGGAATACCGGTCTATAACAATCCTTTATCACACAATTATTTATACACCAACCATCCAGTTCCGGCTACAAATTACTACATCCCTGGTTTAAGCGAACCATCTTCACCGTCCAACTATCCTACTATGATTATGGGCCACCCCGGTCATCCCAGTCATGCCATTATATTTGAAAATGATTCGAGATCAACAAGAAACCGTCCCCTGCCGACTCACATCTTACTCACGAGTAACACAAAACGTACAAAACACCTCAAACCTCCTGCTAACAGTAAGCTCAAAAGTAAACCTGTGACGATTCATCACATAACACCTATAGCTTATCCTGTACAGTCTTCAAGTCAATCGGCTTTGTTCCATGCTCCATCCAACTATGCTCTACCAGCTAGTCATCCTAACCCACAAATAGGAAATCATTCAAATACGAACCAGCAGCGACCAATATCTATCATAGCTGGTGGCCAGTACTCTCAAAGGGACCAAAGATACATGACACCTCCAACTGCCCCGGTGCTGTATGAGGAGGAACCTTCTCCTCTAACTTCCAATGGTCTTCCACCAGCGTACGCCACGATAGACCCTAAGAAGCTGCGCACTAGGCACATCAGACCTGCGGTGTTCAAGAGAAGAGGGATGGCCAACAGCCGACAGTACCAAGTGTTGTGAGAGACAGTACTGGATGGATGGATGGTGTCTCAGTTATGAGGCATTATTTTAGACAGTTCCTATTTTCTAGGAATGCGGCACGGCTGCAATTACAAGGAAAGTTCAAATCTTGTAGTTCGATCCTTTAGCTACCTATATCTGCAGTACGTCTTCCATGCAACGAATTTCCAAAATCTCCAGTTATCCAGATCAGATTTAAATTATGCTTCCTATACGCTACTACACTTGTTTTGACTAATTTCTTAACCCCTGTCATGAGCAGAAGAGATAGTTTGTAAACTACAAATTCATAAGTGAAGGCTGTGGTAAGGTTTGGATCTATCATTTACCAAATATGTGTATGATACAAGTGATTTACTAATGTTATATGTGTTGAGACTATTAGAGCTGATAAAAGTTTTGTATTTACTATTACAATGAAGAAACGAATGTGAAAAATGAATTATTGAGACGTAAAATTAAGTACCGTAATTGATATTATTAGGGAAATTAACTGTAAATAGTTTATTATATTATTTAAGACCTAGGATTTTTTTTGTTTTTTAGCAGTTTTATACATTTTATAACAGGCAACCCTTTTTAAAACTGTGCTGCCACTTTGTAAAGATTTATGGTCGCAACACTAGATATCGAATCTTTTGTAGGTACAAGTAATTTTGTTGTAAGAACATTTTGAGTTACAATATTTATATTATTTAGATAAGTATGTACGAACTGTTATAATAATGTTTTGTTTATTTGGGTTGTTTTATTTTGGTCACCTACGTAGAGCAATCAAAAACATAATCATGTAGCGACAGAGGCCCTTTTTAGGGTTCCGTAGCCAAATGGCAAAAAACGGAACCCTTATGGATTCGTCATGTCTGTCTGTCTGTCTGTCTGTCCGTCCGTCCGTATGTCACAGCCACTTTTTTCCGAAACTATAAGAACTATACTCTTGAAACTTGGTAAGTAGATGTATTCTGTGAACCGCAGTAAGATTTTCACACAAAAATAGAAAAAAAAACAATAAATTTTGGGGTTCCCCATACTTACAACTGAAACTCCAAAAATTTTTTTTCATCAAACCTGTACGTGTGGGGTATCTATGGATAGGTCTTCAAAAATGATATTGAGGTTTCTAATATCATTTTTTTCTGAACTGAATAGTTTGCGCGAGAGACACTTCCAAAGTGGTAAAATGTGTGTCCCCCCCCCTCTAACTTCTAAAATAAGAGAATGATAAAATTAAAAAAAAATATATAATGTACATTACCATGTAAACTTCCACCGAAAATTGGTTTGAACGAGATCTAGTAAGTAGTTTTTTTTTAATACGTCATAAATCAAAAACCGCAATTTACCTTTTACAAAGTTACAACGAACTACAAGAACTTTTATATTATGTTACTTGCTGCTACGGAACCCTTCATGGGCGAGTCCGACTCGCACTTGGCCGGTTTTTTATTTTTAGAAGTCGGTTAAAAACTGAAGATTTTGTTTGTTTGAACGCGCTAAATCTCTGGAACTACTAGTCGGATTTCAAAAATTCTTTTTGCATTTGATAGCCCAATTCTTGAGGAAGGCTATTTAAAGTCACCAATAACATCAGGAGCCGAGCAAAAAGAAAAAAGTAAGAAAGAACGCGAAAACGAACCAATAGCGCGGACAGGCAATGCGATGCGACGAGGCAGGTCGGGGAACAAGAATTTTTACGTGAACGAAGTCGCGTGCAGAAGTTAGTATAAAATAAACCTAACCAAACCAGTTTTAATTTATTACTGTTTTACAATATTTTAAAATAAAAATATGTTAGAGAAAAGCAATAGGTATCTAAGTACTTATAAATGTCCAAATTGGTTTTGCAACGCTAAACTTACGAAGCTGATTTTAGAACGAATTCGACAGCTGTCAACTTTTCGTAAACAGACGGTACGGATTTCAGAGGGCTTTCACTCAGCTATTAAAATTTTTCCTCTCTGGATTACAGTCTATTAAAAAGTACTATGTAGGTGCGGAACTGCGGAGCACCGCCCGCCCTGCCAACAAAATACATAATATACAGGGTGAATTTTCCAAGTGGGCGTGGATGGCCAAATTCTAAACTATGAGGAATAGCGAAAAGTATTAAAGTACTCAAAGGAGTCGCGGGCTCGATTTTAACGAAAACTAAAACTGCATCATTGGATTTTTGAAAAATCAATATTTCTAGCCAGGAATCGAACCTGTTGATTTGAAAAAAAAAAAACACTGTATTATTACACCATTCGATAGTGTCCTTAATAAGGATCAAATTCTGGGAAGTAAAACATACGGCAAACTTAAGGAAAATGTTGAATTTTAATAAACTTCTTCTTATTTTAAAGTATTCATTCCTACATTACGTAGTTACCTTGTTCGAAATTATGCGCAATATTTTTATTAACACACCCGCAGCGCAGTCACCTTCACAACATTATGTTCTTAATTCAAATTTCTATTACGATCTTTGGAAAATATTCTAATGAAATCAATAATATTGTAATGCTGAATGCAGACAATCTTTGAGACGTAGAATCATTTCAAACATCATCATATTGAACAATTAATCAGTTAAGGTTTAGCAGGTAGGTAACATAACCCAGGCCCGGCTAAATAATAACAGCCGCACATGTCAATCCATCAGGTTAAGCTACGCTTGCCGCGGTTGTCTGTGGATGGGTGACCATCGTTACATTCCGAGATCCCTCCATGCCTTGGAAAGCACGTTAAGCCGTTGGTCCCGACTGTCATTCCTGGATCTTTGGCAGTCGTTATGGGTAGTTAGAAGCTCGAAGGTCTGACAACCAGTCTTACCAAGGGCAAGGGGTCTCGCATTACCCAGTAACTGGGTTGTGGAGGTCAGATAGGCAGTTGCTCCATGTAAAATACTGTTATTCAGCTGCATCCGGTTGAAGCCGACCCCAACATAGTTGGGAAAAGTCTAGGCAGATGATGATGATGTAGGTAACATAAGAAAAATAAAAAAAGTATTTTGTTAAAAATGAGCTCTTTCCTTTAGTTTGCCGTATGTCATTACTTCCCAGAATTGGATCCTTATTAGCGACACTATCGAATGGTGTAATAATACAGTGTGTTTTTTTTTTCTCAAAATAGAAATATTGATTTTTGAAAAATCCAATGATGCAATTTTGATTTTCATCAAAATCGAGCCCGCGACTCCTTTGAGTACTTTTCGCTAGTCCTCATAGTTTCGGATTTGGCCATCCACGACCACTTGAAAAATTCACCCTGTATATTACATTATTGTTAATTCCCTAATGTGATCAGAGCCTAGTGATTATTCTTTTATTTCCTCACATCTCCTCGCCAAAGACATCAAAAGACCTCATAAAGACGGGTTGATATCGCAAACGCTCGCTCTAAGGACTAGCGCGGGATCTAGACCACAGTATAAATATGAACAGTATGGAAACTAGGCCTATTTGTTGAAATAATTACCTACGCTCCATTGGAGCGTTATGGTTGTCACTCTTCATGTCTGTAAAATTAATGTGTTTTATTGTAACGAAGTTTTTAACGTGGTTTGCGGTTAGGAGTTGACTGGTTATCACTCCCTCCTTTTGGTCAAAACGTAAATCCAAGATGGCGGCTGCGAAAAAATTCAAATTTTTCGTCGTGAATATCATTTTCATAGTTTTCGAGGGTGCCGTGTTAAGAGGGAGGCGAAGCGGGCAACGGACCTGCGTGCCTTAGCTAAGGAGGCGCCAAAATCAGTTTGACGATATAGTCAAGTGCAGGTTCGTAGCGCCGTATCAGTGATCTGGGCCTCCAAGCTGCAGGGACCCCCGAGTACCCCGACGCGACATTTGGAAGCAAAAATCGTAAAATATTTACAAATACCTCAACAATTTTTGAAGATAGGCCCGTAATAAGTAAGTAAAAATCTAATGAAAATGTTAATTTTCAAAAAAAAATCACAGGCTTAGGCACGGTTAAATCTACAACCCCGGTCCAATTCTCAAGCTCTTTCATTCAATTAGTAAAATCACACAGAAAATAATCATCCCCACTTTACGTGTAGAAGAGGTACAACATACTTTGTTTTCTAGATTTTATCTGACCGCTTAGTGGGCGTGATATATCCGCGCCAAGTTAGGTACAGCTTTCTAGTACCAAGAGTCTCTGACCTAAGCCGCGGACAGAGATACAGACCAAGTACCAAGTGACCAAGTTCGTCTGTCTCTCCGTAGTCTTAGACTACGGCCGTAGACTACGGAACCCATAAATCGCAGTGTCTAAAAAATCGTCTTGTGCTAGAATCGGGCTTTGCCCCGGGTACCTACAGTTTTATATTCGCACGGCTCTGCTAGACCTTAGGCTCGAGCGGAACCAATAATTCTCGCGACAACTTTCGCTGCTGAACAAGGGCCTCGCAATATCTACTTAACCTTTGTATTTCCTTAGTCTTAATATAGCAGTATGTTCGGAATTTATACTTAAACAGTGTTAAAAGCGTAGAGGTCAATAATCCGATCCAGCCTGTCCCTCGCTTTTTTTTTAGATGGGAAATGATCTTGATGAATTTTAGATGGGAATAACTTTTCCCGCTCAGGGCAGAGCGGTAGGAAAAATGTCAGACTTACTGACTAAAACCCACCCGTCTTCCTTCAGTTGCCTGTGCCAGGGGCCATGGTAACTCTTTCGAACAACCCGTGACCCTGGCAGAGCCTGTTCCTCGCTGCCCTCACGCACCGATGCCCTAAGCCGAGCTCTGTACCCCACAGGGCGTGCACAGCCAGCGTGTAGCGCTTACTTTGTAAGATAATAAGCCCTGGCTGGAGGCCTTAATTTATTAAGATGCCATTTATATAAAAAGTATAGAGCTCAACAGCCTTGCAAATTGAAAATATCACATTGCTCAGTTGGAACTGTAACGTTACAGGTAGTAGACACTGAAAACAATAATTTTATTGGAAAAAAGTGTAAAGACACAAACAATTGTAGGAAACATAAAAATAACTTCTCGTAATCTACTTACATCTCGAAACTTTCATTTTATGAGGAGAAACCTCGTCGGGTAGGTACCTACCTACATACTATAACAACGTGTGCAAGCGAATTAAAGTACAGGATCTAAAGCGATATGATGTCTTGAATGTCTCAACGCGGAGCTGACCTTGTAACGAAAGTTGTTCGCTGATGTTGCATAAAACTGCGTGCGCAACTCAACTTCATTGAGATGCGCGGAAGCAAGCATTACACTTCATGTGATGCAACATGTTAAGTTGTATTATATACACGTACGGACATGACAATTTGGATCCTCATTGACAACGAGACTTAGGAACATTAATTAGTTAGCTAGTTTTGGTAACCTCATTTTCGAGATGACCATCAAGAAGAGATTTTTCTTTAGAATCCGACAGGACTATAGATATAAGAAAATTTCTATGAGTAGAACAATAGTAGGATTCTTCTAATTAAGGCCAGGTATTCCCAATTTTACATCACTTTGATTTAACAATAAACAAAGAAATCGTGATTTTTTAAATCGAAAAAAAAAACTTGTTCTAGTTTACTTTATGTATTTTGACAATTTGTGGTTCAAAACACGATATCGAAAACTTCACTCGATCAAAAAAAAATCCGAAAAACAGGCTTAATCGATATTTTTTTTATGTTTTTCTTGTTTTACTCATAGTTTATAAATGTTTTACTACTAAAAAATCATATCTAAAAAAAGGCAATAACGTAGAGAAAAGTAATTTGTGGTTGCATTTTACAAAATAGCTTAATTCTTTTAATAATAAATTATTATATAATACAGCGGCTCGCGTTCGTCAATATCCAGCTTTATAACCACTCATACCTTGAACCGCTCTGCCGCCCGGCCCCCGACAGGACCCCGATTCAGTATTTGTCAGTACCGCTTCGGCTATCAGACGGGGAACCCGTGTCACTTTGCTTGCGCTCAAAAGACCCGATTGACAACGTTTTATGTTCTGAAGAAATTATGTAATAAAGTAAAATGAAATATAGATGTAAAATATAAGGCCTCGTATTTTTATTTTTTCCAAATTTTGTAGTTTTCATTCATAAAATAATTTTTGAAATGGTTTAAAATCGTAATCTCATGTCAATGTCAAAACATTGTCAGAAATTTAGGGAGGTAAACGTACCTATTTTAGACAGTTCCCAATGTGTAATGGTGTTTTCAATATATTCAGCAAAACTATTTTTATAAATATTTTATCTATTTATTGATACAGGGTGTAAAAAGACTTATAGCCGTCGTACATCAAACTAAGTAACATTGCACAAAAGATCTGTGACAAAAGTAATTGCTGGAAATCGACTTTAATTTTTGGTGTGAAATTTTGCTGTATGCGCACTACCACAAACAGCAAATTTTGCACCCGCATGTACTGGAGGTATTTAAAGTTGTGTTATAATATCAAAACTTGTTTTCGTAAAAAATATCGTTTATGCTCACTAGTTCCTTCGCGTAGTTCCTTTGAAGGAACTACTGAGAATTTTTGGATCAGTAGTTCCTTTGCAAAAGCTGAAGGAACTACTGAGACTAGATATTTCCTTTAGCAGTTCCTTTGAAGGAACTACTGAGAACTTTTTGATCAGTAGTCCCTTTGCAAAAGCTGAAGGAACTACTGAGACTAAATAGTTCCTTTGAAGGAAATAAACATATATAATGCTGCCCGCTGCTGCCGCATGCAGGACCGTAGGTTCGGTAGGAAAAGAAAGAGAAGCGCGATGACACAACGGTGGTAATTTATTGCAAATATGAAGCTATTATCTATTTACAAAAACTATTTAATAAAAAATAATCCATCACTGAATGCAGTTTGGCATCAGAAATTTAATGGTATATTTTTAATTATAATTAAAAATAAAATACTTTTACAAAGCATTAAAGTAAAAATACTTGCATACGAAATTGTTCCATAGACTCTTACCACACCTCGGACACTCCATACAACGCTCGCAAAATAATTACCTATTACTACTACATAAACAAATGAAAATGCGAAATCTTACAAACAGTTTATGTAAATACGAATTCGGAAAAGCATCACAATATCCAACCATCGTGATTAAAACTCAAATAAAACTTTTAAATCGCATAATTGTGTGTTCGTATCAGCAATACAGCGCTGCGGTTCGCGAGCGCCCTTGCTAAAGAGTCGGCGACGAATACCTCGAAGTGCGGGGTGAGGTGCGGTATAATACCCGGCACGTAAGTTGGCAAGATATTTTGTAGTGGGGGAAGTTCGCGCATGCACAATTTCATACATTTTTACATGCGCGAACTTCCCCCACTACGAAAAATCTTGCCAACTTACGTGCCGGTAACTGTATCTGATAATGAGGTCGAGGAAGGGAGTGTCCTTTCTGTACGTAGTACTATTAAGTATTCTGTGCTCTTACTGATAAGGAGCATGATTGCATTTGCGAAAACAAACGCGGTTGTTGAACTATTTGAGTACCTACGTACTTGTGTCCGTACTTGGAAGCAAATACCTGGTGTAAAAACCCGGTCGCATAAATACGTACCTTCCCTACTCGCCCGATCACACGTTTCCGTAACGCGTTCGCCAGTTTACTCCCCAAGTCAAGCGCGCCTAAAGAAGTTTCACTTCAAAAAATTTTTGACAAAAAATACCGACTCCCAAAAATACTACAAAGTGAAAAACAACATTAATTTCGGATGTCGGTGTCTTTGGATTTGTATATTAAGTACTTTTTTGCCACCGACTTCCGAAATTAAAGTTATTTTTAGTTAAAAATCTTATATATCCAAAAAATGTATGTAATGTGCCGTCCACAAAAACCTCTAAAAAGTAAAATAATAATATATATTAGCCCTTTAAGTTTAATATAAGTTGCACGAAATATTTTGATCCAAGCGTCCTCACGTCGGGGGACGGCTAATGAAAATTGGAAGTTAACAGCAGTTATGTTTCTACTAGATGTGGGCGCCGCCTTAAAAATTCTCGGCGGCGGCGCGCTGACCAATTTCAATCGGCGGCGGCGTAGCGCCGGCGGCGTAGTTTTCTACTACCTCACAACTAAAACTCGCAATCTACTCCCTATGTTCTTTAAGCCGGCCGTATCGTTTTAGGCGGACGACAGGAAAATGTCAGTCCTATACAGTACAGTAAATACCTTGTCCAGATCAGGTCATCAGGTGCAAAAAAAAAACAGTTTTCCAAAGGGACACTTTAATAGCCTAGTAAACAATTTTTTAATATAAACACAGATAATAATAATTATAAATTATGTAAGATTGATAATCAATCTTACATCTTACATATTTTATAATTATCATGAATAAATATGATTTTAATACCCCGAATCGAGCTCAAGCGAGATCTTTTGGCCGTAACTGTTAGCCCAGCTACCGAGAATACCCTCTTACTCGGAGTGCTAGTGGCAGGTATACAGAGTAAAGCTCTAGCAAGAGCAGCAAGATGACTTGCTGCTCTTGCTAGAGCCTTACTCTATAAAAAAGAAGCATTTCCTGATGGAAATGCTTCTTTTTTATTATTCCAATAGGATAGTAAATCACCATTTTATGGTTCTGTAGGATCAGCACCAGCAATGTAACGCCAACATTCTTGCTCTATTGGATCACCTTGAATGCCTTGGTATGAACTCTTACTATGTTTCCTTGACAGTTTGTGCAATAATGATGTGTCAATTACATTGCTGGTGCTTGTACTTGCTGCGTTTTCGGCTAAAGCTTCTGGCTCGTTATTAATATTAATGATTTCCCTGATGTACGAGGAAAGGAATGACGTTCTGGTCATATTCCGGTTTTCAAGATATAAATCTATTTCTGACAGACTCATGACACACACACACACACACACAGATACGTCAAACTTATAACACCCCGTCGTTTTTGCGTCGGGGGTTAAAAACAACTTATTTTAAAATTCGTTCTATTCCAAACCTCCGTTAAAGCCAAAATGTATGAAACTTTATAATTGACATCAGTCATTCCGATGACGTATTATTATGCGTTATAACCATTGCGTGCTCTTGACAGTGCTGGGTTGCCAGCTGTTTTAGAACCCAATGGCTCGCGACGATTGGAAAAGACCAGACAGATTGACCATAATGCCTTAGAAGTTAGGTCGGCCTTTGGTGTGTGATGCAACATGTATCGACTACCTTGCGCCACCCCATCTTCCTATTACGGTTGGCTGTGCTAGTGCGATTACTGCGGGTGCAGAAAACCTCAAACAACGCAAATAGATACTCTAATCTTATTCCGACTTATATGTACCAGCCGTTTGGGGCTGATACACTAGGGCCATAAGGTCCGAGTGCCTACTTAATTTTTCGAGAAATCGCCAAGCGATTGGTCGACTCTTCACGTGACCAGAGGACTAGCCTATTTTTTGGCCAAAGATTCAGCAAAAAGAAAGCAATTTTAAGGCTTTGTCATGGCAAAGGATTTTATTACTAATCAAGTTATTTTGAATCTTATTTCAATGAGTTTAGAATTCATGTTACTTTATTTCGATACCACGATGCCGGGAAATGACGCGACGTGCCGCGGGACGCTGCGGCATGACGCAACGCGCCAGGGATGCTGCGGCATGACGTGTCATGCCGTTTCATTCCACGTAATGCCGCGGCGCGCCATTGCATCCCGCGGGACGTGTGGGTCACGTTGTGTCGAGGAATTATGATTGCTAAGCTAGTTGAAATAAGATTGAAACTTGTGCTGCGGTCATTTCGGTTAATGGGACGCAGTCCGGTCTGTGCGGGCTTTTAGCAGGATGCCACGGAACGCCGCGGGATGCCGCAGCACAACCAGCCGTGGCACGCTGTCAGTGAGCTGAGCGCCGGCTCTATTTGGCTGTCGATGTCTTATGGTGACAAATATATGGCGATAGAGCAATGGTCTTTGGTCGGTCATAGAACACTAATGAAGTAGGTACTTATATTGCGGATTTCGATGTAAACTGTATTTGCTATGCGAATGATGAGTGTCTCATGTTTGTTTTGTTATACCTACTTATTATTTACCTGCCCATTTAAAAGAATTTTATATATACTGTACATAAAATGTGAATGTAATAAATTAATGTTAAGTTATTATTGTTAAGCATTTTATTTCTTGACATCCTTCCAACAATAGTTCAGTTCACCCTAACTGAATCAGTATGTCAGTGCGAGTGGGATAGAATGATACATAGCGCGGGGAAGTGGGGACAAAATCTGAATTTTAGCTGAACTATTACCAGCCCTTAATCAAGATTCAGGCGTCAACTGGGATATAGTAAGTAATTTACGTTGTGCAGGGTTTAAATCGAATCTCCATAGGTAGGTTGTGTGCAGCGGTGTAATGGTGTTGGGTGCTGATGAGGTGCTGGTAGCGTGGTGCCACGGAAGATAAATAAAACGGCGGACAAATTCGGTTCACGTGTGTATTCGACCAGTGTCGCAGTTGGAAGGGGCGTGTTGCCACAGAAAACAAATTGGATTACATTTTTTATGTTGGTGTTGCAATAGTAAAATATTGGTGTTGCAATAGTAAAATACCCAACATGCTGCGGCCTCACAGAATTAAAATAACAATGAACTTACATTTTGTAAAAAGTTACATAAAATTCAGTTAAGTATATAAACTCAAAGCTTACATTAATTGTTTATTTAGATTATATAGAAATAGAGATTAAATGGTTTTACAAACACAACTTATTGATAAATCAAAAAAAAGATGTTTAACATTAACAGTTAGGAAAATACTTAAGAACTATCATCATATTCTATTGGTAATAGACAAATTTTATTGATGGCTCGGGAATGAGTTTTCCCATTTGGGGTTCTGACCTCTACTGCCCGAACTTTGCCATCATGTCCTGGAAACAAATTAACAATTCGTGCCATGGGCCACGACATAGGGCTAGTATTATCCTCTTTTAATATAACTAAGTCCCCTAGTTTCACATTACGTATATTATCACGCCACTTAGGTCTATTTTGTAACAAATTTAAATAATATTGATACCACACTTTCCAAAAGGACTGTTTTAGAGAAGTACACAGTTTCCAAAACTTAAGTCTATTTTGTGGAATGTTACATACATTGTTTTCAGGATACATTGACATTGCACAACCTATAATAAAGTGGCCAGGTGTTAGATAACAATAATCATCAGTGCTTGAAGATAACGGTAAGAGCGGCCGGGAATTAAGCACTGCTTCGATTTCAATTAATACAGTATTAAGTTGTTCGTAATTTAAGACAGTTTTTTGCAATATTCTTTTTAGGTGAAACTTTGTACTTTTTACTGCCGCCTCCCAGAGCCCCCCAAATGTAGGCGAGTAACAAGGTATAAAATGAAATTGAATCCCACGCTCGGCGGTAAATCTTTGAACTTGCATTTGGTGATTCTGAGAAGCTTGCAGTTTGTAAAGGTCAACTAATTGACTCCTTGCACATTTAAAAGTACTTGCATTATCGCAGTGAATTTCGGTGGGCAACCCTCGTCTAGAGATAAATCTCCTCAAGCATGCTAGAAAGGTTTCCGTGGTCAAGTCTGACGCAAGTTCTAAGTGAACGGCCTTTGTTGCGAAACATACGTATACACAGATATAACCTTTACCTATTAAGGATCGTCTTACGCGAGAGAGTTTTACATCAATTGGCCCAGCGAAATCCACGCCGACCTTCTCAAATGGGCGGCTGGTAGCTGTTACACGTGCAGCCGGCAAGGAGCCCATTAGCTGCTTGGCCACATAGGCCTTTTGTCTGAAACACACAATGCATTTGTGGGTTATTTTCTTAACTTCTAATAATCCGTTAACAATCCAAAATCTTTGGTTAAGATGCGAGAGTAACAGCTTAGGCCCTGCGTGCAGTAACCTTTCATGTTCACACCGTATAAGCAAGCTAGTAATTAAAGAGCCTTTAGGCAGTATGACAGGATGTTTTTGTGAATAAGCAATATCAGCATAATGTAGCCTACCCCCAACGCGTAAAAGACCTTGGTTGTCGAGGAAGGGATGCAATTCGGATAGATTTCCTTTCATATTGCTATTATTGTTTAAGGTTTTGATTTCAGATTGAAAATATATATTTTGTTCATGTTTAATTAATAACATTAATGAACCATCTAACTCAGAACTTTGCAAAAAGTCTGTATTTATTTTAACTTTATTTTTATTAACATTGTTTAAAAATCGCAATATGTATGATAGTAGCCTTACTATTTTATTTATATTAGAGTAATTATACAAGCGCTTGAACACATAATCAAGCGAATTTGGGTTTTGGCAAACCAAGTTGCTGGAAAGAGCCAAGCAGGGTTCCACTGCAAGCAAATCAGTGGGAGAGTTGTAAGCAGGAAAGTTGTACTCACTGTTTTGCAGAAATTTTGGCCCATTCCACCAGATATCGCAGCTACTCAGCTCATTCGGATTGACGCCTCGGCTTATGAGATCAGCAGGATTGTCATTTGTGTTGACATAATGCCAACTACATCCAGCTGTGTTTTGACGAATTACACTTACTCTGTTTGATATGTAAGCTTGAAGTTTTGTTAATTCAGTATTTAGCCATGCAAGGACAATTTGTGAGTCACTGAATAAACAGACATGCCTTATATTAAATTTAACTTTGAGTGTATTATGAGTCCTCACAATTAATTTCGATAGCAATAGTGCTGCATTCAATTCAAGCCTTGGCACAGTCATGCCTTTCTTTTGGACAGGGTTGATTCGTGATTTGGAACAGAGTAGATGCAATTTTGTTGTACCTGATTGGTTTGTGAGTCGCAGGTACACACAGCATCCGTAGGCTGTCTTACTCGAAGCGTCTGCAAAGCCGATTAAATCTGCCGAGTCTGCTTCTGAAATTCTAATGTTCCTATCTAATAGGATTGGCTGCATTGCAGCTAAATTATTGGTAAATTGAAACCATTCTTGCTGAACATTTGCAGGAGGACTGTCATTCCAACCTGTGTCCAGTAGCCATAATTTTTGCATTATGGCCTTTGCTGTGACTACAATTGGGCTCACGAATCCCATTGGGTCATAGAATCTACCTATATAACTAAGTATGCTCCTTTTTGTAACCTTATTCCTATTGAACGGTTCTGGACTAGAGATAATAAAATGATCATCTTTTACATTGATTTGAAGTCCTAAGGCTTTCATGTTATAATTATCCTTTTGTAATTCTAAACTATCGAAGTGTCTTTCATTTAATGGTATATTGTTCAAAACATTTTCATCATTTGATGACCATTTATGAGTATGGAAACTACCTAATTTAAGCAAATCACGAAGTTGGTCTCTGGCAGCAATAGTAGTTTCTAAATTATTATTACAATAGATAATATCATCAACATAAAGATTATTTTTTATGATAGATGATGCTAGTGGATATAATGACTCATATCTATTTGCTAGCTCATATATACAGCGAGTTGCTAAATAGCTTGAACTTTTCAAGCCATATGTAACCGTATCTAATCTAATACACTTGACTGGTTCGTCAGGATTGTCCCTCCACAAAATATTTTGAAGGGTAGTGTATTGAGGATCTATTTTAATGTTCCTAAACATACGCTTTATGTCCGCCGTAAATGTATATCTACCTACGCGGAATAATAAAATTATATCAAATAAATCTTTTTGAACCACAGGTCCATTGAGTTGTAAGTCATTTAGAGAAACCTTCTTGTTTGTTTTCATTGAACCATCAAAGACTGTTCGAAGCTTTGTGGTTTTACTGTTATTATTAATAACTGCATGGTGTGGGAGAAAATACACTGCATGTTTATTTAAATCATACAATCCTATATCAATGTAATGAGCATGACCAAGTGCTAGATATTCATGGATGAAATTTTTATATTGCATGAATAAATCAGGATCAGCATGCAATCTCTTTTCCAAATTTAAAAACCTTTTTAAAGCTAGGTGAAATGACTCCCCAAGAGTATCATTTACATCTAATAAAGGTAATTTTAAAGGCAGAGGAACCTCAAACTGATTATTAATTAATTTAACAGACCTTTGAAAAATATGTTCACAAAGCTCTTGCTCAGATGTTTGCTCAGTAAATATTTCTGGAACTTTTTCATTGGTCCAAAACTGGGCAAGTGTCTCATTGAGACCTAATTCACATTTTAATACTACTCTATTACATGTCTGTTGAGAGTGTTGTGATTCCTGACCCGACCACGACATGGAACGGAGATTTTACTATGGCACAAATTGGTTATTTTAATTGTGTTTTATTGTGCCACTTATCCCAGGAATTTGTGCCTTGTACTTTTTGAGTAATAAGAGTATGATTGTGGTCGGGCTGGGGATTACGGTTCCTGACCCGACCACAACCAGATCTAATAAAATATCAATAGTGGGAAGTTACTGATTATGCCAAAAATATGTGTCAAATTGTGCCTATGGCACATACAACGCATTAAGTCAAGTAGTCACACTCTATGTATAATTTTGATTCTACCTATTTTGAACTAGCTTCAACTTTCTAGCTAACTGACTGACTATTTAATTTTAACAATTCACAAGTGCCTGTACATGGTTTAATTGAAATTATTCTTACAAATTAAACAAAAAAAAAAAACAAATTATTCTTACTGGTAAAAAGTTCTTTGTGTCTTAAAAATTAAATTTTTTGTTCTTTTAACGACACTGAGAACCTTTTTCCGCGCTTCATTTTTACTTAATAACTGATATAAGTACTCAAATAAGGCACTTACGAAAAATTTATACCAACTACCCACATTTCAGCTTTAAAACTAAAAGCAAAAAGAGTCGTACCTCGTTACGTAAATAACATTATAATAAACGGCTTATTCCCAACGGCTCCAAAATTTTATTCCCAACGGCTCCAAAAATAAACCCAAATTTATTATTATTAAGGTGAATGCGCAGTTGTAGCCCGCGAAATTCAATTTTTCTTACGTTTTTTGCAATTTTCAGGTCAATGTCAGGTTGTATCTTGATCAAAATATGATTCGCGACTATAACAGGTACGTATTTACAGAATTATAATAATTAGAATCATTAATACATCTTTCTAAGTTAGATTTCTACCGTTAAGAACAAATCTCGTATGGAAAAGTGTTTATGGTAGAAATCTAACTTAAAGAGATATATTAATGATTCTAATTACTATAATTCTGTAAATACATGTCTATTATAGTCGCAAATCGTATTTTGATCAAGATACAACCTGACACTGACCTACAAATTGCAAAAAACGTAAGAAAATTTAAATTTCGCGGTCTACCACTGCGCATTCACCTTAAATAAAATCATTCCCATTGGCTCCAAAAATATTAAAGTACAAACTGCAAAAAAAAATTGTATATTTACAATAAAATTAATTTATAATTCAACAAACAAATTATCCGTTAAGTCAACATTTGAAAGATTCTACGTTTGACATCATAATCTACTACTGACAGATGATATATTTAATAGATTCTGCATTTGACAGATTTTGAAAAAGTGAGACAAGTAAGGAATATTTTCGCATCAAAAATAATACTGTATAGTTATCACTATATACAGGATGTTACGGAAAGGGTATATCAATACAAACGGGTTGAAGAGTGTATCTGGTCTAGAATCTCTGTACAAAATTTCAGCTCAAAAGCATTAACTTTGAAAATGCTTAATATTTTTTTATTTCGACAGTTTATTTTCTGGTCTTAGAGAAAAAAAAACTGCAATAAATTATATAGACACATTTAAATCATTCACAAATAAATAATGCAATTTATTTCATACTTCATATTTTTGTATAATCAAAATAGCCTTATTTTAAAAGTACTAGGGTAACAGAAGTTAGTAGGAGGTTATATAATACGTAATGCGTACCCCATGCATAAGCCGCATGTTCTTCATGAGTTTTATTTTAGCAGCAATCTCTTGCATACTTCTGCTACCCTAGTGCTTTTCAAATAAAATTACAGATAATAAAAAGTAAAATTAAGTGGTCATCTTCGGTCCACATCCGAGAGAAATTCAAACTAATACCTATTTCCGTTCCAACCTTTTTATTTTTATTTTTAGAATAAAAAAAATGAAATTCAACAATTTTATGCAATCTTAAAATAAAGTTTGAAAAGAGACTACCCATGACTGTACCATAAGTAGGCGCGACGTTGTGGGACTTACAGTAAGGTGCAGAGCGATGTAATGGGAATGCAAGCAAGACGTCTGTTGAGGAGCGACATTATGAGAAGCGACGTTCAGGGAAAAATTCCTTAGCATAATATATTGATTTGTGACTACCTTTGTACTGAAACTATTTACCACGAAATTATAACATTAATTTTAGCAATTTGTGTTTTGTTGACCTTACGCGATTTGTTTTGGAGCCGCTGGGAACAGTTTTAATATTTTATTATTTTAACTAATAAAATTATGGAGCCTTTGGGAATCAATGTATGGAAAGAAAATTTTTGGAGAACAATAGATTTGGAGTTCGTGGGAACAAGCCTAATAAACATCATAATAGTTGAACATTATGATAAGTGCATTTCCGTTAAATAGTGAATCTTAGATCTAGAAAATATTATAATCGACAATAACGCGTCGAGATATGTTGACGCGTTATTGTCGATTATAATATTTTGAGTACTTAAGTAAAAATGAAGCGCGGAAAAAGGTTGTCAGTGTCGTTAAAAGAACAAAAAATTTAATTTTTAAGACACAAAGAACTTTTTACCAGTAAGAATAATTTGTTTTTTTTTTTTGTTTAATTTGTAAGAATAATTTCAATTAAACCATGTACAGGCACTTGTGAATTGTTAAAATTAAATAGTCAGTCAGTTAGCTAGAAAGTTGAAGCTAGTTCAAAATTGGTAGAATCAAAATTATACATAGAGTGTGACTACTTGACTTAATGCGTTGTATGTGCCATAGGCACAATTTGACACATATTTTTGGACGAATCAGTAACTTCCCACTATTGATATTTTATTAGATCTGGTTGTGGTCGGGTCAGGAACCGTGATCCCCAGCCCGACCACAATCATACTCTTATTACTCAAAAAGTACAAGGCACAAATTCCTGGGATAAGTGGCACAATAAAACACAATTAAAATAACCAATTTGTGCCATAGTACAATCTCCGTTCCATGTCGTGGTCGGGTCAGGAATCACAACACCTGTTGAGATACCTTGGGTGGCAGATTTCCTCCTACAATGTGCCCGAAGTATGTGTTAAAGATGTGTAGTTGTGTGTTACTAGGCTGCTGCAGTAGATGAGCAGCATTCTGGGGCAGAGCTGATGACTGCTCGCTGAGCCTTGGCAGGTCGATGCTTGTGCACTGCTCGTTCGGCAACAGGGTCTGGAAAAACACATCAGCCCCTAATAGCATATGTATTTCACTAGGCACATTAAATTGGTCATCTGCCAGTATGATGTTGGATGGTATTATGACCCTAGAGACATCAAATTTATTTTGAGGCAATTTACATGTTACATTTTTTACCACATGACAAGTTACCGTTGTCTTGTATGGTGATTTTAATGAATGAATTTCAATGGGAATGTTATATTTTACATTACTTTTTTCATTAGTGATTCCAACAATACAAGTGTTACTTTGCAAGGGCGTTAAACCTAATAGCTGAACAACTTTTGCAGTTATACAGGAAACCTGAGATCCGCTGTCCAGTAACGCCTTGATGATGTATTCGGTGCCATTCCTTGCTACAACTTTGATTCTAGCTGTAGGTAGAAGCACATTATTATTAACATTACTTGACAAGGTGACAACTGGTGTGGTTTCACCTGAATTGCAGTGGAGCAGAGTGTTATGAGGCTTCTTGCACTCTGAGCACCGGAAGTGAAACCTGCATTTGCCACCATGTATACCCAAACAAATCTCACACAGTTTTTGTTCTTTGGCAAATGTCAGTCTATTGTCTGCTGGCAATAGTTGAAACTTTTTACATTTGTATAATTTATGGTCATTTAACTTACAGAAGATGCATGTTGCTCCTGCAGTGGCGACTGCTGTTACTTTAGTTGATTGTTGCTGCAAGTGAAGACCCTGTCCGGCATTCTCCAGTGCCAGAGCTCGTTTCTCAATGTATTGCAGGAAATCTTCGAGGTTAGGTTGTACGCTGGGATCTCGGTCTAGCTGATAAGCTCGTGCAGTAATTCCATCTAGTTTCCGAGAAAGAACACATAACAGAATTGCATCCCAGTATATAACATTTGAGTCAAGGTTTTTAATTGCAGCCAATTGTTGCCTAATAAATGACACAAAGTCCCTTAAACTACCAGCAGTTGACTTAACAATGTTACTTAAATCTAAAATGTTACCTATATGATCATTTATAATCTTATATTTATTATTATAGCGATTTTGCAACAGTTTGCGAGCTTCACTATAACTTTCTTGGGTTAAACATAAATTTTTTATCAAATTATATGGTTCGTCCTTTAGAAACGATCTCAAATAATAAAACTTTTGAATAGGGTCAAGGCTAGTGTTATTGTGAATCAATGAGTCGAACAAATTAATGAATGGTACGTATTCGGTAAACTTACCATCAAATGTATTTATGCAAATTGGTGGCAACTTTGTTTTATGTGTGTCTGCATCTAAATGCATGGAGCGACCGGAGGGGCCTTTAATCTCGTGGGTCTTTATTTGCTCGCTCAATGATGCCAAAATGTTGTAGTAATTATTTTCTATTTGCTCAACATTTTCTTTGTCTGCAGGATCGAGATAAAGAATATCTTTACATAAAGACTCATATTCTTGAAAAGCAGTTATGAGTCGATCACGTTTGTTGACTAGCTCATTGGAACTTAATTCACATAATTCAGAAACTTCGACGAACTTAAGTAATCTTGTAATCGTACCTTTAACATAGCCACGTGAGGCGATTTTACGTTTTAGTTCGTCCTCCATTTTTAACTTCTAGTGCACTTGTTTATATAAAAACTTAATATTGTCACTATAGGTACCACAAATATACACTTTATACTATGAATAGAGTAATTAATTAGTTGAAAATTCTTTGATGCGCGTGGACCGATCTTGAGGACGAGTCGAAGCTACAAAATGTCGGCTCGGAAGTCGTAACCGGAAATTCGCTTCGACGATTTTGGCGTCGCTTGCTGTCCCTCTTGCGCTCGTGCGTAATTCGCTGTCTGTTGCACGCACGGCGTGCGTGGATCGTGCGTTTCAGGTTTGAAGAAATGCAGAATTGTAGAATATTGCGATGCGTGCCGTCTCGCTTCTTCTTGCGGAATACCTTTTGTGCTGTCAGCTGTACTCTTCACACCTGCAGAGGTGACTCCGGCGACGACGGCAAAGGCGATCGATGGAATGATTACCGATTGCTGCTGGGTTGCTTCCTTCTCTTGAAGAATACTGCCAGACTTCTGTTCTTCAGACTTGTCGAATCGATAGGCGTGTTGCGACAACGAAGTCAGGCGATGCAGAGCCCGCTTGCAGTGCCCTGTGCCAACCAAAATGGCTGCGACACGGACGAGAAAAACTTGGCAAACCTGTAGGTAGCCCGCTTCTTCCGCAGCACCGCTGTTCTCCCTCGAAGGACCAATGTGCAGCGGTGTAATGGTGTTGGGTGCTGATGAGGTGCTGGTAGCGTGGTGCCACGGAAGATAAATAAAACGGCGGACAAATTCGGTTCACGTGTGTATTCGACCAGTGTCGCAGTTGGAAGGGGCGTGTTGCCACAGAAAACAAATTGGATTACATTTTTTATGTTGGTGTTGCAATAGTAAAATATTGGTGTTGCAATAGTAAAATACCCAACAGGTTGTGGGATATTTTGTCTGGTTACGTTCAATTTGCAGCTTTCTGAGAAATAATGACCAACATTCGTGAATGTACCTATTTGGATCAAAACATTATGGTTACAGAGCATGCAATAATAAAACTGAAATGTTAAAGAAATTATTAATGTCAAGGCTTTTTCAATTCAAACATAATCTATACCCACATTTCTCCATGTATCTAATAGGGGTCGAGCCTATTGCCATCAACCGGGCGTGTGCCCGGTTTTACAGTAAAACGGAGTCTAGATGTGTATCTAGACTCCGTTTTACTGTTAAACTCCATAAGGGAAAACTCACTAACACTTTGCCCGACCCGGGCATCGAACCTCATGCTCAGCTGTACCGCCACAGGTAAAGCTTGCGATCACTACACCAAGAGGCAGTCCAAATTATTCAAAGCGAAGTTGGTAAGAGGGAAAATTATGTGATCTAAATAAAATTCTCAGAATTAATTTGCATTAGTTACATGTTAGTCATTTTCCTCATTCGGAGACCATCACGAATTCGCGATCTACATCCTAGATAGGTAAGTACGTAACAGTTCTATTGACATTTAAAAGTATGAATGCTCACACTCTCTCACGTAGGTACCTTACCTAACTACCTAAAATACCGTTTCTTAAAGATTGTTGTCAATGCCAAGTGCAATAAGATCGTCGACACCGTGCACCAATGCCGATTGTCGACACATCCGCGAGATGCTAAACATAAGCATACGTCACGTCTGTATACATGCAATATGCCCCACCTCTTCTCGGCCGCGTCCGGGGTACCACCACACACGCGGCAATTTCTCCTCTTGTACCAACAGTGCGCGGCTAACAGACCAGCGATCAATACTCTCGGATAGCTCTCGGAGTCTCCGGCAGAACTGTTGCGTCTCGCGCCGCCGACCCACACAGTAAAAGTGATATTATTTGCCAAATAATAAAGTGCTCACTCAACAGCTCTAGGAGACAAGGTATGTAACTTTCCAATTCTGGACGTTTCTGCGAGTCGCGATTTTTAATTAAGTATGCATAACGTAAAGAAAGTTCTTGTCTACGTAGTTGTAGAGTAAGCTATTAATTTTTCGGGGTCCGGACCCCATGTTTTTGCTTTATTTAGCAAACTTAATTAGGTATAATTTCAGGACTACAGTTTATTTCGTTTAGGTAAGAGTAGCAAATAAAATAGCGCTTTTGTTTGATATTTTCGATCCTCACCCGCCCTGGGCGTACCCGGTACGGTCAGCGAGGTTTAAAGATAAGGGAGTGTATGTATTACCTATGTATTTAAAAGTAAACAAGCCAACACTTTTAGGACAGATTCCGGACTTGTTCTTTTTTGTGTTTGTGTCCTTTGGCTGCGTCATGTTTAGAGTAGGTACTGCAAATAAACGTACTTATTTTCTTTCTTTTTTATTTACATTGAGACTCACGGAATAGACAACTCTTTTATTACATTTTTCGTGTCGAGACTCACTGATAATTTCATCAATAAATCAGTCTGCGGGAGGCGAAACGTTTACAAACAAAACAAAAAACTCATTGTTATTTTAATAAATAGAGCCCACAGAACAAATGTGGTAGAGCCCCTATTATTATTATTTCATTTATTTTCCCATTACTTAGCTTACCTCCCATACATAGATAATATAAAGGATTTTACGATTTTGATCCCAATTCCTAAAGCCGATTCACATTTATTTTTATCACTCCCTGTGCTCTAATTAAGTGCAAAAGTATCAGGAATCGAAGTGAAAATCACTTTGTGCTCAGTCGAAGGCAGGGACCATGGCAGGGCATAGATAGGTAAATATTTATGGCACATGGTCATACTCTTGTTGGCCTTCCTCCCTTCTGTCGTAATCCAAACCAGTTTCAGGTTTATGCCCTTATGCGTTCTCGCTTTAATCCAACTACTCGGTTGCACACTTCCATCGAGGAAATACTAATACCTACTTATAGGTACCTCTACCTACATAGGTAGTGTATTAACATACTGGTCGTGATTGGCTGTATTGGAAATCCCCTACAATCGATGTAATCCTTGTGTTTACGTGCCGGGCCGCGTCCGCTTTCACCTGCGCTTGCGTAATAACCGCGTGAACCGGCCTGACCCTGCACCGGCCATCGCACGTAATAGATAACAGCGCCCCGAGAGGCCGCGTGCGGTGTGCGTGTGACTCACACTGTTTGGAAAGAAACGACTAAGCACATCGCTACCGAGGAAAGGATGTGGGTATATAGGTCATGCCGCATGCATAATTTTTTGCAGTTCGGTTTCGTAAGAAAGTGGCGGGAATTACTTAATAAGAAGTGTCATAGTAGTGATATGTCGTGATGGCCCTCTCATGCTCGAGGTTGTGGCTTCAAATCCGGACAAGTACCAATATGACTTTTATATAAAATCAGCAACCCGCCTTGAGCAAGCGTGGTTGGCAATAATCATGCATTCTCTGTGTGAGAAGAGGCCTTTCCTCTGTGGGACAGTAAAAGCACGGTGATGTTATCGTAAAAGGCTGGTATTGTTATTTATAGTAGAGCGATATGTGAAGCTCTTGCCCCTTGTGCACGTTTAGACACAGGGAGACGGACCCAGTCAATTCCAGCTTTGTTTCAACGACCGTACATAACCAGGCTCGCTTGTCCCTCGTGTTCCAGATGTGGCGTCTTCCACTCGCGTCAGCCCTGCTGTTCCTGGCAGGGTCTGCGTCTACAACGGACCAGAACAGCTCACTGGTTCATGAGAATTGGTGTGGCGAACAGCAGAACACGTGTGGACTACATGATGACGACGGGCCGTGGATGTCCGTGCTGCAACAGTGGGCACTCAGCGCCCCCGAGCACGGAGAGAGACAAGGTGAGGCCCTACCCAGCTACCTAGATTGTTGCAAGACGTCCAGCTGGATGACGGACGACCTTCACTTAGATTTATACCATATTATACCTATACAGGGTGAATTTTTCAAGTGGGCGTGGATGGCCAAATCCGAAACTATAGGGACTAGCGAAAAGTACTCAAAGGAGTCGCGGGCTCGATTTTGATGAAAACTAAAACTGCATCATTGGATTTTTGAAAAATCAATGTTTCTAGCCAGGAATCGAACCTGTTGATTTTGAAAAAAAAAACACACCATGTATTATTACACCATTCGATAGTGTCGCTAATAAGGATCGAATTCTGGGAAGTAATGACATACGACAAACTAAAGGAAAGAGCTCATTTTTAACAAAATACTTTATTTTTTATTTTTCTTATGTTACCCATCTCATCATCATCTGCCTAGCCTTTTCCCAACTATGTTGGGGTCGGTTTCCAGTCTAACCGGATGCAACTGAATTAGTATTTTACATGGACCGACTGCCTATCTGACCTCCACAACCCAGTTACTGGGTAATACGATACCCCTTCCCCTTGGTAAGACTGATTGTCAGACCTTAGAGCTTCTGACTACCAGTAACGACTGTCAAAGATCCAGGAATGACAGCGGGGACTAACGGCTTAACGTACTTTCCGAGGCATGGAGGGGTCTCGGTATGTAAAGATGGTCACCCATCCACAGACCAACCGCGGCAAGCGTAGCTTTACCTGATAGACCTGGGCGGGTGTTATTATTTAGCCGGGCCCGGGTTATGTTACCTACCTACTAAAACTTAAACTGATTAATTGTTCAAAATGATGACCATTGTTTTCAATACATACCTGGATTCGACGTCTCAAGGATACACTGACTGGACTGCATTCAGCATTACAATATTATTGATTCCATTAGAATATTTTCCAAAGATTGTAATAGAAATTTGAATTTAGAACAATGTTGTGAAGGCGACTGCGCTGCGGGTGTGTTAGTAAAAATATTGAGCATAATTTCGAACAAGGTTCGTAATGTAGGTATGAATACTTTAAAATAAGAAGAAGTTTATTAAAATTCAACGTTTTCCTTAAGTTTGCTGTATGATATTACTTCCCAGAATTCGATCCTTATTAGCGACTCTATCGAATGGTGTAATAATACAGGGTGTGATTTTTTTTTTCAAAATCAACAGGTTCGATTCCTGGCTAGAAATATTGATTTTTCAAAAATCCAATGATGCAGTTTTAGTTTTCATCAAAATCGAGCCCGCGACTCCTTTGAGTACTTTTCGCTAGTCCTCATAGTTTCGGATTTGGCCATCCACGCCCACTTGGAAAATTCACCCTGTATACCATATTTTATGCAAAATCGAGTTTTCCATTCTATTTTAAATTATCTAATTATTAAGGAATTAACCGCCGTTTCCAGGTCGCATAATGGCGCTACCCCCGGCGCAAGGCTACTACGTGACGGACCGCTTGGACGGGCCGCTGCTGAGCCCGCCGCCGGCCCCGCCGCACGGCAAGCCCAACCACCCCAACCACCCGCTGCCGCCGGGCGCGCGGCCCTACGACGAGTGGCAGCACTCACCGCTACAACACAGCACCGGCAAGATCGTCAACAGACCACCCAACCCGTACAAGGATAAGTTCAAGCCAAGCCCAAGCTATGTGAGTCCAAGTACTATACGACACCGGACACCGGCTGCACCGGACGACGTCATTACGTCAGCGCCGGCTGTCGCTGAAAACCAGCGCTGGGGCTCTGTCTTGCATAGAGTTGCAGCATTATGCTGAGCGATAGCCGTTTTGCGTAGATGTGACGCATGTTTCCCTTACCTTCTTTTTTTTGTGTTTATGTTCTTTCTTGCGTCATGTTCACCGCAAATAAACGTATTTTCTTTCTTTCTTTCCATATACTATTTATTTATATATTTTAAGTGTTAATGGACTTTACAAGCTGACCTGCGTATATCACTGAACTGTTCCTAGCTTTACTCCTAGGCCAGCAACAACAATGCCCGACTTACATTGACTCCCCACTCTCCTCAGCCGGCACCAGTCCACAACCAGCCGATCCCGGTGCACAGTCCCGCAGCGGACCGCGCGGACGAGAACCGCCAGCCGCCGCAGAAGCAGGTGTCCGAGACCGACCTGTACCTGCTGGGTGCCATCGAGAAGCTGGTGTGGCGCGCCGACCTGTTCGAGAAGCGGCTGCGGAAGCTGGAGGAGAACGTGCATCTCATGGTGGCTGGAGATAAGTTTGATGAGGGTGAGGACAGAGGGTCAAATTAAATTAGCTAGCGAAACTTCGATATTTAATTACGATAAAGTAACAACAAAATGAACTATGAATTGCAAGTAAGTAATTACAGCGGGAGTATGGGCCAACAGGCGCTGGTAGTGTCGTTACTTGAAATGATGAGTTTACAAAATATTTTATTTTGTGTTTTATCATGCGATAAGTATCGATATCACATCTGCGAATCATGATGCACAAATAAAATGTACCTATATAATATACCTCAGTATTGTGACTTGTAAGATAGTCATTGATAGTTAGCGACGTGTGTAGTGGTCGCAAGTGTTTGTTGAGTATAAACTACTAGGTTCAAATCCCGGGCCGATTTCTTTAAAGGCGCGATCAGATAAAATTCTGTCGAATGTAGCCGCAAATGTCATGCACACGATCGTCTTTCAAACACGCACGGCTACGGTAAAAAGCTCGATCTGTGACTTATGATTACAACACATTCATGCAAACAAGTTTTATTATCCTACATCATGATTCAGATACAAAACACTTTCGCCATTCATTCAAGAGAAAGTCCAGTGAGGTAAATGTCACATGTTATCAGAGCCGTGCGCGGAGAACTTCACGCGCGTGGGCTCCAGCTGCTACTACGTGTCGTCCGACGCCGCCAACTGGAAGGGCGCCAACTACGGGTGCCGCCGCCTCAAGAGCAACATGCTGGAGATCGACTCCGACCGGGAGAAGGAACAGCTCACCGCCCGCATCTTCAGCGACAACAAACTTAAAGGTGAGCTTGACACTAGTTAATATTGTTGGTGACTTGGGTCTTGGATAGTATAGACATAGCCACAAATTGAGGGTTTCAACCCATCGAGATTTTTCAAGTAATAAAAAATGATTAATCTATACTCCAGCTATCCTTGCCCGCCCCACTTTGTAGTACTTTGTACCTACCTAATTATATAAAAATTAATTATATCTTGTACTATTTCCTGCTGCTAAAGGAGACCTTAATACACATCGTGGATTCATTCTTATAAATCCCGGTGAAGTTCCCTACAATCGCGGCAGCGGACATACCAACGGAAATGTAACGAAAATGTGTTCGCTTGTTAAATGTGTCTGGTTGTTCAAACACATCAGAGCCTTGGTGTGCGTGCTGTCGGGGTCGATTGTCTACGCTCTGCTACACTTTATAGCTAGAAGAATTATTCCCAATATCGTATTGACCGGCAGATTCGCTGAAGCTTCGCTCAAGGTTGCCAACACTGTGCAACTGTCACCACTTTTTCCAATGCATAAAATGAATAAAAACAAGTAATTTGATCACAACTTTTTTCAACAAATACTTACGTAGCATTCAAATATTTATATCTTCACTCCAGATACCTAATATTAAATAGTCAAGTAGACCAACAATGAAAAAATTGTTTGGTCAACTATAATATACATAATACTACAATAGTTTCTACCCTTAACAGAGCTTCTAACTCAATATGTGTCTATAACCATTTTGAAGAATTACCAGCAGTTAGTACGTACTTGTGGGTGAGCACATTACTTAGTCAGTCACGGGTGTCTGCTACATTCGTTGGGAAGGCTAGTTCCTCAGGCATATTTAACAAACAAGCGCGGGTGCAATCAGTTTAAACTATCATCACTGGAGTTCTTGGTACGTACCTATGTTTTAATTGTTTAGCATACCTAGAGGCTAGTTGTAGTAAGGTCAGCAACGAAAGTTACATTGACACTGGTAGATATATACTTTTACATAATCATTAAACTTGACACAAAATATTCGATACACTTTTCAGCATTTCATGTAGTAGTTTACTAGTTTGTTGTGTCTCAATAATTAAGACTTTCGTTGCTGACCGTGCAAGTACTGAAGTGATTAGGTCGCATGTAACTCAACTTTTTCTATACATAGTTATTTTTAAGTAAATTAGAAATGATGCCTTCACAGATGGGGATAAGATTGAAGCAATGTTGTAGACTACACATTAAAATTTGTTATTTAATATTGGTCCTCAAGTAACTCAGTAATGGTTACCGACTGTTGCGTAATATTCTTTTTTCCATGACAAGGAGGAGACTTCTGGACGGGCGGTCTGAACCCGGGCCTGCTGTGGATCTGGTCGCACTCGGCGCGGCCGGTCGGCAACGTCACGGTCGCGGGCGAGGGACGCTGCCTGGCGTGGGTCAGTGACCCCGCGCGCGCCGCGCTGCAGTACCGCGGGCACGACTGCGCGAACCGACACCGGTACATTTGTGAGAAGGAAGAGGACAAGACCAAGCTCAGCAATGAGATCGAGAGGGTCGCCAGGAAACTCAGGGAGGGAAGGAAACCAAAGATTTTATGGACTGACGACGAGCCGTGAAACGTGCTCCGATTTAGAGTATAGGATATTTTGTGTCTATTTATCTTGTATTCCTAGAATTTAATATTTATTGTAATCTTAATCTTACCTTATACTCGAATATTTTCGCGTTTATTGACTATTGATATTAAAGTAATCAAAATTTTTAATGTTTGATGAAAGCGCAGATATTTGTGAACGAATTTAAATGTTTGGATAAAATAAATAAATAAACATGAACGTTTTACACTATCTTATATTCCAACTATAATATTTACAAAGTTTAAGAAATCACAACAAAATAACTTATTAATAAATAAATATTTATTTATTCATTAACTGCAAAAACTACTTCGTAATGCAAAAAAAACTTACATTTCAAGTGTTTGAATATTTCCTTCATATTTGAGTCAACATCTGGCAAACAATTTGGTCCTTGTCTGAACCAACTTTGGACAAAACATTGGTAGTAGATAAGTGACCACAGCTAAGTGACATCTTTATTTACAGGTTCGCTTTGCATAGGTACCAGCGACAAAATGAGGTGGAATAGAACATCATCTTGTCGCTACAGCACTACTAAATATTTCAAGTGACTTCAGCGTGCCAACAATAACGCAAATATAATGTAATACCACAAGTATACAATTTAATTAATATTGAAAATGTAGACGGTACATAGAAGGACACTTCGTATTTTGGCGCATGGCGGGGTGTGCGATACTCAATCTTACTAACAATATCAATAAGGTCCACTCCCCACAGGCACGGGAAAACCTTGCCTGATTATTAATTGTCACAGTGTAAATTATATACAAGTTATTGCCTCGTTAGGTTTGTATATCAAATGCCCTTTTGTACTTGTAAGTGTTAATAGTTATTAGTACGAAAACATTCCAATTTTTTATGTAAAGTTATTAAGCATTTTGCTATGATAATAGTATACCGATTATGATCATTTATCAGTTTCATAATATAGCAAGTTATCTAGCATGAAAAAAAAAAAATTATTTAAAAAAATATTCAAATAATTTTGGAGATCAAAGTATAAGAATAACAGTGGTCGCTCCCAACTTATTAGACGACTAATATAATCCTTATATTATTTCTCGTAAAAACCTTAATTTCGTAGAGTGCCCTCGTCGTCATTACAACGTGTAAAGTGTAACACTGCAAGACGACAGTAACTTTACACCTTATAATGATTGAAAGCCTCTTCGTATGAAAACTCACTATGTATTAGATAGCTACAATCGCATTACAAAGTAATTATACAATATTTACAATTCGGTGGACGACAATACTTCAAGCGTTAATCTGAACAAGACGTTTGATATTATTGTATTACAATATCACAGTTGCAAGTAGTTTTTTTGAATTATTGTAGTTGATTGTCCGACGCAAACTGGTATAGTAGAGAAGAATTAATTGAAGTATGGCATATGACGTAGATAAATATGTAAACAGCAATGTGTGACCGCTGTTTGACACTTGAAAATAACTTGCTTTTGGCCAGTACACTGAACAAGTATCTTCGTAAGTTATACTGGGTCTGCACTAGTTATTTGGTGACACTTTACAGACATGACAGGTATCTGGTTGTTAGCAATAGAAAGTTAAGTGTGTAATAAAGTCGTATTTTGGCGTGACACGCGGGCCATTTATGATGAACGGTTTACTGAAAATTATTATTTTAAGAAATCCTCGTCTGTAAAGCTTCGCCAACTAATCAAAGAAAGGCCCGCATACAAGACAACAGTACACGCCAATAAAAAAGTGTCGTGTAACATAATGTCCATCCGTCAACGCGTCTGTTGTCAGCGCAGACGTGCACTCGCGTCTAGTTGAAGTGGAACTTGAACTGGAAGGGCGAGCCGTGCTGGAAGTGGTGGAACGGGTTGTTGAAGGGGCCTCCGCCGCGCGACGCCTCCGGGTCCAGCGGGTCCGCGCCCGAGTCGAACGTCGCGCGCTTCTGCGGGTCCGTCAGCACCTGCGGGGAGCGGAGCGTGTAGTACCTTATTATACATGTTATACAGTCCACTCGAACTTCATTTTGCTCCGGTACGACCTATTCTCGCAATCGGATATAAACAAACCCTTCAACAACACAACGCCGCAAACAGCTGTTTATTTTGCTGTTTTATCTAATTAATCAATAACTAAATGAAATATCGCTCTAGAATATATTAAAATATTGATTTTGAGTGGAATGAAATCGAGTTACTATTTTCCCCTCTCCTACTAACTAAAAAACTTTTATAAGTCGGTGTCAAAAAATGAAAATGCAGAACCAACGACACCGACTTCCGAAGTTAAAGTTATTTATCACTTTGTAGTGTTTTTTTTTTTGAAGTCGGTTGTTTTTTTTGTAAAAAAGTTTTTTACTCTATTTAAACGATCTTGACCCTCACAATACCTGCTCGAATTAGGTACATTCTGAATTGTGTCGTACTGTACCCCTGCGCAGTTCACAATAATGATATCTCCAATAATGGGTCACTTTAGTACTAATTACAAATGCAGTACCTCCTTAGCGGCGGCGATGTCGATGAACTTCTTCTCGGCGAGCTTCTTGTCGTCTCCCTGGAAGTTGTCGGGGTGCCACTTCTGCGCCGCCTTGCGATACGCCTTGATCACCTCCTGCTTAGTTGCTGACCTGTTCGTGTCACAGTACATTACAGCTGGGCCAGTGGTACCGGCCGCATAGGTATTTCATCACCACTACTCTCAAAACTTTTTTTTTAAACTACATATTTTAATATTTAACTTTTGCGTCCAGTATATTCTTCATTAAGGTGCCACTAGTCAATATTTTTTCCATACAAATTTCGGGAGAGTTTTAATCCACTATTTGACATTGTGCATCCAAAGTTAAACTCGGAACGGTGTTTCTGTGCGTGAGAACTAGACGTTGTGCGTGTGTCTACACGTCTAACTGCTCATCACTGATACTATCTCTGTTGGACACGTAGCCAGGTGAGACAGCATGCTTTTTGGCCATGACCACCAGTGAGTTCGAGCTCGCGACTAGTTCCATCTTAAGTAATAAAGCCAACGAAGTTATGACGATTAGAGGCTACTCGCAAACTCGAGGGGTTTACAAATAGTCCCTAAAGAGTTTCACTATCCATCTCTTGGCTCCATCACCAGGCCCTCGACACCAAGTGCAATCTATTGGACTCTTCAAAACAAATCATATTGTGAGTGAACTCACCTCTTAACTCCTAATATTTTGTAGTAGTCCCTTTGCTCAGACTGTTTCTGCAGTTTCTGCGCGCGACTGAGTCCGTCCTTTGCGCGTTGCAGACTTTCTTCTAATTCTAACGCCTCTTTGAATGACTGGATGGCTGTAGAAGAGAAACAATTGAATAAATGCATTTTTAATTACTTCATATCTTTTGAACAGGCACATTTGGGGCCAGTACAAAATGGCTCAAAGTTTCTGCTTTGCATTTAAAAACAAATTCCATATCCATGCAATCGGAGTGAAAAGGTATTTGACTAGATAATTGAATGTCATGAAGATTCCGACGAAACTTAATATCTAAAACAACCAGAACACACATTAAAATTTTCAAAAATCATAATTATAAAAAGTAAGCCGGGATTTAAGCCCATAGCCCATAGTGCGGTGGTTTATTTGCCATCCACCATCCAGTAGCACCGACAGACGCGCTCAGCAACACCATGTGGACCGCGACACTTACTGATGACACCCGACACGTAATATTTATAAATAATTAAAAAGCAAATTAAATTAAAATGAAAAAAAGGGATTAAACCTAATGCTAGTAATCCTACTTCCTACTAGTTTTATAAATGTAAAAATTTTTTAGCCGTTTAGATATTTGTTTGGATACTTGTAAGTTTACTAATATCATACGATGTTAAATACGTATGATATTCGATGATAAAATAAAATCCAACATAAAATTTAAACCTACAAGCAAAAATATTATTTTTTGTGATGACCCTAAAATCAAAATTATCAGAAAAAGATTTGAAGTGAATAAGTCCTGGATACCGCGAAATGTGGATGTTTTTTTTTTTAGTAATTGGTTGGGGTCTAAATATGATTTACAATAAATATTGAATCCAACTAAGCAAAGATACAACCATGAAAAATCAAAATCTAAAAACACAAAATAAGCATATTTCTTTACATCTGTACTAGTTAGTACTCTTTTGTATTTTTTTCAAATATGTATCTTTAATATAGTTTTATTACACATAATAAAGAAAAGGGTAAAATAATGCGTATTTTTTTTGTAATTATTTAATTTAGAAAAGTTATGAAAAAAATTAAAACATTTTTTACTCGTGTTTGGTGTAAAATTGGCACACGGGTATTTTACTCTTACTTTTATAAAACAACCTGTTCTATCGGATAAGTTAATAAAAAGGGGATGTCCGTTATTCGAGGCAATAACAATATGGCACTTACCGTCATCGAACATATCGAGCCCGAGCAGCGCGTCCCCGCGGTCGCACAAAACGCGCGCGTCGCGCTGCAGCTCCAGCGCGCCGCCGCACGCACTCAGCGCCTCGCTGTACTGCTCGTCCTGTACACAAGGGCGTACTGTGCAGTGCGGCCAACTCTCATATTTATAGTACAAACAATTCAATAGTACAGGACCTTGAATTAATTGGCGAAACTTTACAGACGAAATAGATACCTTAATATTTAATAGAAAAAAAAAACTTTCCTCAATTCTTAATTTTAAGTTTACAATTGAACCAGGGACGTAAGTTTCAGCCTTATTTATAAAAATCTCTCTAATCACTGATTAGCCACTGTTTAGCTTACCATTTAGTTAGCTCTAAATCAATGCTTAACTAGTTAGCAGGTGATTAGTAGCGATACGAAATAGAGGTGAAATTATGCGTTCGACACAGATTATAATCAAAATAGTTGACTAAAAATCGGAATTTTTAGAATAAACTTGTCAAAACTACGATTTTTTATCTGTCGTGACTTTGGCAGATATAAAAGTCAGAATAAAATAATTTATTATGTTTATATCATTGAGAATGCGATGGTAGCAATGAAAATAATAAGCTCCAATAAAATAATTGGAGTAAACTGGAAAAGGTATTTATCTCTGAATTTATTTATCTACTTACTAATATAAACTGACTAAATTAATGTTAAGTTGTATATTATATATACTAGCTGCGCCCCGTGGTTTCACCCGCGTAAGCTTCGATCCCGTGGGAATATCGGGATAAAAACTATCCTATGTCCTTCCCCGGGACTCAAACTATCTCTATACCAAATTTCATCTAAATCAGTTCAGTGGTTTAGGCGTGAAAGGTAACATACAGCTGTCTGTATGTTACCTTTCACGCCTAAACCACTCTGTCTCTGTCTGACTCTGTCTGTCTATCTGTTTGTCTGTACAAACAGATAGACAGACAGAGTTACTTTCGAATTTATAATATTAGTATGGATATAGTTAGAATTATTTCCTACTGCTTTTGTAACGGGGTTTTAGTGTCAATAAAAATTATAATTATACTTGTTTACAGGTACAAGTTTGACTGCTGCTATGAGAGCTCTATTAGCACCTAGCACCAATACTATTCAACCTCGCAAAGACGGCGAGGAAGGAGACCATGCTACGTGAAAGATGAGGAATGAGGTAATCAGTTGCTTAGCAATTGATTACAATTTAGGAGGCGTTTATAAATAAGACTGATGTATATAAAATGGTAAATTGACTGACTGACTGTGTGATATACGAACGCCCAGCTCAAACCGCCGGACCTAGAGACTTTAAATTTTGCAGATAGATATTTTACACAGTGTAGGCACCCACTAAGGAAGGGTTTTTGGAAATTCCACCCCTAAGGGAATGAAATATAGGGGATGAAAGTTTGTATGAAAGTCCGTCAGTTTCGAAGTTAGGATCTTCAAATTTTGTATTTAAGCTGACGATTGTAAAATACGTGTCTCAGCGTATTTAATAATTTCACCCAAAAAGGGGTGAAAAGGGGGATGAAGTTGTACATGTATGGAAAATTTTATTCCTTGAGTTAATAAACTTAAAACTTGGCACGAATACTTACCTAAGTAAATAATAAAGTCAGTCATTTTTTGTTTCTTTAACCCTTCGTATGCTTAAACGTGGATCCACGCGAGACACAATGGCTTTGTAATAGTGTCTGTAATTACGGCATTCAACCGGTTAAATTACGCCCTAAAGGGGGATTAGTTTAGTTTGTATGGAAGAATTCTAAAGAACGCGTCGTCCGATTAACTCAAAACTCGGTAGTTATACTTAAATCCGGATATAAAAAATTACGTTTATCAAGGTTATTCCAAAATCTACCCTTAAAGGGGTGGATTAGGGTAGTAAATGTTAGAGAGGGGATTGAGAGACTCGAACATTAGTATAATCTTTGAATCCCGTAAGGAACTTCGTTCCTGACATGTGTTTTTGTGACAAAATATAGAAGTAAGGTTTCGCCAATGAATAAAGTATGGTTTACTTTGTAACATAATTTAAGTAGCAGCTTGCACGTCTTTCGACTGAATGATGATGACGTCACAGTACTCACCTTAGTGAGACAGCTGCACAGCCACTTCCGCGCCTCGAACACGACCAGCGTGGTCTCGTCCTCAATCTTCAGCACCTTGTTAGCGGCCGCGGCGCAGCCAGCGAAGTCTCTCGCCTCACTTAACTCCTCACACTCCAGCAGTAACTTGTCGATTTTCTTCACCTTCTTGTAGAACGGGAAGCATTTCTTGTGCTCAGGGTCTAGTCTCAGACATTCTCGGATTTCCTGTAAAGAAGAAGATATTTATTGTTTTCTTTGGACTGCGGTTTTGGAGATTTTGAAACAAATATTTATTAGGCCAGAAGGTTTATGAACGGATTAACGGAAAACACACCCCCACACACATGAAACATACAGCATTAACGATGTTATAAATATAACGTATGGATATTTTAACATAGATTTGAACAAAAATGTTGCAAAAAAGATATGACAACCAACAACAGCTGCATTACAATACATTTTGTAACTGAATGTACGCGAAACTAATACTCTGAATATTGTAGGAACCGGTTGTTATGTCAGTTAAGGTAAATAGAGGATATTTACCAAGTGAAAAGCTGTGCAAACAGTGCAAGTACAGTAGTACAGTCACGAGCACCAATATGTCAACACTTGGCAATTTTCAATTGCGATTTTTTCGTGAAATAACGAATGCAACGTTAAAATACGACACTTAACATAAACCTATGGGTTCGAAAATACTATTTTCGGAATAACATAAAATTTAATTCAAAAATAAAGGAGAAAATCGCCTTTGAATAAAGCCAAGTGTATACATATTTATAGACGTGACTGTACAAGGAACTTTTGGCGCGTGGCCAAAATCGGAACTAATGGCACCATCTTGGTTTTAGGGTTCCGTACCAAAATGGTAAAAAGGAACCCTTTAAGGTGCGACTTTGTCTGTCCGTCTGTCACAGCTGGATATCTCAAGAACTACTAAGGCTATCGACTTGAAATTTGGAATAGTTTTAGACACGGAGTAAATATAAAGAGATGTTCTAATTAGATTTCCTTAGGAAACAACGCGTGACACTTTACGGGGTGAGAGGGTGTTAGATCCCGCCCACTTCTTTATTTTCTATCTACCGGTCAATAGCAAAACTATTCGCTCGTTCTGTCGATTTTATTTTGTAGTTACGTAACTATCTCACACTAGATGTCACTAAGTGCAGGATGCAACAATAAATTACTCATAAAATTACTTACAAATGAAATGTAATGCCATCCATAGAATCAGAACGTCTATCGGAGTAATTTTTACAAGACAAAACACAACACTTCATTATTTTTTTCGTCTAGCGCGAACAATGCTGTAAAATGGGAACGTTTACAAAGTTGTGCACAGGACGAACGCAAACAATGCACTGACTAAGGCCACGCCCACATAATCGTCAGGACCTTGTTGAGAATCACAGTGCACAGTTGCTCAGGCCGTCTCTCCTCTTTGTATTTACTCCGTGGTTCTAGATGACGTTTGCTCGACTATTTTGCAAATAAGGCATGTGGGGTATCATATGAAAGAGCGCAGTTTGCACATTCTCAAACACTTTTTCTTTTATTTTAGGCCGAATACTTTTCAACTTTTGATGAAAAATGTATAAAAAATACCGTCCCTCCCCCTTATCTCCGAAGTTTACATAGAGAAAAATCTGAAATTATTCTATGTGATAGAAGTTTATGTAAAGATTACAGGAAAAATAAATCTATGTCTCTAAATAGCACACTTTTTCAGAAATCATCAACAGAAGTTACATTAATTCCACTACCAGTCAAGAGATGGCACTGACCTAAAACTGCAAAATTTTACACCGCAGTGCGCAGTGTTTTCTCTGACGAATATAGGCCTCGCCGATGAAAATTTAAAAACATGATGGCACGGAACCCTCGATGCACGAGTCCGACTTGCTCTTGACCGGTTTTCTTTAAATAAAACTGTGACACAAATGTTTAACAGCAACGCTTCCCTATCGCAACCAGGAGCCAAAAGGTCCTAGCGGTTTAAGTATATGTTACCTTGAGCGCATCGCTGACGTGTCCTAGCCGGTACAGCAGCGTGGCGAGGCGGTAGTAGCCGTCCGTTGAATCTTGTTGCAGCCGGTTCACGGACCTGATATCCGACACCGCGGAGAATAGGTCGTTCTGCAGGGAAATGTATAGGTTACTACTCTAGCAAGTACAGTGAAAACACATGATATGAAGACGAATCGTCAGATTGGCAAAGTAGGAGTCTTGAAAATGATGTGGTTGACCATATGGTGTACTAATTACCAGCGCTATGTAACACTCGGCGCGGAGCTGGCGGAGCTGCGCGGACCAGGGCGACACGTCCAGCAGCCGCGTGGCGAGCTCCACGCATGCGCGGTAGTCTCCGCCGCGGTAGTACGCCTCCACCAGGCGCAGGTCGTCGATGTACTCGTCGATCTTGTGGTACTGACTGATCGCTTCCTCATTGTACGGCTCCGCGTACGTCTGGGGACAACGAAATACGCAACTTAGAAAGTCATCAGGAACAAACAGTTTGCAAAAGTTGAAATTCAAGGGGTCACTACCGTAATCGATAGCCGATTCACGGCCACCGTAGGCGCGGGCTTGCGGACGGCGAGCAATGGGCAGCTCACCGTCCGGTAAGGACCAGGCCCGGGGCACGGCGCGTTGTGTTCCACGCGCGCCTCAAATAGATGTCAGCACTAACTGACTGGGTCCGCTAGGACCGATGCCTGCCAGGGTCACGGGTTGTTCGAAAGAGATACCGTGTCCCCTGGCACAGGCAACTGAAGGAACACGGGTGGGTTTTAATCACTAAAAGTCTGACACGCCCTCTCGCTCCGCCCAGAGCGGGAGAAGTTATTTGATAATTTCCCACCCACAAAAAAAAGGTGTCACTACCTTTATAGCTGCCAATTAATTTAGGGGCAACGAAGATGGAAGACTTTTTGTACGATCAAATCTGCAACGACCAAAAAGTCTGTGAAGTTTAGCGCGTCATTTCATCGTTTGTTAGACGACAAATAATTCGCCAGACTTTATTTGTCGTTTTATGAGGGGCGCAACCGGGGAGTAAAGTAAGAAAAAAAGAAGGCCTATACCCAGGAGTGGGTTATTCTATTCCGGGCTAAAATGATGAAAGGTCACAAAGCGAATGCAGAATTTCAAACTTCGTCAGGCCGCAGACTCGATCGCATAAAAAGTCTGTCGTCTGCCCTTTAGCTCAACTGTCACTAATGAGACACAATTACTTTTTCTATTGTTACCGATCTCTACGAAATTTCTTAACAGTTGAAGGGCCAACACCGCAGCTTTTACCTAAACATTTAATTCTTATCTACGTGTACACAATACGTAGACTTGGTAGTAACAAATGCACCGATATCAGTATCAATCGAGAGGATGGAATCTTGATAGTAAAAAAAACCGATCAAGAGAGAGTCAGACTCGCGCACCGAGGGTTCCGTACCATCATAATAATATGTTTTTAAATTTTCCTATACCTATTCGTCAGAGATTTATAACACTGCGCGCTCCGGTGTAGAATATTGCAGTTTTAGGTCAGCGCCATCTCTTGATAGATAGTGGAACTAATGTAACTTTTGTTTATGATTTCTGAAAAAGTGTGCTATTTATAGACATCGTTTTATTTTTCCTGTAATCTTTACATAAAGGAGAATGCTGTCAAATATAGGGCGCCCTGTACCAAACGGAAAAGTCCGCTATCACAACCAAACCTAGTTTATTTGGAGGAGAATTTAATACCCTTCCTATATTGCAAAATATTTTTACATGGTTTCCCGCAATTCGTATTTCTTTGCTATTTACCTACTTAATATTTTGAGATTACATTTTCGGTAATAAAGATTTTAATTATATTTAAATGGTTCAGTTCAGATGAAACCAATATTGAAAGTAACGCCGAAAGTATCTGTGACGGCGCACCAGAACAAAAATGCAATACGTCACAATACTGTTCATTTCAACATTGCACTGAAAATCCACGTTTTCAGAAACAATACATAAACACCTTTGTGTTAAACATCGGCTGTCTATTTACACGATCATAAATTAATATTTTAACGTTTATCATGGATATTATGATCATTTTAAAAACGTTAGCGTTAAAATGAGCCTACAATCGATGCGGCTATCGAAGCGATGCGAGCGATAACACGCGTTCTTTCAAGTAGATAATATGTATGTTTTAGGCTGGGCGCAAACGTCCGGTTTCCTGATTCGGAATTCAGTTTCTAAAATAAAGTTCAGTTTCAGTTTCTTAAATTTTCCGTCCGGGTTTCAGAACGGAAAATTTAAGCACGTGTGCGCTAGTGAGAACATTTTGTATGAAATGCTTGCATTCAGGTTTCCGAATCTGAATTCCGAATCAGGAAACCGGACGTTTGCGGCCGGCCTTAGAATAAATTAGTATCACTAAAATTGTACTTAGCAGGCTCATAAGTACTGGTGCGACAGGCGATAGCAAACAATTTGTTTTATGAAACTGCTTGTGATTATGAAGCATGAAGCAATGACTGGTACCTACTACAATATAATAAATTGTGAACACATGGAACTCATTATATTTTTTTGTATAAAATTTTAACACAAACAAAACTGCGTGTATGAGTTCCTTAATGCATTATGTAACTTTATAAACTGTCGTTCAGTGTACAGTACTTTCTCAATAAATCTGTTTTTTTTTCAGGTTTAAAGGGCCTACCTTTTTGTGTGTGAAAAGATTTAATAAATAAAGGGCTATAATAAACTAATAAGTCACAAAAATCTTACCTAGTAGAAATAAAAAGTTTTCGGAAAACTGCATAGCTATTCACAACCATCCGACAGGTTATCGTATCGAAAATGACATATTTCGATAACCTGATTTGCCTTGCCCCCGACAACAAGCAGCTATCGGAAGACTAGCGGTCGTCATTTGATTTAAACTGACAACTTTTTCGGGTTTTGGAATTGTGAAAATGTGAATAGCTTTTAGAGGACTCCTAAGATAACATTGATTGATGTGCGGTACGGTACAGAAGCGTATCGAATGGTTGTGAATAGCTGTGCAGAAGCGTGAAGTAATGACAACAAAAGAAGCCAATGTCAAGGTCGTCACGTGCACTAATCAGCTGATCAAACAGAAGTAGTTCACGAGCGCGAACAATAGCGAAGCGCATCGTCAACAATAAACTGCTGGGCAATTGCGTAACACACTATCAGTAGTAAATGTAGCAATAAGTTTCATTTTGACAGTTCAATAACATTCATATGTATTTCATTGCGTTATTTACGTCGTTGAGAAGGCACATTTTTAACCGACTTCAAAAAAGGAGGAGGTTCTCAGTTCGTCGGAATCTTTTTTTTATGTATTTTCCCCGATTACTCGAAGACGGCAGGACCGATTTCAAAAATTATTTTTTTGTTTGAAAGGGTATACTTTCCAGGTGGTCCCATTGTCATCAGGTCAGGATCTGATGATGGGATCCTGGAGAAATCGAAGGAATTCTTCAAATATTATAGGCATACCTATAGCGATTTGGGTATTTTTATACTAAGTCGTGCATTTGCTCTCGGAAAGCACCATTTCGTGAAGTGGAACTGATGATGAAGACCACAGATGGCCATCGGAACTACTCAATTATAAGTACTTCACGGGTTGCGATTCGATTACTTTAAAATGATTGCTAAGCAATTTATGTTCGTCATCGTCACAATGCGAATGATGAAATGGAGCTGATGGTGGAATACCAGAACTCCTCAACAATTAACGTCCCTGCATCGGGAAAAGCAATATTTTGTAAAAGACGATGAGCAAGTTGACGTTAGGCTATTGTAACTTAGATACATTATCAACAGACCCACTAAAAAGCGAGAAATAAAGACTTTTTAAACAACAAAAAAACCAACTTCTTTGGAAGTCGGTTTTTACTTTTCACCTTGTAGTGTTTTCTTTGGAAGTCGGTTATTTTTGTTAAAAAGTTTTCGAACATAGGAAGCAATGGATTAGCAATATCCTTCAAAATGATTCAAATTGAGATTGATAGTGTTACTCAGTGCTGATGCAACTAAATAAACTATTACTAATTTATAGTAAGTATACGGAATAAAAAAAAGTGAGTAGTTACTTTAGGTTGATGAGATTTAAAAAAAACCGGTCAAGTGCGAGTCGGGTCGCGCACCGGGGGCTCCGTATAAAGTAGGTATGTAAATAGTTTTAATCTTTTTTTAATGTAACTACAAATTTACCTTTTTTTTTTTTTTTTAATTTTCTTATTTTATTTCTTTTTTTTTTTTCCTTTACTTGTGCTACATAACATTGCTTCTTGCCAAACTTCATGATTCTAGGTCAACGGGTTGTACCCTATAGGTTTTCATTTCGGAACATATACGCCCGAATCTTGGGATTGCGTTGACTTAGAAGTTTGATTTTTTCGCTGCTTCAAGGGATTGCAGTCTTGAATATTTTTTTATATTAATTTCAACTTGACAACTACACGCGTTCCTGAGAAAAGGGTCTTGACTGACGGACAAACAGACGGACAGCAAAGTGGTCTTATACGGGCTCCTTTTTCCTTTTGAGGTACGAAACACTAAAAACGTTATCTGAAATTCGAACTGGAAATGTGGAATGGACGTCAGAATTTATGTGAGGGCGAGAGATTCTACACAATTGCTTTTTTTTTTTTGTTGCAACACCAAAACTTTAGGGGAAGACTTATGTTCAAAATGAATTTTGAGTAAAACAAATTGATTAATTAAATCTGTGTGTAACGCGCAAAACAAAGCAAATGTTTAAGTCAATATTGTAGTTGTTATGAAACGCGTCGTGAGGAAATGGTGTGGCAACATGAATAATTGAGCAACAATATATTGTTGTTCAATTATTCATGTTGCCACATTACGTGGTCATACCACTGATGTGGTGAATGTATACATTCACCACACCAGTGGTATGACCACGTAATGTTGCAACAGCTATAACAATCTGTTTAACATTTTTAATTCAGCGTCAATGTAACAGATTGATAAGACCTCCGTTGGAATTACCTTTTTGTCGTAAAGTCAGTGATGCGAGTTACGACTACCTACTTGAAATGAGTATTTAATGTCATGGTCAAATTAAAAACTGATTGTATAACAGTCGAACTATTCACTAAAAATTTCTCCATGAAAACTAAGGTGAAGTGAGCTGTCAATCCACCTAATGCTAGGGATTGATAATGTTGACAGCTCTCTTCTAGCACACTTCAGCAAGATTTCTTGGTGAGATTTTTACAGAATAGACCAGCGTTCTGAAAGATCAGGAATGCTGGTCTATTCTATCTATAATGCAAAAAAGTAGAATATTTTCACAATTTAAATCAAATACTTAACAAAATTAAATCATAAAATGTTTAATTTTCTTGTATCCCAAAGATACCAAAAAGTCTAACATTTTCTGATTTTCGCCAAACAGACACTACACTACATTGATGAAATATTTATCACATCAAAGATTAATTATTAACGTATTTGATGCGGCGGCTTAAAGCCTGGATTTAAAAAATCTTTGAAGTGTAAAGGGACTGTAAAGGGGCGGTTCTAGAAGTAGGTGTTGGGTATGGGAAATATTGTACCTGCCTGGCGAGCTATGGAGACACGCTGCTTTGTTTCAGCCACGTGGCGGCGGCGGGTCCAAGATGACACAAACACAAATCACGCACTTGCACAGTAATAATAATGTCCTCGTTCCTTGCGTTTTGAGTTTATCTTATTTTTTTATGCGGTGATCTTGGAGCGTTGGAGAAAAAATGACTTTTGATTTTATGTCAGTGCGGGAATGTTCGTTTCAAAAATCTCTTTTTCTCCTCTCGCTCAGGCATTGTAGGGGTTGCGGAAGGGAGAGGGAAAACGGAAGGAAATTTATGATACACAGATACCAATACTGTGAGTGGCCAGTAATGAGGCGTGAAAACATATACAAACTATGGCGTTAACAGTATTAAAGAAGTTATAAATAAAATTTAAATGACAATAGCATATTTATGGCGAAATACTGTAAAGAACCTTATCTCATCACTGTTATTTCCGTCCACAACAAATGAACAATAAATGACTCAATTTTAAAACATGTATTAAGTATACTAAGTATAACTTTCTTAGTTAGTAATAAAAAAAGAATGGAGTGGAATTTCTAACAATCATATACTTCAGTGGGTTTTGTGTTGATATCAGAACTTAGATTATATGAAGTCTAAACATACCTACAGAGAGAGGTATGATTATCTCTGTAGATATTTTTACACTTCATAATAATATTCATATTAAATTATGCACAGAGATCTTTTAGAAAACAAAAATCATAGTGTGTAACTGAAATAGAACAAATTCTTCCATTCATTTGTAAAACTCTTTGTAAAAAAACATTAGTTATTTAGCCTGTATGACCCATAGATAAGATACTCACAACTTGTAGGTAGTCTTCTTTGGCGTCTACATACTGTGCTAGTTTCAGGTACACATTGGCTCGGTGCAGGCGTGCCGCTGTGAAGTCAGCCTTTATCTCCAATACCTGGAAGTTACCCAAACATTATTCATGGTACCCAATTTTACCAATACCCAGGAAACAGTAAAAATACATAGATAGGTATTTAATCTTGTAATTCTTTATTTAAAAAATTAAACATGGTCAAAAGCTAACCGAGGATAATGTAAACTGGCTATATGAATTTACCAAAACATCTGATTGAGATACCTATAATACACAAATGGCAATACATTTGGATGATTAATTTTTAAGTGTGTCACTACATTTTATTTGCCTTACTCTCAACAAAAGGAAATGTAAATTACAAAATTGACTTGGCTAAAATTAAAATATGATCACACATCAGGTGACAAGTTTCTTACCTTAGTGAAATCTTGTAGAGCAAACTTGGCTTTCCCAAGTGCATAGTATACTGTGCCACGTTTGAAGTATGTGAGGTAGTTGTGTGGGTCTCCCTCTGCGGACAATTGAACACGTACATAACAAACAGTTATTAATTGATATCAGACACACTGCCAAAATGTCAGTTGTAAGAGTAGACACAGAACAGGTGTTGTAGCTCGTTTGTCACTCTTATTTTATAGAAATTGATCTATATAACATGCTGAATGCCAGTGTAATCTTTAGTCCTTTATTTAAATGTCGAACCATTTGAAGTACTTATTACTTGAATTTTATCTAATTGGATACCTACAACTTTCCATAACTAAGGCAGTAGTAGATAGCATGATTTATTGTTGTATTTACATTATTTATTTATGGGTAAGCAGGGCCTGCAGTGTAACTCATCAAAAAAATTAAAGGTATAAGTGGTCCACTGTAAATCTGTGCATAGCACTGACCATTGCAGTATACTCTCACTATTCACAACCTTGACACGCAGTGCGGGCGTCACGGGACACGTACGTAGCGGGTGCAGGCACTTACCCACAGCTGCGTGGTAGTGTGTCAGGGCATCCGAGAGCTGCCCCCGAGCCAGGAAGTCGCGCCCCAGCTCCAGGTGTTTGTTAACCTCCGCCGGCGTCGCACACTCTGAAACTACATACCAACGACTCAAAACACGTACTTTCACACAAAAATCAACAAGAAAACCCACAAATGTGCAGGTTATTCGTAAAAAAATACACACATTCTAACATTACTTCTAGCACTAATAAGACAAGGCATGGTGTGACTTTGTTCCAGTTGATATTCACTAAGTAGTCCATTATTAAACTATAATATAATTACAGCAGTCTTTAGACCTAATTCACAACAAATCAATTTCAATACAAAATAATTATTTGACAGAGCCACAATCCATCTTTCGTTCGTCTCTTTTCGTGGTTTTTTCTGATTGGTCCAAATCAGACAAGACAACAAGGTTAGCAGTGTTGCCAACTCTATCAAACTAAACAGTAATTCCAGATAATAAAATAAAGAATAAAAAGTTGAGCATGTTTAAAGAAAAAAAACCGACTTAAAAAAAATTGTACGTAAAGTTTTAGTTTTTTGCCACCGACTTCCGAAATAAAAGTTATTTTTCACTTTGTAGTATTTTTTTGGATGTCGGTTTTTTTTTTGGTAAAACGTTTTTATTTCTCGCTTTTTAGTGGGTCTGTTTATAATGTATCTAAGTTACAATCATGGAATTATTATTACGTACAACAAGTACGATTATTATGTTGTACGTAGTACATAATAATTCCATGGTTACAATACCCTAATTTCAACTTGCTCATCGCCTTTTACAAAATGTCGCAAGCCGTGAAATACATAGTTATTGTTGAGTAGTTCCGGTGGCCATCTGTGGTCTTCATCATCTTCACCAAATGGTGCTTTCCGAGAGCAAATTCACGAGTTACTTTAGAAAATAATAATAATTTATTTCATAAGCCTAATACAATAAGGAGAGACAAAAGGTTAACAATGCATCATGTACAGACGCCAGCACATCAACCTACCCGAAACTGTCAAATTTTCCCAATCAACTTTGAACCTTATGCTTTAGTGATAACGTTGAAAATCTATTAAAGAAATTTGACAGATTGTAGTAGGTTGATGTGCTGGCGTCTGTACATACTTATATCTTATAATCCTTATAATAATAGGCTAAGAATGTGCACGTTGTGTGAAACTCTTGACACCCAAGCTAGGACATGTCCTGTATCTTAGGTGTCAGTATACCCTAATCGCTATAGGTTTGCCAATTTGAAGGTTTCCACCGTTTTCCTTGGGATCCTCTCATCAGATTCCAACGTGATGACAATGGGACCAACTCGAAAGAATAGCCCTTCAAAAAAAAAAAAAAATGAAAACAGCCCCCTTATTCACAAACACTCGATATGCTATGCTTCCGTATCGTTTTTTTTTTTCCGTATCGTATCGAACATTAATCATTGTTATCGTACGAGTTTTCTCAACGCTGTTCATGGTTGTGATTTTGTGAATCAGGGCTCTGGTCCACAATAATTGACGGAGAAATCGGCTAATATTGCTAATCCATTGCTTCATAAGTTCGAAAAAGTTGTCTTCTCAAAAACTTAAATAACGCAATGAATGTTAAACTGCCAAAATGGAAGACATTGCCAGTGTGTTACGCAATTACCCCGCAATAGTTAAAACGTTTGAAGGTTAGACAAACCAGACAAAACGAGCAGGTTCCATTACCTACGAGAAAATATTATGATATTGTAACTTTGCTATGCTATACTTCTTCTTCTTAGTGTATCGATGTCACAGAACTTTGGGGTGCAGTATGAAGGACGTAGTATTATATTATCTGTGATGAAGGGCAATCGACTTATGTCGATCAAAATGAAGCTTGTATCACAAATTCATAACTTGTTATACCATATCATAGTCAAAAATGCATCATAAAAAATAACAGATTTTAATAAAGACGTTCATTACTTTACTTGTTCCAGAGTTTGTTTGTCTTCGATAGTTCGATTCCTTCCTTGTTTCTAAACGAAAAACGACAAAGTTGCCAAGATTAAAAAAAAACTAAACGATTGAGATAATAACTATCGAGTTTCTAAAACAATAGCTAAATTCAATGAATTTGAAAGAACTTGCATGTTTTTAATCGTATTAATTTACGTGCATCCTTTTCATGAACATACTTTAGACAGAAATAATAAAAACTAAAGACGGTCTCGGTCTGTCAAATTTTCTGTAAATTTTTTGTGTAGTTCCTGGCAACCCCGTCGCCCCTTCTTTCATTTCCAAAGGAAAATAACAAACGGTTAGTGTGCTAGAATTTGTTGAAAATTTCTAAATATTTACGGTTTGGACGAAAAATAAGTGATAAACTAAGTAGTATAATGATGGATAAACATTCTGGAGTACTCAAAAACGTTAGATTTATTTTAGTCACAAAGATACATCTAGATTAGTGTTGGTTGTCAACATAACCTATCTTCCTAAGTTCGTGGTTGTTCATCTTTTGGTTACTTTGGTGTTTTAGAAATGGCTGACGCAGCGCCATCGACAGCGCCCAAGGCGAAAGTGCCTAAGACTAAGGCACCCAAAGAGAAGGCACCTAAGGCTGCCCCTGCGGCGCCCGCGGAGCCCCCGAAGGCGGTGCGTAAAGTGTCGTCAAAGCCCCGCCACGGCAGGCTGTACGCCAAGGCCGTGTTCACAGGATACAAGCGTGGTCTGCGCAACCAGCACGAGAACACAGCCCTTTTGAAGGTGAGCTTGAACGATTTACCCTTAGTCCGTGTTGAAGTCTCCATGAGGTAGGTAGTAGTAGCATGCTGTAGTACATCAGAAACTGCCTCGGTCTAGTGAAAGTGTGCAAGTCCAGTCCATTCCTAGGATACACATGTTGCACTTGTCATTGTTGATATGAATTGCGAAGGAACTTCAAACAAAGCTGTTCTTGTTAACTAGCTTTTCAAATCGTCCTTTTTGTTTTATTAAGTAATAATGTGTCATTCATAACATTAGTCTGTATCCAAGACAGATGATAAGGTTTGTGAGTTGTTGAGAGAATACTGTGCATTGTCCAATAGTAGGTAGTGCTTTCTGAATCCGTAGAACCATCAACCTTTGAGTATTGTCAGCTGTTTGTTGTGACTGTTGGGTCAGTGGGTCGTCTTAGGTTGACTATTAAACCAATCTATATGACATTGCTAATATTATCTTGTAGGGCAATACTTACTGTGCTATGTTTAATGAAGTTAAATATACCTTCTGCATATTCTAAAATCTATCCTAAATCATGCTTTATGACATTTTCAACCTGAACAACCATCTGGACAAAATTCCAACTGATTACAACTTACTACTTGAGTACTTAAAGAATAGCACTACCCTCATACTTCCTGTGGGCGTCGTAAAAGACGACTAAGAGTCGTGCTGGAGAATGGGCAGCTGCATTCTCTATGCATTTCACTACCATACTGCGATCGCCAACCTGCCTGCCAAGCATGGCGATTATGGAAACCCCTCCCCCCCAAGAATGACAAGCTCAAAAACACTTGGCCCCTAGTACCCGGTGGCCAATCTACCTTTGGCTACGGTAGTGGCCCAGGGCACGGTGAGGCAAGGGGTGCTATCAATCTCCAGAAGAAGCACAGAACCGGTAGAAGTGGAGGTTGCTTGGGGGAGGTCTATGTCCAACAGTGGATGTATTTCGGCTGAAATGATGATGACTACTTGAGTAGTTTTTGAAATTTAAAATCTAATTATTACCTATTACATTTCCAGATTGAAGGTGCTAGGAGCCGTGATGATGCAGACTTCTATGCTGGCAAGCGTTGCGTGTATGTATACCGCGCCAAGAAGAGGACGCCCATTGCTGGTGGTCCCCGTGGCAAGAAGACCAAGCTGCGCGCCATCTGGGGCAAGGTGACCAGGCCGCACGGCAACTCCGGCGGCGTGCGTGCGCGCTTCCGCTCCAACCTGCCCGCGCAGGCAATGGGACACAGAATACGCGTGGTCAGTACACACTACACATTTACTAGATTCAGTTATTTTTCCAAACCTATTTATTCCTTGTCTTGGGATTGCTGTACTTTATTATTACTGAGTATTACGACTGTGGCTGTAACATATGTAGGTATTTGGCATAATAATGCGTCCACAAAAAAATCTCACATGTTCACTTGAATACTTCATTTTCAATTTTGAATTTCTGTGTTTACTGCGTACCTTCTCATTATTATTAATATTTAGTTTGCCACTAGCAGCTAATCAGCTGATTCATGTGTATTGTATAGCTTGGAGATATTTAATCTGTCCAGTCAATTCTCATGTTTACTGATTAAGGTTTTTTTTTATGTCCTTTCCGCCTGTTCCTAAATGATGTTTAGACATTTGAAACCTGAACTAAATGTGGTCAAAATTTCACTGATAGCACAAGCATACTTCAAATGATCTCAACAGTACAGTAACTAGTAATTATCCCCTGTTTTATCTTTGTTTCAGATGTTGTATCCCTCCAGGATCTAAGAACCTCCTGTTAAGTAAATATAAGCGTAAAATAAAAGCCCAAAAAAATTATAATTTGTTTCATTTTTGGAATACCTACCTACAGTACTTTGACACCAGTGGCAATGATTGTATTGGTTCAACATAAAAGTGCTGTCACTGTCAAATTGTTGAAACTGATGTGGTCCGACTATAAATACAGTGAAACATGCCAAAACTACACCGCCCTGTGCATAAACGCTCACACGCACACATTTACAATCAAACTACACCTCACTAAGTGCACACATGTTTACGAAACTGGCTTCACTTTACTGTTGACAGCCCTCTCTTGACTTTTTATTTGGTCTGAGGAAAAAGTAATGAGAGCTAATTTCTCTTAACCCTTCGTATGCTTAAACGTGGATCCACGCGAGACACAATGACTTTTTAATTGTGTCTGTCATTACGGCATTCAACCGGTTAAAATACAATGCTAGGAATCTGAATTTTTGTTCGCTATACTTAACTTCTTTAAGAATACTAATTTTTGTATAAATTTGGGAAGAAATCAGTTTTTAACCGACTTCAAAAAAAGGAGGAGGTTCTCAATTCGTCGGAATCTTTTTTTTTTTTTTTTTTTTTTATGTATGTTCCCCGATTTCTCGAAGACGCCTGGACCGATTTGAAAAATTTTTCTTTTGTTTGAAAGGGTATACTTCCCAAGTGGTTGCATGATCATCAGGTCAGGATCAGATGATGGGATCCCAGGGAAATCGAGGGCAACCTTCAAATTTTATAGGCACATAGTATCATTTTCATATATTTTCTAAAGCTGTTTAAGTATTTGCATCTGATAATCATCATCTCAGGTGGATGAGCTGATGATGGAAGGTACAACTCCTCAACGGCTTGGAGTTAAAAGAAAATTCTTTCAAAATTATTTATAGTAACACTCGTGCATTTGCTCTCGGAAAGCACCATTTGGTGAAGTGGAACTGATGATGAAGACCACAGATGGCCACCGGAACTACTCAATAATATCTCCGTACTATTTCACGGGTTGCGATTCGATACTTTAACATGGTTGCTAAGCAATTTATGCTCGTCACAATGTGAATAGTGATATGGAGCTGATGGTGGACCAGGAGAACTCTTCAACAATTAACTTCCCTGCATTGGTAAAAGCAATATTTTGTAAAAGGCGATGAGAAAGTTGACACTAGGCTATTGTAACTGAGATAAATTATAAGCAGACCCACTAAAAAGCGTGAAATAAAAACTTTTTAACAAAAAAAAAAACCGACTTCCAAAAAAACTACAAAGTAAAAAATAACTTTAATTTCGGAAGTCGGTGGCAAAAAACTAAAATACAGATCCAAAGACACCGACTTCCGAAATTAAAGTTATTTTTTACTTTGTAGTGTTTTTTTGGAAGTCGGTTTTTTTTTTGTTAAAAAGTTTTTTAATAGGGAAATCTTGAAATGAAAATTTAACACCGTGACTACCGCCACCCCACCATTGGCATGGTATATCTCGTAGACTACTGGAGTGGGGTACTAATTTTGAATTTTGGGTAGGTAGGTACTAATTTTATCTTGCAGGGTACTAATTTCCTATGTAGGCTTGAGGAAAGCGACAAGCTCCTCAAACTTGGAATCAACATTCAAAGTCGTGGTCCTGCTGAACGAGAGCGCGAAAGTTATCATCGTTGATCTCGGTAAATACAAATGTTTCAGTTCTGTTTTAATTTAGTTCTATTTAAATTGTTCTAATTATCTGTATCTATGCTTAGAATAGCTGTAGCATGCCCCCTTTTTCGGCGCTCATGGTGGTCCTGCTTAAAAGAGCGTGACTACCTCCTTCGAAGTCGATCGCCTTCAAAGTCGTTTTTCTCGAAAACTACTAAGGTACCAATTTTGTTTGTTCGATTGGCGTTGGTGGGGCGCCGGTAGTCGCGGACATGTAAATTTTATTGACACCCTAATTCGATTTTTCATGTTATAACCATTTCATACAAATTGTCATTGAATGAAAGTTGTGATTTGAATACGTGGACAGGTTAAGGTAGTCAATTCGCTTACAAAATAATTATTCCCAGGGAGTCTCCTGCGGCGACTAGGGGCGCACTATGGAAAATCGAGGTCTGTTTCAGATCAAAAATCGATAACTTCTTTATTTTTCAAGAAAGACGCTTGAATTTTTGCACATGCATAGAGTATTAAATAAGGCTTCACATAAAGTTCAGATGCTATCATTTTATTAAAGTATAAATATTAAAAACAAAAATATAAAAGAAAAACTTTTACAATACTTATTTATACTGTGAATAAAAATGTATAATTACATTAGTCTATAATATAGCTCTGTAGTATTTAAATAAGTACCTAATTAAAATTATGATTACAAATAGATACTTATTTATCTCATAAAACATTTAAAGTTACGAAATTTCTAAGTAAAATTAATAACTCCTATTATAAAAAGTATGTATCTTAATATGAGTGCAAACTGTAGATAGTACGCTCATACCGCAAACTAATCAGTGAACTATTCACATTAGAAACCGCAAAAGATAGAGGTTTTCTGTTCCCTGACTTGTCATACTTTTCATGATAACTTCAGAAACCGCACGTATCCGTATCTTTGCTACAAAACAACATCAAATGTAAAGCATCGGGAGACATCGGTAACTGTCAAAAGTCTCGATGAAGACAAAAAACTGTATTTTTTTTCCTCACTTATTGTTAAGTTTTTTTTTTTATAGAAATATAATCATAAACCGTACAGCATTATAATTGCTTTAAAATTGACATACAATGAGCTTTTAAGAAATGTATAACACTTTATATCTATTGGATAGGTACCGTACATTTTTGAAAGAAATCAATTTTATAATATTGAAGCGAACAGACCTTATAATTGACACTTTGTAGTATTAAAAAAAAAAAAACTTAATTCAAGCAAAATTTATACATACATTATTATTCAAGTTCCATTCTTATAGGTACTTACCTACTAATAAAAAAAAATTAAAGTGCGTCAGTAACGACCTAAGTAAAAACGATTTTTGATATCATGTTCGTCATGTTCGTGAACGGGCGCCGTCGGTTGAGACTGGTCATCTCTTAACTGCCAAGGCTTATTTTTAATCTTATTTCTTGTATTGTTTCTTCATTTATGTGTTTTTTTTTACATTGTTCTCACATATAGAAGCAACTCGAATAATGTACCAAGGATTTTGTAATATCTTAATTTAAAAAGAGTGTCCATGGAGTTTCTTGCCCGTTCTTCTCCATAGAGATCTACGCTTTGGAATGGGCAACTAGCTTCAACTTTCTGACTAACTGACCGACTACTTAATTTTGACAATTCAAAAGTGCCTGTAATGGTTTAATTGAAATAAATGCTTTGAGTTTGAGTTTGATACTTAGCCGCCGTTGTTCTACCATTTTCCAATGTGGGGCGTGAGGGCGCAAAGATTGTCTCTCCCTCACGCTTTCCGCCTCCTTCGTGAGCATTACTGCTTCGTAGAAGGAGGTGACGGCTTCCCATGCACTCTCGCTCCGTTCTATGCCCTGGAGTCCTGGACCATGAGGGATGATTTATATTAGACCGGGGCGTGCCGTGTACGTGGCATGACAGTGCATGATCCGTATCCCGTAGCCCGGACGGGACACGGATTATGCACTGTGTAGGTAATATAAACTGCTTCATACAAAATGTATGTAACGTTTCAAATCCGTGCCCCGTCCGGGCCACGTACACGGTCTAGGTAATATAAATCATCCCTAATACCACACTTGACTTTATTTAGAAAGGTTGGTACTTAAATCATGTAACTTGTGTTAACCACACAAATCGCAGTTTGCGGCAAACCGCAGCGCGCAACTAGTTATAGCAATAAAAAAAGCCGCGTGCACCATAAATAACTAGATATTCTTGCACTTATTACTAACAAATAGAATTTTATTTAGACCGAAACACTTATCATAGTTTTACTGAATCTTTCTTAAAAGGCAACCGTTACTGACTGACTGATCTATCAACGCACAGCTCAAACCACTGAACGGATGGCACATAACGCAGGGCAGGTCTTCCGCAGTGGTATATCACAGGCGGACTGCAGGCTATTCTACTAAACTTACTTATTTGCGGTAGGGAAAAAAAAGACGGAAATCACTGTAGTGTATGTAGTAGGTACTATTAAGTATTCTGTGGTAGTGTCAAGTAAAACGATTGGTGTAGTCTGTAATAGGTGACTACACCAATCGTTCTACTTTTAAATAAACCCACAGTTTTACCCAAGTGCCGCAAGTGCGTCAGACCCGCTAGCCAGCTACTCTACTAGCTAAGGTCTACTTCCGCAAATCAAAAGAATCAATCTAGAATGTAAACTTCCTATGATTGAATTGATTAATGCACTCCAAGTGGAATGTGTTGAACCTCCACTTCATCTCCGTAGACAATTTCTAGCAGATAGGTATTTTTCGGTAGCATCTCAATTTCCCTCACACCCTCTTCTTAGTATTCTTCGTCCCCTTTCTTGTGCTATCGAAACTTCAACTTATTGGAGAAATAAATCCCCTCCTCTATTAGTGAACAGCTTCAATAATAATAAGACTCTTTCATCTACAGTCATGCCATTGGATAATCATCCCATTTTTCTAGTTCCTTATGACTCAGTGATCTATCAACCCAGAGTGATACTAGATTTTGGTATACATAAACATAGTTCCGATCCCAACATTCTTTTTAATAAAATTTTAAAGAAAAAATGGCCAAATTGGATTTTAGTATTCACAGATGCGTCAAAAATAGATGGATCTCATTTAGATTCATCTGTGTTTATACCTAAGTAGGTATAATGTTGTCTTAAGTTTTAAGAGCCCACCTGAGTGTTCTATTTTCACAGGAGAATCCCTAGCAATATTAGAGGCAGTAAAGTACATTGATGCTAATCAACAACATTTTGATAAATCCTTGATACTCACAGACTCTCTTAGCTCTCTCCAAGACTTATTGAAAATTCCATTTCGCAGCAAAGATAACTCTGTAATTATTCTCAGAATTAAGGAAATTCTCTATAGGTTAAACCAGTCTGGCCTCGAAATTGCCTTGGCATGGATTCCGGGACATACAGGCATATTGGGCAATGAAGAAGCTGATTTCTTTGCTAAGCAATCTATTCAGACGGGTTGTACGTCTTTCTCTAACATTCCGGCTCGGGACGTCCGTTGCCTGGCTAAACCACGTCTCATGAAGTCTTGGGATGAACTGTGGCAAAGTTCTAGGGTAATTAAGGGCAAATATTATGGCAATATTCAACCCAACATTCCAGCTAAACCCTGGTTTGTCAAAAATAAGAATTTGAATAAATTAACCACATCTATCATTATACGTCTCAGACTAGGTCATGTTTGCTCTCCAGTGTCTTTGGCTAAACTACGCATTCGGAATCATTCCCTTTGCGAGTGTGGTCTAGAAGAGGGCACTCTTGAACACATATTTTTCTCTTGTCGTAATCTTTTTTTTATTTATTTATTTATTAAAACTTTATGCACAAGTAAAAACTGTACAAAGGCGGACTTAATGCCTTAGGCATTTTCTACCAGTCTACCTTAGGGTGATGCAGAGACAATACACAGTAGGTGCAATAACAGAAAGAAAAGATAAGAAAATATTTATAACTAAGATATAAGAATACATATAATAATAAATACATATATACATACATATGCATAACAATATATATATAAAAAATAGTAATGAGACATAAATAAGAAATCCTACAACAACTTAATTCTGAGACGAATCTGCCAACTTCTTGTGTATGTGTTCTCGAGCTTTCACTTTAAATGTGAACCGATTGGTTACCGTCCTGATATTCTGAGGGAGCGCATTCCAAAGGAAAACCGCCTGGACAAAGAAAGACGACTTTATAAAACCAGAGCGATGAGAAGGACAACGAAGAAGACGATTATTCTCGGACCGAAGGTTCTTGCTGTGTGCAGAGCATAAATATTGACAAAGAGAAGTCAGATAAGAAGGAGAAACGGGATTATGAAGAAGAGAAAACAGGGTTGTCAAAGCCCTCAACGCTCTGCGCTGCCGGATAGGTAACCACTTTAAAAGCGCTCGATGTGCGGATACATGATCGTACTTGCGAAGATTTTTTCTTTTTGATTGATTGATTGATCTTTTAGTCCCGCTATATGATATTCTCCCTCCTAATTTTCCCAGACCTATTAATATCCCATTCCTCTTAACACTCGTTGAGTCCCCATTAATTAATTCACTTAAAAAATTTATATTATTAAATAACATCAAACTATAACATAGCAACTCAAAGGCTACTCAAACAGTTCCAGTTGTAACTAAACCGTACTAAAGACAGTATAACCGGTCAACCTCAACGAATACACTTTGTTTCCCTTAACCCTGACATTGGCAGAATCATCGTTAAAACGATGGAGCCATTACGTAAAAAAAAAAAAAAAAATGATTGAATTGAACACCAGTCAGTCGGTATAAGTGCCACCACAAACCGCAGCGGTGCGGCACGTTGCGGCTGCGCGGTGGTAGGCACGTGTGCGGCCGCGTGTTCCGAGCGCCGCCGCCGCCGCCGCCGCCGGCGCAGCTGATCATTACGGCACGCTTTTATGAGCTGTGTTGGGTCTGATCTTTATGAGATGGTTTTGATAGCTCCAGTAATTCTGGTTTGTAAGCAGCAGCGCGTGCAACGCAACGTGTGGGGCGGTTCTCCAGGGGTAGGTACGGACAACCGCTTGTCTGTAGTAACACAAGAATTGCGAAACTGCCTTTACTACTACGACGTTAAGGTGCGTCAATGTCAAATTGATACCATGGACGTGCGGTCTACCTACTGGTACCTAGGAATAGGTATTAGGTAGGTACCTACTTCAAATAATAGGTAGATTCGCGCACAAAATGGTCTACCTTGAGGGAGTAAGTGCGGGAATCAAACCCTATAACATAGATTAGGTACCTACGCGACTGCCCGCAGACTAACGAAATTATGAAAGTATTAATTTCGGAAACGAAATACCTACTAACTATTCAGTCGATGTTTTAACTACTCACGAAATCAAAGTTGGAACTTATAGTCAACTAGGTAGATACCCTACCTAATTTAAATAAATTTCTGACAATCTTAAACTAGAAACCAAGTACCTACCTAATAGGAATGAAAGTCAAAATTATGTAAGACGTCCACCACTCTGGGAACTTCATTCTGGATGACTTCATTGGATTGAAATGTAGATGTCATCTGCACCGTGCATTTAGGTAATCCGGTAGTGTACTGGTCACTTCATAACAAAACAGAAAAATGTATAGAATGACGATAACACGTCAGTTCTGAATGTCAATGAGAAGCGACAAAGGACAGAGGCTGCGGAGAATTCAATAAAAATTGCTGGACAATACTTATACAGTACCTAGTGTAGGGCATCTACTCAATGGAATCTATGGAACTAGGGAATACCTACTATGGATTTTGTACCCCTTAATAAGATAGGCCGATAGGCTGATTTATGTATCTCCCTACCTACAGCAGTAAATCTATTTAATGGTTGCATGAAGTTTTTAGCTGTTTTTTATGTTGTTGGCTTATTGCACTCTTTGGTGTAAACCATAGATATAATGAACATTTCTATGGTGTAAACAGTAATTTCAATCCATCAACTCGGTATATCGCAGTCCATTGCTGGACATAGGCCGTTCCCAGGCCGCAGCACCACACCCTGCCATGTCCGCCGCCTTCCGCATCCAGGCTGTCCCAGCCACCTTCTAAAGGTGTCGGTCCATCTAGCTGTTACAGACAAACTACCTCTCGACACTCATATTTCATATTCATTTATTCACATATAAATAGAGTAAATACAATTGGTGGTGCTCCATATTACATTATTTGGTCTTATAGTCTATTTAGCCTTATTATGGCATGTGAATCTACATAATGCAAGATATTAAATTAATCTAATACATAAAAAAATAAAAAGTAAGTACGGGTATTTAGCCAAAAATCAAACATGTCCTCGAGATTCATAGAGCCTAATGTCAAATATATCGTATAGTAGTAATCATAACAATGTCAAATAATAATAATAATAATGTCAAATAATAAGCTGAACTATCAAATAACACAAACATTCAGACAATGGCTTCTGAGCACATCTCCCCACAGATATTTCATAAAGTTCTATCGCGCCTGCATAATTGGAAAGCACCTGGGTCAGACCAAATTCATAGTTACTGGTATAAAAAATTCACAGCACTTCATTGTTATTTATATAATTTTATAAACAGCTTCATCAAAGATCCCAATATGATTCCTTCTTATATAACGTCAGGCACAACTTACATGATACCGAAAGATCGCAATGACCTTTCTAACCCAGCTAAATATAGACCTATTACATGCTTACAGACCTTGTATAAGATCATCACATCCTGCATATCTGAAATGATATACGAACACATTGAGGCCAATAACATCTTAGCCGAACAGCAAAAAGGATGCCGAAAATATAGTCAAGGCTGCAAAGAGCAATTAATCATAGATTCCGTTATCTTAAAAAGAGTTCAGAAATCTAAAACTGATTTATTCACCATGTATATTGATTACAAGAAAGCGTATGATTCTGTCCCCCATTCATGGCTATTACAAGTGTTAGAAATTTACAAAATAAACCCAACAATAGTTACATTTTTGAAGACTATGATGACAACTTGGCGTACAGTATTAAGACTGACTACCCCAACAGAAACAACAGATACTAGCCCAATTAAAATACAGAGAGGAATCTTCCAGGGAGATGCACTGAGCCCACTGTGGTTCTGCCTTGCTCTAAACCCCTTATCTAAAATATTAAACGCTACCTCATTAGGAATCCCTTTAAATTCTTCAGCTACCAACGGACAGACTGACCCACAGAAAGACGTTTTAAATCATTTACTGTACATGGATGATATTAAGCTATATGCAGAAACCGAGAGTCAACTTTACGAGCTGGCTAACCTAACAGAAACATTCACAAATGACATTAAAATGGAGTTCGGCATAGATAAATGTAAAATAAATTCAGTCAGAGCAGGACAGAACTACCAACACCAATACACCTTAGGTACAGGAGAACAAATAGAACCATTGGATGAACTAGACACTTATAAATACTTAGGGTACAATCAATCTCGTCAGATACACTACAAAGATACTAAACAAAAACTTAAACAACAGTTCCAACACCGACTTAATACAATACTAAAAACACAGCTCTATTCACGAAACACCATAAAAGCAATCAACACCTTTGCTATACCTGTTCTCACCTATTCATTCGGGATAATAAATTGGACCAAAACTGAGTTAAAAAACTTACAACGAAAAATAAACACCACAATGACTAAATTTCGCAAACATCACCCAAGATCTTGTATACAAAGGTTAACGTTACCGAGAAAGGAAGGAGGCAGAGGACTTATAGATATCCTAAATTTACACAACAGACAGATCACAGCTCTTAGGCAATACTTCTTTGCCAAAACTGAATCTTCCCCACTCCACAAACAAATAGCACACAACGACCAACACTTAACACCTCTTAATTTAAAAGACACTACAGAACAAAAAAACGAGAAAGTGACTGATGACAAAACCAAATGTCAAGAGTGGACCCAGAAGTCTCTACACGGGAGACATCGCCAAGATTTATGCCAATTAAATGTCGACAAAGATGCGTCGAACGCGTGGTTGAATCGAGGCGAACTATTCCCGGAGACTGAAGGGTTCATGCTTGCAATTCAGGACCAAGTAATTGAGACCAAGAACTACAGAAAACACATTATAAAGAATTTAACAACCGATATTTGTAGAAAATGCAACAGTTCTCCAGAAACAATCCAACATATTACCGGCGCCTGCAAATCAATAGCCCAGACAGACTACAAACATCGACACGATCAAGTAGCCAACGTCATACACCAAAAACTAGCCCATAAATACAAACTTATAGACACTATAGTACCTTATTACAAATACAACCCTGAAACGGTATTAGAGAACCCCACAACAAAACTGTACTTCGACCGAGCCATACTCACAGACCGCACAATTCACTTTAATAGACCCGACATCACCTTAATTGATAAAATAAATAAAACTGGGTTCCTTATAGACATTGCGGTGCCAAATACGCATAACGTACAGACTACAATAGCCGAAAAATTATCCAAATACACCGAACTAAAAGATGAAATAACCCGAATTTGGCATCTTCAAAAAGTCACAATAGTCCCCATAGTGTTATCTACAACAGGAGTAATTCCAAAACAGCTTCATCAGTCCCTTAGTTCCCTCAACCTGCCACCTAACACCTACCACCTGATGCAAAAGGCAGTGATTCTTAACACATGCAGGCTAGTTAGAAAATTTCTTCAGTGTGAGTCGGACAACTTACACCAATACCACTCAAATATTGTTTCGTCTACCACACAGTCTACTTATAATATTACTCCCACACTTAACCCCACTGTTGGACACTTGGCTTAGGCCCGTGCCATCAGTTCTATCCGGCTAGGCCGAGAAAAAAAATATATAAACAAAATAATAATGTCAAATAATAATAATAATAATGTCAAATACATGTCAGCTTACAATGTCAACATTATTCCTGTAACCACTCATTTATTGAGTAAATCATTTTTTTTAGAAGTAGCTCTTTAAGCTTTTTCTTAAATTTTGGAAGTGGGAGATCTTTAATGTCTGATTGCAATCTATTATAAATTTTAATACACATTGCTGAGCAGTTTTTTTTAGTTGTGCTCAGTTGAGCGCCGCGCCCCGTGTCAGATACCTACTTAGTACATTCGTGGTTTTGTATCGTTTTCTATGAATTTATTAGCTCAACTAGTTATAGGTACTTACCTACTGCCAAACACAAGGTAATAACAAATTGTTACTAGAGGAATAATCCTTTAATTAACAAAGAGATGTATATATCTATAGAAAAGAGTCCTTCCGTGTCGTCAACTTTTACTCAGTGCATAATTATAATTATGTAGGTTAGGTGCCTATATGACTGGACCACCCGAATAATCCTACCGATAATTTGTTTACAACAAATAAATCGTGTTACTCATAATATTATTTATTTATTACTTTTAAGAAGGCTTACAGACAATTACAAATAATAGGTAACAACAACACATTATCAAGTTGCTAATGACAAGCCTCCACAGATATACGAGTATAACTAACATATCGATTACTGAAAGCCGAACAGTTAGAGTACATTGTGTACATATAAGTACCTAGGTTAAGTTAGTTTTATTTAGTTAGGTACTTCGATATCCGTGGTTACCTACTACATATGAGTTTAAGAACCACTAGCCGGCGCATCATTCACAAAAATGATTTGGCTAAGAGCGTCCTTGCTGTGCTTATCTTGGTGAAAATAAGACAACATTGTATTTAGAAGATACATCATTGAAGGTTCGATCGCTTCTTTTAAGAAAAGCATTAGGTACGCCTATAATTAGTAGTGGCACATGATGACCGTTTTACTTGCATTTTACAAGCATATTGTTGCATTACCCGCTCATAAAACTGCAGTGCGCCACAAACTATCCGCTGCTGTAAACACATAGTTTATGTTGTTGGTTTCACCATAATAAGCCGCCATTGTTACTTTCTGCAATCATATTATGTATGTAACGTATGTCATGTACTATCATCGCGTGATGTCAGCTGCTCATGGATTCATGGAATATTCCACGTTACCACATTGTTTTGTCATTTTGTGGACAATAAAGCTGCATCTTGGATATCGTTTATTTTTTAAATTGTCTCCACTTTGTGGTCGTCCAAGCATAGCGGCAGGTCGCGGGGGCAGTGGAAAGTGGTTGGATAGCTGAGATGAATGCGGCTAAAGTAGTGATAAAAGAAAAAAAAATGGATAATTATTATTTAGTTTACTTACCTGGTTTTAGACTTATTCTCGAATCGCAGTCTATTGTCGCAGTGACTTGGACATTTGCGTTTGCTCTACGGGTCGCAAGTTCGAATCGCTCACAGAACATTGTAGATATACTACCCTGCTGCCCTACTGGGCATGGGGTTGTGTTTCAAGCACAGTGAGGGACAACACACGGGAAAAATTACTGAAATGTCTTTGTAAGTCTTCAGGTGTAATGGACTGAAATTAAGAAAGTCAAGGGTCCATGAAGTGGATATAACTAACTAATAACTACTTATATCATTGTTATCATCGGTGTGACGTCTCTGTCTTGCCATTTTGGGAACTTTCTGCAGTTAGTCTAGGTAAAAAGATAGAATAATATATTTGTCCAAAACATGAGTGTACTACACACATGTTGTGCAAAATGTTATATTAAATTAAATCACAGTCATGTATAAATAGAGGTGTAAACATCAAATAATTATTATTCAAAGCAATTAACAAATTAGAACTAAAAATATACCACCGCATAATGTCATCAACTCATTATTCAACAATAAAATAGCCAATTAAATGTCAACGTAAATAGGAACAAAATCAATCTAGATTTCATACAAGTCAAAACATATTTTCAGGCAGTAATTCGTCAGTGTCTTTCTCTCAGAAGGCTTTTTTAACATAGGTAGGTAATTCTTAATGTTTCTTTTGTATTATATTCCCTCAATATTTTGGCAACGTATAATAAAGAAGTCGCGTCCGATAAGTCTTACAGTTCCACATAGGTACATGGTACTTACATCAGTGAAAATTATCCACATTCTATCTTGTCCATGCTACACCCGATACAGGGATGTTGCTCAATGTGATAGTTGTAGCTGGATTTGTCATCGGTAGGTAACTGCTAGAGCAGTACATCCATTGATTTACGCCACAGAATACTTAATAGTACTACGTACCTACACGTACCCAAGTAGGTACCTAGGTACGTAGTAGTAGTAGGTCCAAACCTTACCTACGTTACTGCTGTAAAAAACAAACTGCCTACTGAATCGGGAAGCTCTTCTGCTATGGCATGACCTATCAACTTACCACACCTTGATTATTGGGTAGCAGCACGTAGTAGGGCCCCATCGAGCTATTTAGCCACCCCGCGCAAAAATAATATTCGCCGCCCTTTAGGTACACTTACACCATATACCTAAGTCATGAGCATGTTATTCCAAAGATGGGATGTTATTTATATTATACTAGCTGCGCCCCGTGGTTTGGCGAGACCCATTTGAGTTTGAAACTGTAATAATAATGGTATATATGCCCCGCCTGCTTCCAACTTTTATTTAATACTAGCTTCTGCCCGCGACTTCATCCGCGTGAAATTCGTACTTTCCTCTAAAAGTTTCGAAAATGTATGTTGGTATGATCTTTATAATTAACTTAAATAAATAAGTATTCGGGCCAATTTTTAAGTTTATAGAACAAAGGAATCAGATTTTTCAAAGAAACTATCCCCGCTTTTCACCCCCACAGGGGTAGAATTTTGAAAAATCGTTTAAGATGTGTTCATAACTTGACTCAAAGTTTATTTATACCAATTTTCGAGCTAATCAAGCCACGCAGTAAAATCCTCCCCTTTAAAATTAACTACCTCTTTTCATACAGTTAGGAGTAGATTTTTGAAAAACCCTGATACATGTTATTAATTATTTTTAGTCCTTAGTATAAATACTGAGTTTCAAGTTAATCGGACAGGGCGTTAAAATTCTTCCATACAAATTTTAACACCCCCCCATTACCTCTTTAGGGGGTATTTTAGAAAAACGAAAAATTTCATACTTCATAATTTACTTAGATAAGTATTCGTGCCAAGTTTCAAGGTTATTAACTCAATAAATAAGATTTTTCATACAAACAAAATCCCCCCTTTTCACCCTCTTAAAGGTTGAATTTCCAAAAACCCCTTCTTATTCGATACCTACTCTGCACAAAGAACACAACCTCCAAAACTCATGTCCCTAGGACCGGCGGTTTAGACTGTGCGTTGATATTTCAGTCAGTTCGTTCATCCCCCTTTGGGGGAGAAATTATCAAAAACGCTGAGACACGTATAAATTAATTTTCAATCGTTAGCCTAAATACAAAATTTGAACACCCTAACTTTTAAACTGACGGACTTTCATACACAACTTCATCCCCCTTTTTAACCCTTTGGGGTTGGAATTATCAAAAACGCTGAGCCACATATAAATTAATTTTTAGTCGTCAGCCTAAACACAAAATTTGAAGATCCTAACTTTAAAACTGACGGACTTTCATACAAACTTTCATCCCCTATTTAACTCCCTCAGGGGTTGAATTAAAAAAAATCCTTCCTAATTCCTTGTCTACATTATAAAGGGAACCATTGTGTAAAATTTCAAAATAAATACCTATAGCTACTTTAATTAATAAAAGTACCTACGCTTAATAATTTGTAATTTGAACGAATATTTAAACACTACCAAAACAACTAATACGTGGTCCTAACTTTAGCTACCTTACACTTAAAATCTAAGTGACTATTTAAACTAAAATATTCTTATAGAATTATAACCAGAAATATATACAACTCACAACAAAAAAGAAATGAAAATAAAGCTGAAACGCCTGTGCAATACTATCTACCTATACCTACTTCACTTAAAAATAAATACTTATAACTACTTTAATTAATAAAAGTACCTACGCTTAATAATTTTTAATTTGAACGAATATTTAAACACTACCAAAACAACTCATACCTATTTTACAAAATAACAACAAAAGAAATTCAAATAAACTATTTAAAGACTAAAAGTCGCGCTGATAAGCACGGTTTCTCAATATCAATTATTGTCTGTCAATAAGGTTGAACGCTCTAAACGCATCAACAGCCAAATATTGAATGAAGCTCGCTCTCGGACTCGGACCTCCCCCCGCCTTTTTATACCCTACCGGGCTACCGCCGCCGCGACTCGTGTCGAGCGCGGCAACCGTTACACAAAAATAATCCTTATACCTAGCATGAATCAGTATTCACGATTGCGATGCGCGATGGCTTATTTCATGTATATGTTTGGTGTTTCTATACCGATTTCTATGATTCTTTTTTTATTGAATAGGTAATAATGTTAACTTTTTTAAATTAGGGATGAGTGAGAGTATTATAAACGTAAGAGTAAACAAATATAATCAGAATGCTCCGAACTGCCAAGCTATCAGGAGTTACACGTGTTATTGTGAGTCAACCATAAAAGATAGACATATGCTGTTGCGGGATATTTTTTAGACAATTTTATGTAGAATATTTCCGTCATACATGATTTCTATGTAACTTTAACCATTACGGTTGCACACGCGACGGAAGCTTAAAAAATGGAGTAACTTCTCCCGTTTTCCCAACATTTCCCTTCACTACTCTGCTCCTATTGATTGTAGCGTGATGTAAAGTATACTATAACCTGCCCAGGAGTATGAAGAATAATTGTACCAAGTTTCGTTAAAATCCGTCCAGTAGTTTTTGTTTCTATAAGGAACATACAGACCGACAGACAGACAGACAGACAGAGAGACAGACAAAAATTTTACTGATTGCATTTTTGGCATCAGTATCGATCACTTATCACCCCCTGATAGTTATTTTGAAAATATATTTCATGTACAGAATTGACCTCTCTACAGATTTATTATAAGTATAGAAAAGTACCTACGCTTAATAATTTTTAATTTGAACGAATATTTAAACACTACCAAAACAACTCATACCTATTTTACAAAATAACAACAAAAGAAATTCAAATAAACTATTTAAAGACTAAAAGTCGCGCTGATAAGCACGGTTTCTCAATATCAATTATTGTCTGTCAATAAGGTTGAACGCTCTGAACGCATCAACAGCCAAATATTGAATGAAGCTCGCTCTCGGACTCGGACCTCCCCCCGCCTTTTTATACCCTACCGGGCTACCGCCGCCGCGACCCGTGTCGAGCGCGGCAACCGTTACACAAAAATAATCCTTATAGCATGAATCAGTATTCACGATGGCGATGCGCGATGGCTTATTTCATGTATATGTTTGGTGTTTCTATACCGATTTCTATGATTCTTTTTTTATTGAATAGGTAATAATGTTAACTATTTTAAATTAGGGATGAGTGAGAGTATTATAAACGTAAGAGTAAACAAATATAATCAGAATGCTCCGAACTGCCAAGCTATCAGGAGTTACACGTGTTATTGTGAGTCAACCATAAAAGACAGACATATGCTGTTGCGGGTTATTTTTTAGACAATTTTATGTAGAATATTTCCGTCATACATGATTTCTATGTAACTTTAACCATTACGGTTGCACACGCGACGGAAGCTTAAAAAATGGAGTAACTTCTCCCGCTTTCCCAACATTTCCCTTCACTACTCTGCTCCTATTGATTGTAGCGTGATGAAAAGTATACTATAACCTGCCCAGGAGTATGAAGAATAATTGTACCAAGTTTCGTTAAAATCCGTCCAGTAGTTTTTGTTTCTATAAGGAACATACAGACCGACAGACAGACAGACAGACAAAAATTTTACTGATTGCATTTTTGGCATCAGTATCGATCACTAATCACCCCCTGATAGTTATTTTGAAAATATATTTCATGTACAGAATTGACCTCTCTACAGATTTATTATAAGTATAGAAAAGTACCTACGCTTAATAATTTTTAATTTGAACGAATATTTAAACACTACCAAAACAACTCATACCTATTTTACAAAATAACAACAAAAGAAATTCAAATAAACTATTTAAAGACTAAAAGTCGCGCTGATAAGCACGGTTTCTCAATATCAATTATTGTCTGTCAATAAGGTTGAACGCTCTGAACGCATCAACAGCCAAATATTGAATGAAGCTCGCTCTCGGACTCGGACCTCCCCCCGCCTTTTTATACCCTACCGGGCTACCGCCGCCGCGACCCGTGTCGAGCGCGGCAACCGTTACACAAAAATAATCCTTATAGCATGAATCAGTATTCACGATGGCGATGCGCGATGGCTTATTTCATGTATATGTTTGGTGTTTCTATACCGATTTCTATGATTCTTTTTTTATTGAATAGGTAATAATGTTAACTATTTTAAATTAGGGATGAGTGAGAGTATTATAAACGTAAGAGTAAACAAATATAATCAGAATGCTCCGAACTGCCAAGCTATCAGGAGTTACACGTGTTATTGTGAGTCAACCATAAAAGACAGACATATGCTGTTGCGGGTTATTTTTTAGACAATTTTATGTAGAATATTTCCGTCATACATGATTTCTATGTAACTTTAACCATTACGGTTGCACACGCGACGGAAGCTTAAAAAATGGAGTAACTTCTCCCGCTTTCCCAACATTTCCCTTCACTACTCTGCTCCTATTGATTGTAGCGTGATGAAAAGTATACTATAACCTGCCCAGGAGTATGAAGAATAATTGTACCAAGTTTCGTTAAAATCCGTCCAGTAGTTTTTGTTTCTATAAGGAACATACAGACCGACAGACAGACAGACAGACAAAAATTTTACTGATTGCATTTTTGGCATCAGTATCGATCACTAATCACCCCCTGATAGTTATTTTGAAAATATATTTCATGTACAGAATTGACCTCTCTACAGATTTATTATAAGTATAGACTAGCTGCGCCCCGCGGTTTTACCCGCGTAAATGTCGATCCCGTGGGAATATCGGGATAAAAACTATCCTTTGTCCTTTTCCGGGACTCAAACTATCTCTATACCAAATTTCATCTAAACCGGTTCAGTGGTTTAGGCGTGAAGAAGTAACAAACATATAAACACACACACACACACTCACAAACTTTCGCCTTTATAATATTAGTGTGATTAGTGTGATAAAATGGGCTTGTTTTTAACTTTTCCGTTAGTTTTGGCGTAAGGTTGCAGTCGGGTTTTTTAATTTTTTTAATTACTTTTTTTAAGACAAACCTTTTCATAATACTTTTTTGCCGGGCTTGCTAATCATGGTAATTTTTATAACATTTTTGTGCAACCGCTCGGAGCCCTCAATTTTGCCACTCTGAGCATTTGACCGACGTGCCCCCCTTAGAACCGCTACTTCGTCCGTGTGACATGTTCCCCGACCCACCCCGCGTTGCATTTCTTCGCCCGTCCGCGCTACCTACTCGTATAACTTCGTTTTTCTGTTTGCTCGGCTCCTAGGGGTCCTAGCGTGATGTTAATTAGCCTCCTTCAAGAATTGGGCTATAAAATGCAAAAATAACTTTTCAAAGCCAGTTGGCTTTGAAAAGTTCTTTTTGCAGTAGTTCCAGAGATTAGCGCGATAAACTCTTCAGTTTTATTGTTAGTAGGTAAGTATATAGATTGTGCAGGCATTTCGTTTCACACCATGAACTTTAAGACGAAGATGACAGCGACGGCATAAAAACACAAAGGGTAATTGACTTCAAGAGATAATTACGTGAATCGCGCGAATAATAGCCAGCTTTACTAACTATATAATGTAAAATACTTGTTCAATGGTAATTTTACAAATTATAACCGTCACACGAAAGCTATAACAATGGCGTTCGGCAAAATGAATAAGAGTTTGTTGATTAGTAGGTAGAGATAAGCAGCATGGATGGCGTGGATTCTGGTACCTACATGGTGATTACCTATATCTGGGTACTTATCTACGTCACATCTCATGGGGCGTGTGTGTGTGTATGTATGACTGAAACGTGCGCACGCGCTTCGCCACGTGATTGTTTGTTTCTGTGTGTTTACATACAACATTTGATGTGTTTTTAACAACATTGATGCAGAGATAAGTCGTTGACATAGCTTGACCTTAGTTCAAAGATGATGATATGGTGAGTCATAGATCTAATGTGTTCAGTATTTTAATGACTTATACATATAATAGTTACGTGAACTGACTGCCATCACTTATCATGTAGGTAAGTCCTAAATCAGCCTCATATTATTGTTTGACTACCGAGTCGTCCGCAAACATCAACTTTGTCTCCCTATAATGAAGTATGCTACAATAAAGGGCCCAATTGAGGAAAATTTATATTCATCACGTTCGGTGATCAGTATCACAGTTTATGGGAGTCTGAGTAAAACAAAAAAAAGTCCTGGTATCTCGAGTTACCATCACAGAAAAGTTTTTATGCAAGAAAGCAGAATAATGTGATGTAATGAATCGATTTGTCGCAGTCGTCAACTTCAAAGAAAATCGAATAGAAATAACGTTAAATATGATTCACGAAAATTGGGTGGAAATACTCTTTTACGCTGTAAACAAGACGTTTTTGCGGCAAAAGAGCGAGTGGTCGCGTCATACGGTCATGGTTATATTGAATTTTGAAATGCTTTTATTTAAGTAGATACGACAAATTTCTTTTGTTGGCCAAGAAGGCATGTTTTATAATTCGTTTTATAATTCGTTTTAATTCAATACGCCTAAACATAAGATTGTCTTTAAAAGAGCGCTCTTAGCGATAAGACCGCCCATTGTGTCACCCTTTGTAAAATTTCTATATTTATGTCTGTAATTTATGTGGTGTAGGTACCTACATAATAAAGAGTAACTATTCTGTTCTATTCTACGTAATTTTTTTTTGCTTACTTGTTTAAGGAAAGATAATAAGTGGTCTTCAAACAACTATATTGTGTGGGGAAACCCAAACAAACAGATTAGCGTACTTATTAAAAAAATATCTTATTCTAATTGGCATGGTGCCCTCCAACTTAAAATGCAGTATTTCTAAATTTACCCACTTTGATAAGATGTTGTGAAACAGGATACAAGCTAGTTATGCATGCTGTATCGACCCCTAATATTATAAGTTCGTGTTAGTTGTTACGCGCCTTGGGCGGCCGGAGCTGACACAGCATTCGCGGTAGCGCCGGGATGTTATGGCTAGACGCCCGGCGACACACATCCGTAGAGATAAGAACCTAGGCTAAGAACAATGTATTAGATTGAGTAAGCGCGCCATTTTAGTCTTGAATAAAACATCATCGCGACAAGACTCCTGTCGTTTCCTTTTAAAAAACCTTCGGCAGTGCCTCCGGGAGTTAACTGGCGCAGCCGGTAGGATATCCGCTGTCTAAACGCTGTGTTCGAGTACACAAAAATCGGTCTCGCGCGCGGCTTCGGGTATCCTCGAACCAAATAAATAAGTTACCACGTCTGGCGCCGAAGGTTCCTGTCCACGGCACGAGCAGCTCTACGGGAAGGCATGGGATCGAGCAGACTGTAAGTAGACCTTTTTACTATCCTGTCTCGTCCTTGTTATTTCCTGTGTTGCTCCTGTAGGACTTATTACGTAACTTCCAAACTAAAATCGTTGAAAGTTATTTGACTTCTGCACAAAATTGGCAGGCCTATTTTTAAGTATAATTTTATAAAATAAAGTGTTTAAGTAAACTAATCTGATTAAATTGTTGATTAAAATGCCGGATCAAATTGGGGGAGCTGTCCAAATGATCCCTAAAGATATTTTAAGTTTAATTCCTAAGTTTGATGGTGACACAAATATATTAAATTTGTTTATAAAGAAAAGTGAATATATTTTAAGAAATTTTAACGGCCCTAATAATGCTGTTCAGACAACTTATAATTTCCATGCTATAACTAGTAGATTGTGTGGCAGAGCAGCGGCTCTATTAAGTGAAAGAGAGGATATAAGCACATGGGACCAACTAAAATTTATTTTTATTCAACATTTTGGTGACCCCAGATCAGAGGACTGCGTGGCTATTGAGCTAGAAAATTTAAAAATTAAATCTAATGAAGCTTATCTGGAATTCTGTAACAGAATTCAGCAAATACGCAGCACTCTGATCTCCAAGGTCAATTTACTCGCTAGTGAGGAAATGAAAGCAGCAAAAATGGTGATTTACAATAACTTGTCTCTTAACGTGTTTTTATATAATCTGCCAGAGGATTTAATTAGAATCGTAAGACTCAAAAATTGTACAAGCTTAGAAAGTGCACTTAGCGTCGTCATGGAAGAGGTCAATTTTCAATTTCAGTATAACGCAAAAAATAAAAGTAATACAAAAACAGCCCAGCCTCTTCCGAATACTAACCTTCAGGGTTTTAAATTCCAGCCTCCAATTAAACCTAATGTTCCAGCTGTAAATAATTTCGGTTATCCGGTTAACCAAAATTTTAAGTTTGGAGTTCCGCATCCGCCCCAAAATAATTTTAGGTCGGGTTTTAATAACAACTCTAGATTTGGTATACCAAACCAAACGTATCCCAAACCGGGTATGCAACAGCCTCGAGGCTATACACCAGTGTACATCTCAGGCGGCCCGCCGAACCAGAACAATTTTAAATTCGGTAACGGACCTCAACAAGGATTTAGACCTCAACTTAATAACGCACAGAATAGACCCAATTTTAATCCACCAAACCCGCAATTCAAATTCGGTATACCGCCGCAATATCAACCACAACGTAATTTATCCCAGCCACAAGACGCTGATGTATCTATGCGCACTGTCCGTCCCCTTAGAAATAATATGATTACAAATAACCCCGATGATGAGAATACGCTTTACTTTTATAATAATAATAATGAAACGCCTGTAGTCCAAGACCTGGATTTCCAACCTGACTACGTAAACTGTGAAAATAATATACACCTTACTGATAGTTACGAACACACCGCCTATGACAATAATTTCTACTTCGAAAATGTGGAGCCTGTTTCCAACGAGACTACAAACCAAGAAGAATACGTAAATTTTCCTATGATAGCCTCGGGAAACGACCGACCGAGGTAATCAATTTAAATTGCAATAGTATAAATCGATTACCACACATCTATATTCCGGAAATTAATGCCCGCCTAATGATTGATACTGGAAGTACAAGAAGCTTTATTAGCCCAGGAAAAGCCGATCAATACTTTTCTGCCTATAAATATTACGAACCATTCGAAGTTATTAGTACACATGCACGTAGCTCACACGACCAAGTTATATACATACCCTTATTGAAAACCTTCAAAAGCTTCCTCAAACACAAGTTCTATGTCTACGATGTCGATAGCCGATACGACGGATTAATAGGTTCGGATCTATTAAAAATGTTAGATGCAACAATAGACATGAAGACGCAAATTTTAAAAACACGAGATACAGAAATACCTATAGTATACAGCCTCACATGTGAAATCACTTTAGACCCTCGAACTGAAACAATAGTAAAAGTACCAACTGATCTAAATAACGGTGATGCAATCATTGACTTTAAAAATTTCGGTAATGACGTACGTATGCCTAGCGCTATAGTCACATGCATAGATTATTCTGCGACAACCGTTATTCAAAATGCTTCACAAAATAGCGTGACTATTACGTTTACTAAGCCTCTGACTACAACTAAACTTAATGACACTAATACCTGTGAAATAAACGTAACATCGGATGAGTTACTGAATAACTATGAAGTTGATGAATTACTGAAACAAAACTTAGCTAAATTACGATTAGATCACACTAACTTAGAAGAACGCGAGGCTATAGAAAAACTTTGTTTTGAATATAGAGATATATTTTATTGCGAACATCTTCCCTTAACATTCACAAACCAAGTAAAGCACCAAATCCGGACTACAAACGAAGAGCCTATTTTTATTAGACCTTACCGACATCCACCGTCACAAAACGCTGAAATACAAAAACAAGTTGATAAATTATTACATGATAATGTAATTCAAGAATCATTTTCGCCATGGAGTGCCCCCGTGCACCTAGTCCCAAAAAAGGTGGATGCTTCGGGTGAGCGTAAATTCAGAATGGTTGTAGACTATCGACGTTTAAATGACAAAACGACCGACGACAAGTACCCCTTACCGAATATTAATGACTTGTTTGACAAACTAGGAAAGTCATCTTACTTTAGTACACTAGACCTCGCTAGTGGTTATCACCAGATAGAGATAGAGAAACAAGACAGACACAAAACCGCGTTTACAACCCCGTCAGGACACTTTGAGTTTACCCGCATGCCATTTGGGCTTAAAACCGCACCTGCAACTTTTCAACGCGCAATGGATAACGTGCTAAGAGGTTTGCAAGGTATCCATTGCCTCGTTTATTTGGACGATATAATAATATATTCGAATAGTTTACAAGAACACATTGAAAAGTTAAGAAAGATATTCGACCGCCTTAGACAAAACAACCTCAAAGTGACACTAGACAAATGTGAGTTTCTGAGAAAGGAGGTACTTTACTTGGGACACAAGATTACTGAACATGGCCTAGAACCTAACGATGACAAAATCAGAGCAGTACTTAACTTCCCCCTTCCCCGCACACCCACCGAAATCAAAAGTTTCCTTGGCCTGGTTGGCTATTATCGAAAATTTATAAAGGATTTTTCTAAAATCACACAACCTCTTACTTCATGCCTGAAAAAGAAAAATAAAATAGAAATTACTCAACCATATATCGATGCTTTCCAAAGGTGCAAAGAACTACTAGTCAACGCTCCTATACTACAATTCCCTGATTTTTCAAAGCCTTTTATCCTAACTACAGACGCGTCAAATTACGCCGTAGGTGCTGTCCTTTCACAAGGAATTATTGGGAATGAAAAACCCATTGCATACGCCAGCAGGACATTAAATGAGGCGGAAACACGGTATAGTACTGTAGAAAAGGAATTGCTAGCCATAGTGTGGGCAGCAAAACACTTCCGTCCATACTTGTACGGACGCAAATTCACAATATACACCGATCACCGACCGTTAGCGTGGCTTGATTCAATCAAAGAGCCGAATAGTAAGCTAACTAGGTGGAAACTAAGGTTAGCCGAATTTGATTTCGATATAAAATACAAGCAAGGTAGTCAGAATAGCAACGCAGACGCCCTGTCTCGGATAAAATTAAATGTACTTACCAATCAAGATAATAACACATCCTTACAGGGTAACGTAGGTGATACTGAAAGACCTGATAGTCCAATATCAATATCGGACTCTTCAGAAACATTGACTGCCCCGTCACCTTCAGACATTATGTCATCTTACCCAGTCCGAGCATCTTCCTCCAGCACCCTCACAGCAGACTCATTACCTGAAACAATACACTCAGCACAAGATATCGATACAAACGGCATCCCTATCCTATATGAAGCTGTAGACACGAAGCCCCATCAAGTTCTTGTCTTTACCTGGAACAGAAATCAATTATCAGTAAAAGATTTATCACGTGATAAACAAAAAATTTTCGAGATACACTTACCTGTAGATAATCCACACTTAGTAAAACAATTCCTTCTAGAATACATACAACCTAAAATAAAATATTTCTTTTATTTTGAGGATCAAATACACCGTAACCAGTTTACAGACGCTGTTATTAAACTGTTTAAAAAAGATACTGTTAAAATTTACGAATGCACAAAAAGAATTATATATGTAGAGGACGAAGACGAACAACGTTCAGTCGTACTTACCTACCATCAAGGTAAAACCAGCCATCGCGGTATCAAGGAAACTCTCATGAAAATAAAGCGAAACTACTTTTGGAAAAATATGGACGTAACTGTCGCCACGGTAATAAATTCATGTGAAACCTGTAAAAAACTAAAATACGATCGTAAACCCTTGAAACCAGTATTACAGTTAACACAAACACAAACAAAACCCTTTGCTGAAATATTCATAGATCTTTTCTCAGTAGAAGGGAAATACTTTTTGACGATAATAGACGCTTTTAGTAAATTAGGACAGGCTTTCATACTCTCAAACCGATCCACTCCCGAAGTAGTCCGTGCATTAATTAAATTTTTCTCGTTCTATGGCGTACCAAACCGGATAAGTGCCGATCCTGGAACCGAATTCAACAATACCTTGCTTAAAGAAACACTTCAATTTTATAAAATCGATCTACACATAGGTACAGCACATAACCCTAATTCTATGGGTTTAATAGAACGCTTCCACTCAACCATCTTAGAAATATATCGTATCGCAAAATATGAGCGCCTAATTACTGATGCTGCCGACGTAATGACGTACGCGATTATGTCCTACAATCAAACTATACATTCGACAACAGGTCTTACGCCCTTTGAAGTTGTTTTTGGACACACCGATTCGAATAGCACCTTCGCAGTAAACTTTAATAAACAATATACGCAACAATTAGTTAACGATCACATGAAGCGAACTAAGTATCTCTACCAATACTTAACGGATAAAATAATAGCAAACAAAGAAAAGGTCAAAGAAAAGCGTGGTGGTGAAACATCGTTCGATATACAAGAAGGAGACACCGTATTCATAAAAGGAGTGAACATTAGACGAAGTAAAGACAAACCTCGTTTTCAAAAAGCACAAGTATCAGGCGAAATCGTTAGGAACATTTGCCCTGTTAAAATAAATAATCGTGACACAAAAGTGACACTTAAGGACATTAAACGACCTCCACAGGTTCCTCCTCGTGCTCCTGGCCCTGACCTCCAGGATACACACCCTTCAACTTCAAAGGATAGATAAGAACCCTGGCGTATTGATTCTGAAACAAGGTCAAGCTAGCGTAAGTTACAATAAGTGGACTATTATTAAGATTTTAGATTTAAGTTCGATTCACGAGGATTTAGAATTTAATATTAAAAGGTATGTAAACTTTAATGAATATATACAGAAACATTTGGGAAATGAAACCTCGAATTATCAGCTGTTTGATGCAAAACTCCAAACGGATTACGTTATGAACAGTAGCATAGAAAAATTTAAGCAGTTAGCCCCATCGATGAGGATTAAACGTGGAATTCTAAACCCTCTAGGATCTATTATTAAGATTATTACCGGTAACCTAGACAATGACGACGCTAGCAGATATGATAATATGATTGATAATATAAAAACACGTCAGGATGCATTAGCAAACAAGGTAACGCTAATAACTGAAATTTCCAAAGCTTTAGTTAAAATAACGAACTCTACTAAAAATAATTTCATTCAAATTGAAGAAGAAATTTGGGAAGTGACAAAATTAATTAATCAGACTAGCATTAACATTGCCATACATAACTTTGTAAATATCTATAATCTATTTTTACACAATTTCCAACTATTGTACAGCCGACTGAATGAGATTGAAATTTCTGTCACATTCAGTAAATTAAAAATATTACACCAGTCTCTGATAAAGTCTGACGAATTGTTCAAATCATTAAAATTCATAGAAAAATCTAATAAACTTATGTACCGAGTAAGCTATGATAACTTAGTTAAACTGGAACAGTGTATTGAAATAAAAGCTTATTCGAAGAGAAGTCAAATAACGTTCATATTAGAAATACCTTTAATTAAAGATGAAATATATACTTACTACAGAGCAATCCCCATACCTATTACCAATCATTTTAACCAGACCACAATCATTATTCCCAAATACCCCTACCTCTTAGTAAAAGGGTCCGAAATAGTCTCGCTCTCCCAGCCTTGCAACGAACTCTACGAGGCGAAGTTCCTGTGCTACGAGGACGAGTCCCAGCTGCCAATGGAAGACACCTGCATAACCGCATTAATGGGATTCTCCCATAACACAAGCTCCTGTTATCCTGTACCAGTTGAAATTCACACTCTTAAAATACAACCTGTGGGGAAAAGGCGTTGGATTATCTATAGTAGAGCCAAAAGTATACTATCAGAAATCTGCAATAACGAGATAACAAAAGAAGAAATAAAAGGTACTTACTCTCTTACCTTGGATGGACACTGCGATGTCAAGATTGGTAGAGTTACCCTAAAATCTAATCATACTACAAGTAATATCGGCTCTTCGAAACTACCAATTGTCAATCTCCCTGATGTAACACCCATCGAGCCACATCTGCAAAGCAAGCCTATCAATTTGGAGACTAGTGATTTAACAAATCTGCAACACCTAAATAACTTATTGGAAGTTAGTAAAAGTGAAGTGAAAATCGACAGTGAAAAGCCAATTAACGTGAAAAGTGTTAGCGTCGGCACTCTAGTGTTATATTTTATTATAGTTTTAAGCATTTCTGTATTCATAGCTTGTAAGTACAAAAAAACCTTAAAAGAACGTTTATCCCGAAATGATCGGAGTGACAATAATCATCCCAATGATAATCATCCCTCCGATAATTTCGAACTTATGGGGGGAGGAGTTATGCATGCTGTATCGACCCCTAATATTATAAGTTCGTGTTAGTTGTTACGCGCCTTGGGCGGCCGGAGCTGACACAGCATTCGCGGTAGCGCCGGGATGTTATGGCTAGACGCCCGGCGACACACATCCGTAGAGATAAGAACCTAGGCTAAGAACAATGTATTAGATTGAGTAAGCGCGCCATTTTAGTCTTGAATAAAACATCATCGCGACAAGACTCCTGTCGTTTCCTTTTAAAAAACCTTCGGCAGTGCCTCCGGGAGTTAACTAGCTAGTAGGCTACTTTCCCTTCTATAATAACAAACACAGCATATTGTGCATAAGTAGATGTGAGCATATTCATGATGGCGGATAGCGGTCAGCTGTTGGAAAGTGCGTCTGAGCGGTCTCGCGACAAACGGAGCGTGGCGCTGCAGTGTTCACGATCATCGGAGTAGCATGCATGGACGCATCCATACGGCCCTTTCACATCGTCGCAGGTATATGCCACCAATGTGTCACATATCAGAGAAATTGCGTAAAGTGAGGTTTTGAAACTGAAATGAGAAATAATAAAAAAGTAGCTGCAGGTATTTAGTTGGCTTTCAATTATGAAACCACTTGGGCTAGTACTACCGCTTATGCAGTGCTGTGTTCCACTACAACCAGACACAAATCATACATTTTTTTTTAATCGTTCTCAAAAGCACTTTAAGTATATAGCTTCTAGTCAAATCTCTCGACTCTCAGAAAATTATGTTACCTACAGATAATGTTTATGCCGATATATACCTAGGTAGGTATAAGTTATTTTCGTACCACGTTCTCACATTTTCCATTCATAAAGGACGATAGTAAGTTATGTCATTGTGGACTCCTGTGACAGTTTTCTGATATGGGTTGTGTGTGGGACAAACTTAACGTGACGGAATTCTTTTGAAAATAGACACATTTACCAAATCAAAATTAATGTAATGTTGACTGTCGTTCATCAAGAATTGGCTCTTTACGTCAGTCATGAGCGTGATATATCACTGAAAAATAATTATTTCAAAGACTAACAACGAATTATTGACTGCGTTGTTGGTCTAGTAGTCGCAGGGACGACTGCAGAACTTGGTCCTGGGTGCGATTCCGAGATAAGGCTGAAAATGTTACTAGGTTTTTCCATATCCATCCAAGAATTTTTCTGTAGCAGCTCAGAATCTGGAATTTGGCCCGGTTGATGGCAACAGGTTCATTTCCTCTTCTGTTACTGGGACTTAAACATAACTAGTCACAAGTGGGTGTACTTTGCTACGCCTCTACATAATTATCTCTTCGGCAAATGTAATTATAGGCGCGTTTTGTTACTTTTAATTAATGTCAAATGCGTTGCTGCCTGCCACCCGCTGCATATAATATTTATACCTGTGCGGCACGCAATCGATACTGTTCAAGTAGGTATTTGTGTCACGGCTGGTGCTCCAGTTCGCGCTGTCGACCACTGGGTCAGCCCGTTTGTATGGACCCTTATCTTGGCGCGCTGTTGCCAAACGGGGTAAGTAGAGCTCGTAGATAATAGACACCGTATAGTCTGTCTGTTGGGAGGAATGGCTCTCGTACGTCATGTTGCTAAGTGAATTGATTATGAATGATGATCAGGGTTCTCTGATATACAGGGTGTTACAGAAAGGGTATATCAATACAAACGGGTTGAAGAGTTTATCTGGTCTAGAATCTCTGTACAAAATTTCAGCTCAAAAGCATTAACTTTGAAAATGCTTAATATTTTTTTATTTCGACATCACGGCGCTGCACTGGCGCGCGGCGGCGTGATGTGCCTGTACTAGGCGCACAGACACACTACAGATAATGGATGATGACCCTCGTAGTGCGGTGACACGTTTGTTTTGATTTCAATTTAATAAACTATCGAAATAAAAAAATATTAAGGAATTTCAAAGTTACTGCTTTTTAGCTGAAATTTTGTACAGAGATTCTAGACCAGACACACTCTTCAACCCGTTTGTATTGATATACCCTTTCCGTAACACCCTGTATATCACGGTATACATCAATAGATATTTATGTGGATATACATTACAGGGTAACAAGGACATTGACGCGCCAACTGCTGCCATGAACTCAGTACATGATGTTGGACATGGACAATTATTGGAAAAAAAAAACCTGCAGTTTCCAACAAAAGTGCAATACCTACACGGTCATTTTAATTATAAGTTTCGGGGATTCAATCAACGAACTAATAAACCACATTTTTATTGAAATCCAAACCTTATGTCAAGCTCAAACTATGTGCGACTCAGTGCGATGGCTGACCAACACGGAGCGGTATCACACTGCACAATCCTAATTGAACTAATTCATAATATTGCATTGTTTGTAATTATTGTTCAGTTAATCGAGTTTGATGAAAATAAGCATGAATGTATTACGAGTACAAGGGATAAATTAATGTTAATGTTCCCGGGTTTGTGGTAAGTATATCATTGTTATTATTTACTTTTTGCAATAATATTGTTCTACATATTATTGGTGTGTGAGTTATCCGCAGTGATGGGTACCTATCACCAGGCTGTAATTCAATCATAATAAGGTTCAGTAATTATATATCAATTAGTGGAATAATATTCATTTATCCGGCCTGATGAGGATAATTGTCGTTTACCCAATTAATGTAAAAGGTTTCAATCATTTTGTACAAATCAGACAGCGGAAAACCTATTGATATTCCTTGCAAGTACTGATTATTTATCTCGTAAATAATTAAATCGAATCCTGAATATTTAACAGCTGAAGCACTTCACAGTACTGTACCTACGACCACTATGGAAGCGCAACTAAAAGCAAAACTCTAATCTATATCTATACTAATAATAAAGCTGAAGAGTTTGTTTGTTTGAACGCGGTAACCTCTTCTAAAAAATTCTTCTTGCATTTGATAGTCCAATCCTTGAGGTTGGTTATAGCGAACGAACAAGGTCCGTTGCGGCAAAGCTCCTACGGAGCCCGAAATCAGCTTGCGTGCCGCAAAGCCGAACACACCGGTGTACATCTCCCGCCTACACTACACCACTAAGGCGGAGGACATCGTGGAGTACGTGCGCCAGAAGACGAGGTACACGCCGAGGGTGCAGTTACTGGAGTCGCACCGCAACGTCAACTTCAAGGCGTTCGTGGTGCGCGTACCGAATTGTTATCTGCCCGTCGTCATGGACGAAAACTTCTGGCCGCAGGACGTGGTGTTCCGTCGCATCCGCGGACAAGTACCGGTGCGATGCGGTGGGCCGGGGGACGAGAAATTTCACGCGGACGAAGTCGTGGGCAGAATCTAGTTAGACGTTAATAATAAATGCAAAGGGCAAATGATGACGTGGTGTTGTTAGGTGGAGCACAGCCATAGATATCCGATGAGCACAGCCGTAACTGAATGGTTGCCGAGAGGTCTGTTACCCAGCAGTGGATGGAACAATCTAAATACATCTATAATACGGCACATGAATTGATTTTTGGAGACCCCGTCCTTGTCACAGGTGGTTATATTTGTGTCACCTGGCAACCTGAATTTGCAATATTAAATTAAACCTTATAACAATATTGATAGAGATGGAGTTAGCCTTGAAGTGCAGAGTTTTACTTTTAATACCTTAGATTTTACATGTGACTTGACGAAGCATATATTAGCTCGTCCCGTTCCTTGTCACAGGATGGCAAACTTTGTTGACCCCTTTGGCTCCCCATTAACATGCCAACGGTGATGATGATGACAGTAATGATGACATTAACTTTCATGTGCCCAAAATATTTGCATACACGCAAGATAAGGTGTGACACACGACATAACATAACATAATCAGCCTATAATGTTCCCACTGCTGGGACACAGGCCTCCTCTCAGTGAGAGGGAGTGGGCCGTAATCCACCACGCGGGCCCAGTACGGGTTGGCAGATGTCATATATCTTCGAATTTTTGGTTCTAGGACATTCCGGTTTCCTCACGATGATTACCTTAACGGTTTGAGAGCAGTGGTGTTGAAATAATTTACACAAAGCAAAGGGCCTGTCTGGATTCGAACCTACAACTCGTAAGTCGCGGCCGTTACTACTTGGCCACCACTGCTTACAAGTATATGTATACATCATACCAATCTTCATGTAAAGACACAAGTCCCTCACGTTCGTCAGAATGCGTCACTTGTCACTTCGCCGGCAGGACGAGGGTCCAGCTGATCGCAGATAGCGACACAATGCGCTACCTTTGATGAGGTACTGGGTAGTAAACACCGTAGACAATAGAACCTTTGTCACTTGCGTCTTCTATGTAGTATTTACCGCCAACCTCACAGTCCTTGATCAACAGATCATAAGTATTCGATATACTGCACCTGTTGAATAGCCTTCTTGTAAGAAGGAGTTACTTCATCACTGTAACTTCTTCTTGAAAATCGATCTTTTTCATAACCCGTCGAGTTTGAGTTGCAACCTTTCCTTGAAGTTTTTATTTTCTTCCAACCTTGTCTTATATATTTATTTATAATAAGGTCCCATTAAAATAGATGGGCAAACTTTTAGAAATCATTCAGGCCACCAAAGTATGGACGATGGTTAAAAAAATAGAAGAAAAACGTATTAGATACTTACAAGAAAAATAATCAGCTGACGAAAATACACTAATGTGCCGGCAATTTATTATTTTAGGTCAAAATAAAATCACTTTAATCAGTGTTTTATTTTTTGCTTGACTGATCCACTCTTTGGCCGTTCAAAAGTGCCTATAAATGGTTTAATTTAAATAAATGCTTTTAGTTTACTTTTGAAAAAGAAAATAATTCCGCAGTCTCTGGGTGCGGTGGTTATAAGCTGTACCTTATTAGATGTTGTACCTATTGTTCTGTTTATATGATTTAAGGACAGGACTGTTCGGGCTATGTTGCTGAGTATGTTACATGTCATCTCGCACCTAAATGTGTATTTTATTTTCATTCGCCGTATGTAATTCGTTTTTGTCTTTTCAGGAATTTATATGTAAATAAACTTTGAGATAAATTGACATGAGTTAAAAATAATACAATATGTTACAACACAAATTGTGTGAGAGAGTCTTCACGCCATTGTGTTACCTATAATCATGAGACACGCAAAATTATTATACATTTTCTAAAATGACAGCTCGAGTAAATTATAAGAATAATATTTTTTTCAGTTACTAGAAGATCCATAGTCGATTGTCCATCTAGGTAGCATCTATTTTGCAATTTAAGATGTTCGCTAACCAAGTCTATTTTCCAACGACTATGATTATTCTCCAATCTGCGTCATTGCCGTGTCCAGTTCAAAGACGTCAGCGGCCTATTAGGTAATTTGGTCTGATCGTTATTATCTAGGTTCGTTGTGTTCGGCCTAGACTCAATGATAGCCAAGGTGATTATCAAGGAATTACGTCAGTCTTCCCGGAAGCTCCCTTTTCAAGAGCCGTGAGATTAGCTTATCGGAATCAAGCGGTAGCCTCATTGCTGATGAAAGGCTTGGTGCACACGACGGCTGGTACATACTGGATATAACTAAAGTGATGATGATAATGATATAATGCTTGTGGATGTTTCAACAGTTCGCTTTAATGTGTCTTGAATTTTTAGGGTATTAAAGTTAGAAAAAGACTGGATATCGATTAATCAATACTTAGTTTAAAATTGCTGAGGCTTTCCTGCAGTTGGTATTAAATAGAGGCGACAACAGGTCGCGAAGGAGGACTGGAGGACACAGTAAGAATAAAATGTCTTTATGCATATTTCTAAATCCCGATATAGCACATAAGTCGAGTCCCTGTGCCATCCACCAGCTGTGTCGTATGCAGCAAGCCTTAGAGAATGTTCCCGAGGGAGCACAAACAGACCATTTACGACTTTTTGCGTAGTTGGTGAGCGGTACAATGACGCTTATCATTATTTTTATGTAAATGGTTACCCCATTTTTTATTTTATTTTAAATGTCTCAACCACGGGTCTCAACAGAACCACGAAGAACTAAGAGGCATTAACTATCATTTGTTGGGTGAACACTTGGACGGACGCATTCGCGTATTTTGTTTCTTCCATTACATACATACATGATTAAGGATATTATTAATTAATTTAAAAGATTTTTATAAATCTGATTATAATTTGTATGGCTAGGTATAGCTAGTAACTAATTTACCTATTATTTTTTAAATGTTATCTACTGTTCATCTAGTGGCGCCCACTGATTAAGTTTCATGTTTAATCTGCAGATAATGTAGTGGACTGCAACAACATTGCTTTTTAATTATTTAACTCTATGTTTAGTGTAGTATGTTGTAGCTGTTTATTATCCCTTAATAAATAAAATAACATAATTCTCGGTTAACTTTATCAAGATCGCGGGGGATTAGTGTCGTACCGACTGTTGAGTGTCGCAATAAGTTGCTGTTGAAATACTTTTCCTCTGCAAACATGCAGCATTTTATGAGCCCAGTTCCCGGGATTGAATAATGAAGGGAAGGATGTCGGTGTGCTAAGAATAGCTGCGCGGACGCACGCCGACGGCCGAATTGACAGGATCCTGCCACCGCGCTATTCCTGACCGCGTGGGACGGGCATACCTACTTGTACCACTATTTATTTTTTATTTACCAACAAATTCGGCCGTGGACTGAACGCTGACTGGGTACTTACAATAATACAAATTGATACTAAAACTGTCAACAAGCAATTTTATCCTGTCCGCCAGGCATGGCAAAGGATGATTGGTGATTTAGTGATCGTCACCCTCATTGCGTAAGGGAAGGCGCCCAAGAGCAACTTTTGTCTCTCACATCAAGTCTACGGGTTTGTATGTAAGTGCGTGCATGTAGCGGCGCGACAAAGACAGTACTTTCATACTTTTGCCTTTTGCATGTGCCGTCTGAAATACTAAGTTATTATCTTAAGTGACTTCTGCTGAAGCCAGTCATTACATCTCGAGACATTGCCCGCTGATCAGTTGTTGTTGTTCACGTGTGCCGCCGCCCGTGCGTGCACTACACGTGCAGTAGCGCGCAAATGATAGCCTGTTGAACAAATTACTGTCATTTTCTGAACGTTCTATGATCTTCCGGCACTTGAGTTGTTTAGATGAATCCTAAAAGTACGAGTACATAAATATTTGCAATTTTTTTAAGATTTGTTAGCTATCATAGTTGAAAACTAATATGTAAAGATGAGATGGCAATCTCACCCCATGTCAAAAAAGATTAAACCATTTCTACTTCTGGTCCGACCCTAACTGCCGATCCTAACTTATAGGAGAAAATGCTAGAACGATGGCAGAAGAACGTGGATGATAAGAACAATAGGTATGTCCACTATGACGTCAGTCTCCAGAACTTTCCATAGTAGAGCGACAAACAGTTTGATTCAATTGAGTCAAGTGCGGAGAGTGGCCGGAGTCCGGTCGGCCCCCTGCACCGCTGCACTGGGGACCTGATGGTCCAGCCCACTTATCTGTGGCATTGCTTCTTTTATAGACTCACGTACAGCACGTGCATGAGGCACATATATTTAATGACTCACATAAGTAATTACCTGTGAGAGGAACATTAGAGTCAGAGGGCAGCACTTATCATATTTTCTGGTTCCCCGATTACTTGAAGACGGCTAGACCGATTTGAAAAATTCTTTTTTTTTCCTATTATTATGTAGGTACTTACCTAAAGTTGGAGGTTGTAAATGCAAATACCTAGCTATATAGAGGTACTATGTTCATGATTCATGCATCAGAACGCGTCCAGTATATTCATGATGGCATCATACCTTTTATAAGTTCTTGGAAAGAATTTTAGTAATTGAAAGTAATTCACAAATTGGTTTGGATTTACATGGGATTTTCCTACTGCAAAGTAGGTAAATCGTACGAAGTTCTGTTTGTTTTGGCGTTTGATCGTCTTTTGTTTTGTCATGCCTTTGATGGCTGTGATTATGGAGATGCAGTGTACATAATCAGCCTGCAATGTCCCCACTGCTTGGACACAGGCCTCCTCTTAGTGAGAGGGAGTGGGCCGTAATCCACCATGCGAGCCCAGTGCGGGTTGGCAGATGTCACATGTCTTCGAATTTTTGGTTCTAGAACATGCCGGTTTTCTCACGATGTTTCCTTCACCGTTTTGTGAGCAGTGGTGATGAAATAATTTACACAAAGTAAAGCGCCTGTGTGGATTCGAACCTACGACCTACAACTCGTAAGTCGCGGCCGTTAGGTACCACTTGGCCACCACTGCTCTCAGATGCAGTGTAACTTTGAAAATATCAATGCAGTTGATATCAGCAGTGGACTACCGAAGCCATGATTTCATTTACCACTAACTCCTCATCAATTCAATGTATCACTGCTACAGCCGGTTTTCAGTCCAACCGGATGCGGTTTGACCTCCGTAACCTTAACATTACTCATCAATCTATATTCTAGATCAGCAGCAAACTATAAAACCCACAGTATTACCTACATTAAAATCAATATCAACAAGCTTTATACGATTAAATACTTGTACTGTATCCAACGCATAAAACTGACAGATCACAGGAGTCGCGGTGTGACGGACATAACAGTGACGTATGATACTAATTATAGCTGTTTTATAGTACTGCGCACGTGGCAGCGGCTAGCTTCAGTTCTGAGACTAGAGCAGGAGCCAGGAGCTAGGCGACAACTATATTTGACAAAGAGAATGAATTATTATCAACTAGCTTTTGCCTGCGGCTTCGTCCTTGGATGTCGGAAAATATCCCACGGGATCATACTACCGGAATTAAAACTACCCTATGTATTAGGTCCTTACATATGAAATTGGCGTTTTTCGTACTGGCCACTTTAATCACGAATTTCTCCTCTTTGGTAAGGAATTCCAAATTCAAATTTGTACAGCTATTTACTCATGTATTTGTGCTTCGATGACCGTCATTCATTTGTTTTTTTTCTTCTGTTTTTTCTGTTTGCGTCACTCATTTTACAAAATGGAAAATTTAAAATATCGCATTATTTACGAGTACGAGTTCCGCCGTGGCACTAGTGCTGCGGAAACGACTCGAAGGGTGAATGATGTGTATGGCGGTCATGTTGCAAAAGAAAACACAGTTCGTTTTTGGTTCCAACGTTTTCGTTCTGGAAATTTCGACCTGCAGAACAAGCCCCGTGGACGGCCTGAGACCCAAGTTGATAATGGAGAATTGAAGGCTATTGTGGAAGCGGACCCATCGCAAACCACGTCCGAGTTAGCTGCAGGCTTCGATGTTAGTGATAAAACTGTTTTAATTCACTTGAAGCAAATTGGGAAGATTAAAAAGCTTGAAAGGTGGGTACCTCACGAATTGACTGAAGCAAACCGGCAAACGCGCGTCGACTGCTGCGTTACATTACTGAACCGGCACAACAATGAAGGTATTTTAAACCGAATCATTACCTGTGATGAAAAATGGATTCTTTACGATAATCGGAAGCGCTCAGCGCAATGGTTGGATCCTGGCCAGCCAGCCAAATCCTGCCCCAAGCGAAAATTAACCCCAAAAAAGTTACTTGTAAGCGTTTGGTGGACTAGTGCCGGTATTGTTCATTACAGTTTTCTCAAATCTGGCCAGACTATTACAGCTGATGTCTATTGTCAGCAATTACAAACCATGATGGAAAGCTAGCGGCTAAACAACCAAGGCTGGTCAATCGCTCCACGCCACTGCTGCTTCACGAAAACGCCAGACCACACACTGCGCAACAGACGGCTACCAAATTAGAAGAGCTTGAATTGGAATGTCTTAGACATCCTCCGTACTCCCCGGACCTTGCTCCAACAGATTACCATTTTTTTCGCAATTTGGATAACTTTTTGCAAGGGAAAAAATTCAACTCCGATGGGGCAGTCCAAATCGCCTTCAAAGATTTTATTGATTCCCGTCCGACTGGTTTTTTTAGTAAAGGGATCAATGAACTACCTATAAGATGGCAAAAGTGCATTGAAAACAATGGTTCATACTTTGATTAATTAAATATATTATATTAAAAAATATTCGACTTTTTGTTCCTTCCATACAAAACGCCAATTTCATATGTAAGGACCTAATATTTATCCTGAATAACACTGTATTAATTCCGTAATACATTGCTTTCATATAACTCTATGGTTTACGCGGCGCACGCCAGTAAATCGTCTAACCCGCATTTTTTCTCAGTTATATTTCAGCCAATTTACAAAAAACCATAATGAATTCCTCATGAATCACACCGTCCATTAATGAAAACTGTATGGAAAATCCGTTCGGTGGTTTTTGAGTTTATTATAGACAGACAGACAGACGCGGCGGGGGGACTTTGTTTTATAATATGCAGTACTTAGATATTGTTTTTCCGTGACGAATTTCTTAAGATTCTGGAATTGTGCCCGGTTGATGGGAATGGGCTCGCTAGGACTTAAATATAACTGGAGAAATGTGACCTCTGACGGCTCTGACTAACCCTTAAGGGAAAACTGGCGTGATGTTGTGGTAGAATTCAACACGTAAACTACTTTTCCTGGAATATCTAAGAAAACTCTTGCCTCGCAAGTGTTACTGCATTACAAACGCACTAGCACTAACTAGGCCGCTTGATCAGTGCTGGTGTGGGCTGGTGATTCCAGTCTATGAGACCTGAGGGGCAATTCTCGTAATTTTAAGAACGTTCACAGTCTGATCTCAGTCTCAATCTGTCAAAATATACTTCTAATTTCCTTACATTTTGACAATTTTTTGACATTTGTTTGTCGCCGAGATGAGACTGCGACTAGATTTTGAACGTTTTAAATTACGAGAATTGGCCTTCTGGTTTCTATGCGTTGTTTTCCTTCACTGACAGTCAATGATGTCTACAATTAAAGTGTAAAGAAATGATACTGATACTGAATCATATCTTCGAATGTTCTAGAAGAAACATATGATTGTTTAGTTCCTGCAAATAACCATGTTTCAGAAGGAAGGAAGACGCTCATAATAATATTAGTTATAAATAATAGTACAAGCATAGAGTACAAGTATTATTAATTTCTGCTAATGGTTGAACGGACGAGGATAATTATTTGCAGTACATTAGCAGGGTCGTAAAGAAGCTTGTTAGCTGTAATAATACACACTTAATTGTAAATGTATCCATCAACTACAGAATGTTGTTTTTATAGAGATCATGTACTTAAGTGTTATTTTTCCTGTTAACGTGTTATAAATTATTAAAATATTATAATTAGTTCTACCCCATAACTTTGAAGGTAGAAGATCCAGGATATTATGTATTAGAATTCTGACACTTTCACCAACCAATAAGTTTATGGTATTAATGGTAGATGAAGCTGATTGAAGAATCGACCTGGATTGTGTTAGAAAGGTGATATGGCCAAGAAAGGAAGAGGAAACCATCAGATGGCGGCTGAAAATGGACCAAAAAGAATAATTGCGACAGTCACGCCACGGGATAAGGGCTGGAGGAAAAACATGTTGACCTTCTCACTAACATTTGTTCAACAAGTTAAAACCAAACGATCCAAGAAAATGAATCTACAGCTTAGCTTCTTAACTGCATCACCAGCTCAACTCCGCCATATTGAATGTCAAGGAGCACAGGTGGACTTGCGGTCGCTTCCGCCGCACGTGAGGACACGCCGAACGCACACATGCCCACATACCCTTACATATACACACGTGTGGGGGTGTGGGGGTGTGTGTGTGAGTGTTGTGATCACCTTAACCCTGTTACAGGTTACTGGACGAACGAATGAGGTCGTCGCATTTAAAACAGTTCGCGAATTGATGATTGGAGTTGACGAGGCGTGTGAGAGCAGCCGTGTCAGAAGGTGCAAAAGGAAAAGTGAGTTGCTAGCTTTCGTAGATCTTTTACTTTTAAGTGCAACTTTTCAAATTCAACGAATGGTTCATGAATGACGCATTTCATACATCGTTGATTTATTCCAATAAATCATGCGCAATCACATAAAAATAAAAGCGTTCTCACTTCAAATACTTAAATGTCTCGATCTAAAGGCAGAAAATGTACAGAAAAATATCTGAAAAAAGCTTTGCTCGTCTATGATTGAATGAAGAATCGTCTTGTCATCTATTTATTTAGTGGTAGTAGTTGAAAGTTTATTTTTAAGAATGAAAAGGCAATTTAAGAAACATCACGAATCAGTAAATTAAAACTAAGATAAATATTCGCATAGTACCTACATATCTTTGAAATCTCTGATGACCGCCAAATATGTATGTACACATCGAATACAAAGTGAAGGCTAAAAATAATATATCGTTGTATTTTCTTAAACTTGTTAAAAGTATTCTCGTGTCGGCAATCTTGCTGTTAATTTGATCGGGAATGTTGTGAAACAGAAAGTTACTAAGCCTGTGTTTAGTTATTTTCGAACAAAGTCGATTAGTTTTCCTTAAGTTTCCTCTGCATACATAAACATAGTTTGTGACATAATTTTTGAAAGTGCTATGATACTTTATTTGAATTATTGACTGAAGTAAGTTTAGCTTTGAAGCCCAAGCAAGGGTATCCGATTCTTTGTGTAGTCAAGTTTTTGAAAAGTTCTTGACTGTGATGAAATAAACTTTATACTATTTTAGGTATTTGTCTTTATAAATGGTTATTCTTGACTAACACAAATATAAGTAAATGCAACGAACCTTTTAGAAACATTTAACCTTATTTTTCATAATACTTAGTATGTCCCGAAAATCCAATAATTCGGGATCTTTCTGATAACTCTTGTTTTCGAGCTTCGTCTCTGAGTTCATTGACCTTTAGAGGTTAGTGACGCGTACCGGTCAAGAGGCCGACTTCGGGATAATCTGGAAAAATATCGAGATGACAATATTGTTTTCATAGGTTTTTGATTTTCATTGTGCTAATGGGAGCTATTTTACGATAATACAATGTAATATAAACCAGTATTTGTAAACACGCCCGTTTTAATTGACAGAACTGGAGGCCTAAAAAGGCCATTTTGGCAGAATCATAAAAGGATAACATTATGAATCATAATAAAAGTTGTAAAATGGTCACACACTGACAATTCATAATATTATTTGCGTACATTTTCATATCACGCAATTCATCTGTTTGACAGTATTTTGTATGGAGATTCGTAAAATGGTCCACAAAATATGAATTGCTTTAATGTCAAATAATATTATGAATTGTCAGTTTGTGACCATTTTACGACTTTTATTATGATTCATAATGTCATCATTTTATGATTCTGCCAAAGTGACCTTTTTAGGCCCCCAGTACTTACTAAAAGTAAGTGTAGTGTAATTGGAAAGAATATAACTAGACCACTTTAAATATAATTTTTCATAGGTTATGTAAGAATTCTATATACTATGGTCTTCTTCCAAAAACCGTATACGTAAGTGAAGTGAAGGATATCTCTTCAATTTCAACAAAGTGACAAAAGCGTCAATCCAAGAAAGGAGGGTCGTTAAGTGCTACGTATTACCTTTTTCACCGATTCGATTTATCCGAATAATTTGGCCTTTTTCTCACGCTTTATTTTTGGTCGGTCCTTGTGTGAGGGATAATGTGGATGGGAAGGGACTACCCTTCTACGTCGCACCAGTCTGAAGCTACCTTTATTACCTTAATTAGTAATAATACCTAATGCTTTATTTCCAAGGTTAAGTACCTCGGTTATGTCTGTATCTGATGGTTATTTATGTAGATGTCTGAAAGCAAACATGCTTCACGGAACGAGAACAAAAACTAGCCACGGTCACTATAAAGAATTGTACGTTTCTGGTCGAGAGTAATCGGTGATTCTCTTATAAAGGACAAGCGCTTATTGCTGTCTTTGTACATAAAATCTATGCATATAATAATTAACCACCAATATATTAACCATTCTCATTAAAATAAAAAAAAATCACTTTTTACCAAAAATAATTCACCCTTCCTTTTTGACAATTTTGGGTATTCAGCGTTCGTGTTGACATTTTATCTTGATCCTATGAATGCGAGGTGCGTTTTGAGGCCAAGGATCTATATTACGTGTTACTACTTACTTATAACTGCTACGACTTACCCATTCCTGCATAACTTATGTGTTTCCTTCGAAGCGTATTGACCTATTTGTTTATTTATAAGTACTTAAGAAAAAGTTGTATGTTTACCTTGTGAGTACTAAGATCAGCCTAGAACTGTCCCACTACACTATACTATACCTGTTCTTATAAAAGAAGGGACGATCATTGATAGATCGTTTGCTAACTGCGAGTTCGCGATTGCTGCGTGTTTCCTGATAATGTTCAGTGTTTTCCAAGATTTCTTTCGACTAGCTGTGTCCGCGACTTCATTCACGTGGATATTGGAAAACAATAATGTGTTTCTTTATTAATACTTTGTCTTATTCTAAAATAAAAGTAGCCTAAGTTACTCCCTATAGCATCAGCTATCTGCCAGTGATAGTCTCGTCAAAATCGTTTTAACCGTTTCGGAGATTAGCCTGAACAAACAGACAGACAAAAATTTAAAAAATAGTTTAACTACCGTATGTACTTTCATATGCATTTAGTAATAAGCTGTTATTTTGACATTACAAACAGACACTGTAGAATTTTATTTATACAAAAGTCGGAGTAGATTGTGACTTTTCCTAATTCATAAAAAATATTAATTAAAACTATTGCACAACATCAATCCGTAGCTTGTATTAGAAAGTGCATCTTTATACATCTGGACTACCACGACATTTTATGTTTATATTTGCCAAGTAAATATACATATTGAAAACAATTTGCAGAACATTTGTGTACATAAGACTTTCACTGCACAGTATATTACGCTGGTTCCTTGTGAATACAATGGAGTATCATACTGTTGTCGCCTGGAGCAATGTACTCATAAGTGTAATGGATTTCAAGATACATTATCAATAACGTGCCTTGAACACAAGGAACATTATTTGTAACCTACCTGACCGTACGTACACGTCCGTACGTTACGTATTGTGCGCCAGTAAAAGAGTTAGTAGTAGTAGTAGTTAGTAGCTTTATCTCTAAAACCGTAGGTATTGAATTATATTATAGTCAACCCACTTCCCGATACAAACATAATTCCCAGAGGCGCCGAGAGCGGAATTCTAGAAAAAAAGGATGCAGATTACGTTGATGACGAGATAGGGAAAACCATTAAATTTCACGCTCTATTTTTGTTTTAGACGGTGCCTCACATACCTATAGTGAAGTAGACCTAACCCTATACATGAAAATGGCAACACTTAACACCTGTCTTACAAACTGACGTGTTTTGTTACTGTATGAGATGAGATGAGACATTGTTCACGAAACGTGTCACAGCATGTGGTAGGCCGAAAATCGAAATAACGCCAACACGTCCTGAATTCCGGCATTTCACTACACTAGTATGTACAGTGTGCACATATCTAGCTCTACATTGTGGGTAGCAGCGGCTGGACAGTCCGCACAACGACCTGGCGACCATCAAAGTCCCGCTGGGAACAACACGCTAGCATCTTTGTTAACTTTCCAACCGAAGTTGGACTATTTCATTTGGGACCTCTAACTTGTTATGTCCGTACAAATACATATTTCTTCTTCAGATAAACCCGGGATCCTCTTTTGTGGGTAGTTGTACTAACGAACAGTGAAAGTCTATTTCCTAGAGATTGTGTTTACTGGTGTACATCCGGAGCCACAGCCTAAATATTTAATGACAGAACAACTGTCTACGGGACAAATTGGATAAAAGGTATTTTTGCCTTCTCGGTAAATAATGTAATATTCTAGATGAAATTCTAGTTTTTGTATTCGTTGTAAGATAAAATATGTAATAGTATCTATAGAAGAGAAAGACATTCAATATGATTTCAAATATGAATTCCTATATTTATTCATCCATACCTACATAGTATTGGCTCGTCAGGACAAAAGATATACCTCTCGATATAGATTCTCAAAGTCACTGCGAACACTCTCTATTCACGACGGAGGTTATTACTTTCCGTCCGATATTGTTTAAAAACAATATAATTTACTAGCGCTTGATGCATAAATTATTGAAATCGACATGTTTGTTTGTACAGCCCGTGAAAACACATCCGATCACGTCATCGCGTCACTCTTGATAAAACTGAACTCTAAAATAACTTGCATCGACATCATCACGTTATTTTTGAATCTTATGGGAAAAGAAAATATCTTAAAAGTTCAAGGAGAATTTTGGATAATCAGATTGGATCGTTCTCTCAAAATAATTAGATAGTACCTACAAATGAATGAATGCAGGAATGGGAGGAATAAATTAAGATGTCTCAAACGGGTTTATTAGCACTTTGTTTTCAGGTAATTTAACATTTGGCGCTGGCTTGTTTGTCTTAACTTAATGGAATAACAAGAGATATTAACTGTTTTGTTTCATCCGGAAACTGATTAAGAAACGTGTTTTCCTTCTAAAGGGGATATATAGCAGCAGTTTCCCGTACGCTAAAGATATTTACCATGCGGTCACGAGTCTTACTAACCACAAAAGTAGCTCCAGAATTCACAACTAGACATCATCAGACTATTGTTAGTTATCTACTGCAGTTGTCATTCTCCGAATGTTATTTAGAGAAAGGTGAAAAAATACTTTTAACTATTGTAGATAGTTAAGATTTTTAACTAGCAAAGGTGCCAAAGATAAAAAAACATAAACCTATAATCGTTAAAAGTTTGTTTTCAGTCGGCTACTAGTTTGTCCCTAAGTGGCTGAATCAGTAATAATACGAGCCCTGAGTGAGTGTTATCTGATCTTCACAATAATCCAACTATCGAACAAACAATCTACAATGTTTACATTTTATTACACTACTGTTTGTTGTCCCTAAGTAATAAATAAATAAATAAATAAATAAATAAACAATCTATGGACTTAAACTATTGCTAACTTCTAGGTAGTTAGTTGACTATGACTATCAGACGCATCTACCCTTGAAAAGGCTCAGGACACGAAAAATCTAGGACAGAAATGGCCAACTGACCCATATTTAAGTTAATTAACCGAAGATTAGGGTCTGACATTGACCCGACAATGTTTCACGAACGTAATTCTAATTACTCCGTATAAAAGTAATTATGATGACATAAATTGTATGATAAAATGGCCTCTGGTTTGCGTAACTGAAAATAATATGTAGATTAAAAAGGGACGAGGATATCATTATGGACCATCTCCGTTGAAGGATTAGGTTCATATACAACTAAGTAGGTGTACGAGTATGTATGTCCCTGAGCGCATTGAACAATTTTCATATTTCACTATTTTTGTTACATTATCTATAGAGCTTTGGTGGACCAGTGGTAACGGCACCGAATTTCGTGTCGGAGGTCGTGGGTTCGATCCCAAGTAGGCGCATTACTTTGTGTAATTTATTTAATTACCACTGCTCTCAAAACGATGAAGGAAAACATCGTGAAGAAACTAGAAATTCCAAGACATGTATCATGCATCAACCCGCACTGGGCTCACGTGGTGTATTATGGCCCATTCTCTCTCACAGAGGAGGCTTGTGTCCCAGCGGTAGGAACGCTATAGGCTGATTGTGCTTATGCACTATTTCTTATCCCAGTGTCAGATAAGAAACATAATTCAGAATTAGTATTTATATTCCTAACCAATAGGCCTTTGAGGCACTTTTCTGTTTAAAATAAAGTTGATAAAAATTCAAAACGCTGGATGTCAAATACACGTTTTAAATGACTTACCAAATGGAATTGCGAATGACTGCTTAGCTACTAAGTAAAGAGGAATAATTAAAAAAACCGATAGGTATGTATTCTTTTGGCAAATATTTGTTCCATACAAATTACTTCGACACTAGATAGTGCCGAGCTACTGAACGTCAGTATGTGTTGGTATGTCGTTGACAAAGGCAATATACAAAGTTTTATTATTAAAAAAGCTGTTTTTTTATAAAAAGTTAAAGAAATGGCGTCGTGCACTATCTTTTTTATTTGTTTTATGCCGTTAAACATTTCCAAGTACCTACACCAACCGGGGAACAAATACTTCTAAATAGCTTCGAAAAATCACGATTTTGCCCAAGTTATAACTAAGGCCACGTACACACCAGACGTTTCGTCAGCCGCTGACTGTGAGCGAGCTATACGCAAGGTTTTTACATGCATTTTCCACTTTTCGTTCATACCGAACTGACAATACGCTATTATGACTACATGTGTACACTAGGGCTCATAGTAAGCCGGCCCACAATCGGTGACTGACTATATGTCTAGTGTAAACATGGCCTAAGAGTTCCTCTAAACGAAATGACTTAGTTTCACTCATATTATGTTCACCCACTTACACCTACAGGACGCATTTATGACAGGTTAAGTTACAATTACCGTCGAAATGGCTCATCTAAGTACCTCGCGTTATTTCAACTAAATGACACATAAGTCTGTTGTGACTATTTCCAAGTTAATCTATGCCAAGAAGGACATTAAAATGAACCTTTACCTCTTTAATTGGCACTGGCAACATTTGAATGAAATTCTACGAAATAAACAGTGTTTTCGTTAATTATCTAAAAGGTTTTAATAATACAAGGTCAAATAAAGTTCTAACAAAGATATATAACACTTCATAACTTCTTTAAAAGTTCTGTAAAATCAGTACTGAAAATAATAGTTACAAATTGGTGACGATGGCATTGACCCAAATTCACAATATAGGTACAATTCAACATGTAATTAAAGCTTAATTTCGATCAGTTAAATAATAAGAACCGCTTGTATTTCAACACTTGGGCCGCGCAGGAGAGCTGTTCGTAACGGCAACTCCAGTCTGTCGTAGGCCCGCGCGCCGCCCGCCCGTGCTACGCCGCTACGAAGCTACGCCGTAGAGGCGCGTGTTTACACTTTGTGTAGCAAACTTCTCAAGTTTTCTTGGAGAAGGGTAAGTTATATTCGTAAAATATTAATAATTGGTCAAATGGTTTTCTTTTATTTATTAAAAAGTAGGTTTATTTTTGGTAATAATTAATTACCTAATCTAACTTTATAGTTTGTGTATTCATTCGATCTGTTCATAAATACTCGTTGGGTACATTATTTGTGAAGCGTAAACAGAATGTTTGCTGAGATTTCACGGTAATGAGTCGGAATATTACCGCGAGATTATTTGACAGCCTCGTTTAATAATCACGACACTGATTTTAATGAGCATTCTATGAAAATGAGCTATTAAAATGTAACATGTTCACACAATGGCACAGAATTTCGATGAATATTGCCTCTGTATTAAGTTAAATGAGAAATCCCCACTTCCAATCCGATTGTGTGTCATTTCATTATCTTAAAATATTAAGTAGAATTTTACCTTGTTTAACTTTTGTTAGTATTTTACTTTACTTTTGAATCGTGGTTTTTTAATTGTAAAGGTTTGTGGTTATCTGGTATTATATAACTGTATCGAATACAATCCTCATAACCTGCTACAGTTGTAGAGCGTAATAATAGCCCAGATCAGGATCCACTGGGATACATCGATGTACATTCATCATCATTCACAGCCTTTTGTCTCATAAAAAAGCCCTTTCGCATAAACCGCCCTCCGATTACGTCATTCTTCTCTGTTCTCTGCCAATCAGGCCTTCCCGACAATCCTAACTATGTCGTCGACACATCTTGCCATCGTCTTTCCTTAATGTTGTTATTGCGGTTTGTTAAACCATATTGAATATAATTGAATAAGTGGACGCAAAATTATAAGCATTATTCTTTCAATCCCAAAAGGCGTTAATATAAAGGGTTAGTATATAATACATGTTATATAATATGTACAATAGTACCCTCGTTTGTCCACATTGAACATAGTATCGAGCTCACTAACGAGCTACAATTGTGTTGGCTGCACAAACATGTTTGTTCCTCCGATGACGAACGTGTGTAAGTGATCAAATCATCAGTCCAACATAATTCAGTAATAGCACTACAATTTGCCTCTATGACGGTCGTAGTAGCGGTCATTGAGAGGCTGGTGGTTGGCGATGGAAATTTTCAGGCTTTGGGGGTATATCTTCAGTATGTCATGAGTATTATGATTGTATATTCTAGTTTGGTGTTCATGATTGGTATTGACTTGTTAGATTATCTAATACATTATATGATTGCTAGAATAAATAATTAAACGTGAGTAGTAATGTAATAAAACTACTCCCGACAAGAATGTATACACTTTACGCGTTTTATTTATTCAAGCTACAAAAATCAAGTTTTCGTTTTGTTAAATCATAAAATCTGAAAACAGAACATGTTCTGCTCGCAATTTATAAAAAAAAAACGTATTAAATCGAGTTATGTATCGGACACAAATAACCAAAAGCCTGTGGAAGGTTTCCATGAAATATCGGGTCGCGCCGGAACATTGTAAAATGGGGAGCTTTTGGGTTATCGGGTCGCGCCATAATATTGTAAAATTGGGAGCTTTTGGGTTATCGGGTTGTGCCGTAACATTGTAAAATGGGGAGCTTTTGGGTTATCGAGTCGCGCCGTAATATTGTAAAATGGGGAGCTTTTGGGTTATCAGGTCGCACCCGTAACATTGTAAAATGGGGAGCTTTTGGGTTATCGGGTCGTGCCGTAACATTGTAAAATGGGAAGCTTTTGGGTTATCGGGTCGCACCCGTAACATTGTAAAAAGGGGAGCTTTTGGGTTATCGGGTCGCACCCGTAACATTGTAAAATGGGGAGCTTTTGGGTTGGCACGCGATGCATGGCTGGCCGCACGGAGGTGTACAGTCTGCGGAAGTGACCATTTACGAGATAGTTGAATATAAATCTTCCCTTAAGCCTCATCAATTGCCAATAGATACCTAACATAGTTTTAAAAATTATAATCGCGACGTTTGGCAGATGAAGACATGTTCATGAATGCGGTTGAACTCGCAAGACAAGATTACCATTAACGTAATTCCTTAGCTGTCTCTGCTCTGCTCACTTCTATATTTTCGGTCAGCACACGACTCGTTCAACACAATTATGTCGCTTCCACGTTTCTCAGTCCTTGGAACTCTGTGTGACTACAATTTAATTGGAAGCGACAGCACAGTGCGCCGTGCGCTCACTTAGTCCCGCCCGCTCCCGAGTGCCGGCACTGCCGGTGCAGTGCAGCGGCAGCGGTGCTGTTCAACTGTTATGAGATTGCACCGCCGCCGCCGCCGGCCGCGACAATTACTTTGTCCCAAACTTTGTCTTTAGTTCTCTTTTGGAAACTGGATTTTAAGTGATATTACGGCTAGATAAATTGGGAAGTTTTGAACGTTCTGGGGCTAATTGGAATCCTAAGTATGTTAAAATAGTACAACACAGTACAGTTTTGCCGCGGATGTTCTTGTTCAGCTCAACGCGACAAAGGCTACTTGATGAGCTAGTACTTATAACTTTATGGTAAAGGTCATTAACCAGGTCTTCAGACAATAAAAAAACTGGCCAAGTTTGTGTCGGACCACGCACAATGAAAGGATCCGTTCAGTTCAGTTGGGATGAATTTATCCCAAAAACTTATAATTAAAAAACATTTTCTCCCATACATCGATATACGTCCCGGTCAATTCCCCAACTGCAAATGTAATTTTAGAATCTTATTTTTTTTTATCTGTTAAAACTACAAATTAACGATTTTTGAACTTTGTCCTTTACTTGTGTTATGAGACCTTGCTTCTTGCCAAATTTATGATTCTAGGTCAACGGGAAGTACCCTATATTTATTTGCGAGTATCAAAACATGTAACATAAATGGCCATATTTTTCGCTGTCATTCGTGGATCTTTGACAGTCGTTATGATGATGAAATGGGCGTATTTTTTATTGCGTTGACGTAGAAGCTTGATTTTTAGGGCTCCAAGGGACTGTAGACCTTCGCATTCAATTTGATACCTCCACGCGTTCCTGAGAAAAAGGGCCTTGAGATACTGACAGACAGACGGACACAGGGAAAACGAAGTGATCCTATAAGGATTCCTTTTTTATTTTGAGATACGGAACCCTAAAAATAGCTGTGCAGCAAAACGTACTGCGATAAACTGTTCAGGTAAAGACTTAAATAGTTAAATCTCCTCAAATTTTTCATAAAAGAGATTAACCGGTCAAGCAGCGCGTGTCGCCGATCGGTGACGAAACAATAGAAAGTCAATTGTGTCTCATTAGTGGAGCTTGACATATTAAAAGCCACTTCGGTCAACTTGATCTAGTTGAATTCAAATCACAATCAACCTAAAAATGCAACAAGAAAAGTTGTACGGAAGACCATAAATTACTTGTTTCAGTTTGGAGCGAATCTCAGCAGTTTGCGGGTGGTCGGTGAACAGTAATGGATGTGGCCAACTTTGCCAATATCTTCCGTCTGGCCGACACTTCGCACTGACGTAACTCTTGTCTCAAGGCTTAATTACTCGTCTCGAGTTTCACGTGCACTCGCCGAACTAAAAAGTGAAGCACTTTTCCTAATTCCAATTATAATGTTTATCGCTCCAAAGTGTTAACAATGTCAAAGTTGTTAAGAATAAAAAGCATGACAGTGATAATTATGTAAATCTGAATGATGCTTTCAATGAGGTTAATCAGTGAGATGATGATGTGAGATTAAAATACATCAGTTTTCCGCATCACTCGCATGGTCAGTGGTCACCTTTTCTACGTTTTATTCTCATTAAATAATGTCAGCAATTTTTCAATTTACCTGAGTAAATTGAAAGAACGATAATGTTTCTCAGAAAGTCTAGTCGTTTTATGCTGCGTGAATCAGGTTATGATGGCGGGAAGCGAGTCATCTGAATATTTCAGTGAAAACTTCAAGGAAGCGCGCAGAGCGACGGGTAATGAATTATTTAACTGTTGTAATGTATTTGTTACAGTTCTCAGTTCCATTGTTCATGTTCTATTATCCCCAGTGTTACTAATACTGTAATATATTTGAGAAAGTTGTACCTAAGCTTCGTGAGAGATTAAAAAAAGGTATTTATAGAGGTTACGGATGCCTGTACAGGCTACCGACCGTGATTTGTAAAGGGTGGCCCTCTTACAAAGCTTTATCCGTTAGTAATTTGAATGCTTCTATTCAACGAGTTTTGTACACCACGGCAGCCGTCGCGCGTCGGGTGTTACAATTTTGGCACAAAAAAGTTGTTCAATAAAACTTGTTCGTATTCAGTGAACAGACATCGACTGTGTGCTTTCCTGTGACGCAAATCAGTCCCCGACGTCCGCCTGTCGATTTCTTGATGAGTAGGTAAATAATGACTTTATGTCTGCTGGCCGTAGTTGTGCGTACTAGATTATGGACTAGGTCCCTTTTGTTCTGTTCGGGTGTATAAAGTACTCTGGCCAAGGTTTCTCACTATGAGAAAATCCTTCATGGTTTTTACTACAGCGATCTTTCAGTAATCCGAGATTAACACCTACAGCCTTTTTTTAGATGAATATATAAAGAGAACTCTTAAGAATTCTCGAGCACGAAACTAATACCTATATACAGTCATCAAGACTGTATAATGTTCAGCGTGACACGTGTCTGCCTCTCTACGTTTTAACCGACTTCAGTCATGCATTCAACGGGTATTTTATGTTACGGGCACAGCGATTTTAATTGTCTTTTAAACACACACCTGCTGGGCGTGAGAGCTCCTTTCAATTAGGTACTGGTCATTTTATTTACAGCGTATTTTATTTTTATTCAATCTTTACCGACAGTTTCCAAGGAGCGCCAATTAATTACTTTCCAGGCGAGTCTATTCATTAAATCTATTCGCTATCTGCTCGTAATTACGAGTTTGACTTTTCAAACAATTTTAACGATCACCTAATGACTGTTAAACATTGTTTAAAGGCTATGAAGTTTTTCGGAAGCAATCAGAGTGATTGGCTCGACTCCTGCTCGTTGGATAAGTTTGATATGATTGTTATTGATTGGTCTGTCGCTGACTTTCGGATTGATAGAAGTGGAGGCTGATTTATTTTTTTGGGTCAGCTTAATTATGTTCACCTTGATGTTCGCAATTGTAAGAGCAATATAAATGATCAAGAGCGATAAAATTTACAGCAATAAAAATTACCACGCTTCGTAGAAGGGATAAACCTAAAAAAATTGGTAGTTACCAAAGAAAAAATAATAGGAAATTATTATTTATGCTAGTTAGTTTTTGTTGTTATGAGCAGACATAATCAGGATGCTTTCGAAGCTGTCATCTTCACCCTTATCACGCACCAGTCGGCGGACACCCGGCTTTTATTTTCAATATATATCATCTATCTTATATAATATAAAAATGAAACCCGTTTTCCGTTGTCACGACATAACATGAAAACGGCTGGACCGATTTCGATGAAATTTGGTATAGAGATAGTTTGAGTCCCGGGAAAGGACATAGGATAGTTTTTATCCCGATATTCCCACGGGATCGACATTTACGCGGGTGAAACCGCGGGGCGCAGCTAGTTAAGAATAATTATGAAACAGTTCATTTGGTTGATGTAATTGGTATAAGCCGTTCTAGTTCGGGGATAAAAAAAAAAATAATTTCCAGTACAACAAAAACATAGAGTGCCTATTCTCTTTTGTTTCTCTACCTCTGTACAGAATACAAGTCGTGAACCTCGTAGGTGTGATATGTAAGTCGATACTCGTCTGATCCGCCGCCGGAGCCGCACAGCTTCAAGTTGGTGCTTCACGAGACTTGACCTTCGCCCCGGACCAGCACGTATTTAAAGAACTAGTTTCAGCTATGTAAGTGGAGTGAGGTAGGAGGTAGGGCTTTTGGATTATCTGTAGACGTGAAAAGGGATTAGAGAAATATTGTATAGGACAACAGCGGCGTGTGGTTGCCTAGGCTTTTGGATTATCTATTGAAGTGAAAGGGATTAGAGAAATATTGTGAAGGACAACAGCGATGTCCTATTTAAGGAAAATACCAAGTAAATTGTACAAGAGATTTTCACGAGGCTTTTTAGTTAGTTCAATATTCTCAATGTCAAAATAAGATTAAAAGTTTGCAGTCAAACTAAGAAAAGTATTTGATGGATAAACTTTATTTCACAATAAGAAATTATTACGAGTTTTTTTACATACGTTAGTATATAAGTTTCCCCTAACGAACTTTTGATGCGTCAAGTTATAGTTTGTCAAATCGTAACCAGCCCGTAAGTAAACCTTCACTAAAGATGTATAGTGAAGAAAAAGTAGGTAACCTATTATGAGTCCTCCAGGGCAGGTCCTTGATAAATATTCTTTGAGTGAAGCCTACGAAAATTTCAAACGCAAGTAAAAGTAAAATCTTTAATCTGAGCAAAAAATACCTACCTCAGGTTAGTACCTGAGTAACCAAAACTTTCCAGAATTATCCAGTTAAAGGGGGTTTTCCGTTTCCTTGTAGAATGCTGAGTAGTTCCTCATAGTAGTTGCTAAACTGACATTTGTATGCATTAGGGGAGCGTCGCCGTTTGCACGGACTGCGGGCCACGTCGGCAAGTTGGGGGGCAGGAGAGAGGGAGGTACCGAAGGAACTTTTTCACTAATGTAGTGTTTTTGTATAATGTCGGTATGGTAATTTAATTTGCGTTTGTAGTTTATTTTTCTTGTTTTTAGATGGGGTATTCCGGAGGGAGAAGCTTGTAACGAATTTCATGAACGTATATCGCTAAATATAAACTGTATGTCGTTAATTATGACTGAGTGTGAATATTATTCATAAAAAGTATCAGACTAATAGAATATCTATATTTATTAAGGTACACCAACAGCTTCTATGTATATATCCTGAGTACTATAGATCACAACAGTCTCGGTCTTGCACAGTCGCCAGTTATAGGTTTACCAGCAATCTCAGAAATAGTGATCACACATAATAATAAAAAAACTAAATGATATAACATAAAAATTATGGCAAAATACTTCTTAAACTTAAGATTAATAAAAAAGTGGGGTTAATGAAACAGCGCGCTTGGAGACTGTTCCATTTCTCAATTCATGTTTCGAAAACAAAGCTAAACGCAAAAAAAAATCACACTACTGAAATCCAATTAGAACAAAAGTTTACTTTAGTTACACAACATAACATTACGAACTAGACAGATTCAGCGAATAATTTCTCAAGCTTCGTCATTCCGGTGAACAATTTCGGTTTCCTCCCAAAAAAAAAAATACCATAGTGAAGCCTGAAACCTCGTGAGACAATATTTATGTAGTGGCGAATGTATGGCCCTCATTAGTGTCGGGAGGCCAATCTCGCTCAAAACACGTCCTTGACCCAAAAACAAAGGTACCAGGAACTTTATCGCTTGATCTTTTTGATTTTATCACTATTTACAAAGTATACTATAATAGTTTATCTAGTTTTCAATTTATTTATTTTATTATTGCTGCCTGTTTTCTTCGTAAAACACTTATGTACTTTTTAATCGGTTTATAAGTCCTATTAAAGAGAACAAAGTTGTCATTGTTAGGGTTCCGTACCCAAAGGGTAAAAAGTTAAAAACGGGACCCTATTACTAAGACTCCACTTTCCGTCTGTCTGTCTGTCACCAGGCTGTATCTCATGAACCGTGATAGCTAGACAGTTGAAATTTTCACAGATGATGTATTTCTGTTGCCGCTATAACAAAAAATAAAAACAGAATAAAGCTCAATTTACACCGCCGTGGAACGGAATGGAAGCGACTTTTTTTGTACAAAGCATTATGAACTTTATGTCAGTACTGTAACGCATAAATTAGATACAACCATACGCACAGATCGCGTATCTCCTAGAGAATTATCGCGCATTCTCGGGAATTCCCGCAGAAACAAGCTCATATCTAGTTTGTACGTAAGACAATTGACATAAAGTTCATTTTGCTATTACGAAAACTCGATTCCACTCCGTTCCGCAGCGGTGTAAATTGAGCCAAAAATTATTAAGTAACATGAATGATAGGTAACATTATGACTGTATTAAGTGGTAACATGATGCAATATGGGGGAAATGGCGTGTTTAATTGCATATCAGATTCTGCCCACGTCTCGCGAACTATGTACTACAACATATAATAATTCTGCATGTACAGTTCGACACAACTTAGATGTAGCATCGGCAAAATTCGTAAAACCGATCACATCCGAACTAAGTGCGCCTTCAAAATCACCAATCTTTATTACTACTTTAGGAAAAATTGATCAATTTTTCCTGAAGTAGTAATAAAGATTTACGAATACGAATTACGAACGTTTTACGAATTTTGCCGATGCTACATCTAAGTTGTGTCGAACTGTACACAAAATGAATTTAATGATGTACGAAATTGACAGAAATCGATTGGCTCAGGTTCGTATAGGCTGCCTTTTCAAGTTAAATGTATATGTGCGCACAGCTTGGTGATATCTTTTTATCTTTTTGTAGCCTTTAACCAATTAGGTAGAAAAGTCCTCAATACTGATACCTACCCTGCCCTTACCTACCCTTGTCTACGAATGCGTCTAACATTGTAAAGTAATGTTATAAATAAACAAAGTATCATCTCTAAGGAAATCCCTCAAGGAAATTCACAGATAAATAAAATTAATACGCGATTCTGAGCACATCTTTTAGCAGAATAGGTTGGCGCAATCTCGGCGCCATCACATTAGAATGAATAATTATTAGCTGTGCTCTCAGATTACTAAACAAATGAAGTAATCAAGTGAAAACAAAGGAGCGCGTTCGTCAAATTGTGACTGTTGACAGATTTGAGTAACGCACTCCTGTGTTTAGTGCAACTTTTATAGTTGCTTCAACTTATGGCATGCCACTGGCAATTAAATCGCACAGTGTGAATCAGGCTTTAGAAGAAGTTAACATTTCTACGCTTTGTCTGTCAATCGCACCTATGGCAGTCTCTTTCTAAAACTCAATGTTATTGCTATCATAATCACCTTCTTTCGTTCGTCAACGTGGGTCAATTTACGGAAACACTTTTTTATATTTTCATCTCCCTATGTGATTCGACCGATTTGTTCCTATGAATGGCTTTTAGCTCGCCCCCACATGATGTGGGCATTAGTATCTAGTGGCGACTTCTTTGCTCTTCATTGGATTCGTGACGTCACCGTCATTGCCACGAGAAACGATGGCGGTTCTCCTTATTCCCCCAAGTACGCTATGTCCTTGTCCTATATTAAAGCGGTAATTGTGCAATGGTCAGGGTATAGGAATAATTGGGATGAGTGTAGAGGTCGGGAGTTTTAATGAGACCTGACAATATAAGATTTCATTGTCATCTGACTTATATTGGGTCCTTTGCTGTTGGATTTTTAACGTTCGGCTTTCCAATGAAAGCTGAAAATCCAACAGCGCTCTTTTATTTAGGCATTGATTTTGGTGTCAGGTAGTTTTAGTGAAAAACGGGCATTAATGCACTTACAATATAGAACATCTAGGTACCTATCCATTGAAGGGACAATCTGCTTGTATGAACTAAGCTTTTTTGTTTGTATACTTTTCTTTCGTAAATTATGTACCCATTAGTAATGGTTGGTATCGGCTTCCAATCGAACCATATGCGGAGGAGTATTATAAATCATATTATACCCACAGCGATTGCAATCCGACCTCCGCAAGCCAATTACTGGAATTGCGACATATTCTATATCTATCAAGCCAGCAAAAAAATTGATTAAACCATGGCAAGTGGATTAGTATCATTTGTATTGAATATTAAACTTCTAATATCCATTTAGACCGAGTCCATAAGAATGAAGTACGTAAGTCTAGAACTCAAGACTAAAGCCCCTCATGTCCACGTTTATCGTAATTTTATCATTAACTAAATTAGATCATGGAATACCTACTACATATTCTCTAATATTATATGCCTCGCATCAAGACTAAGTAATAATAACCCCTATTAGTCCTAAGTAGTAGTATTGATAACTTATATTAGTCAGCCTTAGTCTACAATAGCCCGTTAGTAGTAATGACAGTCTATGTCAACAGTTCATTGGCCTCTTACCTATTGTTTGACGCCGCTAGTGTGGGCGGACTTGATTATGACTCTATGACATTTCTGATGTAATTAAACGGAGCACGAATTTGTATAAAAGCTAGGTTACCAAAGACATACCTGGCGAAGTGTGGGCGTACTGGAGGTAGCCTGACCCTGCGAGGAGTACAGGTCACATTATGTTATGTAACCATAGAGATAGAGTACCTAACCTACCTGTATAAGCTGACTGGCTGATTAGGCAGTCAGCTAATATACAAAGGTAGGTGCTGGATGGTGTGTGGTGGTACACAGCATGCCGTGTGAGATGTGTCATTACGAAAGTTGGGCAGAATCATAAAAGATCGCTGTCCCGTGGAAGACAGATAAAGCAATACCCGGGTCTCGCCATTACAGGTATGGAAGAATTAGCATTGTTTGTTTTAATTCAGAAAAAACACAGAATTATAAAAAAGATATTCTCTCTGTAATCCTTCGTCATCATAATCCTCTCTCTAATTTGGGTATGCTTATGCATGATCGAAAAAAACATAAGGAAATTGCACTCGTAACAATTATGAATATTGTTCCATAAGATAACTTGCTTCTAGCTGCAATTTCATAATGTTTAACTGCCATTAATTAAGTAAAGTATACAATATACTGTTCTATTTCAAGATCAAATCACGCAAAACTGGAGTATATGTTATAGACAAGAAAACACAAGCGCTAAAGTAAATCTAATGTTAGCAGAAGTTCTAAAACTATCCAGTTATTAGGTAATTGTGTCAATTACTACAGATTTTATATTGCAAAACTTTTGCAAGATAAGTACTGTAAACACACACACTTGTTTATTATAAACTGTGCGAAGTTTTAGGGCTCCCGCAGACAGGCGTAGCGTTGAAAATGCCGAAAATAACAATTTGTTTTCTTCACGAAAAAAAACAAATTGTGGTTTTTTTCCGTTTCTTTCGCAAGAAACAGGATTCTTTCGAATGTTTCGCTTGATGTTTTGAAAAGTTGAAAAAAACAAGTTTTATTGAAATTTTTTTCATTCTACCCTCCATTTTATTAGTAGGTACTTACGTATTATTATGGAAAGAGATAAAGCATAGAATATCTTAAGTTAAATATAGTAGGAACGGATTTGAATAAATAAAACATGAAAGTTTCCCGTTTCTTTCATATTTTTCGGTTTTTTTCGGTTTTATTGAAAAAAAAAAAACATGAAATATATACTGACAAATTTTCTTGAAACTTTCGAATGAAACATTGAAAAAAACAATGGAATTGGAAAGAAACGGGAATTTTTCCTGCTTTTTTCAACGCTAGACAGGCGCGACGCAACAGCGCAACGCGACACTAGTAGAACAAATTCCACGAAGTTTTCATAGAAATTGTTCTACGTGTCGCGTCGCGCCTGTCACCGGGAGCTTTTAAGGTTTTTGTAGGTACGTATACTATAAATAGGTTTAAACATTATCTACCACAACTCAATTCAGAAGTTTTAATTACAAAGCCAGAGATTTGTGGTACAGTCAGCATCAAAAGTCGATTAACACTATCATTTTTAAATGTTATTAAATTGACAACAACTTTTTTCAATAAACTGATTTTTAGCTTTTCACATAATAGACAAGAGTATATATTCTAAAAAAAATTCTCCTGCTGCAATTTTGAACAAATATTTTGCTCAATAACTAAGATTAAAAAAACTGAAGTGTTAATCAACTTTTGATGCTGACCGTACGAAGTAATATTGTTGGCATTTCCATTGATCTCCTTGCACGGCTTCACACACGCGGGATATTTCATTAATTTACGTCCTTCTCTGGGTTTCAAACCGCCAGCAAAATGTAATCAAAATCGGATCAGCAGTTTACGCGTAGACATACGAAAGAGACGGACAAGTTGCTAGCTGCTAGGATTTACCAAAATTGTTTTTTTATCTTCAAATATCAAGTTGGAAGACAGTACTTAAGGGGTATTACGTGCGTAAGTTATAAAATTGTTTTCTAAAAGGTTTTATCGCAAAGCCAGCCTTTTATTTAAAAGTATTTAGTAGATTATTCAAAAAGATTACGTCAAAACGTTATCATGATTTTATTTGTATTAAAATTTACGTAATTTTTTCGGGAGCTTGCTAGAGAGAAAAAAATCTAGAGAGAAAGCCTTAGTCTAGTGGATAGTTACCTAATGGTTTACCAATTTAATGATGAGGATTTGTAGCTGTAGGTGAGCACCTACAGCTACAAATCCATAGCCTAGCCTACAGCACAGATATCAGTCAGTCGTTGTCAACTCCATTTCTGGCCTAGGGCTCGGTATCGTAATTAATAGCGATCGTAATCGAAATTCGATTATTGGATAACAGAAGCATAACCAACATTGCGTTAGAATACAGATGATTCCCACATAATTGTCCACAATGCCATTTGTTGGCTTGGCTTACTTTGTTCAAAGTTAAAAATTTTATCTCAACTTTCATCTTACTCCCTTTGATGATCTATAGAGACACTTTATAATCTTTGACCTTTCATGTATTGTTGAGGTGTTACAAACTTCATAAAGAAAGCAATTCCCCGGGTCACCGCCGCCGCCGCGCGCCGCCCGGGGGCGCAATATCACGGCTCACGCGTTCCTTTATGAAACAATTTGTAAGTAACAGAACTGTTCACTACTAAATTACTGTTTATGATAGGTCTTTACATGTTCTAGAAAGTTTTTTTTTTGCAATCGAAGTAGATTTTGTTTTACTTGCAAGCACGCCCGAGTTAGTTACCTAGCTGGTGTCTATTGGCTGGTATATCAGGTGCCGTACTCAGCAAGACCACACATGGCTGGTTCGTCAATATTGTGAGTATCATTACTGACAAATATGTTGTTTAATGAGCTGTAGGTACACTGAACTACAAACGTGTGTGGTCGGGGGACCCCCTTCAGGAACGAAGTTCCTTTCGTGGTACTCGCACGCACACACTCGTAAAAAGAAAGATTGAGGCAAAGTCGCAAGGGGAGGGGATAACGTTTTTTGCTTACGTGACGATTTCCAGTCAACTTCGTTCCAAAAACTAAGACGAAACTTCATTTCTATGTCAATAAGGTGAGGTTAGAAGACATTTCTAACTTTTGAGCCTATAAAAGTAAAAAGTTCCGCCGATAAAGGGTTCTCTATCTAGAATCTTCGATTAGCATGCCGAACGCTTTGTTCGGACATAGCAACCGGTCATTACACTCGCTAATACTTTTTTAATTTCCCAGCTTTGTATGCATAATGTAAATATTCCCCAATGCATTGAAGCGACCTCCCTAATCGCCTCTATATTAAAATTCACGATCAGTTTATAAATGGTTACAGTCGGGGCACGTGCCTCCCCGGGGAGATCACAACCTCTCGGAGTTCACACATACATTTTTATTAAAGGTCGGCTCGTAGTAAACTTTTACGTTGTTTGTATCGTCAATTGAGCTTTAAGTAGCGATAAATAACCCATCCTCTTTTATATGGAAACGCAAGACTTTACTTAGGAAAATTGGCAGAGTACTATCTGCCAGCTTTCTTCATTAAGTTCGACAAGTTTTTTGGCTATCTAGGAAATACCTATAACCACTCTTTATTTTTTTTTCGTGGGGTTTGATTTAATCGCAAACATCACTTAGCAAGCCACAATACATGTATTGTCATTGGAGACATGTATTGTCAACAACTTTTTCAGAATCATCATCAACTCAAATCTCAATCAACAACTAGTGCAATCTAACCTACTTTGAGTATCACCCACGTGACAGACCCTAGGCCGGAACCGTGTAGCCTTGCTTTAGCCCAGACCGCAAGCTCGAGCAATCCTTACCCTTAATGCTAATTGTTTTAACATCTCTGCGAGACGTGTCGTCTGACCTCAAGCCGTGCTTCAGTGATTACTGGAGGAGGGTTAGCAGAGCAGGTTGAGGTTGGCATCGCTGCCCAGTGCCACAATGTGGGATGAACTCATAGAAGTTGTTGTAGTTGTAACAGTAGGTATATTTATAAAAATTATTCGTCTTCAGTCAGTTTTTGTATTTCGAACCTTATTTCGACTGAATATGAAAAATTTTAATACAACATTGACTTGGAGCTGATTTTTCCATCGCCAGATAACATTTGTTCGAAGAATAAAATTGACGTTTGACAGTTTTTGTATGAAATAATTGTCAAACTTTCAATATTATTTCTCGAATAAAGTTATCAGATGATTGAAAAATCAGCCGTTAGACTTGGGTTTAAAATTGGTGTTTAGAACTTTAACACGGTCTGAATAAAGCATGACATTGAACAATGCCTTGATGGTTCAAACCTGGGTCTAAAGATAAATTGTAATAAGGCTGAAATAGAACCTTGTCCAAATATTTGAAGACATATAACCTCCTTTGCGCCGCGTGGTGTGTGAGGTGCGCCCCAGTTCTTCTCTGCAGGCTTGAGACGCAGCAATGGGAATGGAATGCAATGTTATATTATAATGAAATTGCAAAACCCGCACTAGCTTTTTCTTTTATATATATGTCTATGGGCACCATACTACGTACTTGCGTTGCATTGGTTTTTTCTTTGGATTAAAAAAACCTTATGTATATTATACTTATTGAAACAAAACGTTGCACAATAAAAAAGTTAGTTAAAGGTGTTATTCTGAAGGCCATTCATTTTTGTACTTAAACGCTCAAATTCAAGTAAGCAAGTCGCAATCTTATCTCAGCGACCTTGTCATAAATAGTTAAAATATATTTTTCTGACAGATTGAGGCTGATTAAAATGAGAACGTTCATAAAAATACGGGAATTGCCCCTCCATATTCACCAAGCTTACCTTCCATAATACAACGAAACCACACCAACCATACTAATTAACCGATCACTCACAAAGCTCTAAACACTGAGTAGGTTGTCGCGCTTGATTAACCCGCGCACCCCGCCCCCCGCCCTAGGGGAAAGCCGGGAAATTGTCGATGGAAAACAGGAAGCGATGCGTGCAGGGTTACCCAGTGGTTATGACTTTATGAGTGGTCGCGGTCGAACGGACCGCGATAGAAATTATGATTGTACGCTGTCGAGCAGCGAGCCGTGAGGGGGTTGAGATATAGAGGCACTGTGGCAGGACAGAGGTGTTGCATTGATGATTGTGTGATGTGTACCTACGTAGGATTACCATTTTGAATTTGGAAAGTCCTGACAAAAACCGGACATTTGCAAAAAAGTCTGGACGTTTAACTTTTTAATCTTTCTTTTTCCGTACATAGCGAACACTTAATATTTTATATAAAAAAACCCTCATGTAAGAAAGTCCTCATAAATGACAAGGATGGACAAACTCCGAATGGGGGGGCTAAAAAGCCGTACATATCCGGACGAATTTGGACGGATAGTAACTGTGTAGGTCAATATTAGCTTATCAGCAGTGGATAATACTAAAATTAAAACACGCAATAACATATTTAACATATATAGGTATTGCGTATATTTTCTGCCCACATAGGTATCTGTTACACATATAGGTGTCTGTATTGTTCTGTTGTTGGTTGGTGTATGTGACCTACCGTAAAGAAAAAAAGTTTTTAATTTTGTAAAATAAAATGTTCCGACGACGGCGAGTTTAGTAAAATCAAAAATTCCTTGAAACATTACACAAAAAAATAATTACACATTCGCACTAGAAGTTTATACATGAAACACCACATGTGTGTAAATATTAAAACAGAAATGGTTAATTTTCAGACAGTTCCGTTTTGGATGTATAGTTCTCACAAAGTCTTGTGTAATCCCGCATACCGGTCCTAGGAACCCCGGTATTTGTTGCTGGATTATCAAATGAATGCATCCCGTATCCCGATGCATCCATTTGATAATCCAGCAACAAATACCACAAATGTCTTTGATTCATGGAAAACTGCGCATACAAAACAGGACATGATTTAGTTCACAATCGTCCGACATGAGTTCTAAAGCTACTCGTCCCTAACTCCCCAGCCTTCCCCACCTGACCGCGCTGAATAGAACGTAATTATATTACTCACTATGAAATAATTAGCTTTACCTTTCATACGGTGAAAGTGAATACATTTCAAAATTGTTTAAATGAAAAAACAAATACACGACTGGTTTGCCGCCACAAATGTAAGCTGATTTCGGTATTTTGGTAAACATAATCACAACAAACTCCAAATGTAAATAGGCTCGCCCTTTTTTACATGGGGCGAAATGTGAGTGTACGGTACGGTTCTGTCTATCCCTGCGGTGAAAAGAGGCGTGACGGGCTCAAAAATCAGTCAGTCCTCCTAATTAGAAACCTTTTATAATACTTTTTCCGAACCGCGAATTGAATCAAAGACGACCAGCGGAGCTCAGCAATATTTACGAACTGTAGACCATTAGATCTTTTCCCTATGCTACTTGTACTATTATGTATTCTGTGCCTATACTAAATTCAGTGGGGTCTGGAGTTTCAGTTCCACTGTACCCGAGTTTCCCGTATAAACAATGCCTCAAAGGGTATTTGAATACACGATTGTGACATTTAATTTAATAAAGTTTTCTTCCCACGCTCCCCTTTTTATACAAAGCTTATTACTTTACTCCAGAAAATGGAGAAAAGCATGTAGAGAAAAGGGCCTGGTAGAAAATGTGTAGATAGGTGAAGTAAGAACAGTATATGCAAAGTGAAGTGTTTGTATGTTTAGTTATTTACTCTTGTTTCGACCTACATATTCTCTGTGTCGTGGCTAGACGACTTGACTAGCCTGACTTTGACGTGTTTTAGAGCTAAACTGTATACGCGTTTGTACCTGCTACCCGTTCTTTGATAACTAGGATAGTAGACGCACTTAATACATAAAAAACTTAGCAGTTCGCATATACAATGTGGATATGGAATTACGACATTAAATTAAAACGAGCACAGTACTAGTCCATCGAAACATCACAACCACGAAGATTAGTAGTTAATGGAAAATTTAAAAATTGCAATTTTCAAACAAAATAAATAGCAGAATCAACTGCATAAAAAGTAAACACGCTTTATCTACGAAAAGTCACTGACCTATTGCGCGGCATGGTGCGGAGTGCAGCGGGCGGCGGCGGCGCGGTGCTGGGCGTCGGTACTTTAGACGGAGAACAACAAATCAGCGGCATAAACTCACTAAAGTTGCGAGTTGTTATTTAATAAAAGATCATTGATTGAATAATTAATCACGTAATATTACATCACAATCACAATTAAAATCATGAATAGTAGCATTTTTGGTGACATTCTCCGTACCTAAGTACCATGTCGGTGTACTCGGCAGCTGTGTACCTTATTTGAGGCATAATTAAACTCAAAAAACTTACAAACCTAACCTAAATCACAAAACTAGCTACCTAATAAATGTCCAAAATAACTAACCAATATTACACTAACACTTAAAAATAAGTCACACTAACCTATGCACTAATCCAATTATCATAAATCGTCTTTAATCACAATAACAACTAAAACTTTTCATAAAATCACGACAATGCGCGCGCGGCTCGTTTTGTGATAAAAAAAGTAGGCGTGTGCTCTCCTCAAAGGGCGCCGCTATGCACTGACATGACATAGTTACCGATTCAAGGACTATTTGCCGAAAATATTCCGCTCACACACATTCGCAATTTTCTATGCACCACTAATGCATTATTATCGTAAGTAATATTTCTTTTTCTTTCTAATCGTAGTATTTTGTGAGTGGGCGACTGGGCGGGGCGCGTCAGAGTGGGGCCGTATGACACCTTTCTCTGTCTTTCAAGCATAGAACCGTAGGTACGTTTTTGCACAGGTTCCTGACCTTACAATGTTTACCTATTATTACGAACTCAGATCTACATCATGTTGAATATTAAGAAAATGAAAAATAATTTCCTGTGGCTAAAGTATTCATTGGATTTGATTGATTTTTTGTATACGGGTAAAGAGCATGCTACTCTTTACGTGGTTTAAAGGAATGTCAATCGTCCTGCTCCACATTGTAGTATAGGTAAAACCTACTTGAAGCTCGCAGACAGGGCCTGGATCAGACTCGCGCAGACCAGGGAAGCATGGCACAAAAGGGAGGAGGTCTATATTGAGCAGTGGGCGGAACAAGGCTCAATGTTTAGTAAGATGATGATGATATAGGCGGAGGTAGATTAATTAAATTTATTTTTTCGTCTTCTCGTCTTACCCTTTTACCAGGGTAAGGAAACGATGCCTCTCTTCTGTCCCTCTCGATGTGCAGTAACTGTACTTTACAGTACGAGTGGGATCAAAAAATAATGAGAAAGAGAACGCGTTTCTGACACCTGTTAGACACAGTTCTTTCACAGATATTTAACATCTGACAGCAACCTTATAGCACTACTAGTACTATTATGCAAAAACAGACGGAAAATAAATTTGAAAGGACTGCAAACGCTGAGTAGCACACTATAATCAATTTTTCTGGTTTGAGTTATTAACAATGCTTTGTGGTTTACCAAGAGTGATAACTATAACGAAATCATGGTTGAGTGACAATATCGTGTCTGTGAACATAAATACATGGCCTTGTGCTCTGTGATTAAGGAAAATTGTGGTTTATCTAATTAATTTAATGTTTATGTACCAATATGTTTACTATTGAACTCATCGGCGGAAAAGCGGTAGAGATAAACCATTTTAAAAATGATCGCCTCTCCACTGCTTGTTGCATAAACATTTCAAATGTTTGTATAAACATTTTAGTGGAGGGGCGTGCAGTTTTATAATGTTTAATCTCTAGTCTCTACCTTCACCAAAATGATAAGGTAAGTTATTATACCTCTACACAGGAAAGGTCTTTTCTCATGCAAATATTAGATAGTTGTAGGCGGGTGAATGTTTGCAATATATCAATATTATAACAAGACCCACAATCGTTTTATAGCCCTTTTGGCATTTTTATCATATGAGTATGACCGCCATATTTCTTTCAGTTTCATGCAGGTTATCAGTGATGAGACAAACTGACATTGCGGGCTTGTTTTATGCCCATAACTTCGCTAAAAAACCGTCTAAAAACCGTTAGCGACAGGAAATTATATGTTTATCTTGCTAGTATCAAGTTTGGAAACAATAACACGAGTAGTACAGTAGTTTCTGGCCTATACTTATCTAGGTCAGCTCAGAATACTCCATGATTAATTATTATGAATGTATTGACACAGGTGTGCGACCTATTATAATATACATACCTAATGTTTTTCACGACCTGAAACTGTGTGCTTACCTATTTCTATTGATTTATTGGATCTGATTTCGTCACATTGGCTATTTCGTCGTTATCGCTAATAGGTCACATTCACTAATGCGTCACCTTATGCATCTGGTCAGTTTATCGATGTTTGGATTATGTTTTCTTTATCGGGAAGCGATTTTTTATAAAAGGTGTAGAAATAAGTAAGTCTGGTACAGTTGACAAGAGGATTGTCTCTAGGTACTGACTACGTTTGGCATTAGGTATTTATTTATTTTAACTTCTTCCACGTTTCGTATTTATTATTAAGTAAACTTTTCAATCGAACCACTCCTGTAAGAATAAATGTTTTTGCGCTGATACTGAACATTACGTTTTAGTATGTAAAAGAAAGTTACTACAATATAAAGTTGTAATATTATAGTTATAATGTTCTTAATAAGTAGGTAGGTAGGTAATCCCCTAACAAAAAGAATGTTTCCCTTTAACAATTTCAAGGTCAAATATAAGATACATAAACTTAGCTAACAAGAACTCACACAAGGAAGAAATCTCCATACTGCATGAGGAATATAGAGGAGGAACGTTTGATACTTTTGAATTTGTTCGTTATTTAAAAGTTTTCTGATTTCTGACATCGAGTCGGATCCAATCGAGTTTTCGTAAGTTTAGGATCGAACGGGATATTAACGTTGTTCGTCGACTGTACGCCCCGGACGTTCCCAGATTTTTACAGGATATTATTGATGCTATCTTTACGATTACGTAGATATATTATCTAAAGTACGATCAAATCCAAAAGGATGTGTTATTTTTTATTAACAAATGTTTTTTATTATTATAAAATCGTGCCCAACACTTGAGTTTCTCCAGTATCGTTAGTAGATAAGTGTACAAATCTCACATGACCATATATTTTTTCCGTTATTATGTTAATCGAACCAATTAATTAGCCGATTAATTAGCCACAGATCCGACTTATCGTCTGATTGAGCTTTTCATTATCCTATTGGCATTTACTTGTCGACTTTATTGTAGGAGTTTTCATAATAACCATCATCTTACGTCATGTACAGAAGCCAGCATATCAAGCTACTACAATCTGTCAATTTCTTTAATAGATTATCAACTTTATCCCTAAAGTTTAAGGTTCAAAGTTGATAGGGAAAATTTGACAGTTCCGGGTAACTTGATGTGCTGGCGTCTGTACTATAGGGTCACCTCTACTTAACCCTTCGGGGAAAATTCATGATGTTATGTTATGTATGTACTAGCTGCGCCTTGCGGTTTCACCCGCATAAGTCTCGATCCCGTGGGAATATCGGGATAAAAAGTATCCTATGTCCTTTCCCGGGACTCAAACTATCTCTATACCAAATTTCATCTAAATCGGTTCAGTGGTTTAGACGTGAAAAGGTAACATACAGACAGACAGACAGACAGACAGAGTTACTTTCGAATTTATAATATTAGTATGGATTTACAAAATGCTGTGTCTATTATTTTACTTTCTAAGCCAGGAATTGCAATTAGAAGGAGTTGCGCCCTTCAATGAGATAGTATTGCACATTCTAGAGTCGACGTCAACGTGTTTCCAGCAGGTTTTCATTCTAACAATAGTCCACGTTTCGCAATGTTTCACCGATCAATACAAATTGCTAACAACAAAGAATTATGGGAATTCCAATGAAAATGGGAAATCACGAGACTGTTGCTTTGTCTCGTTTCTTGCTGTTCCCTTGCTTCTAATTTACGATTGAAATAAATACAGGTTAGCTCTATGTTACAATCGTATTGATGTTTGATGTGAAAAAAGAAACGTTATATCAAAATGACTGGTTATGTTTTTCTTAATTTTCGAAGATTTTTTTTGTTGATGATTGTGTAGCGTTAAACAGCTAAGCCTCTTGGTTTTGAAGGTCATGAGATCAATGGATCTAGAAACTAAGTGATCTTTTTAGGGATCCTTAAAAACAATTTCTGGTCGAAGCTTATTTAGGACTAGCAGCGCCCCGCGATTTCACCTGCATAACATCACAACCTGCATGACGCAGCCGTGACGATATGAAAAAATAAATTTCGCTTGTCGTTTCTGCAGTGCGGCCACCGACATAATTATGTTTCTATGAGTTTGTTTTCACGAAATCGCCGCCGCCTTAGTAGTGCGGCCGCGGTCTTAGTGTCGATCCCGTGGTAATATCGGGATAAAATTAAGTATCCTATGTGTTAATCCTGATTATAAACTGTCTACCTGGTTGCTGCTAGGGTAGAACACTGTTTCTCATTATTTATTACATTAGCAGATATTTTTATAGCACCTTATTATACGAGTATATATTCATTCAAATCCGTTCAGCCGTTTGTGCGTGAAGAAAAAATAAACACACAAACACACTCACAAACTTTCGCCTTTATAATATTAGTGTGATAAGTGGAATCACCGATACGACCAAGAAGAACAAGAAGAAGCAGCCTGCTGTGTTTCGTCGATGCGTGGGAGTTCCAGTGCCTTAGGCACCTTCTGGGCACGCTCGTTCCATCATAGACTTCATCCATCGCTTTCCATCAGGCGAGATCGAGGTCAAGAGCGGGCTCATTCAGCTATAAAAAAAGAAGAAGTGACAAAGGTATTTTTTGACGGATTTTCTTGACAAATATTACAATGACCAATCTTAATAAGTCGACATGAGATTAAACACCCGGAAATCAAAAATATATACATATAGACTAATGGACCTGTCTAAATACCCGCACGTATATTATATATAGGTATAGATGTGTACCTATATTATACAACACTCAAAAAGTTGCAGTATATAGAGTTGCAGCAGTCGCTTTTCCTCAATGACCGAGTGTTATATAAAAGGACATTAGTTATGCAACTGTTGCTCGGAACATGTGCATCATAATGATCTAGTGTCATCATAACTTAAGTAGAAGTTAAGACAACAGATGATGAACTTTGTTACCTGTGTATTTTATAATTATATACCTAGAGATTACTTGTATCCGGATAGATACATAACATTAAGTTTTTGTACAGTCTATTGTTTAAGCAGAATAAGTTAAGTATGATGGGTTTTTTGTGAGGCGACTGTGGATTTATGAACGTTTAGGAAAAACCTGAAAAGAACCACTTCGCTACAACTTAATTTGTGTATACAGGTTGAAATTAAAAATATGCGACAAATGGAAATGGGAGATTGTACTCATCATTATGAACAACTTTTACTATGGAACCAAACCTGAAATCGCGAAAATAAAATCAGCTGTTCCCTACATTTTGACGAGTTATGCGAACATAAATGTAAGGCACAGCTGATTTTTTTTTCGCGATTTCAGGTTTGGTCCCATAGTAAAAGTTGTTCATAATGATGAGTAAATCTCCCATTTCGATTTGTCGCATTTTTTCAATTTCACCCTGTAAAAGATGCATGCTTTACTCACTCTTTGACTTCGATTGTTTCATTCAACAATCGAAGTCAAAGAACGATGTTAGATTTTAGATCATTAGTGCTGACGTATAATTCCACTCAGAGCACTGATTGCAACCGCACTTGGACGGTCCGCACCAGAGCACTTTCACTAACCGCACTGAAACAAAATTTTGTAACGCGCGATTCGGTGGAACAGTTTAATAATTATTGTATTTTCAGTCTCCGAACGGCACTTGCATACAGTATGTACAGGTTGAAGTTGAAAACATGCGACAAATCGAAATGGGAGATTGTATGACTGATCATTGTGAACAACTTTTACTATGGAACCAAACCTGAAAACGCAAACAAAAACCAGGTGTTCCCGACATTTACGTTCGCATAACTCGTCAAAATGTAGGGAACAGCTGATTTTTTTTTGTGATTTCAGGTTTGTTCCCATAGCAAAAGTTATTCATAATGATGAGTACAATCTCCCATTTCGATTTGTCGCACGTTTTCAATTTCACCCTGTAGTGATGGGACGTATGTATTCTTTGTTCAGAACATTACCAACATATCGATACTTTTGTCGTACGTATAGCTCAAACTTTTATCGAAATTGAAAATGTAGATACATTAGGGTGTCTTCGGACCTGGCGGTGGTTGACGTCTTATTAACGCCGCGAAGACGTTGCGTTAACATCACTTATGCCCGTTTTCACCAATTGATCAACCGACACCTAAATGAATGCTTAAATAAAAGCGGGTTATTGGTTTTTCAACTTTCGGCACTAAATCCGGGCGTTGAAAATCCTACTGCGCGCATTTATCCGCATGTGTCGTCTAGTGTTTGTCAAAACGAGCATTCAATGTCATCATTATCATGAAACAGCCTATAATGTTCCCACTGCTGGAACACAGGCCTTCTCTCATTATTATTATTAACATTAAATGTAATTGTAACAAAACCTATGTTACGTTGTTTTGCGAAAATAAAAAAAACAGTCATAAAGTACAAAGTGCACTTGAGTCATTAAAATATATTCATAGATTCTTCCATCATTAAACTGCTAATCATAATTCAAGACCAATACCTACTGGTACTGTTATACCTATACAGTAAACCGCAGATATTGCAAACAGTTGGAATAATCACACTAATATTATAAAGGCGAAAGTTTGTGAGTGTGTCTTTATATGATTGTTACTTCTTCACGCTCAAACGGCTGGACCAATTTTGATAAAAATTTGTGTGGAGGTAGCTGACACCCTGGATTAACATATAGGCTACTTTTTATCCCGATATTCCCACGGGGTCGACATTTACGCGGGTGAAACCGCGGGGCGCAGCTAGTATGTTAATAAAAGTGACCAAAAGGCTGTCAGGCGGCACGGGCGGCACGGCATTTTCCTCATGCGAATGGTGAATTTAGCTTCATGAATGGAGATGGCGAAGGAAACTTTGGTTTTAATTACTGTAGGCATAGTACTTACAGGGGGACATGGAAATTAAATTGTTTCGAGGAAAGTGTTATTCATGATTCAGCTGAGAAGAGTATGTATATCCTCTTGTGGTAGGTCTATTGTCAACAATAATTTGTGCAGCAAGTAGGTTATCTATAATGTTTAACTACGAGTATAATTGATGACAAGTTTAAGAAGATGATTCGTCTCTGAAACTCCGCTAAAATTGATAAAGAAATGTGATACGAGTACGTCCTTTTGGAAAGAATGAACATTTAAATTTCTTTTCTTTCTCGATCACAGCGAATAGAGGTACTATTCGCTACTATACACTAACTACTTAGGTAGGAAGCCTTGACTCTTGAAGGGCGAGCTTTACTATAAATAAAAATCACTTCGAACTTGAACGTGTTTAATAAAGGATCGGTCGGGAGCGGGAGGCGACTCGGTGACGTCAGCCCCGTAGTCCCATATCAATATTGGAAGGGAAATAGATTTAAGACATTTTGAGATTTTTATACCATAGATAAAGCGAAATTCATTCAAAAGATAATGTTCTACATATTAATCAACTCTGAATATAGATATACTCTATTTAGGGTTCCGTAGCCAAATGGCAAAAAACGGAACCCTTATGGATTCGTCATGTCTGTCTGTCTGTCTGTCCGTCCGTCCGTATGTCACAGCCACTTTTTTCCGAAACTATAAGAACTATACTGTTGAAACTTGGTAAGTAGATGTATTCTGTGAACCGCAGTAAGATTTTCACACAAAAATAGAAAAAAAAAACAATAAATTTTGGGGTTCCCCATACTTACAACTGAAACTCCAAAAATTTTTTTTCATCAAACCTGTACGTGTGGGGTATCTATGGATAGGTCTTCAAAAATGATATTGAGGTTTCTAATATCATTTTTTTCTGAACTGAATAGTTTGCGCGAGAGACACTTCCAAAGTGGTAAAATGTGTCCCCCCCCCCTCTAACTTCTAAAATAAGAGAATGATAAAATTAAAAAAATATATATAATGTACATTACCATGTAAACTTCCACCGAAAATTGGTTTGAACGAGATCTAGTAAGTAGTTTTTTTTTAATACGTCATAAATCGAAAACCGCAATTTACCTTTCACAAAGTTACAACGAACTACAAGAACTTTTATATTATGTTACTTGCTGCTACGGAACCCTTCATGGGCGAGTCCGACTCGCACTTGGCCGGTTTTTTTTTATTTCGGCGAGGATGTCCTTCGCATTTACGTGAATTCTTTTTTTTAATGAGTAGTAGTTAACCCAGGAGGAATGTACTATGAACGATTGTATTGCAAGGCCCATTGTTGATCTATAATCACACTATCACACTAATATTATAAAGGCGAAAGTTTGTGAGTGTGTGTGTGTGTGTGTGTTTATATGTTTGTTACTTCTTCACGCCTAAACCACTGAACCGATTTAGATGAAATTTGGTATATAGATAGATTGAGTCCCGGAAAAGGACATAGGATAGTTTTTATCCCGATATTCCCACGGGATCGAAAGTTATGCGGGTGAAACCGCGGGGCGCAGCTAGTGAGCACCATAAAGCGATAGAGCTCAACGCACATGGAAGATGATAGATTGTGGGTTGCTAAAAAGAAGTCTGCTCAAAGCTGAACGCCATTCTAAACCACCCATTGAAATGCTTTATTTCTCGTGTTGTAGGCTGAACAAGAGTATGTTCAGGAAATTAGCAAAACAGCGGTAATGACTCTCCTGTGATAGAAATGGAGGGCAATTCTGCCCTCGTAATAGCAAATGCAGTAATCGACATTTTTACGATTTTCCATTTTTGTCAAAAATGACATGGGGAGACTTCAAGCTATACGTAGAATTTTTTTTCTTTTTTCTATGGCTGAAACATGATGAAATTGACAAAAATTGAAAAACAAAGATTGAAAAAAAAAAACACTTAAACGCGTTTTTCTCGAAACCGCCATTTTGCAAGTACTGCATTTGCTGTTACGAGGGCAGAATTACCGTAATAAAAAAAAATATAAAATCAAGTCGTAATCTCATCTCGGCGACAATCAACGTCAAACACGTAGGTACACAAGTATAAAAAAGAAAAGAAGAAGAAAGAGGAAAGAGAAGAAGAAGAGATTCTATTCTATTCTATATCTGACAGATTGAGCTTAAGGTTTGACTGTCGAAAGTTCTTAAAAATACGGGAATCCCCCTTCTGTTTAAGCAACATGATTTGTGGAACCTCTTATTCTGGTTTAATGATCTAGTTCGATGAATTAAATTGAAGGAACCTTAACATGAATTATCAGTAAAGGCCACAAATACTTTGTGTTGCAAATATTCGTAAAGCTCTGTGCTCTGCGCGGAATACTAATGGAGTTACTGACGTAACTACGTTGTTCGGTACTCATGCTGCTATTAAGGAGTGCACCCACAATCACAGACAGTGATGACGTCGCTTTTATTAGGTCAATCAGTGTTATAAATAAGGATATCCGATTAGTACAACGCCTCGAACTTCTTCGCATCCCGAAAAAATCCTTATGATAAAACTTTATGACCGTGCCTAGCCCGGGGATCGAGCCCAGGACTCCGTGCTCTGCAGTCGCACTTCTGACCACTATTGTGCAAAAACTCAGGATTGGCTTTGCTTTCTCAAATCTGGCTCATTGCATTGGTCAGTAGTCAAGTGTGTGTACTCTCTAAGGCTATATGTCTAATTCCCCGGAGCGCTCGCAAGTGGTTGCTTAACTTGTTGTTCCGTTGTTCTAAACATCGCAGTTGTTTGTATCTGCATGTGGTTGTATGTCGCTTGCTCTGATTATTTACTGTAGGACGTACCCTAGTTTTATCACGGGATTTATTTGTTTAAATTAAATTAAATTAATAATTATCATTGTTCCTCTCAACCAAAGCACCTGCCATCTAAAGTCCTCACCACCCTTGGTTGACTGATAGAGAATGTTTAAGGCATTAAGTCCGCCTTTGTACCTTACTGAGTGCGAGAAGCTTAAATAAATAAATTATGTAAACATTCTGTTACTTTAGGTACTTACTTAAAAGTTCAATTATTATTAAATTAAATTCCTTTGTTCACTTTTCGCTTTTGTAGTGTTTCTGAGATTTTATATTTGATGGCTGCTAAAAACAAGTATGTAATTAAACGAGTAAAAGGGCTTTCTAAGAGTAGATATCGTCATCATTATCAAAGCTTTAGCTTGTACTATTTATTCTGTGGCTTTAGTTTTTCACTGATAAGATTGTAATGCGGCAATGGGCAACAGCAATGACCTAATGGAAAACCGTAGACATTGATTGGTGTATACGGGTCGGCCCACATAACGGACACAAGGACAAATCAAGGAAGGAAATATGAGCAGAATTATTTTATCGAGTTACTGGAAGGCGCGCAATCAACGTAATACAATCTTTTAGTTGGTCATTTAATTAAGTACCTTCCTAGCATAAATATTTGTGTTGTGTAATTATTATTGTATATAGGTGAGCAGTTTAACACGTTAGCTGCGGCACCAATTTTTGCAAACTTTCCGTTCCTGCGGCACGAGGCATTATCGGCCCGCACCGTGACCAGACGTTAGGGTGACACGCGGTCTATTAGACCCCACCTCCTTTAACAGACTAAAATCCATTTTCTGGCGCGAAATCAAAGACAAATGAAAATTTTGGTCCTTATCAATATAGACAGTGAATTGATGAACCCTAATCTACCGTCGCCCCGGGATCTGATAGCTATTTTAGAATTTATTGGCAAAACAAAATATGGGATCTTATAGACCTCGTAACGCACTGAAATAGGGTAAATTTTCGCTAAGATTAGTGATGGGAAAAATAGTATCGACGCAACGACGTTTATCTATTTTTGTGTGAAAATCTTAATGCGGTTCACAGAATAGAAAAAAAAGAAAACCAGAAGTAGAAAAGAAACTATCCTATTTATTCTGCCTCGGGCTTTAAAAATACACTTATTAGAACTTGAATTAACATAAAAAAATCAGTAACAATATACTTTTTTATAAAAAATCTCAATATATATTTTGTACTTATTTATGAGTGTTTTTCATTGAAACAGGGTAGACAATAAGATTTTTTACACTGAGAGCACTGAGTCAAAATCTTTTTGGATTTTTTGTCAGCTTCACGAGATAGTAAAAATGCACAACACTAGTCGCGGCCAGCTCGCGTTGGGTGCGGTACGAGGTCCGGGGCGATATGGGACGTTTTAGCCTCGTTCCGCACTGCATTAAAATTATATTAATTCAGTGCGGTACGAGGCCTAAGACATCCGGTACCAAGGTAGGTATACCACCGAGTCCGGGACCATTAGCGCGTCTCAAATATACATTTATCTCATTTCTATACTGGACCAAACCAAAGCTATGCCCTTCGCACGACAGAGATGTTCACGTTTTTCCTTGCCGCACCACAAGGAAGTTGCATGTGGGGTGATTTAGGCCTCGTTTCGCACTTAACGTGTTAATGATAATAATAAAGCGATCCTCTTATCTAGTTTGGTCTCTAGTTGAAAAGTAGAATAAAACACAGGGTGTGTGAAGGCCACACGATAGATGTGAACTGGCTGACTACCCAAAGTACACGCGATTCACCGCCGAGCTACGCGATTTAGCGTCACCGACTGATTTTAGCCACGCTCTGGTCGGTCAAGCTGAATCGGGTATACTCACCTGATTCAGCTTCAACGACCAGAGCGTGACTGTTCAGTTTGGTTTACTGTTTAGAAAGAGCGCAAAGTGCACCTAAATAAGTTTTCACTTCAAAAATTATGTATTTATTTATTTATTAAAACTTTATGCACAAGTAAAAAAAAATACTGTACAAAGGCGGACTTAATGCCTGAGGCATTTTCTACCAGTCAACCTTAAAATTATCTTTTGGTTACTTTATATTTTATGACTCCTACAATCTTGACATGCGTAACACTCCTGGACGAGACGTCCAGGATTTTTCCCACTGTATAATCTATCTCCCTGTTAATAATAGTCTTGATTTATACATTCAGTATAAGCTTTGCTTACCAAAGAAGGACCCTTTAGATCTGTAAAAACTTTTTCGTTCTACGAAAATCACTAAAGGACCAAAAGTACCAGAAAATGAGTAAGTAGCTCAAACTTATTCTTAACTCGTCTTCGCCTGGATAGGTGACGTCACAGATGCAAGTCGTCAGCAATAAAATGTAAATATGTATCAATCGCGACATCGCAACGCAAGCACACGTCATGACCATTCACATCACGTAGACAAGCCCAAACAACTTGTGTAACTCGGCTGTCAAGCTGTGTTGCCAGATGACGTTGAAATAAAATAAATGAACTACTAGAGAATTTTTATTTAAAGTTAGATCCGGCTTGGAAAATTTTGATTTTAAAATTTTCAGGGATCTCTTGTTGAGCTGAAAGCCGAACCCAACTAGTCATTAATAAATGTCGAGCAAGATAAAGAGACTAATGAATAAAGTCTAGATTAGATTCGTGAACTTAAATGTGCCCAATATATCGCCCTAGGGAACACCTTGATCATTCCAGAGCTTGTATTACATAGCGTACAACAAAAAAGTCTATTCGATCTAATAATTTAAAAAACATGCCACGATTTTTTTAAAATAAAATAACTTATCAAAGAAATAGAGATATATAGCAAAATCCAATTTACAAATCTTACCAATTTGGTTTTGCTCTAACGTATTTAAGGAAAATACTGCTAAATTTATCACCTCACCTCTCACCGTTATTTCACCTCTTTGATGCTTAAAACTCGACAAATTGGTTTCTCGTCGGACCTAATTATTTTAGCGGTCATAACATTATGACTCTTTTTCGAAGCGTTTTCTTCATTAAAATTAGTGTGATAATGTTTTGGAAAATATTAATCTAGATCACTATGACGACATAATTTTTTTACCATATCCTGGACTTGTATTGTGCACATATCGATTTACCGTTTTTAAATCAATGAAATCTGTGATTTATTAATTTGATTTTATGCTACCTACAAAAATAGTCGAGGACAATTTTATGGCACTTACTGTACATTCTAGGACTTGTTATTCTTTTTATTTTTAAACCCGTAAATGACATAAACATGAGCCTGCTATAATATATTCGATAACTATTATCTACTCCCGATGCTATACATATATCTGGCAACACCATCACAGCATATACTCAGTAGGTACACTTGTCCCCGTCTCGCACTTATTGGCACACTCCGGGACTACATTGTGATTCTCTCCGGTGTTTCCCGTCATGACGACAATCCTTCGCGAAGTGCAGGTGTGCGTTTAAGCATTGTCAATTAATTCTTTTGTTACACTGTAATTCAATGTGGTTTGTCCCGTAAGTAGGTAGATCGATATTTTTGGGAGGTGGACTTAAAAGGAGCAAGATAAATTAAATTCAATCTTCTAATACGTTTTTGATACGATTGAATTTAATTTACCATGTTTTTTATGCTTCAGAAAGTGGTAAGGTAATGTTATTGCTAGTTGGATTACATACGTATTGTGTTTGTTTGTTATACATTACCTAAGTTTCAATAATTGAAGAATGAGCCAACTTGCATCGAGCTTACCTATGATGTTATTTTTATTTTTCTTGAAAGTCGAAAGCCAGCGCACCAAGGCTTTGTTTTAACTTGACATACTTAGTAGATATTAAGACTTTTTTGCTAAATTGATACTAAAATAATTCAAGAGATGATTAGTAACTTTTTTAACCGACTTCAAGAAAGGAGGTTCTGTATTCGACCCGTATGTATGTATATTATGTCCGCTATTTTCTCAACAATTAATGAACCAATTTTGATGTTTGTTTCATTAACGTGATCTACATACTTTCAGGTAGGTTTTAGCATATAATATGTTTTTTTCCACTTAGTTTATATTGATGATGTTTTAACTGATCATTTCACTGAATAACATAGCAAGTAGTGTTAATTGAATTTTTGTGGGGTAGGTTCAACTAAAAAGTGAAAAATAAAAACTTAAAAAAACAACCGACTTAAAAAAATAACACAACAAAGTGGAAAATAACTTTGATTCCGGAAGCCGTTGTCAAAAAACGAAAATGCGGAACCAACGATACCAACTTCCGAAATTAAAGTTATTTTTCACTTTGAAGTGTTATTTTTTTAAGTCGGTTGTTTTTTTTTTGTAAAAAAGTTTTTGTACATTCTTATTTACTAATATTGGAAAAAAATGTTATTTTGATTACTTTTAAAACTGCTCATTTGTAAAGTTTTTGTTCACAATTTTATTATTGTAAGACTAATTTGAAAATAACCTCTGGGACCTGCGCAAAAACTATGACATTACCTACTCTGAAGAAAAAAACTCGTTAAAAATGTATGTACAGTCAACAACAAAAGTAGATGATGAAAATCAGAAATTCAATACTAATGAACGGAGTTCGCGTCAGAACTGTGTGGCGTCGAAGTGATTCAAAAGTATGTGATTGTAAATTATATCAAACATTTACTACTAGTACAGCTGCCATATATGACTCGAACTCCGTTGAATTTCTGATTTTCATCATCTACTTTTGCTGTTGACTGTACCATCAACCGCAAAAACACAATTTGATTTTGACAGCGCCTTCTTTCTTAGCAGTAAGGGCGAGTTTCGTAATTCAAGGGTTACTACTTACGTACGGTTGACTGTATCTACATACTTACTACTAATACTAAGTTTACATAATATTTTCTATGTCTTGTGAATTCTTATGAGAATTTGTTAACACACCTACATCATTCATATTAATCCGTGTATGATTTATAATTTTTATTGCTTATAATAACGGGTAATTAGAAGAATAGTTCTATCAGAATTCGCCGTCGCAAATGGTTATTTAGTTTTTTACTGTACCGTAATTGCGCAACACACTGTCAATCACAATCTGAATAATTTTGAAGAATGTTGCTACTCCATTGCTTCATATGTTCGAATAATGTATCTACTCCACAAGGTAAATAACGCAATGAATATATAGTTGTTGAACTGTCAAAATTAATGCCATTAGTACTGTTGTGTGTGTGTTGAAATCTGTTTCATAAAACATCTCATCATCATCTTAAATTTCTGGGTTCTAGTGCCTCGGAAAGCACGCTAAGCCGTTGATCCCGGCCGTCATTCGTGGATCTTTGACAGTCGTTACAGGTAGTCAGAAGCCCGAAAGTCTGAGAAACAGTCTTACAAGACTGTAAGACTACGGTACTGTAAGGTAAGACTGGTTCTCAGACTTTCGGGTGTTACCCAGTGACTGGGTTGTTGAGGTCAGATAGGCAGTCGCTCCATGTAAAATACTGGTATTCAGCTGCATCTGGTTAGACTGGAAGCCGACCCCAATATAGTTGGGAAACGACTAGGCAGATGATGGTGATGATTTCTGGGCTCTAGTGGAATGTATGCTGTGAAAATGGGAGCTGCTGTGTGTAGTTGATATTGACTTATTTGTAGGATTGCATAAAGTGAAACAGAGCGATATTAGTATTTTATTTAACATGCAACTATCTAACAAACACACCTTTTTGTTGTTCAGTAGTTGGAGATTTAGCTGATTTAGTGGTCGTTAGAGACGCGACACTAACTACTTTTCTAGACAATAGTAACAATAGCTATCTCTATATCTATGATAATCTTTGTATCTGAGGTCTCGTATCTCAAACAATAAGTCGTAAAATGTTTTCTTCACAATTAGATATACCTTCAGTTTCAAATGTTGACAACATTACAACAACATGTACTATAGTTTGAATTTCTCATCATTGTCAAGTTTCATTGTGATTATCGATTCAATATTTTCCTTCATTCACATTATCACGAGACAACAATGATGATTCATATGAAAACATCAAATAAGAACTGTCAGCCGTTCACATTCGTTATTCTCTGAAAGAGTCTTGATTGAAACCTTAATGACATGTATAGTAGCGTTGACTATCTCTTGGCAAACAACAGGGTGCTTATGTTTTTAAATTTAGTCAGTTTTTGCATCCCCTTCTTAGCCTTCAGCATCATTTCTATCTCGATTTCCCCAAAATAAGTTTTGCTGCTGTTATTTTATATGGTCTTTCGATAACTGCCTCATGGAGGTCAAACAATTCTCAATACCATTGACACTACTTATTGTGTTTATAATATAACTCTTCAAAGAAAACTCTCCATGTAAAGGGAACTTAAACCACAGAGCGTCCTCAGACGTATCGCAACCAGAGTGCAAGACAAACAGATCCACAAACTCGATTGTCTAGTCTTATAATAAACATAGATCTATTATTAGCAGGACATGGTAATGACATGCAGTGCAAGTGTTTGCCTAGCAACGGTCGCTCGGAGGTCAGGGTCGGACTGACGATCGTATTTGCTAACTCAAGACTTGCGACGCGTGCACTTGAAATGTACGAGTTACTAGTCTAGAACATTAGAAAAGTGAAATTAATTAGAAATATGTATAGTGAATTAAGATGACGGAAAATTAGCAAATAAATGATTTTGAATTTGAATTTGGAAAAGGGCGACGTAGATAGAAATTTCGTCACATAGAATACCTGTAATGAGATGTAGGGAAAATAAATGTTCATAACGCTATACTGTTAAAACCTCTGAGCGACGAAGATTTTCGGCTGGCATTACCCAAACTGTTGATTGATAGCATCGTCGTCACCCGGTACAGTGTCAATATCATTTCCATCTTCTTCAGCTTGAAACATTACTGATTTCCCTATGTTACTATTTTCCTCGGTAGGTCGGTACTAATCTCATCCACATAAGCACCGATGTCAACTATCTTTATTGTCCCATGTCTAATAAATGACCACGCTAGACTAAGTAGTAGGAAGCGATACCTACCTAGTAGTACATAAGGAATGTAGTGTGCTAGTTATTTTCTAAACAGCCGAGGTCAAGGTCATTGTCACTATATTGTTAGAGTGAGTCGAGGCAGGCGACGCGTGTAGTCTAGATATATCACGTACAGTCGTACACCTACTGATATTTATTAGCGAGCATTTAAAATGAAGCCGCTTATTAGGATGATGGTAATAAGTGGTGTTTTTGTTAGGTTATTAGAAGATTGGGAGGCAGTCACCTCCTTCTGCGAAGCAGTCATGCTAGCGAAGGAGGTGGCGGAACGGCTGAAGGAGAGAGCCACACGTCCCAGCCGCCGCGGGAGACGCTTCGGACGTCGGGGGCCGCGTGACGACTCCCGGCCATCCTAGGCGCGGACCTGCGGACGGAGAGTAATGGGTAGCTCACCGTCCGATCAGGACCAGGCCCGTGCCGGACGGCGCGTACGTGTTCCACGCGCGCCTCAAAGAGATGTCAGCAAAAAGGAAGGGGCTTGCCAGGGCCGAAGCCTGCCGGGGGTGCGGGATTGTCCGAAAGGCTCGGAACATAAAGGGCTAAGGAAGGAACACAGATGGGTTTTAGTCAGTAAGAGTCTGACACTCCCTTCCGCTCCACCCAGAGCGGGAGGGGTCATTTGATGATATCCCATCCATAAAAAAAAAAGGTTATTAGAAGATACCTACTTTCTTTCTTTAAGTACTTCGGGGTCTTTGCTCGATGTCTCATCATCATCATCAACCACAGCCTAACTTCACCCACTACTGAGCATAGGCGTCTATTTTTTTGTGCCAATCTCCGTGCCAGCATCATCCAGGTTCTACCCGCGATGGCAACAATATCGTCCGCCCATCTCACCGCCGCCGCCGGAAGACCGACAATTAGCCTTCCAGTCCTTAGACGCCCGGCCACTGGCTTTCTCTACCTGACATAACTGCGCCTTGCCAGGTGTACGGCCCAACTCCATTTAAGTTCCATAACTTGTTTTCCGATATCGAAAACTGTCTTACGTCTTCGGATCTCGACGTATATAGGTATATCTATGTGATGCCAAAGCTTTATTCGCATATTTCAGGAATGTAAATGACAGTAATGGTTCCCTTTTTACTTTCAGGAGGATGGTTAATTGGGTATCCAATTGTACACTTTCACCTTCGCTTACAAACATTGTGGTTGTTTCCACATCTTTATTAACATCTAAACAAAGATGGATCCAACGAAGCAAGGCTACGTTCCAGAAGGTCTTTAATCAGCATAATTGGCCTGTGGCTGCTCTAGTTAAGGCCAAAGAACTGAAGTTTATTTTTAAATTACCTAGATTCTGACAATTTTTTCTATTTCTATCGTTTAAGTAGGTCTTTTCGATGTCACTAACATATAAATGGTTTCTATAGTAGGCGCAAAGTGTTTAGAAGAGTGAACTAAAACGAAGGATTGCTCAGAAAACGTACTATGTACTTGTTTACTAACAGCGAATGCAAATGATCCATTGCCAAACACTGCGTCTAAACGCTGCTGAGAGAAACGTGCTCCTTACATTAGACATACCTACAATTCTTTCTAAAGCGTTATAAAGAGATGAAGACGTGTTGCGACAGACTTGCTCCGCGACTCGAATTAAAGAAATCGTATCGCACGAGATGTACCAGCCCTTGAGAATTGCGATACAGACAGGTTTGAAGATAGTGTTGCTGAACACATGTTGCGAAAGTACCTAGTTACGTGTCGAGATTTCGAGAAGTTATTTGTTGTTAAGAAGGTACGCTACACTTGAATTAATTGAATTAATGGATTCAAGGAGAAGAAAACTGGAGTACCCAATAACTTTTCCGGATCGTTGAAAAAATTTAATCAAAGTTAACTTTTTACTTATTGTTAGTGATCATAAGAGATTCTTAAACATATTTATCATTATCTAGATCGAGTCATTTCGAACTACACACAAATAAATAAAACTAGTTGTATAGTAGCTAGTGATAGTCGATAAATACGTCTGTGGTATGTCTAGAACCTGTATAACCTTGAAATGATTTACACAAAGTAAAGCGCCTCCCTGGGTTTGAACCCACGACCTACAACTCGTAATTCGGGGCTATTACCACTGGGCCACCACTGCTCTTAGAATATATAATTATGTATTATAGGTAACAGTTTCATCCCCCAAAACTGATCATTAAAAAGTTATAAAACATTCCCAACAGTTACAGTTTAGAAGAGTTGCCAAGCAAAAATATCTCCTAAATACCTACGTAACTACTCACTCATTCTCCTCGATTAACTTTTATTACTTCGCTCAACAAATTTAGCAATATTTTGAGTCTTTGGTTTCTCTTACACGCGCTAACTTTATTTATAAAATTATTTATGTTCACTGAATAATTGGTTAACAACTTAGCAAAATATAATTAAAACTTTACAGATATCTGTTACAGTCATCCTAACTGACTTATGTACGTTTTGTTATCACAAGCTTTGGGTTTGTTATAAGGTATTTCATTGAGTTATTGGTTTTATTGAGTAACTAGCTGCGCCCCGCGGTTTCACCCGCATAAGTGTCGATCCCGTAGAAATATCGGGATAAAAACTATTTTATGTCCTTCCCCGGGACTCAAACTATCTCTATGCCAAATTTCATCTAAATCGGTACAGTGGTTTAGGCGTGAAAAGGTAACATACAGACAGACAGACAGAGTTACTTTCGAATTTATAATATTTGTATGGATAGTTTTCATTAGGAATTTCTCAGTAGCAGCCCGGGGGCTGGACTTGTGCCCAGTTGATGGCAATAGGCTACGTCATTGTATGGTACTGGTGAAATGTATTATCCTTCACCTCTGCCTTACTCTTCGGGGTAAACAGGTTTGAGGTTATATAAGTTTCAACCTTAGTTTTCGTCAATGTAGTCAGAGAAGATTGGCTTTAATAGTATCCAGATGCCGGAGATTTAGTGAATGGTATGTAGGAAATCACCCAGTGTTATTTTATTAGGTACAATGTAAATACTGAAAACAATTTAAATAAAACAGGTTTTCAATTCAAGACTCTTCTTTTTTAGGGTAATTGGGTGTGTGGAAAAAGGGTCTGGCCCGTTCTGACTAAATTATTATCCATTTCTGTTCCCTGTCATATTTTTTTTTTTACAAGTCGAAAGGCTTCATAATGTTGTATCCGGTAATCACAAAACATAAAGTAATGTAATTTATGTATATTATTAATCTTTTGTAAAAGGGAAATATACTTTTAAGTGAGCAGGATCAAGTGGATCTTGTTATAAAACACGTCGTACTTAATAATGATCGCAAAAAATAATCGAATGAAAAAAGGCTTAAGTAGGTACTTATTATTTATGTACTTTTTGTTCGTTTGGAATTTAGAATTTGTTGGCTGGTGCTGATTTTATCGAGTCTTGGCTTTGAAGTGAAAATCTAATACACAAATTGTTTTTTTTTTTAGTTTATGGTCAATCAAGCCTGGGTCGTATCTAGGTAGGGAAGTATCTCAGGTTTTCCAGGTACAGTCGAGTTCATTAATATATTGGCAGTGACAATGTTTCAAAATATTGTAAGCATTAAAATGATCATATAGTTCTATACAAACTTAGACATCAATAAAATGTTTTCATATAAACTGTTCATAAGTATGTTACGGTAGTGCAGTCAAAAATATCTGACTACTCTTCGGAACATAAATATCTAAATACTCTAGTGTTCAATATATTTGTTGCAACCTAGGATTCATAAATATCTATACAGCTTTGAATATTCAACTAAATGGCCTTTACCATAAAATTTATTTTTGCTTGCCGGAGCAGAAGTTCGAGTAATAATGCAATATTGCCGATGAAGGATGTCATAACTGATAACTTCAAGTTGATTTTGTTTCAAGATCTTTTTCATAGAAAAATAATTGCATAGATGTTTGTGAACCTAACTTTGCGCTAAATAATATGAACAAGGGATTGCGCACAATTTTTAGAGTCTTTATCTGTAGTAATATTATCGATTTAATGTAGTCACATATTTATGATGTCACAGATTGTTTACAATTTATTGTACGGCGAAGCTGTTTAGAGTTTTATGAAACTTACCATTGCCTATATATTTTTGATTCATGAACATGCTCAGATATTAAAGAACTCGACTGTACCGCCCACTCTTTATATTCCGGCCCGTGTAACGCAGCCATAGCGACTTCTAATTCGATGCCAATGCCAACTATTGTGCAAGAGGGCACAGAATGAAGAGGTAAACTTGTTCACTGGGACATTCATGCCTAACTTATTTTTATTCGTTATGAGTCGCACAATATATACAACAGGACACTCGACATAACGATGTCTTTTGAAAACCTGACCACTGCAAAAGTTATGTGGGTTTTTACATTTTTTCTGAAATCGTAAAAAATCTTCATGTATCTCGTGGAAGTTATGATATCATGTCTGTTTTAGTACCTACTAAAACAGACTATGTCTAATTAACTATGACACTAAGAAACACTGTTTTTCTACAGGGTGTTACGGAAAGGGTATATCAATACAAACGGGTTGAAGAGTATATCTGGTCTAGAATCTCTGTACAAAATTTCAGCTCAAAAGCAGTAACTTTGAAAATGCTTAATATTTTTTTATTTCGATAGTTTATTAAATTGAAATCATAACAAACGTGTCACCGCACTACGAGGGTCATTATTCATTATCTGTAGTGTGTCTGTGCGCCTAGTACACGCACATCACGCCGCCGCGCGCCAGTGCAGCGCCGGATGTCGAAATTAAAAATATTAAGCATTTTCAAAGTTAATGCTTTTGAGCTGAAATTTTGTACAGAGATTGTAAACCAGATACACTCTTCAACCCGTTTGTATTGATATACCCTTTCCGTAACACCCTGTATAAGATAAGAACAACATTATCTAAGGATAATACCAGACTCTAATATTAGCACCAAACTGACTAACAGACAAAAATGTCTAACAAAATAATTTGGGATTTACAAGCACAATCTATATTATTTTATATAAATTTAAATGATGGCTCATTTCACTTGACTTTTTTTGAAAACCCGGGTACCTATGTATCACAAGTTATTGCAATGTATGACACTCTCATGGAGCTCCTGTGTGTTTGTCATTAAATTCTGTTGTCTATTATGGAGGACAATTAAATACACCACAGTTTGTTTGCCATCTGGTGAGGCCTTACTGTTTTGCAAAGTCAGACTTACGTCTAGAACACGTGTAAACATCGTTTACAAACTCACTAAGTACTATGCAATAAAAAGAGTGATTATCCAACGTGTAGTGTTTGTCAAATGATCTCACTGAAGTAGTAATGAGTGGGGGTCAAGGCTCCTAGCACAAATACGCTTCGCAAACATTCTACTTGTACTAACATCATAGACACATCTTTAGGTAGTGCGTTATATATAAAATCCTAATTACGTTATGCACGTCAAAAGCTTCCTCTTCTTCTGTGCAAATATTAACTGTATTTGCACAGATTTGCACACTGCAGGTGATCTATTCTGTAAAGGTCTTTGGTGTGGGATGCAACACACCAAAGGCCTACCCTTGCGCCATCCCATCTTCCTAGCATGGCGAGCTGTGCTGAGGCGGGTTCTGCAGGTGCGGAAAACCTCATATGGTGCCAATATTCTCTCATTGGAACTTATATGTTCGAGCCGTTTGGGGATGAAATTCTAGGGCCATGGGGGCTGAGTGGCCACTCAGGTCCACTCGTTGGTCGACTCTTTACTTGCTTAAGTAATTTTAACTTACTTTAAACTTAGTGAGACTCATATTTTTAGCTCGTGTATTTACTGACCTTTCTATGACTTCCGTTTTCCGTTTCCTTTCTAAGTTTTCCGCCTGATACTTGGTCGTTTGGGGAATCACTTGACACTCCCATAGCGACGCGATATAACAATAATTGGTCCCACATATATGCATCATCTTGTAGGTAGGTACAGAAGTCGCTGTTAAAAGCATTTGAGGAATTAACCACAATTCAAATATGTCACTATTTACTTTAGAACCTAGAAAGGATTAAGTATTGTAATTTTCTATAGAAAGGATTTTTATTATATTCCCATGAGAAAGGCGGCCATTTCATTAGGAACTTGCCTAATACACTGTACATATTAATTTATGGCTTAACTAGTAATAGCTATTGACTCACCCCCGCCGGGGAAATCAGATTTTCGTCATTCTTATAACCTAGGGGCCGACCTTACATATATATGTTTTACCTTTTTGTTTTATTTGGGAAAACTAGAGTTTCGTCCTGAAGTCTGACAATAGGTCTAGATATATACCTACCTATTTATTTTGTGTTGCAAATAATGACAGATGATGACTTTAAGTTTGCCATTACAGGTATGTTTTTCAACCAACCTTTGGGTTCAATTAAAAAAGCTTTTCAATATCAAGCGTTATATCCCCGTTACATAGTGAAACATATTAAACTGCATTTATGTATTTAGATTTGAAGACTTGAACACCTTAACTGATGATCAATTGTCATAAGCTGTTTACGACATCTGAGAAAGATCAATTAGTTCGTTCTTCAAAGTGACCAAGTGGATGAATCCAAATCTCCCCACTACACATCGTTTAAACTTTTAAACAATTCAAAGGAAAAACATTACAAACGAAGTAAATTGTTTTTAAATTGCTACATACGCACTTTTTGCAGCAAGTCTAATAGTCTGTAAGTACATACTGGCGTCCATTTTACTATTTTTTGTTTGGCGGGAAAAATGCACACGACAAAAACTTTTAGATCTCTTCTGAATAGTTCATGATTAACTTTTTTTGTTTGTGTGAACTCAGTAATATTTCGTGGTTGCTATGCAAATGAAAAACTTTAATATAAAGATTTAAATAATGTAAATTATACTTTCCTTGATAAAAAAAAACTACCGTTCGCAATAATTTAAATCATTTACTAAGGTTTTGTCTTGACATTAAATGTCGAAATAAAATCGCCAGTCACAAAGATTAACCGTCGTAAAAATCAAATTAAAATACTCAAGTACCTCATCATCTGCCTAGCCTTTTCCCAACTCACCAGATGCAGCTAATACCAATATTTTACATGAAGCGACTGCCTATCTGACCTCCACAACCCAGTTACTGTGTTTTCTTCTTTTTAGCGTGTCGATAGCAATCAAAGTTACTGGGTAATACGATGTCTCTTAACGTTCTTTCCGAGGCACGGAGAGGTCTTGATATGTAAAGATGCAGTCACCCATCCACGGACCAACCGCCGCAAGCGTAGCTTAACCTGATCGATCGACCCGTGTGGCTGTTATTACTTAGCCATAAGCCCCTAAAATACCTAATTACATAGATATATTATTACAATGACAATATTGTGATTCCTAGTCTTCAGACAAAAAAATCTCATAGCTGATCACAATAGTAATGCAGTGGATAAGGTTCAATATACTTAAACAAATAAAAATTTTCGTGAAGGTAACACTATTGAACTAGTGTGAGACAATAGTAAGTACAAGTCAATAGGATTTCCAGTCTTTGTTTTACGTACTCGCAAGAGTACAAAATTCAATGAAAAGGTCTTTTGTGGAGTCAGAGATTAAATCATCATAAATCACAATATTTATTCTGAACAGTGGTTTTCTGTGTCATTCATTGTTGGTTAAAGAAGATACACTAAAACATACCTGTGATATCATTTCATTTGCCTATGTATGTCAGCATCAAAGAATTTGTCATATTTCTTTTTAGCCTGCTTACAATCTCGTATGGGCACTAACTGAGGAGCAATCATTCAATTAGTGTTTTGTCCATAAATTAACGAAATACAACTGAGTATGGAGAAATCATAATATGATCGTAATTATGATTTCTCCATACTCAGTTGTATTTCGTTAATTTATGGACAAAACACTAATTAAATGATTGCTCCTCAACTATGATGGTTTATAAGTATAGTGCGGTAGACAGTCTCTCAAGTTATTTTTTATTTATCAACGGGTTAATTGCGTAACACACTAACAGTGGCAATGGCTTGTAGCTAAGTAATATCAGCCGCACAAATCGATCGATCAGGTTAAGCTACGCTTGTCGCGGTTGGTCCGTGGATGGGTGACCATCTTTAAATACCAAGATCCCTCCGTGCCTCGGAATGCACGTTAAGCCGTTAGTCCCGGCTGTCATTCGTGGATCTTTGACAGTCGTTACGGGTCGTAAGAAGGCAGAAAATCTGACTTTATCTGAAACCAGTCTTACCAGGGGGTATCGTATTACCCAGTAACTGGGTTTTGGAGGTCAGATAGGCAATTGCACCATGTAAAATACTGGTACTCAGCTGCATCCGGTTAGACTGGAAGCCGATCCCAATGTAGTTGGGAAAAGGCTAGGCAGATGACTAAAAGTAGCATTAGCTTTCATTCTGACAGTTCAACAACATTCATCGCGTTATTTACCTTGTTCCGCGGTCAAATTTTTCAGACATTTGACGCAATGGACTAATCCATTGCTTTTGAAGATGAAGATTGAAGGATATTGCTAACAATATCCTTCAAAATCATTCAGATTGTGATTGATCGTTTGTTACGCAATTAGGGTGCAGGATTTCCACAGCAGCCTCGAGTCTCTTTTTGTATTCGATTGTGATTGTGACATTAGGATAGCTTCCTATTAGTACAACCACTGTAACACGATCATAATTATCACTATTATAACGTTCATGACACTTGTAAAGTAACTGGCAAATGGTGATAACACACGTTTGCCCTTCAGGCAAGACAGGTGTGATCACACGTTGATACTTGTCTTTCCGATGATGCTTTCGATGTAGAGTTCTAGAACTTGTGCAGACGGAAAACACTTTTTACACTTGTTTGGAAAAGTTTAACTTCATTTGCTTAGCCAGGAACTAGCCAGAACATTTAGTTACTAACAGAAAGGAAACTTATTTAAAAAGCCGGTAACAAAAAGTATTCCTTTAAAGAGATTCAATTAGTTATTGTTGTGTTTTTATTGCAAGCTAAGAAAACGTACAAAAAGTTGTCACAAGCAGAGGCAAAGTAGCAAACCAGTTGATTGAAGGTGAACAATTATGTAAGATGTTAACACTTCATGAGTGATGTAATAAAGAAAAAGGTCTTTTTATGTTCGTTCTAGAACTTTTCAGATTGGATTAATTTGTAACATCTAAAGTATCATTGATAACTTAAACGTTATCATGATCATCCTACCCTTATCCTATTTTATTTCGAGCCTTTTTCTTTCATACGTCTCAAATAGCCGTTTCTTCAGACTTGACCTCCTTCTTCTTAGCCATATTATCTTTCACACATTCCGCCCATCTTTTCTTTGGTCTCTTTGTCCTCTATATGCTCCTCTCTCCTTCGCATCACATGCCCATACAATGACACTCTTCAGCTTTTCGGTCTCAAGCTGCTTACCTACTTTCTTCAAACTCTGTGTTCATATTCAATTTGATCAGCAGTTTCATTCTACAAAGCGGTATATACCTACTATACTGTCAATGAGCACCTGTTCCACAACTTGTTATGCACGTCTCTTTAATGCCTATTACGTATGTTGAGACTTCGATGTCAAGGCATTGTTTTCATCAATATCATGCCATCCAATGTTCGGTAATGATTTGATTAGAATCTTTATCTTGACTTTTTATCAAGTGTAGGTGGCCTTCCTGATCTGACCCAGCAGTATATCATGTTTTGTAATACCTCCTTTATAACAACTATCACAAGAATTCGATCAAGTGTTACACTCGCCTTTTTACTCTATCTGGATAGATACTTAGCCAGAAAGCCGTATTTAGCACGGAAGTGACTGAACGTGGAAGGAATCCTGCTTTTCTGTGTATACGATAAATCGATTTCAAATACCAAAGCCTTTTAATTGAGCACCCTCTTCGACTCCATTAAAGTTACATTTGTTATTTGTTCCAGGTTGACGGTGCAGACAGCGATGCGTTAACGCGACGATACAAGTAGTCGGATCATTAAAATCAAAGCCGGGATCAAGTGACCGCTGCGCCCGCGCGCCGCCCTCGCCGCGCGCCGCCGCGCCACTCCATCGCCGCGAGTCACCGCACGCGCACGCCGCGCTCCCGCGATATTTACTCCGATACAGTATCCCAAAGTAACTGATTAGTATAATAAACGTAATCTCTCACTGATTGCAAATATCTCTTCATTAAGCCAATCGACTGGTATTTTCATTGACACGCCTTTTTGTTAACATTTTCTCCTATAGACGGACAAGTGCATTGAGTAAGTGGAGAAGGCTACATTCCAAACCGGTGTCGTTCTTTAATGGACGAGGTGTGTACTACTCTGTGTGTGTTTTAGTAGTTATCGGGTGGTGACTGGTTCGGTTTTCGGAGTGTACAGCTTTTCCTTTGCAGAAAATAGTGATATACAGTAAGAAACGTTAACTGGAAACTGGTGAACTCACCTCAACGTAGAACTCACTAGCCATAATGTAATAGTGCCGACAAAAAGTGAGAAGCATTCAAGAGAAAAATGGCTCGCGGAACGCTGAGTGAAAACGAGCGCCAATGTTTAGACGCAGGCGCAAAAAATCAATCAGAACGTCTCCAAGAGTCGGAAAAAACACTTAGTGATTGCAAATCGAATGGACTTAGAGTGCGCTTCATGGACGAGGAAGGAAAAACAGAAAGGATGGTCAGCACCGACGAGGTCGATTGCACCGTCTCGCGAGTCAAGAAGATACACATTCTTAAGAACAGAAGCTCGAGTGAAACGAGCATACTGCTGAGGAACCCGTCTCTCATGAAGAGGCGCTCCAGTTCCGAACGCCGGTTCAGTGACGGAATCACCGACAATCTAAACAACAACAACCTGAACGAAAACCTGAACGGTAAAATAAAAACGACAGAGTTTGACAAATCCGATAAGACTGATGAAGCTGATCAAACCAAAGAAGTAAACGGCCAGAGCTTTAAGAAGAACTGCAACGTTTACAGTGTGAACCAGGCGAAAACCTTGACTCCGGAAAGGAAGAAGTCGATACCGCTGACGATGCCGAGGCTGATCGGTCACAAGATTCAGGAGAACGGACAAAATAAGTCGATCTTGCCGGCTGAAGTATGTTTGGCGGATGGTGCTTCCGGTAAGGACTTCACCGCTCGAGCGATCGGGCGGCTCTCCAGAGGAATTGGAAAGTTGCTCCGTCGCACAAACAGCGTGCGTATTAGTGATCCCGATCCGGTGTACAAAGTGGCGTATCTCGGGAATGTACTCACCGGCTGGGCTAGAGGTGAGTTTCGCTTAGTCTTTATCATTATTCATTACTTATTATATTATAGAAAGATGAAAAAAGGCGTGAGTTTATGTAAGTATAAATATGTAGAAAGATGGGCGTAATATAAACAACGAGAATATACACATGAAATGTAGTAGTCTGCATAAAAAGTGAATTTTGGCAATTTTACAACCGAGACGGTTACCCTGCGTTCGGTTAATAGACGAATCTCGTCACGCTCTGTCTCTCGCCAGCCGGCACAACGGCCTGTTAGATAATAATATTATCACTTACGGTATCTCCTAATAAAAGTGTTTGTTGCTCAATCTTACAGTTATCAGATGTTGTATTTGGGTCAGCGTATTGATAGCTCATTTATTTCGCAAAACAGAAAAAGCGGCGGTCCTAAGCTAGTCCCTCGCGAAACACCGGACCTTTGCTACATTCCAATAAGCAAATGGATTTTGTATTGGGTTGCTTTCAACATTGCACGTACAAATTACAATAATGTACCTGTATTTAGTAACATAACTACGGTTGTTGTAAAAATATTCGTTTTAAATAGGAAGTGATTAAGCAAACGCTCACGTTAATCTCAGAAGTAATTGTTATTAATATTACATTAACGCCTAAGTAAACGTAAGAAGCAAATAATAGTATAAAGGTAGCGTTAGAGAACGTATCTATTTAGCACGTAATAGTGTATAGTTTTTTATAGTCATGTCAATAGAATCGTCGGTAACTGAGGTTGCGTAAGTGGTCCAAGGCGAATCGGCCGAGCAAAACGGTCGGATCTCCAAATTAGTAAATTAACTCCAAATAACGAATATTAAACATTCATAATGCACCATTTAAAGCGATATCCGAAATTTTAAAATCCATTACAAGCACGAAGCAACACGATTATTAATGTATTTATTCTATTTATGTAATTGCTGCTTAAAAATACAAAAGATTTCGACCGCTGAAATGCTGTACAGTGTTTCATTAGTGATTAATATTGCATTACTAATAAACAACTGAATGATTGTTCTTGAAATTCTAGACGTGTATCTATTCTATTATGAATTTGCGTCAATCTTAGAAGCTTTAGAACTCGTGCCAACGAACGACTAACTGCTTTGTTGATAAAACTATACTTTGAATCGAATATCTGCAATATATGAAGCGCAAACAAAGTTACATACCACTCAATTTCTTTGAAAACCAATCTGTATTCTGACTATAAAACTTTAATAACAATATCTCTAGACAACAACAGAATCTTACAAGAGATATGAAAATATTTGAAAAAATTTAGCATCATTTATCTTTTTCGCTGAATGACAATGTAAATTTAAAATGCAGGAGCAGTATGCAAACGCGAGACGTGAATGTTTCAATTTAAATAAATACATCGAACAAAGCGAAAGGAATGTCGATGTTAATCAGTAAGATACTTTCGTTTTAGACGCATCTGTCATGCGTCGCTGTGTCCGATAATTGGCAAGATATCCGAAACGTTCTGAGAGAAACTGAACATTTGAACAAGCCTTATCACATAATGATGCAGCAGGTTGCTGTTATTTAAAAACTGTTTATAGAATGATAAATTGTATACTTGAAAAAAGTAGGTGAAGATCGCGTACTATTTGGATAAGTGTGATATTTGCATTTGAAGATTAAATGTGACCAAATTAGGATTTGTTTTTAAGTGATAAATTATTATGATGAATTATTACAAAATCTTGTATTCGTCTTTATCGCGATTCGGTAATATTCTCTATTCACAACAATCCCACAACTGCTATCCTTATTTTTTGTTAAACTGCTCTTCATAATGGCATTACTGTCTGAGATATGGTCAGCTAGAGAATTTTTTAGTAATTCATTATTCTGTTTAATTCATATCAGCTTCGAATATATGTAGATAGTTTGTTTTCTTTCTATATTTTTAATTCTGTGGTCCTTAATTAAGACTAAACCAATATTGGAAAATAAGTTGACAATACAAGAGAAGAAAGTAAACATTAAAATCGGCAAGAGTCAAAGAAAGTTGTAGTAGTCAATGAAGTGGATATAAAAGATTGTGATCAGAATTCGTGTCAACCTGGACGCGGACTTTATTCACGAGTGAAAGTCCGCAGCATCCGCACAGTGCATCCTAATGTACTTTTACTTGATCCAAGCACTGGATCATTAACATTCTTATCATACGTGACGTTATGAGATAAGCTTAACTGCTTAGCCATGATCTTAACATTCTACATGTTAAGATCATGGCTAAACCTATTATGGTCATTAGTCACACACACTTGACGAGTTTCTTGTGACTTATGGTGTTAATTGCTCTTTTTTTTCACGTGACCTTGACGTGTGGATGTTTTTGTTAATTTTACCTTTGACACAAGCGTGAATTCAAGCCCATCCAATTATTGATAAGATGTGAATTGCTTGATTAATGTTAAAGTAAATATAATTATAATGTTTTTCGTACTATGTTGCTAACTAAACTGGTTTTTTGTTTAAATTACATATTATAGCGACTATTACTTATATTATTTCCTTTAGAAGTTTTCCTCTAGCTAGAATAGGTAGCAAAATGTAATCTGCTTTGGAATTGATAGTAATTCGGATGCTGACTCGATAATAAAAGACATTACAGAATGTATTAACTATAATTTCTGTTTTCTAATTCTAGCGTAGGTTATGAGCGTGGACCGAGGGAAATGCTCGAAAGCCACCATGAGCATGGACCAGCCTTTCACTGCCATTACAATCTTTGCACTAGGCAGGTTATTGTCGGACACAGCCGCAATCAACTCTCTATACACAAGAACATAATATTTTACTTTTGTTTACAACTCTATCACCAATATTTATTGGATATTCAATGTTATCTGACTTTTTATAAAACATTGAACTTCTTCAATGTTAAATTCAAGGTCATGCATAGAGATGCAGTAAAAACAACGTGGGTAAACAAATTATCATCCATTATGTACAATCTTATTGTTTCTTGTCGCTTAAGAAAATAATATGAGTTGTTTATGAGCAAGAATCATTTGACCCGAGATTTATTTTTATTTGCTATCAAATTAGTGTTATCTCAATTCGTAAATTTATTTCTGCTCGTCCATGAGAACTGTTTCATATGTTTTTTCTTTTTTATCTTATCAATGACTTCAACCTACTACTGCGCCCGTTAATTGCTTCTAGCATATAAATGATTATTCGATACACCTACTTACACGATGCGCGTCTAAGAAAACACCAAACAATATTTTTAATAAAATACAACCGCTTCTATGTATATTTCTAGTTACCTCTTCTTTAGAAATATGGGGAATGTGAAATATTGCTGTTATTTCAACATGCCTTTAATTAAGAAACTTGTATAATTTATAGTTCAGTGTTTGCTTCCAAAAGTTTAGCAATGATCGTCAAGGCTAAATCTAAAAGAAGATATTGTTTTTACAAATGTGTGTCCACACTGGCCACCGGTCGCAATCCGACTAATTTTATCTTTATTATTGCTGTAATGTGATATTTATTTATAATCATTATAGTCGCATTAATACTAATAGTTCTATTGTTCTCAGATAATATTTCTTGTCTTCATTATTGTAGTATAATCAGTAAAATCAGATGTTCGATGAGAATAAAAAAGATAACAATAATTTTATGAGCGACGAAGGAAATTAAGCCATTGCCTCAATGCTCAATTAATGATTAGTGGGAACTTATGCTTTTTTACATTGTACAACAATACCATGTGTATATACATACGCTTAAGGCTACAAGTTTCATCCACATCCGCTACATTTCAATTTTCAACTTTCTGGATATATTTTAGCTTTATAACCATGATCATTATCTGTAATTAGTCTGAACTGTTATGTATGCAGCTTGGTTTAAAATTTATTGGCATGGGAACGTTTTGATGTAGGTACTTATTACGTATTCAAGAAACGTTTGCACTCTACACAAGTTACATCTAATTCCTTATCAACGTATTTTGTGTACCCACAAGTTCTTGTAGATTGTTGATATCTCCCCTCGGTACACCTGACACACACTATGGGTTCCACTTCCACCTGAGACTGTCACTGGACCCCATGCTAGCTACAGCGGAAGCGCACAATTGCTTTCTGTCTCGTTTTCACCCAGCCTCTCGCTCGCACTCTTTTTTCGTATCGCATTCCAAGCATCATTGTTTGGTCGGTCGCTCCCACAGACACGCTCGGCGGCGTCTACTAAGCCAACCGACGTTATATCTACCATCCATATAAGCTCTATCAATTAGGGATTAAAGTCTAATTTCGTTTGTATCATTACCCTCGAGTTTGTCCCTAGTCTACTGGTTTTGTAGCATTTGTTAACGCTATTCTTCATTATGAATGTACTAGTAAATTGTAATCAAACGTTCACCGTTCCTTTGCTTTGATGTTCTAATAAAGGAATTCTAACGTTGGTGCCATCAATCTTATGAGTTTTATGAGTAATTTTGATATCATTTATTAACTTAATTTCTTGTTAGAATTATTCTAATGTTATCAATTGACTTAATTTTCTGATTAGTATTCCTTACATCAAACTTTTCTTAAGTTGCTGAACAAACTTTCGTCTTAAGAAGTGAGTTTATTTGTTTTAGTAGGTAAAGGAAAAGCGTACCTAAGTACCGTATAATACTTTACGTTACGATAATTTCATAGCTTTTCATATGCTTTGCTTCGTACCCATTTTTTCTAAAATAATATAATCGTTATTTTTTACCGTGTTGCAAAAAATCATACGTTTGACAGGAAAATACGCTATAAAACGCTGTTATTCACGTTTTTGTCTGAAATAATTTAAGGCAGTCATTATAATTATAGTATCAATTAACAATTTTTTATTTTGGTGTTGATTAATTTAAGTACTTTGCACAATCGGAGTTAGAGTGTGACAAAAAAACTTTAACCCCAGGTTACATTAGTTATTAGGTATGTTATTGATGGTGACAGATATTTTGAGAAACCTTAGATTCATTATAATTTGTTTTGAGTATTCGACCATTATCTAAATACTACTATTATTGCATGTTGTAGTTCATGTATTAAATCTCATTAAATCTCAACCCTTTGTACCCGAAACCGATCCGTCATTCAAATCTAATTTAAAAACTCGTTAGTCAGCGGAACACGAGTAATTCTAAGCTCGGGCACATTCGAGCAGGTTTTATGTGAAAAGAAACAAAACGACACGAATTAACTATCATTTTAGTAATCAAACCGTGACTGACATCACGTAACAACTCTTTATGACCGCTATTAAGATTTTTTGTCGTACTTTCGGAGTGCCATGGCGTTGCCCGTACCCTTGGCCAAAATGTTCGCGTTTTGTATCTTGGACTTTTTATAATTCAACCTTGAATTATGCGATGAAATATGCAAAATATTAATGGTCACTTATAAGAACAATAATTGATACTGTAACTGGAAAAAAAAATAATGGCATTCATAAGACTTAAAAATTCAACTTTAATACGTATTTTTTGTCATCAAGCTAAGTTATGTTAATTATTATAATATAGATGTTATTATTCTTCATGACGATGGTGGTATATTTAAAGTTAATAATAGACCCTTGACTAAGATAAAATATAAATCCAACCATAGAAATCTAAATAAAGCTTGTTGTTTACGTCAATCACTTCTTAATTGACGCAAAATAATTTAACGTCTCGCTGTTTATCAGTTTTTGACAAATTAAATCGCGTGAATTATTAAAAAAATGTTTTTACACTAACAAAACCCGTTAGTTAACTTAACCAGCCACTTTTTTGGCCAGTTTACCTTCACAATGTTCGTAAGGTTGGTATTTTTTTTACTGTCTTCCAATTAAGGATCAAGTTTCGAAAGCCATATCTGTCTTCAGTTCTTTATATTTAATTGAACATTTTCATTGTATTATGCTCGTAAGTACATCATTCAGTATAAACAAATGGCGGGTTAGCTAGAGCTACATGTCACTAGGTACGTAGGGCAAACTGATTAGCATTCATACCATAATTAATATGCTAAACGCGGTTCAATTACTTCATAATTGTTACTCCAATGTGTGTTAGTAGTACTTATATGTACCACAGGTACTGAGCTGATCATTCATACAGAACAAATGAATTGAATGATGAAGTGACTGAATTAAATGAGTCCGACAGAGTCGAATTTGATTTAGTGTAGGTATTTATAATCCGTATTGTTACATCGACCATCTAACAGAAGTTGCGGTAGGATTAATTTTATTGTTATAGATATAAGTTTCAAACAGATTTATTTATAAGATACTGTGCAAGGTAGATTTCGAGCCAGAATTATAGCCATTGCGAACAGAACTATTCATTCTGAATTAAATAACTCCTAACTTCTCTACATTCCTAAGCCCGTAATACAACAACTAACTAAGAGATACCTGGCCCCGATGTTTGCATGCAAGCAAGTCGATTACCGTTGATAACCGAGCGGTTATCGTAACCCGTCGGTAACCCACTTCGCAGCAGGTGCAACCGACACTCGCTTAGATCTTTAATTTTATTTCTTTCCAACATAACTGGCCGGAAGAATTTCACTTTGTTTCAATTGCTGCAGCTTTCATCTGCAATTACGTTTTTTTTTTTTCTTCTTTTGTTTATGAGAATGTAAATAATAATGTATTATACATGTATGTATGTCTGTGTGCATCTATTCGCACATTGGTTACACATTTTGGCTCTCGTGCGTGAAATTACAAAATGTTTATGCGATAGCGATAAACTACAAAGATTATAACCAAGTACAGTGTTAAGTATTGGCTAGTAAAGTAGCAGCCCATTACTTGGCAGCCCATTAAAATGCCTTCCATGGACAAGTACATACGTAGTCGCAGCACCTCATAAAATGGTGTAATGCATACTTCCTATAATAAGCGATTACGGTTATATTGCAGTATCGTGTCAGCGTTTATCGCTTGTGCGTTTTCAAAATTATTGGTCTCCTATAAACATGTATGTTCGTCGTCGTTTCACAGTTAAGCTGTAAAACGGAGTTAATTTAAATGACTCCCTGTTGTATTACACATGGGTGCATAGTGCATGGGTCGTTCCGCTTTAGGAACCACTTCCTTTTACAGTTCAGTGAATTTGAATAAGAAACCCTTTTTAATGTTTCTGTTCCCGTGAATCCCCTGGAGTGTGACTAAGAGACTACTTTCAGCTGTTTTAGTATGAGCGATAGCTTCCACCTGTACCTTTGGTGTAAATATCTGTCAAGGTGAAACTAGCTGTGTAGTTTAGCCGGCCAGCAGTTTTCCTACTACTAAGCTGGGGTCGGTATCTCGTCTAGACAGATAGGCTGAATATTTGTGGGTGCTCATTCAATAAATAGTCACTGAATTATTTATCTGCAACAGCTGCAACTCAAATGATGTTGAAAGACACTTGTATCCAAGATGTCTGCTCCACATAGTATAGCACATTTTCATCGTATTTTCTTACACATGTTAAATGGCCTCTCGTATATATTGTCACGGCTGGCTGCCCCTAGAAAGTACAGCGTGAAGGTCGCTACATACTGGACTGACTGAGGTAACCATAATGTAATGCAGCTTTGAAACAGCACGTGCCTAGAATACTGATCATGGAGCATTTGTGGAGGTGCCTCTCTGAGACTTGTGGAGGTGCCTCTCTGAACAGTTCCGTTGTTAGCAAGTTGCTAGTAGTGGCGTCAGTAGTATTATCTATTCTATGGTAGAGGTGTGTTGCCATAGCGATGATCATAAAATACTTGATGTAGAAACACACAAGGTTGCGGGTGCGAAACTAAGCATATACTAATCTGCATTTTGAATGTTTCTCGTAGGTAGGTATCTGACTTGATGGAGGAGAAGTCGTAAGGAAAATCTGAGCAAACGGCTACATGTAGGTACTTGTGTGCCGATAGTACTGCTTATTTATTCTTTGCTGATGAGGATAGAAGCATTTGTCTTGTTAGACAGTTACAGACCAGTTAAGTAGGTGTCATTAGATGGCCTGAAATGAACCAAATCATAGAATGTCATAAAGTTCTCGGAATTTATCCACGATTTATATTGTTCCCACTGAAACCTATGAAAGCCTGTACCTAAATACATATATACTTTTGCATTTGTAGGTGTCGAATGCAACTCTACCTCTGTAAGCATGGGTCATTTAAGGACTCGGTAAAAATTTAATGTCCTTCGGTTATTAAACATTTTCCATTGTTTTCTAAAATGCTCCCTTCAAAAGCTGCCTTTGTTTCTGTAAAACTTGCAACAATGAGCTCATAAAAACACGACCCGTAATGCACCCTTTATGTGACATGTGTCACAGTTGTCGTGGAGTTTCTGCAGGAGGGATTCGACAAACTTCTCGACACTCATGTCACGGTGGTGTGTGCTTAGCTATGTTTGTCCCTGAACTTGCTTGTGGTCGTTTAATTCGATAAACAAACACGTACGAAATGTCACGCACAAAGTAGGTATTAGAATTAAGTGGTTTTTTATTTGTTTTGTAATTTGGTTATATTCTTTTTTTATGGATTGGGTTAAGTTAGGGATCAATCATTTATAAAATCATTATTTTTAAACATCATAGAATCTATTCATTAGGTTATTTTGTAAAGATCTTAATTGCATTAGGTATATTTTGAAGTTTTTAGATTTTACCAATAAGTTTTTATCTACGTTATTCACTAATGACAACACAATCATGTTTTGCGGATAATCATAAAACACGTTCCTTAGCGGGCTTGTTCCCACGAACTCCAAATCTATTGTTCTCCAAAAATTTTCTTTCCATACATTGATTCCCAAGGGCTCCATAATTTTATTAGTTAAAATAATAAAATATTAAAACTGTTCCCAGCGGCTCCAAAACAAATCGCGTAAGGCAGAAAAACAACGTTCAACATTATAAATATAAAACGCGCACACACAATAATGCATTCCATGCAAAACTGACACAGATTCCTAATACTTTGTAATTCAAATTCTGTCATAATCTGCATGATTTATGTTTTTATTTTCGTCGTAATTGTTATTCATTTGATGATATTTGGTCGATATTTTAAACTATTGAGAAAGTTCCAGCAGGCCACCCCTAGTCAAACTCAAAGCATTTATTTTATTTAAACCATTTACTGGTACTTGAATTAAAATAAGTCCCAACTGAAATGGTACATTAGCCTACAAGTAATTGTTGCACTTATAAATGTATTATTTAGGAAAATATTTGAAAAATGTATTTGTGTAAACAATTGTTGGCTAACCTAAATAAATAAATAAATGATGTATGGACTAGCACCATTCTGCTCACCCATTTTAAAGGCATCTAAATTATCCAAAGCATGCGCCACGATCGGCGAGACATTCATTTGAGTGAGCATGACTCTCAGCCGCCAGGGCACATTCAAGTCAACGAAAGACATATTACCCGGTAAATGGTAGCTCTATAGTATATAGTACTCACCTGTGCTATGCAATTATATAATAATAATAGTGTATTGATTGTGCCTGAAAATGGTTCTCAATAATAATGCCTAGTTGAACGGAAGGTGAAAAGTACTTAGAGTAAGCAGTTACTAACGTAATACCAAACTGAACAAACTGAAACCAAACAAACTGAATATACGATTCACAAGTAGTTGGATACCTACATACATACTTGCACCAAGCGTGATTAAGCCAATAATATTGATAATCTTTTTGACACTAGCAGCCTAGTTTTCACTGGAAGGCTCATGTAAAGTTAAGCGGTGATGCAAACTACTATTTTGAACCGACTTCCAAATAGGAGGCAGTTCTCACTTGGCCTTTAATTTTCACATGCAATAGATACTTATTCCGTCGTATTAGAACCGGCCGGCAAGCGTGAAATATTCCGACATTCCGACTCCGAGCAATTAATTCAATCGTTGACAAATACGAATGCTTGCGATAATATTGCAATGAAACGAAAGGAATCTTCGATGTTTTAACGTTCGATTTCTAGAATAGAGAAGAAATTCTTGTTTAATACAACATTCCTCTCTGTTCATCGTACGAGTAGGTGCATTTTGATTTAGAACTACTAAATCGTACAAAGATTCACGCACAGGTTGGGCACAGAGCGGTATAGTAGGACACCAAAATTGCCATTTCATTTATAGTGACAGCAATAGAGTCTTAAACAGATTAGTTGTTTGAATTTCAAAAATGTTAGGTACACACATTTAGGTAGAATTGCAATAGAGTTTGATTAAGGTTGTATTTATAGTCAAGTTAATGAGATGCATAGTCATGGAAATGCCGCATGGACCATGGACTCGAGCCAAACAGTTGACTAAAACGGTTGTTGTGTCTGGCGCCTGCCCAGTTTGTAGGTAAGGGAATACGGCACCCCGATAATTATACTTAAGTTTTTGTTTCTCTACAAGCCATGCGCCCTATGATTCAAAAATCATTTCTTAGTGCTTATTTCCATGTATAAAGTTTTATGCCTTTAGACCCAGTGGCGTAGTCCGTCTGTTCCCGTTGTCCCCATTAACGCTGTCCCCATTGAATGGTTGACTATCAGTGAATGAATTTAATTACAAAAAAAATATTAAAAATTTTATTACACAGAAGATGTGTAAAGTTCCTAAAATAGTTATTTTTGCTCTTAAAAATTATATCGACCAATAGTTGTGAATTTAATTTGAGTCACTCTAACACGATAAATACAGATGTGACATAAACGCCAGTAATATTCTAACGACGAGACTTCCTCAACTAGATTCAGTTAATATGGTTCATGGTTCTAATGTGTCAATAGTCTGCTTTAGCAACTATGGACTATTTCGTACACCGCGCCACTCAGGTGCAACAATAAGTGCAAGCAGACATATCGCAACTAGTGACACAACTTATTCGCACGATTGTACAATGTGGATAAAGTGATGCAGGAAAATACATGGCAGCTATGAATTAAAATAGTTTGTAGGTAGTTGCGTTCAAATTATGTGAATATTGTTTTTCCTTATCGATATATTGTTCTTAGTATTATGTTATTGTTTTATGGAGTACGAATTAGTAGAAGTAGTGGAAACTTTTAGATTTTTGAGAGTTTTTCGTGGAAATTAAGTTATTATTGTGTGTCGTTCTGGCAATTCTTCTTTTTTGTTGGTTCAAACGTTCAATGATTGAGTAATTGCGTAATTTTAGTTCCATTAGTACATAGACATACCTATACTTTATACGCAAGACAAGAGTAGGTAATTATCATGAAATTCTGGCCCATTCAATGTTATCGTCAACACTCACACAGGCTCTAGGGAAATAATAATATTTTACAAGCGTTGCCACCTGTTCAAATGTTTTTCTTTTCTCAAAAAGAAACAACTATACATTATTCATTTTAATTTTTTGTATAAAGATAACGCCTCTATTTTACAAGACTTAGCAAGAAAGCGAGTTCTTTATCATTTTAAAACTAATTAAGTATCTGGACCTTTTCACCTTTAAATACAACAAATAGCATTAGGTACAAGAAAAACCCACGTAGTTACGCTAACCATTTTCGATAAGTATTCTTCCAACGAATTAAATAATTTTTCATCCCACCATCTCGGAAAGAGTATTTTTAATCTTCAATATCTGAGTGGAAAAGCCGTTTTTATTCTCTAGAGGATAAAGTAAATTGAATTTAGAACATCGTGTGCACTAAGTTTGTGAATTAAAAAAAACATTAAACCTATTTACTGCTACCTATATGGTGCCGAATATATCATACAACTTTTTTTTAATTTGTTAAAAACTCAGACTCGGAACCTTCTTGGTGTTCTTTTTTCAATTTGCTTTGTACGCGGTTCTTTACGCGGCATTTTTTCACGTCATTGTTAAACCTTATATTAAAAACAAGAAACTTGAAAACAAGTGAAAAAACTAAAATGAGTGATTCTAGCGACGAGGAAGTTTGCTTGACGCCAACAGAATTGACTGAAACTGTTAATAATGCGCAAATGAGCTTTCTCCCTCAACAATCACGCGAGAAGTATTTAAAACAGTACGATATGTTCAAAATAACTGTAGCAACGTTACTTTGAAATTTTCTTAATTATACCTTAGTATTATTTTGTTATAATTTAAAGATTATTCTGTAATACTTACCTGTCATAATGTAGTAATTAATACCTAAACTGAAATAAAAGTGTACCTATCTTGTGATTGTAAACGTTTTTTTTTTTTTTGCATTTAGTCATTTCCTCGCTGAGGTGGAATGAAAAGTTACGTGTTGCACTCGAGTGCAAAGATTTTTCACCTCGTGCTCTTTTGATTCCCTCGCTAACGCTCAGGATTCTAATTTTGAATCACTCGCTGCGCTCGTGATTCAATTTTAGAATCCTTCGCTTGCTCGGTCATCAAAATTGAACACGCGGTTAAAAAGCAACTTTGCACTCTTGTATAACAAATAACTATTAATGCAGCAATTAAAGAAATACTAATCGATGATGTTAATTATATATTTTCTTGCATGCAGCAATTCTGAGTTTCGTAATATTATACACAAGTACGATCAGTTTCGTAACCTGGATAATTTGTAATTATATTAACATAGTTCATTGTCTGTACGCACACGTGTTTATGTAATAATCGTTCAAATGTATGATTATGAACTAGTTTACGATGTTCTGTAACTTTTGCACGCGATTCGCTTAAATGTAGAGAATATAAAAGTTGTAACTGTGTTGGACTAAACATTAGGGTAGGATTACACTGCACATCAATATTTGAGTAGTCTTTACACGTGTATGAGCTTTATAGTAGAACAGCTCATGTTATAGTGAAAAGATTAAATAGTAAATTAGTTTGTTAATGGAACTGAATTTCTAATGTCCGGCTTCCTGAATTATACTCATAGTAGAGGGTGTTTATATAAACTCATAAATACTTTATAGTAGCTCCATAAAAACAAGAAGAATTTGTCTAAATCTCACAGCTGTCAAACATTTTGGTAGTCTTATTTGAAAAAAGAACGTGTTTCAAAAGTGTTGCCAACCAAATGACAGTTGAAACATAAACAAACACACGACCTGATCGTGAACACGCCCAAGAAGGCATTACTTCTCAACGATTTATAAGCGCACAGATACAATCTGTGCAAACTGGTCCAGGCAGCAGTGTGTACAGCAATCGCGCCATCTGGTGTTAAATACGAGTAACATTGCCGCGATAATTGTACGACTCGGTACGAGTTTAAACAAGCTTACTATCTTACAAATAATAATGTATGAGGATCACTGGTTCAGTGATAGGAATTAAATCTGCTTGAGTGGCTTAGCCTGTATTAATGTAATGAACCAGGCTTTTTCGAGAACACTTAATTTAAATCCTAAATATTCGATTGACTCATTCATTGTATTTATTTCACGAAGTAACGTAATTCGTATTTCATTGCAAACCTAACTCACTTCTCTTTTAATAAAATTGAACCAAAATGTAATAGAACTGAATTTTATAACTTCATTACTTTATCGATTTAAAAATTACTGTTCTTTTCACAATTCGTAGTTACCACAAAATTATTGATAAAGACTTGTACTATATTATTAGTTTATTGATGCGAATCGGACCTAACTGGCCGAGTATCAGTGTTCACCCAATCGTTCCTACTTACTACCGTAATTACTTTAGTTATAATGACTTGAGTGCACAGCAACAATTAACTGGCGAGTGGCTCGGGTGAGAGGTTGAATTAGATAAGATAATGAAACGCGGCTCTATAGCGTCTGCGTTCACCTTAGGTAAGATATTAATTTATATTGTAGATTTCTGAAGAAAATTAAATTAAGGTGGCGGTTACACATGTTGATTAAATTGCAATAAAAGCACGTGAAGCCAGAGGTAGACCCCCTAAGCCCAATATATTGTGAACTTGCGACTTACGAGTAATCATGTAAGTATGCAAACAAGAACGACCAATTAATGATAAACCAATCATACCTATTATGGTCAGCACGCGTCAAATATGTTTTACTTCAATATTGTATTTCAAAAAGTGCTCACAGAAGATGATTTGACTAGGAGAAACTAAGATAAGTCAAAGTCAAATCATTTATTTCAAATAGGCACATTAAAAAGTACAAAAAAGGCACTAAAGGCACTTTTGAACAGAGATACAAATAAAATCCATTTCACTCAGTCTATGAAACTCAGTATATAAATATTTTATTGTAATTAACATCCGGCAATCTAGCCTTATGACCATACTCCGTTACATAATAATTAACACTTAGTAATAGTAATGTGTGCACCGATACTTACGCCATTGTGCGCCTGCGCAGTACGTTCACATTTAATCGATGTTACGCTGGACTGCAGAGCCTGATGTACTCAGTTTTTATTAACTGATAAGCTTCGGAATGTCGGAGTAAAGTGCGTCGAAATTGTGTTTCAAGGTAAAGCCGTTTTGTTTTGGATCAAAATAATACCTAGTAGAGAAGAGTAAAGTACCTCTACTTCTGCCTGTCCTTTTTTTGTGTGTTAAATCATCAAATAACTTCTCCCGTTTTGGGCAGAGCGGGAGGGCATGTCAGACTTTTACCCGTGCTTTTACTGACTAAAACCCACCCGTGTTCCTTCAGTTGCCTGTGCCGGGGGCCACGGTAACTCTTTCGCACAACCCGCGACCCTGGCAGACTTCTGCCTGCCCTTGTTTTGTTATTTGTGTTTGCGTCAAAATGTTTTTCCTTTACATTCGCTCAGTTAGCTGACACGTTATCATTCACTACATTTTCATTCATAATATTATCACACTATCCATACATCCTTTCCCTTTTCTTCCTATAGTCCGTAAAATTAACTACCATTCTAACGCGAAGCAACAGGGCCATGTATCACAAATTAATTTATCTCTGTTGTAGGAAAATGTGTTAAAATAACAGACACGTGTGACTTCTGATCACCTTTATCCTTGAGAGCTCAAGGACATGTAGGGCAAACATATACAACTTCCTTGATCATAAAATCTTTATTGATGATCATTATTACCTGTATAAGTATATAACAAAAACGATAAAAAGAAACTTTGATATTTTCCCCTTCATTCTGTACAAACTTGTGGCGGTTTTATTACATTTGGGACCGATTAATTCAATACTAAGAGACGAGATAAATTTAACAAACCTTGAACAACATAACATCACGCCCGAATTACCTGAAGCATATGGCTGATAGAAGTCAGGGCATTTTGCTAAACACAAAATATTTTCAATAAAATTGAGCTATTGCCTTGTATATTTTCGTTTCCACGTTAATTATAACTTACATCACACATGATTTCAATTTAATTGTAATTCAATTAAATAAAAAAATTGCATCATAAAGAGATCTCGCGATTGTGAAGTAATTTGGCAATTTTATATAATTATACATATATGGCACGGGTTTTTTTTAATAAATTCCACATAATAAATTGAAGACAATGAGAGATATTAATTTTTGAGCAAAAACATACATAATTACTTAAGCGCGTTACTAAATAAAGCAAGACCATAATTTTCTCAAAATATGCAAATAAAACTGGTTTGTATTGTTGGAAAAATTCATGGGAAAACTGTAAAATTAAAATGTGGTTTCAAGTTTTTTTACTATAACTCTATAATGACTTCTATAAAACTATTATTTTTAGGTACTAGTCTGGGAAAATCGAAAATTTTCTTTGTTTCATGTATTTTCTTGGTGTATTCCGATGAAAAAAGTTAATGTCTAACACAATGAAGTATGTATTTAAGTAAGTAAGATCAGTGATAAGAATTTAACATTCGTTTTCTTATATTACTTAGTTTAGGTAAATGTAGAGATCATTCCCAAAGATTAAAAATCACATTGGATCACAACGTGATACATTTTAGAGAAAAACTTTAATGTGAGAAAACACGTTATATACAACTTTAAGTCTACATAATTTATAGCCATTAAATAATACATGGGACTCGGGTAACAATTAATGAAGTAAAATTATACGGAAGGACGATGTATTGATAACATCATTGAAAATTGCTTAGCAATTTTATATAAGTAACACAAATAAACAGTTCAACAAATAAATATTAATACAAAGCCTGTTCTGGATTGTGGTTTCCTTCATCTTGCCTTCAATAAACTTTAAATCAGACATGTAAACTGATTTATTCGAAAGCATACTCTACCATTTTAGCATAAGGTTTTTTCTCCAGTGGCAGAGAACGGTCTAGGTGGAACCTGACAGGCTAAACTAGTTAAACAATGATGCATTTAAACAAGTCTAACATTTAGATTTGGACACTTTTTAGCACTCAAATTAATAGATAAGAACACAAAATAAAAAATGCTTCGAGAGAGATTGTGATAATTACTTTAAGCGTTTACAGTAAGTGGGTAAGTATCCTCGGGTGGTTTAATAATCTTATCAGAACTTCCCACGGTAATCAAAGCGCAGAGATGGCCCAGTGGTAACGGCCGCGACTACGAGTTGTAAGTAGGTCGTGGGTTCGAACTCCAAGCAGGCACTTTACTTTGTGTAAATTATATTTCCAGACCCCTGCTCTCAAAACGGTTAAGGAAAACATCGTGAGGATACCGGCATGTCCTAGAAGCAAAAATTCGAAGACATGTGACATCTGTCAACCCGCACTGGGCCCGCGTGGTGGATTATGGCCCACTCTCTTTCACAGAGAGGAGACCTGTGTCCCAGCAGTGGGAACATTATAGGCTGATCATGCAAATCAAAGAGCTTCTTTGAATGGTTACATAATTGTTGCAAGAACAGATATGATAAGGAGAGAATTTGTAATCTGTCGGTAATACTTAATACAAATAGAACTAATAGCAACTGATTATACTAGTTCTACAAACATTGCAATAAAAAGTCAATTTAAATTCCTCGTATCTACGGAAAGACACGTTTCCACCCTCGAACGAGTTGTCTATATTGAAATACGGCACTTACACTTGTTTATTTACTAACAATATTGCAATAGAACACACGTCTTTCAAATCAAAACGTTTATAAACGATTGAAAAACAATGTTTCCAGCGTAAACATAAGTACAACCGTGGAAAAAGTTATATGTTATATAGTTATTACACGCGAAGGACAACGCTGATATTGTTTATTTGCAAAACATTATGCCGGGTGTGTACTTGTGACGTGTCGCTTGATGAACTTTGTGATGATGTTAATCCTATAACTTTTATGAAGTTATAACTCTTAAAGTAAATGAAGATGATACTATTTGTGACGTTGTTACTTAAAAAAAATAGAATGCCAAAGTCGATTTCATCGTATCATTAAACAGATCTTTGGAAAATAAAAGCAAATGAGTCAAAACAGTACCAATGTACCATCAAATACTTCACTTTCGGTAAATGACAAATCATCATGATGAAGTGCTTCTCATTACTTATTATAAGTACAAGTTTTGTAATCAGTAAATCCACAGAAATTTTAATAATAAGGCAATTAAGATTTCTGTGAGTAAATCTAATAATGATAATGTATTACTTACTGACAAGATCATAGAAATGTAAAAAACAGGACAAGATACTCCAACTTATTTATTGTGCGATGTATCATTTTTATTTTCAAGCTTAGTAATAAACTGAGCTGCTCAAATGTACATCTGCATGTCCTCAAAATCATCCGTAACATTATAATACCTGAACGTTAGGTCATCAAACTAAATCTTTTCTGTTTGTATTTCAACTGGTGTGCGACAAGCCGCTATACGCACTTTAATCCTCGGATTACATAACATCAACAGGCACTCGCTCGCACTCATTACACATTCACGATGTTACGCGTAGCCGATGTACCAGGAGTCCATACGTTACATATAACAGCATTTAGTCGCAGCGAAGTTCACGCGATCGCATCCAATCAATCGCAGGTTTGAATCAGACGATCGCGTTACGTGCGAAATTGGTTCGCTTGTAACGCGTGACTGGAGGCTGTAAATGACTTGTCGAGTAACGCAATAAGTTATAATTGGAGGCAGTCGACAGCGAGTGAACTATTGTGGGCAAGTTTTACGTGGCTACCTAACTTCCCGAGTTAAGGTAGCCACTTTGCTTGTCAGACAAAAAATATGAATCGAGATAAAAATCAAAATTAAAAATTACCGGCCAAATCTTTCTATGACAGTTGTCTAACTAATGTTGTTCAACAACTCCATTTTTCTTGAAGAGGCAGAATTGCTTTTTTATCTCTGACAGGCATTTTGCAAAGAAAAAAATAAAATAAAGCACCCCGTCTCGTCAACCTTCTTTCGAGTTGAAGAATAAGTTGGAATCTCACAAAAACGTTGGGAAAAACACGTTTTTCGAATAATACTGTCACGTACATATAATAGAAGTGTAATTAAGTGGGGTATGTTGAACTGAATCACCTTTCAGAGGGCACGTTGATAATACTCCCTCGTGACAGGGCAACGCGCCGGGTCGCAGAGACCATGTGTGTGATAGCAATGATAGTGATGATATAAGCAATAGTAGAAACGATTTAAAGAAGACAGGAATATTCCAAATGCTGTTTTGACATTTTTTTAATTTTGTTAGCATGCGATTTTGTTTGCAAAATATTGATAAAAAACGAAAGGTTAAAACATCATAGTTCGTTCCTTTAATTTTATCTCTCATCTTTAATAAATGTTATGTAAAGGCGCACTAAATTAACAACCAAGTAATTTCACTGAAACAGAGGTAGTTGAAGTAAACACAAGCAAAATAAACTTCAACAGGTACAATTTGTGCTGAAACAAAAACTAAGATAACATTTTGAGTAGAAATACAACGGGTGAAAACAGCCTTTGTTCCGAAGTACTTTATAATTTGATAACTTAAAGGATGGTTTTTGAAGACCAATATAAATCCAAACAAGAATATATGGGATATATTTAAAATACCTTTTAACAGCTATCCAATCAACTCTATTCCTATTTACTTATGTTAAGTAAATATAATCCTTGTGATTTCTTAAATACGCACATCAGCACTATCTAACCTATTGTTTGTATATTTACCATTCTCAATCGTAGTTTTATTTGTTTGTTATTACACTGTAATCTGAAGGATTACCTTGCTATTTGATACACGATGTCTATGCTAATATACATATTTTTGTACAGCCTTCATGCGATTGGTCATTTGATTGATCTTTTTCTTTTTCTTCTGTCACATGGTAACCTCTACCTATTTTCATATGCTCACACTTGCTCATACATTATTACGTCTTTCTTTCTTCGTTATTTTGTCTATTTTAAATGGAATTTTGGTTTCATATTTTGTTTGTTATGATTTCGTAATTCGTATATTCATCATCTACATCCACAGCTGAACTTCACCTACTATTGGCTATAGGCCTCTCTTCATTTGCACCAATTTATAAATTACCTTCAGTTTATTTATTCATTTCAATGAACTGTATACATTGGCATAATTAAAGGGAATCTATATAACATTCTGAGAGGCCCCTCAGCACCGTGGGGTAATGACTTCGTCCCAGTTGACAGTATTAAGCGAATAAAGATAATAAAGGTACTAGTGAATTTAGGTTCAGCTTCAAAAATACAAAAGTCTTCAAAAACGATGAGCATTGTATACGTGAGGATTATCTTAGAGTTGAAACATTAGTTTAGTATGAGAGACCAGCAGCTATTGCTATGCTTTTTCTATTTTGAAAATGAAATAAGATATAATAGGTAGCTAAAAATAATGATGAAAAGAGCAAAGTTCTGAAAGTTGATCATCATCTGGGTAACGATGAAATAATTTGTTCGCTGCACAATATGTAAAAGTAAAGTAAAATCGATTATTTCATATTTCAAAATTACAATATCGAGGTATTGTTGGTCCCAAACTAGGCACAGCCTGTGTCTTGGGCACCATTACAATGGTACAAGATTATGATAATTTTATACGAAATACTAGCTGCGCCCCGCGGTTTTACCCGCGTAAATGTCGATCCCGTGGGAATATCGAGATAAAAAGTAGCCTATGTCCTTTTCCGGGACTCTATCTATCTCTATACTAAATTTCATCTAAATCGGTTCAGTGGTTTAGGCGTGAAGAAGTAAAAAACATATAAACACACACACACACACACTCACAAACTTTCGCCTTTATAATATTAGTGTGATTAAGCTAGTTAGCCACATCCGGACTACAAGTCTAAATGTACACACCAAGAGACTTACTAATAATTAAGGGAAAGCTGAGATCAACAAATGAAATAGTAGCCACATCGGGACTTGTAACATGAGAATGAAGCGTGTGATCGTATTGACGGTCACAATGATAAACTTTAAAAAAATATGACAAATGCTCACCTATGTCTTAAATATTTACTCATACACTATAACAAGAGGGCTTATTGTACTCGTTGCTTCGCAGGAAACACGTAACTTTTTCTTAAAATAATTTCAAAACGTTTTACATGCATTATTTTATTTTGGGATGCCTGCGTTTTGTTTAAACATTTTAAAGATACAACGATATATTCGCTATTTAAGCTTAAAATATTTCATATAGACATAGCTCCTGCAGAATTTTAAGACGTATTATTTACATAAACTTTGATGTGTTGATTTATACTTACAGTGTTAGTGTTTTTATATGTAAAGATGTATGTCAAGTTTAGATGACATTGGTCTCAAAGTATTAAGAATGAAGGAGTAATAAAGAATACCGCTCTCAAATATGTAGCCATTGTTTTATGGCAAATGTGGGATGATTCAATAATTACAGCTCTTACACAATTTGCCATAGCCTGTCATTACTTTAATCTTAGCCTTCTGTTTGCAAGTCATCTAAAAAGCTTGATTTATTACCTATTTGTTGGATTTCCTGTTGCCGATTTTTTATGAGAATAGTTATGTTCACATTTAAGGTGTAATAACATGGTATTTCTGAGCCATAGGTAATATACAGAATTCCAACCGAGTAACAGATTTTTTGCAAAAGAATATTTTGAATATCTGATGATGTGATGTGACGCAAAAAATTCAGAAAATTCCATAGTCATAGTTCAATATTGTAAGCTACGACAGCTAAATTCCAAATTTAACGTTTGGTATCTCGATGATGGAACCTTGGGAGGCGATGCAGAAACTGTACTACACGACCTTCAATTTTTAAAAAATGAACTTCATTCCATTGGCCTTGATCTCAATCTTTCGAAATGTGAACTATACTTAGCGGACAGTACTGACAGACACTTGACACTTCCCAAATTTAACGCAATAGCTCCAGAAATCAAAATTATTGAAAAAAGCTCTCTTCGTCTTCTTGGGTCTCCAATCTTTGACAATTCCTTTCCCGGTTTTATTCAGGAAAAAATTCAAAATTTCAATGACGTTTCGGAAAGATTGTTAGAAATTAATATGCATTTGGCCATAACTTTAATCCGCTACTGCTGTTTCGGCCCTAAATTAACATATTTTCTTCGCGCTTCACATTTATGGAAGCACACTCACCTTTTAGACCAAATGGACCAAATTATCAGGCATACATTAACATCTATTTTAAATGTGGCCATGGACGACCGAGCTTGGGCACAAGCTACTCTTCCCATTCGTATGGGGGGCCTCGGCGTCCGCAAAATTTCTAGTATTAGTTTACCGGCTTTCATATCCTTGGTCCACGGCACTGATAAATTAATCAGGAAAATCTTAGCCTCCACACTGATTAATTCTGATGTGCCGTGTTTCACCGAGGCTATGGATGCCTGGAGACTCGCTTGCCCGAATACAGATCCACCTGACAATCCATCTTCCCAGAGACGGTGGGATGAGCCGCTCTGCAGAGTAGTACAGAACAATTTACTTGACTCGTCTGCTACTTCTGCGGAACGTGCGCGCCTGCTGGCTGTGGGTAGATGGGAGTCGGGACTTTGGCTTCATGCACTACCTTCGTCGAACATAGGCACTTTGTTCGACGACACTACTTTTCGCCTCGCTGCTTCCCTGCGACTAGGCACTCCTTGCTGTTCCCCTCATCGCTGTCACTGTGGCGAAGATGTCAACAGCCTCGGACACCACGGCCTGTCTTGCAGCCGAAGTGCGGGTCGCTTAGCGCGCCACGCGAACATTAATGACATCATCCGACGAGCTCTTGTTACCGTCGGCGTTCCAGCTGTATTAGAACCCAATGGCTTGGTACGCGACGACGGCAAGAGACCGGACGGTATGTCTCTATTTCCTTGGAAGGTGGGTAGGCCTTTAGTGTGGGACGCAACTTGTGTCGATACTCTTGCGCCATCCCACCTTCCTGGATCGGCATGCTGTGCTGGCGCTGCTGCTGCGGCTGCGGAAAACCTCAAGCGGCGAAAATATAATAACCTTATCGGAAATTATATTTTCGAGCCGTTTGGGGTTGAAACCCTCGGGCCGTGGGGTCCGAGTGCTCATGGTCTTTTTACAGAAATTTCAAAACGGCTGGTTGACACTTCCCGTGACCCAAGGGCTGGCTTTTACCTTGGCCAAAGGCTAAGCATTGCCATACAACGTGGCAATGCCGCCAGTCTCTTGGGTACATTACCAGTCGACAGCGATGCGGATGAATTTTTCGACGCTATATTTTAGTTTTTGTATAGTTTTAGTTAAGTTAGTTTTTGTTAATTAAGTTTTTAAAAATAAAAAGCTCCCTTTTTTCAAATATTGTAAGTCAATATTTTGGGAAACAAACAAGGAATTAACTAAGTATTAGCCTGCTATCTTAGTTTCTATATAAAGAGCTTACGATGAGTGGTTTACGTCAACGGCTATGTATAATTACTCACATTCCAACTGTAGTGTAATCTTGTATTAGGATTTGTTGCAAAGCTGTTATGGTATCCTTTAACTCCTTATCGATATGAAGATTACTGGTGTCTCTGACGTCATCGTCTGGACATCAAGGGACTATCTGTGTCGATTGAGTAAACTGTGGCGTCATCCAATATGACCACCCGGTTACTTTGGGACCATCATCGTGTTGCATAGTGCTTTGTACCTTGGTTTTGATGATTTCAACAATGGCGTTCATCTCTGTTTTATATTTTTATTATTTCTACTAGTTACTAGTATTAGTGAGTTGCTAGTATTAGTTACTACTTTTATATTTTTCTTTGTAAACAATTATTTTTGAGTATTCTGAATCTATAATTGTTGACTGTATAATTCCAAGGCTAATTTTACCTATACCTACATAAGATTAACTGTATACAGAAGCTGTTGGTATATCTTTGTCATTGATAAATTTTCTGCTGATTCGAATGTCTTCCGTCAAAAGCGGTGATTGTAAAATGATTCCTAGGCCGTCCAATGTTCTGGTCATAATGTTATTGTAGCAATAGCAGTTCCCTAACTAATCTCAAACGAACCAAAGGTTCATGAAAGAATGTCATTGTTTCTAGTTCTACACAATTGTTTCAAGAATATTTTCCAAGTTCAACCGGACTGGTTTTTGTACTTAAACCAAACATTTGCAAAACATGTTTTAGTTTTATAAAACTGATATCATGTCTTTATATCTGTTTCTAAAAATAGAATTAGGATATAATTTTAAAACTGTTTTGGATAAAAAAAAACTTGGCATGAATATCTTAACACTTATTTTAAATGAACTTTGCATGCTTTGGTTATTTATAATGACACTGTGTCCTTAGAGTGTTAGTGATTTGTTTTTCTTTTCCTTCTTCATAAATTCATTTCTTATTGCTTTCTTTCAAATTTAGTATAGTTATAAATAAAGTATATTACTATGTTATTGTTTTTATATCAGGTAAAAAATATCATCTAAGATTTTTACGCAGCCAAGCTATTATTTATATACGACAACTGAACAATTGATACAACTGATAATCGTCTACTCGATTAATAAAACGCGATCAGACATGCCAACATATCGAAACTGACAACAAGTATGATGCTCCGCACATTGATGTAACCAAACCAAATAATATTATTATTATTATTTATTTATTATGAGCCTGTATTGTCCCACTGCAGGGCAAAAGCCTCCCTTCCCTCTTTCCTTCTATATGTCGGAGCAGCAATACGCAAAAACCACCACTCAGTGGATCCCCAATGGCAGGAAATGACTGCGCGGCAGGCCCAGAAAGAGATGGCGGGATGAGCTGGACTCCTTCTTAAAGGATTGGCCCACAATCGCGGTAGACCGGGAAAAGTGGAAATAATATTCGATTGACTTTTTTCTTCTTAATTTATTGGCAATCTTTATAGTCCACTTGGAATTCTCGCTCAAGGAAAAGGCACACAAAAACCAAACCAGTGAAATAAGGAAGTGGTTGAAGGAATAATTAATCTTAAAACTTAAGTGATGCCCTTTTCCTCGGCAGAAATGTTGATATTTTTTTTCTGTTCACGGCAAACAACGCCGAACGAGTGAAAGTGGGCGAACTTGACAGGAGTCGTCGCATTCCGTGGTACCACGGAGATGTGTTACCTGTTAGGGAAAGGCTTCGTGGTCAAAAGAGTGTGTAGCCTTGCGGTTTGAGAGTCAAGTGACAGGACTTGTCGAAAGATAGGGCGATGTAAAGAGCAAGGATATATTTCTCGTAGTCGGTATCGGTATCATCAATCATTAATATGGCAAAATTTTAGTTTGGCAAAGTAATTGGTTGCTGACCTCATTTTACTGGTACCTACCTGCTTAATGATAATAAAATGCTTTCAAGGCGAAATTAAACACGTGTAATGTTTCGCTTGAGCTGACAAAATCAACGTACCTAGATAATGAACAGAACGTTTGTCAAAGACAGTAATCACAGAAGAAGAAGAATTTACAAATAATTTAAATTGCTGTAGATACTTACATTTTGAATTTAGATTATTGATGCCGGAACTAAATGGTGCCTTGCCAAAAATAAAACTTGTGTGATGAATCGCTAATAACAGCTGCAAAATTAAAATAAGTTGATTGATTTTTCGTCGCTTCAATCAGTATTCATTTAATTGTTTTTAAAAGCGACCAATCATTTCAAATATTTTTTTGAATGATTTATCTTTAATTTATTGTCATTCAATGATGGATATAATACCAAAGAATAAATAATATTACTTCGTACTTAGTGCTATATTAATTGGCTTGGATAGGTAACAATTTATTATTTCTAACAATTTGTTGCTATCTAGCAAATAGCATCTCTAATCTAATATTTTCTAATTTTGTCATTTTTTAAGCCATTTATCAAATAGATAGTAATTAATAAGATATTTGCCATACTTCCAGACGTATCCATCACACTACATTGTAGGAATCTCTTACCTATATGAAATACCTGTTTTAAAACTCAAAACTTTTCCTAGGATGAAAGCTTTTACATCAATATGTCACTCACGGGACAAGCCACATGCATCATATCAGATTTCATTTCTGTAATGGACTCAATATCGCTGATGGCTGTAACAATAGATTCGTTGAATAGACGCATACGATACGCCATTATTATAAAATTGTTCATAACAGACACTGGAGTTATGTATCTATGATTTTAAATTGACCTTGCTTGTGCGTACAGATGCAAACTGGTTTTTGAATCAATTGACGAGTTCGATCTCTGTTATTATTGAAAATGTTTCCATTATTAGTAGGTATATAAACAGCTTTAGACAGCATTATTAATTTGTCTATTGATAGAATGTCTTAATCGGTCTTCATACAGCCAAGAATACTATTTTAGTCAGTATGTCAGTTATAGCCATAGAGAATATAACCACTATAGTCTTTGGTTATAGCCATTCGTTGGTAAATTTTCGGCTCAAGAGTTGCTCAATATTTATCTTGTTCTTCTATCGTTCCGATAGCACGTCCCAAAGCTTATCAAAAGTAAACATAACACGATACTTCTCATGACATATTACAAAGGCAATAAACGAATTTTGGTCATAAATCGGTTTTGTCATGGAATTCAATCGTTGAAACGCTTATCAGGGAACTAAAATCATTTCTAAATACATCGGGGAGAAGCTTAACATCACACTCATCTAGTGCTATCTGTAGTAATAATAGCTGTGATAGTATAATAGGTAGGTGTGCACCGTGCATGAGCGGGCACTCGAACCCGTTACGTTTAACGGCCGGGAGCGCCGCCCACTGCGCACCGCTTAATCGTTTGAATAGCGATCTATAATATGGTCGAGTTAAGTGATTGTAAGTTTTAATGATTTACTGATTATTTTGTAACACCTGGTGCTAGATAATGTTTAAATATAGTTATTTTATGAATGCGCATGCTATCACAAATCGCTATCTGAATATTTTATACTTTTCAAATTCACAACCATATTATTGTTCGATATTTTTTTTTAGATCTGAAAAATGTGTTTTGTACGACGCCAATAAATTGATGAGGTACGTCTTTCTCCAAACCCTCTTATATTTTGACTCACAAAGTTACAACACCATAAAGCTCTACATGTTTACCACTTAGGTATTTACTACTTACTTCGTTGCCAATTTGTAGAACAACTTTCCTTTAGCATCCTTTCCACAAAGTTGGTTGCCAACAGCTTTCCATCATAAACAGATGCCGAAGCGTTCAGATTTCTTCCCATATTCTGTTCACGTATATGTGCACCTGGTTGTTTTTCACTTCGCCGAGAATGTAAACAGAGGTCTTTAGGATGTTTTACATATCGTACCTATCAACTGTAGTAAATCAAACTCTTGCAGTAGTTAGTGTTTATGATTGCCTGTATATCATCTGTTACTATATTAACAGTCATTTTATTGCAATCTACCTATTGCTAGACATAGTCCTGTTCTTCGAGATTCTGTCTGTTTTCGGCATCCAATATATCCAAAACACTGACACCTTCATTGAACGTTTGCCATTTCCAATATTATTGCCTTGATGAAAGGAATATCATGTATCTACAGTATGATCTGTGGTAACAGCTGCCAATATCAGGAGGAAGGAGAGCTGTCGACCGCAGGTGGCTCGGTGACGTCACTGGTCAATATTCAGGTTATTAGGGGTTGTAGCAACTAGCTCATGGACGCTTCAAAGCGTGCATATCGACTGTTAGGTATTACTATCAAACCCAGAAGTGAAGTGTGGTATACATAGAATCATCATCTCCCTAGCCTTTTCCCAACTATGTTGGGGTCGGCTTCCAGTCTAACCGGATGCAGCTGAGTACCAGTATTTTACATGGAGCGACTGCCTATCTGACTTCCACAACCCAGTTACCTACTGAGTAATACGAAAACCCTTGGTAAGACTGGTTGTCAGAGTTTCAGGCATAGAATATAAGCTAATATTTTACTGTACAGTCACGTCTAAAAGTATGTATACACTTGGCTTTATTCAAAGGCGATTTTCCCCTTTATTTTTGAATGAAATTTTATGTTATTACGAAAATAGTATTGTCGAACCCATAGGTTTATGTTAAGTGTCGTATTTCAACGGTGCATTCGTTATTTCACGAAAAAATCGCAATTGAAAATTGCCAAGTGTATACATACTTTTAGACGTGACTGTACACCAAATTAAGTCTCAATTTAATGATTTTTAGGTCTAATTATTAGTTATGAGTTTAAGGCACTTTACCCCTTTTTTTATGCAAAAATACCTAATATCATATTTTTCGGACATATTTTATAAATATTTTTTTTTATTTGGATCCGAAACAATCTTTGTATTCGGGACCGTAAAAAACGAAACCGAACCCTAAACCACCTTTTCTCAAGTTTGGGGTCCCAGCACTCCCAGCCCCGTCCGTGCCGGTGACATGAAGGTCATATTACGTCTGCAGTTCGATGACTTGTGTTAGTTGCATATTAGTAAACATTGCATTGTGATTAGTTTACATAGGTATTTGCAAATATTTGAGAAAGCATATCATTGCCAATCTATTGCTGTCTACTCTGATTCAACTTCCTCATTAATTAACTAACTTTATGTAACTGGTTTCGTCTTGATTTATTACCACTTTTGGCATTAAGATATTTTAAGATTTTGATTCCTTCTGCTAATTTTTCCCGGGGATTTACTAACATTATAGGTACTTATTTAAACTATATTCAACATCAAAAATAATTTATCAGTTCTCATCTAGAGACATTGACTTCACAGGAGAGTCGTTTTGATAAAATGGATCATTTATCACATTAGAATACGATAAATGTAGATTGTCATTTTGTAAATAAAAATATTATTTAGTAGTTTTTCGACTGTTTACCTTGAATATCTCTACACATATTTATAGCAGTACCTGTCTTAAAAAAAAAACATTGCATCAAACAAGGAGTCTTCCTATAATTTTTTTACCCGACTACGGCAAAACCAAAAGGAAGGGTTATGATTATTGAAGGTTTTAATCTATTAGCGTACGTCTTATAGCTTACCAAATAATAATATGGTGAAAATCGAACCTATTTATAACCGTTAACAAAGCTATACATAAGTCATGATTGCGCAAATATTATAGTAATAGAATGGTAGGTAAACATGAATACATAACTATACTGGAATTCCGAATAGTTGAAACAGATAGAGCACATAAGTAATGTGCTCTATCTGTGCTCTACATACAAAACGGCTAAATATTACCTACAATACGAATTATTCAAAGGTTTAGGCGCCGATAGACGTATTATAGAGTTACGTATTACAAAATTAAACGTTACGAAGCGCTATACAACGCTGTTACTTCAATTTATTGTACCGTTCAAATTAAATCCGAATAGTAGATAGGCAGGTAGGGGCGTCAAAAATAGACCTTACCTGACGGACTTCAAGAACTGGTCCGCGGACGTAATTGTCAAACCTGTTCCACGCTTAAATAAATTAATGGCCGCTAAAATAGTTGTTTGCTTTGTTTTGACGGAGACTTGGGAACATGATCCCGAGGCTTTAGGTGCCGATTGTTTTTGACAAGAGCTAGCTCATTCTATTATGTCTATGGTGGCAGAAGAAAATCTGATTCCTCCAGAAATCAGTACGTAATGCAAGTGACCGTCTAATTCGATTATTTATTAACGTAATGAGTACGCTATTATTGATTGATCTTTTTAAAACAGAAGTTTTAAAAAGGTCAATCAATAATAGTGTACTCAACCTCAACGTCTTTGTAGAAACAAAGTTCTAGTGAGAAGTTCATTAGAATGGCTATTAGTGTCAAGTAATGATCATCTTTACGTCCCTTCTTAAGATAAATGATTTACAAAAATGGGAATATTTTTGCTAAATTTAATTTGTATTGCAGATCGTACCTCCTGTTAATAACTGATTTCAAAGATGAAATGCGATTACTGATCAGACTGACATAACACCGACACACGATGGCATCAACTACCAATATCCTGCTTGTGGGGAGCTAACTGGCCCTACTTTTGCGAGCTTCTACACTCTCAAAGCTAAGGTCTTGTCCAGACGAAGCATCCAGCACGATTCTAGTGTACTGTCGGTCGTGTTAAGTTGTTCAAGTAGGCACTAGGCGCCAATGCATTCCACCATGCGACTGGGAAATCAAAACATAGGCGTGAATACGTGTGTAGCATGTTGATGTTGTATGGTGGCATAATGATTTGATAACCCAGCTACATAGAAACGGCGAGACGAATGCATTCAGTGCGAAGTTATTACATTAGCGCATTAAAAGTGGTAGCACCGATTAGCGCCATTTTGATCCAATATTAATGATGGTTTTTGTATAGGCTTTGACATAAACGATAGCTTAGTTTGAAATTGGGAGGTACCCAAGACGTATTGATGTCAATTGCAAGAATCGCACGTGTAGCGAGTCATCTGAACCAGCTTTAGAGACTAATGTAGTGTATCCAGTTCCAAGTACCTCGTAACTTGTACAAGGGCTAGTATGCGGCCGCTTCAGATTTATTACAGTGTTCTCCTTTGATAAGGTATGCCATAGAATGCAGTTATTTGCTGTTCAGGTGATCATTAAAGAGAAAAGCATGTTTCTTGCATTAAATATCGTATTTGTTATTAAAAGTCTGTATTAAAACGCAAATTCTACTCCTAACCTAAAATATCTATCGTTTTTAGTTTGAAGTTACAAATAATATTGACGAATATAGGTAAGGAAATGGTGTCATATTATCATTAAATTCAAATATTTTACACTAGGTACCTACTAGGTATATGCCTATTCTATGTGCGGATGTGATGTCAGGCAGGTGTAATGAGAATTAATTTAATTAGTGCGTCAGTGGCATAGTTTCGACACCATCGCACAAGTATTGTAGGTATATCTATCTATGCATATCTAGGTCACAACATAATAATAATATTGTGAAGACGCAGCAAGAAAAAATACGCTAGGGAATAAAAATAATGAGATAGCATTTTTTGCAATTGAATTAACACTTAGTTTTTTCTATGCGATGTTGGCATTTCTTATAAAATTGCTTGGATTTATCATGAAAATACTTCTTCACACTTTTTGTTGCAAAAACAAAAAGTAAATGGCTGCTTTATGTGTACACAACGTGCCGCTACAAATGGCGACAAACTATAGGGGTCGAGCTAGTGGCCAGTAATCATAAAACAACAACATAAAATAATTCGTAAATTGAAAACTACCGCCTCCGCTGCTCGCCGACATAGACCTCTCTATTTTTTTCCTTAATTTTGCCTACTATTTGCACGTTATTCGTTTTTATTTCCTTGATGGGATGTTATGATCCGTGATCCCACCAAATGACCTGCTTCAAGATGCTATCTTAGAAAATTGTAAATAACGTTTAATGAAATTAAAATATGTTCATAAAACTAAAACGCAAAACCGTGTACGTGTTAAATTAATGTTGCCATTACAGCGGCACGCTGTATAGTCTCACGTTTTCATAATAAAGAATGTTCAATAGAATAAAGCTATGATCACAGCCGTATCACCTTATTACCCGCAGCCTGATTTCTCCTGGCAAGCGATGAAATAAATCGCGCTCCGATTTCTAAGCCACGTGCGCCTCAGGAAACTTGTAACTGTGTAAAAAGCGGGTGCATTACAATGCCACTACATATACCTCGATGGGCACTACACTGCCACTAAAGATCACTAGATGGGGTCACAATGCCACTTCATGAGAATTGTGCCACTGTTACGATTATGATGTAGGGCAACCTTTAAATTGAATCAATTACTAACCTCAACACTATCCGCATAGCTCTCGCAACCTTTATTCAAGCGTAGGTGGAGCGGAACTGTGGACGTTTTTATTTATTAAAATATTTTATTGAGAAAAGAAATAGCTACTTGAGGTTTAGTTTTAGGACGTAGGTTAGGTATCAAGTGTTCTCGTTAAATGAGAGTTTTAGTGAAACTACATTTAATTGTCTATTAATATTGTGTCAGAATTATAAAATTGTTTCAATCTGCTCGAGTGCCCTGAAAATAGTCAGCTCACCAAGCAACGCACATAGTCCACGAATTTCGTTTATTATGTTTCATACTCATAAATTACATTGAAGTAGCAAATAAAGAAACGTGAAATAAGCAAACGTTAACAAACAGTGAATTAATGTTATGTTTCTTTTAATGTCATTTTCAAAACACGTGTTCCGAGAAACTATTAATCTTTCTACAGAATCTATATCTACTCCTATTACTAACCACGGACTAAGCTAGTATCTTAGAAATATCCAGTGAAGAGTGAAGCAACCGGGCGGCATGGTACCGCAACGCTTTCGCCGGAGTGACTCGCTCGTGAACCAGACTACGCAAATAAACGTTACTACTATTATATCATCGCAATTACAAACGTAAGACTTCCATCATTCATACAACATCCACATTTATACCCCATAAACATTGCTCGAGATGTATGGAGACCTTGAATGGGTCATACACAGATCATGCATCTGTAGTATGTAGTAATACACAGTTGAATCGCGGCCAAATTATAAGCATCTGTTGCAGATTGCAACCACTTGGGTGGTAAGCTATGTTAAAAATGTATTATATAGAACATTTTTTTTATTTTCGCAAAACTTTCTGAGTGTCCTACGTAATCTAGCTAATTTATTATGGGTAGTGTTTTCGTCTTGACAGAGTACATATAGAAAAACCTATCAGTTATATTATGAACCAGCTGTTCACAGGAAAAGTCAAATGAAAATGTATTTGCTGTCAAAATTTTATGAGACATAACTAATAACACATTATTCATAACAAGTTTTTAATATTGAATACCATCACCTACCTATTCTAATAATTTTATTTCATTTGTTTCAGGTAAGCATATTATTTTGGAGTCTCCTGAGTTTTCCTGAAGTTATGGTAGGATAGTTATAGCCCTTTTTATAACAACTATGTTTTATTATAATATTCTTTATTTTTAGGAAAGAGAAGTAAATGTATGGTATTCGTAGGATCCCACCTTTTCAGATGTATTCGTAAATGTAGGGCTGATTAAACGTAAGATGTCGCGTGTTTTCGAAGTTTTTGTTTTTGAGTTTCGTTTTTTAAGACCGTCATGTTACTATGTAGAGTTTATTGACACTAATAAAAACTAATGAAAGTCCTTATTAAACAGTTCAAGTTTTTTGGATTTAAATCAAAAAGCTGTTTTGCTGTCAGGTCGAATTATGAGGCATTCAGTCATTTGCATGTCAAAAGATATACCAACCTAACTTATAATTATTTCGGAAATAACATAAATATGTAGAACTAATCTGAACCAGTTTGAATATTATAAACTCATCAATAATAATTCCTTCACGGTTCGATTTTTCTGATGAAATATTACTGTTTGTCTCACAAGAGTCTTTCGGTTTCAGCTTTTTAACTTCATTTCAAGGAATAAAGATTACTTATTCAAAATATGCATTTGTGTATAGTGCTCACCGCTAGCATGCTTCGCGGATTTTATTTTTAAACAATACAATAGATTTTAAAAAACTGTTTCGCGACTGAATGTTCGTTGCGTAACAAAAGCTCACGCAACGAACATTCAGTCGCGAAACTGACAGTGTGGCGACTACATGAATCCAAACACGAGTAACAAGTTCTAATACAGTCTTTTCACTGTTATTTTACCTCTGACAGCAGCAACCCAACACTAACCTTATTGTAACGATAATAAAGATCACTGTGATTTTGACAGTGATGCAAATCTATAGCTGTGCTCGCGAGAGAACGTTCGTTCCATGTTGTTTGTGTAACAAAAGTTCGCACAACGAATGTTTGCAAAACAAATTCAAGTAGTACCGTCCATATTATCAATTAAAGTAACTGATCTCCCGGTAATGTAGCCGCTGACTAATATACCAGTCTGTACTATTATGACTAATCCCTGACGCGCCCAATAATGCCTGTATAATTCGTTCTATAGGACGCGTTCATTATTTACTATTACTCTTGTTTTGTTTCTAAAATACTCAGTAATTGTAATTACATAATAAACTTTAATTTTTTCCTTAATTATCGTGAAAAAGGCTAATTTTACCAGTTTTTGTGAAATTATCATGAAAATGGACACTTTTCGGTCAAAGTTGTGGAAAATTTTGATTCTTTGACCTAATTAATTTACTAGGAGAACAATCGCTAGAGATGGTGAAAAATATCGATAACACTTAGATTTCTACTGTCTTATAAAGGTTGGTAAAAATCTACATCGTTAAGTAACTGTTGTGAGAATTAACACTTAAGTGACAAATTCACTACGCTCCGGTGAAAGGCAATGTTTTCTGAAATAGTTAAGCTTATTCTTTTATGACTATCTATCTACTGTTAGAACTTAGAAGATAAAGCAATTTCAACAACAGAATTTGTTACAAACTCAAGAATTTAATTAAAACCTTATCCTAAACTAAAACGATTAAATATTCGTTAATAACGACTCAATGAACTTTGTGATTGAATTAAAATGTAACTATTTTTAACTTTACATAAGTGATGATCAGCGTCTGACGTCAGAGAACTGGCCCCATCTGGTTTGTTATTATCTATCTATGCAAATAAAATACCAAAATATTCCGGAGTGTGGAATTTAACAGTAAACAGTTCCAAGTACTTTTTGATTTATTTGTTTTGTCTTAACGTTTAAGTATGAGACAAGTAATGAACCGCCTAGCACGAAGTGCGCATGTACTCATACATACCTACATAATGACATACTTACGACACAAGCTAGAATACTGGTCATATCGTCAAATATTGAATATGTTTTAAATTGCGATTTTATGCCGAATACTGGAAACATAATATTGATTTATGTAAATGGATCTGCCATTTAAATATCACTCACTCACGTGGGGTCAAATCGCTGCGGTTTCCATAAGTTTAAAACGAAAAGCTTCTTAATAAAAACACACATACTTGATGTGTCAAAATAATAATTTACCTTAAATATTTTAAAGTTTTAAAAAATACATACCATAATAACGTAAAAGATCAAAAGGTTGCAAAACAATAATTTCACAACTCGATCTCGACCGAAAAGGCCAAACATCCAAAAATGGATGTAATAATGAATGACATTGCTTTCCGTAAAAGTGACGCGGGAATCCAATCACTTCCTTGTTTATTTTTTATATTTTGGCACCAACATAAGCTTAATTTTATTATCTTACAAGTTCCATCCGCAAGTTGTTCCGGTATGCTGATTAAAAATACAGTGAAATTAATACAACATTCAATAGGTTCGTATTGTTATTGCTAACTACGTGTTAATTAGTATCTGCTTATCCAAGACCATAGGTCGTCAAATGCTTATCAAACATTAATTTGTCTTCCTTCAGTATTCCAAAAGAATCCCACAGCAATTTCGTACTTATGCAACACTGTATGCCAATACCGAATCTTCAATTGATGCCACTTTCTACAAAATAAATAGAACATGAAATAGGCATCTAAATAGCAGGCACACCAAAACACAATGTTTTCAAACCTATCATTTGTTATGCTAACAAATCACTCAACCTTTACACAACTATTACACAATGCTTACACAACGACCACACTCTCAGAACATAGCGTGGTCATACAAGAACACGTCTTCCCAATGGTTGTTTGTATTCTGCTAAATCTTGAAAAGCATATTGTGTTGACCATAGTTTTTACTAACATATGAACGGATTCACTATACTTTAGATAAGTGATTTGTTAAAACAAAAAATGGCAAAGACGATCCGGGTTCGAATGAAGTTCAAAAATGTTTTGTAGTTGATTGATTTATTTTGATGACTGAAGTGCGTTGTGTTTTGATATATGGCTTATTAATTACAAAAACTACTCAAATATACCAGGGTAGGGGTCGCTGCCATGGACAGTGCGCAAAAAAAGTTGACAGAGTGAAACTGCTATGGACAGTGCGCAAAAAAAGTTGACAGAATGAAACAAATTAATGATTTCAGCCCAAAGCAAGGGAAACAATGACTGTGACATTTTATATTATCTCATTAGATATCTAAGTAGTGCTATAATTATGCCTACCACAACATGTTTGCTTTTATTCAAACCAAATACATTTAGGTACCTACTGTTTCAATTTCTGTGATTGAATCCACAGATGGTATTACGTAATCAAATGAGTAAGCACAACTAATAAGCAAGTTTCATCCCTGCGCAAATTGTTTGCAAAATACTATCAGTTTTGGTTACCAATTACGGTCAAAGAACAAATTAATTCACATGAGTTTAAAGTCAAACGTAGCACTAATTAGATAATGTACCAAATTAGAAATTACAAACTGCAACCAAAAATACGTGATTATTTGTATTTCTGAAAAAAAAAGACGCTTTTTATATTAATTAAATTAATAAATTGAGCCAGGACTTAAGCAATCATTTGCCCATACTTAGTAATATTTCCTGTGACATGTTACATCCGTATAATTATTCTAATTATTCCCATCCTTTCATTAATCATGTGTGTAATTGTGGACGGCATCGTGAATCCTCCTGTTGTAGTGCGGCGTGTGCCCGGAATGCCCCGGAAGACGCGGCGCCTAGCCCCGCCACGTGACTTCCTTTCTTATAGCGCGTGGTTGGATGACTTGGACGTGGCTGTATTATGTCCGATATTTGGTAACGTTAGCTGATTTTGAGAAACATTTGGATAATTTAATTTCTCCTTAAAGTCCTACCACGATCATCATCAGTCGATGGTAGTGCACTACTGGATATAGGCCTCTGTTATCGTACGCCATTCAACTCAAAACTATGAACAGCTGAAATTATCCTTTTACTTTCTAATTTACAAAAAGATAGAGAAACTGGCAGCGTCCCGCGGTTTCACCCGCGTAAGTTTCGATCCCGTGGGAATATCGGGATAAAAACTATCCTATGTTCTTTCGCGGGACTCAAACTATATCTATACCAAATTTCATCTAAATCGTTTCAGCGGTTTAAGCGCGAAGAGATAACAGACAGACAGACACACTTTCGCAGTTATAATATTAGTATGGATTATAAGATAATCCTAATAAATATCATACTCCACTGACACTTTCATTGAACAACAGAAAATTGAGATTCATTAACACTTTCGCGGACAGAACGTAATTGTACGTCATCACTTGAGATTTTGATACGGCAGAACGTATGATGACGTTCAGAAACAGAATATTATTTACGGCAGGACGTTGATGTTCGTTGAATTTTAAAGCAAAAGTTCGTTATATTGTACCTTGTGTCACAACATATCAAAAACTCAAAATTCTACTGTCACCCGAACTTTGTTTTTAACCGCTTCAAAAATGTACTGTTGACAATGTGCGGCGACACTACACACATACGCACAACGTGATTATACGTACCCCGCGCCTCACGCTTCCCTACATTCAGTGCGGCAGTGTCACGGTAGCGAGGTGCGCGCGTTCCGTCAGCGCGGGAGTGGCGAATCGTAATATTTGCAGACAAATAAACATCGTAAGTAATTAGATTATGCTATTATCTTATTATTATTAGGTTGTAAACTAATTCAATTATAACTATATTGTATGAAAATTGTATTTCATGAGTTATTTTGTTTGTTTTAGATGGATAAGCGCAAGAGAAATCTAATGAGAATTTTTGAGGATTCCGATGACTCTACCGAGGTGGACCCATTCCAGGATCTGCTGAGGAGTTTGTTGCGCCACTTTTTCTTCCCAGCGAAAGCACTAGACAGTGGTGAAGGGCGGCGTTTTGGGGGACTGTCTTATGTAATTTTGACATTCGAAAAGTGCTGATTCTCAGCCTAATTTGAATAAATGACTTATGATTTTGATTTTTTTTTAATCGTGATGGCTACTTTGGACCTGACTAAGATTTTGACCCTCAAGGATATCTCCTTCTCTACCAGATGTATCCATCTGGTGGTGTTCTCGTATTTGTTACTGCCAGAAATCGTCAAAAACCTCTGCTAAAGTACATTCAAACGATGACGTGATAAGACGTTTTTGTCATATTGTCTTTTAAACATGTAATATCATACAACACAACGTATTTATACGTCAAATATATTTGTATGGCAATTTGTTGTGTCATTCTAGAACACGATTTAAATTGAGACTGTCCGCGAAAGTGTTAATAAGCAATGTTGTCATCAAAACACATTGTAAAGATTAATCATTCATACATTACATACAAGAAGTATAGGTACAACCTACTATTAATGCATAAATAGTCACCACACATTTCTATTATTGAAAATAATTTTAATTTAGGACCATAATCTATCATCAATGCTGACCACAGTCGGGGACATAATTGTCCGTCTCCGTGTGGTCGACATGTGATGCACTCCATCATGCCGGTACGACGTGATCAGTAATTGTATGAATCATAGAGATCTGATCTTCGAATGTTTATTGGTAATAAAAGTTGTAGTATTTGCAAGTTACATCATCTTGTTGGATGTAAATAGCTTTAAGCCTTAAACGAAAATAAAACTAATTAAGTTTACATCTTCTTTTGGGTGTTGTATAAGTTAAATATCGACAGTTCCCCGGCTGTTTGATCTAAGCGACATTTTTTGCGAAATTGAGTTATATACATGATTGGAATCAGAAAAATCTCCAAATAATCTGATTCCAATTATGTACATAACTCAATTTCGCAAAAAAATTTCGCTTAGATCAAATAGCCGGGGAACCGTCGATATTATTTTATTGACCCTTTTATAAGTATAGCGGTTAATAAAACAATATTAAGTAGTAGATAACCTGGACAGGCTATCTACTACTCTACTCTATAAATGTTGCCTATCGTCTGCTTACCATACATTTTTGACGTTTACGCGTGTCTTAACTTACAAAGCAACGTTTATAAGTAAGACAGTAATAATTAAATCACTGTGTATTTTAGTAGGCAATAATTAGGTACCTAATACTAATGAATAATAACATCTCTTTATTAGGTATTTTGTTTATTAAATGTGGTGAATAATTTATTGTGGTAAAACCCTAGAATTATAATATCGTGCCAAGATATTGGTTGTAGCCTGTAGGTATGTGTGGAATTGTAACACATATGTATAATATGTTTGTATATTACAGCACGCAATCTAGAAATAACAGGAAAATGCAGTTAGTAAATAAATGTGTCTAGGTAGTGGGTACATAGGTACCCATCGCTTATCATCTCGCACAAGCTGTAAAAGGCAATTGATGGAAATGAGGAAGTCCAACCACTTGGCACTCGTGCGCAGATGAGATCGTTACGACAACGATTTTTCTCACGTGGTGTCTCTGTTAGTTACATAACAGGACCCGCATTAATCTGCTCAATTGCAGTAGAATAAATATGTAAAGATTGCAAAAGGACCAAGCCGTGTGCCCATCGGCAAAAATGACGAACTTCCAAACAAACATTGCCTGGACATTTTTTTTTATTTTTTTTTATAAGTAGGTAATATATAATATACATGTGTATAATAATGTATAATATACATACCATCTTATGGCAATTTTATTGTGTCATATAAAACCGAGTTCCATAATTCAGGACATTTGTGCAGTTTTCTCCCCTAAATGCTAACATTTGCATGTAGGTACTGTACAGTTTGATTGATATTAAAAACTGTTCATGCTTATGCTAGCGTGCATGGCAACGCTTCTACTACGCCATCTTTATAATCAGTCCCCATGAGCTCTAAAACTTGTGAATTTTCATTTCCTATTGTAAAACACAAAGTGAAACCGGAAATATTTCAAAACACACGCCATTTTAGACTGTAATTCTTTAGCGATTAGGGTCTTAATGACTTGCACTAAATGTTAATAAACTTTAAAGATATTTTCATTGAAATATATAGTACTTCTAGGACATGCCGGTTTCCTCACGATATTTTCCTTCACCTCCCTCTCACAGAGAGGAGGCCTGTGTCCCAGCAGTGGGAACATTATAGGCTGATGATGATGATGATGATATAGTACTTGCTGTTACGTCATAGTAACACGAGTTCCTGACTACGTAACATCATTAAGCTCTTCATAAAAGGCTTAAATGTCATAATAATAACCTTTGTAAAAGTTCTTTATTATAAATTGATTTGGGGAAGTGAGGCCTAATCGAACTTTATCTTGCATAACATAAAAAATATGGTTAAAAACAAAATTTGTAAACATCTACGTTTAAAATAGTTTTTGCTGTTAGTTGATAGTCATCCATTCATCACTCTTATCATAAAAGCTGTAAATATTGACTATTAGCACGTGGGAGCGGTTTATCAGTTTATCTTTAAAGTAAATCGCATAATACGAGTAGGTAACTATCATGATTGGTAGAGTTAGTTGCTCTATGAGTAGAATTAATACCACGCATGTCGCATCCTCTTTTTTTAAATACTTGGAGAAAATTATAAAACTGTATAATCCTATTTAAGACTTTATGGTACCAAACGACTAAACTACTTCACATTTGAAGTGCAAGTAACACGGTACCCTCGTTTCGATTTGTTAAAGATTTAAGTAATTTTAGTAGTTCTATACAACCCGGCTAAACACCTATCATTACAGCCAATAAGCCTACTTTAGCCTCCATTCAGTTTCTGAGAAGTTCAAACCAATCGAAGGCATCATAGGAAACAATTTATATAATTTTATGTGTTATATAATTTGCGTGGACGCCGGCAGGCTGAAAGTATGTATGTGGGTTACATCGTATTTGAACTGAAGAGAGCTGGTTTCTGTGAAAAATGATGTAATGTGCTTGACTCACCTTTTCCATACAGCATCCAAATAAAGATATACTGCTGAGTTGAATGACATGTGGTTGTGATCGGAATATAGTTCCGGTAAATAAAAGGCTATTATTTTGTCCTTTCCGTGGGCGTCGTAAAGCGCACCGGTATCCTTCTGTGGGATATGACCGTGTTTTACGATTATAGCCTTATTCTTTCATAGACTATTATATTATAGTTATGTTTGTAACACACTTACATGCTTAGTGATATGTATGTAGTAATAATAAGTCGAAAAATCATAACCATCTGTTAGATGACTTAACATGTGTTTACTACTCGCTGTAACGGCGTAAGGGAGGGACATGTTCCGCAGTAGTACGAGCTCGAAGAATGTGTTATGTGATGATAGTACTTAATATTCTAAAGGCTAGTTCACACATTTCCAGCCCATTTTAATGGAGTCAACAACCTTTAGGTCTGATTTATTCTATTCTATTGGGAACGAAAATATTTTGATTTAGTTTGGACACAGATTACTAAATAGTTACTACGGTTTGGAGTTGTTTCCAAGAAAATAATAAACTAGTTACTAACAGGCAAGAGACAGCTAAACGACGTATTTGACCAACTTTAGCTTTGAAGATTGGTCTAGCCACGGAATAAAAAGGTACAGAATTACCACTAATAATAAAACATTACGCAAACGAACTCAAACAGAAAGCGATACAAAATACCCAATGCTTGGTCTCAAATTGGCTGCCAGTATTTTCTATTAAATTACCTAATATAGATACTTCTGGAATTTCTGTATCACTCTTTTTTGTGATTGAACGAAGTACATATTTGAGTAACTTCAGTCATTGACGTAGATAAATATATATTTACTAAACCGGTCATAATCTGTTTTGGCTTAACGCAGAATTTACGATTAGATTAAAAATAAATCGTGAAGCATTTAGTAGTAGATAAGATAATTTATTATTTCCGAATGATATACTATGATGATAATTAACTGGGAAGATGTTATGTAAAATGTGTGTATTTTATTCAAAATAAATGGTGCAGTCGACTCTGCATAGTATTGGATTTTTATGCACAGCGTCGAATTTGCAAACATAGTAAACAAACTGAGGAAAAACAGGTTACCTTTGAATAATTTCCTTCCAACATTAAATACTGATTTTTATTGCTGCAAACCTTTAAATAAAGTATGTAGTGTTACGGACTTTTACTTAAATTTACGAGTGTGCTCAATTTGGTTCTGATAATAATGGTTTGCGTAATACACAGACTTTTACCTTACCCTACCCTGTATTATTACGCAGGAAGGTTCATATATCATTATTTTTTCCGAACGTTTTGAAATCCATCGTATAATGTATGTAACCTAACATACAATACAGTGGATAAATTATTTCTATTTCAGCCGTAGTGCGTCCAAGAAAAAATGTTACGGGAGAAAAGTTACGTACCTTTTTATTAAAGGGTATGTACTTAATAAGCCCATCGTCCTTTATTGGTGGCTACCTACAATGTTAACCTTAACTGCCATTATGGTTAACATTGTAGATACCTACCATAAAATGTAGATTTAGAGGTACTTATCTATATGAAATACTCCAAGTTCAATTCGTATCAGCCTATCCGCAGCTATACCCCAGGCCCCAGGTAAGCAACGGTGCGCGCGCACGCGGCCTCGATCCGAGCGCCACTTTCTACAACCGACGAGTTTTTACGTGATCCGGCGCATGTGTTGCGACATCACCTGATTATCTTTGTATTGGTTATCTATTGACCCTTTTTGATAACAGGTTACCTATTGATGGACCAGCTGAAAAAAAGCTCACCAGAAAAATATTATAAAAAGAAGCTAGGAAAACATAGAGACAGCTAAATGGCACCATATCGTTACACTAACGCTGATGTAGACGTGGTTTTAGACTAAAAAAATAAAGTTTCGTGTGTGCGTCTTAAACATCTGCTAAACTGCTGTAACACGTTATAAAAAGCTTAAACGGTAAAAAACGCAAACAATCTGCAATTTACATACATGATCATGGTCACGTTGCCGTACGCGTGCACGAGAAAATACTGTCGTTTTTATGTACACACGTTTTTTATTAAAAATAATTATAATTTAAATAATATCTGAATCAAGCTGAACTAGCCTAGTTTTTCAGGCACACGTAATAGGGGCGTACACAGTACCAAAAGACCTATTAATTAGGCATGGGCAGATTAAGTTACGAACAAAATATTTGATAAACCTTGCTAAGTATTTTAGCGAATGGCATACCTATCTATCAAAAGATTTTTTAAGGGAAAACTTCTTTAGGCGCGTTGGGCATTTTTGAGCTGGGAGAAAACCATTGAACTCGCGACACTGTTACCGACACAGCGCTACATTCGGATGTGTTCGGCTGTCCCCGGGATGTACTCGGTTTTAATGTGTTTCCGATATGTCAGTGAGTGATGGCAAAGTATTCTGTTTGTGTTTTGTTTATATGACGATTCAAAAAATACGTACGTAATTGTTCAAGTTTTCACTTCTGTCGGTACTCCCGGAGTGCCACTTTTTTTTCTTGTTTGATTTTTTACTTTTACAAGTAATTTAAATGTGATCCTTATCCGAAATAATTATGGCGACATGTACTTGCTTACATACTTACTTATAAACAATTTACTCATGTCTTTATCGTTAATTGATAATTAATCCGACACTACGTTTGCTCTTGATTTAATACAAACCGGTTATTTTATTTTAAGATTATTCACAAAAAAAATACGAACAGGAAGCAAACGTTTTATTTATTCTATAAAAGCTAATCCAATTTACTTGCAAAACAATTTAATAGTATAGTTTTACACTGCATCTAGTTATATAACACGGTTTCCGTGATAAACGATTATGGTTTAGTTAGGTTACAGTCAATTATGATTTACATAAAAACTTCTGCACCTGCGATTTTCAATCCGTCTCCTAAACACAGTTTCCCCAACTTACCTACCATTGTCCCTGTCGATTTAGTTGACCTAAATAAAACGTCACGAAATACCTAGTGTTTTAGGAAAACGTTTTTAGTTAACCTTAAATTCTCCATTAATACTCCATGTCGAATGGTAAGTACGTTTGTGTTTATTTATTGTGATTATAACAATATGAGTCTGCATCATTACATTACATAATTAAATTATGCTCCATTGTATTAGTTATTACCATTATCTGTGGTTATTACCATGTAACACGGCAATGGCAGTAAGTTGTTATGATTAAACAATGCATTAGACTAATCGTGCGCAGGCAATAGCAGATCGTCTAGTAAATGTATAAATATAACTTCGGTTATTAAAAAAACTCTGATTATATTAAATACTCACCTTGAGTTTTTTTCTTTCAATCTTTTGGAATAACTGGAATCTAGAATAATTTTAAAGCTTACAAAATAGGAACAAGCCTGCCTGAAGGCATAGTTATATTATTCTTGCCTTCTCGAGAAGAAAGTAAAATAAAATCAAATTATAATTTTATCATATCCCTATGTATTTTACTGTGTACATTCTTAAAAAAAATATTTCAATTAAACCAGTGAAACCTAACTTAACTAAAACTATACACAAACTAAAATTTAGCGTCAAAAAATTTTGACAATGAGATTCGGACAGCGTGGTAATGCTTAGCCTTTCCAAGGTAAAAGCCAGCCCTCGGGTCACGGGAAGTGTCAACCAGCCGTTTTGAAATTTCCTTAAAAAGACCCGGCCCGAGGGTTTCAACCCCAAACGGCTCGAAAATATAATAATGTACATAAATAATTAAATAAATAAATAGAGTATTTTTCATCATCCGTCCAAAAAAACCAACGGGGATTTGTTGTTGTCATGTTTCCAGGCGGGTCAGCGGGTGAAGACGGTAGGTAGTCAGTTATAACGTAATAAAATATCAATGAATATTCATTAGTAGATACTTCAGCATCTATAACATTTTGAATAATTTTATCATAACAAATGCAGTGACGGTGTTCCTTTAGAAATATAATATGTATAAACATTATAATTCACAACAACATACGAGTACATGGATCGCCTCAGATGTCAATAACCTATGTCTTCGTTGTCAGAGGATCTTAAACTGCGCAATAGTTTGCGCGGACGTTATGTCACGCAAGGAATGCGCCTATTTGCGCACTAACAATACCACTGCTTTATTTACTAATGCTACGGTTTTCGAAAAGCGGTGGTCGCCACATAACGGCAGCAGTGACGGCCGTCGTGAAAATTGTGTTACCGGGGCTTGACTTTACGGCGTCAACAAACGCTCTATATCGTTTCAGTGTCGTCATTTGACAGTAAATTATGGACGCTATATATGGCGGCCACCGTTTTTTTAGGAAACCCTAGCTTATTAACTTTATACTAAATCCGCGAATAAACTATAACTGCGCAACTCTGAGCACAATAAGTTATGTCACCCAAAAATGCTTCTATTTGCGCAGTAAGCATGACTAGAACGTGACCCGCTTCGCTTCGAATTATAACCGTTTTACCTGTTCAGATAACTGAAGATGTAACTGTCTGTTATGTCACTAAATGTAAGCGTTTATTTCAGCCGTTATACTACTTACATCACTAGAACTTTGCCGACCGCATCGCCTCGTTATAAGCCCGCGTTTACCCAATTTATGTAGATACTTTAATCCTCAAAGGATGCCAGCCAGTCGTTTGTGCTAACGATAAAATAATATTAAATGAGAGATATTAGCACAGGATTTTAGGACATGTCACAAAACCCAAAACTTAATTAATAAGCTTTGTTGGTACCCGTTTTACCCTTTATGGTCAAAGGATCTGTAACTGCGCAAAAAGTTATGTCATTGCTTTTCACATTATGATAATTTGCGCAAGACTTAACTAGAACATGACCCATTAACTTTGTCTTACATTCATACTCACCCAGAGACCTCGGGTTTGTTTACTATGATGCTCGTTACACATTTAGCTACAAGTGCGTGGAAGCGAACAGATCTAGATTTCCTGTAGGTTTAAGTGAAAAAGTTTAACTCAAAATAAATATTAGCCTCTTTAGACTTACGCCCCCTTATTACAAAACAAGGTTTTTCTTTAGATAATGTTTAAACCACCGAGCCAGCTATTGAATTAAGAACCTAACTGTTATGTAAATGCAGTTCTTCACACAAAAATGACAGCTTAGTTCGGGAAGTTGCCATTTTAGTAAATAAATAGTAAAGTATGAAATTCAAATACTGGCTCAAAGGCTAGAACTAAAGTTAGATTTCGTTTTGTAATGAGACAAAGGTCAGTCAGTGAAAAAAAAAAGGTTTAAATTTTATTAAATGTTTTCGTTCCAAACAATTTCTTGTATATCGTGAATGTGTTTACAAAACCAAATCTCACTTACACAAATGCATCAAACATTAAAGAAAGGGAATTAATTTGAAACGTTTCTAAATATGAATGAGGTTGCACCGGCACGAGGCCCGAGGCTGTGCTTACATTTTTACTCAGTCTACAAAAAGTACAAAAGTGCGCCACCGTCGGCAGCGCCACTCCAAAAGGTAATTTTGTAGCCTGAGCTTTTTTTACTCGAGTAATTTTGCTGTAAGCTTCCTAGAACGTTAGGAGAGAAACTGACTCCTATTATATTTTCAGTAATCTCTGATTCATAACTTCTTCAGACAGATTCGTTAACATTGCAACAAATTGTGGAAAGAGTGGCTTAGGCTATAAGTAGAAATGAAAGTGAAGATGAAGAATACATATGTAGATAAACTCAAAAATGTAAACCTGAAAGTTAATACTTCAAGTCCAAATTGATAATGTTTTTTTCACGGTTTTATTTCAGCAGGTCCTTTGGAGAAGAAACTACAATTATAATAACTCCTTGGTTGCTTAAATATGTATTAGATTATCTGGAGACCGTTAGCTGCCGTGTTCAATATTTGAACAAAGGGGAAAATATGTGAACAGTGGACTTCTTTATATTAATACGAGTACAATGGAATATTTAGAAAGATGCTTATATCACTTGTGATAAAACAACTGAGGATAAGCTGAAAAATTACTTAATCGTAACACATAAATCATTCCTCTAAAACAGCTCTAAGAATATATGACCTGCCCGTGTGTAGTGTCTGTACTCCTTCATTCAAAAGAATCATGTGAGTACATTAAAGTACTTAACAATGCGGCGCACAGTACAAGTTAATTATTCCTAGACACATAGTTGGTCCGTCACGACGCCGTTAACGAATGTTAATGAGCAGAGTCGTGGCATCACGCGCGGGCATGACGGAGCGACCACTATGTCGTGGAAATAGGGAAAATACGGGAAAAAGTTCCGTTGGAAAATATGTGTTGGTAGCCAAAGAGACAGAGTTACATAGGCAAATAAAATCTGGTCTCCAACTTCGAAAACGCAGTAGAAATCTTCAAAATTTACTTAAGCCAGATTATGTCTCGATCTTATACGATCGATCAATATTTGTTTATTTTTAAGTAGACGAAACGCAGCCAGACAAACGTTCATCTTTGTTTTGGCCAAAAACCGGCTAGAGGTAAAAACATGAATTAAGGAATTTAGAAGCGAAACTAACGACTCGCCAGCAAATCTGCACGAACAAGATTAAATCACCAAATCTTTCCTCGAAAAAGGTTGGTGGCGGCAAATATTTGTCTTCTAATTGGGAGTTGGAACAAATGTGGTTGGAAACACAGTATATTAAGACATAATTATGTCGCAAATTCTGTATAGCGATGTGTTACAACTCACACAGCTCGTGGCACGATAGAGTGAGTGCTCTAGCCAGATGTATGGAGAAATGCAAGCTCTAATTAATATTGAATGTAATTGGGGCGTGGAAGGCCGGCAGAATGCTGATGAAGATCGTGTGTCGTCGTGTCACGAGCATCATAGTACTTGGGAACTACGTGGAGCGCGGGATAAACATGAGATAGTAGGAACAGTTCATCTTTATGCTTTATTATGAACTATTCATTGGTCTACAAGACGCTTTTGTGTCTTCTGACATATGCAATAGCACGTAGGTAATACTAAGTGCAATCAGGTGTTACCCTGTTGGCCTTCGGTCTATGTTGTTACTTTGTTTATGAATATTTCACTTGTTTTAATTTTAAATGTAATGTAAATTATTTCCGTATTGTTTTTTTGTTTATATCCGTTTCAAGATTTATTTGAGATAAATAAATAAAAATAATTTCTTATTACATACATTCCTGTTACAGACCGATTCAAACTTTATGGCGGCTCTGAAGGCTTATCACTGCGCAGTACCACACCCCTCCCCCCGCTGACACGTGAATTTGTTACTGCGCAGCGACCCGCCTCATGTTCGAGCCGTCATGAACTTTAAATCGAACTGTACTCATCTTCATTTCATTTCCTACTATAACATTATGATCTTCAATCATGATTATAATCTTTTATAGTCGGTCAGCCTTAACGACCTGATTTCTTACTAGAGCCGTATGCTCATCCACCATATTAACCTTTTAACTCACTTAGACACATCAATTACAAGTAATTAAGCGTGTATATGAATCATGCGCACCCGTTCTCTGGCGTACGAGGCTGTCTAAATATGTAACAATAGTATTTCTACTGCATTATTATGAAAAAATATGGGACCTACTGAGTACTAGAATTTTCGGAAGGTACAGATTGTTTGCGGAATTGTGAAATTATAATTTAAAAAATAGTTTAGTAACGTTTTAGAGGACTATGTTAAAACAATCCAAGAATTCAAAAATGTCCCCTCTATTCCTATACTTAAAAAGCTATGTCTTAGCTTAGACCTTAGTTACCTAGCTTATAAAATCCAAACTAATATTATAAATGCGAAAGTAACTCTGTCTGCCTGTCTGTCTTTTCTTCACGCCTAAACTACTGAACCGATTTGTGTGAAATTTGGTACAGAGATAGCTTGAGTCCCGGGAAAGGACATAGGATACTTTTTATCCCGATATTCCCACGGGATCGACATTTACGCGGGTGAAACCGCGGGGCGCAGCTAGTTCATTATAACTTACGAACATAGTGAAGTTGTAATCTCGGCTGAGTGCAGAGTGCAGTAGAAAATTAGAACTGCACAATTCTATGGTCAATTTTAACGAACTGCGCGGTCACACGCAGGTGATATACATTATCTGCTTTATCTACATTACAAAGTAACAGAAGAGCAGTTTTCTAACCCAACAATACTTAGAACACAGATGAGTAATCTCATTGTTGCACTTAGCAATATCTCATGAGTAAACTGTATTTATTTACTCTGTGCTGGTGCATTGATCACACATTTACACTTACAGTTGGTATAAGAATTAATGCACTTCCCAGTTCAAATAGGAGTTTATCAGTTCAGTTGACTCACCGAGTCCCAACTCCCAGGTATGTGAGTCAACAGTTAATTGTAACTGCTTACTTTAACTTGTTGCGAGCACTTGAACTATTCTTGACATTTGGTGAAATGACTTGTCAAGTTCCGTTAAACATTAACCCCCTTATTCATAATCCTATTTTATCTCTATTTTAGCTAAAATAGGTTTATAGAACGTTTGTCTTTATCTGTCACGTTGTCATTTCTGTGTGTAAGAAAGAGACAAACCCCATTTTAACTAAAATAGGTTTGATAAGTTTTATGAATAAGGGGGTAAGTCGTTTCGGGTAAATATTTAAAAACCAGAACTTTAACAATAGAATCCTAGGTCCTTGGCAGCTCTGGACAGAGAGAGGTGGAAAGAGAGTAGGGAGGCCTTTGCCCAGCTGTGGGACATTACGGGTAAAACTAATAATAACAAGTAGCAACATAGGCTTACATTATACGAATCCTACTATCCTACTTCCTACTAATATTATAAACGCGAAAGTTTGTGAGGATGGATGGATGTTTGTTACTCTTTCACGCAAAAACTAGTGAACGGATTTCGATGAAACTTCACAGTAATAAAGATTATTCATCAGAATAACACATAGGCTACAATTTATAAAGATTTTGTGTGATTTGGCCATAATATAACAATAAGTATCAAGTAGGTCAGAAAAATTCCTGCCCTCTGAGAGCTATCTTGGCGTGCGCTGCCTAAACCGTTAGAGTTATACGAAAACATGTCTTAAACAGTTGTACATAAATGTCCGCGACAGCATATATCTACCATTTATGTGGAAGCCCAAAATAGTCAGCCATATCGAAAGTACCTCTTTCTGTATGTTACCTTTTCACACCTAAAAAACTGAACGGATTTCGATAAAATTTGGCAAGGAGCAAGATAGTATTTCACCGGTACTGTCCCGTGGGATAATTTCCGACATCCACGCGGGCGAAGCCGCGGGCAGAAGCTAGTATATTCATAAAAAAGGCGTATCTACCCAATAAATTCAGAAACATTGATAGAATTTAGTTTGACTCACCTTTATGGCAAGGCATATAAAATAGCTGAAATGATTGAAGTAGACTAGTTTGACAAGGAAATAAAACTATGTAGGCAGTAACTGAATTATAGTTTTGATAAATCAAAACCAATTAATTATCAAATAATATTCATACCCTCATGGCAGTAAGCTCGTTTCTCTAGGAAGATATTACGATATATTTGAAAAATTACGAATTTGTTTGACGCCACAAATGCCGACGCAACAGAACGTTGTCTCATGTTTTGGTCATCTCACAACATTCTCACTGATCACTCTACACTTATTGTATCAATTGTATACATATAATACCTTTGTGGCAATGTATTACAATCGGCATTGAGAAGGCCGCCACAGACTTAATGTAGGCAAACAAAAAATACTAAACATGTTGGTAATGTGTTATGTGGACGTGTACTCGTAAGATGAAAAACTTATTTGTGTATTACGCTTTGAGTACTTGTTTTAAAAAGTTATTGATTCTTACATTCATGAAGCTATTATATAATAGTAATAGAAAACCCGTTTAGGTAATTAACTAATGACATCGCATTCAAACCATACTATCGCTATAGACTTGAATGCCATAATATTGCGTTCCAATAAAAAATGATATAAGATTCATTAATGCAGTAGATTTAGTATATTCGTGCCGTAATAATTATTTCATTTGATCTAGAAAAACAAATAAACATAATTTCGTGAATGTTCATAATTATTATCTTAGATGCTTTCAAATTTAATCGTGTGGTCATCATCAATATGTATTTAGTTACTTAGTCATGAGGAGCATGAGGACAGTATTTTTATACAATGTAAAAAGCTATTTGGACGTTTCCCTAATATACGAAATCAGAACATCACAACAACATAAGCAATAGGCCGGGACGAACATTATCGCGTGCAGCCCGCCTGCACCGCTTGCATTGCAAATAACATCGGTCGGTAAAGCAGGACAAGCGTTTTGAAACAGGATATGTATAACGAACCTTAATTGTTTTACAAAATGCCGCCGTGTCCGTGGTAAGTACTTGCACAATTGAGTACTTAAGGCAGGTTTTTTGCCGTATTTATCAACCTTAATTGTAGGAAATTAATCGAAATACTGTTTGCAATTGAAGGATACCTTCTTCGTTTTAGGGTCAATGCTACAAATGAGATTCAAACTTGAAATTAGTGGCACACTAACTGCCTATTTCGCCAATGAATCTGAACGCGATCAGCAATTCCAAATCGCGTTCCTGAGCTGTCAGTGTCAATTCCATTAATTTCATGTCTATTCAGTTTCATTGGTGAAATTCGCCCTAAATAATCACACAATCATAATCGCATTCTTTTTGACAGTTCATCAAAATATGTTAATCCAGTATTAATGAGTTAAAAGTTACAACTATTTATTTCACTCTGGTAATGCCTGATATAAAAAGTATGATTGTCCACGGCACTGCATCCGATCTCAATGCAAACGCCTTACCATATAAACTTTTTATAGGATGACGTAATCTTTACATGAGTAGATGCTGCCCGGCATATAAATGCGAAAGTGTGTCTGTTACCTCTTCACGCTTAAACCGCTGAACCGATTTAGATGAAACTTGGTATAGAGATAGTTTAAGTTTTGGGAAAGGACATAGGACAGTTTTTATCTCGATATTCCCACGGGATCGAAACTTATGCGGGTGAACCCGCGGGGCGCTGCTAGTCCTTTATAAAATATGAAAATCTAGAAACCTCGGTAACTGTATTAAAAGAAGTAGCACCTAATTTTATTAGGTATTCGGAGTCGTTCTATATTCTAAGAACCTAAGAACGAATTAGTATTCTTTTCGTCGCTTGAACATTATCATTGCCACTTCAATATAGGTTAATTCCTAAATTATGCATTCCAATTAGTCTTGGAATACCTAAATATTATTCTTGTATTTAAATAAGAATCTTGATACTCGTACCTTACTAGTAGACTAGCCGGATTGGAAATGTCAATGACAGCAGGTTTATATTAATTTCTTTTGGACATGTTATTTTAGGTATATTTGAAATGTTTTGTAGTAATCTTTCAACTCAACTGGTCTTGTCAAGGATTCATTATTATTTTAGTGCTTAGGTCACATTCCGATTTATCAACTGTCTGACAAATATATTTATTATGTAAGGACTTGCTCAGAATACATACGAAAGCAACTACTTAGTTATTCGTTATTTACATTTAAAGAATGTTGCTCGCTCATTGAAAGGAAAAATAAAATAAAATAAACAAGCACCTGCAATCTGCAAATTGTGATGAATATTCAAATTCTCTCTATAGATTGTGATTGCGGTGCAAATTGCAGAACATTTTAATTGGAAACAATCTCGGCAAACAATTCGCAGAACTCCAACAAATTGCTCTTTCTAGATTTTAAATCAAATTATATCAACGCCCGCAATGTAAGAAACGTGAAGATGCGTTTTTATTGTAGACTTAACTTTTACACCTGGCGTCGCCGCGTCGCGCTCTGTCCGACTAGAACCTTGCCTTTCTCGCTATTATAGCCTATATCACTCTATGGCCAATAAACAATATCTCTTTGCAAATACATGCGTCGATCTGTAAGTGGCTCCGAAGCTGCGTAACAGGACAAACCAAATAAGTATGCACTTTCGCATTCATAATAGTGAAGCTAACGAAGCCAGAGGGAGAAAAAATATCTCTTATTGTTTTTACTTAAAACATTACGCAAGTACCTACCTATAGTATTAATTAAAAGAAAACTGAACTTCATAATTAGTTATCTTGTATCGGAGTTTACAGAAGTGTGCGTAATCCCTTAATAGTTGGCATTTAAGTATGACGTCACGACAACAAAAGGCGAGCGTTCGGTAGTAATTACTACAAACTGTTAATTGAGCAGCTCCAGAATGAACGCATCGGATTTTACAATCAGGATTTTTTCACGGAGTCTGGATTTGTGCTCGATTGATGGCAACAGGCTTGCCCCCTATTACATGGGAACTTAACATAACTGGCGAAATGTGGATGTACTATTAGGCACACTTCTGCCTAACCCTTCAGAGATTACAAGCGTGATGTTATGTCAAATGGAAGAAATAAATAACAAACTAATTTAAGATAGGTATCGCCTATTATTGTGCGAATAAATGTTTTCATTTTATTTGATTAATTTCGAACAGAATTTTCATCATGAAAGCTATTGCGATAAAATTATAGAAAACTCCAAAATATTTTGTTATTTATTAAAACGTGTTGTTGAAAGTTATTATCTTTTGTTTACAGGTAAGCGAGATGCCATTTTAATAATGTAATCGACACTGAGCCAGGTAAGGTTACTTTAGTTAAGTTTCATTTTAGGTTACCCCAACTTAGGACTGCAGGTAGGTATATTAATTAAAAACATTAAAACAAAAATGTCGATGAACTTAGGTCCTTTACAATGAGACACCTCCTCTACACCCGTGAAAAATAATTAGGGTTTGAAGATAAATAAAAGTTGTCAAAACAACAACAAATAAATCCACGATTTATCCTGTGAAAATTTGGTGTTCTCTGAATATAATTATTATTAAAAAAAAAGATATAAGTAATAATCGCCTTTAGCGATAATTAAAGCCATTGTGTCATCCTTTGTAAAATGTCTTCATTAATATCTGTCATTTTTAAGTTGTACATAATAGAAAGTAAGTATTCTATTTATCTATTATTATCTAGTTGCTGAAAAGGTCAATGAGAATTCGAATTGATTTATGTGAGCTGATCCCCTATTATAGAACAACAATAACTTCCCAATACATCGCAATAAGAATCTGATTACCAAACAATAAGACAAAGCACTTGACAAGTGCATACGAATACGAATAACAAAATAATATCAAGGCGAACTATCAGACCGGATTGGTATGCATGAATGGACCGAGCCTACACAATCATACTACTAAACACATGACACGGCAAAACCAACCCTATTATTCATCTATCAAAGTACAATTTTCACTAGTTACTCATGAAATCTAAGTTACAGTATACAGCGAGTAAAAGTAAACTTTATTTTTTAAATGATAAGGCTTTTAATACTTCAATGACGATTCAGAATCTATGTTCTAAGCTATTTCGTGGTCATTGTACCTTTATAAGGTTCGGTTCTGCAGGCTTACGGCCTTATCCGGCGCGCATGCACGCGATATGTTAGTTGTGCGATATTCTTGGATTATAAAATCATGTCATTGGCACACATTGCTTGGAGCAAGGCTTTTGTTTTGTTTTGCAAGATTTCTGAATGTGGCTCTATTGTAGGTGGATTATTTTGAAACATTGCTGAACTGATTTGGAGTCAAAAGTCTGAAGGTTTCTGTGCTGTCTTCGTGGTGGTCTAACATCGCTAACACGCAGTGAGATAGTGTAGTGATGAATGCTCCTTCTTTAGCTGTTTCTGAAGAGACCTCTAAAATAATTAATTACTGATAATTGTAAACCTAATTAGTACTCATAGCGAGTACAATAACCCCTATCAGTGTTCCTAGCAACTCAAACAGCGGTGTATAAGAACGTAGATCAGTGTAATTACCGCTTGACTAGATTAGCTCATTTATTTATCGCTTCATTGGTCTATTAGCTAGCCGGGTACTGGAACGTTGGGCTGGGTTCAATGAACAATTCAATTCAATTCTTAATTCTTTATTGCGTAGAATACTGGGTGTTTAATGTGATAAATATTAATATTAGTTTTGGAGCTAATTGAAGATCAAACTTTTTAACTACCAAAATAGTCTATCTTAGGAATCCCTTGGTAAGATGAAGGGTTCTAACATTCTTATTCCTATGGGGTAGGCAGTAATGCGAAAATACATATTATATGCTTTGCCTGTGCTTCGAATTGCGTTTCATATATCTACTTCTTTTTGCTTCGTCCATGTACACACGGCTACATATCAAGATATACATTTCCTGCACCCTAATTGCGTAACACACTATCAATCGGAATTTGAATCATTTTGAAGCCAATTGCTAATCCATTGCTTCATAAGTTCGAAAAATTTGTCTGCTCAAAACGTAAATAACGCAATGAATGTTGTTGAACTGTCAAAATGAAACCGATTCCGATTGATAAAGTGTTACGCAATTGCCCCGCAGGTCAAGCTGACCTCTTGTTGTACGGCAAGCCGAACTAATGCGAAGTCAGCTTATACAGGAATTGTATAGCTTGATATGTAGCCGTGTGTACATACATCTGGCCCGGATTTGAGTTTACCGAGAATGCAAATATAGGCTCTACACACATACATTCAGAAACCTTAAGGCCTAATGCTTAGATAAAGTGACTTTCTATCAACAAATAATGAAACTGTCATAACCTACCGACAAGCTAATCTTAATCGGAAAGCAATTTCGACTTGTCAGGGCCTTCAGGACAGAATTATTTCAATATTTATAAAAATCACTACACATGTTCAACTACAGGCATTTTCTATGCCTAAATGGAGACTCCTCGTCATACAATGTAAGCCAAAATGATAAGAAATAAACTATTTTTTTTATGTACTTTTTAACCGGTCAAGCACCGCGCGTCGCCTATTGGCGAAGAAAAAATAGAAAATAAATCGTGTCTCATTACCGGAGCTCGACAAATTAAAACCAAAGTCGCCGCGTCTGTCAAAAACTACCGAACGGATTTTCATACGGTTCTCACTAATGCACGGAGTGAGTGAGGAGTTGCAAATATAACGTGGCTCAGTTTCACCAATAATGTCACTGACATTACTTGGCGCCCCGGCCGCGGCACACAGACCGTGCACCCGGTGCGGCGCGTGGGTGCGGCCTGAGAACCGCTGTAACGCGGTATACTAATCTGAGATTACCGCCGCGCCGCAGGTGAAAAGAACACGTTTCATATGCCATAAGAATTTGTGATGTAATTTGCAGTTGAAGATTAATCAATATCTATAGCATAGATTACAGTTAATCAAGAGGTTTTGGTCGAAACGATAGGTGTAGTTTAGATGTTAGCATAATTGACCATAGTTAAACGGAAAGGATCCAACCCACACTATGGCCGAAATGAGTTATGTATACCAAAACACTCTTTATAGTTAAAATTTTAATATCTCGAAAACAATCCAAGTAAAATTCAAACGCAACATGAAGTTATAGACTTGAGTTACCAACCCACATGTATAGCAGGTCGTAATTTTTTTTACTAACATCGCTCCATGCTACTTAGATCGTTATTGAGAAAATCATATTTACGAAAATAATACAAAACACATATTACTAAAACGTATATGTTTATCCTTTAGTTAAACCCAACCCCCGAAAGTTAAAGTGAAGAATCAAAGACGAAATACGATCTGAACTTAAAACTTAAATATTTCAAAACTACCTCTGTGTGGGTTGGATCCTTTCCGTTTAACTATGGCCATTACGCTTGTATTTCACGAGAGACTAATCAAATGGTACACCCATTATACATATTTCACCAGTTATTTTGAAAGCCCCTGTCGCGGTCGGTGTAATTGAGGCAGGAGACAGCCTACTCCCATCCACGGGGCAATTCTTAATACAAATCCCAATAGGACTGCCATGAGTTTTTAACCCAGTACCCTATGTTCAGCAGTCATGCTTGTCGCTACTAGACCAACGGGGCAGTAGCCTGGGTACTAACCTAGGCTACAGCACTCGGACTATTTAAATAATATTTTTCTGTTTTATTTTATTTTGTGAGTTTCCTCAGTCTGTTGAATGTGGTTTCTATTTATAAATCGACTAGCTGCGCCCCGCGGTTTCACCCGCGTAAGTTTCGATCCCGTGGGAATATCGGGATAAAAACTATCCTATGTCCTTTCCCGGGACTCAAACTATCTCTATACCAAATTTCATCGAAATCGGTTCAGTAGTTTAGGCGTGAAGAAAAGACAGACAGACAGACAGAGTTACTTTCGCATTTATAATATTAGTTTGGATCATCTGAATCATCATTATACGAGTACATTGGAAGTATCTCCGATTTGTGTAACTGTTTGTTTATTTAATGTATTATCTAATATGTGACCTAAAATTATAATTATAACAATTAAAATGCGTTTGAGATCAGCCATTAGTGTCGGTGACATATAACAACTACGCAAATATTTTCACCAAAACACGTTGATAGTTTGTTGATGCTATCCTACCTAATATATCTCACGTATCTAATGAATAATATTGGAATAAAGCAAAGCACGCTAATTAATCTAATCTGAGATTACATCGTCACTGTAGACACTAGGTGTTGATAATATTTAATCTCTAAGTGGTGTAATAGTTTTAATCTTTATTGTAATGGATTAAACTATTAAGTAATTTCTTAGTTAATTTCGGTGCTTTAATTATGAGTAACGGGGAAAATGCAATGTCGGATAGGTTGTTTCGTTGAAGAAAAACGTCAGTTTCTGAATGAATTCTTCAATTTAGCAATTTCCCGCAATTTGATTCGCACCCAGGGAAACAACTATATGTAGGTCTACCCAGATCACAGTATTATTTTAACCCATGTCAAAGTCTATCTGTGCGTCAAACTTCAGCCCGACCCGTTCACCTGTTAAAGCGTGAATGAGTAACAAACATCCAAAGTCACAACCAAATAAACTTTATTATACAGGATTTTTTGAATTTTAGAAATGATTCAATATCAAAATATTTTATTTCACAGAAACCTATATAGACACTTATGAAACGTCAGAAGCTAGGTGCACGGTTCCAATTGGTTGTTTCCTATGGAGAAGAACCGGCGAGAAACTCCACGGTTACTCTTTTAAAAATAATTTACACTGTTTTCAAATTATAGTGTTAACATGTATGGGAGGACAGTTTAGACATGTCATCAAGCACCAGGTACTTGAAACAATAGAAAATGGTCTACAGATCTACAGTCTACAAAGCCTAACATGTTCTCAAATTCAAAAATTATAAAATAATCTATTTAAAATATAAACAAAATAATAAAAAACCTGTTTAAACCAAATGACATGATTGCCGTTACAACTGTATCAAATCTGAATTAATATCCTGTCCACAAAAATTACTAACAGAGTTAAAATTAGAATTGTTAGGTAAATACCTATTTTTCTGTAGGTACAGTCGAGTTCTTTAATATCTGAGCATGTTCATGAATCAAAAATATATAGGCAATGGTAAGTTTCATAAAACTCTAAACAGCTTCGCCGTACAATAAATTGTAAACAATCTGTGACATCATAAATATGTGACTACATTAAATCAATAATATTACTACAGATAAAGACTCTAAAAATTGTGCGCAATCCCTTGTTCAGATTATTTAGCGCAAAGTTAGGTTCACAAATATCTATGCAATTATTTTTCTATGAAAAAGATCTTGAAACAAAATCAACTTGAAGTTGTCAGTTATGACATCCTTCAACGGCAATATTGCATTATTACTCGAACTTCTGCTCCGGCAAGCAAAAATAAATTTTATGGTAAAGGCCATTTAGTTGAATATTCAAAGCTGTATAGATATTTATGAATCCTAGGTTGCAACAAATATATTGAACACTAGAGTATTTAGATATTTATGTTCCGAAGAGTAGTCAGATATTTTTGACTGCACTACCGTAACATACTTATGAACAGTTTATATGAAAACATTTTATTGATGTCTAAGTTTGTATAGAACTATATGATCATTTTAATGCTTACAATATTTTGAAACATTGTCACTCTCAATATATTAATGAACTCGACTGTACCTAAGTTCAGAAAATTCTTCTCTGCTGTGGTGTATTTAGGTTTACGCACTGATGTATATGTTGACTTAATTCCGACCAAGGCACACTTCAGGAAGAGCTTGCAGAGCGTAGAAAACCCACATATGAATCAACTAACAACATACAAGTGGGTTATACAAAGCAGTTAGTAAGAACACGTGGAACATCAGTTTCTTTGATAAACTACGATAACACATAAATACCGAACACTATCGGTTACACTACAACTCAGACTGGTAAATTGAAATATGTTTATGATGGAGTACATTTTCTTGAGTTTTCCTGCGTGGGATCTTTTTCTTATTGCTCTTAACGCATTGACATACCTACTACCTAATTTATGATTGATTTTCTATTGAATTTGTACTTTATAACTGTGCACATAGAAAGTTCGGAGTGTCATAGTAGTTTTATTCTATAATCCAACTTTAAATATTAATAAATATTTATCTTTACATTCCGGTGTGTTTAACTAACCAAGCTAACTTTCGCATTTGTTTACCTATTTACATGACCGAGATTATTTCTAAAACCAGGTTATCTTCCAAAGTTTTCCGCGCGTAATTATAAATATTAAACAAAGCTATTCAGTAGTTTTCCCAATACGCGCGACGCTTCAACAAACAGATCGAACAAAAATACTCCAACTCATCCAAGAAGCTTTCAAATATTTTTAGAACCATCTTGAATGATGTACTTGCGAGTGTTTAATTATACAAGTACCAATAAAAAGGGTACATACCTAAACTACGATCTTTTACCCAAAACCCATTAATTCTGTAAACCGCGAATGGACCGAACATCTTACAGTAACGTAAGTAAACAAATAAAATCGTCGTAAAGAAACCTGAAGCGAACCGTGCCGATGGAATTATTACTTTTGTCCAAAAATAGTTCATCAATTTCGGAGGTTCGTGAGTAACATATAGCGAAAACTAATATGTGTGCTTAGTGAAGATATAATGGCAGGTATCGATCGAAGTGGAAATTACCTGATTACGCAATAGTTACTTTTAAATATGTAGAAAATTTTAGGAAACATCAAGTACTCAATACTAGTAACAATCAGCCGTTTCCTTTTTATTATAATTTGCTATAAAAAATAATAAGCCAATAAATCAATCAAACTGCCTAGCCTTTTCCTAACTATATCGGGGTCGGCTTCCAGTCTTACCGGATGCAGCTGAATACCAGTATTTTACATGGAGCGACTGCCTATATGACCTCTACAATTCAGTTACTGTGCCATTTACCTCTTGGTAAGATTGTTTGTCAGACTGTGCCAATATGTTAAACCAATATCTACAGGTGTTATTACTGATCAAATATTTATAGCTAATTACATCACTATATCATTACATGGCTTCAGCACTAATTATGAATGAAAATCGTTGTTTCTCCGAATTGGCCGTAGGTGTCAATATTTTAGCAATTATGAAGTTTCCAGGGAAAATCTTTTTCCTCGAAACTGTGGCACTGATCCCTGAGTCATTCAGTACGTTCCATGAAATACGTGTTGTTTCAGATGAGCATTAGATCGGTATTCTGAATCGCGAACGAATAATTTTGATCAGTTGCCAGATACCCGGACGATAATATTTATTTATCTTATTGCTTTTCATATAAAAAACTGCAACAGTGTAGTTGCTTCCTGCTACTGTTGCTACCACGATTTTGTATACAAATGTAACATACACGCCTCGGTCGCTACAATTTACTTAAGCAAAAACATATTTTTCACTGATAGATTGTTGTTGCAGAAAATGACGCACAGGGAAAATAAGGTACAGGCATTATATATATAGGCATATTACATGTCGAGAACTCGTGAAAGTGCATAAACATCACAAGAGAGACTTGAGGCTGAAGCAACTCAGATCACGTGATTATGAGAGACGCCACACGTGCCAATACTTACAGGCACATTCTTAGCAGAAACACACGGTATGCAAAAAAATTCCTAGCTGAAAGTGTTGTTTGTGAAGACTGAGCGACTAGGTACAATCAACGTCACGTCTAAACTACGAATACCGCCTTTCCTGCTACGACATAGAGACGCTGTTACCATGAACGTGCGGCTGATGGTACCATCCACACGAGGTGTTTATTTAGGTGAATTTTCACTTTGTTCCTGAACGTTCTCCGTAAACTTCGATTGATTTTCTTGTATAAATGTTATTATTGTTCGCCTCGCAACTCTAGTACCTAAAGATTAAAGGTGGTCGTTAGATCATTCAGCAGGAATCATGACAGCAGGAAGACAGACTTATCTAGTGTCGTTAAACGAACACAGACAACTGCTTGAGCTAAAATACAATTGCGAAAATGTTATAAATTCAAGTCGTAAGAATTACTAATTAAAAGCCGTGAATTCATAAGCCCCTGGTACTGAACAATACCTGTGATTAATAAAAAAGAAAACTTGTGCGAAGAAATGTTTGTCAGATAAAAATAACTTTCTAGACGGGAGAAATTGTCTTGAATTCAGTAAAGGGGGCGTAGGATTGGAATTCGCGCAATAAGCAAGAGCAATCAATTCAAGAATTTTTCCATAATACTCCTTTTACCAGTGCAGCAAAACGTCAGAACGTAAGAATTTTACGGCAGAAAGTATGATTGATGAAAAAAGGCCGTGTACCAACTCAAACAAGGTTGTTTGTTTGAACCGAGTACACACATTAGAGACGATTGGCTGGCCACTCCAGTGGATGGTGCTCACGACCATTGAGGAGCGTTTAAAGAACAGGGATGGTCAACATTGAGGAACTTTCTATAGATAGGGATGGTTGATCAACAATGAGATGCTTATAGGTATTGTATATAAGACAAGGGTGTGGTGATAAACTGTTGTAGAACGTGTGACTAGAGCTTTAAGCTAGTTGTAAGGGGTGCAGACGGCTTTTTTATAAATATTATTTATTTAGAAACCAGTTCCATTTTCAATATACATTCGCAAACAACGGCTGAGTGAGTTTTTTTTTTATAAAATCGTACTTTGAAGCTTCTAAAACTCGCCACGAACTTGACATTGATTATCATTTATTTAATTGATTTCTGGTTTTCCTCTTGCATGTAACTCAATAATAATCATATGATATTTTATAAGACATCTAATGCTAATACCAATCAAAAATAGGTATGTTAATTTTTTCTACAAATTCTGAGAATGATAAGCAGTTTCAGCGTCATAGTCTGATCAAAAATAAAGATCTTAGTGCGATTACAGTAGTAAACATATTTATTATCGATCAAACAACATCAATTGCGAGGTATATCTACCTAGGTTTCTAATATATAAATCGTGGGTAGCCAATCAACGACCTATTTACATTATCACAATACATACAATTTCTTTCTTTTCTTTATCATCTACGTTTTTATAAATATACTAACGATCCATCCCTGCTTTGCACGGTTTTTACAACTAGATAGAACATCGAGGTTTCTTTATTTTTAGTTAAGTTAAATATGAATATCGCCTTGGATGATTCTGTAAAGGTGTTATAATTGTGGTTTAATAAATAAATAAATAAATGAATGTATGTGACATATGAATACTCCGGGATAAATTCTCTTAATGATGATGGAAACAGCTACAAAATCTAAGCTCCTTTATTTTATATAGCCTAAATCGTACAAAAGATAAAATATTTCCACCAAAAAACCAACTACGTACAAGAAAAGCCCTTACCCCACACGAGAATAGGAATGGTCTGCCCGGGAATAATGAATGAACATAGAATCTTCATCGTCATGCGATCAATTATCCCAGAAATGCTTCTTATGTAGGAAAGGAATGATCGTTCAAGAACATCAGTGTTGAACTTTACCCGTAAATATTAGTTGGTTACAGGAATCGGACACAATTAAAATGATGAAACTCTGTGACTAGCTATTCTTGGTATCTTTCTTAGACCACGATTTGATCAACAAATTCCTAAGATAACTGAGCTAAGACCATCTGATTTGTTTTTGCTATTAGTAGGTAGGTATTCCCGGATCTACGAACAATCGGTCATGTTTCGTGATACTAACAAATTATTATCTATTATTCAAGCTGTGACGTAGGTTCGATAAATAAGTACTTAAAATGTTTTTCAGACATGTGTCTAAATAGAAAAACGTGAATTGAATGTCTACTAACTACATAAACAAATGAATTTATTAGAATTTTCTTTTGTTACACAAATATCTCCCGAATTAAGAACTCTACACGAGGGGACTAAGGTACTTGGTACTCGTAAAAAAGAAGTTGCTAGCCTTTGTTGCAAAAAAAATACTAACAAATATTTTTCCCAATATCAAATTCATCTTTTTAGAGGAAAACATTAAAGTTTTCCTGTGTCATTAAGATGGAACCCTTGAAATACAAGGTGAATGGTAAAAGAGAAGGTCTCGTTAGAGTTATTTCATTCATACTAGATATTCCTGTCTCCTATAAAGTGCTACAATATAAGAGATGAATTTTATGCTAATGTAACCTTATACGACTAGGTACTGTAGGAACTGCACAGGATTTAAATTCATCTCATTGGTCTAGCTGTTGCAAAGCATAGAAAGTCTTTATAATCTTTAGGTTGGTAAAGAAAATGGATTTTAGAACGGTTTTCTCTCTTCAATATTTTTTTTTTTAGAATCGCGTTTTTACTTGCTTATAAAAAAGTTAAACTAACTAGACCTTCGAGAGACCTTTCTTTCTAAAGATACAGAACCATCCCAAGTATTTGAAGAGACTTCAGTTATAAAATGTTTATCTGATGAATGAAAATTCTTAACAGCACACTGCGATTCTCCATTGCTGTAATACGATATCTACAGTACTGCGTGCCAAAAAATACCTTCAATAATCCGTGATCCGCCAATTCGTTGCGAGCTCACTATACTTTCTACGCTCGCTATAAAAACACTATGCATAGTAATTGTCGTGCGCCAGCGCAACACTTGCATAACCCTCGGTATCCGCTGCTTCCTACTATTGTGCGATGTTTATATAATAACTTCTTAATTTAATCTCGTTTATGAGAGAATTATGTTGATCGTTTTTAATTGGTGAGTTTGAGATGAAGGGATTTGGAGCGTGGCGAATGTTTGTTTAGTGACCATTTTGTGAGCCCGAGCCGTGTACCTACCACTACGCTAGAAGGCACATGTGCGTTTTACCGTACGCATTCTGACCCCTCCTTCTGTATTACCTTAGATGGAATGATTTGACTGAATGAAATACGACACAAGTTTTCGAGACATACTGACACACAGGTACCTACGTACAGGAACGAAGCTCTACAAAGCTAAATTCAGCAAAACTCGATACGCCATATACTATACGACCGGGAACTGTAAGATATTGTTACCGGCATAATGTAGAATGCTAGGTTGGTTTGCATCCCTTGGGTGCCGTAGTGGCGGAGGGTTTGTTACGCTTTTCTCAAATATTGAACCCTAAGGGTTGAATTTTGGAAAATCCTTCATACACTTTAGTTATTTTTAGCACAGTATAATTATATTATACTGTGTTTTTAGCGTAGAAACAGATGGAGTTCTCATGATAAGCGCGCATGACTCGCTTTTCAGCGAGAAACGTCAGCAACTCGCTGACGGTTTTCAGATGTGTTTATCTATTAAATTTTGTGAAGGACACCAGTGTACGCACCGAGATACTTAATATTACGGTTCACTAATTTACTGGACTTCGGCGTCCATATAACTTAGAGAGCTGGGGACTTCGTGCAAGACATTGTTGATTAACACCTGAAAAGGGTCACTTATTATTATCATAATGATACCCAATAAATATTAGTGGTGGCCCAGTGGTAACGGCCGCGACTTACGAGTTGTAGGTCATAGGTTCGAATCCAGACACGCATTTTAATTTGTGTAAATTATTTCATCATCATTGCTCTAAAAACATTGATTGGTGATAGAAAACATTGTGAGGAAACAGGCATGTCCTAGAACCAAAAATTCGAAGACATGTGACATCTACCATCCCGCACTGGCCCCGCGTGGTGGATTACGGCCCACCCCCTCTCACAGAGAAAAGGCCTGTGTCCCAGCAGTAGGAAAATTACAGGCATGATGACACTTCAATATAACAACTGTTTACAGCTCTTTAAAAAATGCGATAAAATTATATCGCGAATTATCTTCGGTATTGATTGACTGATAAATGGTCTGGGTATTAAATAATATCTGTCTGGCAATTATTTTAATGATATTTAATCGTCTTCGATATACCTACCGTTACTTTGATAAAGTGTTATGTTAAAAGTTAGGTACGTATTATCCCCATTCATAAAACCAACGTCAGGAATTTGTTTATCAAACAATTTTCTATCTGATAAGTAATTCAAATAACATTTTCAGGGATTATTGAAAAGTTTATTATTTAGTAGATAGAACGGTCAGGTTATATTTAACTCAACAACAAATACCTACCTACGCATCGAAAAGTCAAAGCCTTTGCTCGCAAAACTTCGAACCGAATTAACTTCAAAATCTCGCACATTTCTATCAAACAATAGCAGTTCGCGCCAAAATGAGGTTTCTTCAGGTCAATACCAGCACAAAGTCAATACTAATGTCCCATTGTGTAGTTGGAACGTTCTCAAAACTACGACACACTTTAAACTACAATAATTTTACGCTCCTTTATACATCTCTCCTTCTGTATTACATGCGCTTAAGGCAGCGGTAAGTGAGGTAGCAATGTATAGGACGCAATGAAAACTATGTAGGTGAGTTGCGTTCGCGGTAGCAGTAGGTTCCATTGTCGTGTCGAAATATGATATACGGTACTTATGTGTCCCATCACTATTGTTCCGATGACTTTTGAGTTGTTAGGGCTGCCACTGAGATCTTCGCCTAGATAGACTTATTTGCAAGAAAAAAATGTGTCACTGAGTGTGAGTCGCAAGATTTGCTGGCCATGTAAGGTTTCGACTTAACACATATTGCAGGATTTGATTGTGTTACTGATTTTTAAATCTGTCTGGTAAAGTATATAGAAGAATACCACAGATGCATTTTGAGTAGAATTAATTTTGAGAAAATACTATTAATAGACACCTTAATAATATGCATAGTATTTAATAACAGCATGATTGTATTCAGATTAGTTTTTTACTTGAACGACGAAAAAAGAAACAAAAAAAAATTAACTAATTTATTCATGTTGCTTAACAACTATCGTAGGTACCTACTCTATTAAAGCTGAACATCTGTTTGCATTTCATACTTATGTTATCAAATATGCGTCATCTATTTTGATGTAACGATAGGTGTACATAACAATTAAATACAAAATGAATACTTACCTACTTCAATTACAAATTCATGTCATAATTATTTATTAGCAGCAATAAAAATAACAATAATGTGCGGTCATCATTCTTTGTAAGTAATAATTTTACTGTCTAAAGTTGGAAATGCTAATAATACTTACAATAATAGGTACCTAGGTAATTATTAGGCTTTTTTATGTGAAGGTGTTATAAAGTGCTTTACCTAATAATAACAGTGCTTTAATTACATATCGCGTTGGACATTACCTTCTCTAATAGACGAACATCGCGAATCTTACGTATTTAAATGTGAAAATAGAATAAAGGCCTACTATCTTTCATAATTAAACATTATTCAGAGTGGCGATTTGGTTATCACATTAAACAGTACATCGGTTATTACAAGTTGTTATCGTTCTGTTAAAATAATAAAATAAATAATTTTACTAAAATTGAAAGTGCATTTTTCAAACTAAATAAATAGCTTGAAAATTGGCACGAAAAAAACCACCCTTGATAATAAGGCACTAGACATGCGGGGGTTACTATCAACAATTCAACACAAACTTTATGATATTGTTACCAAATAATTACAAATTAAGTTTAATGTTGTTAAATACCCAAAGAAAAAAAAATGCTCCCACGGCCTAGAATGTTAATTGTTATTACCTAATTATTTTAATTGTGTATGTTAAAATACGTAATGTAGAATACGTGGTTTAAATTATTGTGATACCGCCACACTGCATGTGTATAATATTGCTAGGTTTTCATTGTAGTGAACGATTTATAGCAGATATTATTTCTTTCAAATTGGCGACTTTTTCTTTCAAAGAGACAACCCTATCGGCACGTCACGCTGTACTTCTTAGTGATGTCACTTCCTCTGCGATTTGCATCCGACAGGCGACCGCTCTCTTAGCATTGTCGCTATTGTTATTATGTGCTAACACATAAACACAGAGACAGTTATGTATTGACACACATATTGCATTATTTACAAGGTATGGGAATTATTGCGGTAGGATAAGTATTCGAGTTTTTCCGCATATTTCAGGGTAACACCGTTTGCTGTGTGCTAATGTTTTTTATTGAAAAAATATATAGTGTGTAGGCAAGCAACAGGCTAGAATATCTAGTACTATAGAAACAGAATCTAGTATCGATAAAATCAAACTGTGGATATCGGAACCACAACCTCTTGTCAAAAGTATGGACAGGTTTTTTCTCCGATCAAATATATTTTTCTAAAAGAAACGTGACAAGAGATGAGAGACACTGTTATGTAAGTATCGATATCGTGGCGCATCCCTTTGGGAAATTAGGTTTTTTATTGCAACGTGATCTCGGAATAAAGAACGTGAGTACTTACTTATAAAAACTAGCAGGACATTTAGAGCAAGCCATGTTAAGTGTAGTTTAAGTTGTTAGTAGAATTATAACCGGTAGTCCCGGTAGCAGACTTGATTCTTTTGATTGATTGCTTTGACCCGCGGGGCGCCGGCGCTCATTGATCAACTTCCTACTGCAGTTTCCTAGGTTCCTACCCGGAAAAAGCCTTTAAGAAGCCCGTTCATTAATCTAAAGAAAGAGATAAAAAATGCTTCTTTGCATAGAATAGACAAGGATACAATTAGTGCATGCAGATTGTGTACACGTTGAGAAAGTCCGAGATTCCTCGATCGAGTTCGTCGGAGAAAGCTTACCTACGCGTACTTACACCTAGGCAGCCCTTGACTCAGTCTAGGCATATAGGTTTATAACAAATTTGAATAGCTAGGTAAAAGTTTGTCCACTCCTACCAAGTGCTATTTTGACATCTATTCGAACCAAAAAGGTGTCGTGGGTGGAATAAAATAACTTTGAATAGAACGTTGATACCTTTCTGCAAAGTTAGTAATGAACCTAAACACAGTAGAATTCCTTATCAAATACACAGAATTTTCCTTCCAATTACATATTTATTACAACCTCGTTAAAGGAGACTTCCTTAAAATTTCTGTTTCTCAGCCTTCACGTAAGTTTACGCACGTGATCTGGGCAGATAATTTGAAGAAAAACAGCCTTCGCTAACTCGAGCACAGACATACTTCCGCATGTAACTATTCCACTACTCGCTTGCTTCCGAGCGCGCGCCTGCGCGGGGAACATGACCCGCAGTGAATACTGAACAGGAGGAAGTCTTGGTTTCCTTATTACTTGGTCATTCTGTGGCAGATGTTAAGTAGACTAAGTAGGATTTTATTATGAGTTTAATTTAAATATAGCGTGCAATATTGTCGTGCATATTTTTCTAAATTCTAGAGAGCATTGATTTACTGAATGATCATGCAATGTTTGGTTGGACTCTAGATAAAAATCATAAAAAATACCGAGAGTTATTTTACCTATTAAAAGACAACTTTTTTTGTTTGGTTTGAAAATTAAAACACGATTAGGCGTACTAATTAAGAAATAAAATAAAAAAAACTCATAAGACACAGGTACCAAAACTATGATGTATTTGTTATTTCAAAGCACGGCACTATCAATTAGCGTACTAGAATATTATATTAAAAAAAAAACAATTTAAAAAAATCTTGAGTTGTATCCACGAATTACTTACTTCGTAGTAACACCTCATAGGTACTAAACTTGTTTCTATACAGCTCATAACGTGTGTAGATTTTGAATTTGGAAAATTATGTATTTTTCTTTTCTAGATATGCCAAGTATTTTAATGTTTATTCAGAAGGAGACAATCCATACTAATACTAATATTATAAATGCGAAAGTGTGTCTGTCTGTTACCTCTTTACGCTTAAACCGCTGAACAGATTTAGATGAAATTTGGTACAGAGATAGTCTGAGTCCCGGGAAAGGACATAGGATAGTTTTTATCCCGATATTCCCATGGTATCGAAACTTATGCGGGTGAAACCGTGGGGCGCAGCTAATAATTAAAAAACGTGGTAGGTACTTAGGTATATTCATTTGTAACAATATTTATAGGGACACGTAGCGAAATGCAAAACCGTTATAGTATTTTGATATATCGTTATTGCAAAAACACATTCTTTAGGGAACATCGCTATGTCGAAATCGGAACCTAATTTACATTCAGTTTGCTTCGAACTAAATTAATGGTAATCCAAAAAAACAAATCGGATTATAAATCCTGTCCGCAAAAAATATGAGGAACCAGTAAGTAATAATAAATTTTAGTAAGCTTCTACATACGTAAAAAATATTGTTTAGGTACAACTAGAACAAAACAAGAAGTCATAAAAGCTGTTTTGGCGGTCAATTGGAACAGATTTATTGATGAGCTTTGATGAAGATTATAAAGCGTAAATAAATAATTTAAGTACCTATTGTGCACAATACATAATTATCAGAAACTTACGCCTTTTCCCCTAGGGATAGACCTACAGAGCGCCAGCTGCTGCGATGCTCACATATTCCTCATGCTTCTGCTCCTTTTGTATAGGTACCTCTTCCTACTCTGTGTTCAATTAACTTTCCTTTGTGATAAAACCAAGGCATTCCTTAGTTTTATCAGAAAGTGGTAATATTGGGCCAACATTAACCGTCATCCAAAATGTCAATATTGATATTTTGGATGACGGTTAATGTTGGCCCAATATTACCACAAATGATTGTTCTTTAAGGACCTTAGTTAATTTGATATTTCTTTTGTTTACAGGTAAGCAAGGCAAGTCACGCTCCACACCTTCTACACTTAATACTATGATAAGTAACTACCTACACTACCAAGTCAGGTAAAGTATTAATAAAAGAACCAGTAAGGTATTGCTAAATAATAAACGATACCTATGGGCAATATGGGCATGGCCCTTAATGGACAGGAGACCTTGATAGTGTCCCCTAGATCCCCAAAGATATTACGAACCTAAATAATAACTCTGTCAGTGAACGAGGTTGCCTTATGTCATGCATTGTAGACACGGAAAATAAAATTTCGTATGTCCAGCATTGCACATACAGTGTACACACTCACAGTTCGACATAAAACCAGGCCACATTATGCCGGTCTATACATAGATAACCTATTACGTATAGGTAAAAAAAAACATGTAATTATAATCTCTTACCCAAAGATAGGTAAGTTAAATGCTAAAACATAAAAAAATGTGCAAAAAATATTATTTAACCCAAACATAATAACTCGACGTAATAATTTAATAACGCGTATTATTATAGCGGTAATAACCTAAGATCATAATTTACAACGAATTCATGCAAATTAATTAAAAAAAAGATGTCGAAGGAGTATTATAAAACATATTAAGAACCAGTTGCTAACCAATTTACACCTGTGTTCAGAAAATACTGACATTCTATGGAATTAACCAAGAATCTTTATCACCAGTCTTCTAGAAACTTCCTATTTATTGGATGAGCTTTATTTTATCACAAATGGGTAGGTATTACCTATAAATTGATCTGTCTAGCTAGACCAATCATCTTTTTTTTTAATCAAAATATTTTATTTCACATAAACCTACATGGGCACATATGAAACGTCAGAAGCTAGGTGCACGGTTCCAATTGGTTCGTTTTCTATGGAGAAGAGCTGGCGAGAAACTCCACTACACTCTATTTAATTTAATTATAATGCTGCCAGCTGCTTCGCTTTTCTTTTAAGAATGAGAATGTTTGAAATACTTCGTGATTCAGTTTGATTCATTGAAAATTACCGACTGACCGTCTGGTACAATCATTGATTTTTTTTATGGCGACATTTCAAAATATTGAGATTTTTGAACTTTAAGCTAAATGTTAATGTAAAACACATAAAACTTACGGAATTCATACTCTAAAAGTGATGGATCAGATGGATGCCTGCTTATAACGACATAGCGCGTCAGTCCGACCGACGTACGCCCGACCGACGAGCTTGACCGACGCGACGGTCCTCGTCAGCGCGACGTAGGTGTACGCGCATAGCGATTCATCAGCGCTGCACTGTTTATAAGTTTTCATTTTTATAACTACGTTCGACCGATGTCAATGCTGACCGTTCGGTCGAGCACTAGATGCAGCCCAAATCCATTGAGAGGTTGCGAAGATATAGCCGGTCACACAGCCATGAAAAGAGACTTTACGAGTATTTTATACTCATTATTTTATATTGTAGTAGTAGCTTCCTTGTTAACTCGTAAATATTGTGTCAGGGATCGACAACATTCATATTGGTTACATAAAACTTTTGAGGAGCAATGCCTAACTACTCGTAATAATAACCTCGGTTCAATGAACGTTGTAACGAGATGATAGTGAAAGTTGCGCCTGCGCAGCGTTTGACAAGTTCACTTACCCGCTAGCCATCGATCTTGGTAAGGTCTGTATGTTGGCTGTTACTATGTAGCACGGCTCTATCTTATCATTAGAGGGGCAATTCCAGTATTTTTGTAAATGTTCATATTCTAATGGCAGTCACCTCTAATTTACATACATTTTTAACATTTTATGACTGTTGCTGATTGGTCAGATGTATAAAACATCAATGTTGAAGATCAATGATATTTCTTTGTTTAGCTTTTCTTTTAAGAATGAGAATGTTTGAAATACTTCGTGATTCAGTTTGATTCATTGAAAATTACCGACTGACCGTCTGGTACAATCATTGATTTTTTATATTCACCTTTAGTTACGATACGACTCACGGGATAACTGACTCTTTAAACCGGGAACTCCAATGTCTCATCGCTTCGATGAAATTAATACTGATGCAATGTCTGATATAACCTACAGAAAATAAAATGAACATCGCCGGGTGATATAACAAGTGCATGAGTGAATTGTACCAACATTTATTTGATTGTTCATATAATTAAGGCTTGCTCTTGAAAGCTTGCGATATAAGTGTGGGAGAAAGTTTGACAGTTAATCCTGCACTTATATCTAGAGAAAAACTCTGAGTGGTCCCCATTTGACGTTGATTATAGACTCACAAGTGGCAGGTTATAACTAAAAGAAATTCTTTCATTCAATTGCACTAATACCACGTTCGGTTTTTAAATAGAGATACATATTTATAAACTGAAAGTAGTTTTAACAAAAAATGTAATTATTCTCTTCCTCAATCACTTATGACTGGCTGTGAGTAGTGGAGTTCGTTTTTTTTTTCTCCAGAATACAACTTGTTCTCTTAATACACACGCGCTTATTATACTTTTTGCTTTTAAATTTATTTCATTATATAATTTTTAGAAAACTTACGGCTTATGTACAATAGTGCATTTGTTAATAACATGAATATGGTAAATTACAAGTTTTCACAGATAGGTAAAGTTTAAGTTTCATAACATCATAACCCTCAAGACTCGTTTGTATCGTCAGTCCACTAGGTAAACAAAACAATGTCCGTCTGTAACACAAAGCCAGCATCAACACTATACCCTTACCCTTTGACCGCAACATCTCCGGTAGTGGTCACTCGCGCATGCGTACTACGGTACACAACACGGCCCGGCCGTTACCCGAGTGACGTCATCGTTGCTCAACCAGTCAGTTTAGTGTGACACGTGCAAATTATTGCAGAATTACACTTTTGACGGTTGAATAATTTGCAAAATTAAAAATTATGGAAATGACTACGCTTAAGTATAATTTGCAAAATTAAAAATTATGGAAATGACTACGTTTAAGTAGTGCAAACGATGATACTGAAATGAATTCAGAATAAATATGTATGAAGCTTTAACAGAATCAACGTTGAAATACAATTTCAAGTTAATTAATATTTTTCAGCACTATGAGTCCATTATTTTCATGTCGAAACGAATGTCTAGAAAGTAAACGTGTCAGATAAATACATTCTTTAACGTTAACTGCCTATACATATATAAATTAATCTTGTGACAGACCGGGGTATACGCAATGCAGGCAGTTCGATTCTGCAACGAAACTCAAAGAATTGTCGCAATAAACTCCATTCACGTCAGTTATGTTCCAACGTTCCTTTTTCGAATTTTCAAACACGCAGGTCATTCTGAAAAGTTTTGTAACCAGCTTAAATTTTGGAATACGAACCTTTTTTGTCAGAATTATTGCCTGTTAATTATTTTAAGTAGGTTAGGCAGTTAAAATCTGTCGAATAGATGTTAAGTAATTTGTAAGTACGAATTACTTACCTATTACAATTATATAGATCTTATCGTAATGACTTGGATTAAAACGAAATTGCTTAACTGCCTATTAAATTACGAGTTTTTAACCATTCAAAAGGCGCCTAGCCACCCACGCTCAAATTCCGAGTTGCCTATTCTTCATGACGATGTAGGAGTAAAATGAATTAATTAGCTTACAACAAAAATACAAATAATAATAGATACTTCATTTGTAATTTTATATTTAACTAAGTACCTATGTAACATACAATGATTACTTTAAAAATTCGATTGCATAAAAAACATTAGTTTTCGAAAACGTGTTCGACGTTAACATAGACACCTGACTCATGCATGGTTTATGTAAAATCATGAAAAATATGGATGCTGGCGGAATGCGGAGGACAGGGTGCTGTGGCGCAGTCTGGGAGAGGCCTATGTTCAGCAGTGGACTGCGATAGGCTGAGTTGATGATGAAAAATATATTACTTAAATGTAGATATAAGTTCGAACGCTGCCGATTGGCATGTAATGTTTAATAAACAGTCCATTTTGCAAGTAATATTAAAGTCTCGCGGTAGGAATCGCTTCCGGATTTCTTTATAGGTAGGTTCTACTATTTAGAAACTTTAAGTTTTGAGTTGTAGCGATAGCTAGACAACTAATGAGCTTAATTCGGGAGAGAGAGGGCCTAATTCCGTATCCCTCAAGATAACTTTTTTTTTTCCATAAACAATGCCATCACTTTGACTGTAATCATTTATTTAGGTCCCTCACTCTCATAGTCCGATGGGACGGCAATCCGACACAACCGGAGAGACATCAGACGCAGCAGGACCAGCGGCTTAACGTGCTCCTGTGTCTGCGCACACACTTGTGCACTATAATATCTCCCGCGTAAATGGCTAGTCTCCATTGAGATTGGCTGCCATGGCCGAAATTCGTTGCCGTCAAGATGGAGGGACCAGCCAGAGTCCTGGAGCTCAAGATGGAGGGACCAGTCAGAGTCTTGGACTTCAAATCAGCCTAATCGGTCTGAAGGACTCTAATATATTTAGGTATTTTATAAAACCGTTGTCGTGGGTGTGTTTTCGCACAAATATTTCACTTGAACAAAGAGCCAAACCTGAAACACTTGTGTACATAATGTACACCATATAAATTGTAACGAAAATCTACATGAAACCCCGTAGCACAAAATCCAAATACTGCAGATATAATTTATTTAAAAAAGAAACCTATTAGAAGGGACAAGCTTTATCAATCGGAAGCTGAAGAGGACCTTATCGCCTGCAAGTGACAGAGAAGCCTCTGGGATCTCCTATTTGACATTTAATTAATCTAGGTAGCTAGGAGGATCGGGATTGTGTTTATTTCTATCTAGGAGTATGTACGGATCGTACGTAGCAGGTGGCGCTCTGTAGGTTCTACCTTTATGTAAGTAATTATTTAACTACGATAAACTGAAATAAAAACGAAGTAATAATAAATCTCACAGACTACACATACGTGTCTGATATACTCGTACTTTGTTAGTTTGCAAAGTTGTAAAAATATTAGCAGCGACTACTCCATTATTATTTAGTCTGCAACATAATGTAGATACTGCCATCACTAATAAGACAGTGTTCCAAGTGTGGTGAAAGTGGCAATATTCCCGCGCTAGGTACTAATGATCCTACCATAATCTGCCTCCGTCGCTTTTTCAAAGCCTCTTTAACTGCCCTTTACAATTATACGTACAATTAACCAGTACAATGAAAATTAAATAAACTCGTTACATAGTTACTTTTGTTTTACGAGCCTGCTTTATGGGGACGTCGCGTCTATCCCATGACTTTATAGGTTGTTTGATCGCTGCATTTATGGGGCCATGGCGCCCAGTCAAAGGCTTTACTAGTCTGACAACGTCTTTAGTCATGATTGGATTAGATGGAGGCTTTTCGGTCCTGGAGGGCCCAATACTATAGAAATACTTTTTAATTAAATCTAAAACAAGACCAAAATATGTTCAGTAAATAAAAGGCAGTTTGTAGTTAGCTGATGCTAAATATAAAAGTAAAAGCTTAAATTTTCGAACTCGCTTTGCTCGCTCTTGCAACCGACATTCTCTTTTTTATCAGACTTGTCAGCGTAAGTCGACAATGTAACTCCTATTTATGTACGAATAGTATGTATAACGACTAATAGCAAAAAAAACCTTACCTATCCGGAGTGGGGTGCAATTTTCGAGCCCGCTTTGCTCGCCCTACCATCCTCTACTTGTCTGATGCTCTAGCTTTTATGTTGTCAACAAAATATCTCCTACTTTTGTTTCAATAATCAAAAGAAAATCTAACCTTTTCGAGGCAGCGTGCTAAATATTTCAATTTTCATTCCTTGGCTGGGGGCATATAGTTTCGCCGCCCCGGGCTTCTGATAGGCCAACTTAGTAGATACGTAAGTTCATCATTGGCAGTAAAAATATGAGCCTAGATATTAACCGTTCTGTACGGCAAAGGTAGGCATAAAGAAAGGAACGGGATTTAATCACAATATTAATTAGTCAGCGTCACGTCACTTGCTTTGCCTCACACGCAATAAATCGTCCATTTTATGAGCAATTTGCTTTAACTACTACACGGCGTGTATCAGAAGTGTGTGATCATATTTAAGGATGTGGCATAGACCATGAAACTGGACAACTTTTTCCAAGGGACCAAATCGCGAAAAAATATAACGCTGTCCCATACATTTAGACCGAGTAGGTATTAAATTTTTGTATGACAGCTGATATTATTATATATTTCTACATAAAACTATTATTTTTATGTCTCATACATAATTGTTTCATGTTGCACGTGTGATTTATATGACATAGTAACTACCACCCACGATACAGACGGAATTCCTAGTGGTAATAAGTTTTCTAAAAAAAAATGATTGGCATAAAATTTTTAATTTCCTGAACGTGATACAAATAATGCACACAATTTTTCGTTACATTTTGCACATGAATCCTGTTCCACCTAGTAATTAACATGGACGTTGGCACTTAGATCAGATCACGACTCCTGCTGATCATGATCACATAACAATCATCTGTTTAGCGGAACTTGATCAGAACATATTACTTATTAATACGATCAATATTGTTGTTGGCAGTTACAATTTACATGGGTATGGCGTAATATGGTGAAACTTCTTATAGATCTTAAGCAAATGCTATCATAACAAGTTGTTAATTAAAAGAAGTGATAAGACCGAGGATTTATTTATTTTTAACTTTATACAAATAGTATATAAATAGTAGCGCTTTGCGGTTTCACCCGCATTAGTCCCGATCCAATGAGAATGTCGGAATAAAAACTATCCTGTGTGTGTAACCAGGTTATAAACTATCTGTGTGCCAAATTTTATGCAAATCCGTTCAGTCGTTTTTGTGTGATTGAGTAACAAATATCTAAACATACAAACTTTCACAGCATTATGTTATAATATTATTGTAGGATGGATACCTACGGTAACTCTTTCAACACCTATTTTTATTTAAATAATTTTTATATTCATCTATAAATGCTCGCACTTGAGATCTATTTATATTTTCTCATTTTTTGCAGTCTTAAAGATGATAAAAATACTCGCGTGGGTTTTGTGATCGGATTCTTTATAAACGCGCGTCATACTTACATGATTCAGTATTAAACATATGCACTATATTCATCAAATAAATAACTGTGTTAATTTTAAAACAAACGGGACCCAACAGTCACACGACGCGGCACTGCAAACTATCGCAACAAGATATTTTTTCAACAATATCGTCATCATATAATATTATTTGATAAATGAAAACTCGCTCGATTAGGTAATCGATTTAGATCAAACAAGGTAAACATCACCTTGTTTCCTCGATCCCGCGGTTCCGCGTGCGTGTCAGATACTTTTCCCTGTTCCTCAACAGTCTCAATTTCCTCCGATCGAGTTTAGATAAAACTAGTCGCAGTTATTTCCCAAGCGCAAGTGTAACAATAGAGAAAATGCCATAAATCTAGCCTATGTGACTTTTACCTGTTTGTATTTTATTGGGTAAGAAGATTTCTAAAGTCACGGTAGTATATTAATTTTAAAGAAGTTGCAACTTATTAAATACATCCACTATACATAACCCGAAAACTGTCATATGTCCCAAAAAAATACCGGAGTTTTTATATCTTAACATGGCTGAATAACTATATTAAGCAAAAAAACTAAAGCTGAGATCAACTTAATTGGGTAAAATCGTAATGAATCCTGCTCAATCATCCAGATTAAGAATTCTATGTGATTGATTTTTCGTTATTAATTGATGGAGAACTGTTACCATCATTAAACATCTTGATAATGATGCCAAAACAAAACTTTCAACATCTTGACTTCTACAGTCTCCTATATATTGTTTTCTTTTCTTTCCTCGGAATAAAGCCGCGACACGTGCCAACAAAGTGGCAAGTAGCAACATAAAGCTTCTAGTGTAAGCACCGTGACGTTCCCATAATGAAGGACCAAGTCTGGCTAACTTTTAAGGGTCGTAATTTTATTTTGTGTTGTTACATTACGAGTCCTTTTGCTAGCGACATTTCCTGATACTGTTGCACTTACCAACGGTTGCTAAAAGCCTGAGTAGGGGTAAACCTGATCATTACATTGAAGATGTCGTTGTCATTGTTGATCTTAGAAGAATTATCCTATTGACGAGAATACTTATGCAGAATAGCTGAGTTTATAGCTTATTCAAAGTCTGTTATTGCACTAAGTAAGCAAGTTTTGAAAACCGGTTCTTCTCATTTCAGTCTTCAACAACACCGAAAATCCTTCTCATGTCCAAAATAACACATACTCTGACGTCATCAAAAACTGGACTCCATGTCATGGAGACCGCGCTAATAAATGTATCTCACTCACTACATTCTCACCAGTTCACCTCGAAACGTTTCGATCGACAGATCATTATAATAACAGATTATGTACAGACAGATTACAATGTGCAAGTGGGCGAACGTATCTTGTTCTACACTGATTAGATATTATCAGTAAATATACATACATTATGAGGAAGCAAATGCATGTTCCTTGATATCACGCTAGGAGTGAGACGTTTATAACTAATAGTTCCGTCTTCAAATGCTTTCGTTGGTATATACTTTTATGCATCTATATAGTTTCCTTATAGATGATCACAAAAACCTGATATATTCTAGCTTAAAATAAATTTTATTGATAATCGTTCAAGACCCGTTAGACTGGTATATGATATGTAAAATTAACATATCTTTTAAATCATACATTAAGTGATGTCTCGTCTCAATTTAAACGCTGCAAAAGCTTCTTTTAAACTGAAGTAATAACCAGATGATCTTTTGTTGCAGGTGAGAGCTGCGTCGAGAAGCCCCTTGCGACACTGTGGCGCAACTACCAGCAGTCGACGAAACCCGACGTCGTGATGAAGTTGTCCGTCACCAACTCTGGCCTCAAAGGGTTCACCAAAGAGCACGGACTCACCGAGTACTGGTCCCACCGCATCACTTACTGTGCCAGCCTACCGCACTACCCCAAGCTGTTCTGCTGGGTGTACCGCCATGAGGGCAAGAAGCTTAAGCATGAGCTCCGTTGCCACGCCGTCCTTTGCACCAAAGAATCAATATCAAAGAAGATTACAGAGGAACTTCAAGTCAAACTGAAGCAGGCCTTAAGCGAATTCAAAAAGGACAGAATCTCAAAACAAAATGCTAGGCTCAGTCTTGCTAACAGTGTGTACGATAACCCAAGTATGCCTCGCAGAAAAATCTTACTCAGCGTTGGAGCTATGAACTACAGACCTCCGCTAGAGAGGTCAAAGTCAGCTCCAAAACTGGGGGCTATCGAAGAACTTTGTTCGGAAGAAGATGAAGAGGAGGCGGAGATGAACGCTAAACAGAACGGCGAGCCCTGGTCACGAACGTCTTTGACGATGGACAACTTCTATTCCTCTCAAACGCTCGACAGACGACGGCCCGATATAAAGTCCCCGAGGAAGACATCATGTCCCGAGGGACTTATAAATAGAACGCTATCCGACTCTGGAAACGGCACCGTCACCGTCTCCAATGAATTCTTGGAATTGTTGGTAAAGGAAAGCCAAAAGAACGGACGTATCGATGATACTAGTCATAGTGATGGAGAGAAAGAAACGAGATTGCTAGAAGCGATTGCCGAATCGAACGAACTGAGTGAAAACGCGGTGGCTGAGGGCGACTGTAAGGCGCTGATGCAAAGTAACTACCTCGTCACGGACAGCGACGACGGATCTGTTTCTTCGGGCTGCGAGACCGCCAGTACGGTGACTGACACCGAGCCGTCATCACTGCCCTCGTTCCCTCAGGAAGACCAGAAGGAACATGCTGACACTACTGCCTCTTATATGGAACAAAGCTTCGAACATAACGATATGAGGAGCAGCAATAGAAGCTACAACTCTTTGCACATTATGAATAACACTGACACCAACGTCACCGAGGAGGTGAACCATGTCCCGATCGGTGAAAAGAACACCTTCAGGCGAAGGTCCACATATCCCCCACTGCGAGCGGATTCTAATATAATGTCAGACTTTGAAGGAAAGTTTGAATCTCTCATTGACAACTTGACCGATGTTGATAGCCTCAACTCGAGCACAGAAACAGAAGTTTTCAAGAACACTGGTGACAATGACAGTGCCTGCAGCGACGAGTCAGGGTACTCTGAACTATTGGATGGCAAAGAGAGTATCATCGGTAACACTATTATGGTCTAAGTTTCCCAAAAATTAGCTGCCCCTATCCGAGTGTTTGTTTTCAAAGAAATTTAACGTCCCAAGGACAAGTAATGCTCCCCTGATCTCTAGCGGGGCGGCTGCCATGTTGAGAACTGTCGAATTATTTCAGAATAGAATTAGAAATTCAATCGTCTGGCAAAAAAATGCACGTAGGTAAATATTATTGTGAATCCTTTATTTAAGGTATAAATTATATGTAATGTTACAAAGGTTATTTTTGGGTTATTACGACGAATTTTAAATATTGAGTCGAGACAGCCAGTTTGCTGTCAGGATTGTTAATATCAGTAGCTGGCTGCGAGTCTCGCTCGTGTGTTAGAAACGCACCGTTTTCTTTGTAAATAACAGGGTACAATAGTACGTCATCCAGTTGTCGTATTACTACGTTTAAATGTTTGTATATATTGTAGTTTAAGTTCATGTATTAGATGAAATTTATCGGAGATTTTATTTGTAAAAGATTTATTATAGTTACTTTATGGATGCGAACATCTGTTTTGTTTTTGTCTATATTTATTGTTTAAAGTAAGTATATTTGTAGAGGTGGCTGTAGGCATATTGTGGGTGCGAGTACATTTATATGAAATGTATTGGCACTTATGCAGGCGCGTGGGGTTCTAGGACAAATAGCTACATAGTACTATTATGTTTACGTTGTGTTCGAACGTTGCTCCTCGCAATACTGTCGCTTATCAGTTTGCCTCTGCGATTAGTTTCTGTTAGATCGCAGCTTCAAGCAGTACAATGGCCTTATCAGGTATAGTTGGTACGATGAAGCAGTTGAGCAGTATCAAAGATATGAAAAATGGAGAAAAGTTAAAATTGGAAGTAGAACCATAAATTCTAACACAGATAAAATAAATTCTCCATTCAGGATATGAAAGGTTCTCTTTAAAAAATGAATAATATGGCTCATCTGCCTTCGACTATTCTACTGCATCATCTCGCCATTCAATTGTTACTAAGTCCCTTGTGCCTGCTTCAGGCTGTGTCAATAAAGCCCCCTGTACACGACCAGTCTGTATGTACTTACGCATTCCATTCGCACGTGTCTACACGATACCGGGTCATCGTCATCCTAATCATATTTGTAGCGAAGGATATTTTTTCGATGAAAAATAAATGATTTAAACATTCTTTTGACTTTATTTTATTTTCTATATTATAAAGATGGAAGGAAGATCTTGACTCCTACCGAACTGACTGGCCCGCAATGGCTGTGGACAGACTTATAGGAAAAGGAAGACCTTTGCCCAGCAGTGGGATATTACGGGCTCAATAGATAGATAAGTAGATGTGATAAAGATACAAAGCCCACCTTTTTACTTCTACTCTACTAGTACCTATTTAGATAAAAGTTGCATAAACAAACAATAAAACATAAGCTATTAAATCAACTGAATACCTGTTGCTGCGCTACGTAATAGATTAATTACAGACGAAAACAAAGAACTAATTGACATATTATAATTCGTAGTAATGGACGAAGTCATCTAAATGCAATTATTAAAGATAGCTCGTGTCTATAACTGGCGCAGTACCCCTACTACCTAGGTAGGTACTTTAAATAAACGCAGTTGAGTCCAAGATTGGAAACAGTTGAGCATCTAGAGGTTCGAATCCTCTTGCCTTTGAGAAGTCGAGTCTTTGAAGCTAGTCAGAAGTTTTCAAAGATACGAAACTAGCTTTCCAAATCGGATCAATTCAAAACTAGATTTACAAATCGTAACGAAAATCCATCATATACGATAAATCCTCCAAACGCCGCTTCAGAGTTACCTGAACTTCATGATGTACTGCTGCAGCTCCAACGAGTTTCCATCGATATGATCAACGGAGAAAAGTAAGTATTTCGTAAGTGTATTTTTATTAAAGATAGGAGAGCCTCCTTTGCCCAGCAGTGGGACAACATAGGTTAACTAAAAAAATTATAATGTTCTCTGCTAACAGAAGTATATGGAAAAGAGAGAAGAAGGCGCTGATTGCCCTATAGGGGGCAGTATATAAACTACATAACTAAGTAGAAAAACAATATAGAAGTTCTCCATATTATTTAAAGAGAAATCCTAGTATTGTTTATTGTAGTAGTAGTGCTGAACTGGCCCTTTTTAGCGCAGCCGTGAGGCACACTTTCCTGCGTATTTTTTTATTATATCGGACTTTATACTTTTTTTTTCTTTTTTAAAGTTTACTTTTTGTTTTTATTTGATGTATGTGTCTGGTGTATTGTGTGTCTTTGAGTCTGTGCTAAATAAATGTATTTTCTTTCTTTCTTTTCTTTCTTTATTGGGCAATGTTTAATTAAGAAAAGAAAATACCTACGCTATGCAAACAGAATTTATGAATTCATTATTCTTTTATCATTACGGATGCGGTTGCATATGATGACATAATCCCTTCTTCCACAATAACCACAAGAAAAAAAGAGGCAATTATTTCTTTTGTCGAAAAGTTCCATCTGCTAACAGAAAGACAAAAAACAACCAATTAACAGTTGCTACGTGTGTTGAACAGTTCAGTGTTTTCATAAACAAACATAGACTTGTGTTATTTATCACACACCTGCGAAATGTTGGTGCGAATAAATTATTCCAACAAAAAACATCGACACTATTTATATACACTAAACCCGTTACTAATAAACGTATTCTAACAGATGAATAGTTACACACCGATTTCTCTATTTCAGTCGTCAGTAATTTACCTTTTGAAAGAAGAAGACTTAGCGTTGTGTAACTATACAGACGCTATACAACGCTTATTAGTAAGGGGGTAACTAGGTCATCATCATCATCTGCCTTACCTTTGCCCAACTAAGTTAGGGTCGGCTTCCAGTCTAACCGGATGCCGCTGAATATCTACCAGTTTTTACCAGTTTTTTTTTTCAGTAAGGGGGTAAATATGTACTAAATGAAAAGACTAACTAAAATAAATACGAAAACAAAAATATATTTAGGCGTCGGAGTACTCGTCCGCATCATCCGCTGTCATCCGAAAAAGGCGCCCTATGCTAATTCTTTGGTCAAAGAATGACCCAGCCCTCTACTCACGTGAAGTGTCGATCAGCCGGCGAGAAATTTCTATAAAAAGGAGACGCGCACTCGGGCCCCATGACCTGAGCGTTTCGAACCCAAACGACTCAAAGCTGTAGTTACCCATAAGGTACAGTATTTGCGCCGCAGCCGCAGCAGGGGCGCTCGCACAGCCCGCCGTGTTAGGAACATGAGATGGCGCAAGGGTATCGACAAAGGTTGCGTCCCACACCAGAGGCCTACCCACCTTCCAAGGCAACAACGTCACGCCGTCTGGGTTCTAACACCGCTGGTACGCCGGCGCTGACAAGGGCTCGACGAATAATATCGTTGATGTTGGCGTGCCGTGCTATGCGACCTGCGCTCCTGCAACAGGACAGCCCATGGTGCCCGAGACTGTCGACAGCTTCACCGCAGTGACACCGATGCGGAGCAACACAAGGTGCGCCCAACGGAGACACGTAGCGAGCCGAAACGATGAGTGATCCATCATAGTGCATATGGTGCATGACGGGAGAGCCCGAAGCCACAAGCCTGACTCCCATTCTCCCACAGCCAGCAGACAGACACACTCAACAGTATTACGTGGTTACAAGGGTATTCTGTGTAATACTGCAGAGCGGCACGTCCCACCGTCTCTGGGAGGACGGGTCGTCGTCGTTGTCGGGCAAAACCGTATTGGGACAAGCCATTTACCAAGCGTTCAATGCATCGGTCAAACACGGTACTTCAAAATCGACCAGTGAGGAAGATAAAATGTTCCTGGTAAGTATATATTATACTCGTATAATATATCTATTCGATCGATTTACAATGTAATGTTGCTAGGCACGTGTTTTCCGTAATAAAGCGCAGAGAGTTATTTCGTAGGATTCTTGAGGATAGTCGGAACTCAGATCACTGCAGTTCTATTTATAATTGAAGGAGGAAAAGCAAGCTGTACCTGTTGGTAAACGTATTTACATAAATAGGGATACATATTGAAAACTAAGAAGGATACCTAAGAATTGTTTATTATGTATTATATTTGCGAGCCGGGTAAATTTGAGGCAAGGACTTTGAACCATGGTATTGTCCGTACTGATTGACTAAGATACTAACATAGCTGAAGAAAAATGCCACTAAGTAGATGGAACGTACTAAACTGTGCGCAGATTTGCACCACAGTAGAAAACTGGCGTTAGCATAGCCAAAATATCGCTCCATGAAAATAATACTCGCAAAAAAACTGACCCGTCTTACACACAATTTTTTTTTATACAAACTCACAACAAGCTATTATAGATTACAAAAAAAAAAACAATACAAAACATGATTATAATTATTAAAACGTCGATAAACTTATAAAGTAACCCTAAACATTTGATTACCTCTCAACGTTCAAATGAATGTTCGCAAAAAATAAATAAAGAAGGACAGATGCGCACTGAGATCGCGCTTCCAAGCTTCCGACCAGCCACGAAACTATATTCGTGTCTAATTGCTGGAATAACGACAATTTATCTTCGAGAAACTAACGCAAACCATAATCATATTTTATGTTTGTACGGTCAGAGAAATTAATTTTGTTCAGAAAATTGACGCCCTACGTCAATTTGCCGTGGTAAAGACAAAACTGTCAAAGAATGACAGTCGGGATTTGAACATATACGGACAATTTAAGTTGGTAAGTAGTCAATTTGTATCATCATCATCTGCCTAGCCTTTATCCTACCAAGTTGGGGTCGGCTTCCAGTCTCACAAGGTTCAGCTGAATACCAGTATTTTACATGAAGCGACTGCCTATCTGGGGGCCTAAAAAGGCCACTTTCGCAGAATCATAAAAGGATAACATTATGAATCATAATAAAAGTCGTAAAATGGTCACAAACTGACAATTCATGATATTGTTTGACATTAAAGCAATTCATATTTTGTGGACCATTTTACGAATCTCCATACAAAACTGTCAAACAGATGAATTGCGTGATATGAAATTGTACGCAAATAATATTATGAATTGTCAGTTTGTGACCATTTTACGACTTTTATTATGATTCATAATGTTATCCTTTTATGATTCTGCCAAAGTGGGCTTTTTAGGCCCCCTTTTTTTTTTTTTTTTTTTTTTATGGATGGGAAATCATCAAATGACCCCTCCCGCTCTGGGTGGAGCGAAGGGAGTGTCAGACTCTTACTGACTAAAACCCATCCGTGTTCCTTCCTTAGCCCTTTATGTTCCGGGGTAGCGGTAACCCTTTCGGACAATCCCGCACCCCCGGCAGGCTTCGGCCCTGGCAGGCCCCTTCCTTTATGCTGACATCTCTTTGAGGCGCGCGTGGAACACGTACGCGCCGTCCGGCACGGGCCTGGTCCTGATCGGACGGTGAGCTACCCATTACTCTCCGTCCGCAGGCCCGCACCTACGGTGGCCGGGAGTCGTCACGCGGCTCCCGACGCCCGGAGCGTCTACCGCGGCGGCTGGGGTGTGAGGCTCTCTCCCTCAGCCGTTCCGCCACCTCCTTCGCTAGCATGACTGCTTCGCAGAAGGAGGTGACCGCCTCCCACTCCCTCTCACCCCGGACCATGGCTTGAACCAGGGCCGGACGCGAGAGGTCGCCGCCGCTGTCGATCGCCTCTACGAGGGCACGGCGGTGCTCCGCCCATGCGGGGCAGACCTCCACCGTATGCTCCACCGTGTCCTCTGGGCGATCCTCGCAGTGGTGACACCCGGGCGTCTCCTCCCGCCTGATGATGTGCAGGAACCTCCCAAAACATCCGTGTCCGGTGAGGACCTGCGTCAGGCGATAGGTGAGGACGCCGTGACGCCTCTCTAGCCACTCCTCAAAGAGGGGTCTTATCGCCACTATCGTGGCGTGCCCTGCGCTGGGTTGCGAAAGTCGCTCCTTCCATGCCACCATGAGATCGTGCCGGAGGTCTGTCCGCTCCGCCGCGATTTGCCGCGGAAGCGGAGTTTCCCCCCGGCTCAGTGCCTCCGCGCGCCACTCATACAGGCGCGCTAGGACTATCGCCTCCAGATCCCATGGCGGCAGTCCGGCAAGGAGGCTTGCCGCCTCGCCCGAGATCGTGCGGTACCCCCGGATCAGCCTTACGGCTACCACCTTTTGGGGCGCGTTCAGATAGTGGGCGGCTCGCCGCCGCAGAGAACGCGCCCACACCGGGGCCCCGTATAGGGCCATGGACCGCACGACCCCCGCGTAAAGCCTCCGGCAGGAGGTGTTTGGCCCCCCCAGGTTGGGCAGGAGCCGCTTGAAGGCGGCCCCGGTCCTCTCCAGTTTGGGGGCCAAACGTCGGAAGTGTTCGACGAAGTTCCACCGGCTGTCGAGGACGAGACCCAGGTATCTCATCGTTGCCTCGACGCCGATGTGAACCCCTCCCACCGTTAGTTGGGATCCCGATGGTGGCCCGTTCCGAGGCCCATGGAAAGACATGGCCTCGGACTTGTGCAATGCCACCTCGAGACCCAACCGCCGGATTCTTTCCACGACTATCGCAACCCCGCGTGTCATCGCGTCGGCCGCCGCCTGATGCGACCTCCCTTGCGCCAGGACTAGCGTGTCGTCAGCGTAGCAAACCACGCTGACGCCATCAGGGAGGTCGGCTCGCAGCACCCAGTCGTAACCGATGTCCCACAGGAGCGGCCCCAGAACCGATCCCTGTGGGACACCGCACGACATCTCTCGCCGGTTCCATTCCCCGTTGCGACCAGGGTAGATGACGGCTCTGTCCGTCAAATACGCCCCAACTACTCGACGGAGGTAGGTCGGCACCCGGTGATACCGGAGTGCCTCCCCAATACAGCTCCAGGGCAGGGTGTTAAACGCGTTGGCGATGTCGAGTGACACCGCCACGACGACCCCACCCCGGGTCACCGCGTCCCCCGTCGTGAGGGCTCTCACGCGCATGATGGCGTCCACTGTCGAGCGCCCCTTGCGGAAGCCAAACTGGCTATCCGCAAGATCCGGCCCCGTCCTCACTAGGTGCCCGACGAGGCGGCCTGCAATCACTCTCTCAAAGAGCTTGCCGACCTCGTCGAGCAGCACTATGGGCCGGTATGCGGACGGAGAGTCCGCAGGGCGCCCTGGCTTCTGAATGAGGACCAGCTTCCCCGTTTTCCAACGGAGTGGAAACTGGCCCCTCTCCATGCATGCGCTTAAGAGCGCCTCTAGTCGAGGCCCGAGAGCCCTCGAGGCCAGGACCCAGACTTTACCCGGCAAGCCGTCGGGTCCTGGGGCGGTATTTTTGGCCTTCAGCCTGCCTACCGCCGCTCTCAGATCTACCCCGGTCACTTCAGGGATGTCGTCGTCGTCGTCTTCATGGTCCGCTTCGGGCACCGCAAGTGGCGGAGCCATGGGCGGGGGAGTATGCTCCCCCCGTGAAGGGAACAGAGTGCTCACCACCTCCTCCACGAGCTGTGGGCGGAGACTCTGCGTCAGCGGGGGGGCCCAGGTGCGGAGTTTATTCCGCACCATTTTGTAAGGGCGCCCCCATGGATCTCTGTTCAGAGTCTCCACCATCTCTTCGCGGGCCGTATCCTTGGCCCGCTGGACAGCCCCTTGGAGGGCGGTCTTCGCCGCTCTGTACCCCTCGTACAGCTCCGCCTCCGTGGCTTCCGCATCCGGAGGGCGGATGCGGAGCCTGCGGTGCCTGGTGTACCGGTGTCGCGCGTCGACGCACGCCTTGCGTAGCGACTCCACCTCCTGCGACCACCAGTACACCTGACGTCGGGCGCATCCTGGCCGGACTCGGGGCATTGCCACGTCACATATATCGGACATGGCCTCCTGGAGCCATTCCGCCTCATTGTCAATATCGGCAGGCCTGTCCGGTGATGACACCCAGGCCTGCACGATCGAGGCTTCCAGGAGGAGCTCCCGGTCCAGCTGCTTCAGCGCCCACCGCGGACCACTCGGGGCCTGCTGGACCAGCGCGCTAGAGGTCTGGGTGGAGACGTCGAACCGGATATACCGGTGGTCGGAGTAGGTCTCCACCTCCTCCATGACGCGCCAGTCACTGACACGCTGTGACAGAGCGGGGCTGGCGAACGAGATGTCCACTACGGACTCGCCCCGCATCCGCACACACGTAGGGACAGAACCCCGATTTAGGACGACCAGGCCTGTTTCCAGGGCCCAGTCCTCCACCATCCTGCCCCGCACATCCGTGTAGCGGGAACCCCAGGCCAAATTCTTGGCGTTGAAGTCCCCTACCCCACAATCCAGTACCAGTACCTAGTAGTTTATGTACCTTTTGGTCTTGAATAGGTTTTAATATAAATTGAAAATAATTTGATATGAATGAATGTATTGAGGAAAAATTTTGTGTGTAACTTGCTTGACGTGGATACCGACATACCTACTTGAAAATACTTTTTTTTATATAGTATTTTGAAATTTTGACAGTTATTTCATACAAAACTGTCAAACGTCAATTTAATTCGTCGAATAAAAGTAATCTGACCATGGAAAATCAGCCCTAAGAAAAATAACAATATCACCAAGAGAACATCTGTACGTAATTGGATCGTTGATAGGTAGTGACACGCCAGCAAGAGCGACAATCACTGTTCTTTTTACCCGACTGCGCGACAGTATAGTCAGTTTATTAATTCTTTTTTTTTCTATATGTATTTGAAGAACCCTTTGAATTTCAGTAAAACAGTTACATAGAATTATGAGGTGATCATGTTTTGACTGCTATCAATATCAACCAGTCAAGTTGCACCTTTAATATTCGACCCTGCACCTTTCCTGGTCTACCCTAAAATGAAAAATAAAACCTGAACATAAAAAATATATCTTTCAACTGCCAAGTTTGTCGACCTCGTCGATACAGGTACAACACGACCTCACTCTTCCGAAGGCAGGCAGAATTCTTACTCCAACAAAAAGTAATGACATTTTTGGGTATATCTACTTAATTATTCCGATTATGGACCGCACAGCCTTCGTTTTTTGCGAAGCAATTATTTTACAGTTGTTTCTGAGGTAAAATATTAATTTATAAGTATATAAAGAGGCTATTGGAATAGGTTTGTCTGTCTGTTAAAAAGTTAATTTAAACGAACCATGTATTTACTAGTACCTAGTACATATAATGCCAGTGCTCTGCTCTTCCTTATGAGAAAGCAGGCAGTAAATAATATAACAGTAATATTAAGATTATACACTGGACACTTAGTTTCACAATATTCTTCCTCTATGAAACCATTACTATAGTAACTACCTCTACCCAGGAAGTTATGTAAATGGAGTGCTAACACTAGTTACTAAAGACCTCCAGACCGAATTACGGCCATAGCAACCAATCTCAGTGGACACCAGCCTTCGGCGCGGGAGATATTATAGTGCACAAGTGTGTGCGCAGACACAGGTGCACTCTCTCTTCCCTCACTCTCATTGTCCGATAGGACGGCAATCCGACATGACCGGAGAGAGATCAGGGCCACGGGCTTTCCGGGACACGGGATATCACATCGCCAACGTCCAAACTCCGGGCTGTTACTAAGAAATTCTTAATGGAAAAACCCAATAACACTGTCCGATCCGGGAAACGAGCTTAGGACCACGCTCACGCTCATCAGTCGCGCTTGCAACCACGAGACCAACGACGGGGCGAGGAGGTAGAAGACTGATATGTTATTATTGATAACATATCAGTCTTCTAGTTATACTTATACAGTGTTGGTTGATTGCATGCGCTATTAAGAAAGCTAGTAAAGGTTTTATTTATAAAATATATTGGACTTATTTTTATTTTACTACTTATACAAAAGTCTTTTGTAATAATTATTAAAATTTAAACAACTTCTTTAATGTCATGACAATTACTCGATAAAGTGAGGGTCATGATGACCCGATGTCATTCTCGGTATCATTCACGTTAATTGTCCCGGGTTGTAGAGTAGGCATACGTAGCTAACACTAGTGGTGTGGTGCCGGACTACCGCATTATGGTCGGCCGACTGTTTTCATTCGACGTCGTTAGATGAGGAGGATTGCACTAGTCAACGACCGTCCTAAGATGGACAAGCGATCGATATGGAATAATAAATACATAATATGGTTTGAGGCGATTTATAGCGACTAGTCGACGTCGATCAACGGTATTCTGGTTTCACCTTTATAATAATAATAATAAAGCTTTATTCATTCCACACAATTCAAAAACAATACAAATTACAAATAACGTTAAATAGAAATAAATTCAAAAATTAAATTTCATCCTGATATCAAATAACTTTCTTAAAAATTGTTGAATTAAGATTAAATCATGCATTTAGATAAATTAATTGATTAATTTCAGTTAAAATAAAATAATTGTGATTAAAAAATAAAATAACATTAGTCTGCGGACCCCCTTCGGGTCAAAGCCTTCTCCAAAGAATTCCACTTTTCTCTATCTGACGCGGTAGCTAGCCAGTCTCGCCCAGCGTTCGCAATAATCTCGTCATGCCATGGGGCCCACGGCCGGCCTCTGTTCCTGGTACCTCGTGGGCCTTCTCATTTAGTTGTCCTGATTGTCCAACGGTCATCAGAATACCTTGCAACATGGCCTGCCCACCTCCATTTCAGGCTTAGCGAAAAAGTGAGAGCATCTGTGACTTTAGTTTTGTTACGAATGTCTGTGTTTCTTACTCTATCGCTTACTTTAATACTTAGGCAGCTTCTCTCCATAGATCTTTGTGTGGTTTGGATCTTGTTTCTCGTCTTGTTATCATATATCCAAGTCTGGCAACCATAAGTGAGACATGGCAAAATAGCAGAGTCTAGTACTGTCTTTTTCAATGTGATCGGAAGTTGTGATTTGAAAATCTCTTTATGAGCCCAGTATTTCTTCCAGGTAATAGCTATCCTTCACCTTTATACACTGCATAAATACCAGAGTCTGCTGACAACGATCACTCACACGTGAGTACTCCATGACCTCTCTACTCCGTGGCTGCACCGTAGTATTACCGGGTATTATCTCCTCTGCTATTAACTGCGCCGCGGAAGCGGATGCTGTGGGTTTGACTCCCGGCTCGGAAAGTGAAACGATCTGTTTTATGGGAAGGGTTTTTGTATCATCGGTATTATGGTTTAAAATTTGAAGTACAGTATCATTTTACAAAGTTAGATATTAAGTTATTGTTTATTTAAGCATAAAACAATGTTTTAGTGTTAATCGTCTAACGCATGTTTTCGTTTCAAATCTGTTTGATTCCTCATCAACTCGAAAACAAATGATGGAGCTATTTAATTCCCGAATCACTTACCATATTTTACGGTGTCGATTGGCCCAATTCTTTCAGTGACCCGATTCGATGTTACGCTAATAAGGAGTCCCTTTATATGCATTGGAGCCCCCTCCGATTTCACCACAGAAATATAAGTAGAGAAGGCTCACTTTACACTTTAATTATTATCGGCTCGCTACTCCTCGATTCACCACGCTTGCTTATTGTTTAGCGACTATAGACTAATCACGATGCTTAATAATTTTATCAACTAACTATAAATTCAATTATCAAAGCCTATCACAGTCCATTGAACTCCCATTTATGCTAAAAGCTTAAGTTGAATGTGACATGGTAGACCACGAAATTTAAATTTTCTTACGTTTTTTGCAATTTGCAGATCAGTGTCAGGTTGTATCTTGATCCAAATATGATTCGCGACTATAATAGCCATGTATTTACAGAATCATAGTCATTAGAATCATTAATATATCTCTTTAAGTTAGATTTCTACCATAAACACTTTTCCATACGAGATTTGTTCTTAACGGTAGAAATCTAACTTAGAAAGATGTATTAATGATCCTAATTATTATAATTTTGTAAATACGTACCGGTTATAGTCGCGAATCATATTTTGATCAAGATACAACCTGACACTGACCTGAAAATTGCAAAAAACGTAAGAAAAATGGAATTTCGCGGGCTACAACTACGCATTCACCTTAAGTAGACATTCCGCTTTTGAATTTCAACCCCACTTCAAAACTTTGAGACTTTTGTGCAGTTGAGCATCGAATCTATCAAAGATTGGGCAGGCTATGCTTCATGGACACGCTGCAAGGACCTTATAATAAAGCTTGTTCCACCTGCAGTGTCGAATCAGAAGGTAATGTAGCCGCTATTGCTTGATGACCTGTTACGTTTACTGATTGACAAACGTGGCCCCTCTGTGCTGTGCTATCGTGTGACAGTGTCACGCAGGTGAGCCGTCACGCTTCGTTGGCAGCGAGGAGGTGACATGCGGTGTTTCGGTTGTAAGGTATGTGGGTCAATCAACTTTTAAGTGTACATCAATAATAAATTTTATTTTTTTAATTTTATTTGAAGTTTTTTATATTTTAACATTTTTCCTGTAGATAATTATTTATATTTTAAGAATTCACATATAGCAGAACGATTTATTTAAATAAAATAGTAAATTTGGCGCCGAAATCCACATGACTCTAGTTAAGATAGTCCCTTGGACAACTAACTAAATAGACTTCTGAACTATTTGAAATTCAGTCAAATTGTAAACCGTCACTTTATTCTCACTTAATATAGGATGAATTTCAATTTATCTTCCATAAATAAATGACGCGACTTTTAATTTATAAGTTATTCCCAATAATATTGTCTCCTGGACAACGAAAAACTTTACATGTAACGAAGTTTTCATTTAACTTGTAAAATAATAATGAATACGTGATATAACAGTCTTTATGAATTCACTTTTAATTGTTACATATTCATATTTCAATATTTTGTAAACCTTACTGTTTTTTTAAAGTAAAAATGACGATAATGTGTCTTTAGAAGACAGGGACAAAATGGTTGTCCAGTGGATGTCCACTGGACATATCTCTGGATACTCGGGAGTCCAAAGGAGATACTAGGATTAAAATCGCCTGTATTTGTTCCTTTTATGTAAAAAAAAACAACTATAGGACAATAATTATCAGTTTTATTATATTTTTTTTACGAAATAATCAACATTACAATAAATGTTTGAACAGACCTATAAACATGAAAACTCTTACTAATTAACTTAGAAACATTAACAGCCTCTTTAATCAGCTTAAATACTTTTTTGACTCTAACTTGTACTTTTCTGTCTTAATAAATGACTAATACCTCTTTGTATCACATAAGGGTTCAGTAAAATACAAAACTTAAAAATTAATCTTCAAAACAAAATTTCTTAATCATAGCAGAGATCCATAGGTGTTACACTAAACTACATGAACTATTTTATAAAAACATTAATATCACATGAAAACTTATAATAATCAGTGCCTCTTTTGTGTTCAATGTCCGGGGTTGGAAGTTTTTTAATTATATCTTCGAATGCTACATAGGATTTATCTTTCTCATTCAATACAAATAGTTTTCCATTTTTCACATATTTTAGAAAAGTAACTCTGATTTCACCGTCTTCATCGATATCGGTTTCGGCAATGCACGCATATTTATCGTATGATTTACCTTTGGTGCTGTAAACTTTGACTAGCAAAAAGTCACCTACACCAGGCAATAAATTGTTTTGTCCTGACGTAGACGGCTGTGGTTCCTCTGTAATCTCATTTTCATTGTCAGAGCTATCAGACGATCCGTATACACTCTTGTATATGCTCTTACGTAAACCTTCGTGTAGTTCAGGGAATGTAACATTGTCGTTTTTATTCGAGGACAGCAAATTACTCAAAGGTACGTCGTCAACATCGCTGAATGTGTCGTCGTTCCAAATATTTGCCAGTGGTGCTGGAATGGGACTTAATGGCATATCTTGAGGTATGTCCTCGTCAGGGTCGACAGCGGTTGGAATGTTCCTTGTAGCTGGTATCGGTGAGTATAACTTGGGACGCAAGCATTCGCATAATCCTCTAGAACAGAAGCAACTCAAATTTCTGGACATTAGTTGGCCGTGGGTCCTTGAAAATATTTGGTGCACCTCTTTTGTACCGGGCAAAGGTAAAAGATTCTTTGGTATGTCCCTCTGAATCGCGTCGATCTCTTCTTTTGTTACATAAAATAACTGAATTTTACTCGACTCTTTGAGAACTTGATAAAATTGAAGAGCATCAGTAACGTCCGTTCCTGTTGCCACTTTGTTATCAGCTGCTCTTTTTAAGTATCCCCCAATACCGTCTGCAGGGCCTTTGCCATGCCCGGCTTCAAAGAATGACCAGCTAAAAGCTTGGAAGCCGTAGCTAAATGTTTTCGTGCAGGCCAAATAAAAATTTGCTTTTTGACGATATTGTGAAAATGGGCCATCGGAGAAATAATGAATAGTGTCAATGCCAGGGTAATTATCAATAATCTTTATCAAAATGGGATGCAAATGGGCCCATATTGCAGCTGGTTGATGAATATTGCATGGAGAAATAGTACAAAACGATAAAGCTTTATATTTTTTATCTTTATCATATACGTAAACCACAACTGTGTGAAGAGTGACTTGATTACGAGAACCACCAAATTGATGCGCCTGAATTTCTTCGGTACATTTACAATTATAATTTTCGCTGAAATCAACTAATATCACAGCTTCGTTTGCTCTGATCTCATCAACACATTGGCGGAAATTTTTAAACTGAGTCTTCATATTAAAAATATGTTTCTTTATAGTCTTCAGTTCTTCTTGAAAGTTCTTCACCATGTTTTCTATAGTATCTTCTTTAGGTCTTTTCACGTTCTTTACGGCTTTAAATTGCTTGTCGTTTTTCAAATAGCTTTCTTGTTCCCTCACCCATTCAAACCACTGTATTTTGCCTCGAACACTGTCACTATTTATCTTGAATTCCTTATTCCGGCACTGGTTACAAGTACCAAACATGCACTCTTTTTTAGTGCTGTCACAGACTGTCTCCGATATCAGTGTGCTTAGATCAAAAGCACTAATAACTCTTTTTTGTTTGAGAGCCTTTATCTTAGCTGCTGCATTAGTATGTACTTTACAAAGGCACATATCCCTTCCATCAACTGTTGGTGTAACTACGTAGAAAGGGCGATTTTTAGTGAAATAGAAATATGAGCATTTAGCATTGGGATTCTCTGATTTGAAGGCTTTGAACAAGTTTTTCATTGAGTCCAATAGAAACCGTTTTTGCATCTTTTCTTTGCCTTTAGTGATGGTTTCTTTTTTTCCGGCAGTATTTCTAGATACATCATCTCTTAAGAAAAAGCTATTAATTTTTTTTGTCAGCTCTGTATCTGAATTACGCGCGTTAATACTTGTTCTGAGTCTTCCTTGTAAGCCCAAACAGTCTTTTACTATTTCATGATTTTGCGCACCAAGTTTCGCGAAAATGTTTTTCAGCATTTTTTTACCTGTTCTGGCTTTAATTTTCCTGTAATTATCTTTGATAGCGTTTGTTAATATGCCGTACTTTTGTTTTTCTTCAATTTTTTCTCCCTGTTTTTCTTTTAATTTAATTAATTCCTTTTCTCTCCGATGAGCTCTCTTTTTATATTTTTCAAACTTTTTCTTCCACTTCTTGCTTTCAGATTGCAATTTTACATTTTCTCTATATAATTTAGATCTGTCTCGTCGAACTTTTTTTCTGCCTCTAATCTTTTCATTATTCGAAGACACGGCTGGACTAGGAGGTGGTGTCATCGGTTGAAGTTGATCTTCGGGATTTATTTCTTGCAGAATAGACGGAGAGCTTGGAGGCGTATTCTCAATTATATTCCTAACAGCTTTTTGGCGATTTCTCTGTGACTGTTTTCGTAGCTTCCAGATAATTCTGCAGTTTTCTTTATCTTCTGACGGCATACTTGAAATTAGTTTTTTATTCTTATGGTAGCTTTCCCTTTTTTTTCTCTTTCGCTCAGCTAATTTCTCCGGGTCTGCTTTAAGTCTTTCTCTATAGCGTCTTGATTTTTCTTTTTCCGTCAAACCCATTATCTAAAAATAATAACAAAAATAATTTAGAATAGAGAACTATTAGATCACCAGAGATCATCGGATCGTTCCTCGACTCGGTGTTCCACACGTCAAGAAGTAGAAAGTTGAAATTGGTCAAAATATCAATCTAATTTATATTAAACAATAATAAATGCTCTAGCCCTTGTAAGAGGCTCTTCAATGACTAATTATTGAAAGAAAAAGTATTGCTTTATGCTGATTCTATCATTATTGTCCTATGGACAACCAAAATGTCTCACGGACAACTGTTTTGGTTGTCCAAGTGACTGGTTGTCCGAGTGACATTTATCAGTCTTTGCGCTTCCTGGTAATAACTAATGATATTTTGAATTAGGTCTTACGCGCAGTGAAAAATATAGATTGAATAGAATATATTTCACTTTAATTTACTACGATATATCAAATACTTACGTTTTTGTGCTGGTTGTCCGGTAGACACACAAAAAAGCCACCCACTTTCTCAAAACGCACTCGGCCGACTGACGCCGCGGGAAAGATGAAATCAAAATGGCGGCTGGATGAGTGTTGTCACCAAATCGATCGACTTGTTCTCAAGGCACTGATCACGCCATCTATGTTTTGTTTTCGGAACTTTTTTACCGTTGTCCGATGGACGTCGGGATAGTAAAATATAATAGGGACCAAAATGAACATGCAAAAAACTCGTTAAAATGATAAAGCAAACAAAAATCTATATGCTAGCATCATAGTAGATATTAATATATAATTATACAGTACAAGCGTAATTAATTGCCATTAAGAATTTTTTTGTATAAAGTAATGTTTCATTGTACTAAGCTACTGGGGGACAAAGAAAAAAACACTACATCAGATGTTTTGTCACCTGGACAACCATTAAAATTCCAGTTTATTAGTGATTTATTTAAAATAATTTACTCGTATGTTTGCTTAATAATAAGATAAATGCGATATATGCCAAAAAAACACTTAATTTTCTTTAGAACTGCGATTATTGGTCAGGGACAAAACATAGTACTTACAGGACAAATAAAAGTTGATTGACCCATGTACTACCGAAAAGTAGTAAGTACCGTACTTTTGTTGGATCACCCAACAAATGTAGCACAACATAATTATATAAATTTAGTGTAACGTTCAAAATATTGTTTATCCGATTAGTTTTAAATGTAGGTTGTACCGATTTTATTGAAAGGCTAATAAACAGATTCGAATGGATACGTTTCTATTGCTTTTAATTTTTTTTTCGGCACCTACAGACTTAAATAGAACAATGTAGCACCCTAATTGCGTAAAACACTATCAATCTCAATCTGAATCATTTAGAAGGTTACTGATAATTGTCTGCTCAACAACGTAAAGAAAAAAACTTATGTTGTTGAACTGTCCAAATGAAAACCATTCCTACTGATAGTGTGTCATATAATATACAATTACCCCATTGTGCTTTGCGGAAGAAATATAACGGCAGTTCTCCCGGGCTACTACTTACCTGACAGAAAGCTGTCCTGTTATTATTATAACTATACTATTGAATCTTCTAATTAACCCATCAATTCTAAACCGGAACGACAATTACAATGAACTCTGGATCCATCGACTGCTGAATGATTGAGGAGCCACATGTTGTGTCGTCTGTTGCCACGGAGACGCCCTGGTTCAGTTCCGGGCCAAGGAAACCCATCGTATTGACCGGTCACTTCAAATGAAAGGTGCGGGAGGTATTTGATAGTGATGCACATAGGTACATTATGGTGGTTTAATGACTTCCAATTATGTGATGTAAGGAAATTGTGATCGTGAATCGATGTGTTCCGTGTTTTGATTCATCCAAATTAATGTATCCTAGTCTGAAAAGCAATGTAAAATGTATTTGTATCAATAAAGATTTATTTTTTATTTGGTTACTAAATTGAATTATTTTGTTGTTTGTTCGAGGCTTGTGTGTGTGCACGATGGATAATGCTTTTTGTTTGAATAATAATACCATCATCATAATTATAATTGCTAATTTGTGGACGCAATAGTACAAGAATAGGTAATAATTTCCTCCTCTTCTTTCTATTTGAGAGCTCGATTCTTCATATAATAAGTGGACCCTTTTTTTTGTGTATGGGAAATCATCAAATGACCCCTCCCGCTCTGGGTGGAGCGGAAGGGAGTGTCAGACTCTTATTGACTAAAACCCACCCGTGTTCCTTCCTTAGCCCTTTATGTTCCGGGGTAGCGGTAACCCTTTCGGACAATCCCGCACCCCCGGCAGAATAAGTGAACCCTAGATATTGATTTATGACTCAGTCGTTCCCAAGCTCTTCTTCGAGGAGTGCGGCAGCTGGTGGTTTTTGTTGGCGTCCCTAGGTATTGCTAACAATAACACTGTAGCTGGTCGTTCTCAGAGCAACTGTACCAAACAAGTACGCTGGTCGTCCAGGGACCACTGGGCGCTGGTGAACGCATTATGCCCGTCCTGTAACTACTGCATCTTTGGAAAGGGTGGGTAGGTAAGTTAACCATGAATAGTAAGTGTGTCCGAACAAAAATACTTAGGTTAAATTTCTGATTCAGATGAACCATTCAAAGATAATTCCATTTAGACCAATGAATATTAACGTAAGTAAATTCTAAATTTAGCCTAATCTGTGAGCTAACATTTAGCAATTGTAACAAAATGTCATTAACCTCAGTGGGGCCTCTCGGAATATAACACGATTCGCGTAACGGGCCGCGTCGATAAAACAATGAAAATATTTCGCAAAAATAATGCTGAATTTAAACAAAGGCTTATTTTCACGCCCAATGCGGAACTACGCCATTGAATGGGTATTCAAACATGCGAATATGTTTGACGGGTGACAAAATACGAGATTGAAATAGCAGAGTTTTATGTGTGTATGCAGAAATTAGGATATTTTTAAACCTGTCGTGATCGTGAATCCGTGATGATTTATGTCGTGAGTCAGATTTTTCCTTTTAAAACCAAGTGCGCCCGGTACAAGGTGGATAGTGCACATCAAATCTTTATGGTTAGTTTCAGAATTATAGCATTATATCGATTACGACGATTTACCTACTTAGGTACTTTTGCTTTACTGATTAATAAAGTAAAAGTCCCGATCCTTAGTTTAAGTAAGTAGCTAGTAACAAAAGGTAGGATCTTTTATTGGTGCTTATCAAATCGAGCCATTACCTACCGCCGATTTATCGTAAGCGACATTATTACGAAAATACGATTTTCATCGTAAAGATAAATTTAATACTATGTCACATCATTCACTCATCACTCTTCTTTTGCGTTTCAGAAGTAACTGCATCACTTCGCTCGCTTAGTAGGTTTTCGAGGTAGGGCCAGCGGTGCGGTTCGCCGATCGGCGACGAAACAATAGTAATTGTGTCTCATTAGCGGAGCTTGACAGATTAACCATGCGCTTGTCGTGTCCCACTGCAGGGCTTGGCCTTTATTCTTTTTTCTATTTTATCCTTTCTATTGAAATCAATTCATCAGGCAGAAATTTATCTTGTCCCACAGTACCACTATCTCTTGCTGTGCCTGCCAAGTCCTCAATTCCCAATGTTTGGTTACTTTCGATTTCCATATCTAATCAGTTCCATTTCAATTCGGCAGCTGTGTTACATAATATAAGAACCAGCATAAAACTTCTTTAAGAAACCTCTTTACTATCTACCGAATCGAAGGAGAAATTAACGGGTTCATCCAAAAAAAAAATCGAGTTGTAATTATTGACTTAATGTGTAAATGAGGTAAACAATTTAGTACTGTACATATTATGGTAAATAATAATGGTAACATAATGCTATTATACATATTATGGTTTATTATTATTAATTCCGATATTTTCAGTGACATCTCTTAACATATACGGGAACTAATGTTTGTTCAGCTTCCACTAGATAGCGCTGACTTGAGATGGTTCAATAATAATTCTAAATGCTTTTTCAGTTCTTTTATTATTTATTTGCTACAGCATACTGTCGGATAGACAAGAAAAGATTACAGGAAACATCAGTTTTAAATTATTGTATATTATTTAATTAAATTCGAATATAAACTTATTGCATACATTGCCATCTATAGTTTTATTTAAACTCTACAGGACTTTGTTTTAGTTTTAAGTATGTTCGCTAGATGTCGCTGTTTGCAAGATAGTAAGTAGCTTAAGGATAAAATTCTTACAAGCTTGTATAGATGTCGCTGTCAACCTTCATAGAGGTGATGGTATACCGCAAGACCACAAGCAGAAATTCTGGCAAGCGCGACTGCTGAAGTACTAGGTTCGATATCCGGGAATCTATGTCGGGAAAAATGTTATTGGTTTTCCGTTAGGAGTAGTAGCTCGGATGTCATCTGCGAATCATGACAACAGGCTCGCCTGTAGGTACCTTTTTGTTTTGTGTAGCATGCTGCCTGTACTGTTAAAGAGATAAATAGATTATGCACAACTTACGTGATTTTTCAATATCGTTAAATAGATGTCTCTACATATTTTTAGAAAGAAGTAACAAAAGTTTACTTAATAGGGGTAAAAACATGACATCATCATCATCATCTGCCTAGCTTTTTCCCAACTATATTGGGGTCGGCTTCCAGTCTAACCGGATGCAGCTGAGTACCAGTATTTTACATGGAGCAACTGCCTATCTGACCTCCACAACCCAGTTACTAGATAATACGATACCACATGGTAAGACTGTAAAAAGAAGCGGTAAAAACATGACGCAAAGAAAAATACAAAAAGGAATAAGTTAGGGGAAAATGTATCCACGTAAAACGACCATCGCTCAGCATAATGCTGTGACCCTATGCGAGACAGAACCACAGTTTTTCTACGTTGTATGGAAACGTAAGTAATCTTAGATTTTTAGTGGAAGCTCTCATAACATGGGACTTGCAAGTTGCACCGTGTCGGCCTTCTATCAGACGTCATTGTACAATCACGTAATTTACAACACCTCTCAAACTACGGAATTTTAGAACGTTCAGAAAACAAAAGTAATGTAATTTCCACGCCTCACAAAGAGTTTCCACGAAGCAAGGTGCTACTGCTCTTAAAATGTTTTAAAACAACACTTTTGGTGACAATACACCCATAAATTTGATGAAAACAAGCGTCCTTAAAGGTATTGAAGGTAAAAAATCCGGTAGCTGACTGAATGGTAAATATTTTGGTCAGCCATTGTAACCTGACTTTGAAACCCGGCGGGGTGTTGACGTGCAATAACGATAAATTGACAGGTTGGGATGTTAAATGGATGCTCATCATACTTTTTGTGAGGTGACTTGAGGCGAGTTAGAATTTGTTTATTTTCATGTGTCCCGGGATGTGGAAGTTGTGGAACCTTACCTATGTTTTCCATCACTGCACATCGGTGCGTCCCGTCCTAGCTTTGAATAGCATTTTCCACGGTGCCTATGGTGGTAACTTGTTTTTTTTTTGTGTTTATGTTTGTGTTCTTTCTCTGCATCATATTTACTTACCACAAATAAACGTACTTTTTTCTTTCTTATCTTTCATGGTGCAGGTGAAATGACCGGTCCATTATTGTCTTTCAGGGTAACAATGCATCAAGGGTCTATCAAAAAGTGCTCTGTGATCAAGGGCTGGCCCTATCAGAATACCAGCGCTGCGACATTTATTTTTTAAATGTCGCAGCATCATGCTGAGATAGGAGCATTTTGGCCTCGTATAGGAGTTTCTGTTTCATTTTTCTTTTTGTTACTTTTTTTTTATATAACTTGGTTTTTTATTTTTTACTGTGTTTAGTTTACTTTGTGATCTTCCTGTACGAGTCGCAATAAATACTTTTTCTTTCTTTCTTTCAACAATCCGCCTTGCAAACGTGTGCTATGTACTTACACTTTAAGAGGCTAAATCTTCTTTACGTCTCTTAAGAAACTTTATATCCCTCTACTCAGAAAGACTTTCATGAATTACTTATAAAATTACCTAACCACTATCACAAGTGGCTCTTGCCTCTTCTAATGAGTATTATTTTATAAGCGATAGAAGTAGGGCATGGAAGAGTAAAGCGCGCCATTCGTGTTACTGATATAAACAGTATTGTTAAAAAACTGAATCGACGGTAACATAGAATCTATCTACAATAGCCGCAACTTCTCAATTGTCACGCTACCGTTGCCCATTATTGCCAGACTACCAATCGGGTGAGCTTCATTAGCTGATGTGACAAAAACTCAAGCGTGGCACAGTACTGTAAGGTGTGACCAAATTGACCGCCCACGACTCTATTGGAGGTGTGCGCATTCTGACATTGTGCAAGTTATTGTGCAAAACTGTGTTGGTGCTCGAGACAATAGCAGTAAAGGAATTGTTGGGGTTGTTCTACAGGTAGAAAAATGTTTTGTGAAGTTCGGCAAGGACAATAGATTGAAGGAGGACAGGGAACTCATACATGTAATAGCAGATTCTATTGAACTATTGAAAAGATTGACTTTGAAATTAGTATGGTATAAGTCATAGGTTAGAAACTGATGAAGTTTTAAATAAATAATTATTGTTAGTAGCAAAAAAGGTAAGTACTTACCTAGCGGGCTATAAGGGATGGACAGGAACCTAGGACCTTGCAGCTAGATGGGAGAAATATCATCAGTACCTAAAGGCTCATTTAGAAAAAATAAGAATTGTTATAGGAGATAGTCATATCCGCGGTTCCTGCAAGCCTGCCGCCAGGACTTGTCTGTAAATCTGCTGCCAAACCTTATTGATATAAGGTTTGGCAGACATTAGGCTGATGCCTAATGTCTTGATAGCTGTAATAACTAAGTCAGAGAAACTTACCTAAATTAAATACATAGAAGAGGCATTCAAAAACCGTGATTAAGTACATAGTTCTCTTTTCCTGAATCTCTCAAACACACTGCTGAAATGCGACCGAAATCCCTAAGTTAAAAAAGTTGATAGCTAATGAATAACTAGGGAACTTAGCACATATAAACAATATTATTTTTAGATGTAATTTTAAGTACTAATAGTTTTTAACTTTTTTCATAGTTTTAAATTGTAAGTACTTAAGTTAATTTTAAGATACGCTATCGCATTAGGTATACACCTGTAATGATAGTGATAAGGGAGATTTTAATAAATAAATAATTTTATTAGGGATGGGCCGAATATTCGTTTTATGTTCGGTATTCGGCAGGTTTACCAAACATTCGTATTCGGCTGATTATTGGGCAAAAATTTCAAGGATTCTAATAGCCGAATATTCGTTTCGGTTTGCTTTTAACCGAATATTCGTATTTGGTGAATCCCGTATTCGGTCCATCACTGTAAATAATACAGTTCACATTGTTCCGGCTTTCGGCCATCAATACTGCGCGAGTTGGGTCGAAGTATGACGGATATTTGCGCGTGCGCTGTTCGCCCTACTTGACCCAGCGCTGTATGTAACCAATCGCACACGTTTTAGCACTCTGTATTTATTTGGAGCTGACATATTGCGTAGTCACTGATTACGATTAGACAAGTAGATATTTTACTAAGAATATCAAGTTAATCGTATCATTCGTATTTGTACCGTAGCTATTGAAAATGTAGATCGTCTACTTACCTACAGGTTGGTTTTTTTTTCTACTCACTAACTTTTTTTTTAATACAGTAACTAGAAAGTTAAAGCCAGGTATCAGTGTTATTTTAGTAAGGTAAGGTGACAAGTTTTTAAAAAAAGCTGAGATGTTTATATTATCTACGCTATTACTGGTTGGAACAGAATAGAAATATAGCGCCTTACTACAACAAGATAGCAACGTGATGTACTGGTACAAATTATGAATCAAATGTTTTACCTCGGAGATAAAGAGTGGCACACTCAACAGAAAAAAGAGTTTTGAAATGTACGATCTGAAAAATATCAACATGAAAAGAGACCGAGATCCCATAATGCATCCATTTAATTCCATTTTACACGATTTCCGATGGCCTTATTCTGCTATATTTATCAATTAATGCTTATTAATAACATGGTATGGTAATTAACCCCATATCATTTCCATGTGACTCCATAAAATCCATGCAGCGGTCCTTCTTCACAATTACTCCGTAGCTGAGGTCAGAGGCTCGCGAGTCGCGGCGAGTTAACCCAAAATGTAAGTAGAGCGAGCACCGCTTACCTAGTTACACTAACTTTGAGTACAACTGGGACAACGCTATTGTTTATTTCTTTCTTTCTTTCTACTTTTTGAAGAATGCGGATTTTTTGCAAGGAAGTAAGTGTGCTGTTTTTTTTGTGGGAATTTGCAGGAGTTGATTTTGGCTAAATTAATAATTAAGTACATTTTTGGGTGGTTATATCGAATTGTAAGGGGTGTTATAAAAAGAGCGTAGTTTCCCAAAACTATCATAGCTTTGGAAACGCTCCGTTATAGGAAAGGAAATCAATTAAACTACAAAAGCATGAGATGTATAAACAAGCTGCTCCTCCCTCTACTAAAAATACTTAAACCGGCATTCTATAATACCAAACATTAAGAAAAGAACCTCTACGTTACCAAAATATTAGAATATTTAACGGCAATCCGCAATAAATACACGCCCAATAAAACTTTGCCGCCTTTATGACCGGTAACGGCAATTATCTCGTTCAAGCCTGTTTCCTTAACTGTACACACATATATACAAACAAAAAGTCATAAAACTAAAAAAGTAATCCTTAAAGACTCTTTCGTCAAATACTTTTTAAAATAATTATAAAGTAAACAGAATTGTCATCGTGCATTCTATTTTTGAAAGAAGTTTCGATCATGGTTGTCTTTTGTTTTTTGGGTGAAAGACTTTCATGTATTGTGTAATTTGTTTCGCCAATGTTGGGCAACATGTGTTGGCCAATGTTGGTTACAATGATTGTTGTGACAAATAGTTGTGTATGGTCGATTATGACATCATTGTTTTAGTTATTTTATACTCAAAGCCAATATAATAGAGTGTTAATGTTCCTCATGGTGCGTGAAACATTTTGTGGGAGAACAATGTACACAAACGTTAAAAAAACATTAACTTCATTAGCACTGACTTTAGGGAATTTTGTCCATTATTTCCATCGCGTCTTTTAAATCCTGAAACATTATGGTGAACAAATCCAATTTCGGTCTTGCTGTCCACTAAATAAACGTCGATTCATGCTACAATTTCAACCTTTGGGGAGATTCTGAACGCAATTTGACTTAACTCTTCCAAAGGACGAAAACATCCTATTACCTACCCACATTAATAAATAAGTAATTGTGTTTATTTTTAACTTACTAACATTCTATGGATTTCAAAGTCTGAATTAAAAAGTTTTTATTTTTATTATCTCACGTTTTAGACATTAAACAAAGCTTCGTTGTTAAGACGATGGGTAGCAAAATGCTTTCGTCTTCTTCCAGACTTTAATCTTTTCAGTCCCCATTCACATCGCATATGGTCAGTGCTACTCTTTCCCGTTCATCTATCCACTTACGTGTCTACAACTGCCGCAACTGCTAGAGCGATCACACGCCCTGGTCCCGTATCACACCCACGGGCATGTCTGCTATATCCAGTGATCCAACCGTCTACTAACATAGCAGCTCCTAAAATAAATTGGTGTAACGCATGATCAGCTGCGCGTGAGTGTCGCTTGTCCCACGTAGCGCACGAGATGCCGCGCGCGCCGCCAACCGCGACGTGCGTTCGCGCACGTCTGCAAACACACGCGGCTTACTTGCTGTAAATGTTTCAGGATATTTACGAGACATGTCGATATCTACTCCCTACAGATAACCCGGAAAACAAGTAGTACCTACTTAGTATGCTTTGTAAAAGGGCCCGTTGTTCGTCGTTTACTTTTTGCCGCCAAGGGTGCTGAATTTTAGGCACTTGAGACATTTTACATAGTTTTATCTCTGGGATGGCAACGTACCTCTGGAATTCCAGATGTCTAGCTGGAAAATTGGCTGCCTGTTTTTTTGACACAATTGATATCTACTCAAATTTAATAAAATCGATCACTAAATGACAGACAATCCGCAAACGCTAAAGCTACCGGAATTCCCATAACCTAGTTAACGAAACCTATCCACTCTACATAGACCCAAACACAAAAACGCTAAATATAAAGACTAAAACTGAAGTAGTTTACTCCTCTAGCTCTAGAATTATGTCATGTGGTGTGCCACAGGGTTCTGTGTTGGGACCATTGCTTTTCATCTGTTATATTAATGACTTTCCCTTAGTAATCGAACAGCAGATGTCACTATTTGCCGACGACAGTACCGTTATTTATGACTCTGGCACTACTAAAGAAATAGAAGAGCATGTAAATAATAGCCTAATTACTATTGTTGACTGGTTAAATGCTAACAACCTTAAAATAAATTTAACAAAAACTAAAGTTATGAATTTTAAAATTAGACACAAAGAACAATCACAATTTCATATACATTATAAAGGGAATGAAATACTTGAAGCTAGTGTAACAAAATTTCTTGGACTACATATTGACAACGACATGACATGGAGGACTCAGATTGAAAATGTTTGTGGAAAGCTTAGCAGATTCTCATATGCTCTATATATGCTGGGTAAAATTGCCAATAGGACCGCCCTACTAACAGCATATCATGGTTATGTTGCCTCGACGATTCGGTATGGCCTCATATTTTGGGGCAATGCTCCTAAGATTCAAGAAGCACTTATAGCGCAGAAAAAATGTATCCGAGCTATTTGTAAAATTAAAAAAACAGAGTCATGCAAGCCACATTTTCAGAAACTGAATCAAAGTCAAAGTCAAAGTCAAAGCATTTATTTCAAATAGGCACATAAAAGGCACTTTTGAACGTCAAAAATTATCTTAAAATAGAATTGATTCTAGTCGCCCATTCCAAAAGGTAGTTTTCGTATGGAGAAGAACGGGCAAGAAACTCCACCGTTACTCTTTTAAAATGTTTAGGTACAATATTTTGCATGGGTACATTAATTATATAATAACATGTGAGGACGATGCACCTACAATAAAATTACTATACCACAATAGGTAAAAGAATTAAAAACGAAACCATGACATATAAATTAATTATCTGATAGATACATGGTGCTCACATATTTACAAACATGGTACAAGCAAAACGATTTTAATTAAAAAACAAAATACAAATAATAAGTCAGGGTGTGAGTAATAAATGTAAAAAAAAAAAAAAAGATTAAAAAAATTTACAATTAAATTAGCAACCAGTTTGATTTTGTCTAGACTCTAGATTGTCCTATGGAGCAGGACCAGCATGTTTCCAAGCGTTCTTATCTTGGATATAATCTTCTAATTTATAGTATGCTTGTTTACAAAGTGTACGTTTAATGTGAGTTTTAAATTTTCTTTCATTTAATTGCAATATATCACAAGGTATTTTATTGTAACATTTAACACAGTACCCCATAAAAGATGTATGTACTTTGGCTAATCTGAAAAATGGTTGATGTATTTTATCTTTATTTCTTGTATTAAAGTTATGTCTATCGCTTATTTTATTAAAAAGATGTAGATTTTTTCTTACATACATAATATTTTCATAAATGAATTGGCAAGGTACCGTCATAATATTAATCCTTTTAAATAGTTCCCTGAGAGATTCGCGGCGACGTAGATTATAAATGGCTCTGACAGCTCTCTTTTGCAAAATAAAGATGGATTCAATGTCAGCAGCTCGACCCCATAGTAAAATGCCGTACGACATAATGCTGTGAAAGTAGCTAAAATAGACTAAACGCGCGGTTTCTACATCTGTTAACTGTCTTATCTTCCTAACAGCATAAGCGGCCGAGCTAAGCCGCCCCGCAAGAGATGTTATGTGAGGTCCCCATTGTAATTTCTCGTCTAGCGTGATTCCCAGGAAAACCGTTTGATCAACGAATTCTAGTTTTTCTCCATTCAGTATGATGTCACATTCGCTACTTCTAACATTTGGTAATTTAAATCTAATGCATTTGGTTTTCTTTTCATTTAGTACCAAATTATTTACCGTAAACCAATCTTGGACCTGAAGAATAGAGTTATTCACGTCGTCAAGATTTTGTGCCCGTCTGTCTATCTTAAAGATCAATGATGTGTCATCTGCAAATAACACCATCTTCGGTTGATTTTGAAGTAATTGTGGTAAATCATTAATGTAAACTAAAAAGAGGAATGGACCCAATATCGAACCTTGAGGAACGCCCATTGCCATTTCAGACCCCAATGAGTTTACGCCGTTTACTTGAACTTTAAGCTTTCTATCTTTTAGATACGACTTTAGTAAATCAAGAGCTAAATTCCTAATCCCATAGTGCTCAAGTTTCAGCAGAAGTGTCTCATGGTTGACGCAATCGAACGCCTTTGAGAGGTCGCAAAAGATTCCAATGGCATCTTGTGCTTCTTCCCAGGCGTTAAAAATGTTCTTTATTAGGGTGACACCGGCGTCAGTGGTACAACGCCCTTTGGTGAAACCGTACTGTTGTTCATGAAAGATGGAATTTTTATTAAAGTGGCGTAACATTTGATTGAGCATCAACTTTTCAAACACCTTACTGAGAACTGGCAGAATTGACACAGGCCTATAATTGTTGGGTTCTTTACTATCACCGGCTTTGAATAAAGGAACTACTTTACTGTGTTTCATGAGATCCGGAAAGACTCCTTGGTCTATACTGATGTTAAATATGAAAGCTAAATAGGGCGCAATCAAAAAATATTAAATTAAATATGAAAGCTAAATAGGGCGAATATATTAACTTTACCGTCATTCTATATTTATGAAGCCTGTATTTTTATAAAACAAAACATTAATTTATATAGATTTGTAGAAAGTAAACGGCGCTCAACAAAGTTGCAGGTGTTAGCAACAAAAACAAAATTTCATAGCAAAAGCTTTTATGCAATGGCTCAAAAACTATATAATAAGTTACCAGGACAAGTTATCTCATGTATGAACATTAACGACTTTAAAAGAAATCTGTTCAAACTGTTAATTAACAAGGTGTATTATTCTGTTGACGAATACTTAAATGACAAATTTTAATCTCAATTATTTTTAATTAAATCAAATCCTGATGTTATTTGACACACTAAATGATTATTGATTATTGTTGTTTTATTGAACTAGTGACATTATTAGATATGATTATTTAAGTTGTATTCTTTGGTTCCTTTGACTTTATTTAACTTGACATCTCTCAAATTTGACATGATTTATTTATTATTTTGTATTTCGACTTTGAATTTCTAAAATGCATGTATTTAAAAACCTTTTATATTTTGTATGCCTATGGCGGAGCACAGCTCGGAGCTTATTTATTTTTTGTAATATCTACTGCATGTACCCTGTGTTCACGAAATAAATGAAATTTGAATTTGAATTTGAATTTGAAACAAGCTGATCAAAATCGGTCCAGTAGTTCCGGAGATAGTGCTAACAATAGAACAAACAACTTTTACCGCTCCAATACATTCTGTCCTGTTATGGCCAAAAGCTATTGTTTCAAAAAAAGGTAACATCTTTACTTTGGCGGCAAGTTAACGAGAGACTTGACCTGAACCTTAACATTTACGATATAAAGATGAAAATCCTTTGTCTTTTGTGCATGTTAAGTTTGCAAGGGCAGTTACGGTGAGCCTTAGATTCCGTCATGGTGTATATTGCAGGTGCTATAAACAAACAAATAGAGCTACCTTTCTACTGATGCCTTGAAGCTCTTTGTTCGCTATAGAACTGTCTGTGGTCGTAAAAGTAATTGCATTTTGTAGGTTTTGTTCAATTGTTTAGGTACTCTTACTTTGAATAGAAGTCGGTGGAAGGAATACAGTGAAATGGAGAATTTTGAAGTGATAACCCGTTGCATTTTGTGGGCTCGGAAGCTGAGACGTATGAAACAATAATGCACTCGTCAATAGCTGATAACTGCTATGCAAGAACTAAAAAATATATGGTTGCAACCATAGCTGGCATTGAAACCAAAAGCTGACCTTTTCGTCATAAAACAACCACAAAATCAAGCGTGGAACCAGGCATCAGCACCTCCTTCTCAAATCACAGACCGTGCTGCCAGAGTTGAGTTGGTCGGCTGACAGTTTGACTACTTTGACACATCAGGCCGAAATAACGTCGCGTAATCTTCGGCAGGTGTGTCGCCATCACTATGCTTTGAAAGACTAAGATAGAACAATAAATATTGACATTAGATCATTTTCAAAACCCTACATAGAATTCATCCAATTGCACACCATTTTACGCTACAGTGTAGTTAGAAGACTTTATCTTCGCTATAAACTTTAAGTATGGCTAACACGAGCCCTTGTACCAGTATAAATCAGCGTTGCTGTTAATTATGAAGCAATCAACTTTTTGTTTCAAGAGGCTGTGTTCACTTTTAGGCGCCTTCCACAAAAAAGTTTAATAAAAAACAAACGATTCATTCACAATTTTTAAACTGATTATAAATTCATTTGAGTGATCAGAATCATTATTCTGTCAGCCTGCATGATTTAAGGTTCCCTTGTACATACCGTTACAATACCTGACTCATTTGTTGGCTACTCGTCCAAGTCATGTAACTCTTCAGTAGCACTTTCCAAGCGACATGGTCCCAATAGGCACAAAAGCCTTACCGGTACAAACGCCGCTTTATTAGGTACACCGAGTTCACATAGTTCTGACTTCAAAGGGCGGAATGTAAATCTTGCAGTTCATTTGAAGCCGACCTATAGATGCTGGGTACTTAGATTTATTGAAACCGGATATGAAATTGGGTATCATTGTTACGTTTTGAACGTGTGTGAAAAATTGGCATAGGTACTTTGGTATGTTTTAAAATATCAAAATTGAAAAGTTTTTTTTTGAAGTGAAACTTCTTTAGGCGCGCTTGACTTGGGGAGTAAACTGGCGAATGCGTTACGAAAACGTGTGATCGGGCGAGTAGGGAAGGTACGTGTTTATGCGACCGGGTTTTTACACCAGGTATTTGCTTCCAAGTACGCACACCAGGTACCGACTCAAAATACTTGCAAGACTATTAAGTATCTTATACGGCTACTCGCTCAAATACGTAGGTACATACTCAACCGCGTTAGTTTTCGCAAATGCGATCATGCTCCTTATCAGTAAGAGTCTACGGAACAGTTTCGTATGCAAGTAATTTTTACCGACTTCACAAAAAGGAGGAGGTACTATGTTCGGTTGTTTGTATGTTTTTGAAGGAAAACTTCTTTACGCGCGCTTGACTTGGGGAGTAAACTGGCGAACGCGTTACGAAAAGTGTGATCGGGTGAGGTGAACGGGAGTTGAGTGGGGGATATAAGCAAGACAAAGCAGTGCGCGCGTACGTTTTCTTTTCTTTCTCTCTTCCTCTCATAGCCAAATACGTTTTAATTTTTGAAGTGAAACTTCTTTAGGCGCGCTTGACTTGGGGAGTAAACTGGCGAATGCGTTACGAAAACGTGTGATCGCAAGTAGAGAAGGTACGTAAAAAATAGCTGGAAATACCTGGTGGGAAAACCCGGTCCCGGTCGCATAAATATGCGACCGGGTTTTTACACCAGGTATTTGCTTCCAAGTACGCACACCAGGTACCGACTCAAAATACTTGCAAGACTATTAAGTAGTTTATACGGCTACTCGCTCAAATACGTAGGTACTCAACCGCGTTAGTTTTCGCAAATGCGATCATGCTCCTTTTGGAACAATTTCGTATGCAAGTATTTTTTACCGACTTCACAAAAAGGAGGAGGTACTATGTTCGGCTGTTTGTATGTTTTTTTTTTTGTATGTTTGTTCATCGAATACTCCGCCAATTGTCGACGGATTTTCAAAATTCTTTTTTTTTTTTTGTTCCAAAGTAGATAGTTTTGAGGTGGTCCCACTGTCACCAAGTTAGGATCTGATGATGGGATCTTAGAGTAATCGAGGGCAACCTTTAAATTTTATAGGCTCACTTATTGTTTTTCGCATATTTTACGAAGTATCTTGTGTATTTGCGTATGGTTGTCACCATCTCAGGTAGCTGGGCTGATGATGGAAGTTACAACTCCTTAACAGTAGGTAAGAAGTTACTCGAACAGGCAAGGACTGTTTTAGTCAATTGTTTTGATGTTTGATAGGGCATTTGCCACATTTGGTCTCATGATCATCAAGTCATGACCTGATGCTGCAGTCAGGATAGTCTGCAGAGTACCTAACTCCTCGACAACTAACAGCAGATATATCGTGTTAAGGCTCATTGAAAAGGGCTCGATGTGTGGATAAACGTACTGTTAATGAGGAACACCGAAGTACATAAAGACCTGATGCTGAAGCCAAGAGCATTAGAAAAAGTACCAACCTTGAAATTACAGCACCGTAGTCGTGTTTGGGCTCATTTTAAACAGGACTAAATTTTAAGTTCAATGCAATGTTGACAAGTCTGGCCTGATGCTGCAGCCAGGATTATCAGCATCTAGTCTAAAAACATCAGGGCAGGATTTGTTGATGGGATCCTGGAGAAATCGAAGGAAATCTTCAAATATTATAGGCACACCTATAGCGATTTGGGTATTTTTTAAAGTAACTCGTGCATTTGCTCTCGGAAAGCACTATTTGGTGATGTGGAACTGATGATGAAGACCACAGATGGCCACCGGAACTACTCAATAATATCTAAGTATTTCACGGGTTGCGATTCGATTACTTTAATATGGTTGCTAAGCAATTTATGCTCGTCACAATGTGAATGGTGATACGGAGCTGATGGTGGATCTGGAGAACTCCTCAACAATTAACTTCCCTGTATCGGGAAAAGCAATATTTTGTTTGTAAAAGGCGATGATCACTAGGCTATTGTAACTTAGATAAATTATAAGCAGACCCACTAAAAAGCGTGAAATAAAAACTTTTTAAGAAAAAAAAAACGACTTTCAAAAAAACACTACAAAGTGAAAAATATCTTTAATTTCGGAAGTCGGTGGCAAAAAACTAAAATAAAGATCCAAAGACACCGACTTCCGAAATTAAAGTTATTTTTCACTTTGTAAAGTTTTTTTTGGGAGTCGGTTTTTTTTTTCTTAAAAAGTTATTTTTACTTTAATGGTTTGCAAGTATTTATTTGTAAACGCGATTTTGCTCCTTATTTATTCGAAGTCATTGATCAATTTCCTATGCAAGTAGTTTTACTTCCAACGGGGCTTTTGAATACGCGATTGTATTTCTTATCTGTATGAAGTTATGGATCAGTTTTCTATGCAGATAGAAAATACTTGAAAGTATCTCGCTCCGTTGTACCTCGACGCTCGAGTACGTAGGTACTCAAATAGTTCAACAACCGCGTTTGTTTTCGCAAATGCGATCATACTCCTTATCAGTAAGAGCACAGATTACTTAATAGTACTACGTACAGAAAGGACACTCCCTTCCTCGCCCTCATATCAGATACCGCACCTCACCCCGCACTTCGAGGTATTCGTCGCCGACTCTTTAGCAAGGGCGCTCGCGAACCGCAGCGCTGTATTGCTGACAGTGCTGACACACAATTATGCGATTTAAAAGTTTTATTTGAGTTTTAATCACGATGGTTGGATATTGTGATGCTTTTCCGAATTCGTATTTACATATACTGTTTGTATGATTTCGCATTTTTAATAACATGCGATTTAATAACCCATTATTTACAGATAAGTCATTTAAACTAAACTATTTTAGTGTTTTTATTTCATTACGAACCCGACTATATAAATAAACAATTAAACTACATGGTCACTTCATAATAATGCACACGTTCGGGCAGCGCCGCCGCCAACGTCGTTCGGTTCCCCGACACAAATTGCTTTCCGCGCCATTTTTTTTTACGCTACTAGATTTCACGCACACATTTGCACGTATACAAACGTCATTTGTTTATGTAGTAGTAATAGGTAATTATTTTGCGAGCGTTGTATGGAGTGTCCGAGGTGTGGTAAGAGTCTACGGAACAATTTCGTATGCAAGTATTTTTACTTTAATGGTTTGTAAAAGTATTTATTTGTAAACGCGATTGTGCTCCTTATTAATAGGAATTCACGGATCAATTTCCTATGCAAGTACTTTTTACTTCCAACAGGGCTTTTGTTTGATAACGCGATTGTACTTCTTATTTGTATGAAGTTATGGATCAGTTTTCGATGCAGATAGAAAATACTTGAAAGTATCTCGAGCCCTGGTTTTAGGCCCTGGTTTCTTAAGGTGGACGTACTTGGAAGCCCTGGTACTCGATTTTGCAAGTACGACCCATGTCTAAGGGCTACGGGCGAGGCGAACGAGAGTTGAGTGGGGGATATAAGCAAGAGAAAGCAGTGCGCGCGCACATTTGCTTTCTCTCTTCCTCTCATAGCCAAATACGTTTGAAGTTTCACTTCAGTCGTGTGGTCATAAGCACACTCGGTTTTTTTCTTGGTGTTCAAAAAGTCGGTTCTTAAGCATTCATTTTGTGAGCTTTCATTTTCTAATACACAAATATTATGTATTTTTTTTTAACCTATTTAGTCCCACTGCTGGGCAAAGTTCCACTATTCCCTGAGTGATGCATTCTCTGGCCAATCTATACTAATATTATAAAGAGGTAAAATATTATAAAGAGGTAAAATATTATAAAGAGGTAAAATTTGTTTGTAAGTTTGTATGTAGGGGGTAATCTGTGGTAAGTACTACCAGTCGGATTTGAAAAATTCTTCTTGCATTTGATAGCCCAATTCTTGAGGAAGGCTATAGGCTATTTAACATCACGCTATGATCCTTAGGAGCCGAGCAAAAAGAAAAAAAGTGAAAAAGAACGTTAAGTGATAGCGCGGGCGGGTGATGCGATACGACGGGGTGGCTCGGGGGAAACAAGAAGTTTCACGCGAACGAAGTCGCGGGCTGAAGCTAGTCTCCCATAAATGCCTCTGAGTCATCACGCCAGCGTTTCCTAGGCCTCCCTCGGCGCCCGTCTTCTGGCTCCCGCTGCGTGACGACTCTGGCCCATCCATCTAGATGCATTCTAAATATTACGTATTTGGCGCTGAACTTAATACACAAACGCTACGCTCCATCGCCCATTAGCAAACCTTGAGTTTGGACTTTTGAGACTCGGTCAGTATGCAGTAAATAAGTGGTCACACAATAATTAATTACACGGAAAAAACGAAAGAGCCTTGGTTATAAATACCCGTTTTGTAGCCTGAAGAATAATTACATCTTTTATAATACTTCCAAACATAATGTATTTTCCTAATGATCTAGCTTACTCTTCCACATTCTCGCATCTAACCTACATTCTAATAATCTCGCAGTGGGCATAACGGTGAGCTCGTCACTCGCTGATTGATCTCGCCAGTGTCAACGTGATCGACGAGATGTTATGCGCGGGCGCACACAATTAACGGCGTCGACACGTGTCGTAATAGTTAAGTGTTTGGTCATTTTTTACGGCCTAGTGGTGTTTTATGGGCCATGAAATGTAACTAGTTGGGTTGGCAAAGGGTTTTCAACATTATACGCTTGATACTTAATTAGGTAGAAAGGTTTATTTATTGTTGTACTTAGCTTAAAAGGGTAGATAGCTTAGGAGCTTTAATAAGACCTCAGTTATTGTAAGCAGCGACGGGTCCTATCAGAATACCAGCACTGCGACATTTATTTTTTTAATGTCGCAGCATCATGCTGAGATAGGAGCCTTTTGTCCTCGTATAGGAGTTTCTGTCTCATTTTTCTTTTTGTTACTTTGTTTTTATATAACTTGGTTTTTTATTTTTTACTGTGTTTAGTTTAGTTTGTGATCTTCCTGTACGAGTCGCAATAAATACTTTTTCTTTTCTTTTTCTTTTTTTCTTTTCTAAGACCCAGAGTGAGTTTACCTCAACATCAAAGTTCTAGATACTGAGAAATTTACTGGAGAAAATTTCTAAAGCTGTAGGCAGGTAATTGATATTGGTATGCAATTTGCTCAACAGGGAAAATAACTAAGTACCTATTTAAAGCACATCTAAACCGCGATCAAGTGCTGTTAATGTCAAATGTGATGACACTGACAGCTCTTGAACGCGGTTTTGATAAACTGGTCGTGTTTAGATAAATTTTTTAAATTCACCCTTAACAAAATGAGAAAATGTTACCGTTATAGATGAAGAAAAATAAACGATAATAAGGGAAACTACTCAGCAGCATTTACAGGGAGATTCATAAACTAATAAAGATCGACTTGTCCATAATAATTCATTTTATTGCGCAATTTGCATTCGTTAACTAGGTTAAACATGTTCAATAGTGGTCCAGTAGTCAATTGACTTGTAACTCGTCGCTACCTGTCCGAAATAATATAAAAAAGTAATGTACCGTAATACTGAAACAGTTACTGATTGGATGTGATGACTAACTAGTAACTAGTTACAAGATGAGGAGTCACATCACAGCGGACAACTGAGATCAATCTTTTTATTAATATTGATGATCTTTGCAAACATGATTTGTATGTAATCCATACTAATATTATAAATTCGAAAGTGTCTGTCTGTCTGTATGTTACCTTTTCACGCCTAAGCCACTGAACCGATTCAGATGAAATTTGGTATAGAGATAGTTTGAGTCACGGGAAAGGACATTGGATACTTTTTATCCCGATATTCCCACGGGATCGAAACTTATGCGGGCGAAACCGCGTGGCGCAGCTAGTACAAGATATTTTTAAGTATTGTTTTTTTGTTTGACGAGAATTGAGCCTCGATATCATTAATTACATGACGATGATGGACGGACGACCTAAAGAAGGTGGCTGGGGTAGACTGGATGCGGAAGGCGGAGGACAGGGTGCTGTGGCGCAGTCTGGGAGAGGCCTATGTCCAGCAGTGGACTGCGATAGGCTGAGTTGATGTTGATCATTAATTGAATGGAACTAATAACGGCATTTTAAAAAACACCAAAGTCTCATTTTCACCATATGCCACGCTATATGCGAACATTAATCGAAACTGAACTTTGGGCCTCTCGATGCGGTCGTCGGTCGTATATTGCCATTTGACCAGTAACAAAGGGGATTTATTTGCAAGTTGCGGCTATTTAACGGTCGGGTACTCCAGAGTTTGTTATTTGACAATAGAATGCTGCTATGTCGCTAAACAACATCCTTCCATGGGATTATCGGATGATCTCTTTTCTATGAGTCATTATTTGGTGAAAAGGTAAATAAAAACAGCTTTGAAAAACTTCTAATCCATTTACATTAGTATAATTTAAATTTACTTATTCCGGACACACGAAACGGCAAAAACTACTGTACCTACTTGACCAAAATAAAAAACCTACTTTCCTTCAGATAGAACCGTCCGATATACAGGCTTATTTTTTTATCACCATCCAAATTTTTACAGGGTGTTCTACCCATGAATATGAACAACTTTCACTATGGGACCAACTCTGAAACCACGAAAAAAAAATCTGCTGTTTCATACAAAAGTTCAATACCTACTTGACCAAAATGTATGAAACAGCTGATTTTTTTTCGTGATTTCAGAGTTGGTCCCATAGTGAAAGTGGTTCATAATTCATGGGTAGAACACCCTGTAAAAATTTGGATGGTGATAAAAAAATAAGCCTGTATCGAAGCACATAATCTGCAGAGCAAATATATAATTTCCCACACTTCCATATATTTTGTACTAATATAAAGAGTATATTTACCGTCACGCCACAGTATTTCTATTTCCCAGCCCGCACTTGTGCGACGCGCGCGTTGATATCTTAATTATGAGATTCGCGGCAAGATACTAGCGATGCGATGATTATTGATTCGGAGTGCTAAATATTGAAGGAATTGAGAGATGAACTTGTACCTATTGTCATTTCTCTTGAACATGATGTTCTTTGAGCATAATTCTTGGTATGCCTAATAAATTTAAGGGGGCAAAGTCAAAGTCAAAGCATTTATTTCAAATAGGCACATAAAACGCACTTTTGAACGTCAAAAGTGCCTTTTATGTGCTAGTTTTAGGGGATACATGACTGTCGGACTGCATAGAAAAGAAAGAGAAGCGCGATGACCCAACGCTGGTAATTTATTGCTAAATATGAAGCAATTATCTATTTACAAAAAATCTATTGTTTGGACTAAAAAAGTAAAACACTAGTGCTTTAGTATGTTGCTTGTAGAATAATCTGACAAAAAATCATAATGGTTGTATGTACATAATATATATTAGTATGGTTTTTATTGTAAAAATAATGTTTTTAGAGGTACTTATCTTCACGATTTTTTTCTATCGTATCAAATTAGTTGTATTATGTTTTTAACACTCTATTAACCTAGCATATAACCTGAAGAATATCATATAGTTTCTAAAACTTCCGTTTTTTGCGTATAGGTTCTGTAAGCCCCTTAACGAGTGCGAGTGACTGAGCTGAACGAGTGCTTTTTTCAAAGCATAATCAGCCTAAGAATGTCCCCACCACTGGTGAGACATAGGGCTCCTCGCTGTAAGAGGGAGGGATTTTGTAAGCGCCTGTTTAATATTACGTTAAACTTTTCTAGTTATCAGAATTCTAATTAATTTTATAAGGTATTTTGCATCAAGATTTTTGATGAGTGCTATCCCGTGTTGCTGTCATACTTCCAAAATCAAAATATCCTAAATCAAATTCATTCACCCAACTTCCGCACAAAAGATAACAAAACGGAACCACTCATCTCCATTCAAAAAGAAACATCAAAAAGAAAAACAATCGCCGACCGACGGCAATGAAGCGTACGCAAATAAACGTCGCAAAAACTACGTCAACTTGGTCTTGGTCAATATACTTCTCAAAATTCGGTTCATTCGCAAAAACTCTTGTGTCCTACATCGCACACCGTTATGGAAACTAGGACACCCCCTCCCCCCGCCTGCTTGATTCGTATCCCCTCTGAGATGACCCGATGATGGCAAGTTGTGCAATCGTGATGACATGTCAGGTTTTAGTAACGGGAACTTAGATGATGACTAAGATTTGGGGGCCCGGAGGCTGAGAATAGTTTGGTGGAATTCCATACAAGTGTGTATGGAATTCTAGATGAAAATTCGATTGGCAGGTTGTTCCGTCCTTTGCTTATTGACATCTCCAATATCGAAGAGGTTTGCAAAAGTTGCCAATCTTATAGGCGGAATTAAAATGCATTAGAAGCCTGTAACTCCGCCGGTACGGTACCCTTACCAATGAAATGGAGACTTACATGATGATTTTATTACCAAAAATAAGTTTAAAAACTAAAACCCGACTACTGAAAAGGATGAAACAAGAAAGTACCTTCCCGTGGTCGCATGCCGGTGTACTAATATACCTAATAAGCTATGGTAGCATGCGACCACGGGAAGGTACTTTCTTGTTTCATCCTTTTGAGTAGTCGAGTTTTAGTTTTTAAAATAATTTTTTATTGAATTGTTTTGGGGCTAGTTTCAGTAATATTTATAATTTTGAAATATGTTAATTAAGCCCTTTCATTTGATATCCAACACGACATGATTTTTTAGATAATGACTTTTTCCGCTAGGGGGCGCCATATTTAATTTAATATGACGTCACACAGCCTATAACTAGCTGACGATCAAGACGCTTCCAACGATACCTCATTTGTCAAATTATGACAAGTAGTGTAGAAGTTATGAGGGAACAGATGAATATACATACATACATACCGGTCAAAATCATAAACCTCCTTTAGCCGTAGTCGGGTAAAAAATATGAATCAATTGGCATCTCACCTCTTGCTCTTATGCTCAGTGCTGGTTCGATTCCCACGCAAGTATTATTACGGCCTATAATTAAACATTTGTTCCGTGTATATTTTTATTTATGCATGTGTTATACGGCCTGACTACAGATGTTTTATCGAAACCTATAACTGTATAATCCACGTTTTCTGAAAGTATGATCAAGTCAGAATGAAAACAATGTGCAACAAAAGTAATGGGTATACCACGAATGAAAACCTATAAACGGTTTTGTTAAAATATCACCACCACTGTGGAAAAAAATCTCTATAATTTTCATTGGAAAACATGAATGTGGTTATTTTTGTGCATAAAAAAATGTAGTGGCATTTCAATAGCTATTAAGCTTTTATAGGCCAAACTAAGATTCAAATAAAACAAGAATACATCAGTAAACATTAGTATAGTGTTAAGCACATCCATCTTTACCGAGTGCATACTAAAGCCACCAATATAAATAATAAATAAATTAAGCGACCGAGAGAATTGTGTCAGTAAGCCAGACACGCCATTAGCATGAAGCCGAATTGAATGAAACTCACTTATAAAGGTGCTGCTTAAGCCATGAGCGGAGCGGGAATGAATAAAATACAAATGTAAGACATAACCAAAACAAAATTGATAGCATATTAGTATAAATACTGCTGTTGTATTAAACCTATTCTAATATAATAACGCTGAAGTGTTTGTTTGAACGCGCTAAACTCTAGAACTACTAGTCGGCTTTAAAAAATATTTTTGCCCAATTCTTAAGAAAGGTATAGGCAATCTAAACCACTGAACCGATCGTCCTGCATATACGTTGTCAGGTGTACAGAAACGGACATAGGGTACCTTTCATCCCGAAAAAAAGTACTGTTCCCGAGGAAAACAACAATACACTTGGGCTGAATGCTGATAAATGCTGATGTAAAGTTGAGTGCAGATGCTGACGTTTGTGTCATTTCCATTTAGCATTATTATCTTGACCTGTACAAGATCTACTACACATCTCCAAGTTTATCATCATCTCATATTTTTTAGTCCTTCACAAAACCCAGAAAATCAAGTCGAAATAAATCATCCAAAATCACATAATTATTGAAAATCCATTGCGTAATTTACGTTACACTGACAAGATAATGAATTATCTAACTAGATATGTCAGAAATCTTTTCTCTGTGACAGCTGTGCGCACAGATAATAAAACTTTTTTATAGTAGTGCCCCTGCGCGTGAGACGACGGAATGTTACCATTTTAATCTTAAAATTTGTTTAATTTTTTATTGTTCTGTTTATTATTGTTATATATTATGATTATTATTGTTATTTCGCATAATTAGACGCAAATAAACTTACTTTATTTCTTTAATTACAAAGGTAAGGCAAAGTCATAAGAGGAGCGGGCGCGATTGTGAAAGCGGAATAGTGTCACTATGCCAGACGTGTGATTAGCGTGAAGTGAATTCTACTTATAAAGGTGAGGCTATAATAAAAGCTTTAAAATAATCTAGCAAAATTGTTATAATTTGGAAGGCAAATAACAATTTGATGATGAAGTGGTAGCTCTAAAACATTCGTGTGTAACAAGTTTTCACATAGAAATGGCATTGACATAGAAACAACGGTTAACGGAGTCACATTGGACAATCGAACCAATTACACCTTAACACTACGCATACTTATGCATAGTAACAGTCGTAGCACACACGTGACATACTATGCTATCTGTCTACACCTGTCAGAGTTAAGCGTGATATTATAATTATCTAATTTATATTATCTCTCCTAAATACAGAATACTCAGTGATCTACATAGCTAGAAGACCAGGGCTGCGCCCAACAATTTTTGTGGACACTATGTAGTAAATAATGCATTATTTGCAAATTCCTCATAGACTACAAAACCTTTATGTGTCTAAATACATTATTATTATATTATTATGTAGGTCATTTTGTGAGGAAACCGGCATGTCCTAGAACCAAAAATTCGAAGACATGTGACATCTACCAACCCGCACTGGGCCCGCGTGGTGGATTACGGCCCACTCCCTCTCACAGAGAGGAGGCCTGTGTCCCAGCAGTGGGAACATTATAGGCTGATTATGCGTTATGCGTAGGTCATTTTAAACCGCATCTAAATCCGCTCATAATAGCACCAAGTCCGCGACTTAACCTATTTATAAGAAAGCGATTCATCCATCTTAGTAATGACTGGCCATACCGCGTTTGATGTATGGTCAGCAACAACGGTCCGGTAATTACTCGCGAATCACTATTACTAACAACTATAATATAATGTATGTATGTGTGTCGGGCATACTTCAAGTACGAGATGAATCTACGTGAATTTGATAAGCAAGGAAGTAATAGAGACTTCTAGAATATGTTGTTCTTATAACAAATGAAGCATATAAATGTGTTTTGTTGGGAACTAGTTGCTCCATTTGTTCTTGCCAGATTTATCATTAGGGCTTGATTTATGCCTTCAAAAAGTGATAATTGTCCGTCAGATTAATTAGAATAAATGTTTTTGAAGTCGCTCCTGATTAGCTCTGGTCTTTACCCAGCAGTGGGACAGTTTAGGGACAAAAGCTAACAAAAAAATCCGTGCATCCACTGACAAAGTCCAAACAGTCGTGATTGGATAAAGAAAATAGCGAAAGGCCATCATAAACTGAAAATAACTGATTCAACCATATCAACTGGACCTACTTATGCAAGACGGAACCAATCCACAAACATGCCAAAATCGAGATAAGTATACAGAAAGCTTTCAAAATGCACCTTCTGTCGACCCTGTAAAGATCAAAATAAACTGACAATTTGTCAGATCGATTTTAGCATGTGTGTGGATTGGTTCCATCTTGCATAAGTAGGTCCAACTGTCTATACAATTCCATGCAGGCTACTCAACACTCGGACTGAGATGTACGTTATGCCACAACCGAAATAATTGTAATCTTTATATTCAGAACAACAAGGGTCAATCTATTAATTTTCCGTTCCATGCTAATAGCATAACTAAAGCAAACTCACAAAAAAAATCTCAATAGGAAACATAATCTGTTTAGTGAATGAAAAGAGCTAACGAGTGCTAATCGTGCGACTGATACATTTAAACTGCGTATGCGCAACAATGACTATCAATTAAACAATTCATTAGTACAATTTTATTAATAGCTTTCGAGAATTAATTAAGGTTTACAATGGACTGTACTTTATTAACTTCGTATGTGGCATACCATAGCAGACCAGCTTGATAATTTGGAGTTCAAAACCTCTACTTACGAAGTTCCGTGTCAGGGCCTGTTGAGCTCCGGAGCATCTGAGTTCAGTACAGTCCATTGTAGTCTGAGTACGTTGAACCGCACGTCATTAGTTCGTCACCATAGACGTGCATTTGCTTGTAGGTATAGATCTGCTTTGGGGGAGGCCTAGGTTCAGCAGTGGACGTCTTTCGGCTGAAATGATGATGGTGATAGATATGCTCCGAAATGTTGAGAAACTGGATTGTCCTGAAGTGGCCCGCATACATTTATTTAAGGACTTTGGAAGACTTACAGCTAAATACAATAGTGATAAATACCAGTATGATAATCTGACAGCCAATTACAGGTCTTCACGTCTAGAGCTTGTCTGGTATAAAAGTACTGTGGAACAAAATATACACACTGCCAAGTATTGCCAAAAAAAAATTAAAATAAATATAAAAAATAAGAATAGTGCAAATAGATGTATGACCAAGTTCATAAAAAACGCAACTGTGATATATATTTTTCCCGTCACTGAAAATACACCGATTTCTCACAGCCTGGAAGGTTCTGGCCCTGATATTTGTGGATAGACCAATTTTTTCCATAATTTTCAACATATCAGAGCATGTTGAGTTCTGTTCACCACGTTTTCTGTAAGCGCGCGGACGATTTCAGACCATTCAAGTCCCGATAGTTTTACCATCACAACACCTACTACGGATCTGGCAAAAATTCTTGTATCATTAATCACTCAAGCACTTCTATTTCGACCACTATTAACACTGACAGTAATTAAGAACCAAATTATCATAACAAGACTGATTGTAGCTGTTAAGGCGAAGACAGATCGACTTGAGTGACTGAGGAAAAAACTACGAGCATAGGTGCAAGGACACGCGCGATGATTCACAGGCCCATAGAGTAAGGAATGATTAATTAAACTAACATTTTATTCAAAAATCATTTTGCTGTTCTTTTTATTTAAAAGTATCTGCGCCCCGCGGTTTCAACCGCATAATTCTCGATCCCGTGGAAATATCGGGATAAAAAGTATCCTATGTCCTTTCCCGGGACTCAAACTATCTCTATACCAAATTTCATCTAAATCGGTTCAGCGGTTAGGCGTGAAAAGGTAACATACAGACAGACAGAGTTACTTTAGAATTTATAATATTAGTATGGATGGATATAATTTTCTATCGCTATTCTCCGTCGAGATATCAGCTATTTCTGCTCCTTGGCAGCACAAATTTTCAGTTAGTCAGCTTTGTCTATGTATTAGCGATGACGTGCCTCAAGCTGTATGTCATGTGACTTTATTATATCATACAACTTCAACATTTTACAATGATCTGACAGAACAAAAAATAACCCGTCTGGGCTCCTCTAAAAATGCCCAAGTAACAACTACAGGGCTATCGGTACCTACAGTTTTTTGCGGCCGAACACCTGCGAAGATATAACATCGAAATTGCGAGGCGTCAAAAAAAGATTGTCTTAACTTTACTGTTACTCATTGACCCCCTTTTGATTTGCCGCCGCGATGATATATTTTGATTGGAAAACTACTAAGAACGTATTTCGTTTTCATTATTATTTGATTGTTCGATAAAGATTGATATTTTAATAGGTACTTGTAGTGTTTTTGGGTTGTTAAGATAAAATGGCGTCTTGTAATGTAGAAGTAAGCAATCGGACAATAATTTATAATTGTGTAGTTATGGCTTAGCAAGAAATGATCAGGGGCTTGTTTATCACCAAGAACTTTTGAATTAAAAAAAAAAACATTTTCCAATGTTGTACTCTGCAGTTATGAGACACTGCCAAATGCAAATTTTCTTCAAAAACTAGGTATGTACATAGTTTCTTATTTTGAATCTTTCAAACCAACAACTTATAGTAAACCTAAACCTCATTTCGAGACAATTCAACACTTCTACTACGAACCCCTGAAATGTACTACAGTCGTACACACAGGATCACCAAACCACGTAACTAAAAGACTCATCATCAGATCCAACGGTACATCATCGCACACCCATCGCAATCAATATCCAGCATTCGGGGAAGTCGCAGTTGGGTCACCAGTCATCAGTCTCGCCGCACTAAGTGGCGATCCGAGTAAAAGTGACACTAACTCATATATTTTGGTTAGCCCACCATTTATATTGTGCCAAGAACATTTAGATTTATGGCTCGAAAAAATGTGGGCAGTGTAAAAATGTTTTTAAATGCAAAATTAAGTATTTTTACGTTGTCAGCCAGATTGGGTGGATGACATTCATAAGATCGCGGGTAAGACCTGTTTGACCTGGTTGGTGGGTTGTTGGGTGGAGGCTCGCACAGAACAAGGAAGCATGGGACAAAGGGAACAGGCCTATACTGCACAGTGGGTACACAGTGGAACAAGACCAAGGATGATGATGTTGTCTCTAAAAAAAATTAAAAATTATTAGTAAAAATTGTTTCTTCTTCACAAAGTAACCTTTGTGTAGTAAAAACACATGAGTGTCAATCCTCTGATTGGGTAACGGAGGTCACATGACATTAGTTTCTAGTAAAAATCATAACACCTTGAAGCAGAAAAATTCTAAGAGCCTTATTATGACGTCGGCAATTTAGTCATCATTCGCCCGTCTAAAAGTCTAAATATTATATGTATGTTTAATATTCCTCTTTCCATATTCAGTAGTTACAGTTACTAGGCAAAAGAATATTATAATACAGACATACTTATAAACAACAAAATTACCAGTCTCAGTGTTGTTCTATAAACAGATTGAATTAGGTCACTCAGACATCGTCGTAGCAAACAAGCTCTACGCGCTACGCAGATAGCGATTTCGTATACAGTCACAAGAAAACGTAGGTCCATCTTAAACTGTGCTACGATTCGACTGACATTCATTTTATCTTCGCGTTTCTTAATATATTTAATTTGATGTGTATTGGATATAAAAACTCGCCTTTGACCACATAACCATCTAACTTGAAGCTGTTGACGATGATGTCCACTTACTTTCCCATAAGTTCAACCAAAACTTGAAGACTACAAGAGTCAACTATCGGGTAACTCAGACTCCGGCAAGGCATACCACGTCTTTTTTTAAGGGATACTGCCAATCTTACCAGAATTACAGTTGTACCTATTCTATTTGTATGGTTATAATAAATAGTATTCTGACCACCGTAACACATTAAATATAATACACTAACCGTTATTAGGTTATTTGCAATTGATAAAAACTACATAAAAGTCTACTACTACTATATAATACTGTTATATGTCGTAGTTAGATAAAAGACTATTTACCGAAGAATCTATTTATTTTTCTCTATTCATCGTAGAGTTTCGGGGACTCGTCGACGAAAGTATACTGTTTTATTATACGAATATGGTATCAATCCGAGAATGTAGGAACATTTAGGTATGTGATAGTACTCATTATCTGTTAGCATAGTTTGATTGTCTAGAACAGTCTCCATTTTGAGAAAATCTTAACAAATCCAAATGATTCAAGTTGATTCTGTTGATTCCGAACATTACTAATACAAAATAGTCACCAACCAATCCCATACCATTAAAAATTCTGCTGCACCCATCTATTAGATGATTCATCCCTTTGTTGAAGACCTTCAAATGAGCATGACCTTAACATTATAGCCTAAACACGAGGAGGACCTTGTGAGGGCCACAGCAGGGACCATAAAGAAAACCATCGGTGTCCTACTTACCAGCTGACAGACAAACATACTTCTACTCAAACGACAAACTAAAACCATCCTTATTTTAATAACTGTAAGAGTGGAGAAAGGTGAAAGTAATGTTTGTAGGTCTGTAGGCCTGTCAGCGTGCGCCTGTGTGCGTAAGTGGTATATTTGTGTGTCAGTGTGCGTGTACGCAATGGAGATAGCAGCCGCCAGGGGAGGCCAACTTCAAGTGAAATGCGCCGCTTTTTGTATGAGGCTATTTTTTTTCGATTATTCTTATTTTATTTCTCCATGACCCATTTTTTTTTATTAAGAAATGATTGATTTCAATAACTATTTATATTGTGCAATATGATGAAAAATCAAAAGGATTTTCTGCTGCGAAGGTATAATTACTTAATTTTAAAATTGGGTCAAACTACCGTTTATCGTAGTTAAAATCAAACGTCCTGCGTTGTTTGTTTTTGCGGCTTCTAACCTTCTGATTAGTGTTCATAACATAATTACTGTACGAATGTTTCCTCCAAAGTGCTGAAAAACTAAATAAATTACAATCGCGCTGTTGTTGCGTGCTTCCGATGCAATATCCTACGAGTTAGTTACTGGCACGAGACCTAGTTCCATATGATAGCTGTAGGTACCTACTTGAGTGTGTGTTATTTTATGTAAGAATAAAATTTTGATTTTAATTTCTTTAAAATGTGAATGTAGTACATATGTATATTTTTAATAATTGTTTTCATTTGTTGAATAGCAACGAGTGTAGAAATTTACACAAACAACATTATTCAACATATTTTTTATTAATTATCTGACGGTAATTTAGTGCATTAGTTTAAATTTTGGAAAAAGTTATTACTGGATACATCTTTCGCACACGTGTTTAAAAATCAAAATACTATCTAACTTCCAAACGGTTAAAAACCCCCGAAACAACACATCATTATCTCGGCCACACATCACGAATCTTACGGTAATAATAACACAACATTAATTAACATAATTAATCACAAAATCATAACTAATTAGCGAATGTAATAACCCGCGACTACGTGCTACGCGGCGTAGCGGGCCGCGGTTCGCCCGCCCTGCGCATGCGCGGTGGTAGAAAATTTTTGGTGGGAAGTGAGTGGGGTGCGCCCGCGCCGTCAGTCTGACGACACCACGCGCGCGCAGCGCCCGGCCGGAGTGAGTGAAGTGTAGTGCGGACAAACAACAATAACCACAGTGACGCTAAACAACGGGGAGAAAAAACATAAAAATTCAGTGTACGTTTACAAAAAAAAAAAGAAAAAAATTCAAACACGCCGACCGAAAGAGAAGCGTTTTGGGAATTGTTTGTAATTGGCATTTTGTTAGTGACGTGACAGTGCCGCCGATTTGTGGATCACACAGTGGATGCCTTATACTTCGGACGCCAGTTTTTTTTATTATTATTTTTAAATCAACATTTTTCTCGATATTCCATAATAATAATAATCTTTCTAATTTCTACCCTCCTTGTAAATATTCGAGAGATTATTTTTATTTTCTATTTTTATATAACTATGCCAATCACATCTTTTCCTATTTTTTTTCTTTTTTTTTCCTTTTTTTCTTGTTTTTACTAACGTCCGAGCTATTACTAACTGCATGAAAAATCCTGAAGAGTAGTAGAGAGAGAGGTTATTTAGAATATTTAGAGACCTGTTTGTAATATTGTTTTCGTATGGGACAAGTTTAGTAGACTGTAATCGGAAAATGTGTATTTTCCGGTGCGGGGCTATCGGAACGGGTTCGGTTTTCGGCTGATAGCTCGAAGGTCGCCCGACTGGTTCTTTTTACAGTTTTAACGGCGCGGCCGGCCCGTAGCGACACAAATTATTTGCCACCATTCCTTTGTTTTCATTTTAACAGTTTTATTTTAACTTTTAATTTAAAATAGTTTCAAGAACGTATTTCCCTGGCCGATTAATTAAAATTATAATAATTATAGTAACAAAATTATTATTTTTATATATTAAAAAATATCACTTTTATTAGGCTATGGTTTTACAAACAAAATGTAACTATAAGTATATTATTAACTAAATTAAAATGAATTCAAAGAATGAGGTCATTAACCTTTTCACATGAAAAGCAATAAAAACTATAACTAATCGTAATCAATTAAGAAATACCTGTTAACTATAATTAGGCTAAATCTATTCCGACCTATTTCAAATTGTGAAAGAATGTCTTAAACTATGGGAGTTATTTTAAATGTTTATTAATTAGACTGTAGGAGGTACATTAGGTTATAGGTACTTAAGTTATTAGGATAGGCAATTCATTCTTTAAGTTAATCTTAAACGCCTCACCCTAAGCAATAGATATCCTTCTTTCTAGCTAGCTTACTAGCCCCTAGCTTGCCTCCCCTAGGCCCTAGGCGTCTGTAGTAAACTTCTAATCTTGTTCTAGTCCTTCTTTGTCCCCCACTGTCTGACCCCGGGTAGTCCTCTGAACATTGTCGAAGGCGCAAGAGACTCTCCGATTGATAACGGATTGATTGATTGATAAACAAAGTGGACATGATTATGTTAAGGATTTGACATCAAGTGCGCAGCAACGATTTTGCTTCAGTACATAAATGTAAGTATATAATATACTTATGGCGTTATTCATAATTCTATTTTATCTCTATTTTAGCTAAAATAGGTTTATAGAACGTTTGTCTCTAACTGTCACGTTGTCATTTCTGTGTGTAAGAAAGAGACAAACCCCATTTTAACTAAAATAGGTTTGATAAGTTTTATGAATAAGGGGATTATTGTTTATCTATACTAATATTATAAAGAGGTAAAATATCCGCCCCTAAGACGACCCACTGACCAGAGTTTGTATGTAGGGGGTATTCTGCGGAACTCTCGATCCGATTCCGAAAATTATTTTCCAAACGGAAAGCTACAGTTCTGCCGAGTGTCACAGGATGTATTTTAATTTAAAACGAGAACTTTCACGCGGGTCAAGTCGCGGGTAGCAAGCTAGTGTATTTATAAAAATTGGTAATATGTAGATATAAGGTCACCTCAAATATAGCGCGGTTTTCTGCGAATAAGGCTGAAATACTGTATGCTGATGACGACAATCCAATAAAGACCATATCAGTGACCTTGTTGTTTCTAGGTAAATGAACTGTATTTAAATAAACGAGCACCGACGTTGATAGAACACACTACTTCATAGCTTAAAATAGGTATATTTTTAGGATTATTTTTGTTGTAACATTACATAGCTATACATACATGAACCCCCGTCGGGTTTAGGAAGAAACTACAGATCGCCACCTGCTGCCACACTTACATACTGATTTTGCGTCGTTTACATTCGTTTTAAACTCTACTGTAAAGAAAAGTCCCATTTTGCTACAGATAGTAACTGTTTTTTCTTCTATAAATTATTTTACATCTAAATATTTGAACGAATATCTACAGTTACTGAAATATGTCAATACATTCATATAAAACAAATAGAAGCTATTCTAAGAATCATCCAGGCTAGATTCTAGAACAGTATAATACTTAGCCTACATAATTCCTGTGGAAGTAACCCCTTACGCAAACATAGATCGGGGTCAATCCGTTCATGAATTCATTCATTCATTCAATGTATTGCGGTCAATTTTATAAGAATTCAGATTTTGTTTACTCTCTATATGTCACTTGCACTTTTTAGATCCTTGTGTAGATTTAGCATTGATAATACTTTCCTACTGTTTGCTAATATATCTTGGCCGTCTAGTTATTTCATTGTAGGTCAGTTATGGAAGATAGATCTTTTTATTTCTTAATGTACGTAATGCTTTCTTTTTTTTGGTAGAAACATTAGATAAGCTTTCAATAGTCACTCGAATGATTAGGGACTAGAATGTTTGGGATATGCTTTTGCCCTATTAAAACGCCCAATAAACAAAACACTGTGATAAGACACACACTATGTACGAGTATATGAATAAGAATCCATCTATAGTATGATGATCAAGCTTAACTTAAAATACTCACTATTTCGGTTTTATATTCAAACTGTTTACCAATTCCTAGATAAAATAATTAACAAACGCATCATTCTTTAATTATGTTAATCTGTTCTTCGTATCAATTCGGCCATCTCCGTAAAAACCTGACCTACATACAACGTTGTTCCGTGTGCCGCCCACAGAGGTTGGCTCAGAGCGCGCCAGCACATTGACTCATCGGCAAGGATGCGATGATACGACGTGTTTATGTTTCATGCTAGCCTGGTACTTTAAGTGCGAATATGTAGGAGCTTTACATTAGCTTCTTCGAAAGTTTTCAATAGATTTCGGTCAATTCGCGAATTTCGTGGTTTAACAGAGCCTGGAATCGCGTTACGATTGATTTAAGAATGTCTTGAAATCAGCGGTTATCACTTTACCCCCTTATTAATAATCCTATTTTATCTCTATTTTAGCTAAAATAGGTTTATAGAACGTTTGTCTTTATCTATCACGTTGTCATTTCTGTGTGTAAGAAAGAGACAAACCCCATTTTAACTAAAATAGGTTTGATAAGTTTTATGAATAAGGGGGTTAGTTTTTAAACTATATACCTACATCTATCTTCATACTTCTTCTTTTAGTAAATTCATGTTTTAAAAAAACTTAATTAAGTTGTTCATGCTCAAGCTCTTTAACTTAAAAGTTGTGCAATATTTTTCAAAGCTCTTATTGACGTTGTAATATATTAGCATATATACTGATCATACAAAGGGTTTTTTACCACCCAAAAAGGTACAAAATTTAAATGAACAGATTTCATCAACTAACTTATACTGAAATGTTTGTCTTTACGGTAACTGGCGGCAAGATATCAGCTAAGTTGTAAAATATTACACTTACATTTACATGGTTCTACTTGCGCAGTCACTGTTTTTCAATGTTAAGCTTTAATTTTGTATCGATTATCCATGCACTTAAAGAAGTCACGCCATTAGTTTTTTTAGTACTCAAAAAGACAATATACTTCATAAAAATCTTAAATTCATTGACTGACAACGCACTGCCTGAATTTTCTAGAAGCATGAAAGGCACATGAGTTTCTTATATAACGAAAGTCCGAACTAAGCAAGGATTATTCATCCCCCAGAGGGGTTTTATAGGAGACGAAAGTTCATATTTTTCGACGGAAAATCCCATCGCGGTTACGGCTTGTCAGTTCAGAAATAAATATACTAATACTCGAATTTATTTCTGAACTGACTAGCCGTGCCATGAATCCAACCATCATTTAACAATTTATTGACAACGCATTCAATACAGCATAATGTCAAATCAAATGTAATTTACAAAAGGCAACACAAACTATATCAACAACGAGGTCTAACAGTGACACATATACGGCCGCGTGGGGGGCAGGGGGGGCGGGCGTGCGCGCAACTTTCACTCGCGCGCCGGAGATGCGCGGATCAGCAGCAAGCGGCAATGACCATGCAGACTTAATGTCAAGTGCAAGATAATGATGCCCGTTGAATGGCTGCTGGCGGTTGGAAAGTGGCTGCTAAGAAGAAAATGTACAAGTGGATTTTGATTGTGGGATTTTTAGGATGTGCCGGACCAAACTGGACTTAGCAGTTGATTCCTAGGGAAGAATACGTCATCGGTTCTTACATTATATATCCATCATTACAAAACGTGTTTAAACTTCAGACTAAACGCTCTGTAACAGCCTTATTGCTACTTTTTTCAGAAGTGAATTTTCAAAGTTCAAGTAGCTTTAATCGGAGGAATGAACTTGATTTTACAACAGATTTCCCGAAATCGGTCTCAATTAAACGTTGGGAAAATGGGTAAGAAATTCCATAAACAAAAAGCAAACGGAAGGTTTACGTATCTAAAGTAATTAATGCAAGAAGAGTTACAACAAATGATTTCAACTGTCAAAATAGAGATGCAAATAGTCCTAATAACGATGACACACATTACTGAAGATTCCCCGAAGGTTTCAGGATGTTACAAAACGTAGGAGTTTCGATGACCATTTGTTGGACTTCCCAATAAGCAAGATCATGGCAGTTGCATTGTTACATCAGTGCTAAGGATGACTCAGTCCGCGATGTGTTGAAACAACTAGCTGACTTGATTCTGTTGAGCGATGCGCTACGACGAGATCGTAGAATAAACCTGACCGCGAATAATCCGACGGAATTTAACTTGGAAAAGATATTAAATTTGTATAAGGACATAGTAGTTTGTATTAATATGTAACTTTGTAATGATGCAACTTCTATGTAATTTACGGTTTCATTTATTTCTCAAAGATTTACATAATCACTTAATGAGAAACAAAGTTTTAACAAGCAGGTAATTGTTCAAATAGTCTAGAGCGCCCGTCATGCAGTAAGGAAGTACATAATTAGTTACTTTAATAAATTTGGTGAGTAGGTACATCATAATAAATTACTCGAACGTGCGCGTCATTGTAAACATCGTATACTATAACATTTACTATCCTTAAACTAGATACTTACCTGACAAACAGTAGACCTGGCAGGTGACAGATATATCAGAATCATTCTGAAAAATACTTTAATGTTATAGCGAAACACGGACTATTATTAATTAGGCATCAATACAATCCAATTGATCGAATTCAGCAATTCATAATTTAATCATCATAAAAATTACAATTAGTCAAAAACTTGATACTATCAATCTAAGTCTAAATCGATGACTTTTGAATATTTAGATGCTTTTTGTATGTTGTCGTGACCATTTTGCATGTTTTTGTCAATATTGTAATATAGTGTGAGAGTTACAACTACATAATCCGTGACAATTTAAGTGCGACATATGTCTTGTGTTGTCACATTGCGTGCATTGCTTGCGATAATTCAGTACTGATCATGATCATGCGCTATAAGTATCAGCATGTTTGGTTGAATCGTTTAGTTATTTTTGATGAAGTCATTGTTACGATAATTTGTTACTACTTTAATGGATGATCATTGAAAAGCAGTGTTTTCCATGGACAACTAGCTAAGATCTAGAATCTATTGAAAAATTCTACACTGTTTTCATCGCGACACTTGGAGTATAGCATCTGAGTTTATGGGGTCGATTTCGAACCCAGCTAGTAGCTACCACGGAATTAAGTTCCACCCCCTTTGGAAGGCATATACCCCAGCGAACGGGGCATATAACTTACTTAATGCTAATGTGACTTTAACAATATGAAAATATACTTTCTATTTATTGACAGACAGGGAACTGAGAGCACAAATATTGTTTGGAAACAGACTCTTGATTGAAATCGTCAAACCATCGGCCATGCTGAGCAAGCATTGTCAATAATGGTCGTTTTGTCGCGGTAAGAGAAAAGGCATCTATCTAGTATAGATATATACAAACATAGCTATCTACAACAAAGTGCATCAAAATAATCCCATACGTGCTTGAGTGTAGAAGTTGAACGCAGACCGGCGCACGCGACGCTTGCCGCATCGATAACGACGCGCGGACATTGGCCAGCGAGGTGAAAGCGAAACAGCTGATCCTGGTACTTTGGACAAATGGGTAGGCAGGGGTCCAGGGCTAGGATAGGACCTGGCTGAATTCACTACTTTAGTGAAATGGTTCTGTGGTGGTAAATGCACTTTGATGGAACTTTTGGTGAAGTAAAAGATGCTTAGGGAAAGATTTTGTCAAGAACATGGAGAACAGTGTCCTTAATGTCTGTTCTTTTATCAAGAAATAATAATACAGTTGTCAACTTCTTCGATTTGTTTGTTTGTTATGTGTTGACATTGTCTAGGCAGGTGAAAGTGATGAGTACATTCTTTGATAATGTCATTGACCTGTTAGAATTTGCCCCTTATACTAAACGATACTAGCTCTGTACTGTCAACCGCACGTCTACTGTATCAATCTGATTTCTACACTACCTTTATGTCACAGCAATAAGGGCGGTTTTTGTAGTTAAAGTGACTACTGACGCATGGTTGACCGTACGAAGCTCTGCCCGCATATGTAGTTGTTAATTTTCCGGAGAGAAAACTACCTCATGTCCTTGAATAGATACCAGATACCAGGCTGCCTTTGTGGCTCTGGTGTCAATAAACCAAACAAACTTGTGAAAAGAGTTCAAATAAACATTGCAGAAGTGTCAATAATCTAAAACCATTTTTCTTCGCGAATTTCATGGTTACTATAATTTACAGGCGAGTTGAGTTATTTTTACACTATTCTGCTTCTGGTCTCCATTGCCTTCAGAGCCTCTATCAATCACTCTCTGCTACTAACCATGACTTGTCAACCTTTAACTTCAATACATTTATTATTATCAATCACCCCACAACTCTGCTCACCCCGTATGCGAACAAGCTCGACGTTAGCAGTAAACAGTCAAGTGCGTAGTAGTGAAGAGAAAGCCGCGCATCAGGCGGACCGGTCGGCGTCCACATCTATGTGCTAGACTAGAACATGGTATTGTGACCCACTTCGATGCTATCCCAGGCTTCAGGCACCAATTATTATTACTAAGATTGAGATTAGTAGGTATAATAGCACCTAATTTTGTCTGCTTTGAATGAGAGAGTTCTATGGAATAGTAGTATCATCGATGGTTTATAAAAAATCATTCGCCATAGTGCAATATTTTATAGACGGATTGTGTGTTAGCTAGTACATCAGTCATCTTGCTAGATCTTTAAATGATTCCCTATCCCAACCCTTGACTATGTATGTTGTTGTTTTAAATAAGTATAATTATTCTATTACTGTAAAATAATTGATCATCATCATTATCCCCTAGCCTTTTCCCACCTATGTTGGGGTTAGCTTTCAGTCTAACCGGATGCAGCTCAATACCAGTATTTTACATGGAGCGACTGTCTATCTGACTTCCAAAATCCAGTTACTGGGTAATACGATACCCCTTGGTGAGACTGGTTGTCAGACTTTCGGGCTTCTGACTATCCGTAACGACTGTCAAAGATCCACGAATGACAGCCGGGAAAAAAATAGATATTAAATAATTGATATTCCTACAATAATAATAAAATGTGGGTTTACTATAGGTACAGGATTTACAAGCGAGACGTTATGTAATGTTCTTCACTTTTAATAAGAGCATCTTAATAATAACGAATCCTCGAAATGCGTATCTCGCTCGTTGATGTCTAATACAGGCGCAAACACTTTATGAGACAATCTTTTGAATATTTTACTTCTTGAAAAGAAGAATGAATATCCAGATTTAAATCGAAACGAAAGTGTTTCATACAACAATTGTCAAGTTATAATTGTTAAAAATAACCCCATACTTAATAAACATTGAGAATAATAAAAATAACCACATAATATAAAAGCCCGAAATTTTAAAAATTTTAGCCATTTCAAAAGACCACATGTTATCGAACAATAAGGTTCTTTATGTGCATATGTTAAGGCTTTCTCGCGTGTTGCTTTCACCTATAGAGCCTGCGACAGATGTCCTTCGAACCCTTCAATCAGTCAATATTTGAATTGGGCCGAACTCCGGCAGGTAGGAGAAAAAAAACCGAACATGTGCATACTGTGGGAATTTTGGAAGATGTGCCGATATCTTTGATCGACGTACGTTGGTACATCTCACATCCTTTGTTTGTGGATGTTTACTCTTTTAACTATCAAGAATAACTATTTAATCAAACTAGTTGCGTATCGAACCGGGATCTTAAGGCCATACTTATAAACTTATCGAACCCCGCGGTAAAGTAACTTGAATCTAAACGAACTGTTATTTGGAGGTTTTAGAGGAACTGTATAACTATAGTCCATCTTGTGAGAATCGATAATTTTACAAAACTATTCAACTAAGTAGGATCGATGAAAATATTAAGCCATCAGTTCAACAGCGTACAGGTTCTCCATTTTCCCGCCAATTCTCGACCACTTATATCCGTCTATTGCCAATCCCCTTTCCTACAATGATCGCTGTCCACAAAGCCTGCCTCCTTATTTCAGCAAAGAACGAAGATGATCAAGATTTCCTTGTTATGATTTAACGGCTAGAACACTTAGACATGTACCATCATTTTACGTTTTTTAACAGGTATCAATAAACCCTAAATACCCTTGTTTACCCCTTCACGGAAACTTCTATTGATACACTCCTATTATATTAATCTGAGAAACTACTGCCACCTTATTTTTATCCCATCACAAACGCCTCTAAACTTGGCAAAAAAGTCTTTCTTAATAGTAGGGACTATTAAACTCCCTAACAATGTAAGGCAAACAACCCTTTATTTACATCGCCCCTAAATCCGGAACGAACCGGATATCGTTTCAATAAGTGGCGGAAGTGACGTCACGTAACATGACGCCGCACATCCTTCACTAGGTTAATGGGCGTTCGGAGGCTTTCAGAGTTTTTTGCTGATCTGCCGATTCTTCCATTGTGGGACATATAATTATAATCTAGTTGAGAAGTTATTGAGTATGTTTTAATTTGATCTTCACAATTTTGGCAATGATCTGTGAATTTGGAGATATGGATGACTTGAGCATTTATTATATGCAATTAATAACTTTCTAATTTCTATTGATTAAGTTATTACAAGCATAGCTTATTAGAATCAATTCTGACTGTGAAAAGTGTTGCTAGATTTTACTATTTGAACTCAATCAAGAACCACTCATAGTGTTAAATTGTGCCCTATAAATGAAAATAAAGCAATAGAATGGAAATAATCTACATAATGGGGTATAATATTAGGGGTACTGTGTTACCCAGTAACTGGGTCGTGGAGGTCAGATAGGCAGTCGCTCCATATAAAATACAAGTATTCAGCTGCATCCGGTTAGACTGGAAGCCGACCCCAACATAGTCGGGAAAGGCTAGGCAGATGGTCATGATGAATGGGACCCAAGATTATCACCAGCTAAATGTCTAACCTATAACTGACGTACTGGCATTTGTCAATTTACTAAACAAATGTGTCAGTCAGAAACTGTTTCACAGTTAGGTTCCTAACGCAGCTGATGCCAGCACTTTACATTTTTAACGCCGAAATCAGTACAAAAAGAACTATGATACTGTTATTTATACTCCTCCGAACACGACTCCTATTGGAGACTCCATCATACTAAAAGAGCAGTACCGCAGCCTGCGTGCGAAAGGGACCGAGCTACAGGAGCGAGGGAGATGATGCACGGGCAACGTCCTGATTTGTCAATAAACTTGACCCACATTTCATTGAGAGCGAGTCTGGAAGGCTTCGGAGGTAAAGGCGCGGTTACAAGGAGGGGAAAATTAAATGTTTGAAAAATAAAGGAAAAACATGATTATCTTTTTAAATGACTGATGAAGTGATGATGTTGATTGACTGGTAGAAAATGAATTTTAAGTCCGACTATACTTTTGTTTGGTCAAAACTTAACACAAACTTTATTATTTGATTTATAATAGAGTTACATGATGGGAAGAACTGGGAACAACATTACAACTGCAATATTTTTTTGGTATTACAATTGAAATCGCCTCTCTTTTGTCTTTAATAACAAACCCCAATTTATAAAAGAAGATTAAAAGTCCTTTTCCAAATTTAAATCAAGATACTTTTAGCAAACCACACACCTACACAAGCTAAAAACAAATGAGCATCATTTTTAGTTCGCACAAATCTCTATAAAAGTCTTACTTGGAGTTTGGAGTAATGCTTGTGCCTGCGGTTTTACTCGAGGTCCTTGTCCCTTGTAACGGTGCGTCGGTTTCGGGCGACGGAGCCCGGTCGTGAGCCCCGAGTGGCCCCGGCAACAAACCAGTGGTCACTGCCACCGTACGCACAATTGTGAGGTTTTTATTTTATACCCAGGTAGAAAAATACATGTTGGAATTGACCAGTCTGATTTTGACAGAAAAACTAGGGATAATAAGCTTGCATTCATCAGTCAAAAACTAAGATGAAGTTGACAAACAATGTCCAAACAATGCCTGTTCTCCACTACTCTTAGCTAGAATTCTGTGAAAATATGGATTTTGAATTTCAAGCAATTTCAACACACGTTGTAGTCCAAACAAAAATCCTAGAAACAAAACAAAAAATCGCTCAACAAAAACTATCGTCCATCTAATTCGTAGCAGTAAATCTATCGTCCCTACATTATGTTAATGCCGCCACGTGGCGCGGGCGTCGAACGGCCTTGTTCGCGCGCGGCGAGGCGTGCGCGGGCGCAGTTACTCGCTACGTCACACCGGCCCGTACGCTAACTGTACCACACGTGCTTGCCAATACACTGATAAGCTTTGTTTGGTTGCTCATTAGTTTGTGCGCTATGAGATTTTGAGATTGTGCTTCAAAATTTAGCTGGAAATTATTTTTTTAAATTGATGAACGTTTGGGACATCATTCATGATTGACTGAGCAAGACATTATTTTATCATCCATTTAATGTATTTTACAACTTGAGTTATACAGGGTTAGTTTTCAAAGACCAGCCAAAAAAGGAGTGGTACAGACCACCAAACTGAACAATTTTGTCCATGGGACCAACATCGTAATCGCGAATAAAAATTCAGCCGTCCCATACGTTTAGGTCGAGTAGATATTGAAGCTTTCTATGGCTCAGTTGATAAATTTTTCGCGAATTACAATGTTGGTCCCATGGAGAAAGTTGTTCAGTTTGATGGTCGCCACCACACCCTTAAATTTGGCTGGTCTTTGAAAACTAACCCTATAGTCATTGATATAGCCTATAGTGTAGTTTATGAAGTACAGTCAGTCAGTAATGTCACAGTTATATTATACTGTGGTAATGTTCCCTTCCCATATACACCTAATAGTTCGTGATCTGGTACCTATGGCCCCAAGCATGCTACAATTAAATACAATAATTAATAGAACAATAATAAACATAAACAATATAATTAATATAACTATTATCGTAAAATTACTCAAGATGATGAGGACGATGCTTTAATATTATTTTATGACACTTGTAACTTGACCCTTTTAATTAAAAATCAATAATATTGAAAATTTATTAAAAATCTGAACTTTAAGTAAGATAGCTGTGAATACGACATCTTTATTAAAACATCAAATAGGCCACAAGAACAAGTAAACGAATTAAAAATTCTTATTTACAAAATTAACATAGAAATGTTTGCGGCCTCTGTTCCCCGTTATAATAACATAATAAAATCCGCGTCGAATGCATTCATGAATAATTATAATTATCATCCTAATGTAAGCTTAGAAAATGAAGGAATTAAAATGTTTACGACCCCTATCAAGTCAGATAATACTTATATTATTTATTAATTGACTCGCAGGCGCATTAAATTAGAGCTAAATGTATTATACAATAATTAAATTTGTACAGTAGTTTACCAAACATACGAGTATGTACTCTTATAACAATTCTCTATTTTGCCAATACACTGCTGTTGCAAATGCCAATTTTTCGCCAACGCTCTGGCCTGTCAAAAGTAAGATGACGTTTAGACTAAACATCTCTAGCAACATAAATAGACTGTGACAGTATTGGTCTAAAAGCAGCTGATTTAGTTTGTTTTTTTCTTTTATTTTTAGATCAGCAGCAATACATAGAAGAAAGGAATGAGCAACAAGCAACGCCTAATTGCTTTACATGATCAAAAGGCCTTTTATTTTGTCCAGTAAGTGTCTTTCAATAACTTTTACTAACCTATAACTATAACTATAACACTAAATAACCCTGGTTTAAACGCCGTTTAAACTTTTATTATTTATTTATTTCAGAGAATCTCCATAATTATAAGTTACATTATTTATCACAAAAAATCATAAAATGTTAGTGCGTTGTTAACAAAAATGGTATCTAAAATTATGTTAGTATAGTTAGTTAGGTAGTACATCTACCAAATACTTTGTCGTCCATTAACCATATAATGTTTAGTGTATATCTTTTGTTGGAGATCCTAAAATAAATTAATAAATATACTTATCTGATGCCTGTGGCTGTTCTTATCCAATGATTTTAAAAAAAGGACAGTCAAAACGGGCGGCAATCGCATTCAGGACGCTGTTACTGCTGCTTCGTAGACGGTGCAGCAAGGAGTTTGCTTTGATGCCCATGTTTATAGTTCAGGAAAACTATCTCACAAAGACTATAGAAACTTTTAATATGAAGTTTCCATTTTATATTTATTTTTATTGCCTTATAACATAAGGTTATAAGTTGAATCGTTTGAACGCTAAACATATTTTAAACATCACTCTGTCTCTGTAACTTCAAAACAATTGACGGAAACAAAATATGTTTTATAATTATCGCTAAACGCATTATTGAGTTGCGGTGAAAGTGGGCCTTAGTATTTAACCAGCACCAGTTTCATCTTTATTTAAAGTGAATTGCGTTTCCTAATTTTTGGCACAAACTGAAAAGGTTTTACCCGATTTTTGTCATGAATTCAACACGTGCCCGATTTTCGGCACAAATTCAGTACAGTCACGTGATCAGTACTTGACTTTGAATCGAGGTTTCGAGGCCATTGCAGGGGAGTGCGGTGAAATGGAGAGGGGGGGGGGGGGAAGGCTTTCGTCTTAAAAAGTGAAACGGGTCTAACTGTAAAGCCAGGTTAATTGTCGGATTTGTTTTGCGAGTGTTATTAAACTTGCGTTATTATCTTATACACGAACTCGTGAGACTTTTAGACTCACGTTTTGTTTAAAAGATTATTCTTTTTCGTGTGATCTTGGATAATTACACTGATGAATTTTTAGCAATTAATATAATTATATATAGACGGGGTGTTACTGTCACATTCACAAGCATACATACATATATATACTGTCTCATTTCTATTTTTATTGAGCTTAGGAGAGAGAAAGGCTTTTAATTTTGAAATGAAACATGGACTTTTCAAGCTATCATTTTCATAAAATACTGTTACATTGTATACTTTCATTACATTAAGTTTGCAAAATCATTTTTCACAAATAACACTAAAGTCAAGTGGTGTCAAACTCAAATACTTGCAAAATAATTATAATCTTGGTTAACCTGTCAAATTACAGCTTCGCGTTTGACAAGGTAAATTACATACTACACCTTTAATGTATTGTTAGATTTAAATTGCTTGTGTTGTCTATCTGTTGAACAAAAAACTTCTGTTGAATAGTTATCGAGTTAGCGATCGCTTATTACTTGAAGTTAACCGATGATTAACAAGTCGTATATAAGATGGTAGAATCAGCACTGTAATAATAACTTATAATCATAAGTTATAAACCAATAAAAATAAATATATAATGGAAATTTCATATCATAGGAGCTACTTGATTGTTGGTTTTGAAAGTTTACATAGAGCCTTTATGAGCTAGTTTTCTTGAACTACATATTTTACAGATTTATACATTAGTATATCTTTGTAAAAGTTAGTGACGTTTTAAAATCTATGTCTAATATGTTTATCAAATTGGAAAAAAATTAGGGGCCCATGGCTAAATAATAACAGCCGCACAGGTCGATCGATGAGGTTAAGCTACGCTTGCCGCGGTTGGTCTGTGAATGGAAGCCGACCCCAACATAGTTGGGAAAAGGCTAGGCAGATGATGAAATTGGAAAAAATTTATAATTAATTAATTTGCTTATAAATGTTGCATTTGAATCCAATTCTATGAAAACGATATCTTTAAGGAAAAACTACAACTTTCTTTTTTCAAAGAATTTGTGCTACGTATTATTCGTGAGATGAACCTCGCTAAGTAAAAATAGAAACTAGTTCAAGGACAAACAATTATTAATGATTTATTTAAGCAAACATAGCTCATATTTAATAAACGCAGATTTCTATTTTTTGCATGTAAAAGTTTTGACTAAATTACAAGATCCGTTATATTTGCGAGATGATTCTCATATTTATCTCAATGAGATAGCTCTTATCGGAAATACCCATGCCTAAGATGAAATATCTAAAATTAACCACATTTTTTTTTCCTTTTTAACATCTATAAGGAAAAAAACCACAACTTTCTTTTGGCAAATTGCGTCATGAAATCCGGCTTACATCCGTGAGATGGCTCTTATTTAGCACAAAAAATTGGGTCATTCGATGAAAAAGGGCCGAAACTGGCTTCTTTGGAATTTACATACAAACTCGCTGACGGCTACAAAGGAGGCTTACTTTTTTTATTTTACTTACAACAATGTTGCATTTTTGTCTCGGGTTCCGGCGAATTATGTAAGAACAAATTTGTGTTTTGATATCATCTGTTTTCAAAGAAGAAGCAACGATAAAATCAACGTGAGCATTTAATTTGACAGCAAAATGTTGTTATTTTCATACCATGAAGTTTTCTGAGTTAAAGTTGGTTTGAAATATGCCTGAAAAACTGCTTACTCGACGAACAGGTACTTAGCCCTATTTTTGTTCAAGTTTATTTAAAAAAAAAAACTTAAATATAAAATGCAAATAGGCATTCGTCAAGTAAGCACGTCTCATTTCTCATTTGAACGCAATTGAAGAAACTTCCACTAAACTTATTATTGCCTAATAAGCATGCCTAATGAAAACAACACGAGTTTCCTATATAAACCATCGTAGCCATAACCACTACAGAGTAAAAGTAATAATACTGAAGTCCAAATTCTTGGATTATTTCAGAAGTCGATGTCTTGATAGGAGATTTCATTTGGTCTTCAACCTTAGAACTATACATTTATTATTACTTTGCATTTCGAATCCGTCTGTGTAAACTGCGAAACAGATTTTGATGCGGTTTTCACCATGGTTTGAAGAATTTATGCCGGAATGTTTATGTGTATAATACATTAATATCAAACTTACATAAACCTCGATGTTTTGTAAAGTCATAAAAACCGCGAAGCACTGAGCGGGTCGCTCGTAGTAAATAAATAGAGCATCAAAATAAAAATCCACCTTTGTGAACTCGTTCAAAACCTACTCAAAATCAACGCATCACATCTCACGTGTCCTTCATCGATTCCACCGGCCAAAGGTTCCGAAAACCGTATTGGGGTCATTCCGGTCCCGTTACCTCGAGGAACCTGTTCCCTCCCGGCTACCCGGTACATGGTGACTGACAACTACTTATTAGCTGCCCAAATTATGTACTTACTTCAGTTGCTTTCAAGTGGTTTTAGTACGAAAATGTTAAAATTGGTGCGTGAAAGAGCTTTGGTGTTGCGTTTATGAGGTAAAGGAAATTGTCGGTAGACAGGTTCAATGCGCGGTTGTTTATAAGTAAGTATTTCTTGTGAATTCTTTCTTCTGTTCGTAGACTTCATAGTATTGTGTCTCCATGTTTTAGGTATTTTTTCACCAATTTTAATAGTGGATCTTGTTTTTTGTGAATGAACATTTTAGTTCGTCTAAGACAATGTTCATTTACGCATGTGACTTATGCACAGTCACACACAAAAGTACAGAGACTATCCTCGTGAGTACACTTGCGTACACAAATCTGTCTCAAACAGTTCTAAATACTAAACGTACGCGTTCCACATACGAACGAGGCGTCGCTCGTAAACCCACATAGTGGTCACATATACAAATTTTGGTGGCCAAAATACAGTTTGTTTTTTAATTCGGTGCTCAACTGGACTTCTGTTTAATGTCTTTTTGTGGAAATGAGCGGTTTTTTTACTTATTAGAATTTTTGGCAAATAATTTTAAGTGTGGTATGAAAGATTCTGAAATACAAAAAAGTGAGCTTTTTGCTTCTTTACATTAATTAAATATTCATTTTCTTTACATTAATTAAATATTTATTTAAATATTATGTTTATGTACCTATAAAAAAAAAAACTAAATCAATCAATCTACCTATCCTTTTCTCAACTATGTTAGGGTCGGCTTAATACCAGTATTTTACATCAAGCGACTGACTGCCTATTTAGACCTCCACAACCCAGTTACTGGGTAACATAATACCCCTTGGTAAGACCGTTTTTCAGACCTTCGGGCTTCTGACTACCCGTAACGACTGTCAACGACCTACGAATGACAGCCGGGACCAACGGCTTAACGTGCTTGTCGTTCACGTGCGTGAATTCCATTGTATCAGATTCCGATATTTGAACCAATCATGTCTTAAATTCTCTATTCTTCAATGGACTAAAGAACAACTTACATCTTTGATTGCCCCACTATAACAAATAAATAACCCAAAAAAATGGTCCTCATGTCATATACTGCGAATGACATGCGAAGCTAACCCGTTCATTACCGCGGTATTATGCGATGCGGGTAATAACGTACCGCGTGAGGTCTCAGCGGTGTGCGGGTTAGGTTTTCGCTGATCACGGTTATCAACTGGTTATTGACAATAGCAAGTAATAAGTCTCGGGTTGAACTGGGTTTTTGAGCCAAATGCTGGGTCGTTGAGGTTATTTTTGCCAGTACTTATATCTATAGGATTGTCAATAGTTAGGAATATATAAAGTTAAATCAACGTCTTATGTTGGTATATTATTTACTTTTTATAATGTAATAAATGCGCCATATATTAGAAGTCAAAGACATCATATTTTTTTTTTAATCGAAAGCGCACTAAGTTTATGAAAACGAAAGTTTGTGAGTGTGTTTGTATGTTACGTCTTCACGCACAAATGGCTGGACCAATTTTGATAAAATTTGGTATGGAGTATGGAGGTAGCTGACACCCTGGGTTAAGACATAGGACCGTTTTTATTCCGATTTTTCTACGGGATCGAGACTTATGCGGGTGAAACCGCGAGGCGCTGCTAGTTATATACATATATGTATATTGTTGTGGTTGCTTATATTGACAATAACAACAAAACTTCTAAAATCTTACTATTTTGTCTTTCGTATTCATGTTTCAAATACTTTTAATATAGCTATGTGGTTAAGTACAGTGTTTTCTCGCCTAAATAGGCAAATTCTCACATAACAGAAATACTAGCTATGTTCAGGTTTTTTACCAGTAAATTAAGTTCAGGTACACATAAATCAAATTCTTATTTCTCCACCAACACTCAGCGTCTGTCCGTAACTGGAATGTAATTAATACCTTTAAAATAAATAAATGTTTTTCGTCAGTATAAGTGATAAGATACCAGCGAATTTTATTCCAAAATCACGAACATAGTTCCAGGGCCTTTATCAAAGGCTCCTTAGATGTAACTTTTGAGACTTTACCTATAAAGTTGGACTCTCATTTACCTCAGTTTGAACTTATTTTCGAACCTGAACTTCGAGAGATATTTTGCTTTTATTCGTTTACTAGCTGCGCCCCGAGGTTTCACCCACATAAGTGTCGATCCCGAGAAAATGTCGAGATAAAAACTAGCTTAAATATTAATTCAGGGTGTCAGCTACCTCCATACCAAATTTTATCAAAATTGGTCCAGCCGTTTGAGTGTGAAGAAGTAACAAACATATAAACACACACACTCACAAATTTTCGCCTTTATAATATTAGTGTGATTCTGGTTAATTCAGCAGCGACTTTAGTCTGGTGACCCGCCAACGCCGCCTTATGAAAAATTGATCAGAAAAGACAAAATATAATAAATTTCTAAAGCTATGATGGATACATTTGCCCACCATTGGGACTCATCGTCATTGCCCAACGTTCAAAGAGTTAATAGTAGGAGCAAACAGTAATATTCTTCAGCAAATCTCGCCATTCTCTTCTCCCTTGGGCACTAACAGTATCGCTTGTGTCCATTCAGTCCGCGAACACCAATTACATGAGATTTAGCCGAGCTCCGTTCCGCCATATTATATTTATTCGCCGTGTGTTTAAAAACGTATGCATTAAAATGAGCGGTCAGTACATATTGGTATCATGTTGATGCTACGAGATGCGATAAATGGTAGACCGCTTAATAAATTAGTACGTTTCAAATTAATAGCTTACAACATGTGAAGATGCGGACAACAGTCAAATCTTTATTATACGCTTAACAAATTAATCTGTTATTGTAAACGTATTGTTTTAAAAGTGATTATGGAAGCGTAACTCAAACGGAATGTTAATTTAACCAAAATAGTTAATATGATGATGCACTAAAAAATCGAAGGCGTAGTCTTCACGTCTTTAAGAAAAATATTATTTGAGATTGAATTCTCATCAAATAATTACATTTCTTCAACAATCACTTTACACACAAAAAAGTCTTAACTCTAATTAATTTCACAAAAATATTCACACCTCAAAGAATCGTGTGAAACGTAAAATATTAAATTAATTGTTACTCAAATGCTCCAATTAACATCTTAACAATGTGCTATACCACTGTGACGTCATTGCAACGGTAAACAAATCTAGTTCGTTTTTCAAAAATTCAAACTAGTTTTACAGAACTGCCGGAAACCGTTAAATTATATTTAATTTATGGGCGACTGCTGACTAAATAATTTTGGATAAGGATTGATTTGTAAAAAATAAAGATCAATGGCCACCATTGTATGGAAATTATGCGCACACTGTACATAAATAAAATAGGTGGAATAGACAAAGTAGTGTCTCTAGTTTACGACAGTATGGGTTGCATTAGTGTGGGTACTAGGCCAAAAATAATAAAGTGTATGGTCTATATATTTTTTTAACAACAATTAACTTCTTATTCACGCAATAATTACGCATTAATTATTGCTGTTAACTGAACATTTTTGTATTGGGAAAAATTAAAAAAACACTTTTTTTAACACGTTCAACGCGGGAAGCTTCTGACAGAGTTTATATTAGTTTAATTTGTATATTTTACACGTGTTATTCATAAACCGCTGGGGTTAAAGCTGGAAAGGAAAATATATATCAATAGCTCGGTAGATTCAGGTTTATAGCCATGATTACATATTTCAAACATTTCAAATAACTAAAGCACATTTTTTTTTAATTGCGAACTTCAGCTAATCGAACCATTTAGGTGCTCATCCAGTTGATCATTACATTAAAACACAATTAAAATCGTTAATTATTTTCGTAAGATTTACAATCAACCAGACGGAGTGTGTCAAAACAATCAGGTTGCTACCGAACCGTCGAATAAAAACGAACGACTTCATGATGACGTCACGACGAGGGTGTTCCCAATAAAGTTGTCAGTGATCGCCATTAGTGGGAGATTAATTGCAAACGGGACGTGCGCCCGCGCGGCGCACTGTGCAGGACAGTGGCAAAAGGTTAACGCTTAAAAGAATGTATATGATAGATTAACTGTTAGACTTTAAATATACGAGTATCATTAGACCAGACCAGACGTATGTACGAAAACAAAGCAACCTACCTACCCCCATAAGAAAAAGGCGTGAGTTGTTGTAAGTATTTATTCCCCAAAGGGTTAAGCAATATATCGCCTACATTTCGCCAGTTATATGTATGTTCCATGTACTAGATGGCGAGGGGCCCGTGGCTAAATAATAAAAGCCGCACAGGTCGACCGATCAGGTTAAGCTACGCTTGCCGCGGTTGGTCTGTGGTGTGTGTAGGTTGGTGTGGTAGGTGGATAGGTAGCTTAGGTCTTTACATACCGAGACCCTCCGTGCCTCGGAAATCACGTTAAGCCGTTGGTCCCGGCTGTCATTTGTGGATCTTTGACAGTCGTTACGGGTAGTAAGAAGCCCGAAAATCTGACCACCAGTCTTACCAAGGGGTATCGTATTACCCAGTAACTGGGTTGTGGGGGTCAGATAGGCAGTCGCTCCATGTAAAATACTGGCATTCAGCTGCATTCGGTTAGACTGGAAGCCGACCCCAAAATAGTTGGGAGAAGGCTAGGCAGATAATGAGTTGATGATGTACTAGGTGGCGAGTCTATTTAAATATGTTTTAAGTTTTACACATCACTTTGTTAGAGCCCACTTCACGTGACGTTTTTTGCCGCAGGTAAAAACAGCTCCACTCGAGTTCGAAAATAATCGGACGATTTTAAAACAGAAGGAAGAGTAAAATTGTGAATACCAATGTGTTTAGGACTCTAGTTAAAAAAAAGTAGGTGTAACTATTAGGAATATTAACTCTGTTTGTAAAATGCTACTTGTAGACCGCTTGACGTGGAACGTTTGTATTGAGTGTACCAACTACAAACATTTCTTTTTATATCAAACACTGGTGTCAATTCTGTTGTTCACAAACTAAACAAAATATAAGTTCAGTGCATCTTTTTCTTTCTATTTCATTAAAAAAAGGACAGGAGATAAATTGAAGTCATTTTAGTAGGCAAGTTTTTAATAACGTCTAAACTTGTACGGAGTAGTGTCAGGCGCTGATTAATTTGACAGGACTAAACTAAAACTTATCTTCTGTCCTTAATTTAACTTAAATGTAGTTTAGTTTTTGAACAAGGAAACCGGCACTACTATCTACATAGCAGAAGCATATTAACTTATTAAGTTTCTGTTGACTACCGTACACTCTTGCGCATAGCAGTCCCGATCGATCACTATCGGATCTACAGACAGATCATTATTGTGTTAGATCCACAATAAAGATATACTTAGATTACTCGGCCCGATCAAGGATCGAAACCGTACGTAAATTAAGTTGTATAAGTTTAAGTAGCAGTAACTGTAAGTGGCAGAATGTAGCAGAAGTGGCAGGAAGTGATTGATGTGCGATGTGATAGCGTTTGATGGTTTTTGAGATAACTGTCGTTTGAATTATTGTGATGAGGAGTATGTTCTTTTTTTATCGAAGTACCTCGTGGCTAAATAACGGCCTCATGGATCAATCAATATGTGAGGTTTAGTGACGCGTGCTGCGGTTGCTCTACGGTTGGGTTACCCAAAATCGGACCTCTCTAATTATTAAAGAGTACGTCAAACTCAGAGAGCAGTGGTGGCCCAGTGGTAAAGGCCGCGACTTACGAGTTGTAGGTCGTAGGTTCGAACGCAGACAGGTGCTTTACTTTGTGTAAATTATTTCATCACCACTGCTCTCAAAAAACGGTGAAGGAAAACATCGTGAGGAAACCGGCATGTCCTAGAACCAAAAATTCGAAGACATGTGAAATCTACCAACCCACAATGGGCCCGCGTGGTAGATTATGGCTCACTCCCTCTCAAAGAGAGGAGGCCTGTTTCCCAGCAGTGGGAACATTATAGGCTGATTATGTACGTCAAACCATTTTTGTGCCACCGTATGGTCTTGTCATCTTTTCAGTTTTAGAAGATTGTCGAAAAAGTGATTGAAAAGGAGATAATATCTTTATTATTATTTGCCTTAGTACCAACATATTGAAATTCGTAAATTCGTGGTGTGCTGAAAGACTTTATTCTAAATGTATCGTAAAATAAAATGCGTTGACGTTTACAAACACAAATCTCTAATACACAAAAAGACAGATTTAAAACAATTATCTGTGGCCACAGTATTTGTTCAGTACGGGAATCAAACCCGCGACCCATAGCGCAGAGACCGAGCATATCTGTGCCATCAAATTATTCATCTCGTAAAACTCAAACACATAATTATTATCATATTAATAAGCATCCTTCTGCCAACATAATCAAAACAAACTCGGATCACAAGTCCAATTCAGTCAACTAAATAATTCAAAGTGTTCAAGTTCTTGCGAAGTTTCACGGACCTGTTCGCAGTAGTTACAATGTCACGGTTGCAAGAAACGAGGTGCGCCGGCGACTGCGAAAGAAAGTTGATGACGCACACGAGCGCACACACATAGTGGGCTTGTGTTTGTGTGGGTGCGTGTGCATGAGAAGGAGGCGGGGCGCGAGTGAGTATGTGTGCGTGGGGCATTAGATGGATCGATTGGAGGATTTTGTGTCACTATGGTAAATAAAATAGGACAATTATTTACCGCCTTCTTGGAGTGAAGATTGTTGTAATGTTTTTGTTTATGGTAAAATTTAAAAAAAAAGTGGATGTGGGAATAATCACGATAGAATTATCAATTAAATATCATTAAGAAAACATTCACCCTTTTCGAATTTACACTAGAAAATTGTTCATATCCGACTAAAAACATGATAAAGTGTATCATCCTTTTAAACCAACATAGTATACTCTATATATCGCTGCAAAGAACACTTTGTTATCATCAATTTGACATATAATAAAAACATCCAGTACGCTTCACTTTCACTTGCAAAATTGCTTAGTCATAACTTATTTTTCAAATCATTAATGAGTACTTGCTATATGTGTATGTGTGTGTGTGTAATTACGACTTCACTAAACACACCCACAGTGTGCACACAGACAGACGTAAACAACGTTGAATGCATGTTCACACACACATAAGCACTGTCAGTAGGTCACCGTACCGCGGCGCGCGTTGATGTCTTTTCAATGGACATTAGCGCTTAGGTGCGGGAGCAGATTTTGATTATGAATTTTAATTTAAAATTATTTATTACGGGACCGATTTTATCAGATTTATGGTTCGAAAGAGAAAATGGTTACGTATTTTCACTTATTATTATTCTAATAGTGTAAGGCTAAGGTGGTACTAGGGAGAAAATAGCATAATAATAATTATTATTGCAAGTTGTAATACGCATAAGAAAAGGCTATATTTACAGTAAAAGTATTTAAAGCCATATAACAAAAAGAAATGCCCAAATCATAGAAAACCGTATTAGCGGGGCGTTGCGAAATGTAAAAGTCGTCAAGTCATGTTAGTAAACAATGAAAAATTATGCGATTGCCAACCTAACTACTCAAATCATAAGAGGGTTATGTGCGTTTTCTATTTGCCAAGTAAAAGTTTTGTTATACTTTTAGTATTGGGAACATAATTGCTAAAAATCACCATTTTTCACGTTTAAATAAAGATTACTTACAGTGTTTTTAAAATGCGTTGTCAGAAAATTTAACATGATGAATATTTTGTTACATAAAGCTATTAAAGTGCAAACACTATAACAATGACTTAACAGAAACTTAGCGAACTTAAGTTTAATAAGAAATTGATATCAAAATCCTATTCGAGAAAGAAGTTAACATTGATCACCACGATTGACATTTTCAACACACAGATTTAATAGGGCTTAGAAAAAATGTCATTTTATCAGCAATAACGGTGATGGAAATGTAACAATATATTGGATTGACAAGCAACCAAAAAGCTAATGCCAATCCTGTTGAAAGCCTTTGTAGAAATACGAAACGCTTTGAAAGCGATTGCTCTTTGGTTCCTTCAGTATGTTATCATTAACAGTTCGCCTCAAAAGTATAAATTATACAACAAATTACGCAAGACAAAGAAGCAAACAAACATACAATAAAAACAAAATACATTACATGTAAATTAAACTGTCGAAATAAACATTTCGATATAAAAACATTTGGTGCACTTATCTTTTATTATTTATCGTAATAAATGATAAAACAAGATATTATCTGTTTGACTAATTCGCTCGGAGACTGTTACGCTCAAAGTGTTCGGTTAAAAGTAAAAAGGAACATTTTGTTTGTTATTTAAACTCATTTGTCTGATCGTACGGCGGTTAACGTAATTATGTTTAAGTTACAAGCAATAGCGATTTTGGAAAGAATTTAACTTTGAGGAGAACGATTATTTTAGTGAATATTCTTAAAATGATTGAGTTAAATATCCACGACTGTTATTAATTATTTAATTAACTATCGTTGAATTAATTATTTCTGTACAATGGCAAACTACAGCTTCGGCGAACAGCTAAAAGAAATCAGTATGGGAGCGCACTTGATTTCAACAAAATAAAAACTACCTACAGGCTTTTGTAACAAACTAATAAGCAACCACCAATCCAAACCTTTTTCTGTTCTTTATTATTTTTACCCGACTGCAAAGATGGGTTATGTTCTTTATTTAATCGCTTGTCGCCCCCTTCTTGCACCACCAGCCACCACCTGCAACTGAGCACCTACAACAATGTACTACCGAACAGAAAATAATGACAGCCTCATATTTCGGTGAACGACCTGTGACGTAGCCTTTAATAATAGTATCGCCGTCAAAAATAATAATACTGACAGTTCCGTTTACAACTTTTTGCTTATTATTGGAAGTTCTGAGGTGTGGGGAAATTAATGGCTTTATGAAGCTTTTGTCTATATTCTTATTATCTTTTTTTCACTCTCCAGGAGCTTTTATGATTGCTAACTAAATAGTTTGAAAAAACGTAATCTATATAGGTACCTTAGGTACGGTAGGTGACCTTTGTCTTTTATTTACCCCAATAAATAGAGAACAACTACAAAGTTTCCTGCTTTAAATCATTAGTTGACACTTATGTGAGGAATAATGATGGGTTTACAGCTTTAGTGTAGAAAAATATTATGTCAAACCGCCATATTTGTTCTACAGATAAAAATTAAATTATCTGAGGATTGAAAAATCGGCCTAAACATTTACAAAAGGGGACGTACTTTTTCTCAAGTCATGGTATTAATCCAACTTTGAACTGCTCAAAGATAATTATATTTTTACTACACAAACAATCTTTGACCCCTTATTTGAGGCGCTGTAAACTACAGTACTCACGACACCTGTCAAGTCTTGTTAGAGAGCATCGCGCTTCATATGTCAATGGGAGCTGGCAGGCTGGCAGGTTTATGGTGTTTCTCCATTAGTAGGTGCCATCAATTGATTCGCGCATGCGACGCCATCCTGAGCAGCTGTCAGAACATGAATATGTCTACTTGTTACGCTATATTGTGTTTGATGATAATGGTTAAACTGTGAAGATTACAGTTTTGTAATTTTGTTAAAAAATAATTATTTTTATAATTAAAAATATTATAAAACAACGTAAATATAAACAGATATAAAGAGGTAAAGAACAATGGCGAGGGAATTGTTGATGGAATTATTGAGCGTCTACGTATGTAGAAAAATTTGTTCGAGCGTTCACCATTGTTCTTTGTTTATAAAAGCTCATCTTTGGAAGTACTGATCCGATTAAAAAAATCACTGATAGAAACGTATAGTATTTTCGATTGCCATAGGATATGTTTTATGATATACCTAGTTGACTTCCATATGAACAGAAGTCGCTGGCAAAAACTGGTATACTATAAACTTGAAATGATTTTTCTATAATACACATTATTGCAGCCTTGGATTCACATAAAGTTTTGACGGTGTTTGACACATCAAAGCTGCGATGTCGCTATATGTCCTGATCCAATCTGTCGTGGAAATAAGTCTCTGAAACTTCATTATTAATATTAATAATCATTTATTCCCCGGATCATACAATCCAATTTTCATATTATAATTACATAAACAAGTTTAACATTATTCTTAGTACCTACATACATTTGCCAGATATTGTTAAAGTCAAAGTCAAAGCTTTTTTTTCAAATAGGCACATAAAAGGTACTTTTGAACGTCAAAAATTACCTTAAAATAGAATTGATTCTAGTCGCCCCTTCCAAAAGGTAGTTTTCGTATGGAGAAGAATGGGCAAGAAACTCCACCGTTACTCTTTTAAAATGTTTTAGGTACAATATTTTGCATGGTTATAATTATTACTGCGCTGGATGAGTGAGTTGTTTCCCCTTTTATATAATTGCATATTATAACTATATATAATTCCAAAGATAAACGATTCTTAGCTTATTTCCGACCTTAGACACTACAAAATCATTCGACTAACTACAGCAGTGAACCTCAACCTGATAAACGGCTAATAGCCAACCCGTAAAGCTGTCAACATTAGCATAAACAAAGGCTAGTACGCTCGGTACATGCGCTCTTAACGACGCATAGTACAGTCAACAACACATCATTTAACACTTGAGCTACGAAAACCGCCCTTGATACTTCAGTGAACAGGCACTGTCAAAGTCAGATTGTGACTATTTACTTGCTGTTGAGTGTACCTAGTCGGAGCGAGCGCGTATGTAAACAATGGTTAACTGTACCGCCACCTTGACTCGGACAACGAGTCGGCCGCCGTGTAAATATTCTCGTGTGTGGAACGTACAGGATGATTCCATTTTGAAATATGAATTTAGAAAATATGTAAAGCAATTTTTTTTTTGTTTTTTAAGTTCTACGCAGTGCATTGTCATGAAAAGCCAGAATCATGTTCAGTCAACTGACTTTTAATTTTAGTTACTTAGCTTATATGATCTGCCATCTACTTTTCTTATAGAAATGTACACGTAGCACATTTGATTTCTCTAACAAACAAACTAATCAAAATAAGTGCTTACAAAATTTAATTGTGTGGTCTATCCATTTGCTAAAGTAGCTACTGAATTTCCAACATACCAACCACAACACATACCATTTAACAATACCAACTACCAGAGAATGAATAACAAACATACCTCTATTATACATTACAAATGACCAATATCAAATATTACAATACCGCAATATCTTTTATAACAAACAACTGTGTGATTGGCCCACCGTCGAGTTGCACTAGATGTGCAAACTAGCCAACTATTCAAATTAGCTCGTAACCCATTGTAGTAACTATGCGGTTTACCGCTAATAATATAACTATAAAAACGGCAAAAAAAGTTATTTAACTTCACAGGCGAAAGCAAACAAACAATTTTATAAATTATATTTATTAATATAATTTTATTTATTAACGATGTAAAAAAAATGCACCTGATGCACCCTAATTGTGTAACACACTCGGAATTTTCATAGTTTTTATTTTGACAGTAGGTACAACAAAATGTCTTCCTACGTCTGAAAAATACATATAAGTTTATTATATCTGCTTGACAACAAAAATAACGTAATGGTTATTGTCAAATTGACAAAAAAATGAATGGATGTTAATTCCTAGTGTTACGGAATTCGGGTGCAGGATCTGTATTATAGTAAACATCCTGTATTTCCCGGGAGTGTCACTACGTCACAAGTGGTCTAGCGGCTCGCGCATACGTCATACGCGTCGACACATCACATAGTACACATGGTCTTAAGCTGCGTCTGCACATGTGTGAGTGCAATGCTAGTTATTAAACTTTTTGTGTATAAAGATGAGATGTAGGAACTGGTTATTGAAATATATTTATATGTTTAGGTTATTTGAGTTCATATTCTAACTTCTAGGGGTCTTTGGCCGGTAGTAGGCTAGAAAAAACTATAGTCTATGATGTGATAAAAAAGTGATAAGGTTAAAGAAGAAAGCAGTAAATACCTATTAAATACAACGCTTCTAAAAAGTATCGTTGATCGCATCGTTTCGTTTAGCATCTAAAAAGCTTGAGAACACTACTATAATCCAACCTAAATTCACATAAAACAGAACGGTTGTCAAAGAAGTAATTTTAATTCTGTCTTATTATTTCTTGAACTGATTCCACAAAGCACAATAAAATCTAAACAAGCTATAGTACCCTCTTATCTTACGGACACCATGCAGCTAACCCATTGCCCCTGTGCCTTACATCGCCAGTGGCGCACGCGCACCATAGCCACGCTATAAGGCACTCTTTATCTAGATGGATCTATAAAATCTAAGCTGTAAGATACGTGATTATTTCAAGAATCTAGATGGCCGCGTTTGAATGATTTATTTTGGATTGTAGTATAGAATTTACTTCTTCATTCGACTTAATTGAAGTTGGGTTTTTTCTGTGTAATTGTGATATTATTTTTATTTATTTATTAAGGCACGCCAACAGTTTCTGTGTATTATCTTAATTACTATAGATCAAACATGAAATTAAACAGCTTGTATTGTAAGAGCTCATCTACATAGTTTGCGGTGAATGTAGTCAGTGGTGTCGGCGTCAACGAATTTGGAAGATTCAAAACGTCATCTGTCCACCACAACAAGTAGGGACTGGTCATCTCTTTGCTGCCATGGCTTATTTTATTTTAATATTTATTATTTGAATTGTTGTTTTTTCTCATCTTTTCATTATGGACGCTTTTAACGTTCTGCATCGTTCTCACATGTATAATTTTTAACATGTAACCAAGACTTTGTAACCATATTATTTTCATTTAAAAGAGTGTCCATGGAGTTTCTTGCCCGTTCTTCTCCATAGGTACCTACGCTTTGGAATGGACAATTAGCTGCATCTTTTTGACTGACCGACCCCTTGACAATTCAAAAGTGCCTGTAATTGGTTTAATTGAAATAAATGCTTTGAGTTTGAGTTTGACAACTATTCCGAAGACGTGATGCTTTGAAACATCCTCAACTAGCTGGTGTGTTCAACTGAAAATCTATTATGTTTGTGTATGGTCTCCACAACAGAATAAACAGAGATAGGAGAACACCGATACTGCTAAGCTAAAGTGTATTTCAGTCCAGAGCTGCTTAAAATCCTCCTTAGGAGCACTGTAGTCTAAAACAAATCTTTTCTAACATAGCAATTGAACGCTAATTCACTTCACCCTTTCTCCTACAACACAAAACAGTTCTAAACTTACAATTCCACCAATTTTTCCCCCAAAACAGTTGTTGAATCCACCTGTCCTATTCATATTCACGGGAGGATCCTCAAGGCCAGGCCGGTGGTTGACCCATAACTGTACACGTAGAGGGCTATCCCGAGCCGCGCTCAGGACGACGACCTTAGGGCGAGCGGGGGTTTTTGTGACCAGCGCGGAATTCGGACAGTCGGGTTGTTACCGAGTTTGATTGTCATGGCAGGTTGGAATAACGGTATGTTCGTTTTGAGGGATATTAGCGCGGTTCTAAGGTGTTTGTATGGGGTGGTGCTGTTTTAAAGTATTGTAGATAAAGTTAATTTTGCAAAGAAGTTATTTCTTGTGTTTTTCTTTTGACTTGGAATAGCTATTATTAACGTCCGTCTCTTTCGAATTTCATTAGAAAGAATAAAGATAGCAATAACTAAAATTGAGTTTGGTTATGTCACGTGTTCAATCTGTACCATCCATAATTAATATTACAAATTCGAAAGTAAGTCTGTCTGTCTGTACGTTACCTTTTCACGCCTAAACCACTGAACCGATTTAGATGAAATTTGGTACAGGGATAGTTTGGGTCCCGGGGAAGGACATAGGATAGTTTTTATCCCGATATTCCTACGGGATCGCCACTTACGCGGGTGAAACCGCGGGGCGCAGCTAGTTCTCATATAAAGATTTATAAATCGGAGTTTACTTGAAGTAGTAAGTAGTGACAACAAGAGCAATAACAAAGTAACAAATGCGCCTCCGTAACAAAGATAAAGAAAAAATGTCCCTATTTAAATTAAAATACATTCTGGAAAACAAATTGAAATGCTAATCAACCCTTTTACAAGTCATATTAACATAACGACTATAGAAACAATGTCTTTATTTGTCACTCATTTGCATTTTACTAGTTCACAAGAAGAAACATCTTAGAAATATGCCCCTTGGTTATTGCTTCTTAGATTTTTATCGATAGATTTTATTTGTTAAACAATATGATTTTTTGCCAAGTATCGTATATTTTTGTTGAAAAGAGTTAACATGAATATTGGAGCCAATCCATACTAATATTATAAATGCGAAAGTGTGTCTGTCTGTCTGTCTGTTACTTCTTCACGCTTAACCGGTTAAATGCCGTAATTACACACACAATTAAAAAGCCATTGTGTCTCGCGTAGATCCACGTTTAAACATACAAAGGGTTAAACCACTGAACCGATTTAGATGAAATTTGGTATAGATAGTTTGAGTCCCGGGAAAAACTATATGTCCTTACATAGAATAGTTTTTATCCCGATATTCCCGGATCGAAATTCATCAAAAATGAAAACAATAATATCTTTGAAATATTTAATGAGTAGCAAAGCAAATAAACAGTTTTGTAGTACAAAACCAATAAACGAGACTTATTAAATTATAGTTAGTTGCAGCAATATCCAACAGTTAAAAACGTATTGATATCAAACATGGCCACTTTCTACACCTTGTCAGCGCAACGTTATGATATTTGTTTACAGTATAGGATATTGCGATACCATTCTCTTTATTGGGCTTTTGAGCGTAATTTTATAACGTAGAATAAATGTTTTGTAAACGTGCGCTTGCGCAACTAATCGTGGTCGATTGTCGAAATAGACTCGTTTCGTTGTTGTACGATTGATTTTATAAAGTTTTTCAGTTCTGTTGTCACTCTGACACAGTATTCTCTGAAGCCAGTAAATCAATTTTTATTTGGCGACTGAGAATAGAATTTCAAAGAGTTCTGCCTGTGTTTGTGTCTTCAGTAGTTCTGTGATCATTTCTATGTTACTGTTAGCCTGCATCATCCCACTGCTGGGCAAGATCTCCCCATGACTTCCAGCTCTTTCGATCCAGGGCTAAAGTGGACCACTGGTCGTTTGTTTTGTCCAGCTCTGTCGGTTCGGTCTGCCGCGATGCCTTCTACCTGTGTACACACATTTCTATATTAGGTACAAGAATTTCCTACTTGATTGGTGGTAACTATTATGGAATAAATAATACTCTTCTATATTCTGATGACGGTGGCCTTTACTAGAGGTATCAGGAATACCCACAAACGAAAACGGACCTAATCAGTCAATAATAACTGAAATAAGAACTAGAACTATCAATAATTCCTTTATTTCACTACATCTCAATTTCACTGAACAATAAATCAATTGATACCAATTACCGTATCGTATCTACTAATAAGGTCAAAACAATAGCACCTACACGCTGCGACATACCACGCGTTCCCACACGGGGCCACGTTAGGCCTCGCTGGGCCACCCAAAATCCACTCAACCTCGTTGTGGTGCGCGCATACCACGGTCCACTCCTAAAAAAACCCGTTGGGCCTGTAACGGTACCCGCTGCCTTGACAAACGACCAAACAAGTATATTAGGCAATTAGGATGTAGGGATCAAAGCGCCGACTGTACTTGTTAATACTAGGAAACAATGAGTACAACTGCAGTTAACATAATAAATGTTTAGCCTATGCAAATTGGTTAACTTTTTTTTGGTCGGTGTATTAGCAGTTTCGCTTTGAGGTAAAAAGATTTAAATGAGAATGTTTGGGTAACTTTTGTCATTCTCTATTTTCCCCAGTTTATGGAGGTAATAAAATAAAACGTTTATAAATTTTACAGAACTTTTGAAGGTCCATTACGTTGCGCGAATTAAATTGGAAAAGCACGTGGGTTAATTATTTATTTATAGCTCAACATATTCAAAATGCCAGTTCACACTAGAATACAGACCATAATCTCTTCGATCCCGATATAATATGTTCTAGCACCGATACAGTAATATCTGAAATAAATATAAACAGTATCGGTATCGGTACTAAAGCGGTATCGATATACGCTTGTTCTTATTGTATCTGTTTGAAGGAGATCTTATCGGACAAGAATGAATTGAGTATGGAGCGATAACAGTAATTTACGCGCAGTGTGGACTGAGCCTTAGGTCAATTCGTGTTGGTGACCGAAGCATATTCAATATTCGCACGTAAGGGATACGACTTATAAAGTTGCTTAGTTAAAATAAAAAAAATACTGATAAACAATACTTACGTCTGGCTTAAGTAACTGGTGGAAAATATACCTACTCATAAAATACATATGCACGATATAGCGAAAAATATAACTACCGTTAAAACATTATGCATATCGGTAAATTATTTACATAATCGGTAATGTTATCACTGTTATCAGTTTAGTAAGTTACAGTAACTTTCTACGTCAACCTCTTCGAGGCGCTATCGCCTGTCAATAGGCCATCAATAGCCCAGCCGCGGGTCTAGCCTTGAGGTAGGTTTAAAAACTGGATTCTCGTAAGTAATCATCAAACAGAAACGGACATAGCTCTATTGTCGTGAATCAGCACCGTGAAAATCGAAAACCAGCACGCTTGCTACCCAAATTCCGACTTTAATGCCTCCGGTCAAGGTTGTGTTTTGAATGACCAACCGTCGTTGGTTACGACCTGTGTATAATAAAGTAGTGTTTACGCCACTGACATACTTCCGTGTGTGTACCGTTAGGCGGCCCTGTTTCGCTTACACCCGTTTCTTTCACTCTCGTTTATAGCGTATGTTTTGTCTCTTTCTGTGCGCGACAAATTTTCGATGCGGGCGCCTCGTGTAGGTTGGCCTAAAAATTAATTTCGTGATACGATTTTTTTTAAGAATCCGCCTGTCGTGGTGGGGGTAGCCGTTTGTCGGTCAGTGTGTCGCGTGCTTTATGTTAACTTACCATGTCTAAGCTTTAGTGTTTGGCATTCGGCTTGACTTCGGATTTAGGATTAGCATTAAGGCTTTTGGACCATATCTTTGGCTTAGTGTTAAAAGATAATATGTATATGGATATTGAAAGAAATTGGATGGCTATTAATAGCATGTTTCAACCTAGATACATAAAAATGCTAACGACTCATCTACATATATTAAATATGTAGTCTATAAGCAAGTCCAAAAATAGCTAATTAAAAAAAAATGCTTGTGATGATGGCATGCTTGCATCATCACAAAGAGTTCATGTTTACATTACATCATTTCTAGGATACCTAGATATCATCAAAATATTGACCAACGTAGATATTAGTTAACATTATAACCCGGTCGGATAGTGCCTAGTAACAGACTAATAGACGATACCTACATTGAAGCTGTTACCGGTGATAATGAGGCAGACAAACATACAGATACTGATGATTCAAAATGTCAGAGGTTCCTTTTTAAGATTTAGCATCGAGATAACATACGTGACAAAGTGTAGGTATGCCTCGCACATTAACACTAGGCGCCTGATGTATTGTTCGATTTATTTCGTTTATAAATAAATAATAAACTTGCACTCTCTTGTACTTGGCATGAAGTCCGCTTCTGCACGTGTAAGGTTTTTATTTAAATACATTATTCGTAACTTAGCCATAGATACCAATACAACCGAAAAACTTAAGATACTTTGCGTTTTTTTACGCAAAGCTTTCTGAACTCACTTGGAAAGCTGCCACGCTAAAATGGAACTGGGCTGGACACATCTGCCGCATGTCAGACGAACAGTGGGCCAAACTTACGACCCAATGGGTCCCTCTTAATGGCAAACGACATCGTGGCAGGCCCAGACGGAGATGGCGGGATGAGCTGGACTCCTTCAACAAGAACTGGTCCTTAGCAGCTTTGAACAGAGAGAGGTGGAAAGAGAGTAGGGAGGCCTTTGCCCTGCAGTGGGACGTCACAGGCTAATAATAATTTCTGAACTAGAGCTAAGTTCATACAATTAACTTAAAATGGCAACTAAACTCTGCATCATTACTAACCCTCCCCAATAACACAACTTGTGAACTTAATAACCAATTGATGCACTCTACTTTCCTCGACAATGGATTACCCTACTTAAAGGCAGCAGAAAACGTTAGAAAATTCAAAATTTCATACTTTCTTCGCTCCCCGTTGTCAATCATGTTCCAATATTTTATAAAAGATCGTTTTGATTTACAAAAGCAGACGTGTTTCTACTTTCACTCGGTCGGTCCATCGGAGCGGATAATCTATGGAACTGTGACAATTTCTACGGAATTGGGACAAGAGATGTTAAATTCTTGTATTTTTGTTCGTGTCAGAGTTGTCACTGAGACCGGTGACACGCCGGCGATGGGTGACGAATATTTTACGCTCTTTTTGGCAAATAGAACTTTTAATAATTTTGGTGTGAATGATGAACATATTATTATGGTGCTAGAAATTGATAAAAAATGGCTGGTAAAAATGAAATGACAACTACACTACTACTACGACTACTGTGTATTGTCTCTGCAACACCCTAAGGTAGACTGGTAGAAAATGTCCAAGGCTTTGTACAGTTTTTACTTATGCATAAAGTTTTAATAAATAAATAAATATATTGTTTAACAAAAGGAGGAAACCTTTAGTAGCAAAGCCAAAGTCAAAGCATTTATTTTAAATAGGCACATAAAAGGCACTTTTGAACGTCAAAAATTATCTTAAAATAGAATTGATTCTAGTCGCCCATTCCAAAAGGTAGTTTTCGTATGGAGAAGAATGGGCAAGAAACTCCACCGTTACTCTTTTAAAATGTTTTAGGTACAATATTTTGCATGGGTACATTAATTATATAATAACATGTTAGGACGATGCACCTAAAATAAAATTACTATACCACAATAGGTAAAAGAATTAAAAACGAAACCATGACATATAAATTAATTATCTGATAGATACATGGTACTCACATATTTACAAACATGGTACAAGCAAAATGATTTTAATTTAAAAAAAAAATATAAGTAATAAGTCAGGGTGTAAGTAATGAATGTAAAAAAGAATAAAAAAAAATACAATTAAATTAGCAACCAGTTTGATTTTGTCTAGCGAGCGATAAGATATAGAGGCAGTCAATGAAAACGATGGCAAAAATAAAGAGCATAATAAATTACCCATACCTTCCTTTGTGAAGCTTAAATAGTTTGATGAACGATAAAATAATGAAAAAGTTGACAATATTATAAATATTAATAGCAACGTAGCGCATGCTCAGTAAATACTTGCTGTTAATTAACTCGTTTATAAAATAACGTTAATCTTTACCCGCGCCCGAGTTCCGCCCGACACAGCCAAACATCCTGAACCGTCCGCCTCGCTTGCTTACACACAATTAACTTAAATGGTTACTGCTATATTTTAAAAAATTCACATCGAATTTGTTCTAAACTTACACACCTTACGATATTAACCCATCAGGCTTTTGTAATTTTGATGGTGGCAACTTCTTCTGTCAAATTGGCTCTAAGTTATACCATATTTACGTTTTTTTTTTCTAAAGTTCTTTATGTAAGGCTCGGATTCAGTCAAGAAACTTTAATATTCAATCTTTAGCATCAGCACTCTCTAGATGATTCACAAATAGGCTTATTTTCAAGCTTAACAGTTGTTGTATCTGCGTCAAGTTTTGTTTCATCCTTCATTTTCACTGTCTACTATTCCGAATGGGAATCCTGATGAGTTGATAACATGGGCTCTTTTCACTTCAGGCCATTATCATTACCATTGATTAATAGGGGTGTCTTTATTGCACACAGTTTAAAAAAAATGCTAACAAACTACCATTCTTTGGTTCACCAGCCCCTTATATGAATGTTTCGGAGGATATCGAAGCCGATAAGGATATCAAGGGCTGTCTCAGTTGTTTGGTCTTTTGTTTCGACAGTGTGCCTATAGAATATTACAGCAGGTACAAAATATTACGAAAAATAAAAATCTTAAATACTATTGTTGTCTATTAAAGTCACGTTCAGTATGCAATCGGGTGTCTTGGTAATTCATTTTTTCTGCAGCGGGTTGCGACAGCGATCGCCACGGCCGGCGCGCGCGCAATCAGCCTTTTATCCACACTACAGTATTTTGCGAAAAACTCAATCAAGGCCGCGTACTTGGCAGCCGAGACAAATCTATATTTTAATAGTATTTTTTCCGTGGAGCTATCGCAATTCATTGCGTGCAGACATTGGTCAACGCCTCAACGGTGCGTGTTGTCATAGGTTCGATTTTTTTGTCAGTGCCGAACTGAACGTTATGAAAAATGCTAGAGAATCAAACGATAGTTTTTTTCGATAGGAAATAAAGCTGTTAAGAAATGCCTGAAATAAGCTAAATAGTAGTAATAATAATTATTTATTTATTTTCACTTCAAGACACAAACATCAGTGTAGCCCCGGCAGGAGGTCATAGAAAGTAGGTACAAAAAAAATGCAGATTTTTTTTAAATTAGAGTTCCTTATACATTCTACCTTAAATTAGGCATGCAAACATTTAGCACAAGTGCTTATAATAGTCTAAAATACTGTCAACATGAAAATTCTTATAAGATGGTCAATAAAATAAAATAAATAAGAAATAAAGATGACAGGATTAATTAGGTACTTAACTATAAAGTTTTATCATTTAGAAATTCACAAATGGAGTAGAAACACTTATAAATAATACTCGTAATTAATAAGACTGACAATTTCTTTTTAAACAGTGGAATGGACTCGTTTTTTATTCGATCGGGTATTTTGTTAAAGATAATCGGGCACATACCTAAAACACTTTTCCTAAATAATGCAGTGTTATGACCACTAACACATAGCATGTTTGTATACTGCCTTCCAATTGGTCGTGTTCTATTGTCAGACGATTTATTAAAAAGATGCATATTTGATTCCACAAAAACAGCTAAACAGCTAAAAGTTCGCTAATGTCCAAATTTTTCACAAAGGTGAATGAACCGCACCTGTGACATTGAAATGCTCCAGTCATTCGTAGCGATGTAGCAACACTTTACTAGGGAAAAGTTTTTATTGATGTCTTATACTAAATAATAAACCTGTAAACAAGTTTTTGTTTAGAATTCTCCACCTTTGGGAAATGGCGGGAGACAGGGAGTTGTGTTGTAACGTCAGTGGGCTCTCTTAATATGCAGAAGAGCATTGTAAAAGACTCGGTGGGTTGATTGATTTGGGAAAATGAGAAAGAAAAGGCCTCCGAAAAAGCTTTTGGTTGAGTAAAACCATACTTTAGGTACTAGACCTATCATACTTTTCAGCGGAATCTACTCCCCAACTGAACACTGAAAATCCTAAAAAGATTTTCAGTTTTCATCCGTTTATAACCAAACTCCACGCAGTCTATAAATCTGTTTGTTTCAGTGCATAATTATAAGGTAACCTAATCGCTAACAATGTTAATGAGTAACTCGTTTGATTTCGTTAGCGGCACCGTATCGCCGCGAACACGGTCAGGTATCGGGGCTCCGGTAACTGTGCCGGATCGGTGCCGGGCTATCTGCGGCCAGTATCAGCGTTGCGCTTTGTGTTGCAACTGTTTATATGCTTGTTGTCTTTCGCTGGTGATATGGGAAGAATTCCGTATTTTTATTGGAAGACTTACTCGACAAAGTCAAAGATAATCCGACTCCCAAAATAGTTTACACTTTATTTTTTTAAAGTCGATTTAAATTCTTCGGTTTTTATGTTATGTTCAAAATGTGCGTGTCCTAATAAAATAACATTTTACGGTGAAATTTTATTGAAAATATAATTCGGTATACTCAGAAAAATTCGGTGAAGAAATGAGCTGAATTAATATTGTAACTATCGTTTAGTTAATCTGCTGAATATTTGAAAAGTCTCCGTTTATGACATCTTAACAGAAAAACACGATGTCAAATTGATTCCTAGAACGAGCTCACCTACCCGTCTCCACATTAATACCGTACGCCCCACTGAGCCTAAAAAGCCTTTTGTTTATATTAAAAATAGAACAAAATTGTCTAGAAATAAAACAGAAGCGACTGTGGGCCGCAGCACTGTTAGCTATTGAGGCGTATCGTTCGCGATTACCGCCTGCATCTCTGATTGCGTACTAGTTCATACTAATACTCGGTAAAACTCGTATTACACTGTGTTTAGTCTAAATTATGCTTTTAGAGTCCTTTTTTGGAAAACAATATAAATATATCGCGACTTTTTGGCCATTTTTTGCAAATGATTCCACCATAATTTGATTTTCATTAATTATATAAAACACGAATATTATTATATGTATTTTTAAATAGTCTTAATTGTCATTCCATTACGAAGATGTTTCCTTGATTACGTAATAACTGTGTACTAATTATCATTTTCCTTTGTTACAGATAGCGCAGCAGGGTGGCGGCGTCCAAGTATGGCGGCGGAGGACTGTCACTGGGCTCCGGCGTCGCGGTGAGGCGCGGCATGAAGTGCGCTGGAGTGGCGGGCGCCAGTGGCGACGAGCTGCTGCTCGGCAGCTGCTGGCTCGACCCCAAGCTCGACAACTCCTCGCCTCCGCCCACCTGTCACGAGCTCCTTGACTCTCTCCTCGCCCCTACCCCCCTCGCAGAACTCAAGCCTCTCCCCCCCTTCACCGGCTACACCGGACACCTATCTATCAACGGCATCTCTGGACACCACTACCATGCTATCGCGCAACGCCTTCCAGAAGAGAACAATAACTATCCGACGCAGAGCGGCTACGGCGCCGACCATGACGTCGTGTCCTCATCGACTTGCGCGGCTGACTCGGAACCTCCCGACTTAGAGGACGTCAAACCATTCCTCGACGGGCCCGACACCAAGCCCTTCGCGGACACCTCTGCCGCAGACTCCTGCGCCGCGTCCTGCTCGCCGCCTGCCAAAATGTTCGAGGACGGGCACAAGCAGGACATGTACGATATCAGCTCGATAGAGGACATCGCGGCCATCATCGGCTCAGCCATCGCCGACACGACTGTCCCGTCGCAACCTGAAGACCCTGAGAGGAATGACTCCAGAGACAGTTGGATGGACATTGACGCCTGGATCACGGGCGCGTGCACACAACCTGGTGACAAAATTGTACAACAAGATCTTGCGGAGTTCGGTCTGCCGAATTCACCACCTTCGGGACAAAATCACCACTCCAGTCTAGACTACCCCTGCAAAAACCAGGAGTTTTCTAAAAGCACTGAGTTTCTTCAGAAAAACTTAGGACAGGCGGGGTCGACACTGCAGTCCTTGTTGACGCATGGTTACATGCCATTGTTACAAAATCGGCTGCAAAACGGACCACCGGTCAAGCAGGAGGCTCCGAGCTCAACAAGTTATGGGATGGATGTGATATCAACGTCGTCTCCGCCCGGAAACGCCGTCTCCACGACTGATGGTGTTGGTGGGTTGTTAAACGGCCGATATGCACCGCATTATGCACTCAGTCTCAAACCTGACGGACTTTGTAGTCCTGACAGGCTTCTTGGCTACCCGCATGCTCACACCACAACTTCCACACCCGCGAGTAAGAGTAAAAGGAGTAGAGCTAAAGCGAAACAAGCGAACAGCGGGAACATGCACGGCAGCTCGCTCTCGTTCCCGTCGGCGACGGCGGCGGAGCTGAGCGGGCTGCTCGGCAAGGAGAAGCCGGTGCACCGGTGCGGCATATGCAATAGGGGTTTTCTGAATAAGTCCAACATTAAGGTCCACCTCCGGACACACACGGGGGAGAAACCTTTCCGCTGCGACGTGTGCGCGAAGGCGTTCCGCCAGAAAGCGCACCTCATCAAGCACCAACAGATTCACAAGCGGATCGGCAGAGACTAGCAGGTGTAGGTTCTAGCTCAAGATGAAGCATTTTGTAGTTTGTAATATAGTGTGTCTGTGACTTTAGTGTCAGTGAGCGGTAACGCAGTGCGCGCTGAATCTCATGTAGGCTATTGTAAATTTATTTCGTCAGGAACGGAGACGTTGCAACGCTTCATCATAGAACATTGCGAGTAGATGTCGCCACTGTCGCCAGGCCTTCCGGCGTCCCCTGTACGTCTTCTTACGTAGTTACGTGGTATCACGAGTAATTAATTTAACCCATTAGTATAACATTCCTAAGGACAAGTGCAATGTTAACTAGTTTTAAGTGATTTATATTCTCTGTATTATATTATTAGTTTGCAAGTTCTTGAAGTTTTCCGCTCCGCTTCTTTATGATTGTTTTCTGAACTATCCGTCTCATTAGTGTAGTTAAATCTTCTATTATTTCGGTTATGTGTTGACGTCACATTGACTCATGACATACTACGTCATAAGTCGCTCACAAAAAGCGCAGCGCTTTAAAACGGACAAAACATGAACGAAATAAATATATTTTTATAATGTAGAAACATTTTTATTTAATTTTAAATGTGAATGGTTACTCCGATTACCTATTGTTAGTCAGAATTTTTAATTAGTTTTTTTTCTTTTAAATGTATAAATAAGTACTTAATTAATTTAAGGAAGAGAAATGACAAAGCTCATGAGGCTAACATGATACTGCCAATTGTAAACCTTTTGTACTTATAAACTTTGTATAAAATACTCTTTTAAAATATTATGTGAAGTAGGGATTTTTAATAATTTGGTTGGCAACATTGCTTATAGGTAAGGTTTTGTTTTCATATCGCTATTGCTAGTTATTTATTTTTCGCGCCACTTCTTGGCTCTTTGAATTAACTTTCTACTTGAAGTAAAAAGTATTAATAACATAACATACCTCAGAGTATCACAACAGTCACAAAATGTAAATAAATAAAAATCTTTGCGACTTAATGTACTACATTATAGAAACATCAAATATTTAGTTTTCATCGTTTCATTATTATATTTATATGGGGACCAAAAGATTTGAATTAAAGAACAATTTAACTTGCAAAGATTTTTAATGTTATTATCAAAGTAATCATTCATCATTCTGTCACTTGTAACATCACAATCAAATTGAATCATAGTTCGGTATCTATAAGTTTAACAGAACCATTATAATTTCATTACACACATTATAAGCGTACGTTTGATACTTCAGTCATATAAGCTCAAGTTCATAAACTCAACTCATCATACAGACTCAAGATCACTCATGTCTTTGCATTTACAACACATTGATTCAAATCAGTCATTTCACTCCATGATCACAACATCATTACGATTCATTTTTTAATGGAGCCATATCATCTTTGTCATACAATCATCGCATTTGATAATTTTCCCCAACACCGTGTCGTGTTGAACTGTTGCACCAACACTCAACTTTGTTGCACTATTTCCGTCATCACGTTTAAAGGGCGGCCTTGTTTTCGCTTTTCTATAATAATTCAAGGCTATAAGGGCAACTAATTGTATGCTTCAATTTAAAAGTTCAATGACCCTTTGCAATACTGAATACTTATTGGGTTCAGTCGCGAAAAAAATCCTACGATAAAAATATTAAAAGAACAAAATAACTCTTAGATACTTTATTGGTCGAATTTTACAGCCAATCAAAACGCGCAAGCCAATTCATTATTTGCGAACGCTAGATGCGCAAACGCACGCGAACGGAACTCGACGCGTCCGGGAAGCGGACGGATAAAAAATAAAATTCATACTAATAATACCGATCCGCTGTTGCGTAAGATTGCTATTCGTTGGCAGTTTATAATTGATGTTACGGCATTCGGTATTTGGGGCATTTACCTCTTTAAGGCTAAGGGCTGCGTGATTCGGACTGAGAAACAATTAGAGATGATTAGCAGTACTTACATATAATTAATTAATGAGTTATTACTGTTTTTCGTGAAACGCCAAATATTACATGCATTTTTTTGTTATTCATGGCATAGACCCACCTTGTGTTAATCGTTAACTTTGCCTATTATTAGCCTGGGTTGGTAAGTTATGATGCGGACATTTAGAAAAACTTATCACCGTTTCATTTTGAAACGCCTTATCATCCACTTTCTCATGAAATCACAATGTTATTGATCACAGAAAAATAAAATCGCAAATCCTTTGGATTAATACGAGTAAATTGTTCAACATCAAGACAATATACAATACACTTTCATCGATTTCACAATTAGCAATTTTGCAAATCACTCATCTGATTTACAACTATAAGTTGCAAACTAAACATTAAAATCATCGTGAAAATTCATTATCATAATCTTCAGTATCTACAACTCTCGTATCATTAAAATCATATCACATTAATTATTAAGCATTACTGACTTAAGACTGTGAACTTTGACATAAAGCTACGTTTACACTAAACATTCCACTTCCATACATTCCTATCTCACCCATCTGATGTATCATCTTTCATCTTCTGTGTATTCAATACACAGTACTAACATTCCACTAGGTGCCTGCGACTATCGTAGGATAATCTTTGACTGTTTGGGGCGTTAAAACGCTTGTCGAAGCAGACGAGCGGCTGCCCGTTAGGGAAAAATACACGCCGCGAGGCAAACGCGCGGCCGAAACGCTGTAATCTAACGCGAGTTTTTGTGTAGTCTCGACATTGGTGCTCAAACAATGAAATTAGATTAAAAAATAAAATGAGGATAGTTACACTTGCTTTTATTTATAACGAATGACTCACTTAAATAAATCTCTTTTCAAAAGCATTACTTTTGCTTTGAAACCAAATATGTAAAGTCAGTGCTTACCATTTACAATAATAACAGTCTTTCTAGACTTCAACATAATTGAATCTGATGAATCATTAAATGAATGGTCTCTTTTAGAAAGACTTCGTAAAATGAAAGCAAAAATTGAGTACTTACTTCTTTCCGTTACATTTTATTATTTGCTTTCTCTAATGAAATAAATATCACTAGAACGCTGGAGTTTCAGCAATTTAGAAATTGCAATTAAATTAATATGTCGTATGCATGTGCAGTTTTTAAAATGCAGGCAGCGTTGTAACTTTTTAAACTTTCATTTAGAATTTTTGAGCCAGAATTTTATCTTAAATCTGTAACAGCTTGGTTTCTACTGAATAGCTTTGCATGACGTCAAATGTTTTCCATAAATGGTTAAATCAATAAACAAAGCTCAAATGAAATGCTGCAGTTACAATAATGAACCTCTCCGCCGACGTTTCGACCGCGGCGCTTCCCGCGGTGTGTGTAAGTAGAACTTAATAAAAGTACCTTTTTGTTAGAATATAAATTGTTAGTGCTAAGTATTTATTTTTCAATTATAATTTTTGTAATTATTAATTAATTGTAAAGCATTACAGTTGACGAAAACAATTAAATATTATGCGTACTTTTTAAGCGGCGAATGTTATTTTTCAAGAGGTTTTTCCAATAGATGTTTAAGTAAATTTGTAAATTAATGTAAAATAAATGAAGATTTTTTTTGTTAACGATAACTATTTGTTTGCTTTCTGCATTCCTTCGACGGCGACATTCTCTAAATGGATCTTGGACTTGGTAAGTTTCATGTATAAATATGCTTGGCGAATTATAGAGATTTTCCATTCAATAACCCAATATAAGAAAATGGTCTCAATAACATCAACAAAGAATCACACATAAAAAGTTAATCAGCAATTTTCTAAAAATACACGCAGAAACACAAGTGGGTCACATTAGACATCTGAGAGCAAACAAAGGTGTGAACACACGAAGTGAAAGATCCGACTAAAAGTTTAGTTCACACAACACACGTAATGTTCCCGTGCGTCTCGGAAGAAAGTCGGATGTGAAAATTGTCATAATGCACACACAAACGACAAATTGCCTTTTTGCGTCAACAAGTGCTCTTGCGCAGGGCACACAAGAGAAAACACACATACACAAACAAACACTCGTGCGAATATAACTCACACGTGCGCGCGAAATGTCAACGTATCGCTGTGTCGCTGTCGCTACTCGCACACACAAGCAAAGTACGGTGAGCGAAAAAATCGTTGCGAAATTAAATTAATTAGGTTTTATTATATTGCAACGTAATGAATCTGTTAGTGTCGGTTCTGTAACAAATCGATGTTTTATATAATCGACTTTTGCAAATCTGTTGCGGTCGTTATAATGGGTGTCAAAATTGCAATGTCAAAATGTTACGTTGTCTCAATGTAGATAGGTATATGCATATACATACCAGCCACGGCTATGAAGTTTATAAAAAATATGATGGAGCTATAAATGTGTAGTTTTTATGAAAATGTTAATTCTTGTTTTACTGCGTAATCCAGAATACTATCGTGTACCTAATTTGATATGTTTTGATAATATCTTAAGAATATATTTTTTAATAAGAAATCACAACATAATGTTTATTAATGTGAATTATGCCCCCTGCTTGAGGAGAATTTTATTTGTATTTAGTGCCCAAAACATTTTCAAATAAAATCATAAAGAAAAGATACAAGCCTGAGCCTGACTAGTAGTATTTACATTTGTCAATTGAAACTGCTTACCGTAACGAAATATTATTAATCTAGTAATAGGTAATTAAAGACACTAAATTAAAAAGACAATTTGGGTAATTATCTACCTAAAATAATAAAGTTTAATTAATAATGCTCGTAACTCAACTCGTTTTCTTTTTCGAATTAGTTTATGATTACAAAGACGAAAAAAAAAATATTTTAGCCAAGTGAACTTAGCTTTACATAATGCCTTAAACATCAGGCAAAAAAATCATGTCAAATTCAAGACAGGAAATAACAGTCCACAAAAATATATTTGTCAAAAATATTAGTGATTCAAGGTCGGCTTCGCTTGCTATCGGTACGCTGCGCGCGCGCCGGAGAGATTCTTTCACCAACCCACTTACATAGCGCGGCTTGATTTCACCGCCGCCCGCCGCTAACTGCTACTACGTGCACACACTAAATGTGAACTTGACACATTTTATGTATATTTTATTACATAGTTTATTTTGAGGAAATAGTCTGTATTGTGTAGTAAACAAAAGATGGATGAGTTGTGTGAAAGCTGATATGGATAGGAAGGAATTGAATTCCGAAATAAACTAATTGAGACGCATGGAAGAAAAAGATAAAAAATAACATAATATAATCTGTTTACTTAAACGTATTTGAAATAGTTTTGAGGCTTGTAAAGTACCAAATTATATACTATATTTGCACAACCTTTCAATTTAATGTCATGTTGAGAACACATAATATATAAAAAAAAGCTTTCAATAATAATATGAAAAGGCTTACTGTGAAAAACTCCATGAAGTTAATCTACGTCAGAAGTTGATTAAATTAATATAGTTAAAAACAGTATGTCAGGGTAATCGAAATGGCTTGCAGAGTATGCAAACTGATGTGGCAGTGGGCTGGCATGTTTGTTGAAGGACTGATGGCCGGAACAGACGAGCCCTAAAGTGAAGACCGTGTATTGGCAAGCGTAGTGTGGGAGCCAGAGCTAGATTAACGACAACCTTAAGCAGGTGGCTGGGACAGGTTGGATACGGAAGGCGTAAGACAGGGTGTTGTGGCGCAGCCTGTGAGAGGCCTATGTCCAGCAGTGGACTGTGATGGGCTGATTGAAATCAAGGCTTTAGGCGGAATGTGTGGACTAAAATTAGAATAAAACTTGAATAGAATATTGTTTATTGTTGCTGCAGGTGGTTAACACACAAAGTTGGCCCAAATTAAAAAGACACCTTTGACCTAGGCTAGAGACAAGAGCAAGCCCATTTCAAATAAAAAAACACACTTTTTTAATTTTGCAAAATTTTCTAAGAATATATCGTCGACCGTAGGTTCAATTGAGGTAAGGGACAACATACCCAAAATGAGTTGAGTATACAGTTTTGTTCAGAATTTTTCGCTCTATCGAATGGTGAATATGAAAAAATTCTAGCTTAAGAAAATGTCCCTTACCCTAATGATTTTTGGATCCAAATTTCGAATCAGCCCCATAATAACGTCCGAAAAAAAACTTTGTCGGCCTCTCCTGAAAAATCGTATTTTGTCCCTTACCTCAATTGAACCTACGGTCGACGATATAATAAAGAGTAAATAAACAAAAATAATATTCTAACATGGATAGGATAAACAAAACTATGTAACTATGCAAGATCTATTGTAATTAATAAAAAAAAAATTACAAGTATTTTCGTCACAAAATCATCCAAGTCCCTACTCGCAGTGGTACTAATACAAATGCGATGCATGCATTGTTTACTCCACGCGACGAGAATGAACATCACGCTACACCCCGCACGAGACCAGCAGAGTGATGACCTCAGCAGTACCGATCTGTGAGCTGCTTGTCAATATTGGTAAACAGAGGCGAACTGCTACGTATTCCGGTTGCAAAATTTCCGAATTCGGAGAGGAAAACTTTGAAAAAAAAATACGGCTTGGAGTAGCTTGGATCTGATTTACTATGGTAAAGTTAGGTTCATAATCAACCTATAACGTACCCTCTGCTGAGAGACAGGCCTCTTCCCTTTGAGTGAGTGGGCCATAATCCACCACATGGATTAACTACGGGATGGTAGATATCACATATCTTCGTAGTTTTGGTTCTAGGACGTGCCGGTATCCTCATGATGCTTTCCTTCACCGTTTTGTAAGCAGTAGAGATGGAGTAAATTTATTATGCAAAGTAAATTGCCTGGCTGGGATCTAATCCACGACTCACAAGGATACGTAAGTAGGTGCAGTTACCACTGGGCCACCACTGCCCAAAGTTAGGTTTAGGTTTTGTTGGGATGCTGTTAGGATGCTGCACATTTACAAGCCCAAATAATAATAATAATAAATAATAATAATAATAAAATTTATTGAAATCATAAGTTTACAAAAAGTGTACATATGGTTCAGTAGTATATATTAATTTAGGTCTATAATAAGCTTAGGTATAATCTGGATATAAACTATGGTATGACAAATATATTGTGATAACAATCAGAAATAGAACTCAGGAGGTAATGTAGTGCGTTGCCTGATCTAGGTTTATTTAAACCTGTGTTTCAGGCCAGAATGGCCAAATGGTAAGAAGAATATCTTAGCACCGAAGTAAAAACGTTAAACCAAAAATTAGGTAGACAAGAGCGTGTCATATTTAGCTGAACTACAGTACCAGGAGGCTCCTCCTACAGCTGTCTTTTTTGATTTCTGAAAACATTTTACATGGGTACCATTAAAAACTACCTTTTTCTTTGTAAGAAGTTCTACCATGTCCGTCTAGTTAAGCACTAAAGACAAAGAGATAGAAGTAATACCGTGTTCTGAGTTCGTCGACGTTGCGTGATTTAAAAAATTATACATTCATTGAATTGCTTTCATTTCAGGCGGAACCAACCAACAAGCTTAATCACAAATATCTAAGACCTAAAGCTTATTCTCTGCATCAACGAACTAAATTCACCATACAAAACCAAAATCTCCATTTCTAACATTACCAAACGCCCACCCATCCTTTTTCAAGCCTGCCACACCCCCAACGTGAAGCAAATGTGAGCGAAAGGTCAGCGCAACCTTTACCTTGCAGTGAAATGCTTGCGAATGTGCGCCCGCGCCGCTCCTTGCCCTTCATACTTGAACTTGTGCGCAAGTCGCGACCCGTGCGCGGCGCAAGTTACAAGCGATAAATAATAGTGCTCGTTTATTACCCAAGTACGGGCATTGGTCACGCACAGTGAAAAAAGCAAAGTTTGACTGTCGAGGATAATCATTGTCCAAAATTTTGCTAGTAGTACTTATACTGGTTAGTAACTGGTGACTAACTCTGGATAACCCTTCAGGGATAACTGGCGTGATGTTATGATATGTTAAATCTTATGAATGTCACTAAAATCACGTTACTCAAGCAATAAAGATGAGGTTGAAGTTCTTTGCCATTTGGGTTATGAATCTACAAAAGTAAATAACCACGCCAAACTTGATTAATTCTCCACCATGATATTTAATTGAATTATGACATTAAATGTATCATGGATGGCGATGGCGCTATATCAGTCTCAGGTAATAAGGGATCAGTGAGACCTGTGCTACTTACGTAAGTGGCACACTGCTGCCTGTGCACTTTTTGTCATGGAGTCGGTCAATCAGAAAATCAAAGCGAATTGCCCATTCCAAATAGTAGGTCTACCTATTACATAATTATTATGAGGAGTTTTTCAATTGAAGGAAGCAGGGCTAATTCACATAATTATGTAAAGTAATTGACAATGCAACTTATTTGTCAAACAATTACATACCTAATTGTCACGTTTTCACTTCACATGCAGTTTAATAAAGCAGAAAATGTATGAAAGAAACTTGTAAAGTTTTGAATTGTCAGATTGTTGCCTGTCACCTTTTGCCCGTCGATTTTATTAAAGGTGAAAAAATCGCTCCGCTCATGCCTCAGACCGTGTGACCTTTACCCAACGCCAAAGAATTTGGGCTACAATGATTAATGACAGTGATTTGAGCGGCGCACGCGTCTCTGAGCACAACTCAGTGCACGATAAACCAGCTCATTTGTGCTTAAGAGACTCTTGTTAGCTTTATAACCTTTGCTCGATCGATTGGAAAATAATTATAATTAAATTGTTTCAGTTTTTTTTTTGTGATGGACATATTTATTTCTGTAAATTAAAATAATAAGTAAGCAAATAGCAACTAATACCTAATTAATTAATAAAAATAACAAAATTAAATCCTAACATAAACTAAAATGTAGCGTCGAAAAATTCATCCGCATCTCTGTCGACTGGTAATGTACCCAAGAGATTTACCGTCTTATTCAAGATGGCTTGCGTAATAAGTTCGATAAATTAAAATATTGCTATTTATTTATTTATTACATTTGGCCGTAGCACAGAATCCAAATATTTGGCTATCATAAAGTGTTCTTTTTTATTATGATAGCAATATTTAACCGTCTGTTTCCGTGGTCGTGTTCTAGATTATGGGCTAAAAATTACAATTCATATATTTGGTTGGTAAGTAGGTAATTCGAATATTTGCAATGAAGATTGATGCGAAATCCGAATTGATACCGATATAATATTTGAATAAATTCTAGGTAAATAATAAACATTTTGTCTTTTTTACATATTTATAAAAATTCTAATATACGATGAAAATTAAAAACATTTTATCGGCTATGTATGCTGTCATTTTTTTAAATTATACCATTTACTTAGTACTTTTCCAAAGTTTACCCCGCGAAAACCCGCGGCCAAGCATCTCTACCATTAAGAGTGAAATTAAAAGCACAAGAACAGTAAAACTCAAAACAACCTATTTCCCTCAATTGCCTAAAAACATTGCCAATCGAATTCATTTTAGAGCGTATAATAAATGCGACACGCTCTAAAAGTTATGACTTACTTAGGCACATGATATTTCGTGGCAAGCTCTTTTATTTACTACCCAAACTTGCGAAGAAAGACTTTTTGAACTTAAAAGCACGATATTCTCAAGACATCGCCATGTCAGGCAGGTCATGGATTCTTCACTATATAACAGGATTCAATTTTACTATAACTTTTGTGAAGAAAACCAAAGAAGCGATGAATGGTATATGAGCAGATGATAGGGCAAAAAGGGGTGACTTCTGAGATGGCGGCTAATAGAGACACGCGATTCTGCGCTGTCTTCGAATACATTGTGGGTCCATAAGGGGAGGATGATGATTTACCTCTTTGGCAGTAACCACCTTTTGACAAGTTTAAGGGTCCTTTATAACATCGAACCATAAAAAAAAACCAGGACACCTAAGATAAAAATATTAATAACCACCAAAAAATCCCCACATGACCTAAAGGCGAACCATAACCTTGACCAAGCGACCTTAAACGTGGTTTCCGGAAGCTGTGCGGGGGGACGAGCCGGAGCGGCACGGCACGGCCCGGCCCGTGAAAGTGTGCCGGTGACACCGATCCGCCGGCGCTGCATCCGCGACGCAGCTGAACTATGACGCTTTACTTTGCCCATGGTGGGGTGTTGGTGGCGAGGTAAATGAGATGAAAATTATGGTTTTGGGAAACAAATAATAAAATCGGTATGGTAAGGGATCTCAAAGTCAAAGCATTTATCAAATAGGCACATAAAAGACACTTTTGAACGACAAAAACTACATTAATAAAATAGAATTGATTCTAGTCGCCCCTTCCAAAAGGTAGTTTTCGTATGGAGAAGAATGGGCAAGAAACTCCACCGATTTAAAGCTCAAGATCTAAAGTTTTGATGCAATATTTTGTATTCTATAATAAAACTATTTATTTGTGAAACCCATAAAATGAAATTTTATTCTGAATTGCCCGATATCCTTTTTCTTATTTGTTTCCCAAATTCATATTTTCAAGGATATTGAGAAAATGAGATAAATTGAAGAATTCATGACCTCTGAATTTGTTCATTGTCATCTAATTTTAAAATATTGACCTAAAACTTACGCGTAAAGAAGTATTTTATAGGATTGAATACTCACAAAATAAATACGTATGAAAGATATAGAATCAGCACGGTTATCATCGTCGGACTCGCTAATCTATGCATAGTATTAATGAAACCAGTACTGTTACGAACAAGTTACCAGTATTACTAATATTACTTAAAGTAATCGTAAAGAAGTTAGTGGACAGCGAACTCATTTATTTACACTGATAATAATCGTAAATGGAAGCTGCCATCTGGTTTACCGACTCTTCGTTGGTCTAGTCTTTGTAAGCACCACTGAGTGCTGAGCATGGGGTGCTGGGTTCGACCCCAGGTATAAAACTGTCTGAGTTTATTGAGCTACAAAAACTGGCTGTGCTTCGCTTCATGTGACAATATTATTCTATTCTATTGGCATTATAAGTAAATGGGAACATGAAGTCCGAAGTAGGTATAGATATATTCGTAATATCCTCAGTTGCGAGATTTATCTCGTTCTATGGTACACCTCTCCTTTCCTCTAAGGGGAACACAAGCGTGTCTCTGTGACTAGTTCATATGGCTATCGCAAGATTAACCTAACTTTCGTGTAATGAGCACAAAGGTACAGAAATAGGTAGTCGTTATTATTCTAACAAGTACGACTTTTGTCTACAGACTTCACAAGTAAACAAAAAATCGGTAAGGGCAAAAAATAGGTAAATATAGAAAAAGTTCTAGACGAAAACTTCATCATCCGTTAAAGTACCTACCGAAGACTGAACAGTAGAGTATGGAAACTGAAGTTACAGGACTTTTTACTGCTGCAAGACCGATCATCGTTTGATGGTCCTTGGAGTGGAGATGAACCGGACTGTGATAGGCAAGGCGAAGAAGATTCATCGATATGGACCGAAAAAAATGTATTAATATTAGACATACAGGAAAAAGCTTCACAAATATTATGGGCATGCTAAATAAACACAGATCCAACTATCAATGCCACCATTATTCAAAGTCAAAGTCAAACTATGTTTACATACAGCGCGTCTAAAGCATTTTCTTGTATCTCCCACACGGGGAGGGGCGAAGGGAAGGGGGGGCGACAAAAGTAAAAGTCGGGCCGTCGAATAACAGTACCCGTGTTCACTCTCGACGCGGCACACTTAGCAGTAGGCATGTTGAGGCAAATCACGTCCGAATAACTCCTTAGTTACTAGACGATGTACACCGCAACCACATAGACGAGTGTTTTCCCATGGAGATGGCACAAAGCACAGAGCGACATGACAGGCTGCATTCCTTACATAAGTACTATTCCATTTTATCCACGTTCATACATCTTAAAAACGCCACGTTATTGATAAACGTTATCAGCTTACAGCTACCATCCCATCTGTGGATGTGTTAAAGAAGATGGCCATTCATATCCACATGTATTCTTTTAAATCTTTACCAAGAGTTGTGATTATAGCAATGATCCCTTTAACCTAAAACAGTTTTTGAATGTTTATAGACGATGCAACAATCTCATTTCTGACCAGTCACTAACAAAGACCTACATTGTAAAAGCAATAAAAAATTGATATAAAATTGTATACTGTTACTAAATTAATTGCAACCAATCTTGGTGAAAGAACACTTGGTCATTACTTACGCGTTAAAAAGCAACGCGTTTATATCGATAAAAAGTTAAAGAATGGTAGTTCCCACGAACCACTAGCTTAGCAACCAAGTAACCAACAGTTTATTAACAACTGATATCATTTATTGGAACTGATGATCCATTTCTAAATTCTATATTCAATTTATCTCATGATAGAATATTATTTTTTTATTTAGGGGATGGAATTTCTGTACATTTCGTGAACCTGATCAAAGGGACATTGGCTGCAACATTGATTTTATATACCAAATCTTTCATCACTCTAGCTAGGATATAAGGCAATAGAAATTGCCTTATGCCCACCCTGTGGGTAAACAGAGATGGGGTTGGGGGAGGGGGGATTGTGGCTTGCAGCAACTTGAAAAGAATAACCGACAAAAATGGCGTGCGAAAGGAGGGAAGCCGCCTATAGCCGGCGGCTTCTGGACATAGGTCTGATCAGCCTATGCCGATGATGACGAAGGAGTCGAAGGAGGGAAACGTGCACCATCACTTATATCAATTGGTAAAATATTTGTCAAACACGAGCATTAAAAACATTTCAAATTGAACCAGATTTGGTATCAATCCAGTTTGACCTGGAAAACTCATCAATAGCTTTACAAAAAACACCGCTATTTTTACTTTAGAACCGAACTGACATCACCGATGACGATGTTACCCAAAATAATCACCTACAAGGCTACATGGTCACACTACAACGGTACCTGCAACGGTGATCAACCTTCGCGAATACTAAATATAGAGATTTTTTAAGATTTGTTTTATTGTTGATGAGTTTAAAACACTTATTTTCTTGTAAGTATTCGCTTGATAGCGCGCCGAGTGCGGTTAAAGTATTATGTTCAATATTAACGACTAAAGAGTATTAACACTATGTTGATACTCTTTACTCGTGAGTATATTTTACTAACCAACCTGAACTAATCCCCCTTCAAGACAGAAAAATAACTAAACGACAATAATAATAGGTAAACTGAATATTATTTGTGCAGAACTGCTTATCCTGAAGTGAGTTCTTGTGGCAAAAAATGGTCTGGTCCAATTAGAGCTTATTACCCGACTACGGCGAAGCAAAAAGGAGGCTTATGATTTTGACCGGTATGTATGTATATATATATGTATGTATGTATATATGTATGTATGTTCATCTGTTCCCTCATAACTTCTAAACTATTTGTCATAATTAGACAAATGAGGTATCATTGGAAGCGTCTTATTCGTCCGTTGGTTATAGGCTATGTGACGTCTCATTTTATTGAATATGGCGCCCTCTAGCGGACATAAAGTCGTGATCTAAAAAAAAATTTTTTTTTTTAATCATGCAGTGGGATGTTGAATGAAAGGGCTTAATTTGCACATTTCAAAAATATAAATATCTATTACTCAAATAAGCGCCAAAATAATTAAAATAAAAAATAAGTTTAAAAACTAAAACCCGACTACTGAAAAGGATGAAACAAGAAAGTACCTTCTGGTCGCATGCCACTGTACTAACATATATTATTATAAGCTATGGTAGCATGCGACCACGGGAAGGTACTTTCTTGTTTCATCCTTTTCAGTAGTCGGGTTTTAGTTTTTAATTTCTTCTATGTATACGTCTTTATAAAGCAGTGGAACAATATTACAGATTGGTATCTTACTCAAGGTAAAAAACCCAAGATCAAGAGCAGAACACCAATGTAAGTAATCTTACTCATAATAAATCATAAAGAAATCATTCTAGCTATCTAATCCGCTACAAATAAATCAGCCACGGGCACAGTGTATACTATCTTAAAATAGCAACGATTCCACTAACATAGTCGCGGTGTTTAGGCCTGATTGAGCCTACACAATAATGAGACAGCCTGCACTAAGCTCATGATATTTTATGCTATACTAAACTTTCCTTTCCACAGAGTAAGAAAATAATGAGACTAGCTCTTATCTGTTGGCGTAATGTATACTTAGGTATAATCTGGGAAATGTATAGCGAGCAAAAATGGAAATTTTCTATACAACATACAAGAATAAGTTTATAGAGAAATTAAATAAAAAATGGCTAGAAAAGACAAACAAACAGAGATACCTAGCCCTGGTTAAATGTTCTGTAGGTCTTACAGAAAAAAGACGGTTGAAGAATGGACCATAACGGCCACCAGCCGCGAAAAATGGACGGAATGGAATGAGACGTTTGTCCAGCAGTGGGCGCACTGGCCACAACAAGTGGGACGTACATCATGTGTTGGTTATAAAACGTTTCAGTTAATCTTTAAATACCATAGAATAACTCCTCGTCGTCTAGTGGTGACGAGCTTAACTACAAACTGTAATGAAATCGAGTTGGATTCACGGACTGGCAGTTTTTTAAAGTTATTTTAATAGGAAGTTCTCAAAAGCAGACGCTTTGGGTCCAGGTAATGGTTATGGTTAGCGGCGGGTCGTAGTTGCCAGGATCGGGCGAGACCTGTCTCTGCCAGCAGTAGTGAGGGCTATGCTGGCAGAGACAGAAAATTGGACGGAAGTAGCCTCCTTCTGTGAGACCGTGATGGTCAAGAAGGAGGCCGCCGAGCGGGATCGGGAGAGGGCTGATCCTGCTCGGAGAAGGAGGCGTCGGGGTGGCAACCGCCTTGGCGCCTAATACGCCGAAACCCGCTTACTAAATAAGGTAGGTGGACCTTTGGGGTCGCGGGCGAACCGAGTGGGGACTCTGCTCGCCCACAAAGTGACCCCAGGGAAGACGATGGCACAGTGATCACGTGCTGCCGTGCATATCGAGGCTCAGGGGAGGCCCCCTTACAGTCTCCCCAGGGATGTGCCTTACAGGCGTTGCACGGGGGGGTTCCGGAATTGGTCTTTTAAGAGGAACCGGGACCGCCCCTATGTGCTGATGGTGATCACCGGGATGGTTTTAGTGAGGTAAAAATCCCACACTCCCCGACCTCCCTCCCCGGAAGTCAGGTGCCTTTTGAAGGTTTCCCCCCAACAAAAAAAAAAAAGGTAATGGTTATGGGCTAGCTCCTATTACATGGGACCCATGATGACTGAAGTGTTGTGGGTATAATAAACACTATTGGAAACCCCTTTATGGGCGCGGGCGTGATGTTATAATGTTACGACTTCATAGATTATATTATAGAAGATAAGAAATATGTATCAGCTACCAGGTAACTGTAACACCCGTTATAGGTAACACTCATTTCATTAATACTCCATGTTATAATTAAACAAAAACTGCAAATTATATAGCTGACAAATTGTCAGCCCCCGTTCCCCCCGCCTTCTTATAGCTGATCTGTTATTAAGCTGTAATGTCTCAGTCATTCACACAGGCAGCTTTCTTGACACACGTCGCGCAGACACACACACACACACTCAATGCAGGACACGTGCGCAAGATTTCCTAGATCAAGGATAGCGAATGTCTGTTGTATGAACACCATCAACTCGTTTTTGGTCTTTTCGCACTCCATCATAGATACTGGGCATGTTAAAAGCGCGGCAGAACTAGTAGCTACAAAATCAATCTTCAGCAGTTATGAGAATGCTTCTGAAATTTTGTTTTGTTATGGTCGGAACTGAATACTTTTATGTAAGTAATCTATTCTAGTGTAAGTATCGATTTTTGACGTTCAAAAGTGCCTTCAATGTGCCTATTTGAAAGAAATGATTTGACTTTGATTGATGGATAATGTTATATTTTTGTATTTTAAACTTCTTACGACACTCTTGCTTTAGGTTTACCACCCCTGCTAGGTGTGTGTGTGTGTCTAATTGTCTAGTTAACACGTCAAGCTGCATCGACTTCGAATCGCAATGAACCACTGAATGGCTCACAGATGGTCAAGTCATTGGTATTGCAGTGCGTTCGCCCTTTGTCGGCACAAGACGGCACTAGCTCTGCTTTAATTACGTTAGGAATTGGGCTGAAGTGTACGTTGTGTCCGGTTAGGGAGGTACACACACAGGGTGCGGTGTGGACGATGTGATTGTTTTTTTTTTTAAGTGCTATGTGCTATATGTACATTGATGAAAGTTTAAACTAGTTACATGAATTTTACCTATCATAATATTTTTACCAAAATAACGTTCTTTTTTACTATTGTTACCCACTTATTGTACCTAAGTAATAAGATTGGTAAGATATAAAACCATCAATCAGTCAAAATAATTAATTATTTTCAGGAATTGTCAGAGATAGGTAGTGCCATTCACAAAATTGAAGGAAAAAAAATAAGAACTCACGTTGCGTCATACATCCGGTGGTTTTAAGGCGATTAGGTGTTACAAGATAGGTTCTTATCATTAGAGTAATTTCGCAATGGGTAGTAGTTTAAGTTTAGTTTAGTTTGGTTTTGTATTTATTAACAAGAAAGGCAGTAGTAAAAATGATGATTTTAAAAAGTAAAAAATCTCTTCAAAAATGATAAACATAATATAACACATCTCGCCTACAAATGTATCCCCGAAGTTGTAGGAAAGGGTGACTACAGTACCTATTTACTTCACACACATTTCATCGGTTACCTATACCTACTTAAGTCACGTGTAGTGTATGGCGAGTATGTTGCTGCTAACCGGGTCCAACCCCTAATGGAAACCGAAAAACCCAATAACACTAACTAACACTAGGCGGATTCAAGGCACAGGAAAAAAAAACACATATTCTATCAATTTTAACAAAAAGCTTATTCAACAAGGTAAAGGCACTAGTAGCCGTAGGCGCATTGAATGGTGTTCGCTATAGATGGTGTAGTTTTGGGTGAAGCGGGCAGTATAATGGGCGACTTTAAAACAACGGACGTAGGTACATCTTGATCAGAATATGGCTAGATTTTGGAGGTTATAGGATCCCTGTTATCTTCAAAAAATCGCCATATTTTCGTAAACGACGGTGACAACCAAAGTGATTATCAAAGTGACAACCGACCAGTCCTATGTTAAGTATGTGGGATTATGTGATGTCTAAATAATGGGTGACTAATTTATAACCCCAAAAACGTATAAAAAGAAAAACTGCGCTAATGCATTTGGTTCTAGAGGATAAATAAAACTGGTTAGCAAAATTTTAACATTTTTTTGTCACATGAAAATTTACATCAAATTTTGAATGTACTAGGGCCACCAAACAATAATATGGGAAAAAATTGGCACGTCGCGCGTCGGGTTAAAATAACAATCACTTACATGATCCTTTGGTTCGATCCAAATCATTGGTATAGCAAATGGCATATGTCTGGGTTCTTGTTTAGCCCAACCTAATAGCAGTCTCACACACGTTACACAAAATTTATGTGGAGTCCAGGATTTCCGCACACACGTTACACAAAATTTATGTGGATTACAGGAAATCCAAAATAGTCTAAATAGCACTGTTCAATTATTAATGATGTGAAATTTCGACGCTGAGATGTAAAAGTTAATTCTTCACACACATAACAAAAACTGTCGGTATACGATGTAACAAACGTATAGGTATAAGATGTAAGTTGAATGCAATAGTTATACAGTCGTCTAAATTAAGTTATTCAAATAAAGACACGTATATGAGGTCAGAAATGAATATATAGCTGTCACAAAAAAACTGGACGTGATTGAAACAAAACTATTATATATTGTTAATGAGGGTACCTACACCAACATGAACAAAAATCGTCACAAAGTTCGTGTGACAAAAACAGTGTTTACCAGTGTAATTAAATTTAACCAAAGTCTTCTATTCAAATAATTAGAGCCTACTACAGAATGACAGGCTTATAACAGCGGCTGTCATAACTTTGAACTTCATAAGCCCAGCTGTAAGTCGGAATTAGTGGTTCTTAATTTATTAGTAGCAATCAAAATTTGGCGGCTACTAAGAACATTTTCAAACGACCTCCCACTTTCTAGATTGAAGCGCACCACGTGGTCGTTTCAAAAAGCGATATCTTTCACACAAAGTAACCTTTGTTCTATTTCCCAAAAACCATAATTTTTCAGGTCACAAAATAACCCAATAACCAAACCCCATTGACTTTTTGCTTCGACCAAAGTTTGTGTATGTGTGAGAGTACGCGCGTACGCCTGTGTGCGTCGGTGCTCGGCAGCGACGTCGGCAGTGGGTCAAGAAACAAGGTCACGCCATTTCTCTCGGCGGGGAGGGTGGGGGAAGGGCTATGCGTAGGCGCAGATAGACGAGACTTGCAGAATTCAAGCTGGATAAGTAGCTAGGAGTTGAGTGGGGATTGTGGAGTAAGGCCAGACGTATTTTGGATGTTTTAGTCTTTGGGAAAATGGGAGATGAGGTACTATAGGTACAGAGGGGCAATCAACAAAATATAATAATGATCGGAGAATAAATTGTGCTTATTAAGTACCGTATAAGGTAGGTATTTTCGCATGAAAGACTGAGAAATGAATTGGAGAATTCTGCAGGCGCTAAAAAGGTGACAATGATAAAATGGTTGGAAATGGCTACGAGTAAGATATGCCGTGATGGCCCGAATGGTAAGCAATTAGCTTCTCGGTTAGGTGCTCGGTTAGAACTGGCTCAGCACAAGTGTAACTTTTTCGAGTAGGTAGTTATTTACATAGCACGTAGTGTTAATTGAATTTTTGTGGGGTAAGTACAACTAAAAAGTGAAAAATAAAAACATTTTTACAAAAAAAACAACCGACTTCAAGAAAAACACAACAAAGTGAAAAATAACTTTAATTTCGGAAGTCGGTGTCAAAAAACGATGCGGAACCAACGTCACCGACTTCCGAAATTAAAGTTATTTTTCAAATGTGTTGTTGTTTTTTGGAAGTCGGTTGATTTTTTTAGTAACCGTGGGCTTTTTTGCCGGCATTTCTCTTTAGGAAACGACCAATCGGAACCATGCGCCAAGCTTCGGACGTTTCATAAGTAGGTAACCATGTAGAAATAAAATATGTGAGAAAAATAAATAATAATATGAGAAAAATAAAATATTTTAATTTTTGTTTTTGTTGGTGGACGTGGGCTACTCAGCATTCGCCAATCACATCACAGACCACTTCATAACATACGCACATATTCACCTCACTGCTGAAACCCAGGGGACTTAGGCTTCCTCTCTGTGGCAAGTAATGGGCCGTAATCCACCACCCAGCCCAATGTGTCATATATAAATGATATTCATTTCTGTAAAAGCTTATACAAAAACTTTAACACGTCAATCACATTTTAAAAACTAGACGAGATCGGTGTTTCCTATTCGACTACAAACAGAAGAAACACCGAAAGAAGTTCAGCGATATCTTTTAAAGTCCAGTAGGTAAGTGTTTGTCACTGGTCTCTGAATTTATGGTTGTAAGACATGACGGTTTACAAGCAAGCAAAGTTTTGTATCATTAAGTCTAGTCCAAATACCGTAATGAAATGATCTCCTTAAGAGCAACGCAGAGCTTAGTCAGTCTCTCTGAATGAACTCCGCCCACCGTAAGCTGCGCCTGAGCATCTCCAAACAAAAATAGTGTAACAATGAATATAATATTGGGGTCAATAGTTTAATTAGGCACACCCACAGGTACAGAACTGTTAGAATATTTACATTTCATTATGAATGATAAATATGTATGCGTTGTAATTAGCATTAAGCTTAGTGTTATGTTTCACAATTTTATTCGCTGTCTGTCTGTGTGATTTTTTTCTACTGTTTATTAATCAAAACAAGAACGGTTTACAAATGTTTGATTACTCTTTAAGAATTATAATGTTCCACTTGTAGTGAACTTTTTTCTGATGGTTAATAAATGTTACACCTACCGCAGTCTGCTGTTAGTTATACCTAGCTAAGGCCTCTCCAGTTCAGCGTATGATCCGATGGCATGGTTGGAATTGCAAGAGGTGCTACTGACTTTACCTGAAAACTTGACGACTCCGATCCGTAGGTATGTTAGTCAAGACAACAGTAAGGTATATATTATTATGATCATTAATACGTAATGTCGTAGGATGTTTGAAAAATCCTAGGACTATTGCAAAAGATCGGCTTTTTGGTTATTAGAGCTATTTTCAGGATCATTCAGGTAATTATACTACACACCAGTTATATACAACATTATTGTCATAATAGAGTGCATTATGACAATAATGTTATTAACAATAATACACGAATGAATCAAACTTGAACCGAGTTAAACAAACCAGCACTTATTACCTACAATTAAACCACCTCCGGATTAGAACAGATCTGTAATCTTAATGTAAGTACTCGATATTAATCAACGATGCTTCCTGTGGTCTCGGAGTCGGACAACGAGGTGTAATGCTGGTACCAGGCCTTCCCACGACGATGGCAGAATGAGGTGACTATGAGCCGCGGGCTATAGGTTGGCGGCGAACAGAAGTGAGTTCTTGCTTTATAATTATTGACAAAGTAAGGCAAGATGCTTTGTAGCGTACCTAGTGTAAGAGACCCGTAGTTTGTTTCATTCACCATCTCTGTTTATCTGGCGGTTAACTGATCTGTCAGATATTTTTGTTAGGTAAGTACCTACAGGTCACAGCCAAAATATGCTAGTCACCACATGGGCTATTTTTGTCTGCTCATTGCGCGATAAGTATAATCTGCTTATAATGTGTCGTTATGTCAATGCCGCAGATTGACATTCATTCAGCCATTTTCTTTTTATGTCAGACTGTATTAAAAATGTGACACTGACAGATTCTGATAACAAAATAAAAAAAACATAAGGTTTTAGGTTGATGTCAACTCGACATTGGTCAAAGGTGTATGTTATAGGTAGGTATGTATTTTGATCTTTGTTATCAAGTAATTAGGTATATTATTATAGTTTTCTCTACAAAGTTCTGCTCAGTTCCGTAGCTTCAAGAGGTATTAAGTACTTAAACTTGATAAAGAAGAGAATAAAAAAACTGACGAAATACACTGATTCATTATTTCATTTACCTATCTGGTAGATATATAAAGTCCCTAACCGGTCCGGCGACGGAGGAACAAACAGGCAGGCAGCAGGACTCTCAAAACAAAAGGCATGAGACTACCTTACCTATGTATATAGTACTAATACATATTCTATTACCTATACATATAGCACTATTAGTTTATTCTGTGCCTATACTTTACTACTCATAATAATAATTATGTATAATATAATTATGTTCACTTCACAGGAATATTATAGTAGGTACGTAGTCAAAAAAATAATAATCCAAGTAAGTAATATTTTATATGTCATTTGCTGGATAAAAAGTAAGTCAAAGAGATAAATATTTTGAGGTCGTTACAAAGTCTTTCGTCTACCGCACAATCAAAATGGATGACTATGACTGATTGGAGACGCTGTGAAAAGCAGGAAAATGAAGACTGCAGTTAATTCAAAATCAATTAAACTTGAACATCACAATAACCTAGAATCCTATTCATCCATACATGTACCTAGTCTTCAATCCTAGATCTTCCAATTGAATAAACATTCCATATAGCCTAGAAAAGGCTCACGCTCAGTGGTCAAAGTGTGCCAATTTTAACAGCCAGCGACCATTATACAGATGTGCATAATCTCAGCATGTTCTCCCCCCCCCCCCTCCACCCCTTTCACCTGCCCTCTACTCTTCGCAGCCCACTTCCGCGACACACATTCCCAAATCAACCGGATTGGAACCTACATATTTTGGACACTGCTTTTCAAAGAAAATTATACTTTCATGTGACGTGTTAAAGTTACGTTTGCCGCGGCGTTTTCTGTTTAAAGGAAAGTATGACTTGTTATTTTGATTTTAAGGTCGATTAAAGCGTTGAAGACGAATGATCAATGAATTCAAAACGGTACGCGGCTTTTCGGCGCGTGAGTTCAAATTCGTATGATTTTTAAACCGCTTCATTTGATCTCAGTCGCTTGAAATTACAGTTTGGCATTTGCTAAATAAGGTTCTAAATAGTCTGTCGTATTTTATAGGTTTAGGAGTAGTACGCTCAGCTAGCAAGCCGAAGTATCGTGCGACTTTTTTTGAGTTGCAATAATAAGTAATGTTTATTTTTCGTCGGTCAGCGAGCGCAGCGCGATGTTTGACACACTTTGCACAACTTTTACTATCTTTTCAAGTGTTACTTGGGTATAATTGTTTACAATTAGGTACCTATACCTAACACAAATACTATAGAAGTGCCGAGATAGTGCTGTTGGCTGTTGTTTATTCGTGGGGAAGCAGAAAACCGCGATTGGTTTAATTTGTACTTAGCCGTCTTCCTCTCTCAAAATGTTGCTGTGCCCGACAGGGTCCATATTGATCTTTTACTTGTAATACCATCTATGTAATACATATGGAATGCAATAAAGAATTGAGTATTGAGTATTGAGTAAACGCGCCGCATCTTATTAATTTTATTAGTGGAAGCTTAGTGCTGTTAACCTAGCTATTCCCCCAACTCCGTGCGCGTGGAAGTCGACAAAGAACTTTGTAGAGCGGTTGACATATACTTCATATGTATAATTATAGGACTCGAGTAAAATTCGGGCTACGTATCAAATAGGTTCCTATCTAAGCTATATTTTATTCAAAACTCCAACTACCAAGTAAATCAAACTACTTACTTGTAGCAGTAGATAGGTAAGTCAATTACCAGCGCTTGCGTGGGCGGTCCTGTTCAATCACTCAGGAACTATACAATAAGAGGCAACATCGCCAGTCGAGGATCTGGTTCTTCGAGAGGCGTAGGTATGAGGAATCTTTACAACTAGGTTTCCTGCTCAGGTACAGTGACAGGCATAGTTCTCATGCACGAGCTTGTGGGTTCAAATCCGGGTAAGTTCCAATGTAACTGTTTCAATTCATATTATATTATACAGTAGTAGTAGGCTATGTTAATCCAGGGCGTCAGCTACCTTCATACATAATTTTATCAAAATTGGTCTAGTCGTTTTAGCGTGAAGAAGTAACACACATAAACACACACACACACACACACTCACAAACTTTCGCCTTTATAATATTAGTGTGATGTGATACTTTTCCGAGTTTATCATGGACATTATCGACATCGGTGAAGGAAAACATCCAGAAGGGTAATTCCCGTAATTAAAAACGTTCAAAATCTTGTTGCAATCTCATCTCAGCGACAATCAATGTCAAAAACTTTTAAAAAATGTAGGGGTAGAAGTATTTAAAGATTGAGACTGAGATCAGACTGTGAACGTTTTTAAAATTACGAGAATTGTTCCCTCTGGACTTATCACACTAATCACATCACATCACACTAATATTAGGTATAAAGGCGAGTTTGTGAGTGTGTGAGGGGGTGTGTTCATATGTTTGTTACTTCTTCACGCTCAAACGGCTGGACAAATTTTGATAAAACTTGGTATGGAGGTAGCTGACACCCTGGATTAACATAGGATACTTTTTATCCCGATATTCTCACGGGATCGACATTTACGCGGGTGTAACCGCGGGGAGCAGCAAGTAGTTAACAAGTTTGAAATGGTAAACCCGTTGGCCAAGCGTGGTGATCACCAATGCTCTGTTTGAAGAGGCCTGTGCCCTGCAGCGGTAGGCTCGAGCCTGGTATTATAAGGTAAGGGCCCTGGCTCTAGTCATAGAGAGATGGAACGAGCAATCACTACGGATGTTCGGATGTGATGATGATTGTTGATTACTGCTGTAGAGCTGTATAGTTGCGCACCCGTCAAAATATCATAGGGGGCGAGTCGACGAACCGCACCTGTGGCCGTGCGCCACACCAACAGGAAATATCAAGAATTCAAGATAGGTATATGATAATGGCAATGAATGGAGAATAAAAAGAATGTGTTATGTCTGATTTATTTTATTATTTATCCCCAAAAGACACCTCCACCAATGAATGTTTAACAATATAATCATCTTATAAAAATAATCAACAAAATAAAATTCTAGATCATATAGTGATATCTAGTATAATTATGACAACTTAGGGTCAACTTATTTGATGAGTCAAATGAATTAATGTTTCTTCTTTTTACATGAATTTTTGACATGCGGATACGAATTTAGTATTTTTTTGCAAATACCAATAAAAAAATATCAAAACGAGGCCTCGATAAATTATTTAGGTAATAAGTTGAATAATTTATTCAAAAATTATGAACAACTTATTCGTGTCATTAAAATTCCACATTGTTAGGTACGAATAAAATTGGGTTGGGAAGTAAGAAATAGCAGTTTTTGAATTTATAATTTTGACAAATTAATGGGTACTTGCAAAAAAATTCTTCATAATTACGGACTTTTTTAACAGAACAGTCAAATTCGATCTACTTTTGTCATAACTGTAAATTAATTTTAATTGCTACTATAACTGGTAATTTATACGAAGTTTATTAAGCGAAATCTAGACCGATTCTGGATTCAAAAACTCAAGATAACGGCCAAAGCAGTTTCGAATTGGTTCAGTGTTACAAATTCATACCTAAATAACATTTGATTATCAATACATTAGCATTGATTAAGGTGAATGTGTTTAAAAGTAATGTATATTGATGCTAAGAAGCTGAATAAGTTCATTTTAATTAGGTAGATACTCTTTAAATATCCGCATGTAGATATGACAAGAAATTGTAGTAAAAGTTAAAAAGTTGGCTAATCTATTTTTCATAATATGCTGTGACACAGTTTTGTCATACTTAAAATTTCGATTTGTTTAATTCGTTTTCACAATAATCAACTATATCTTCTACTCAGCCGTTGGCACACGGTACGTACAGTATCATCAAATAAACATTTATACGTTATGTATCATCTTAAAAACATTAGAATACTAACTTCAACATTATTAATATATTCTTAACTCTAAAACATATTGATACCCGTATTTACCAACAGGATTTAAATACCAGTCAACTTACTATAAACACTTATAATGTATCAGTCAACATCCATAATACTATTTGATTTTATAACGAAACAAAAAATAAATCTTCATAAGTTCCCGCTTAATTGAGTACAGCGCCATCTATACGCAAACTAATCAACTACTATATACCTAAAATGGAACGTTTTGATAACATTGGTAAAATAAAATTTAATTTATTTTTGTTAACAAAGCGTCGAGAAATAATTGAATTACAGCAATAATTTTTGTTCGAGAGCTGCCCATAAGGGGTCAAGCGGCAATGTGAGGGCGTATGCATTGTACACGTTCGTGTCAGAGATGACAGATGGCGTTGTTTCTCCAAAGGACACGTATTGTTCGCTCGCGGACACAGAGGGCGGCAGCGATGCGGGCCGGCGACGCCCCGACGCCATGAGGACGCTGCGCATCATGGCCGTGGACTTCATACGTTCTGAAAAGATATAATATGTATGCTAGTGTCGGCTAGAGTAGCAACGGTTCATCTTCGCGCCAGGTAAACCGGTCATGGACAAGAGCCCTTAGTAGGCCCTTAGCCATACCATACCGGGTGTAAGGGACGACATCGAAGCGTAAATGGTACCATGAATTCAGCACATGATTCTAGACCAACCAGTATTGAATACTTATTACGACTGCAGTTTTGTTAGCGAACTTATTGTTTTATACCCTGTAGTATCGGGTTTTGGGCTATATAATAACAGCACGGATAGATCTTCAACAAGGTCGGTCCGTGATATGTAATGGATGGTCACCCATCGGTGACCATCCATTACATATCAACTCGTCCGTGCCTCGGAAAGCACTTTAAGCTGATGGCCCCGGCTGGCATTCATAGATCTTTGACAGTGTTACGGGTATTCAGAAGCCCGAATTTCTCACGAGTCTTGCCAGGGGTATCGTGTTACTCAATTACTGGTTTGTGGAGGTCAGATAGGTATCGCTCTATTAAAATACTGGTATTCCGCTGCATCCGGTTAGACTAGAGGCCGACCCCAGCATATCCATAACAACATTAGGTAAAGGTTAGGCAGATGACGGCGAGTACCGTCCGTACCGTGCGCGGTGCTGAGCGGGCAGTACTTGCTGGTGTGCGCTGCGTCCCCGCGCGCGCCGCAGCGGCGACACACGAAGGCGCGCAGTACGGGGCACGTGACGCGGCCGGCGCCGTCCTTGAGCGCGTGCGCGCGGTAGTACGACTCGCGCTCGCCGTTGTTCTTGCAGAAGCGGCACTCCTGCTAAAGTCGAACATACATTGAGAGAGGCCGAAATCGGAACTAACGCCACCATCTTGTTTTTTGAATACATTTCAAGTGGCACGTCACGAAACAATTGCACAAATGTTTACCAACAGCGGCCCCGTCAGTGTCATTTGAGCGCCAAGATGCCTGTAGCAGTATATTTCCATTACCAAAACCATGACATTACAAGAACAAAAAATAATTGATTCTAATTGACCCTTCCGAATGGTATCTTCGTATTGAGAAGAATGAGCACTTTCTTGTGCCATACTTCCCGGTCTTGAAACATCATCTATCCTTAACTTAACGAGATCGCAGCAATGTTATCACAAAATTGTCTCGTCATCTTTGACAAAACTTTGCGTGTTCGCTAAAATTATGGAGAAAATCATACACGTACGGCTTTTTGAAGTGAAACTTCTTTACGCACGCTTGACTTGGGGAGTAAGCTGGCGAACGCGTGACGTAAGCGTTACGAAAAGTGTGATCGGGCGAGGCGAACGGGAGTTGAGTGGGGGATATAAGCAAGAGAAAGCAGTGCGCGCGCACATTTTCTTTCTCTCTTCCCCTCATAGCTAAATACGTTTGAAGTTTCACTTCAGTCGTGTGGTCATAAGAACACTCGGTTTTTTTTTCTTCACTTAAATTAAGTTTCGCCGAACACCAACATGGATTTTTAAAAGTTCGCTCCACCACATCCAATCTCGGGGCAGACCCCGAGATCGGATGTGGTGGAGCGAACTTTCTATAGTGACTATCTTTCAGAGCATAAGTCCAGAAGGTCTCAGGTCGACGTTATATACACTGACTTCAGCAAATGTTTTGATCGAATATATCATGCGCTTCTAATGCGCAAATTGCTAGGGATTGGTGTGAGGAATAGCTTGTACAGATGGTTTGTATCATATGTTGAAAATAGACGCCAGACTCTAGTCTTCAATGGTTATACCTTAGGAGCGATGTACGATAGGCTGCAAAAGTGCATGGGTAGTACAGAAACAAAATCGTATGAAGCGAGAAATGACGCCATCTAGCGTAAAACCATTTAACGACTGACAAAATTTAATTATGCTGTTATTAGATGGCGTTGCTTTGCTTTATATGATAAAATATTTTTGTAGTTTCTTTTTGTCTCTTCAAGCATTCAAACAATTTATAATTAATAGTTTCTTTTAAAGAAAATTGTTCCTAATTATTAACCTACTATGTTAAAATTGAATATCAATTTATAAGTAGGTAGGTATCTGATTTTCTAAGTTTTAGTTTTCAAACTTGAGAGGGTAGGTTGAATATGGAAATATTAAATTAGTTATTAAAATACCCACTCGTTAGCTTAATAAATATATTCCTATCGGTTTATTTTATTATTTTTATCATTTCAGCAACGTATGCTGGTAAATGTAATGTAATAATTAGATAAATGTATTAGCCTTGTAACTCCTTGCTCAATCCTACTTAATACGTTTCTTCCTAACTCCTTACTTACGTTTCGTAAATTAGTCATAGTTGTGAAGAAACCAACGCCATCTAGTTTATTTTCGAAAACTTGAATTCAAACGTTCACGCGAAAATAGACACTAAGGTACCCATGCAATTTTGCTGGCGACTGTACATTCCGTCTGGGGTTCCCCAAGGATCCTTATTAGGACCTCTTTTATTCAATATTTTTGTAAATGACTCGTTTCCTAAATTCAAAAATTTTATTATACGCAGATGACATGAAAATTTTGAGCCAACTGTCAACCATTGAGGATGCACAACTATTACAGGAGGATTTGGACCGGTTCCATGATTACTGCGATCGAAATAGGTTGGATTTAAATATTTCAAAATGTTATATAATTCAATTGCCCTAAAAGTTATGAATATTTTTGTTTTATTTAAATGCGTTACCAAAAAATATTACTCACTTTAAAAGCACATTGTGAAAAAAAATGTACTACGGAAAAGCGACCCTGTATCAGAAAAACTTGCTGATTTAATGCCGATTTTTCAAATGAGGTATAACACATCACTCTTTGTTTCTTAATTCTGGTTTTATGATCGTTTTTTCATATCAAGGTGCAAATTTTCTGTATATTAGCTTCATTCAAAATAATTTTGAAGTTTATCATGCTGCTAGTTAAATTGTTACTAATAATACAATACCGTTTGTTTTATATTACATTTTTTATTAGTTAGTCTAATTTTAAAAGGACTCGGTATTTTATTTAAAGAAAACAAAAATATTCATATCTTTTAGGGCAATTGAATCATGGCCATGCTGTAGAAAGATTTTTTGTTGGAAATAATCTCCTTTATCTCCCTATTTCGTTTGATCCACGATTTTTTGGCCACCCTGTATACTAAGAATAAAGCGGAAGAGTTTGTTTGTTTGAACGCGCTAATCTCTGGAACTACTAGTCGGATTTGAAAAAATATTTTTGAATTTGATAGCCCAATTCTTAAGGAAGGCTATATAGGCTACTTAACATTCACTAAAACACGTAGTAACCGAGCAAAAACAAAAAAAGTCAGAAAGAACACAGTAATAGCGCAGGCAGGCGGTGCGATGCGAGGGGTGGGTCGGGGGAACAAGAAGTCGCAGGCAGAAGCTAGATTAGAATAAAGGAAAAAAAAATTGCTGCAAGTACACAGGCTTCTGGAAGGTGTTTCCTGCGACTTTGACGATATTGTCAACGAAACACGCTTTTGGACGGCCCTGGCTTACAATCTATTCCAATTACAATATATTCGAAGACAACAATACTCACGCTAGCGACTTTCTTGGAGCGTTTTTGCAGGTTCCCCCTGGCCTGCTCGAGGTCGTGCAGCAGAGAGAACAGCACGGTGTTGGGCAGCGAGGCGAGCACACGCGCCTGCTCCACAGACAGCGACGCCGAGGCTTCTGCGCCCGCGGTCCTATCTATGAAGATTTACAAAACTAAAGGTTACATAGATACTATACAAACTACAAGACCGCTGTGCACAATCCACAAACCTTATAAGAACTGGAAAAATAACATAAAGTACACGAGAATCAGGAGATGTTGACGCGCCGTCCAAGTGGTCGACGAGTCCCCGTGGAAAGGCGAAACACGTGTCGAAATTCGAGTTTCGGTTGCATGTTGAGTGCATGTGCATATTTTTACGGGCTCCCGACGTTTTCCCATTGAATGGCAGTAGCTTGTTGAAACGTGTTTTTGGTGAAAAACCAATTGCAAAAAATTTGTTTGTCATGGAATCCGCAAAGTAACACCTGATTCCATAACTACACACATCAACAAAAGGGCTTCAATATATGTAGTTACTGTTAGGCATCATCTACTACTGCTGGGCAAAAGCCTCTCCCCATGACTTCCAGCTATTTCGATCCCCGGATCGGAGCTGCAAAGTACAAACGACCGGTGGTCTACTTTAGCCCCGGCTAAAGTAGACCACCGGTCGTTTGTACTTTGCAGCTCGTCCCACCATGCGCCATATTTTACGCGGTCTGCCGCGACGCATTTTGGCCGCATCAGGGGCTCCACATGGCGGTTTTTTTGCCCCAAAACTCATATGTCGTAAAAATTCTAGTGCTCGCACGCTCTACTGCAGTGTTATTGGGTTTTCCCATTAGGAATTTTTCAGTAGCAATCTGAAATCTGGACTTTTCCCCGCTTGATGGCAATGAGCTCGACCTGTTTTTTACATTTCTATGGGCTCGACCCTATTACATGGGACTTAAACATACCTGGCGATATGTGGGTGTACTATTATTGCCTTAGGTACCTACCCTTCAGGGATTATTGGCGTGATGTTATGTTACGTTATTTACCTTCAACAGCCTCAACAGGAGTGGAGCTAGTGAACTCTTTCGGGTTGAACTCGTGCGCGGAGACCGAGGGCGTCCAGTCTGTGCGCGGGCGCGCCAGGCGCCGCGCGGGGGAGCGCTCGGGCGCCGGCCACGACGTCTGGCGGCAGTACGCGCCCGCCGGGCCCATGCCGGACAGACCATCTGAAACAGGAACCAGTCAGAAAGAAATTACCACACTCCTTTCAAGCTTATTATACCTCTGATATTACATCAATGTCAAAATCAGTGATCTTTATTCTTGTCACAACTAGGTTGCTCTTCGTTTGATGCTGTCTGGGGTAAAATAACTTTGAAAGGACCGTACAGACGCCAGCACATCAAGCTACCACAATCTGTCAAATTTCTTTAATAGATTTTCAACTTTATCACTGAAGCATAAGGTTCAAAGTAGATTGGGATAATTAGACAGTTTCTGGTAGCTTGATGTGCTGGCGTCTGTAGGTACATCTCGATCCGGATAAGAAAAAGATCATAATATTTAGAGGCAAGGGAAGGGCAGACGAAACACTGTCTTAAGCAACACCCCAATTGCATTCACAATCCCCTTTATTTTAAAAGGATTTCATAATCCATGGCTTCATCTCTTTGTAAACTTCGGCTGCTCGACACCAACAACATATTAACGGATATTAACGAACTTTCAAAATGAAAAGGATTGTCATTCTGAATTTGTTGTACAATAAAATAAGACCGTAAGATAAGACACGCTACTACCGAGCAATAGGGCCTGATAGCGTAAAGCTGGCCGCATACGTACGGTTTCCTTATCAGGAATTCAGATTCGGAGACCCTGAATGCACGCATTTTATACAAAAGCCTCTCTAAGCGCATACGTTCTTACATTTTCCGGACGGAAATATTCCTAAAACGGAAACCGAATTAGGAAACCGGACGTATGCGGCCTGCCTTATTCGGTTTTTCCATCTGGAATTTCTCCGTAACAGCTGGGAATCAGCATTTATGCCCGGTTGATGACAATAGGCGCGGCTCCCACCTATTATATGGGATTTAAACATAGCTGTCGAAATGTGGGTGTACTAAAGGTAAACCTCTGCCTTACTCCTCGGGGAATACACGCATGATGTTATGTTAATTATGTGTTGTCAATACATATATGTAATACATTAGTAACGTTCCAGATTAGCGCAAAAACGGTTGAACTGTCGGGCGAAGCCGCAGGCAAAATCTAGTTTACAATAAATAAGGTTCAATCCCTACGTACTTGCGCGGTTGCTCCAGATCCCATCCTCAATAGGAGTGTAGGGTGAGTCTATGCCGTTCATCTGGAAGTCTCTGCTAAGGTCCTCCAGGGTGCACTTCCCCGTCGCCACTGTGGACATACATGAAACCATGAGCCTAAATAGCCTAGAAGCGTCTCATCAGACGAAAGGCCTACTGCCGGTCGAATACTGAAACGCAGCCGATGATAAGTCAAGTTACCTGCCACTGAAAGGTGTAGAAAGACGTTAAGGAAGGTTTCTGAGAGTGTCAGTCCGTCCGGATGTCACACAGCCATTTTTCTCGAAGCCATTAGCATTATATCGATGAAAATTGGAAAGAAAATGTATTCCGTGCACCGCTAAGCAATGTGGTGTACGGTACGTAGTGAAATTACGATAGGTAAAAAAAAGACGGGTTGCACTCCGGGAGTGCCGGCAGAAGTGAAAACATTTTTGATATGTTTCATTAAGGCGACTACACGACCTAAAGCGCGGTCACTGTCGGACTGCATAGAAAAGAAAGAGAAGCGCGATGACACAACCGTGGTAATTTATTGCAAATATGAAGCAATTATCTATTTACAAAAACTCTCAAACACCAAACAAATAAAAACCGTATACTAAAATTCGGGGAATTAAATTGTCTTTTAGATGGTGAAAGTTTTATGAAAATACACCCGATAGTGTTTGCGCGATTATCGTTTTTATGTCCGCGGTAGACATTACTTTACAAATTAATTACACTATGTTAAAAAAATATAATTGCAAATATTCACATATCAAATTACGAAGCAAATGGTCTAGTATAACATTTATTTTTTTCAAAGAAATCAGTCCGGTCGATTAGACGTGATGTTGAATTTAAAATCATTAGAAGTCGTATATCTGCGCCTTAATAGATTGCACTTTGTTCAATTTCCATATTTTAAACACTACACCAGCAGTGTGGCCACTACACTGACGGTCGAGCTATCAGCTGTCACCATCCATGGATGCGCGTGGCACGCTGTAACATAAACGCACACGAACATTCGCGCAAGCGCCCTGCGCCGCCTAAACGAAATAGCAGGCATACATTTTCGCCGCGCCGTAGAAACTAGAGAGGGGGCTACTTCCTCTCCTACGCCGCGCCGGCTGTCTACTCTCCATCCGTCTTACGAATTTTCGATCAGGTCACGTGTCCTGACGCGAGTTTAACATTTTTTACCCATTACAAAAAAAGTGTACAACGCCGCTAAAAAGTTTTCACTTCAATAAAGGGCGCACTCCCCAAGTCCCCATTTCCATATTTATGTAAACCGTGGGATGAAATAAAATGATTCTCATTTTCGGTTACAAGGTTACAACCGAAGAAATAACTTTGTTTTTCATAGTTTCTTTCGAGAAACACTATGGAATAAGTACCTAATTTAAGTACCTACCTACCTTCTTGCTGCTTGTTACTTGTTTATTTTTGAAGTGAAAACTTCTTTAGCGGCGTTGAACACTTTTTGTAATGGGTAAAAAATGTTAAACTCGCGTCAGGGCATCGCGTCAGAACACGTGACCGTCAGGAGAGATTCCCTCCCCCCCCCATCTCTTTCTACGGCGGCGCCAACCGAAGTGAACCAAGTGAGACACGATAATGGATGGATGGATGGATGGTGATGGTGATGGTGATGGCGATGGCGATGGTGATGGCGATGGTGATGTGATGTGATGGTGATGGTGGACGCGGACGTGGATGGACAGCTGATGGCTCGACCGTCTGTGTAGTAGCCACACTGCTGTGTATTCGTAAAATTCGTGTATATAGTTTTTCAAAAAAACCGGCCAAGTGCGAGTCAGACTCGCCCATGAAGGGTTCCGTAGCAGCAAGTAACATAATATAAAAGTTCTTGTAGTTCGTTGTAACTTTGTGAAAGGTAAATTGCGGTTTTCGATTTATGACGTATTAAAAAAAAACTACTTACTAGATCTCGTTCAAACCAATTTTCGGTGGAAGTTTACATGGTAATGTACATTATACAGGGTGAAATTGAACACATGCGACAAATCGAAATGGGAGATTGTACGCATTATTATGAACAACTTTTACTATGGGACCAAACCTGAAATCGCGAAAAAAAAATCAGCTGTTCCCTACATTTATGTTCGCATAACTCATCAAAATGTAGGGACCAACTGATTTTTTTTTCGCGATTTTAGGTTTGGTCCCATAGTAAAAGTTGTCCATAATAATGAGTACTATCTCCCATTTCGATTTGTCGCATGTGTTCAATTTCACCCTGTATACATTTTTTTTATTTTATCATTCTCTTATTTTAGAAGTTAGAGGGGGGGGGGGGGGGACACACATTTTACCACTTTGGAAGTGTCTCTCGCGCAAACTATTCAGTTCAGAAAAAAATGATATTAGAAACCTCAATATCATTTTTGAAGACCTATCCATAGATACCCCACACGTACAGGTTTGATGAAAAAAAATTTTTGGAGTTTCAGTTGTAAGTATGGGGAACCCCAAAATTTATTGTTTTTTTTTTTCTATTTTTGTGTGAAAATCATACTGCGGTTTACAGAATACATCTACTTACCAAGTTTCAACAGTATAGTTCTTATAGTTTCGGAAAAAAGTGGCTGTGACATACGGACGGACGGACAGACAGACAGACAGGCATGACGAATCCATAAGGGTTCCGTTTTTGCCATTTGGCTACCGAACCCTAAAAATGGAAATTAAACAAAGTGCATCGATTAATGAAAAAAGTGACGCAGAAATAGTGAAAAAAACTTAGTTATATTAATTCAATTAATAATTGATTTATTTCAACGTTAATATTCAAGTTTTCACTTATGCGGCACTCCCGGCACTCCCGGAGTGCAACCCGTCTTTTTTTTTTTTGTTTGTTCTCTGCGTCATGTTTACCGCAACTAAACGTATTCTCTTTCTATTTCTTTTTAAGGAGGTACAAACTTATTACTGCGGTCGATAAAATGAAGACTGAGCATGCGTAAATATTCTTCCCGATTACGGAATCCTCCACTGTGCGTGGTCCGTCCCGCAATTGGTGTTTACATTCCGTTTTTTCATTATAATCAATTAACCACATAAAATTATGAGGTAACCGGTCTCACAAAAGTAAAAATTGATCGTTGAGACCGGAGACGGCTATGGATAGGTACTTACTAGTTAGTTAGAGGGCATAAAGTGACAGATACTCACGATCTTGATAGCTGAGCGACTTCTGTTCGACGGGCCTGTCCATACTGCGCTGGCTCTGGTAGGAGGACCAAGTATCCTGAAGCGGCCAGGATGTTGGCTGCAATAGAGTAAATAAGATAAATACTTATATCTATACATATAATAAAATCGTAGGAAAGTCAAAACGGTACATTGAATATTTTTTTAAAAGAATACCTACTTGGGGCGTGATCTACAATCGATATCGAAGCCAAAAATATAGTTTTTAGAATTTTTGTCTGTTTGTCTGTTTGTCTGTATGTCCGGGATAAACTCAAAAAGTACTGCATGGATTTACTTCAAATTTTGCATGAATATTACTAAGAGGTCGGGTCAACATATAGGCTACATATTATCACGCTATCACCTATGGGGGAGGAGCTGTGAATATTTATTTTTCTTACGCATTCTGTGACAGCGTTTAATCTAACGACGCATATTTAAATGTTGTTTTTCAGTAAGCCATGCTATTATCTAGCTTTACACTATAAAAACTACGCCATTTAAGTAACTTGGGCAGAAAAAACATAGTTTAATGAATTTTAGTAGTATAAAGAAAATTTTGAAGCAGCGCCATCTATGAGTTTTCATAAAAATCAAATCAAGTTACATGTTGACACTTTTTGGAAATTAATAATTTAAATTTGATCATGTTGGCGAGGTTAGTAGTTAGTTATTCTTAAAATTCATAGATGGCAATGTGCATTTTCTTCATAAAAGTTGTATCGTATAGTTCGTTTTGACAAATTCAAGTTCCAACAAAACCCTTAAAATGTTGAGCAGAGTTGAGGACGACAATAAAAAAAAAAATGCGGTGTTAAGTATTACAAAAAAGTTATGTTTCTACTGGAGACGAAGTCGGAGTAACTGATGAACGCGTGCTGAACACCTGTCTCAGTTCACTTCAAGATGTGGTCATTTCTATCGGCGGCAATCCGCTGATCGAATATGGGTTACCAGCTCCCCAATGATCACCGCATCAAGACCGTGTAAATCGGGAGTATAACGCTGAGACAAATTACGATCCGGGCGAAATGACCATGTCGCTTTGTTCTCTTCAGAGCAAAAACAAATTTATGACACCGTCCTTGAAAGCGTTGGGAAAAAACCAGGGTCAAATGTTTTTCTTGGAATGCGTCTGGTGGAACAGGAAAAACATTTGTTACCACTTGCATACTTGCAGAGGTCAGCAGGCAAGGCAAAATTGCTATTGCTGTAGCGTCGTCGGGAATCGCTGCCACACTGCTTCCGAGTGGCAAGACAGCACATGCCATGTTTAAAATTCCTATCGATTTAGAGAGCGCCGAAACGCCTGTTTGTGGTGTGTCACGTAACAGCGATAAGGGACACGTGCTCAAGGATTGCTCTTTGATCGTATGGGATGAGTGTACGATGGCCAATAGGAAGGCAGTTGAGGCCGTGGACGGAATCTTGCAAGACATCCGCAGGAACGAACATTTGATGCGTCGTATCACAGCTGTTCTGTTCAGTGGCGATTTCCGGCAAACGCTTCCCGTGGTGACACGGGGATCGAGGGCTGACGAGGTGAATGCTTCGTTGAAACTATCTTCGTTGTGGTCACGAGTTCGTACGCTGCGCTTGACCATTAATATGAGAGCTCGGCTCGGCGGCAATGCACGTGCTCAAGAATTCTCCAATGTCCTTCTAAATCTTGGCGAAGGCACTCTACCAGAAGAGAGAGGCGGACAGGTGGTGCTTCCAGAGTCTCTCGGTAGAGTGGTATCCAGCTTAGAAGAACTCATTTGCTGTGTGTACGGGGACATCAGTCGTATACTGCACCTGCAGAATTCTTGGGTGTGTGAGCGGGCCATTTTGACGTCCAAAAATGATCAGGCTGCAGCAATTAACGAATGCATTCTCTCGGAAATTGAGGAGAATGAAGTGGTCTACACCTCGATAAACACTGTTGTCGAGCAAGATGACGCCACACATTATCCCGTGGAATTTCTGAACTCCCTGTCAGCAAGTGGACTTCCAGCGCATACCATCAAGCTGAAGGTCGGTGTCCCGATTATGCTTCTTCGGAACCTATCTCCTCTGAAGTTGTGTAACGGGACCCACCCTAAAGTCATTTCGCTCTACAGACACACCATTGAGGCGGAAATTCTTACGGGTTGTGGCGTTGGCGAGGCAGTATTTATACCACGCATTCCCCTCATACCTCATATCTTCCCGTTCCAGTTCAAGCGCGTACAGTTCCCCGTGAGTGTTGGCTTCGCGATAACCATCAATAGAGGCAGACACTGAGGGCAGCGGGTGTCGACCTCAGGACGAGTTGCTTCTCACACGGACAACTGTACGTCGCTTGCTCCCGCGTCACCAGTCCTGACTCTCTTTACATTTTGGCTCCTGGCAGCATAACTACCAACGTTGTTTATAGGGAAGTGTTTTAAGGTATGATGCCTTTGTACGTATTTTTACTCTTTTGTGTCCTGGAATGTATTCCTGCATTGTTTTCTCTATTTCCTTCAGTCACATCCCCCACACCACACTGAACTCAGCAGGACTCCCATATAACTCTCTTCACTTGCTTCGCTTGCAAAAAAAACTTATATTTTAATGCTATTTTAAAAGTTGTTTACTTATAATGCTATAGCGACACTGGCATCTTAGGTATTTTTGGTGCTGTAGAGCCTTCAGGCAGACGACGTCGCGGGCAGCAGCTAGTAAATTAATATAATAAGTACCTACCTAATTTGAGTTGATGAGTCCGCCTCTGTATATTTGTGTACTTGAAATACTAAATAAATAAATTATTTATAATCTAAGCTAATAAAGGGTGTGTCCAGATATATTATGTTCTTTTGTCCGTACCTTACCTCCGTGTCGTATTAGGGTGTCCCCACATTTATCGACGCGGAATCGGCTTAAGCCGAGTGCGTATCACCAAACTACTCGACTTATCGCCGAGCTAATAGGCAAACGGCTCGTTTCGCCGTCGATCGGCGTCGTCCGAGCCGAGCCGATGAGAATGGTATTAGTAACACCCTTAGGTATTACGTAGACATAAAGGCTTTTTTGACCGGCGTTAGCCGATTCCGCGTCGATAAATGTGGGAAGACCTTTAGCGTCGCGATCCAAGAACGCTATATGTATAGTGTTGACGCCCGTTTGGTAAAGTACGGTGGTACGGCGTAACACCGTACCCGTAACTATTTAGGTACTATGCTACTTTTATTTTAGTAAAAGATAGCATTCTGGGCTCCACTGTACTTCCTCACCCGTTTATTCGAAGCTTCACAATTTTAATAGTTCTACATTTCGTTATGTTAAACACTTTCGCAAAATCCCGCATTGTGAAAACTTATAGTTTTTGAGAAAAAAAATCTTAAAGTTACGGAAAATGTATCATGTGTACATAAATGTAACATGTTTATGTTTTTTTTGTGTTCCCGATTACACTACACACTAAACCAACATAATATACAAAAATAACACATTTGTAATGACAACTTAGGATGCAAGAGCGAGCGAAGCGAGCTCGGGACTTGGGGCACCCCGACTCGGACAGGTTAGGTTAGAAGGGGATGGCGGGGTCTAGTGAGCGAGCGCAGCGAGCGAACAGACCCCGCCACGCCATCCCCTTCGTGGTTATTTTTTTTTAGACCATAGAGCCCCGCGAAGCGGGGCTCCTACTACGCCTTTTAAGCAACTTTTAAGGGTTTTGAGGTTAGGTTACAAAAATCATTGGAAATTTTTTTTCTCGGCCACTATTGTTTTGCGAACTATTCGGTTTTCAAATTTACACTAACAAGGGTCTATTCTATCTAAAAAAAAATAGTTACTATAAAAATCGCAGGTTTTCAGAAAAAAAAAACTTCGGGAATTTTTTTCTCGGCCCCTATGGTTTTTCACAATTTGCGGTTTTCAAATTACACTAAAAAGAGTCTATTCTATCCAAAAAAAACTACCTACTATCAAAATGCGCCGGGTGAGGAAGTACAGTGGTTCCGCATTCTGCGCAAAAAAAATCAGACGGACTGCATTTGAACGTTTTGAACTGCATGCCAGCTGCAATATCGCAGTTTGGATGCAGTTGACATAACTAGGTTTCGAAGCAGTTAAATCAACTGCATCTAAACTGCGATGTTGCAGCTGAAATGCAGTCCGTCTGATTAGACCCTTACCGACATGCGAGCGAACGAAGTCGCGGGCACAACTAGTCTCAGGTAATATCATTGCATGTCGACCACAGAACAGATAAATTTATCTGTTAGTGTGATGTCGACTGCCATTTTGGTCTAGCTATATAGTCAGTCTACTCTAGACATACGAGTAATAACTGCGTCGTTGATCTAGTGGTCGTAAGCGCGACTGTTGAATGTGAAACCCGGGTTCGCTCCCCAGGTCGAGCATTGTTATTATTGTTCTCAATTTGGATTTTTAAGCTCGGAGTACGGATTAATGCCTAATAGCCAATAGGCGGTATTTTCGTGTGGTAGGTATGTGTATTGTATATACAATATGGGTGTGAAAAGTTATTGGTCAACACGTTCTGTTGGTTAAGCATTCACTGACGTAGAGTTATGTTGGCGAAACGTTCATGGGTGAAAAGTTCTTTGGATGAAACGTTCATGGGTTAAAGATAATATTGACCAACGGTTCATGGGCCAAGGTAAATCGTTTCAGTTTCATGTCGTGTAGGTCTAAGTAGGGCATAACTGGCGAAACGTGGGTGAATTTTAAACACCTCTGCTCACGCCCCTGGAGAAAGCAAACGTCAACCCGTGATGTAAGTAGGTGTATGACCAGTCAATAGGTAAAAAACTAGGTACCTACAGTGAAACATGTCAGTAGAACACTTTAATTGAGAAAACCGTCCGCTTTCGTCCGCGCTTGTACCGGTCTAATGTCAAACTGTTGCGATTGACATGCGGTTGACTGACAAAATACTGTGGTAGGTACACACGACGACAATAATATCAAGTCTTCATTTCCAGTTTTAGCTGAGCTCGCATTGTATAGGCGTTTTGTACAATGAGAAGTCGGCTTACAATACCTATAATTACTGGAAACTTATAGCTAGCTACTTAGCTTGATACCTATTTCGTCGTGCGTAGGTACTACATGAATACTGAATCGAATTTACAGTCAACAAAAGGGAACTATGCAGGATCTTCGGATATAGTTGAAGTTTAGTAAGAAACCGATGGATGTTCTCAAATAAAATTTAATTTTATTATAGAAAAACCAAAAGCTCATTTATCAAATTAAATTTCAGTCGAAAACATCCATCGGTTTCTTACTAAACTTTAACTAAGTATATCCGACGATCCTGCATACTTCTCTTTTGTTGACTGTACAACTGCGACCTCTGCTTGATAAAAAAAAGTTTATAAACATAGCATTAAGTCCAATAAATAAATCCTTTGTAAAAGAAAACGGACACCGCCAAGCCTGTGGCCAAGCCAAGGTTTTTTTTTTAAGGCGAATGGGTAGTTGTAGCCCGCGAAATTCAATTTTTCTTACGTTTTTTGCAATTTTCAGGTCAGTGTCAGGTTGTATCTTGATGAAAATATGATTCGCGACAATAACAGGTACGTATTTACAGAATTATAATAATTAGAATCATTAATACATCTTTCTAAGTTAGATTTCTACCGTTAAGAACAAATCTCGTATGGAAAAGTGTTGGTGGTAGAAATCTAACTTAAACAGATGTATTAATGATTCTGATGATTATAATTCTGTGAATACGTACCTGTTATAGTCGCGAATCAAATTTTCATCAAGATACAACCTGACACTGACCTGAAAATTGCAAAAAACGTAAGAAAAATTGAATTTCGCGGGCTACAACTACGCATTCACCTTAAGTAGGTAGGTACCTATCTACAAACAGCTTAAAAGCAATTAAGTACCTACCTGTTTGTTGCTAAGGGTATTTATGTTCTGTGGTTGCTAACGTCGCGTCGCTACGCTAGGTATCAAATACAGAAATACTACCTTCTTAATGAATTTGTCAATATTACTAAGTAAATTAAATTATGAAATATCTATTGTAGGTAAGGACTTACCTACACTAAAATATTGATTATGAATAATTGAAACTTGGCTTAGAGTTTAAAATAGTAGTCTATGGTTTACATAAATCATGCGCCGAAGACGTGCAACGATTTTGTTGTTTATCGTAGAAGGTTCCTACAGTATGGCCTACCCACCTACGTACCTTGTTTATACAGTAATTACCATCACACTATCATCTAATACCTACCTATCAATATTCTATCGCCCGAAAAATACCTAGAAGAAAATAAGTTCACGACCATAAATTAAATTTTCTTCTACCCACAAGTTATGGGTAAGTAATATGTTATATCAACAACGCATTTTATATAGGATAAAACCCACACGACTTTTAAAAATAAAAAAAAAACATCTAGAATTTGCAAAAGACAAAACAAGTCCGTACTTGTTCCCGATTTAATAGTGCAAACATAGTTTTTGACTTTTTGTTTCGCAAAATCTCACGTTAATTTCCAAAAACAACTTACCGAATTCGATGAACTGCCACTACCATAATCACTGTAATAATTCTGACCGAAACTCATTGTTCCAAATTTAATTTTCCGTAATTTTGAATTAGGAGAACGTGTTCCTTCCGAGACAACTAGAGCGGGAATGCGGGGGTCTCATTGGTTGAATTGAACGATTGTTGGATCGGCGCGGCGCAGCGGCAAACTGCAAAGTTTCCATAAGTTGTACTTGTAAACAAACCTACTCATATGTGCTACGCTTTTGTTTCTATGATTTCGCCGAAATAATAAGTGAAGTGTGTGAGTAAACAAGTAGGTAGTCAGGTACCTACTACCTACAGTGCAGGTTTTCAAGTAACCAACTTTACTACCGAACAACAATAGCTGCTTGAAATTATCATTATTATTATTTGCTTGGTTTAGTGGTGGTGTATCGGTGTATATGTATGTTTTTTGAACTTGAAATCCTATTATTTTATGTCGCTAGCGACATCTATGGGTGCTTATATTGACTAGTGCGAACATTGTTCAATGTAGTTTTAAAACCATACAAGCACATAGATGGCGCAATATATAATTACAAGAATGGTAGTATTTTTAACCGACTGCGGTGTAGCCAAGTGGAGGGTAATGCATGTTTTTTTTATTTTGTCTGATCGGATAAAAAGTTATCTACGGGGGCGGTCAATAAAAAATGAGAATGCAAGCTCTTTGGAAGTATAAAAAGTAAAATACTAGCTGGTAAAGCTGGAATATCTGATACATAATAAATAAATAAACTGATGATTACCTATCTTTTGTTTCTAAATAATAAAACTCATTTGTTTGCGGTTGATTAAATGATTATAGACTTTTGGCCAAAATAAAAAAATCCAAGTTAGCGCGTTTATAAGTACCTACACTAGCTGCGCCCCGCGGTTTCACCCGCATAAGTTTCGATCCCGTAGGAATATCAGGATGAAAACTATCCTATGTCCTTTCCCGGGACTCGAACTAGGTATATCTATACCAAATTTCATCTAAATCGGTTCAGTGGTTTAGGTGTGAAAAGGTAACATACAGACAGGGTTACTCTCGAATTTATAATATTAGTATGGATAATATATCTGTGTTTGAAAAATTTTACCACGGAAGAAGTCAATAAAGATTTACAGGACACATCATGTAATAAAACTCACTGAATGTGATACTGATACTTTATTTTTCTCTTCACTGGTTCACAGATACAGTCCCCAGTTCACCACAGTTAGGTACTTCACACCAGAGACCTCTCTCCTTAGAACACATATGTACCTATACTCCTAGCGCTCTCTCGGCCAAGTGCTCTTATTTATACATATACCAGTCTATTAAAAAGTACTCTGTGCTGTTATATTGTATCACTGACCTCTATTATGAGGTCAGTGTATTGTATGCTAATCCCTCTATAGTTACTTTACTCTTTGACCTTCCCCTACCAAATTGACGGATGGACAGTGTTGCCATTTCTCAAACATAAAAAAACTCTATACCCAATTACCCATTCTATAAATCCTCTATAGTTTCTGAAACAGTGAGCTTATTGCCAATTTTGAAACAACCAGTGTCATAGTAACCATAATACCATCCAAACGAGTGTTATAATGTTGTACTTTCATTATGACTCGTTTTCAAAAAAAAAAAAAAAACAACCGACTTAAAAAAAAAACACTACAAAGTGAAAATTAACTTTAATTTCGGAAGTCGGTGTCTTTGTCGGTGTTTTTTTTGACATCAACTTCCGAAATTAAAGTTATTTTTCACTTTGTAGTTTTTTTTTTTTAAGTCGGTTGTTTTTTTTTTTGTAAAAAAGTTTTTATTTTTCACTTTTTAGTTGTACCTACCCCACACCAATTCAATTAACACTAGTGCATTGATGAATTGAAGACACGACTCGAAGAATCACATAGAAATGCCGGAGATGCAGTACATTTATGCATATAACTTCTTACATATTTAAATTACCTAATGTTAGAAGTAGCGAATGTGACATCATACTGAATGGAGAAAAACTAGAATTTGTTGATCAAACGGTTTTTCTGGGAATCACGCTAGACGAGAAATTACAATGGGGACCTCACATAACATCTCTTGCGGGGCGGCTCAGCTCGGCCGCTTATGCTGTTAGGAAGATAAGACAGTCAACAGATGTAGAAACCGCGCGTTTAGTCTATTTTAGTTACTTTCACAGCATTATGTCGTACGGCATTTTACTATGGGGTCGAGCTGCTGACATTGAATCCATCTTTATTTTGCAAAAGAGAGCTGTCAGAGCCATTTATAATCTACGTCGCCGCGAATCTCTCAGGGAACTATTTAAAAGGATTAATATTACGACGGTACCTTGCCAATTCATTTATGAAAACATTATGCATGTAAGAAAAAATCTACATCTTTTTAATAAAATAAGCGATAGACATAACTTTAACACAAGAAATAAAGATAAAATACATCAACCATTTTTCAGATTAGCCAAAGTACATACATCTTTTATGGGGTACTGTGTCAAATGTTACAATAAAATACCTTGTGATATATTGCAATTAAATGAAAGAAAATTTAAAACTCACATTAAACGTACACTTTGTAAACAAGCATACTATAAATTAGAAGATTATATCCAAGATAAGAACGCTTGGAAACATGCTGGTCCTGCTCCATAGGACAATCTAGAGTCTAGACAAAATCAAACTGGTTGCTAATTTAATTGTAATTTTTTTTTTATTAGTTTTTACATTCATTACTCACACCCTGACTTATTACTTGTATTTTTTTTTTTTATAAAAATCGTTTTGCTTGTACCATGTTTGTAAATATGTGAGCACCATGTATCTACCAGATAATTAATTTATATGTCATGGTTTCGTTTTTAATTCTTTTACCTATTGTGGTATAGTAATTTTATTTTAGGTGCATCGTCCTCACATGTTATTATATAATTAATGTACCCATACAAAATATTGTACCTAAAACATTTTAAAAGAGTAATGGTGGAGTTTCTTGCCCATTCTTCTCCATACGAAAACTACCTTTTGGAATGGGCGACTAGAATCAATTCTATTTTAAGATAATTTTTGACGTTCAAAAGTGCCTTTTTTGTGCCTATTTGAAATGCTTTGACTTTTGACATAAGAATAATTACCTAATGTATTATATACTAAAACCTTCCTGAAAGTATGCAGATCACAATAATGAATTATCAAAATCGGTTCAGCAGTTTTCGAGATAATCGCGGACATACAAACATACATACATACGGGTCGAATACAGAACCTCCTTTTTTAAAGTCGGTTAAAAAGAACTTATAGGTTATTCGCTGTTTCAGAACTTTTTTTAGAGGATTCATATCATGGGTGTAGTCGTGTATGCAACTGTACATAATTAGGTATTAAAACACTCGTGTGGATAAACCCACATTCGTGTTTTGATACCACTTATTATAAAACAGTTGCATAAATAACTATAATAAGCAGATCGTAGTTTCGTAAGTTATATTTCCAAAAAAAAAAATAAGTAAAAAAACTAAAAAACCCGACTGCAACCTTAACTAACAGAAAAGATAAACTAAAAACAAGCGGCGGGACCCATTTGAGTTTGAAACTATAATAATGGTATGGGTCCCGCCGAGAAGAAGCCCAGGCTTATTTTTTTATCATCATCCTAATTTTTACAGGGTGTTCTACCTATGAATATGAACAACTTTCACTATGGGACCAACTCTGTAATCACGAAAAAAAAATCTGCTGTTTCATACGAAAGTTCAATACCTACTTGACCAAAATGTATGAAACAACTGTTTTTTTTTTCGTGATTTCAGAGTTGGTCCCATAGTGAAGCTTGTTCATATTCATGGGTAGAACACCCTGTAAAAATTTGGATGGTGATAAAAAAATAAGCCTGTATACATCGTAATTTGGGGGTCAACGGTCAAAGCAAAACATTGTACGAACTTGTGTTACTGTCTGTCACCCTTTCTTTTTGTTGCCAATGCTTTCTTGTACAAGTGGTATGCAGAGTTAAAATAAAACAAAACATTTTGCACACAGCTTTTATTACAGCCTCGATTAGTACAATATTATAGGATCTCCGTAGAATACTGATTGCGTGTGAGGTACTAAGCACCTTAGATACCTACATTACATTATTGTCCAACTGTTTAGGGAAATCGGAGTTTCCGCCTGTTTTAACCTGTCCAACATGATAAATTTGATATTTCGAAATGTAAATTAATTGGAATTTTGTTAGTAGGACTGGCGTCGACAGGCCTATCGCTTGAGATTCAGACATTTTCTTCTGTAACTCCAATTTCCGACATCCAGTGTGTTAAAAGTGCGAAAATTGCACTCATGACAGTAATATTGATTGAATTAACAAAGTTACAATTTAGCTATGTTGTTTTATCAAGTAAGTAAAGCTTAACTGGGGCTACTATAATTATTCATGAGTGCAATTTTCGTTGAAAAGAGAACTAGATTGCCGCCAAATGTTGACATTATTACCTACCATCAACAAAAACGTTTACTTAACGATTTTTATAAAAGCGCAGTTTTTGTCGAACTAGCAAGTAAGGTCACGTACGAGCAGCGAGTGAGGGGTGCGGGTCGATTAGTTGGCGTCGATGAAGTATTCCTGAGCGGCCTTGGCGTCTGGCTTGATGGTCTTGGAGCCGGGCTTCCAGTTGGCGGGGCAGACCTCTCCGTGCTTGTCGGTGTACTGGAAGGCTTGCACCAGGCGGAGCGTCTCCTCGACCGATCTGGGGAACAAGGTAACACAGTTTAACAATATTTTGTAAGTAAAAGAGTTCGAGAGAATTGATAATGATTTGTTATTGACGGCGCTTTTATTTTGTGGCAGTAAGGACGGTTTTAGTTATTCAAGTGCTACTACTACCTAATGACGTGCGGTTGAACGCACTACCGGGATATATGATATATAATGTTTTTTGTGTATGTTTCAATTGACAATTACTCAAAGCAATATGCGATAAGAATTCATAATAATACAGTATGTTTCCTTAATAACATTCCTATCATATTAATTATGTACGTAATTAATCGTGGAATAAAATGAAGGTCGTTAGATTACCACGTACATGGGAACCTACAGCTGAGTTCAGCTGACACGCACACGGACACACTAAGCTGTTTATTTCATTTCTCAGGGGACATATTCGCATAATAATCAGGAACTCGAACTATTTCGATTATGGAACGTGTTTTTCAATGTAGTCCCTAAACTTCCGTAGAATAAGTTTAATCTGTCAAGCTCCGCTAACGAGACACAATTGATTTTCTATTGTTTCGTCGCCGATGGGCAACGCGCGCCGCTTGACCGGTTAATAATACTCCGGACGTTTTAAGGTGATCTATTTGAATGTACTTCTAACAGACCATTTTGAAGATTATTTTTCTCTTGAGGGAATATTATCATGGTGGCAAATAAAAATGCATTGCTAAACCTTGTTAAACAGTAGATGTCGGTTGTAGAACTTTCTCAAACATTTTTTATTTCTTAGATTTTCTATTGATACATAAGATATTTGAAAATAAAATGTAATAAACATAAATTCTAACATTATTGCGTCAATACTCTAAAACAATAAGCAAATACGTCATAATCGGATTTCTATACGGTTCTATACAGAACCTTCGAGTGCCGATAAGCTATCATTCAATGAAGAATTTTCAATAATTTATATTTATCATTGTTACGTCTAAAGGTTACCGGTTACGTAAATAGCTACTGTAACACTTTATAGCTGTGTAGATAAGCGTGTTTCAATAGAGTAATTTTGTAGGGAGAATTGAATTTCAATAAAACTATGTATTTGGTATAATATTATAGGAAATAATTATATATGAATCTACTTTCTAGCTAGAAAACTTATTTGAAACCTACGTTTATGCCCTAGCAATAGAAATGTATGTATATCCATAAATTACTTTGACTTTGTAAGACAACAGAAGCTTTATTACGTGGGTAAGCGTACCCACGTACTAAATCTGTGGTCTTTACCAGTCAGTACCCAGTGGGGTACAGAGTAGGTGGGTGAGTCTTACCGTCCCACAGGCAGGTCGTTGACGGTGATCTGTCGCAGGTTCTGCTTGTCGTCGATGACGAAGAGGCCGCGGAAGGGTATGCCGGTCTCCTCGTCCAGCACGCCGTAGTCGCGCGAAAGGCGGTGCGACTTGTCGCTCAGCAGCGGAATGTTCATGGGGCCCAAGCCGCCTGGAATACGACGGGGTGATGTTATTTTATGTAAAAATATACACTTCACTAAGTGTGAATGATGTCAAAGCATAGGTCTTTTTCTATTCCGCCACGTTCATTTAGATCCATGTCACATTGCTGAAAATGTGCGCTGTCGACGATAGGTATGTCCGAAGTCACAGCATTTTGCTGATTTTTCCACTTTGCAATTAGCATTTTGTTTTTTTTTTTGTTGTCATCTGCCAGTCGCGGGCGCATCACGGATTAATTTGTATTGTCAATGTAAATTTATGTGTTGCCTTGGGTCCCTGGCCCTGACATCACGCAATGGATAAAATTTACAACTTTTTATATGCTTGAGTACCTACGAGGGTTTTGACTTATGACTACTTACTTACTTTGTCTTTTTTATTTATATTGTGCGTTTTGTTTGTGCAGAATAAACAATTTTTCTCTCTTTTCTTACACTAAAATAAATGACAAAGTACATACCCTGTTTGCGCGGTGTGTTGATCCAGGCGAGGTGCGTGAAGTGCGAGTCGGTGGAGGCGCCGATGACCTCGCAGCCAATCTTGCGGAAGTCGTCCGCGCGCTCCGAGAACGCGATGATCTCGGTGGGACACACGAACGTGCTGCGAACAATACGCTACAATCTCAAACATTTGGAACAGATGGTAATCGGGACATTATGATGCTTGTGCCGATAGGGGAGTGGAAGTTTAACGAAGATCTCTTGTCGTGTGGTCAGACTCAGAACTATCGCCGCCATCTTGCTTTTTCATACAATTTCTGTGATATTTTCACAAATTTTTACCAAAATGCTCGTCAATGTTATTGACAAGACGCCTAAAAAGATCCTTGTAGTACTTCTTGGTACTTACTTATTCGATCAATGCCTTTCTTTATGGATGCACTGGTCTGGGGTTCTGGACCAAATTCATGGTTCCAACTTTAAGGTTGATCACAACAGCAGTACCTATTTACTTATTTCTAAACTTTACGGAAATGCATGGATACTGACTGACCTCATCTAGTTTTAAACGGGCTACATAATTTAGATGGACTAAAGAGTTTCTTTGAACCAATTTACAGACGCTCCACGATTTAAGTCAATTTAATCCTAACTAATATTATAAATGCGAAAGTAAGTTTGTGTGTTACCTTTTCACGCCTAAACCACTGAACCGATCATGCTGAAATTGTGCATAATGTACGTTGTCAGGTGTACAGAAATGGACATAGGGTACCTTTCATCCCGAAAAAAAGTGCTGTTCCCGAGGAAAACAACAATAAGGTTATTATGATAATAGATGGCGGCACGTGTCTTTCGAATCATGATGAAAAAAAAACGAAGGTATTTCATGTTCTGAGCCGATACGAAGTTCGTTAAGTTAATATGTATAAAGTCAACGTAGTCATGACGGTTAGGGGCTAATAACAAACTCGAGGGGTTTACAAGTAGCCCCTAAAGAGTTCCACTATCCATCATCAGACCCTCGACACCAAGTGAAATCTATTGGACTCGTTACAACAAATCATAAAGCCCAAATTAGAAGGGTTTACTAATCGTCACTGAAGAGTTCCACTGTCCACCTCTTGGCTCCATCATCAAATTATAGTTTTGTCTTCCGAAATACATACTTAATACAAAGTTTTAAAGTTTAAACAAACAAATTTTTGACACTGTGGCCATAAATATTTAGTAAATTGCCAACAATACCCCAATAATTAATTTAAACACACTATCTTATCGTTTTGAAGTTTGTTATAAGTATCAATACAGCGTCAGCGATCCCGAAAATTAAATAATAAGTGACCAAATAGATAAGAAGTAATAATTTTTAATTTGCTGTTATATAGCGGTACTTTTAGCCCGAAGTAATTTAGATAGCGTTTACGATCAACAATTGAAATTAACTAGCCAGGTAATAAATTGATGTTATTACATTTTTTATTTTTGAAATGAAAACTTCTCAAGGCGCGCGATGGACATTTTTTGAGATGGGGTATAAACTATGACACTGTTACCGACACAGCGCTACATTCGGATGTGTTCGGCTGTCCTCGGGATGTTTTAATGTATTTTCGATATGTCAGTGAGTGATCGCAAAGTATTCTGTTTGTGTTTTGTTTATATGACGATTCAAAAAATACACACGTAATCAATGCGAATCAACTGAGAAAATTAGATTATTTGATTTGAAGGGAAGGTATACATTTGGCTGTTATTTTCAATACTTAATTTGATGTGAGGTGAATATAAGATGTTTATCATAAAAATACTTAACAGACACCCCAGTAATGACTGACTTGTAAGCTAATGTTCCAATGAAGAAGTGTATTGTCCGATATTACCTCCATATAGCCTTTGAAAATATTGCACCGCAATGCGCAGGAGACTGTATGACTCAGCGCTATGGAACAATTATTTTAGTACAGCGGCAAGTGCTACGGTGACGTGTCGTTCAAAGATCACAACATCTCGCGTGGAATGACAAACAGTTATGAAACTGAGATTGTTTATTGATTCAATCAATCACGAGTGATTGGTATGTAATACCTAACCGCTGATTTTGCGAATTGACTAACGGCCGAACCCAATTACTATCTATCACCAGTTTCGGCATACTGGAGGTAGAACAAACTATCTATCTCTGGTTTTAACGTCGCAATAATCTATATCAATAGCGATCTGTATTATTATAATTATACTAGCAGTTATGATTATACTGACTACCATCAGTAGTAGCGATTTGTCTTTAACTAAAAATGAATGCTTGCTCTATGCAAATGGTATTTTTGCAAATACATGAAGTATAAATATTACCAAAATATGAGTAGAAGACTTACAATGCAGTGTTGTCTGTGGCATCAAAGATTATTATTAAAAAAAAAACACGGTCTTAAACGAAGCAATCCGTCTTGTAAATAAATTAGAATATAAAAGAACGCAGGCAAGGTTTTTTGAGCACGTCTCCGTCACTATCTTAGCTGACGTAAGTAATGATGCGGTCGAAGCTTCCGCCTTCTTAGAAAATACGAACCCTTGGGCAGAAAGATACACACTAGCTATAAACATAACCCGACCTCTCAGAACAAACAATCCTTTCGCTCTTTGTAATGAATCCCTCTCCCTTTACCCAGTTCCTCTCTCGTCTATAGTTTCAGTCGTTCCCTGTCTTAGAACCTTCCAGATTTGCTGACACGAACACACTGCCTTCTGTATAACGTGCAGGAGAGATGGAGACGGAGAGGAAACCGCCTTGGAGACCTCTCTCTTCACTTCTTCTTCGATGTGGGCTTTCCTAAAAATATTCCTTGTCCTTAATAAAAATGAATACAGTGGCGACTGGTCTGGAAGAACCCTAAAAATTAAGAGACTCACACTTCGCGCCACACCCATGAAAATAAATACAACCAATTGAAATGAAAAAGTTCGTATTAATAGAACAGTCCAACTCTAACTCATACCCGTCAACAGCAGCCAGCAGCGTTTAATATTAATTATTTTATTGGATTCGATGTACATAAACGTTTTATAGATAACTTTCTAGATATTTGACGAATGTTACGTAATGTTGAACGAGTACCTATTAAACAAGAAAAAGATAAAAAACCGGCCAAGTGCGAGTCGGACTCGCCCATGAAGGGTTCCGTAGCAGCAAGTAACATAATATAAAAGTTCTTGTAGTTCGTTGTAACTTTGTGAAAGGTAAATTGCGGTTTTCGATTTATGACGTATTAAAAAAAAACTACTTACTAGATCTCGTTCAAACCAATTTTCGGTGGAAGTTTACATGGTAATGTACATTATATATATTTTTTTGATTTTATCATTCTCTTATTTTAGAAGTTAGAGGGGGGGGGACACACATTTTACCACTTTGGAAGTGTCTCTCGCGCAAACTATTCAGTTCAGAAAAAAATGATATTAGAAACCTTAATATCATTTTTGAAGACCTATCCATAGATACCCCACACGTACAGGTTTGATGAAAAAAAATTTTTGGAGTTTCAGTTGTAAGTATGGGGAACCCCAAAATTTATTGTTTTTTTTCTATTTTTGTGTGAAAATCTTACTGCGGTTCACAGAAAACATCTACTTACCAAGTTTCAACAGTATAGTTCTTATAGTTTCGGAAAAAAGTGGCTGTGACATACGGACGGACGGACAGACAGACAGACAGACAGACAGACATGACGAATCCATAAGGGTTCCGTTTTTTGCCATTTGGCTACGGAACCCTAAAAAGAGTCGGATAAATCATTGACAATTTTTATCCAAATCCCTGATTAGACCTTTAATTCCCAATTGGTTAACATGATTATATTTATCTCAATATTTTGATGATTGAGCTAACCCACGTAAGATTGTGGTATTTACGTGTAATCCTCCTGCAAATGAACTAGAGGCTAATTCATAAATCCGACATGACATTTACTCCCAGAAGTTGACAACCCCTGATCTCAGTGGGTTACGTATTTGATTACACGATTGTGTGGTAATGAATGCGACCGGTTTTATGCGGATGTTGTGCGGCCGGTTCAAAGAACTGAATGTTTAAGGTGATATGTTGAAAAAAAAAGTGGTTTTTCTATTTCGTATAACTTGTTAAGTATGTGGAATAGGGATTTAACATTTTGGGATGTATTTTGTGACTCTTTGGTCTAGTATCATGTAAAAGGAATACACGATTCAATGAATGTTTCTCGATACAAAAAATTGCAAAGTTATATCTAAGTTTTTACTTTTTTCGACATCACGGCGTAACGCTTAAGAGTTATTCAATGGAATTTACTTTAAAACACAGAGAATTATCATATCAATGTTTACTCAAAGTAGTTTTAAATTTAATTCATTTATTTTGTTACAAAAAGGAGTAAATTCGTTTTTATTCCGAGCGCACGCACATTATAGCCATCTCTTCTTTTGCGTTTCAAAAGTGATTGCATCACTTTCGCTCGCTTAGTAGATCAGCCGCCCGGTTTTTATTTTCAAGGTATCGCCTTAATACTCTAATAGTAATCAAGCTTGACATAAAAGTATGAATGTAGAGGTTGTAGAACATTTTTATACCGTCGTCGTGCCGCCAAAAAGACCTTGTTCTCGGAATATTTTATTAGCCCGCTTTTTTATTAGTTGATTGAAGGTCAGCGCAAAAACATTACGTATTGGGAGTATTTCAGCCTACTTGCTGCTTTTGGTAGTGTTCCTAGTATAATTATTTATTAGCACATTGTGTCAAGATGAGACAGCTTATTTGAAGTTACGACTTTAGTTACTATACGAGTCTCTGAACCTGAAATAGAACGCCTCGCGAACAATGGTTGCGTTAACACAGCACATAAAGATTCAAGATTAGCAAAGATAAGGACTTGCAATGAAAGATGAAAACTCATATAGCGGGACACAGATTCTATACGACAGTAATTTGTTTTCTATAGATATTGATTTGATGACCAAGGAGAAATGCCGTTTCATTTTTTTATTATAGCTTTCTGTACCTTTCAACGATTCGCAAATCATCTTCTTTACGTGTAGCGATTACTGCTGTTCTCACAAGACCTAAAGACATTAAACTTGCAAAATCGTGACCTTGACCTTGCCGAAGGAATTCTCTGAATCGTATCCGATAATCGGAACCCATCTAATCATAATCAATTCCTAAGTCATTTTGTAGCTCAGCGTGCAATAGTCGGGCAGTTTGTATGAAGCTTGTTACCGACAATACCGATCTTTATGCCGACTGTCTCTGGTCCGCGCAGACAGGTACAGCTGTACAAGAATCTTTTGGCGCGTGGTTAAAATCGGAACTAATGACGCCATCTTGTTTTTTCAATACATTTCACAAAGCAGTTTCCCAAATGTTTACCAACAGCGCCACCCTGTCTACGTCATTCAAGCGACAAAAGATCCTTGTAGCATGCTTGTAGCACTACCTGTTTATGAAAAAAATAGCGTTTATACTCACAAGTCCAGAGGATAGAAGAACAGGACTACATATTTGCCCTTGTAGTCGGAGAGAGCAACGTCCTTGAACTCGCCGTTGACGACAGCGGTGGTCTTGAACTGGGGAGCGGGCTTAGTCAGCTGGAGAGGCATCTTGTTGAAGCTGGAATTGAGATTACAATCCTGTTAGTTTGACGATAAGGTTGGTATTCAATTGTATATGTTACCGGCCAAACCCGATTTCAGGACAAACTAGTTTAGCCTAGGCTAAACTAGTTCTTCCTATAGGCGATAGGATTACCTTCGCTCGCCCTTGGATCTTATGTCGACGGAGCCCCGCTTCGCGGGGCCCCTATTTCTGTGTAAAGGGTTTAAAGTAACCTAACCAAACCGAACCTCGGGGTGCCCTTCGCTCGCCCTTGCTTGCATCCTATGTCGACGGAACTAGTTTAGCCTAGGCTAAACTAGTTTGTCCTGAAATCGGGTTTGGCCGGTAACATATATATGTGTTCCTTCGTAGACTTTTTTATTCAGTGATGTATTTAGAACGGGTGGGTAACTAATTCGAATTTCGAACTACTTCAGTATGGTATGGCAGAAAGCTGAAGAGTTTGTTTGTTCTCAAACTACCGATTGGATTTGAGAAATTAGTTTTGAATGTGATAGCTCAATTCTTGAGGAAGGCTTATAACATCACGCTAAGAGCCTTAGGACCGAGCAAAAGAAAGAACGCTAAACGAAAACGAAGTAATGGGGTGGGTCGAGGGAACAAGAAATTTCACGCGGATAACGTCGCGGACAAAAGCTAGTGTTCAATAAAATGGCTTGTGTGAGCTAGACATGATGGTGATTCATGATAACATAATGGTGATGTCTACAGCAATATATCACTAAGACAACAATGAATATTATGTCCTTAATAGATACTTACATAAGTAGGTATTAATTACGTTAATTCATCAAATAGGTACCTACTTATTTATCACCGAATGTATGTCACTTATCTTTAGACATTCCTCGCAACATTGCACGTACAAGATTACAATCGTTATCATATCCGTGCTGAGTCACTATTTATTTCAAAGAAGTCATAATTATTACTTACTAGCTGCTGCCCGCGACTTCGTCTGCGTGAAATCCTATCCTAACTAATATTATAAATGCGAAAGTAAGTTTGTTACCTTTTCACGCCTAAACCACTGAACCTCGCGAACAGCACTGTTTTCGGGATGAAAGCTACCCTATGTCCGTTTCTGTACACCTGACAACGTATATGCAAAATTTCAGGATGATCGGTTCAGTGGTTTAGGCGTGAAAAGGTAACAAAAAACAAACTTACTTTCGCATTTATAATATTAAGAGCCTATACTACCTTAAATGGCTTAGCGTGATCCTCCGTTATGTCGAAAATACTGCACCATTAATTTTGAAATAAATATATGGTAAAGTTGAGGATTAATGCTAAGTCCAATGTTAGACGAAAACACGATTCCATAAAATTTTCTCGATAGAAAAAAAATCCAAAGTTACCTCTAACCCGAACAATGAACCGCTGGTATTCGAAAAATACTTCAAATTAGATCATGAAACTTTGCATACTAACTGAACTTACTTTAAAGCAGGTCTTATGTTATTTATTTTTTTATAATTACCATTATTTTCACCGTAAAAAGCAAATACCTAAACTATTAGCGCTGCCTGCCGCCCAGCACCGCACTCTGTCTCGCTCTCACTCAGTCAGCGAGCAGTATTGTATGAGCGAGATAGAGTGAATTTTAGCTGAGGTAGTATAGGCTCTTAAGTAAGGAAGTAAGGATAATTCATTTCCTGATACCGGGTATAAATCCGTGATGTCTTGAATAAAATGTTGTAGAAGCGGGTCATGGAGTCGTCGTGTAAATGTTTCATTTTGGCGTTCAAATTAATAACTAGTCGATGAACAGAAAATTGAGTTGGTACATACCGGTCACACACGTGTCTATTATGCAATGTAAGTGGTCTACCACGATGAACACAGGTACCGTTATGCACGTGGCCATCACGTTTGAATGTAACAAGAGCATAGAACTTGACGGAACGCAATTGTGCGCTTGCGCAGTTAGATGTAATATGGAACACAGTAGATGATTAATATTTACAATGAAAATGTTTCGTTTAATAAAAAAAAACAACCGACTTCAAAAAAAAAACTACAAAAGTGATAAATAACTTTAATTTCGGAAGTCGGTGTCGTTGGTTCCGCATTTTCATTTTTTGACACCGACTTCCGAAATTAAAGTTATTTATCACTTTTGTAGTTTTTTTTTTGTAAAAAAGTTTTTATTTTTCACTTTTTAGTTGTACCTACCCCACAAAAAAGTAAACAAAAAAATCGTTAATGTAGACAATGTAGATAAATTTTTAGATTTTTGTTGATTTTTCAAAAACCGCTTGTCCGATTTCGATTAAATTTTCATGGGACCATTTGGAAAGTATACCCTTTCCAACAAAAAAAGAATTTTTCAAATCGGTTGGCAAGCGACGGAGTTATGCGCGAACAAACATAAAAAAAAAACAGAAACATTCGAATTGAGAACCTCCTCCTTTTTTAGAAGTCGGTTAAAAAAGAAAATAGGTATTCCAAAACTGTTTTGAAATTCTGGAGAAGTGACATGAAATATCCTAAAAAGTTACTAAGTAGATAATGTTGTGATGTCAATTATTGAACTCTAATTTGTCAAATCTCAATTAATTTAAAACCAATATCAAATAAATATGAATTTCTAATGAATGAGTATTCAAATTACCAGAAAACCCTGTATTCAATATTCACGAAACAGAATCGCAGATATATTTTTTAATGAATAAGTAATTGAAGAACTCACTTTCGAGACGTCTTACCACGAGGAACACTTACGGTCAACTGAATTATGAACTTCAGAAGGTCTGAACAATCTCACGTTCGCAAATCCATAAGATAAAGTGAAATCAAGAGGTGCTTGAAAATCTCAATAGAAACACTTACATGGGCTTAATTTGTAAAAGGATGTTATTTATTACAATAAAAGGATGTTATTTATTACAATAAAAGGGCAGCAACTTTCTTATAGATCTGATAATTTTCTGTCCAGATGATAAGTATGATAGAGATCAAGAAATGATGTTTGAAATCACCTAGCTTGGTATTGAAAACTTTGTTATTGAGAATAAAACGTTTGGCAATAACGATGTACCAACATATAATAAAATGATGTTCATCAAACTCCGCAGATGGATCACAGTGACGTTGACAATAATATGACAAAAGCAGCACAGGTGCTTTATTTCACATCCTTGGGAAACTATGCAAGTCTAGCGAGGTGAAATGGCAAAGTTATCTACCATCAAAACATTATCATTAAAAACAAAATTAATAACTTGGAGGAAAAAAATGACATTATTAAGAAACGACAATGTTTGTTGTATGCAAATTATGTGTATTATTTACCATGGATAATAACTTTTTTTAAAATAACACCGTGGTACACAAGACGAGAATCTTCCATGGTGCTCAGTTACACAACGAGGTTATCTACTGAATGTCAAAGGTTGAGGATAGATCGTTCCGTAAGAAAATAATTAAATCGGTGACTTATCGTAAGAATTTATTGTAGGAGCGTTTGCATATTTTAAATCATAATACTTAATTCAAAATGAAAACGTTAAATGAAGGACGACAGACCCCGAGTGACGGAATAATCTGGGAAACATGGAATATTCAAATTGATTGATATATGTAGATACGCCAACAATTGCAACGACCATATTGCAAACATTGAGTAAGTATATTATGGTAGAATGTAAATTTTGTACCCTGCAGCGTGAAACAAATAGCAAAACTGCCAAGACGACGGGAACTGACGGGATATCTACAATTCAAATATTAAACGGACCTTACTTAAAAAATATGCAAGAAACTGAAGACCGTGCCACGGTAAATTACTGTAACCGCGCTAAGGCGGCCGCGACATAATTCTATGGCCAGCCAAACTTCAATAAAAAGTATAGTTCTGTTTCGAAATTCACCGCGCTACGAATTCATGAATTAAAAACAACAGACTCAAAAGCCTCAGAATAATTTCACAGCATAACAAGCCCGAAACAGTCTCGTTATAAATAGATAGAATCTTGAATTTGATTCCAGTTACAATTCAAAGTTGTTCAATGTCCAATGTTGCAAATTCTTATGATAGTCAACTCAACTAAGACAATCCTAGATGGTGTATTATAATTGGCCTCAATACGTCAGCAATGGTCACTCAAATGGCTTCTGAATTCGGGGTATGGCGGAGGACAGACGATCAGTCTGAAACTGCTAGTGAAATTTCGTTCCAGTTTCAATCATCTCCCAAACAGTGTACGTCTTGACTCATACTCTGCAAGTATTTGCATCTTCAGACAACTTTCTACAGGGCATCAAGCTAAACTACTCAATCTCTTGGCCTCCGATATGAAGGAACAACCTGAACTAGGTACAATTTCTTTATATGAAAAACTAACCCATTACTTTGGGCGAAGTATCGCTCGAAATGCCTTGGCACCCATTCGTGGACAACGCCGCGAATGTCCTTAGTCTTCCTCCACAGTCCAACTAGCAGGTGTCCGTTTCCGTTTTGCAAATATGCACCGAGTATTCCACATGTGAACATGTTTTTTAGAATGCATTCCAAGTTGGTGAGCCTGGGAAGGAGGACAACTGTCCGTTATGAAGGTCTCTCATGGCCTAATGATAGAAAGTTTAGATAATTGTGGGAAAGCTGGGAACTTACTATGAGTTTTGTTTAGAGAGAGGTTATGGTAGTCCTATAGCATTGTTTTAAAAACATCCATTTTCTCAATCTAGCCGTTTTCAACTACAAAAGGCAATTAAATACTGGCAAACCTCTTTTTTGGACTCGGAACTTCCTGATTTTCAAAGGAAATTATAAAAAAAGATTTTAAAGAAGCTCAAGGTTCAGACTTCAGAATTGGAAAAATCGGCGGTACTTAAATATAAACAGTGAGAAACTGCACTCTGGGAAGATAAAGCTAAGCTGTTTGTGAACGTTTATCTTGAAGATGATAAGACAATACGAGGGAGATAAAGTTAAAGTAACTCAAGTGTTTGTTTCTCGCTAACCCCTACTACTAGACTAGCAGCGCCCCGCGGTTTCACCCGCATAAGTATCGATCCCATGGGAATATCGGGATAAAAATAGCCTATGTGTTAATCCTGGTTGTTATAAACTATGTGTGCCAAATTTTATCCAAATCCGTTCAACAGTTTTTGCGTGAAGAAGTAACAAACATACAAACGCACTCACAACCTTTTGCGTTTTTAATATTAGTGTGATGAATAGTTCCACACCGATTTCTCTCTTTCAGTCGTCAGTAATTTGACTTTCGAAAGAAGAAGACAAAGCGTTGCCTAATACAAACGCTATACTTCCAACGTTTATTAGTAAGACGCTAATATTTACCTACTAGCGTTTCACATTTGACTAAGTAGCTCGGAGGTAAAAGCAAAACCCGGTCCGAATTGTTTCAGGGAAATTGTTCTTAGTAAATCTAAACTAACCACAAGCGATATTCGGATATTATTTGAACTTAACCACTTGAAACATGATTGAAACCAACAAATTCAAATGTCATCATTGTCATCATTATCCAGTCACTTAAAAACTACACGTTTTACCAAAAGATCGTAAAAGCAACTTATTGCCACACTTTCCGTAAAGAAAGATAAAGAAAACAAGATATGACGTCAATGAGAAAAGATTGGATTTGATGGAACGTTTTGATATTTTCAATATCGTTAAAACTAATCTGTCTAGACAATTAGTCACAAGATAAGTTTAATGATAAAGGCAATGGCAATCATATCATTTGGTTTTAATAGGATTTAATATTTTATTTATCTTTTTTATATTTTTTTTTATATTTTGTAAATGTGGGGATTTTGTGGGTCTTGTAGACTGTAGATCTGTAGACCATTTTTAGGGACCCTATTACTAAGACTACACTGTCCGTCTGTCTGTCTGTCACCAGGCTGTATATCATGAACCGTGATAGCTAACCAGTAGAAATTTTCACAGATGATGTATTTATGTTACTGCAAAAATACTAAAAACAGAATATAATAAATATTTAAGGGGAACTCCCATACAACAAACGTGATTTTTTGCCGTTATTTCCTCGATATTAATAACGACAACGGGTAGACGCATGAAATATTTACAGAATAGATACTTAGTTGTATATTCACTTCTATTAATACTGTAAATTGAAAACATTGTAAAAGTCAATTATTTTTAAGCGAGTAACCATGGAGTTTCTTGCTGGCTCTTCTCCATAGGAAACAACCAATTGGAACCGTGCACCTAGCTTCTGACATTTCATAAGTGCCTATGTAGGTTTATTTAAAATAAAATATTTTGATAGATATGATTGAATTGCCATAGCCGCTTATCAGATAACCTTGACTTGGAGTCGTAGTGCCCTAGGCCCAGTACAAAACCCAAAGTCAAAATTAGATGTCAAGGAAACAAACGATGATGCTGAATCACAGTAAGTTTTCTGAATTACCCAGCAATGGTAGAAACCCAGCTCACGACCTTAAGTTGATTCAGATCGTAATAAGATCGAAAATGCCCCGCGGATTTCCTACATCCTGCACCTTGTCACACAAGAATTTGAGTCAATATATTTTCAGCCAAAAACAAGACATTATCAGAAAGACCATCTGAAAAAAAAGTAAGTGTGAACTATTCATAATAATGTTATCTAATTAATGCCAATGCCACGGCGACGTCATGATAATTAAAGAGACAGGTCTATGCAAGAAAGCAGTAGACATCGGGCCAAGGATGACGAAATTATCTGAAATACTCTAGTTGTGTGTTCTATTTATAGGTAAGCAGTAAGTACAATTTCATGTTTTTAACAAATTTAAATGGTGAATAAAATCATGGATGTGCTTAACCATTGAAAAGTTGAAGTGGGAACCTCTTATTTTCTTTAAAGTTGGTTAAAAATGCAAATCACTGAAAAATCCTAAGGCTAATTACTAGAAAGAAACAGATTCGATAGGACTATGTATTTTACCTTTTTCATCTTTTGCTTGATACCTTATGTCCATATTTTAAATAATATTAACAAGATAATCATACTATAATCTCAAACTCAGTACATACCTATTCTAATTCAAAACTACTTACTGTAATACTACTAATTGTAATTCAACTCTAACTAATATACTTAATGTTATTTTTCTTCTAAATCATAGACCAGCACCTCATAGAGAAAGGCCTCATCATGGGCAGTAGGTGTTCAGGCTTGTCAAGGTCTATGCCTTTGGCCTCATCGCCTCTGCAGAAACACTTGTGCTCCATGGACATGTTGGCAGCCGACACTTGTCAATTTCCAAGTAAACTAGATTATACAAATTAATTTTAGATTGTGATAATCATCAACATATTTTTTAATATCCAAGGGACTTTTCTGCCAATAATAATTATGAGAAAACCCTTATCAGAGATGTAAGGGGTAAGTATTTTATCAATAGTTGTAGGTAGCAGTTTTACTAGTTGCATTGGAGCCATATTATGGCAATGATGAAGCGTAAACGTAAAATCAGCTCTCCATACAAACAAAATAAAGTTTTATTGAAGTCAATAAAACAGATAATAATTAATTTAACTAGTTTTTAATTGTGTATGAATCATGAGTCAGACATGCAGTTTCATCATCCTAACAATGTTACACAACATTTTTAAAGTATTTGCCAATACAATTTAAAATGGAAATTAATGAACAGATGGTTGTATTCACATCATGCAAAATATTTCCATGCAGCAAGACAACCAATTATACATACCAGCACCCTTCAAAAATAAATAACTCATATAAGACACTTAAATAAACTTCCACCTATTTACACCATAGTTACAAACTTTGCATACAAAAATTGAGAAACTGTTTTAGAGCCAGCGCCCACTAGAGACTTTTTGTTGACCGATAGTTTGATTGTTCAGGGAATTATTATGGAGCTATATTGAAGTGCACATGTTTGATTGGCCGATTTTTAATCGCCAAATGCGTGCACTACAATATAGCTCCATACCTACTGATTCCTTGAACAATCAATTTATCTGTCAATAAAAAGTCGCTGGCATGCGCTGGCTCATAAAAGTAGCTAAAATAGCATCCTTTTTTTTCCCTTGATCTATCAGGCGAGTCAAGCGACATGCCAGACCTTTCACCTTGTAAAATCCCAAAGTTCCACGAAACATTAAGATTCCAAAATAATACATTATTATTAATTTATATTTCCTGCAGCAACAGGAAGACTAAAGAAAGGATAATAGAACTTTTGTAACTTTTTATTTCGTGGAAGAATTACCTCTCGCCTATCATCTTTTTCGCTACATTCCCTGTGACTTCGTCCTCAGACTCACAGCGAAGCCTTTTCCTAATTCTTCCGTTTTGCATGACCTTTGATTTAAAAAATTATAATACATTACATACATAAAAATATAGACGACCCACTGACCTATAATTCAGAGAAAACTACTCCGCCCCTAAGACGACCCACTGACCAAACTGTCACCACATGACCGCTCATCTTCACCCTCCATGCGTACAATACGATTGTTTTATTACTTGTTAGGTACCCAGTATTTATGATAACGCTACCCCCTTTAGGAATACCAACAAAAATAATTAAACGGTGATTCGTGCATCGTGCTCGAGGCATCATCAGCGTTGTGCAAGCGTGTCACGACCACAAGAATTTCCGTTTTTTACTTCCCAGTCTAATCTTTCCATTCAATAACTAAACAATAGGACATTCATTATTTTGCGAACATACCTCGTGTTTTTATCTTATTGAGAACAGACAATAATATGCTACGTGCTAGTTTGAAAATGTTAAATTTCAATGAAAATTAAAACCACTTACTTGATACAATGTGCCGAATAAAACAGACGAAAGAACAACACACTCGCTCAGCGATCCGTCCGTGCGTAAAATAAATGACAGCCGGCGACCGGAAAACATGGCGATGGCGGGCGCCGGCCGGTCGTAACTTGCCAGTAATTAATATTATTGTGTATAACTTTACTTATTTCCATTATTTTAATACAATTATAAAATATAATTTAACACAATTTTAAAATATAGTTTAGAAGCACCATTTTTAAATATTCTCGTTAATTCTTTTTCTGAGTTCTGAAAAAAAGTTTATTCGTTTATTAACGCCATCTCGTGCTCGCGCGGCGCTAATACACTAGTCGTTAATTAGTTTGTAGTAGGACTAAGAGATGGCGCTGTTCACAGCAAATTATAGTATGAAATCAAGCTCTTTATTACGTTATAATTATCTAAAGGTTAATAGGTTACGTAATAATTTTGTTTATTAAGTATTAAAATTAAATATTCGTAAATATAAAAACTTAATCATATCCTAATTATAATCTCATACTTATGATTTTACATAACATCTAGCCTGTAATCCCCGAAGGGTTAGGCACTTAGGTGTAGGTACCCTATAGTAGGTACCTACAGCGTACCTGTACACCCACATTTCGCCAGTTGTGTTTATTATGTTTGTTTGTTGTTTAGTTGTGTTTGTGTTGCTTATATTTTTTATTTACATCCGAAAACTTAAATTCACAAACTCTCTGAAATTAAGAAATATTGCTCTGTGTTGTACCTACGAAAGTATGATGGATTGCAATTAGGTACCTGCTAATTATCATGATACTGAATATTATTTAGTTAGAGTTGTAAAAAAGTAGGTAAGTACAGGTAGGTATCTACCTATACTTAAGTAGGTACTTGGAAACATTCCAAATAGTTTTTATGCATAAGTTTTTTTATGGATTTTTATTTATTTTGAGTCGGCGCGGTAAAAAGTAGGTACAAACTTGTGGGAGACCTTTGCCTAGTAGTGGGACAGCAATAGTAGAAAAAAAAAAGTTTGATTGAACTTAAAAACGTCGATTTACCAAGAATATTACGCACGCGGACGTCAAAAGGTTCGCAATCCCTGTAATACATAGACTGTGAAGGCCATTGTGCTTGTGAGAAAATGAAAAGTATAGTAGGGCATGTATTTCGGGTCCCGTCGGGAGGAGGCTATAAATCTGCACCTAATGTGACCACTTGACCGCTAACTGATTTGGAGCAGAACGCTTTATTACCCTGCCCTATATTATTTTGAACTCCATTGTTCCTTGTGAAAAAAATACGTGAAAATAAAAATAGGGGGATTGAGGAAAACGTGTCTTTTTATCTTTATGGGTTTAGTTAGTTTGGCTGTAGGAGTAATCCCGGCCCGATGTCACCAAAGTCTGCTTATAAAGTTTTTAATTATGTGGAGTTTCTTCCCCGTTCTTCTCCATAAGTTTAGGTATCTACAACGCTTTGGAACTAGAAACTAGCTTCAGATTTCTGACTGACCGACCCCTTGGCAATTTAAAAGTGCCTGTACTTAATTAGTTTATTTGAAACAAAATGCTTCGAAGTTTTTTTTGAGTTTTTTAGGCAGGTATACACTATCTCTCTCTACATATTTTTATTTATTTATTTAATACTTCAAGCACATAAATGTATATGTGTATAATTATGTGTTTTATGATTATTATTGTATAAGTACATTTATATATTATACAAGTTATCTTTATTTACTTATAACTTATGTTTTATGTAGGTATGTATGTATTGTATTATGTAAATATGTACCTACACCACTCCACAGTTCACACCACCTTTTTTATTATGTACACCACAGTCCCACAGACTACTTGCAGTACCTATTGTCTCTCCTAAAGATCGCATTTAGCGATAAGACCGCCCTTTTTGTCACCCCTTGTAAACTTTCTACATTAATTTTTATGGTGTAAATAATAAATAGTATTCTATCTAACTTTTTATCTCAGTCAATATTCAAGTGCGTCCTACCTAGGTATGACGATTTAAATGTCTCAAGAGTCAAGACTCAATTGCATTAGTTTCTTAGTTTCTGTAGTACCGAATGTAAGTCTACAAGCAATTCATTACACAGTCGTTCAAAGACAATTTTAATAATAGGTAACTAAGAAAGGTAGGTAGGTACTCAAGCGTTATAGACAATTTCATTTTTAGGGTTCCGTAGCCAAATGGCAAAAAACGGAACCCTTATGGATTCGTCATGTCTGTCTGTCTGTCTGTCTGTCTGTCTGTCTGTCCGTCCGTCCGTATGTCACAGCCACTTTTTTCCGAAACTATAAGAACTATACTGTTGAAACTTGGTAAGTAGATGTATTCTGTGAACCGCAGTAAGATTTTCACACAAAAATAGAAAAAAAACAATAAATTTTGGGGTTCCCCATACTTACAACTGAAACTCCAAAAATTTTTTTTCATCAAACCTGTACGTGTGGGGTATCTATGGATAGGTCTTCAAAAATGATATTGAGGTTTCTAATATCATTTTTTTCTGAACTGAATAGTTTGCGCGAGAGACACTTCCAAAGTGGTAAAATGTGTGTCCCCCCCCCTCTAACTTCTAAAATAAGAGAATGATAAAATTAAAAAAATATATATAATGTACATTACCATGTAAACTTCCACCGAAAATTGGTTTGAACGAGATCTAGTAAGTAGTTTTTTTTAATACGTCATAAATCGAAAACCGCAATTTACCTTTCACAAAGTTACAACGAACTACAAGAACTTTTATATTATGTTACTTGCTGCTACGGAACCCTTCATGGGCGAGTCCGACTCGCACTTGGCCGGTTTTTTTCTTTTGAAACTGTGCCAAAAAGTTCGCATTACTTAATTCTTATTACCGAAGGCAATAAGCTTGGACAATTTATAGTGTAAAGGTGGGTTCCTTGGCAAGCGGAGGGAGTCTGTTTCACTGGTCCACACACCGTGACAAGTGTGTTTGTTCCGGATGTTAGTATTTATGGCTGTTGCCTCCATTGTTTCATATATAGCTAGGAGAAATTCCTGGGTTTTGGAGCCAGTAATGTTTATTTAGTTGTAAATTGTTGTCATATGACATTATTTCCATTGTTTGGTTCTCTTTGTCTGGCTATAGGTAAGTAATTATTTTAATTAAATAAAATACCAGACGGAGATGGCGGGATGAGCTGGACTCCTTCAACAAGAACTGGTCTTTAGCAGCTTTGAACAGAGAGAGGTGGAAAGAGAGTAGGGAGGCCTTTGCCCTGCAGTGGGACGTCACAGGCTAATAATAATAAAATAATAAGTTTGTAATTTCATTAAGTACATACTTAATAGAACTAATTTTGGCAATCAAATGCTACTTACTTATACCTAATAACTTCTCCGGAAAAATGTAAGGTAAGTTATAGTATAGCATATACGATTGCCAGCCTCCTCTTTGAAGTGTCCTTTCCGTTCGAATGATTGCATTGTCTTTGATATCAACGCCGCTTCCGGTACCTATTTGACAGCTTGTTATTCCGTATTTCATCTTCAATGAAGATGAAGATTCTTCATCTTTAATAAAAGATTATCTTGGAAATAATAATCGTTATAAATATCTCTAGAATTAGTAAGAAGGCTATTAAAAACCCCGGCATCTATTATAAATATTTTGCGCTTGGCAACAGAAATAATACTTGAAACAGACTTACTAAATACACTTGGGAGCAAATAAATCGAGCCACTTGCTTTTTTTTGCACGTATAATGGTTATTATTTTTGGTATTATGGAACGTATCAAATCGAAACATATATCGCCTAAGAGCTTATTTAATAATCTTTACAATGAGGGTAAATTATTGAATGATAACCTTATTTAGTGATAAATTATTGGCTCTGAAAGAAAAACGGTAATTTTGATAGAAAATTGTAGGGTTAAAACAGTCCAGAAAATCTATCGAAATCAGGGCAAGGGGGGGTAATACAAGATATTAAGAATAAGTTTATACCATAATTTTGTTTTTAATTGTTTTTTTCTGGACTGACAATTTTCTATCAAAATTATCGTTTTTCTTTCAGAGCCAATAATTTATCATTAAATAAGTTTTTCATTCAATAATTTACCCTCATTGTAAAGGTTATTAAATAAGCTTTCAGGCGATATATGTTTTGAATTGATACCTTCCATAATACCAAAAATAATAACCATTATACGTGAAAAAAGCAAGTGGCTCGATTTATTTGCTCCCAAGTGTAGATGCTTACAATTAAATAAATGTATATGAATGGGGTAATTTAATACAGGCTGAAAGGGATGAAGCTACAATCTGAAATTATCTCAATCTACTATTAATCTTCTAAGTAGGTAGCTATATATTCTCTGTCAACGTAATTTTCATATCCACATAATATGCTCCTGCCCTCCTGCCTGATTCAATCAAAAGGGCTTTGTAGATTCGTGGTATACCTACCTATCCGTCAGCGTAACACTAGGTATGCCAGACTCCATAAACAAATGTTCAATCCCCTTTGAAATTCGATCTCACGGAAGATCTTTTGGCGCTCGAATAACGTTGTCAGAGTCAGGGGGGGCTTTTGGTAAATATTTATGGGATTGTTTTGTGAAATATATTGAAAAAAATATAATAGTACATACTGATTCTATGAAAAACATACTAATTCGGCATCGTGTGTTTGCAGCTACTCGTAAGCATTTCGGTATTTCTAATTGATGGTCCATGGAAGGCAAGATGTTGTTATTTGCCTAGATAAATCCCGCCGGAAGATCAAAACGGCAGGCGAACTTCACGATCTTAAATTCCCGACTTGTTCAGGCGACACCGAAGATTCTGCGCAATCTCAAGAACCTGTGTCTCCCAATGTCGCAACCTTGGCTGCTCTCGCTAAGAGAAAGAGGAAGACGCATCTGCGCTAATAACACATTCATTGTTATTGTTTTTGTCAGTCCATTTACTTCAATACTTCTCAACTTGGCCGTTTTGCACGATAACATTCATTATTGATAATCTTGGGCTTTTCAATCTTCAAGTTTTGGTCTCTCTCTACAACTCACTATTTTCCTAATTATTCACCTCTTTTCAAGATCTTATGACTGTCTCCACTCCTAATAATGTTTCTTACCATGGTCAACCTGCGGCTACTTTTTCTTATCACGATCTCATTATCTTTCGTATTGTATCTGTGTTCCCAAGCGTAAGCCCCGGCTTCTAAAATTCTCCCCAATATTCCAAAAATCGTAGAAATGGCTTTCTATTTGTTAGTTATTCTTTAACACCTTAACAATTTTTTATAGAAATATTTTAATGTACAGAAACGCCTCGTCTACAAAAGAGACTGGATGAATTTGTATGGGATGTGGTCTATGGACCAATAGTTTTACGGTTTTGGTATTTGTGTAGGGATACTTTATTTATAAAACCCTTGTGCAAAGGGGCATCAAAATATGATGCCGCCAATTTTGAGAAAAATATACTTTTAGAATTTACAAGATTTTCAAGAGCAGGTGTAACTACAGAAAAACGTTCTTATCAGACTGTCCTCAGGTTCCCGTTTTTACTTGTCTGTCCATAGATCACTTTCGCTCAGACTCCTTTATTATATGTATAGAAAGTAGAATAGATATAGACAGACAAAGATATAGATTTAGCGTCCGTCATAGCGCTACATAGCACTCCATCCATCACAGCCCGAATGTTCGCAGGTCCTGCGGGTCGGCGGGTCCTACGAGAGGCGCTCGATCTTGTTAACAGCGACACGCAATTATGTCCAATCTAGCTGTCTTGTTCACCTGCACTTGCACTTACCGCCTCACATATAGGTAGCTGTTTACTGTTGGGGGCTTAGTTGATTGCACTTACATAGTGAAATTGCTTTAACCGGTACTCGTAATGTCTTAGAACCAAAAATTCGCAAACATGTGACATCCACCAACCCGCACAGGGTTATGACCTACAACCTCTCATAGATAGTAGGCTTGTGTCCCAGCAGTGGGAACATTATAGGCTGCATATGCTACTTACTATAACGCACATTATAATAATTAGGTCACTACTTTTCATTCTACTTTTACCAAATTTCTTATGTAACCAAATAACCATACCTACAGTTCTTACAGTCTGTTATTTTACTGACAAACCGGTCAGCAAACAAACGGCAACCTTATTGCAAAGATCTTAAAGACCAATATGATGCAAAACCCGAGGTACCTAATTATCTATTACAACAAATTAATTTTTTAACTTTCCCAGAACTCGTAAGACTCTCTTGAAAACCAAATTTTGAACTCTTTTGGAGAATTATCTTCATAACATAAGCACACAACACACCCATACAAATAGGACAAAATTTAATTAAGCCTGCCTTCCTACCTACACGAAGAGATAAAACTGAACAGTAGATGGATACGATCGGTCTGAGTCTGTCCGATTGGACTTTTCAACGATTAGCTTTCGCCGCCGCCGCGTCCGCCAAGTTCCACCGGTTGCATCGTAGTCGTAGACTTGTCGCAGGCAATCGTCATTGAAGCCGTAAAAGCCACACACGCCACGGATGGTTCTGGATGTCCCCACATAGTTCAGATCAGACGGATCGGAAGGTAGAACTGAACTAACTATGTATGGACTATGGAGACTTTATTCCCAAATATGAATCTCACGTCCGATTAAACATGAAGCGGAGACCTAATGAATGATGCTGCAATAAAAACTGTCCCTAGTCGCCACTCGCTGCCCGCTAACACACATTTCAAGCTATAAAGCAGAGAATTAACTTTTGCCTTCCGCTGTGAGACGAGCGACCACGTCACGAAATAGAAAGGTACAGAAGTCAGGCTTCATACAACGAGCGAAAACTTGCGTACACACATAGACGCGTAGAGTTTTACAAGGATCTTGTGCGTGACCGAAATTGGAACTAACGCCGCCATCTTGTTTTTTCAATAATATTTCGCAAAGCCATTATTTCCAAAAAATTTTACTAACAGGGCTTCCCAGCTGTCATTGACATTCAAAAGATTCATGTAGCATACCGTGTAAGTATGGGCACTTTAAATGGGTATTATGTGAAACGTATGCATGCAAAGTCGCGTGCACTCGTACGTAGACGCGTCTGTGCAACTGTGCATGCCTATTGTCTCTCGTTGTATATGGTACCGAGCTTAGCTTCTGTACTCTATGTACTGTGTGGTCGCGGTCCGCACCCTGCGATTTTATTGTATTTTGTTTCCGGTCTGGACGCAATGGTCCGCGGTTGCTGCTACTATGAGCTTTTTGTAAATTATATATTATTACCTATGAAATACAATAAAAGATCATTTAAGTCAGTGAAACTTGATTAGTTTAGCTCATAGGTTCTCAACATGGGCGATAGCGCCCACTCGTGGGTGTTTGAGACTTTCAGGGGGCAGGAGAAGACCCAGACAAAATTATACGATCATACAACCGATACGTCCTATGTGACGACTATGTAATATTACACGTATAAGTATACAATCGTGGCAATAGCTGTTTCAGATTCGCGACAGATGGTAAGAAAAAAAAATTGGGGGAATCTAGAAAAAAAAAAACTCTCAAAGTGGTGGGCAAAATAACGGTGAGAATGTATGTTTAGCTAAATACTGCGCCAACCAATGGCATATTTTTTAAATATTTCAGTATCGGTAGAAAATTATTTGGCTCTTTACCCGACTGCGCGACAATAAAGATACGGTTTTGTTTTTCAGGTGTAGGTATCTATTTATAATTTTATGTTCTTTGCACCCTCAAAGCACCCTAAAGGTTGGATGGATTTCAATACATTAAATACATCTATAATAAGTCGTGTGGTTATAAAAAAAGCCATTTATTTTTCAACTTTACATTTATTTTTCAATTACACTTTTTTTACAGAATGTAGCATGCGTATACCTATATACAGTAAAATAATTATCATAATTAAAAAAAAAAACATGCGAAATTAAATTTCGGTTCATTTCTAACTTTGATTATCTATTTCATACCTTGTTTCTGCTGCCTGTTCGTGCTTTGTATGATAGTCTGATTCCCAACATGCTTCTTTCCATTTTTCGTGACCTAAGTACCTACTTATGAAATTGCAATGGGATTTTGTTTTTTTTTTAACTTATGTTTTACTTAAGCCAAGTAAATGACTGGTATCTCTTGGCCATGGGGGATGGAAAAACAACATCGCAACTGTATTTTAGCTCGTATCCCGAAAATACAATATGTAACGGTTCCCCATCAAAATACAGGTACAATCAATGTACCACATTTTGTTTCCCACCCAATAAATCTTTTAAGAGCTCACTTCTTATCCATAATACATGGCGGTATCGGTCTCTGAGTTTATCCAATGTATCGCTTATTCGCCTCATCCGGCCAATGTTGATAGATAACTGGTTTTATGTATTATTTATTGTTATTTTCATTTGTAGTCGGTGCGGTGATATTGAACGAGTGTTTCTTAAGAGTTGTGAAGGACTTGTGGATCATGATTGCAGTTGAACGAGGTTACAGTACAGTTAAGTTGGTGATGACTCGTTCTCGGTTTTTGAAAGATAAGTGGAAAAAATACTTAAATGTGGTGTGACGAACATTTAATAACATCTTAATACAGGGTGAAATTGAATTCATGGGCATACTTTTAAAGGGTCATTATAATCGTCATTATGAACAACTTTTACTATGGGATCAAACCTGAAATCGCGAAAAAAAATCACCACTTCCCTACATTTTGACGAGTAACGCGAACATAAATGTAGGGTACAGCTGATTTTTTTTCATGATCTCAGGTTTAGTCCCATAGTAAAAGTTGTTCATAATGATGATTACAATGACCCTTTAAAAGGATGCCCATGAATTCAATTTCACCCTGTATATGTATTACTAGCTGAGCCCCGCGGTTTCACCCGCATAAGTGTCGATCCCGTGGGAATATCGGGATAAAAACTATCCTATGTCCTTCCCCGGGACTCAAACTATCTCTATACCAAATTTCATCTAAATCGGTTTAGTGGTTTAGGCGTGAAAAGGTAACATACAGACAGACAGAGTTACTTTCGAATTTATGGTATTAGTATGGATAAGTGGATAAGCAACAGCATTTACAATTACAACCTCTGTAGCGTAGCGACAGAGTAACTACTCGATTTGTAGCACAACACAATAAGTGCGCTATTACTTTCCTACTCGCATAGGTATTAATAAGTATGTCGCAGCAATCTATAGTTTGTGCCTATGTAACCCTGCAATAGGAAATAGAGGTATAAATGAATAATCCAAGAATAGGCTAGATACAGTATTCACTGTATGAAGGTGCTGAGTACGTAAGTACACACGGCGGCATGACAAATGAACCGGTACTGCAGGGTCGCTTGATTTGTGTCGCATGACGCATGGTTGCTGCAATTTGCAGACCCCATGTAATTATAGAGATGTGACTGTTGCATGTAGACCTTGATACTCAGATTTTTTGTGGCTGATGGAAGTAAAAAGGAGCATTTGTGATTTCGGAAAGGACCAGCACCCCAACTGGTAACTCAAATGGCTCACAATCATAATCCTTTTCATTTTGAAGGGGAATAATTTTGAATGCATTTATAAATATGCTTTTAAAATCATCTGCTCGTCAACGTCAAAAACAAATATTGAATTGGAATATTGTTAAATTGATAAAACGAAAGGGATTCTGACTCTGCAGGTTTTGCAGTCAACACACAATTTAGAGACCAAACCGCCTTCGAGAGATGAAACATGTACCTATGTCCTTTTGACAGGCCTGATGGTCTAGTGGTTAGTGACCCTGACTGCTATGCCGGAGGTCGTGGGTTCGATTCCCACCCAGGACAAATGCTTGTGTGATGAGCACGATCATTTGTTCTGTGTCTGGGTGTAATTTATCTATAATATGTATGTATTTAGAAATATATAAGTATGTTTATCAGTTGTCTAGTACCCATAACATAAGCTCTGCTTAGCTTGGGACTAGATGGCGTTGTGTGATAGTTGTGGAATATTATTATATTATTATTATTATATGTCGATATCATTTTAAACATGTTTAAACGAAAAAAAGAGATTTTACTACCTATGCTTAAATAGACACGTGATACTAAGATTCTCACTCACATCTATCTCTCATAATCACATTTTGTAGTTTTGCTAGTTAATTTAAATTGACCCTGTATACTACTTATAAGTAAATTATAAAGTTATTAACCCTGTACAATCAAGTATTTATTTATTTAATACTTCAAGCACATAAAGTTATTCATCATCATCATCATCATCATTTCAGCCGAAAGACGTCCACTGCTGGACATAGGCCTCCCCCAAGCACCTCCACTTCGACCGGTTTTGTGCTTCTCGCATCCAACGAGTTCCTGCGGCCTTCACAAGGTCGTCGGTCCACCTTGTGGGAGGCCTTCCAACGCTACGCCTTCCGGTACGCGGTCGCCACTCCAGAACCTTTCGGCCCCATCGGCCATCTGTTCTGCGAGCAATGTGCCCTGCCCACTGCCACTTAAGTTTGGCAATTCTTCGGGCTATGTCGGTTACCTTGGTTCTCCTGCGGATCTCTTCATTTCTGATTCGATCCCGCAGGGAAACTCCAAGCATAGCCCTCTCCATTGCCCTTTGGGTGACTTTCAGCCTTCTAATAAGGCCCATTGTGAGCGACCACGTTTCAGTGCCATATGTCATCACTGGCAACACGCACTGGTCAAAGACTTTCGTCTTGAGACACTGCGGTATGTGGGACGAGAAGATATTGCGTAGCTTCCCAAACGCTGCCCAGCCGAGTCGGATTCGACGATTGACCTCTTTCTCGAAGTTGGACCTACCTAACTGGACAGTTTGTCCTAGGTAAATATACTCGTCCACGACTTCGAGTGTAGCGTCTCCGATCTTCATGAGAGTGGGTGTTACATGGGCATTTGACATGACCTTCGTTTTGTCCATGTTCATTTTCAGACCCACTCTTTCAGAGGCTCTACTGAGGTCATCGAGCATTGTACTGAGGTCCTCCATAGTCTCAGCCATGACTACTATATCGTCGGCAAACCGAAGGTGAGTTATGTACTCGCCATTGATGTTAATGCCAGCTCCTTTCCAGTCCAGAACCTTAAAGACATCCTCCAGAGCAGCGGTGAACAGTTTCGGAGAGATAACGTCTCCCTGTCTCACACCTCGCTGCAGAAGGATAGGTTTCGAGGTCTGGTCCTGGAGTCGAACTGACATAGTGGCGTTTTCGTACAGACACTTCAGCACCTCGATGTACCGATAGTCGATCTGGCACCGTTGAAGAGACTGCAGTACAGCCCATGTCTCGATCGAATCAAAGGCTTTCTCGTAGTCCACAAACGCTAAGCAGAGAGGCAGGTTATACTCTTCGGTCTTCTGTATAACCTGTCGCAGCGTATGTATGTGGTCTACGGTGCTAAAGCCTTTACGGAATCCGGCTTGTTCGGGAGGCTGGAAGTCGTCAAACCTGCGCGCGAGACGGTTCGTGATGACTCTCGAAAACAGCTTGTAGACATGGCTCAGAAGTGAGATGGGCCTATAATTCTTAAGAAGGGCATTGTCACCCTTCTTAAAGAAAAGTATCACCACACCTCTGTTCCATGCCTGTGGTGTTTTACCCTCGAGTATGACGGAATCAAACAGCCTCTGAAGGGCCTTAAGAACGGGTTTTCCGCCGGCCTTCAGGAGCTCGGCCGTAATTCCGTCATCACCCGGTGCCTTGTTGTTTTTAAGCTGCTTCAGAGCCATCCTAATCTCGTACAGGCTGACGTCCGGGATGTCTTCGGTATAGTGTCGGGTCAATCTAGCTCTTGGGTCGTTTGCCAGATTCGTAACGGGGTTGCTTGTTGACGTGTATAACTGTCCATAGAACCTCTCGATCTCTCTCAACAGCTCAGGTTTGGCGGATACGATCCTGCCATCATCAGTCTTCAGTTTCATAAGCTGGCTCTGCCCAATAGACAGATCTCTAGCAAAAACCTTGGAGCCTCTATTTTGCTCTATCGCTTCCTCAATACGATCTGTATTGAAGCGGCGAAGGTCGCTTTTCAAGGACTTAGAGATCTGTCTGTTGAGCCGCCGGTACTTTAGAACATCATCTGAAGACTGCAGGATCATCTCGCGCCTCTCCTTCATGAGCCGCAAAGTAGGATCAGAGAGCTTCTTTTTCGTATTCGTACGACGGGTCTTGAAGATCTTAGACCCGACCGTATGGACAGCTTCCACGAACCCATCGTTATATTCGTCCACGGAGCTCCCCAGGCACTCGAAACGATTCTGAAGTTCGAGCTGAAAGCTCTCGGGGTTTTGAACTTGGATCGGCGCTGGGCGGAGCGTAGACCTCATTAGTCGAGACCTTTCCAGCTTTATATTTAAGTTCAATGTGCCTCTTACCATGCGGTGATCACTTCCGGTTTTCACCGCATTGATCACAGAGACATCATTGAATATTTGCTTCTTCGTCGACATAATGAAGTCAATCTCGTTTTTAGTTGCACCATCCGGGCTCTGCCAGGTCCACTTCCTGTGCTCACGTTTTCTGAAGAAGGAATTCATCATAAAGAGGCCTTCCTTCTCCATAAAACTAGCCAGTAGGTGGCCCTGGTGGTTCCGTCGTCCAACTCCAAATTGCCCCATTCGCAGCTCATCGTCGCTTCGTTTACCCAGTTTCGCGTTAAAGTCCCCCATGACAACGGTGAAGTGAGTTTTAGAGCCATGCATGGCTCTGGAAATATCCTCATACATGGTCTCCACCTCATCGTCGGGGTGTGACGAGGTCGGGGCGTAAACCTGTACGACCTTCAGCGAATACCTTGCGGATATTCTGAGTATAAGGTACGCCACCCTGGTCGACACGCTCTCGATCTTCACCACGTTGCTCACAAGGGACTTGTGGACGATAAACCCGACACCACCTTGGGACTGCTGGTCGCCCTCCCGGAAATAGAGCAAGTTGCCAGATTTAAGGATTATCGAGTCCTCCCCCTCTCTTCGGACTTCAGATAATCCCACTATGCCCCATCGCAACCTGCTCAATTCTTCCTCGAGTTCGGAGATCTTCTCGTCGGTCCGGAGTGTACGCGTGTTGTATGTTGCCAGGTCCAGTTTTCGGTTATTTTGGTAGCCGGATCTCTTCCGGGGATTCTTAGCACCCCTTGCCTCACCGTGGCCTTGGCCGCTACCGTAGCCAAGGGTAGGCGGGCCGCCGGGCACTAGGGACCAAGTATTTTTCGTGCTTGTCATTTGGGGGGGGATTTGCCATAATCGCCACGCTTGGCATGCGGGTTGGCGATCGCAGTATGATATTAAATGCATAGAGAACGCTGCTGCCCATTCTCCGGTACGTCCCTTAGTCGCCTTTTACGACACCCATGGGAAGAAGGGGGGTGGTGCTATTCTTTAAGTCCGGCACCACACGGACGAGTCCGGCACCACACGGACGCATAAAGTTATTAACCCTGTACAATCAAGTATTTATTTATTTAATACTTCAAGCACATAAAGTTATTAACCCTGTACAATCAAGTATTTATTTATTTAATACTTCAAGCACATAAAGTTATTAACCCTGTACAATCAAGTATTTATTTATTTAATACTTCAAGCACATAAAGTTATTAACCCTGTACAATCAAGTATTTATTTATTTAATACTTCAAGCACATAAAGTTATTAACCCTGTACAATCAAGTATCCACCACACCAAGTTTAAATCAACGAGAGAGCGCTAAAGCCAGTCTCTTTAGCTACATAAACGACTAGCCTGCCAGCTAGGCTAAATACTGGAGCTCGGTCCTCGGAGCTCGGAGGCTCCCATAATTTGCAGGCATTAGTCAGCCTTGACAAATTCAGTGGCACAATATAACGCATGTAGCTGAAACGCTACGTGCACTAACATAAATTCATTTCGATGACACTGCTCTGGGGCGGCGGCGATTCGAATTGAGAATTGCAGAAGAGACAAATCTCTGACTTTGCACAAATCAAACTGCCAAATGTTTTTATGTCATAAAGTTCATTCTATTTTTTTCCTGTGTTTGAGACGGTATAGCAAACCCGTCTTCGTTTGATATACCGTGTGATAAATAATTTAAAGACAAGCTCTTCATAACGATCTAATCTGTCTATTGGGTCCAATGTGTTGTATCTCTGAGAAAGTTAATTAGCAATAAGGTTTTTCTTCTAAGCGCAAAATATATACATACATGCATTTTGCGTTTGATCTCAAATTTTGTTGATGTTGAATTATACAAGCTTATACCTACTTACAATAAATAAAATACGTGTGGCACTCGGGGACTGCCGCGGTAAAGCTATTGCATAGCATTTTTTATCAACTTACGCGAGCTTCGTACAGTCTACACGCATACGTCTAGTCGCACGCACACAAACACCGTGCCGAAGTCTGCCGAACTGAAACGACGTTAGACGATGCACGGCTTTCAACGCCGCACCACTGTGCCGGTCGGAGTGGGGGGTGTTAGGTTTATTTTCGTTACGGAATTTCTTGATTCGGTCGCCGCGCTCAAAGCCCGCGATAAAAGCTATGCAATAGCTTAAAATTACAATTGATTGAGAAAATAAAAGTATTTGACTAAGAAGATCTCGAGATCCCTGTTATTGCACAGATTGGCATCAGAGCTTGTGGATAGCAGCCCACTCACCACACGGTACTATTATCCCCCTACTCCTTACCTACTCTATGCCTGCACCTAACTAGTAGAAAGGACAGAAGTGAACAACATATAAATTATGTGCGGGGAACTATTAAACTCTGCCGCCGTATTCCATTACCGGGAGAGGTCAGTTCATGACCTGCTTGGGGTGCTCTTAATTTATATAATACTGTTACTGTCTCTGTGGCTTTTACACTGTTGGAAGACCGTCGAAGTAACTTTTTTTACGTTTCTGTGTTCTTCTGATGTTTGAGTACAACATTTGTCTTAAATAAAGTAAGCATTAGAAAGAAAAATCTTATATAAAGGGCATAAATATTTACTTATAAACTAGGGGGGCCCGTGGCTAAATAATAACAGCCGCACAGGTCGATCGATCAGGTTAAGCTACGCTTGCCGCGGTTGGTCTGTGGATGGGTGACCATCTTTACATAACGAGACCCCTCCGTGCCTCGAAAGCACGTTAAGCCGTGGGTCCCGGCTGTCATTCGTGGGTCTTTGACAGTCGTTACGGGTAGTCAGAAGCCCGAAAGTCTGACGACCAGTCTTACCAAGGGGTATCACATTACCCAGTTACTGGGTTGTGGAGGCCACATTGGCTGTCGCTCCATATAAAATACCTACTGGTATTTAGCTGCATACGGTTAGACTGGAAGCCGACCCCAACATGGTTGGGAAAAGGCTAGGCAGATGATGATGAAACTGACCCCGGGCAAAGTGCCCAAAAGGCTAGCAGCTTTGCTACGTTGAATAGCTATGCAGATACGCAGGTAAAGGTAAAGTGGTAAACTACACAGAAGAAAACACACAAAACGAAAAAAATGCGTGCACAAAAATACCGAACTAGATTAAAAACACATTAACAAGAAAGAAAGTGAAACCTACCTACCACCTTACTTGTGCCTACAATGATCTTGTAGCGGGTGGCCGAAATCGGAACTAACGCCGCCTTGTAGTTTTTTTAATACAACTACACAAAATATCACAAAACAGGGCCCCCTGTCAATGTCAGCTAAGCGATAAAAATCCTTGTAGCACTTAAAAAAAAAAACAATTATACAAAAACCAAAATGTGTTGTGCGTCTCTAGGCTGCTCAATCAAAATGAGAGTTCAGCTCAACACGTGTATTGTGTTTGGTATTGGGTCAGGCAAATATAATTTCTTCTCGATCCTTGCAGTGACATTATGGACGCCGAGTCGACGAGATAACACACGAATTACCTATTAGTGAAAGCAGTGTTATGTACGGAGTGAAATTGTTGTAGGACCACAGTACTTATAGGTCCGCAGATATGTATTCTGCAGTAAGATTGAGAGTCGCCCATCGGCGACGAAACAATAGAAAATCAATTGTGTCTCATTAGCGGAGCTTGACAGATTAAATCTTCTTGTTCGTCGTAGCGATAATTCCATTTATGTGTTCTAAATAAGCTTCGACCAGAATCCAACAACTTCGATAGCGTTATCGTTGGCTTCGCAAAGATCTTCCACAGTGCGATGTGGCTCCATAGTCGCACTGTGGCTCATCGGAGTACCTACACCTGACTAAGTTTTACCTGTAGCGGCCCATCTAACTTGAGATTGCCAGTTGCAGGTGGTCCGCTGGAAGATTGTCAGTTTGAGGGGTATGTTGGAGAAGCCACACCTTAAATGACTGTATGTAGCAAAGAATCTTAAAAGTAGGTAATTATTATTTATATTAGCTATTATGTAGGTAATTATTTTCCCGTATAAACAGCAAGGTAAGCATGAACGAACCAACAAATTGCGTGAAGAATTATGGGTCGGACTAATTATGTTTACCTAATTATCTAATTAGGGACCCGACTCACCTTTTTGCATCAGGTAAATGTGAAACGCGCATAAAATAAATAAATTATTATCGGATGTATGAGTTTAATGTACCTTCCTACGTATCTATAAGAATATATGACGTAGGTACCCAGATTAATGTTATTTGTATAGTTATACCTATACATACATAATTAGCCTATAATGTTCCCACTGCTGGGACACAGGCCTCCTCTCTGTGAGAGGGAGTGGGCCGTAATCCACCACGCGGGCCCAGTGCGGGTTGGTGGATGTCACATGTCTTTGAATTTTTGGTTCTAGGACATGCCGGTTTCCTCACGATGTTTTCCTTCACCGTTTTGAGAGCAGTGGTGATGAAATAATTTACACAAAGTAAAGCGCCTGCCGGGGTTCGAACCTACGACCTACAACTTGACATGTTGCTTGCTTCAAATTCATGTTTTAATTCTAAAATATTGCTCACTTTCTAGATAGAGTTCCCTCATTCATTAAAAATAAGTTGTAAATTCCACTAAAACTTATCGATTATTACGTAAGTTTGGATTTAATTTAAAAAACATGTATTATTTAATATCGAAGTATAGTATCCACTATGGCAACATTATCAAAAAACAAATGATTAAAATATTGTAATGAAACATTAAAATGATGTTTTTCTATTATGGCAACTGAATGTAATATTTTTACTTTGGCAACAAGCCCCTCACTGATCTAATATGATAATAAACACGAACACACAAACTTTTACTATAATTTATATAAAATCAAACCACAAGTGCCTGTAGGCAATGAAAATGAAAATAAAAACGTTTTTAAAAACAAGCAAAACCGTAACCTAAAAAAGAAAGAATAACGCGAACTAAAATGAAAAAAAATAAATTTAAGTGACAGTTTAAAATATACGTATTAAATAAATTATAAACGCTTTAGGCACAGATATTGTGTAGTAGGTACTACACGTGTACACGTGTAACACAGATAACATAGATACACGTGTATAACGGATAGGTACCGTACATTTTTTCAAGGAAACAAGTTTAGAGGACATTAAAAGGAAGGTTCAAGCTAATTCTAGGCATTATGTTTGTCACGAAACTCTAATTTTTGTGCCTTTTGACACTATTAGGTACTAACCCAATAGATGATTGTAGGCAGATATGTCTTTGAGCTGCACCATCTGTTTTTTACATTTCTATGTGCACCATAGTAAAATTGCGTTACACAATCACAATCTGAATCATTTTGAAGGATGTTGTTAATCCATTGCTTCATAATGTTCGAACAACGCAATGAATGTTGTTGGACTATCATAATAAAAGCCATTGCTACTGTTACTGTGTTACCCAATTATCCACCAGCATAGCTATTCACAACCTTACCACAGGCTATCGTATCGAAAACGACACATTTCGATAACCTAATTTGACTTGCCCCCGACAGCAAATAGCTGTTGGAAGAATAGCGGGCGTCTATTTGATTTAAACTGAGAAAATTTTCGGGTTTTGGACTTGTGAACAGCGTTGAGAAAACTCTTATGATAATATTGATTGATGTTCGATACGATACGGAAGCGTATCGAACGTTTGTAAATAGCTATGCAGGTGTTCATGTTGAAACTAATAGTGATGATTGTATGTTTGCTGTGTCATTGTTTTTTGTTTTTTCTCATCTTTTCATTATGGACGCTTTTAACGTTCTGCATCATTCTCACATGTATAATTTTTAACATGAATGATGTAACCAAGACTTTGTAACCACATTATTTTGATTTAAAAGAGTGTCCATGGAGTTTCTTGCCCGTTCTTCTCCATAGGTACCTACGCTTTGGAATGGGCAACTAGCTTCATTTTCCTGACTGACTGACTTCTTGACAATTCAAAAGTGCCTGTAAATGGTTTAATTGAAATAAATGCTTTGAGTTTGAGTTTGAGATTGTTAATTGTTTAACCTGCCTCGTTGTTCTAGCGGTCGCAAGCACTACTGCTGCGCTTGATGTCTTGGGTTCGATTCCCAAGTTAGGCAAAGTGTTATTGGGTTTTCTGCCAGGGTTTTCTCAGTAACAGCCCGCAGTTAGGATTTGTGGTCGGTTGCTGGCTCGCCCTTATTACACTGGGCCTTAAACATGACTGAAGGGGTGAGGGTGTGATAAACAGCCTGTTTTTAACACTTGGACGACTTACATTTACTTATACAAGGTGAAATTGAATTCATGGGCATACTTTTAAAGAGTCATTATAATCGTCATTATGAACAACTTTTACTATGGGATCAAACCTGAAATCGCGAAAAAAAATCATCACTTCCGGACATTTTGACGAGTAATGCGAACATAAATGTAGGGTACAGCTGATTTTTTTTCATGATTTCAGGTTTGGTCCCATAGTAAAAGTTGTTCATAATGATGATTACAACGAACCCTTAAAAGGATGCCCATGAATTCAATTTCACCCTGTATATCTCGACGCACGCACAAGAGATACCTACCTATAATTCTCTTTGCTACCTAGGTATATTTATTCATCAGGACGCATGTGTGTGTACCTATGTACCTATCTACTGCTATTGATGTACCTACCTATATACCAATAAATAAATAAACGTAAGGCAAGTTGTATAATTATTGTAATTTACTGTCTTTTTTTAATACTGCGCAGCCTGCAAGCGGGGTAAACACTGTAACATGTTTTATGAATCTATAGGCACCAACCATCACGTATTCAATATTTTGCTCGTCGCACAAAATCCCAGCATTTCTATCACGTAAACTTTTTAATACTTTGCCTAGATGTTCGCAAATGAAGTGTCGCGCGGGATCTGCCGCGATAAGTCCAATTTAGCTACGTCACGTACGCGCGCCACGCCGCCCGCGCCGCGCCGCCATGCGTACTCATAAGCCGCGGAGTAGACAGCAAATGAAGTGTTCACCCACGGGCGCAACATTTACCGACATACCGAAGATACAGTCGCCGGCACGTAACTTGGCAAGGTTTTGGCGTAGTCGGAGTAAGTTAGCGCATGGTGTAACAAGAAAATTGTCACTTTTATTGTTTGTTTACAAGAAAGCTAAAGAAAGGAAAAACACATCTAACGACTCTTGCCAAGTTGCGTGCCGGGGACTGTACAAGTTAAGAAGACATTGAATAGTCAAAAATAAGTATTTCTTTGTTTAATTGTCTTGGCTAGCAAAGATTTGCAATGGACAGGTGAATCTGTCTTTGGAAAAAATTCGTAGACCGCTGATTTTCAAGCGTCTCATAGGAATATTAGCCTGGTTTTCAATTCCACGATAATAAATGATTCTTACAAGGCATATACATATGCAGCAAGACACACACAGTAGGTCGACTTTTCTGGCTCACGTCTCAATCCCGTTCAAAATGAACAATATCATTGACACTCCTTTATTTCTTCACTCCATAATTTGCTAAGCATTCCCTGGTTGACTCTGGTGTCAACTTTACACCCAGAGTTGGTTTTTACGGCAGCATGCGGCTTGAAATTCTGTTGAAGTTTGACATTCTGAAGTCAAACGAAGGGTTTTGGACCTTTGGAGGTAAAGAGCTGGTGGGCGCTTTATGAATGGACTCGCGTAGTGATAACCGAATACCTAGCCTAATACCTAGGTAGGTACTAACTTACTCTTCTGACAGATATAAATGCCAAGAAATTATCTTTGCCTTGGCGTTTCTTTATTAATCAATATTCAATCAATCTGCCTACCCTTTTCACTACTATGTTGGGTTCAGCTTCCAGTTTAACCGGATACAGCTGAATACCAGTATGTTACATGGTGCGACTGCTGAGGCAACTTTTACCTTTGATAACCTCCTGTTTGGTTACTGTCTTTTCGAAATTCAAAATTTGATAAGATACACATACACATGATCTACACTTTTCGACCAAATAGGTATAGGTTTCATTTCCAACTATAATGACGAAATCAATGGGATCCACGTATACCATTAGAAAAAATGTAATGTGTATGTACTTACCTACTTAACTGACCAGTTATTCCCGAAAAACTCGAAATTCTTCAGTTTAGTATTCAGTCAAAGCATCTGGGTACCTAAGTAATTGAAGTAATAAATATTAGAGGCGAGCTCTTTAATTAATTAAGTACGCTTCCAAACAGTTTTAACGAAAACAAAATAAAGAAAAAAAAAACAATCTAAGCGACAAGAAACCTCTAAGCATGATAAAGGCTAGCTAGGTCTAGGCAGACAACAATTTCGCAAAGAATCCAGCCGAGATCCATCCTTGGTTAAAGTTTGGAATTTGGCTAACTTTCTTCATATGCCTTTCACAGCCGCTTCGCAGTTTTGTGGAAGAACAAGATGGAAGAGGCAGCGGCTAGAGTACTTACTTAGTGATTATATTGTTTTAGAATCTATTGATTTCAAAATGAGCTTAGATTTTATAATGTAAGCTCACTATGTTATCTAGCATTCATCATCTGCGTAGCCTTTTCCCAACTATGTTGGGGTCGGCCTCCAGTCAAACCGGCTGCAGCTGAATACCAGTATTTTACATGGAGCGACTGCCTATCTGACCTCCACAACCCAGTTACTGGGAAATACGATACCCCTTGGTAAGACTGGTTGTCAGACTTTCGGGCTTCTGACTACCCGTAACGACTGTCAAAGATCCATGAATAACAGCCGGGACCAACGGCTTAACGTAATTTCCGAGGCACGGAGGGCTCTCAGTATTTAATGGATGGTCACACATCCACAGACCAACCGCGGCAAGCGTAGCTTAACCTGATCAATCGACCTGTGCGGCTGTTATTATTTAGCCACGGGCCCCTCAATATATTATCCAGTATTATTAGATAATTATCGCGTTAATCTTGGTATCTTTATACGTACTAGTAACTGCCCTTATTGCTAATTATTTGGTATATCTATCTATTTAATAATGTAGGAATTATAATTGGCGAAAAGACAATGACCAAAAGTGGCGTATTTTTCATGATCAATTTAGTGGGTAACCATAGGTAACTTACCTACAAAATAAAGTTAGAAGTGAATTTTTTGCATTGCAGTAGAGATTAAAATAGCTCGAAATCTGAGAAAACTAATCGTGGAGCAAATCAGTCAGCAACATAGTAAAGGGCTAAGGAAAGTACACGGGTGGGTTTTAGTCAGTAGGAGTCTGACACTCCCTTTCGCTTTATTCAGAGAGGGAGGAGTCATTTGATGATTGCTCATCCACAAAAAAAGGAGGCAGAAACTATAGGTGCGTTTTATTGTTTTATGAAAAAGCTAATTCAGATTTCAGGGTGGATTCAAAAGGTAAAGTTGTTCTGACCCCTTTTCAGGTTTAAGGTAACCAACAACATACACTACACTTATTTACTCTTCCTAACTTGAAAAGAGTGCTTAGATGGTTACGTTGAAAGGATGGATGAAAGGCGACTAACAAAAGGTATTTAGAAGGCAGAGGGGCGCCCTTAGAAGGACATTATTGGTGATGTTCTTCAAAAAGGTCGGGTGCGTGGTATACTCGCAGCCAGCGTGCGTGATAAACAGCACCCTAATTGCGTTACACACTCTCAATCGCAACTCGACGGTTTCGAAGGAATTTTCTAATCCATTGCTTCATAGGTTTGAAAGATTCTTCTGTTCTACAATGTAAATAACGCAACGAGAAAGGAATTGCGATCAATCGTCAGTTTATGTATATTGCACAATATTGCCCCCGCTGATTTATGAACGTTAACGAAGATTATAAGGAGTATGTAAGGATCATATATAGCTGGTGGCTTTCTGTATTTGCTTGCTAACCCCATGGGAAAAAGGCCGGAGTTTATGTATGTTTTTTTTTTCTCAATATTTGTTTTGGGGTTTTTATCTAAACAGAATGTGGAACCCCACTGTGCCTTTTACAACTGTAACATTAACAATTATAATAATTTTAATACATAAACCATACTAAACAGTTCAACAATCTATGAAACAGTTTGTGATAAAAGATAGAAGTCACCGATGAAGAACTGTTATTAAATTACATAACTTTTTGGCACCTTCTGATAAAACCTTCTGGTTGGGATAAAATTGATTGTATTAATCTCACGTCAAGCTTATTTAACCGGTCAAGCGGCGCGGTTCGCCGATCGGCGACAAAACAATAACTCAATTGTGTCTCATTAGCGGAGCGGAGCTTGACAGATTAAGTTAATTCCCTCTCGCGCCTGTTACGGACATAATCCATCATCAAATGCTGCACGTCCTCAATCTGATTACATTCTCTGCAATTCGGTGAATCAGTTTTTTTCATAAGGAATGCATAAGGAGGCCTGAGTTTATGTATATTGTGTATGTAAAAACTTACGTTGTACTTCTAGGGTAAAATCGCTAGTTAGCACTAGCTTGCACCACATCCAAAATATTATATTGTACTTTTGTGCACAATACGGCTCGGCTGTAACAATTTGTGCTTACTTACATCTCGCCAGACATTTTGTCACAATAACGATCGAGTACCTACCTACCTAATGAAATGAAAGTTCTCCGTAGTTTACTAAGGGCGAATTTCCGACCGAAACAAAACCGCGTTCAAAAACTGTCAGTGTCAATATTCCACAACAATGAGCTCTGACACTGACAGCTCTTGAACTAGGTTTAAATGTGCTGATCATGTTCATTTTAATTGTTGGAATTCGCCCTAAGGCGTTCGGTGCAGACTTCACTAATAGATGTCACATCATAGCCCTGATAATTGTATTTGATTGATAACTAGACAAAATGGTTTATTGTTTTAACAAGTAAATACATTTCCAAATCGTGATTGTAGTCTCATTTTAAGCAAATAAGCCTATGTAAGGAGACTCGGCTCTTCCATAACTTAAATTAATACTTATTATTGAGAATTGTGGTTAATTGATAACTTGACTAGGCATTGGAAGCCTTGACCAGCCCTGTCTGTTGACAATGGTGCGCTGATTACGCGTATGTATGGAAGGACAAGAGGCATGGAATAAAGTAGAATAAATGCTGTGGAGAAAAACAACACCTACCTAGCATCAGTATGCCATATTATTATGACATGGTAATCTATGCTTAGATGGGCGGGCCGGTGTGACCATACTTGACAAAGTCCGCAATGAATACATACGAGGCAGCTTTAAAGTCGCACCAATCACTAATCAAATTATCGAAAACCGCCTCGGACGGCACGGAAACATTAAAAGACACAATGAAGATCATGTGGTACAAATTGCACTAAATCTGCCCGAACAAAAGAGAGGCAGAGGCCGTCCGCCATTGACCTGGTGGTCAAATATAAAAAGAGACCTCAAAAAAGCCCAACTGATTTGCTTGATTGAATTGAGAAAAGTGAGGAGACTCGACCTCAAGTAACGGGACCAGGGACGGAAGAAGAAGGTAGGTAGTCTCAAGGCATTACATCTGTAACTTTTTTTACCGTCTGGGCAAAAACAGGGTATAAAATAGGTGAACGGAGCACCACATAATTATGGCACAGATTTTTTTTTCAAATACCTTAAATGAAATTAACCTATCAATAATGACTATTACTTGTTTCAAGTAAACTATTCATACTAAAACCAGAAAATAAATATAAATCTATTCCATTGCCCATTGTGTCACCCATTGTAAAGTTTCTATATTTATGTCTGTAATTTATATGGTGTACATAATAATAAAGAGTATTCTATTCTATTCATTCATAAATCTACTCTACGTGGAAATTATCAATGAATTCGTAGCGACATTCAATCCTTTATTAATTGAAGCTATCGGCCGGTTTCAATCAAAGGATTTAATGTAAAAAAAAAAAATACAAATTTTATTTATTTTTTGCGAAACAAAAAGAGATTTCTGTGCTTCTACGCCCGTTCACCATTCATACCCTGATTTTCAGTCAAAAGTCAGCCGGTATAGGATGTCGTATGTATCTCATTGTAAGAGTGTTGGTTTACCCGAAACCTCTTTAATTTTTGTTTATACTCATTATTATGAACAATTTTAACCATGGGACCAATCTCGAAATCGCGAAAAAAAATCAACTGTCCCATGTATTGCTTTTTTCACAATTTCTGGGTTGGTTCCATAGTAAAGTGTCCTTATCATTGTTGACTGCAGATTCTGAAGTGCGACGTAAGTGCGATAGTCTAGCCTATTTATTCAGTACAAATCTCACCGTGAAAATTTTGGTGAAGTGAGCTGTCATTCCACCTGATGCTAGGGAGACAATATTGACAGTTCAATTCACCAAAGTTGTCACGGTTTGATTTTCACAGAATAGGTACCGTTCACGGCAAGGAACATATTTACTCTAGGGAGGTTCACGGCCTCGAGCGCTGCGACTTGGGTCTAGCGACACACGTGCGCGTCGATTGTTTCCGTCCGTGCGTCGCTTCGAGTTATTCGCGTCCCGGAGACTCGTGGCATGCTCTAAATAACTTCTTTCATTTGTTTTCTCTGCAGTTGCGGTCACTGTCGCATGATGCGTGTCGCTTGAGACTGTAGCTGATGGCCACGGGGTTAGACCAGCAGGTGAGTAAAGCGTATTCAACCCGTTTCGTAGTGTTTTGCGATAACCTGTCTTGTTCGATGCACAGGGATATTTACTGTCTTTGAGCGTTAGACCAATTAAATTATTCGACCCAGTGGCTTCGTTGTGGTCAAGTTAAGGATATTGGGTGTATGTGAGATGTGTGGCGGGGTTTCGTTTGATCCAGATCTGATTTTGTAGTGAAGCGTCGCCATATTTGGTTGATTATTGGTACTTAAGTCTTGTGTGAAGTGTTTTCGGCTTCTTTCGCCCCATCTTTGGTTCCACCAATCGACAGCAAGCATCTAATTTCGTTATTTGGCACCATTATTTTGATCAAAACCAAAATTAAGGTATTGAAAATAAAAACTACTTGTTGTTTATTTTGCGATATTCTTGATTCCATTCGATAGCGCGCACCTAATTACGTTACTTGGCACTCTTTATTATCGTGAAAAGCGACCGAAGTTTGAAAAAGAAAACTTTTTTTCGCTTATTTCAGTCTATGGAATAGTGCTATTAGATAGCGCGCACCTAATTACGAAACATAGGTACAGGATATTTTCCGATGATCTAGCAGCATTTTTATAAATAATTCATTTTTCTGCACCAAAACTCACTAAATAACCTTTTCCTACGACAAACCAGGCGCGGTCGCAGCCCAAGATTTTGGGGGGGGTCATCATGGGTGCCGAGGAATATTTTAAGGGAGGTACATCTTCTCGTTGGTCTAGTAGTCGCAAGCGTTACTGCTGAGAATGAGGGCCTAGCTGGGTTCGATTCCTAGGTCGGGTACAGTGTTAAAGGGTTTTTCCATCAGAAATTTCTCAGAAGTAGCTTGGAGTCTGGATTTGTGCCCGGTTGGCGGCGGTAGGCTCGCCCTCTATGAAATTTCACTTAATAACTGGCGAAATGTGGGTGTAAGTACTATATGAAGGTACACCCCTGCCCAACCCTTTGGGGATTAAAGGCGTGATGACATGTTAAGGTTCATGTACTTCTCCAGCTCCACATTACTTATGCTATTCAGGGACGCAGCTTTTACATAGGGGGGTGTTACTTAAATGCTGCCAAATTGGTCGTATTTATTAGAACGGTAGATTGTGTAGGGTGGGGAGAGCGAGCGAAGCGAGCTTGAAAATTTTAACAATCCGCCTCTGTTGATTAGGTGTTTTGTTTTATATTTTCAAGTAGAAATAGGAGTTACATTGTCGACTTATGCAGGCAAGCTCAAGCAGCTATCAGAATCTAAAATGCTAGAGCGAGCGAAGCGAGCTGGAAAATTTTGCACACTCTCGGATAGGTTTGATTTTCTTTCGATCATTCCAAAAGGACTAGGAATTGCTTTGTCGACTTTTGAAGAAAAGCTCAAGAACCAATGTAAATTGCAAGAACGAGCGTAGCGAGATTGAAAATTTTAGCACCCCACCTTGAAAAGTCTCTGTTTTCTTTTACCCATCATACAAAAAGAGAACTTACTTTGTCGAATTATGACGAAAAGCTTACATTCGTTTTACAGCAGTTTAGGTTTTCGAATCTAGCCTTACCTAAGCCTTTCAACCTTACGTACGAGCGGGGTGCCCAATATCTCGAGTTTGCTTCGCTCGCTCCTGAATCCTGGATTCTATATTTTTATAACAGGCTTTTTAAAGCAAAATATTTATTAGGCGCGTTAAAAAACCCACTGTCATTCTTCAGTCGGCAGTCCCCATGTCTGCCGATGTTCTTAATGTTTTTGAATATGCCAATCGGGGTTTTCGTGGTTCAAGTACAGTTTTAAGTTAGTAAGGCAAGTAAATCATTCAGGCTCTCGACAGCATGAATGATTTTGGGGGGGGTCATGACCCCCACGACCCCCCCCCCTCAGACCGCGCATGCGACAAACATGGACTTAGAATCGTTGCTAGATTATTACTTTTGATTTTGTTAATACATTACATTGTACGAGTATGTTAAACACAACTTTTCATAGTCAAATGAACCCAAGGCCAATGACCCTATAGCTTTGGTACCATATCTAATATTTAACAAATGCTTAGACGGATAAGTTGCAAACGAATTATAGTTTCATTTCAAAGTATTCAGTAAAACTAGCAAATTCAAACACTGTAATTTGTATAACAGGTTACGAATACGAAATAAAACAAGCTGTTCCATTTTGTATGCACTATAAGCAAGCCATCAGGTCGGGTATCCCAAGTTTTACTTTGGTTCCGTCGCTGTTCTAACTCGATCTAACTTAGGTCATCATGATCGTAACTTACCTGTGTAAGTTATTACTTGCGCACTTTCGTGTAGCCGACTTGTTGGCCGACATGTTGGAGTACAGTATTGTAACAGTTATTTAAAAAGCTTTTGACGGAGAGAGTGTGGATGCGTTTGGGTTTAAAGACGTGAACAGGCGTCTCAAACCATTATTGAGTGAGAATTTCCCAAAATGTATTAAAGACCGTCTAGCTCTTGAACTATAAATAATCGCTGAACATACATGGGGGGTGTTCCGGGAAGCCTTTGGAGAGAGGATTCTATTTTTTTTTTGTGGAAGTCGTTTCGCGAGCCACCTTGTATAGCTTTCGCAGATAGATTGTCGAATCCGCTGTTTTACAAAACAGCTTTATTATGTAAAACAACCGAACAACGTTCAGCTGGATTGCCATTGAGCTAATACGTTTAACAAATCTACTATCGACGACGTTCAGACGTCATGCAGAATGACTTATCTGCAGTCATAATAAGCGTTTGGTGTGGCTTCTAAAATGGAGCGGGCTATGCTCGGAGTTTCTTTGTATAGAAACGAAGTTATCCAGAAAAGAACCGGAGTTACCGATAAATGCAAAACGTTTATGCCATTCTGCGTGTTAAAATTCAGTAATTATGGAAAACCGCTATACGTTGTTCTGTTGTTTTACATAACGGAGCTGTTTTATAAAACAGCTAACCATCAGCCATATCTAAACTGTAGACCGCCCGTCATGGACTGAGGGATTTCATGATACAAGTTGTCGAACGACGCCTAACAGCGGCCAATGAATCTCATTGAATCCCCTTACTTTGAAGTTTTTCTAATAAAGCACGAAGGATCGCCCGCGTAGTTTCTGCCTCGAAACGAGTTGTGGCAAAGTTTTCAAGAATACTTGGCTGGTTTTTATTGTGGGCACTTGGGAGCTGACTACGCAGAAGAATTTATTGTTTGTTTGGCAGCGGGGTCTGAAGCCGCGTCATGTTTGTTTGATCGAAACTGTTAAGAGTTACGATCACAGTTCTGCTCCTCAGTCGTTCTGTGTAGTATTTGTACTTACCAGTTAAAATTCTTTGAAGTCAACTATAGCAAAGATCAGTCAGATAATTCTGTATCCATAAGACACCAGCTGACAAGTTTTTCGATTTTTTTTTTACAATATTCATTGTATTGATTACGTTGTCATCATTTATGACGTTATACATATCACTAAACAGTTAACAGTCCATGGAATTGTTTGAATTGTCTCTGGTATTGTAGGTAGTCAACCACACATCAATAATGCAAAAATAACTCTTACTGGTACGACATAAAGGCGTAGTCAATGTAAAATTGGCGTGCTTACACAGACTATTACAGACTGGTGAAGTGGTGAGGTGGCTGGTACAGATTGGTTGTGGATGGCGGAGGACAGGGTGTTGTCGAAGCTTGGGAGAGGCCTATGTCCAGCAGTGGACTATACCAGACTGTAGTTGATTGGCTGATTGAAGTGGTGTCGAAAGGCTTCTATGATTGACAAGAAACTTTGGGGACAAACCATAACCGGGTGACCGTACCTATTCGTTATCGTTGCTTTTATTCGTGAGCACTACTCCAGGAGGTGTGATTGCTCTTGAATTTGATGTTCAACAATAATAATGTTCGGTGGACCATGGCCATCATCATCATACCCTTATACTAAGTGGTCGCCGTTGCGGTAGGAGTAAACTGTTATCTTCACGTAACGAAAAAGCGTTATGTCCCCTCCATGCGACTTTCGCTCTCTCTCTCTGTCTCTTTCTATTACATATAGAATAGAATAGAGAGAGAAAGAGATAGTTTTCATGATTTTTACGGATGCTAAAGCCGATAGCGAGGACATAGTGAAAATCCAAGATAGCAAGAACTTTATTGAGAGCTTCTAAAAACTTATACTAGATGGCTCTGAATTAAAAACGCGTATTCAATTCACACTTTCTCTCTCTCTCTCTGTCTCTTTATATACGAGTGTATGTGCGTGCGAGTATCGTGTAATAGGTGACGGGGGCTCACAATCCCGACCGCACACGATTTTTTTACTTACACCTCTATTCACTTTCATCCTTGCCATATCATCTTTCAGACAATCTATCTTTTCTTCAAGCCACGTACATGCTTTCTTGTCGCTTCCTCCATTCATTCAGTAGATACGTCGTACACATTCGTAGGTACACCTACACGTACTTATAGATTTATTTTCACCACAGCCGCTGTCACGCTCTGCATAGTAGACACGCAGCGTGCAACGAGCATGTCAGTATGTTGTTACTTTTTGCTTGGCAGGCACATTTTTGTGACTACAGTTAGCGACAAACGTAACTGTATGGTTACCGCACGCTCTGAAACTGGTGTGATTGAATTGTTTTTATTGCAGCAATGAAACACAAGTGGTGTTTCATTGCTGTAACTTGGATTTAGCATGTGCAACTTTAGTTTGTTAAACCATTCATTTTGTCAACCGAATTAGTTATATCGCTCATTTGGAGAAACATTGACGTAACTGCTACTTTTTTTAAGTCTTTGCTTTCCTAGCGTAAATACGCTTTCTAAGTGATTTGGCATATTTAACTCATTTTCGGGAAAAAATACATTCACGTCGATGTTTCTCCAAATGAGCGATTATCTGACAAAAAACGTCTTATTGCAGGGTTAGCCGCTAAAACATGATTCTTTAATCTATACTTAATTATTAATTAATTAATATTAATAATATTATAAAGAGGTAAAGTTTGTAAGTTTGTATGTTTGTAAGTTTGTATGAAGGGGGTAATCTCTGGAACTACCAGTCGGATTTGAAAAATTCTTCTTGCATTTGATAGTGCAATTCTTGAGGAAGGCTATAGGCTATTTAACATCACGCTATGACCCTTAGGAGCCGAGCAAAAAGAAAAAAAAGTCAAAAAGAAGGTTAAGTGATAGCGCGGGCGGGTGATGCAATACGACGGGGTGGCTCGGGGGAAACAAAAAGTTTCACGCGAAACGAAGTCGCGGGCTGAAGCTAGTAAATAAATAAATAAATATTATAAAGAGGTAAAATTTATTTGTAAGTTTGTATGTAGGGGGTAATCTCTGGAACTACCAGTCGGATTTGAAAAATTCTTCTTGCATTTGATAGACCAATTCTTGAGAAAGGCTATAGGCTATTTAACGTCACACTATGACCCTTAGGAGCCGAGCAAAAGCGCTATGGGGAAACGAAGTGATAGAGCAGGAGACGCGGGCAAGTGATGCAATACGACGAGATGGGTCGAGGGAATAAGAAATTTCACGTGAACGAAGTCGCGGGCAGAAGCTAGTTTTATATAATTATGTTTACCTGTTAAAGCATGACCTTTTCTCGTATTGGCACGAGAAAGACTACGGATTACTGCTATTGTCTAATGTCACCTCTAGGCCAATGTATATGTTTTTTCTGAATGCCATTAGTGGTAGTTTCCAAGAACACATTACCTCTATTGCTAAAGTAGTAAATATATTCCACCGCGAAGGTCGCGCGGCTTGTTGTGAACACATGACGTGACAGCGGTGACGTGACGTGTTGATTATTATTAATGTCGTGACGTGTGACGTCACACGCCTCCCCTGTTACAACGCATACGTTTTAGGGTGAGCACAGACGATGGGACTGGCATTACTTAAGATTTATTTATTTTATTTATAAAAATTGTGAGCATAAAGTTATAAATACAGGGATTGCCGCTTTGGTCTAGGTGGTCGCAAGCGCTACAGCTGAGCATAGGGTTCAGGAATTTCGGTGGGAACATGCGAGAAGAATAACACTATAGGTTTTGTAGGGATTAGGTAAGTATTCTTCATGAATATTATTTAGGTTTTCATTGCACTTTTTGGTGAATTGTAAGAGCCTTAGCCTTATTGTGAGAACTTAGCCTCGCTACTAAACTGCCTAATAGTCTTATTAGAATCATTCGGTACATCACTTACAGCACAAAAACTTCCCGCGAGAAAGGAAACGTTCAATAAATGTATGGGGCTTGGTACTAAAATAATTGAAAATTTAAACAGCCTTCTGAGCTTTATAGGCTGAAAGAGGGTAATTATTTTGATGTCTTAGGGCATTTAATTTTTTTTACAGCCGCCCGTTTTTTTTTAAACAAGTTTTGAAAAATAAAATGCTTGCATCACTAACTACAAACATTATTTATATTTTAGGGTTGGCAGCCCTATGGCAAATGACGGCACGGCTGACTGACATTGTCATTGTCATTTCTCATTGTCAATTATCATAGAAATAAGTGGCTATTACATACTTGTACTTCATAAATTAAGTAGGTATATTAATACATTTGTCGACGTATTTTTCTTCATATAAAAACACTACGCCTCACGGACTTGCACCAGTGGTTATGGTTTTTTTTATTTCAACGTCATTCTGACATTTACAGATTTTAACTTTTTTCGACACGTTTTGATATTGCATTGTCATGATAATCAATATTTTCTGTCTCAATTTCATGGAGCTGCAGCTAAAATTATAATAAAATCTCAAAGTATTTAATAGAAACAGAAACTTTAGCCACATTTAAAATAATTATATTCCATAGAAATGAATAAATAAAGGCTACGTGCGTTTCGTTGTACTGAAACATTTTTCACTTTTTTACAAAAACGGGCGCCTGAAAAAATCATATTTAACTATAATCGAGTAGCTTAATAAATAAGCTTTCTAATAAGGTACACCACATTAGCGTTTAAAAATCTTCGGAATTTAGTACCACTTTTGACCTCTCCTTTACGTCTGAAAGCATCCTTAGTTACATTACTAAAATTTCGCAGCTCATAGTTGGCACATGTTAGAAGGGTTTATAATATTTAATGGAATGTTTTATTAAACGCGACGTCGCAAATTCAGCTGCTTTTATATTTTAGTTCGTCTCTACCGCAAGTAAAATTAGTATAATTATTGTTTTCTGTAGGTATAAAAGTAATTTCGAATTAATTAATATTTCGCTTCAATTTTGTTGTACAGAATTTGCCATGAAATGTAAGAATTGCATAAATTATTATTTGTAATGCGAATTGTAAAAATTAAAGTTATTTTTATGTCTTACCTACTAGCTGCGCCCTGCGGTTTCACCCGCTTAAGTGTCGATCCCGTGGGAATATCGGGATAAAAAGTAGTCTAGAGTGTCAGCTACCTCCATACAAAATTTTATCAAAATTGGTCCAGTCGTTTGAGCGTAAAGAAGTAACAAACATAAACACACACACACACATACTCACAAACTTTCGCCTTTATAATATTAGTGTGATATATATTTTTTAATGTTCCTATAGTCGCGCAGGTAACTGTATCTCTACACGTACAGTCACGTCTAAAAGTATGTATACACTTGGCTTTATTCAAAGGCGATTTTCTCCTTTATTTTTGAATGAAATTTTATGTTATTACGAAAATAGTATTTTCGAACCCATGGGTTTATGTTAAGTGTCGTATTTAAACGTTGCATTCGTTATTTCACGAAAAAATCGCAATTGAAAATTGCCAAGTGTTGACATACTTTTAGACGTGACTGTACTACAAAATCGAAATAACAGTCTAACCCAATACATATACCTAGCTTACTAGTTTACCCACCTACGTAATTAGAACTACAAATATTAATGAAGGGGATGCTCTAAAAGGGCATAATTATATGTCGTTCTAGGCCGTCCCCTCCATTAATACTTAGTGACCTTATTGATGATGTTCTTCAGAAAGGTCAACTTCATAGTACTCGCAACTGGCGTGCGTATATGACCAGATGTATGAACGTAAATGAAGAAAAAGGAGTATGGCGCCGATTCCCTTGTTCACAAACTAAACTAAATTTAATTTCAGTGCATCTTTTTCTTTCTATTTCATTAAGAAAAGGACATAAGATAAATATTAGTTTAGACCTGTCAAATTAGTCGGTGCCTGACGTAAATTGACGTAATTTTAATAGCCAATTTTTTAATCACGTCTAAATTGTCTATGGAGTATCTTAATTTGACAGGACTAAACTAATATTTATCTCCTGTCCTTTTCTTAATGAAATAGAAAGAAAAAGATGCACTGAACTTAAATTTAGTTTAGTTTGTGAACAAGAAAATCGGCGCCATTGTAAAGATCGTAGCAAGTAGCCTCCAGCAGTTTCTGCGTACCCCTATGAGAAGAATGCGTGAGTTTATGTGACTATGTGGGTCATTTCTTTTTTCTGTTTTCCTTCTTAGTTAGTTTTATTCATGATCTGGCAGTTTGAGTCATTTGCGCGGCCTACCCAAATATCCAAATGTACCCAAATGTCAGATTGATACGAACCCTAGTATTCCCTATCTTCCTGTATGGAGTAGAAACGTGGTCGATTTTGGCCCAAAAAGACAAAGAATTGATGCATTTGAGATGTGGTGCTGGAGACGAATGTTGAGAATACCGTGGACTGCCAAACGCACCAATGCATCGATCTTAACCCAGCTTCGAATAAAGACCCGCTTGTCGACCATATGTCAACAACGCATTCTCTCCTATTTCGGCCACATAGTACGCAGAGGCGATGCAAGTTTGGAAAAACTGATTGTGGTTGGGAACACCGAAGGCAAACGATCGCGCGGTCGTTCACCAACACGATGGACCGATCAGGTGAAGGAGTCATCGTCCTCTAAATTCTACACGGTGGTAAGAGATGCGCTGGACAGAAACCGGTGGAGGCGGATCATCCGCTCCAGATGCAACTCCGAAGCTGACCACGATCCTCAGACATGAGGGACTGATGCAGAGAGAGAGACCCAAATGTTCTTCCTTTGGTATTGTTCGTCGAATCGTTGAGCTCCTCAAGTTCTGAGTCGAGCTGCACGATTTTTGACAAATGCGTGCACTGACTGGACAGGTCCGTTCAATCTGTGTGGTTGTTTCCTCTAAAGACCATTTCAGACACCTATCTACATGGTCTTCCCATGATCTGACCAAGATTTTGTCTGGACTTTAAAAGAGACTGTGACCTCTTAGTTTGTTTCGGCCTTTCTTCTCAGAGTAGTCAGATAGGAAACGCCGACCTCATCTAGCCTAAAAAAAATTATGATTGATGTGTAAAATTGTATGTACAAACCTACTTACAAAAAATAAATCATTTATCATTAGTAGTAAAAATATTGCTTGCTAGAATGTTAACAGCCAATGACTGCAATTGTAGAAATACAGTGAAATTCGTTTACTGTACTAAAAGCGGAAGCTTCAGTGACTTTTATCAATCGGGACGGGTAATTAAGTTCTTTAATTGAATGTCGTTGTGTGGCGCGACAAGGTTGGTTCAGAACAATGTACGAGCTTGCGATCCAATTTCCCAAGTGTGTACTATACCTACGTGCAGCCGAAAAGCGTGGTAGGTGAAAAATATTTATTTACCTTTTTTTTTGCTAAAAGTGTGGAGTATACAGGGGGTGTTCCTTAGCTGGTGAGCAATAGACAAAAAGTAAAGTGTCATGCGAAGTTTCATACCTAAGATTTTACCAACACCTCAATAGGTCTGAGGGGCAATTTTCGTATTTTTAAGAACGTTCTGATATCAATCTTCATCTGTAAAAATTCTCTCTAAAGGGGTTTGAACGTGACGCTTTACTTTTCTGTTTGCATTTATGTCAGCTATCGATTTATGTAGGTCTCATGCGTCACATGCGTGGCCGCCATTTTCAAAATGGCGCGACAGTAGGATTACAATAATGCTTTTCTGTGGGAAGTAATCTATCTCTCTGCCAAATTTTATCGAAAACCGTTCAGTCAGTGGTTTAGGCGTGAAAAGATAACATACAGATAGACAGACAGATAGAGTTACTTTCGAATTTATAATATTACTAAGTTTAGTATGGATTTCGCCAATGAACGTGAATGCGGAATCTAAACCGCGTTCAAGAGCCCTTGGAATGGTCCTACCTGGTTGTAGTTATGCTAAAAAAAGCAATCAACGTTCATCATCCACTAACATCATCGTACTGTGTTGTACCCTCCGCACAAATGCATTGATGGGCTCGCGTTTCAATAGTTGCATTGTCTCTGAGCTGCGATACGAATCCAAATTACTTGCTAGCATCGGATTGCTTTTGTTTACAAGTTAATTTCGATGCTGAGCTTATGAGCTTTTTGTTCGTTTGTTACTGACAATGGTGGGTATTTTTTCTAGCACGAAATTAGCTGCAAGTACTTAGTCAGTTCCGTTGACGTCGCATGACATTTTTAGCTGACTGCGGTGAAGTCAAATGCAAAGCGACGTTTTTTTTTACCGTTTCAACGTTACAGTTTTTGACGTTCAAAAGTGCCTTTTATGTGCCTATTTGAAATAAATGCTTTGACTTTGTTTCAAACCAAATATTAACCCTTCATGGAACGTGGATCTACGCGAGACACATTGGATTTTTAATTGTTTCTATAATTACGGCATTCAATCGGTTAAATGTTCCCGAATCCAAGAATACAGACTATAATAAAATTAAAGATAGGTAATTCTGAGTAACTTCAATGTTCTAATCATGTTTGCGGGACCAACATGGCCAGCGATCGTACAAAATGGAAAGGAAAAAGGGGAAGCTTTTGCACAGCAGTGGGGCACAAAGTAAGCTAACAAAATTATTCCATAATGTTTGAATTTGTTAGTAATTTCATGCACTTTAGTAACAAAAATCAGCCTCTTAGCCAACCGGCCTCTGATTCTATTGAAACTCCGTACCAGGCCAGCCCAAGGTCAAAGTGTTACCACAGACGTGGTGCTGGCTTTACACATCAGTATTCAATGCTCATTGTTTAGTAATCGATCATTTCAGTCCTTCTTACAATGATTTGCCTCACAATACCATAAATAACAAAGAATCCCACGCATCGTTCCGCTCTGTTTCATCATTGAGAACCTAATCAAAGACCCTAACCGCGGATTAAACACTTCAGAGGCATTCAAGTTTTAACTTGTCTATACAGAAGGCCAATCCATGTCTGCCGTTTATTTTGACGTAAATCACAATAACAAGCTTACAAATGTACTTCTGGAAACCCTTACTATGAAGAGGGCAAATGTGAAATTTCTTTGGCAGTTTTGACGTTTATGTTTGTAGCGAGTCAGTGCGACTGCGGCCCGTTGGGATACATACAGCAGGCTTGCGGTGGATCTGTGCGGATTACCGGCGGCTGCGTTATCCGTTTCCTTAGGAAGGCTTAATCAATGTAACCTCTACACTGTGATGCATGGACGGGCTGCTTTTGGATTTGGACACTGTGGGTGAGCTTGAGGCGATTTATGTTAGCCACTTTAGTTAAAGCATAATTATAATAATCAGCTCTTCCCTACATTTTGACGAGTTATGTGAACATAAATGGAAGGAACAGCTGATTTTTTTTCGCGATTTTAGGCTTAGTCCCATAGTAAAAGTTGTTCATAATGATGATTACAATGACCCTTTAAAAGGATGCCCATTAATTCAATTTCACCCTGTATATAGATTAGTAACTCTAGAACCTACCTGTTTTGGAAAAACCGTTCACCATAGCGAAAGTTCTAACACATTAAAGGACCTCCATAAATTCCTATCAGACTCAAAATAACAAAGGCCACATAAACGCTTAGCAAAGCGACTCGTTCAACGTTAAAGCCGCTCGCAAAGCAACGCGCCGCTCACAAACATCGCGTTTGTTTCGTTGGCATAATTAACAATTAGGTAATTCGAGCTCAAAGTGGGCTGAGCGTAGTTGTCGCGAGCATGCCTGTGCCTAGCGCGGCCGAGGACACATTGTTCTACTTGATTTCCCATGGGGAACTTATACTTGTGCTTATGCATAAAATTTTAAAGTTATTGTGATGAGGTAAAATATTGCGAAGAGTTAATCGATTGGGGAACTTTTGAATGGTGTGTACAAGGTTTAATGAAAGTTGCCAAAATACGTCGAACAAAAATGCTGCTAAGCCGACATTTTACTAATTCTGTTGATAACTTAATTGCTTCGTTGGTACAGTGGTCACAAACACGCCTGCTAAGCATGGGGTTTCAGCTGTGATACCCACCAAGTGTTATTGGAATTTACAACTAGGAATTATCTAGTAGCAGTCTGGAGCCTAGATTGCTGCCTAGTTGCTGCCGTTGCTGGCAATAGGCTCCCTGGCTTTGAACTTGAACAACTGGAAAAATAAAGGTGTGACATCTACCAACCCGCACTAAGGCCACGTGGTGGATTACTGTCGACTCTCTCTCACTGAGAGGAGGCCTGTGTCCCAGCAATGGGAACATTATAGGCTGATTATGATTATGCTACCCTCCACTGTGTACGAAAATAAAAGTGCTAAATTACTGCGACTTTTCGGCATTATTGCCGACAAAGGTAAATCAATCTCATTGTTATGAGAAACAATAAAAATATTGTTTTTATTTGCCAACCGGCTGAACTAGAATTACAGTTAATCTGATCAGCTAACCCTTCGCCACGGGGCGATAATGTAATTAACGGAAACTTGGCTTTCCTTCGAATATCGTGAAGATTGTTTTGGATTACTGAAGGACTTGGCACAAATAATTTGGACAAATAGGGTTGGGAGAATAAATATTTTTTCGTGATATTTTTAAGGAATTACAATTACACTATGTTGTTATTTGACACATACCAGGGTTTAGGATAGATCTGCGAAGATAAGCTGACGAGTGCAGCTTATCGCGGTCAGTCTATGGAAGGGTGACCGTTTTCACAACCATATCATTGTAATTGAAATAAACATTTTTGACGTGATAACGTCTTATAAATCGATGAACGCCGGCTGCACGTACAAAAAACCAAGACTTATTTTCACGTTCCGCCTGAGCCGAGTGTGCAAGCGAGAGCGCGGAACAATCGATAGAGAGCCACAATCGGCCTAAACGTTCGGCTTGTGACGCATCTATCCAATATTTTCTTATGACGTTATCACATAAAATTATCGTCCGTAAACTGACTTTACAGACAACCAATTTTTTTTTCATAACAATACGCCCTCCCTGCCTCGGAGAGCACTAAAAGGCCCTCGGCACTGCGCCTGACCTCCCCCGATCCTGTCGGATTGCCATCTCATCGAACTATGAGAATGAGGGAAAGTGCGCTCCTGTGTTTGCGCACTTACTTGTTTTATAATTTCACCTGCAAACTTGGCAAGTCTCCGTTGAGATTGATCACTGTGGACGAAATTTGGTTTAGAGGATGTTACATATCGAGTTACCTATTTTAAAACCCTACGCCAGCCGTTGAAGCCAGCAAATGTTCGGGGCATACACTGCTGACCGCGGCCTTCTGTCAGTGCGAATAAATGGAAATTAATGGTCGCACCCTGACCTCAGCGCCCCGACACCCTCGTCAGTGTTACATAAGGCAATTGACTAATAACCCTGTATTGTGGGTATTGCTACATATGTTTGTACATACAGAATTATACACATGTTAGAGTGACGTAGGTTGATGAAAAATTAAAAAATAACGTGTTTGAAAAAATCTTGTGGCCACGCTAACAGTGAAAAATAAAATTTCGGGTTTTATCATTTATTTATTTATCCATTTATTTCAGGCATCAAGGCCCATATAAAACACATAAAATACAATATTAATATAACTTAAAAATACTATAAATACACACAACATTATAATCACACTAAGAAACTAACTAAACACGAAGTGTCTGCGTCGTGTTTTGCTAACTGGTGTCATGTAGCCGCCCACGAAACCGGCGGTAGGTACACAACACCCTTCGGCCAGAACTCTTCCTTGAGGAACTTCTCGAGATGGTGTGGCGGAAGCGGAACACGCACCATGAACGACGTGAAGTTCGTGGTGTGATGATTCAAATGAACAAATCAAAGCACTCAATTACTACGTGGTACTACGTATCGGCATCCACAGTATGTTATCTGATCCATTTTTTTAAGTTTCCAATAAATACTCGTTGAACAGACGATATTTACACACAAAAAACACTCGTTCTATCCTTTATAATTTCTCTCAATGCCATCCCATCTCAATCACATTAGGAACGCTCCTACTGCTGATTACGTGTCTCCATCTACATCAAGCGATTATCAACCTCACCCGCTCCTGCAGCTAGTAAGCAGATTTACCGGAGACATCGCTAAAAGTGCATCCCCGAAGCATCTTATTTTCTGCGCTGGTAACTTTTAATCACACGGTAAGTTGGATAAATCCAGCTATTGCAAGGATTTTAAGTGCGTTCTGCTGACAGTTTAAGATTTGTTGTTTTTTTTTTCTTTAGTTTTAACGGATGTTGATGTTTGAGCCACAGATAGCTTATAAGCTGGATTAACACATAGGATATGAAACGAAACTCGAAGGCGCGGGCAAGGGCTAGTGCCACGTAATGATGATGCTGTCAAAGTGGAATTTTTACCATGGACAAGAAGTTGACGGCACACAAAAGACCACAATATTCATGTGTTTTTTTGTCTTCGGATTTATGCAGCATACTCTAATATTCTCCAATCCGATTCCAATCAACATACAATCACACAAAAATACACTGAAAATCAAAGAACCATTACAGAACAAAAGTTAAACAATAACTACTGCTGAGTACCGAGTGCACTCTATCATTACAGTGAATTGAAGTCGTATGATTGCGACGTAAGGCTCCAATTTTAGTGCAAGCAGGATTCGTAGTCAACATTAAACAGCGGGGCTACTTCCGGCGGCCGATTACCGTTTCCGGCCGACCGTCGACCTCGCCGGATGTTGGTATGAAATACTTTTTACGTGAGTTTACGGCTGAGTTGGACACGAGGACGAAGTTACATTGAGAATGGTACATAATATGTTATAAATATCTTCTTCGTTTCGTTCTTACAGGTACTAGAATAAGTTGAAAAGTAACGTCAAAACAAGCTGCCCTAGAACTAGAACTAAAAGATTGAACATTTTTGATCATAATGTAGCATTGTTATACAGGGTGAAATCGAAAACATGCGACAAATCGAAATGGGAGATTGTTCATAATGATGAGTACTATCTCCCATTTCGATTTGTCGCATGTTTTCAATTTCAACCTGTAATGTGAGCATTCATATTAAATGATAAATAATTTTATTTCTGTGAGTACTTTTATACAGACACTTTTACACCGTCAATAGTAGGTACCTACCTACAAAAAGCGGCACTCCGGGAGTGCCGACAGAAGTGAAAACAAAACACAAACAGAATACTTTGCCATCACTCACTGACATATCGGATATACATTAAAACCGAGTACATCCCGAGGACAGCCGAATACATCCGAAGCGGTGTTGATTACGGTAACAGTGGCGCCAGTTCAATAGTTTTTTCCCATCTCAAAAAATGGCCAACGCGCCTAAAGAAGTTTTCACTTCAATAAGTAGTCATCGCAATGATTGAGCTCTTTACCGTCATCGTCATCGTGGCTTGTCTGTTAATATACGATACTCTCAATAGTTGATCCACAGGTTTTACGAATAAAGCTACTTACTTTTCAGGTTCCCGAGTAACATCTAGCGCGTGTCACGCTGTCCAACCAGCACAACCCAAGATCGGTGACGTAGATAAGGTTATACTAATTACAGTTTACTGTTCCTATGATAAGTCTAGCCTTAATTGGCCGCTAGATATCGCCCCAAACATTTATGTTAGTGGTAAAAAGAATTGTTGTGATGTACGTAAGGCAAGGTATCAGTTTCAGATCTATACAGGGCAATTCTTTAGGTTAATTGGGCGAAATTTGGGTAAATTGGAAAGGTTAATGATTAGTTATTTATTTAGTTACAAGGTGGCATATTATTCAATAACAAAACAAAAAAACGAAAATGCTAGGTACAAAATTTTAGAAATAACAAAATTAATATTGGATTTTAAGTTTTTTAATTAAAGTAAATAATTAAATTAAATAATTTATTACTAGCTTCAGTTTCACTTTTTACTCATTCCAGTAGTTCTGTGTTACAGTAACTTGTCTTTATTATCTTTTAAAAACAATAGGTACTTTATTATTTTGTTGTTGTTGTGTAGCAATATGCGCGTGGTGGCACACTCGGTGATTTCCCGTCCTTTGCTGTCTCAAACGTTTCCGACTCGATGGCGCTCCTGCAGCGCCTAACTGCCTAACTGCCGCCGCAGTGGTGAGACCTGTGGGAAACATAAACGGACACATTATTCCTTTTTGTCACAACAATCTCGTACTCTGTTCATTCTTAACGCGTTGTTTTTCGTACTTACACATTGTGCCTTGCCTACTTGCGACTGTGACGCACAGCTAGTGTTGACGCATCCTTTTTATTTATTATTTATTCTTCTGTTGGAATCTTGGCCGTAGACGGTACTTTTTGTTAATGTGAACACAGGGTGTGGCATCATTCGTAAATGCACTACTAAAACAAAAGAGGGTATAAATTAATAAATTACACGAAATTCAAAATAGCAATGCTGATCTGTTTAATTTAATTATCGTAAGTATTAATTAACGCTTACCTTCTTCTACTAACATGTGTACCTACTTCATCTATTGTTATAGGAAGGTACATCACTTTTTGTTCGAATAGCATTGAATTAACTGTTTAGGAGTCATTTTTTAACTTAGTTTTATTATTATTATTACGACTATCCATGTATCTATTCAAACAAATCACAGTTTTATTGTTCGCAAGTGCGCGTGCGGTCCGTCGTGCTCGGCGGCCTGTTGCGCTTTGCGTGCACCGTGCACGGATCAATCTTATCTAAATTAATCTAGAAAAGAAAAACAGGTTTTTGCTGAGACTTTGATGTTTTGTTTTTGTTTTTTTTTCTTATTTGTATTTGTAATGATATATACCTACGTGATTACTAGTTTATTTATTTATAAGTATGTCTTAGGTATGTTGAAACTGTGTGTACTCCCCGTCACTTTTCCCTAAGGGTTCATTAGAAAACCAGCGTCAGGCAGCATCTGTCTGGCATTAATGCTGAAATGAACCTTTTTGGCGCAGCCGTGAGGCACACACTATTGTTGTTAGAAACATTATTTTTTTATTAATTTTGTATTTTGTGTTTCACGAACTGTGTCCAAATAAACATTTTTTCTTTCTTTCTTTCTTTCAATATTCCTCAAGACAAAACTTCCTCAACACTTACTGTTGATGTTTATAAATAAAACTTTCAAACTTAATATTTACATTTCATTGGGCTATCTATTAAACGTTCAATAGGACGTAAACCAATAAAACAGTTTTAAGAACGCTCGACGAGACATTTCTATTGTGAATTCAATAAAATCAGATAAGTGCCACAGAAAAGTTTACATGGAGTGTTGATGTATGAAGAACGCACGAGCGATGCAAAAATTTGACGAATGTTGTGTAACATCGTTTGTCGGCATAATGTTATTTACAACGTCATATGTCTCATGATAGAAGGATCTTGAGATAGTAAGTGCCTAACTATCTTCTTAAAATTTAAATTCTCTTAATTTACATTCCAATATTTTTGCGTACATCGACCAAACACGCGACACTAAATATAAAAAAAAAAAACATAATTAATTTTGCTGTCAAATTGAGACTACCGGTTGTTTGAACATCCAATGTTCACACGAAAATTGTTTATTATCACAACGGCTAAAATAACATTTTATTGATGCTACTTCACCAGGCTTTTAGAAACCGAGAGAAAGCTTAGTGCGCTAAGCAATAAGCCCCTACGGGGCGATAAGGTGACAAGCATCGGGATTCAGAAACTTATGAACACTCCAGTAGCTAACTTATCCGAGGCAGATACTTAGGCAAAACAAATTGAGGTACAAGGGGGCAACAATTGGCGCAAACAGAACGCTCAGGTGGAAGAAAAGGAAAAAAATTTCAATTCCAATACAACAGCAGAGCTGAATAGGAAACTCATAAACCGCTTACGTTGTGTACAGAAATTTTATTACGAACCTTATTTTGTTGGGGAGCTGTTTGTGTGCTGATAGAACAGCGATAAATGAAGAAAATATTTCAAAAACTTTTTAACAAAAAAACTACCGACTTCCAAAAAAAACACTACAAAGTGAAAAATAACTTTAATTTCGAAAGTCGGTGTCTTTGGTTTTGTATTTACGATTTTCGCCACCGACTTCCGAAATTAAAGTTATTTTTCACTTTGTAGTGTTTTTTTTGGAAGTTGGTTGTTTTTTTTGTTAAAAAGTTTTTATTTCACGCTTTTTAGTGGGTCTGTTTATAATTTATCTAAGTTACAATAGCCTAGTGTCAACTTGCCCATCGCCTTTTACAAAATATTGCTTTTCCCGATGCAGGGAAGTTAATTGTCGAGGAGTTCTCCTGGTACATCATCAGCTCCATATCACCATTCACATCGTGGCAAGCATAAATTGCTAAGCAACCATATTAAAGTAATCGAATCGCAACCCGTGAAATACTTAGATATTATTGAGTAGTTCCGGTGGCCATCTGTAGTCTTCATCATCAGTTCCACTTCACCAAATGGTGCTTTCCGAGAGCAAATGCACGAGTTACTATAAAAATACCCAAATCGCTATAGGTGTGCCTATAATATTTGAAGAGTTCCTTCGATTTCTCCTGGATCCAATCATCAGATCCTGACTTGGTGACTATGGGACCACTTCAGAAGTATCTCCTTTCGAACAAAAAAAGAATTTTGAAAATCGGTCCACAATTGGCGGAGTAATCGCGTAACAAACACACAAAAAAAAAAACATACCGTCGAATTGAGAACCTCCTCCTTTTTTGAAGTCGGTTAAAAATGTTTAATAGGGATGATGACAATTTTTAAATTTAATCTCTAAAAAATGTTTGTTTACAAATAGCGCAAAGGCCGTGCGCTGGTAGTGTTACATACATTACAGGTTTTTTTTTTTTGTTTTGTGTTTGTGCGAAGCTTAGCTATCTAATTTAATTTGATGATAAAGGAGCAAGAAGCGTATTCCCAGCAGCTGGTGATCTGTGAATGATGATGAAAATGAAGACTGAAGAAAAGAAAAGCAAACTCCGCTTTCAGCTTTATCTTGTACCATCTCAATCAAACGTCCGCGTCGTCTGATAGAAGGCTACTGTGTTTGTTTAAAATTTCATTTTACTTTAACCTCCGGGACACAAAAACCCTTAAACATTAAATATTCGCAAAATCTTTTATCTGAATTTCGTTAACTTTGACGTCTTTTTGAAATGGCTGGCTTAGAAATAATTTCGGTGTTATTTAGTATATCCAATTGAATACCTTTCGTAGGCATCGAGTTTATCATGATCTGATGACCGTTATGTTGAATCAATCAGGAATTCTTTTTTGTTATGACATTTTAAATGCAAGTTTAATTTTGTGATATAATAACATAATTTATTTCTTGATAGAGTCAACGTAACTAAAGGTACATATTCATATGTTTTGGTATCGGTTTTGTCCTCTATTGCAGAACTTTTTTATAATTGGATGTGCCATTTGAATGGTCGGGTAATGTACTATATTGCGTATATCTCTTAGTTTATTTTGTCAATTTTCCGGGTACCTACATTAAGTACAGCTGACACAAACCAACACGAGAGAGGGATAAGCCTTGAAACACGAAAAATAAGCCCGCTCCCCAAAACGTCAACATAATCGCACACATTAGTTCACATTAACTGGACATATAAAAACGACCTAACCACGTACACTGGAGTGCAGATGAAATCACCAAAAGCGTTGTAAAAGCCACAATAAAGTTGGCGCTTTACGTGCGTGACTACAAACTTGATAGTCCATTAAATTTGCATCGGACAGCTTCATACATTTTTGTGGCGCGTACTGTAAAAAAATACGCGAGCATAAGTGCAATAAAATGATACCAGTTTAATTGGGGATGTAAAATGTTGCTGAGGTAACGTCTAAAGTTCACCATAATATTACTATTCTTCACAACCTACACAGATTGCAAAAACTTTCAAATTACATCTTCCATGCTCAGGAGCACAGTTCTTAAACTAGAACACTAATAAGCGCCTGCATCACATTGTTACCTCCAAACTTTATATAAATTATCTGAACTAACTCCGTAATTGACTTCAACGGTAGCTAATTTAGTTAATCAGCCTTTTAGAGAAAACTTTTACAGAATGCACCACTTGTGGTCTTGTGCAGGGTGGGGAGGGAGGGGGTAATTGGTCCTTTGCTATGCAGACACTCATTGACTTATTCGACAAGTTCGGAGATTGTTTGAAAACATCTGTTCCTCATTTGCTGAATATGGAGTCGAGAGGAAAAACGGTTGCAATTTTAAACTGAGCTGCAAGTCCATTTTTTTGTTCGAATGCTTCGATTTAAATTAAAGTTCCTAAGGTAAGTTCGTCCAGGAAACCTCCTCGACTGTATTTTTTTGTTTGTGTAATGAAGATGACTTTGAAATTGTTTAAGTATCAATAGTGATTTAGTCAACGTATGAAAAGTTTTCTATGTTTTTGTTTTTTCGATTTATTCTGGTCGAAAGACTAATAATACATTGACATTACAAGTGTATTTATTAGGAAAAAACGTAAGACTACAATCAGTATTTGGAAGGAACACCTGTTTCCGTCTGCTGACAGATTGATAGACATTGATTTATGTAACCTTTCTCCAAAAATAGAGCACGCGGCTTTACTATATATTTTTAGGTTCTTTGATGACAATGGCTAAATAAAAAAGAAATAAATATGTGAAATAACGGGTGAAAAAATACGCCAGGATTTTTTTGCATAAAGTTACCTACTTAGTTTGATGCATAGATGCCAGCACATCAACCTACCCGAAACTCAAATTTTTCCAATCAATTTTGAACCTTATAATTTACCAATAAAGTTGAAAATTTATTACAGAAATTTGACAGATTGTAGTACGTTGATGTGCCGGCTGTACAGATTGCGTAGGTGACAGCTTCGTGATGGAACTTTTTTAAACTCTTTAGTATGTTGTTCCGTTGTTCGTAAGACTTGGGAAATTCAACGTAGCGTTTTTATCACACGCAAAATCTTCACAAGAAATTACGACGTCTAACAAAACACTTAACTCGTATTACCTCTTACCTTATTACCCTGATACGGAGTCACCGATAAAGTGGCTTCTCTGAATGCTCGACAAATAACATTGCGTATCAAAAAGAATATCGTCCAAATATAGTGGCGAATGGTCGTAAACTAAGTTTTATCTTCGATGTGTCTTCGGCTAATGTCGGAGATAAATCTGGAACGACAAAAGACCAGCTTCGGGATGAGTATGCCACGTAATTTACTTTTATGGTGTCATCAGGGTTGCGATATGATGGGCATTTAGGGGATTTTCGGGTAGTTTGCGTCGGTATGGAGAGACTTACCGTCAACGGTCGGCTGAGCGACAGTAAGCTCGCGTCTGTATGGACTTGCTTAAGCTCGTCGATTGTGTGGCTCGACTTCCTTACTGGCAGATTTTACCAAATCTTGGGTTAATTACGACTGACGTATTTTTATTTACCCCTCGATAGGAGCTGACAAGGGTTCAGACGTAACGAATAGTAAATAAGAAGTAAGAATAAAAACTTTTTTACGAAAAAAAAAACAACTGACTTCCAAATAAGACACTACAAAGTGAAAAATAACGTTAATATCAGCAACAGGAAGTTATTATAACATCATCAATATTAACTATAGTCCATTTACTATAGCATTAGACAGAAGTTAAAAAAGGCTCTTTTAGGGCACACTTTGTAATAAAAGTACAACAAACATTATTACAGTCAAGATTGATGTGGAGTTAAATATAATCAATTTAAATAACAACAGTTACATTTAATTGTGCTTATTTAACCTATCTACCTTCTGAAATTACAAGGCTTTCATTTAATATTATTTAGTTTTTACATAAAATATTGTCGTGTCAATGTTTAAAATCTAAAAGAAGCAGGGGCGGCCAGTACCGGGAACGTTTTTCATGTCACTATAACTCTACCAAATCTAAAATGTTACCTGTTCCCTTCATAAGTTGTGGCAGCACGAGTTTTTTTTAATTTTGTCGGTTTATATAAAGTTATTTTTAATAAACTGATTGTTACTAAAAATTATTTCATTTCATGTACCTATCCAAGCATCGTGACAAGTAGATAGATAGAATATGCTTTTTTGTATGCCGTACATTGTTACTTACAAAACAAGCACATACATTATTTATTAAAATTGTTTGAACTTAACTTGAAAATAAAAGGTTTCGTACTCCTGCTTCTGCGAGCCTCTTTTTTCTAATGTTATAATAAATGGACTATAAGTGGCAAAAATACGTATTATTGAAGCTAACTCGAAAACTACCCAAGAAAAGTTAATAAAATTAATATGGAAGCACCCCTGAGGCATACCGTATCCATTAATTTTTTTTGTTTGAAATCGATTTATAATTGCCGGAGATATCGCATAACAAACATACAGCCGAATTGAAAACCTCCACCTTTTTTGAAGTCCGTTAAAAAGACAATTGTACTTATCTACTCAACAATTAGTGAAGTTTTTTTATGGTATCTTTCAATGCCTGGTGAACCCATAATATGAGTACCAGTCATTTAAACCCATTTAACTGTCTATTATCTTACCATCAATCATAATTTATACTGTTTGATAGTCAAGATCTTACCTTTGCTCAGGAGAATTTCATTTTATATTGTTCAAAGCGTGTTGTTCATAATTCGCGCGGAACTAGTTGGCCGCGCCTTTGGTATGTGAGCGGTGGGACGGATGGCCGGGGTGCATTAGGTACTCAGTAAGTGCGTTGCGAACCGCCGCCTCACCCCTGTCCTCACCTCAGCGGCCAACTAGTTCCGCGCGGACTATAGCAACGGACAATTGCCATGTCAATCTAACAGTTTCATTCCCAACCCTGTCTGGGTTTACTAATCATCATTGCAAGTAACCCCATCAGAATTCTGGAAACGCTTTGGAAATAAGCGAATCAACAATTTCATCAGATTACATGACATTCAACCAGAAATACCAGTTTCGAACCCTTAAATGCACGTTTGTATGCATCGCTCGTACCCATAGACGCTTAACAATATAACCCCATGAGCTATAACATTTTAGGGCGAATATTAACCAAATTGGATGAGCCGGTAGTCGACGATGCGAGACCTTCTACAAAGGATTTCTGGCGAAGAATTTAAATTCAAAATTTTCTTTTTATAACAACTGTTAAGGGAAACCAAAGAGTATATTAGTTTAGTTTGTGAATGGTATGTTAATTCAATCACAAACCTGAGACGATACTTTTTCTGAGTGCGAGTCAGTTGAATTCGTCAAAGCAGTTGAAGGAGAACTTAACTGATTGTTTGTTGATATTGTCAATCTCAATAACTAACATGCTTATTTAACTTCCGATTAGTTGAATAGAGACATGATTAGGATTGTAGAAGTTGACGTTTTAATTTACTGTCTTTTGTTTTCGTCCTAGGTTCCTTTACTTTTCATTTTGCATATCTCTAACTTTTTTTTTGCCTTTTAGGCACTGTTCCTGTTGACAGCGATGCGGACGAATTCTTTGATGCCCTATGATTATTTTGTTTACTTTTTCGTATAATTGTACATATTATAGTTTATATGTTAGCTTATATTATGTAAATATCTATACAAATAGGTAAAATATCTCTGATTTTGATTGATTTATAATCGATCTCATACAATATAACTTACAAGCACTGTTCCAGGATAACTATTAGCTCTCAGCGATGTACAGGAAATAGGCATACACTTCTGTTTACCGCCTTTGTGATAACAGCCGTGACGACCATTATGGAACCATATTATACTTAGGTAAGGTCGTCCCGATGCTAAGACAATGTTTTCTCCATTTGGAACGGCTCCAATATTGAGGGCGACGCGAGGTAGAGGTTGCAGGCTTGACGTTGATTTGATAAAAGGAAATTATGGGAAGTTCGGGTGAGGGTGTAGAATACCTACGTGGATGAGGATATATTGATGCTCTCCTATGTGGACATTCAGAATTGATAATGTTGCTTGGCAAAAAGTACTCACGAAATTATCAAAACGCATTGGAAAGAAAAATAGTTAAAATTAAACGCACACTAAAAAATAATAATATATACTCTGTTATAATGAAGCCAAGCCAAGAAAACCAAGTATTCTAAAGAAAAATATTAATACTTTAATTATTTTTTTTGAATTATCAAATCGTGTTATCTATACTGTCTGCCACTACGATCATAGACATTCTACCGCAAATCAGAATTGTTCTGGGTACGAAGTGTCGCTGCCGATACAGGACCTAACGTTTAACTTATTTTGTCTTTACTTCAATTTCAGTTTTCAGGTAATTCATATAATTAAACAAGTACCTATAATTAAAATATTTATATTTTTTATTCAGTGATAAATTATTTTATTTCTGTAAGTAGGTTTGCACAAACACTTATACACGTCAATCATATTTTAATAAAAACTAGATGAGGTCGACGTTTCCTATCTGACTACTCTGAGAAGAAAGGCCAAAAACTAACTCAGAGGTCACAGTCTCATTTAAAGTATAATAATCTTGGTCAGATCATGTGAAGACCATGCAGATCGATGTCTGAGATGGTCTTTTTAGGAAGGAGCCACACAGATTGACTGGACCTGTCCAATTATTGCACGCATTTGTCAAAAATCGTGCAGCTCAACTCAAAACTTAAGGAGCTCAACGATTTAAATACTTAATAATAAAACGTTTGTTCTTGAAACTATCACTTAAATATTTAGGGGTTTATTTGCAAACGTAGCTTAAAGTTAAGTATTAATTAGCGACTGTTTTGCGGTTAAACGTGTCTTAACTCTAAGCAATGGGTATAACTTAAGGGTCTATTTTATTGCTTTTTCCTTGAACTACAAAAGAAAAAATAGTGACGGTTAAGGGTATATTATTCGCGTTTAGTTATAAGGTTGAACAAAGGAAACGCAAGTTACCCCAAGTTAAGTCGGTAAGTAATACCGATAACATAACTTGTGCATTATTTCCGATACCTGCCAATTGATTTGAACATAAATTTCCTTTGACGTTGTGTAGCACTTGTGTTCTGTTACTCTTTGGCTGCTTGAAATATTCATACCTATGGGATGATTTTTTTTTTTACTTTATAAATATATATTATAAAACATTTATCTGAACATTTTTTTTGTATTTATTTAATTCTACCTTGACTGCCTCGTTTGTTGGAAGTGGGGTCAAAGGTTCGATCGAATGGGGTCATAACTTCTCAGTAGTAACGCAGTCTGTGTTTCTGCTCGGCAGATGGCATTAGGCTCGGCTCGCCCCGTATTAAATGTTGCGTACAGGTAGCTCGCTCGTCAATTGAATAAAGCCAGTATAAGTTGGCCTCGCATTCAATTGAAACACCGTTCTACGCTAAGCCGGCTGAAAGTCAAACTGCTTACACCCACGTGCGGTCTACTATACCTACATAATCATAACTGCCGAAATACGGATGCACTATAGACACAACTGCCTGCTCCTTCGGGAAATATAGGCTAAATGACGTGTTATGTTATTCATATCTATGCAGGAACATATAACAAATAATGTTTTTTTCAGCATTACTACAATGGCACCAATCTTCGTCGAGCGCCGAGTGGAGTGGGGATAACTGCAACATCTACATCATGTCGCATCGGTTAGGTTAGTAATATTTCGTCCTGGTTAATGGGCCGAGATATTTTTTCCCTGGCTGCTGGCATGTTTCACTAAACAGTTGCGACGACATGAGTAAACATGTCCCTGTCATCTAGTTTATTATTTGATTATTTTGTTCTAAATTATGTTATATCTATACAGATTATAAATTAATTTGGGACTGTGTTGTTCCTTCAAATAACGCAATGGCTTTTGGTACGGTTTTCACTATCATTTAGAGAATTTTTAAACCGGAAAGTTTATGTGTATCCATACTGATATTATAATCCGAAAGTAACTCTGTCTGTATGTTACCTTTTCCCGCCTAAACCACTGAACCGATTTATATGAAAGTTGGTATAGATATAGTTTGAGTCTCGGGAAAGGACATATGATAGTTTTTGTTCAGATATTCCCACGGGATCGAAACTTATGCGGGTGAAACCGCAGGACGCAGCTAGTAATTAAATAATATTAAAGTGTTTTAAATATTTTTTAATTATGTATTTGCAATTAGCCTTTCGGTTATAAGCAAATGTATGTACTGTTTGCTTCATGGCCTGGTTATGTAGAGTTCGAGTGAACGCCGCACATTCGGCCATTATTTATTCAGCTTGAGGATGTGGTGCCTTTTAGGGCGCTTGGAGATATTTGGTTGAAGCAGGTCTACGGCCAACTTATTTGAATGATTTTTAAGTATGTCCTTGTATGAATTTTCTGCCATCAGTATATTCTCATTTACTGTGTTTACTTTTGATTGTTCGTTAACTAACTGTGTTTAATATTAAAGTTACACATAATAAAGAAACCACGATGTTTTGTGACGTAAGAACCGTGTGAAGCAGGGGTGGAAGTAGATTGATTATAAAAGGCTTTAATAAAGATTTTGTGGATTATGTTACTGCGTGATAAAGTCTTGAAATGTAATTACCAATAATTAGCATTAATTTCGAAAAGGATGAATTAAAGGAGCATGGAGCATGAAGCTTGTTGTTCTTAAAACGGACATGTAATTATTTGTATATGGTGTTATATTGTGTTCCGTGTGCATACCTATGACTTTTATTTTTTGATTATTGTTTTCGTTTAAATTGCTATAAATTTATTGACATAAGGTTTTTATTTTTTGTTTGCATGCTAATATACAATTTTTTTGTTTTATTAAATCATATTTTCTAATTTAAATTGAATTGCATGTATTCTTATAATATTTGTACCTACATCTAATTATGTTGTTAATGTTAATGTTTCATGCTGGATTATATTCGAACGCAATGTGAATTGTTACTGAATAAATTGAATTGAATTGAAGCTTTCAGCTTTGTCACTGAAGGGGATCCAATAAAATTACACGTTTTCTCTTTATTTCTTGCTCAAATAAGAGAGACAAATACCGAGTACACTCCTCATGCGTCATATTAATATCTGTCTATCTATAATTCAAGGGGACTCCGACCCCCGAACAACATAATAATATTAGCAGCACCTAGCACCTGTACTAATACAAACAGGGATCCCGGAGGCTTTTTATTGCGCTCTCTCTCAATTAATCTTGCTAGCTTACCGCGGCACGATCATTACTCTTCCTAAGTAATTGTCTTATGTACGATTAAAACTTTGTAAACGTTACAAGGGTAAATTAAAAACATGTTTGTAACCCTATTTATTATTGGTAACTGTCTTTTTATTGATATACTAGTTGCGTCCCGCGGTTTCACCCGCATAAGTCTTGATTCTAGGGTAATATCGTAATAAAATATCCTGGGTCATAATCCATGTCATGTACCAAATTTCATCCAAATCTGTTCAGCCGTTTTAGCGTGAAAGCGTAACAAACAAACATACATATCTACATACATAATCAGCCTATAATGTTCCCACTGCTGGGACACGGGCCTCCTCTCTGTGAGAGGAAGTGGGCCGTAATCCACGCGGGCCCAGTGCGGGTTGGTAGATGTCACATGTCTTCGAATTTTTGGTTCTAGGACATGCCGGTTTCCTCACGATGTTTTCCTTCACCGTTTTGAGAGCAGTGGTGATGACATAATTTACACAAAGCAAAGCGCCTGTCTGGGTTCGAACCTACGTCCTACAACTCGTAACTCGCGGCCTATACCACTGGGCCACCACAGCTCTCTGCACAAACACTTTATACAAAAAATCAAATGTTTTTTTCTTTTTAGTGTTAGTTTAGATTCTACGGTAAATTTTAAAGTTATTTGCGCTTTGACGCAATATATTGGCATCCGTGAATCTGTATAAGGTCTTAGATTTGTGAATAAAGTCCTTAAGGATGTATCAAAAGTTTCTTCGTATGTGCTGAAAACGGCAATTTGGTATTCAGTTCAACTTTTAAGATATTTTAAATAACTCTCCGGAAAAATGGAATGGAATGGATAGAGGTAATCGTAACTACTTAAATACTTTAAACTAACTTTATACTTAATCTCCCTAAGTATATATGTCGGAACTTCGGACGGATTAGCATCTATGTGTTCGCTGTTGGTGTCCGCCATGTTGCATTCATTCAATCAGTGCGCACAACCGGCACTGGCGCTGTCTCCTGAGCAAGATCAGTCCAATATAAAACGAACGCACTACTGGTAGATACAACGTTGACACTGACAGCCCAACACTGACAAGTCCGAAGTGTTGCCGCTCGAACAAATTAAATAACCATTAAAAAGTCTTTATCTCTAACATATATATGCCTGTATATGCTCTCGAATACCCCAGTTCTACTTAATATCTTTCAATATTAAGACTGAAGCTGTGGCGAGATTGTGCTTTTTTACCCAAACCATTCGTTCCGCTGAAGATCTCGCAACTGGACATGAGTTGCCTCGGGTAACCTGAAAATCTTTAAACAGACTCCGGGCCCAGGTTTGCCGAAGCAAGGAAAACCTGTTCAGGTGGAGATTCATAGACGACTCCACCTTGTAGTGTAAATGTGGTGCTGTTCCACAAGCGATGGGACACTTAATATCGTGCCCTGCGTGTCCTGTCAGCTGCACGTTACAGGAACTGATGGATGCTGGTGATGGCGCCAAATAAGTGGCCAAATTCTGGGCCGAGTAAATTTAGATTGCTATCGACACGCTAAGAAGAAGTATTAAATATAACAAAACAACTGTTTTTCTCGAAGGGTCAAGGGGTTTTCAGTATTTATTTACCTATAAATAGTTAACACTTTCCGCCAAAAAGGTAAAGCATCAAATACACAAAATACGATTTTACCGTTTACCTTTGGTTTAATATTTTGCTGTTAAAATATAAACAGTAATGCCACAAATGAATTCAAATGCAATAACCTAACCTGCCATCAAATTAATTAATTGAATGGAGCATTTAATTCAATATACCATGTACGGATCCCTGCGGATGTTCATAGGTAAAGGGTGTTACATTAATTCTGTATAACAATTACTTTAGCCGTATACAGGCCCCTCTGAATTTATAATACCGTTATATTTTACTGCTGAATTCGGATTTTATTTTAATTAAAACCGACGAGAGCTGGCACCACCAGCTTTCATCGGTTGCGACTTACTAAGTTGTAGGCTGTTGGGTCGAACCCAGCTAGAATGAACTTGACTTTGAGCAATTTTGTTTAATTACTGAAGGAAATCATCTTTATTACCCTTAATTGATTTTTCCATGATCTTTCCACGACCCTCTAAAATAACCAAAACAAATCATAAACCCTTTTTTATATTATTGCTATCTATCGGGTACGAATCCCGACTGCTATTGTGACAACCTAATAACACTTTTCCCGACCTGGGATTTTAAGTCGAAACCAGAACCTATGTTCAGCAGCAGCGCTTGCGACCACTAGACCAACGAGAGAGGTAACAACATTGAAAGCACTTTTATTTCCACGCAGTAAGGACGACTTTCGTAGTTCAAAAGTATAACTCCTAACTTACGGTACAGTTGACCGTACCGACCTACCTTCATTTACATGCTTGCGACGTTTACCGAAACCAAAACACCAAGGAACATTATGTTATAACCCGACTATATTAAGAGTGCTGCCTTCCTGCCTCCTTAGTGTTTGTTCAGACGCGCCACTTTCAAGCGACTAAAAAATTGACGGACCCTTTAATTTTACTCGCCTTTTACTGTCTCGCTGGAAAGTATCAGAGGCAGCAGAGACCGAATAAACATTTTTCAGTTGTTTTCTTTCACCGATTGTCAGTAGGAATGTCTATGATTTACTAAGGAAACACTTAACCGATCAAGCCCCGCGCGTTACCGATCGGTGGCGAAACAATAGAAAATCAATTGTGTCTCATTAGCGGAGCTTGACAGATTAAGCTCAAATTATAACTTGCCAGGAACCCGTAATCTCTTAGTTATCACAATATAGAATGATGTGGGTCGTTTTTTATTTATGTAAAACGCTCAACATTCCCATTGAGCACATTATATTATATCAAGTCCCATGTTGAGGGGTGCCACATGTCATAACTCTTGAAGTGAGGCAGTTAGTTGGTGATAAACGTCACTTTACAAGAGGCAGCTTTTACACTGTTTCGTCATGATGAACTGCATTTTTGTGGGACACACAACATATCCACTGTTTTCCAGTCAATGCTTGTTCAAAAATACAACTTCCCAGTCACAAAACAAATGTTGTATGGTTCCTTAATGAGAGCGTTCGTTCTCTTAGTATTGGAATAGATTAGGATACCTAATACGCCCTAATAATATCGTGTGAATAACCTGCCTTTCTTCACATGGTCTGAAAAAATACCTACGTGGCTTTTTAGCAACTTTTAGTGGCCCGTCTAAACCCTACTAAGTCACGTCTCAAATGCGAACGTTTTAAAATAGATCGCGTAATATTTTCTCCATACAGTTGGCCGCACTCAGACGGCACTACGGCCGTCAGCGGTAAATGAGGCGAGAATTCTTGCAGGTTTTAACGAGAACGCGCATAACTATGGCAGAATGACGTCGGTTATCGGGAAATTCATTTTAAATACGGATTATAAAGTTTGCTTTATTGGTACAGATTTTCTGCTTGGATAATGATTTTGGACGCCAACTGTTCTTTTACCTTTTGGTTGTTTGTGCATTGCTATGAAAAAAATAATAATAGGTACTAGAAGTACTTTTTACCAACTCGTTAAAATGCTATGGTATTACGGTGTTGGTATCCATTTTGGAATATTCTATTTATTGCTTCAACGCGATCTGAAAATGGCCATACCAGCCTATATTGTCATTAACATAATACCATCCTATTACTGTCCCACTGGCACCCACACATGGCAAAAGACTCTTCTCATTCAGAGAAGGCACGAGCTTTGATCACCACCATTAATTATATTGATTACTATATAGTAGCACCCCGCAATTTTACCCGCATAAGTTTCGATCCCGTGAGAATTAAGTTGTTGTAGGGTTTCTTATTAATTAATATTTTGTTGTACATATGTATGTATTTGTTCTTATATCTTAGTTATAAATATTTTATTATTTTTACTTTCTGTTATTGCACCTACTGTGTATTGTCTCTGCATCACCCTAAGGTAGACTGGTAGAAAATGTCCAACGCATTAAGTCCGCCTTTGTACAGTTTTTACTTGTGCATAAAGTTTGAATAAATAAATCAATAATATCGGGATATAAGGTATTCTATTTAATAATCCTGGTAATAAACTATCTGTGTGCCAAATTTCATCCCAATCCGTTCAGTAGTTCTTGCGTGAAAGAGTAACAAACATCTATCCATCCTCTCAAACTTTCGCGTTTATAATATTAGTAGGAAGTAGGATAAGTCCAAGTTTCTTCACGATGTTTTTCCTTCAGTGATGTCAGTAGGTAATACATAATTATATCGATTCATTACCTTATTTATTTAACTACTTGTGACAAAAGCATAGGTATAAAAATTATTAAACAAGACTAGATACATCATAAGTTCGAGCTACATGTTTAGAACCAGGTTTTACGAGTATCTCACTTTTTTACTTCACGCTATTTTTAAAACCCCAACATTTTACCAAAAGATTGCAACTCGCAGGAGATATTACATTAATAGCGTATTACTAAGGATAAAACTGCCATTAAGAACTTCGGTAATAAAGCGGAAACTTGAAAAAATATCTCTTTATAAACTCGACGGTAGCCTTAAGGAGTCATTCCATTGCTCGTTTGGAGTCTAATTGTAGGGAAATTGTTAGTGACTGGGATCTGGAGTGTAGTGTAACTGTTAATGTACGCGGAACATCGCATTAGACTCATTAGCAACGGACAAACAATGAAATTGTTGCAAGGACCTATTAGGTTGCTGGAAGAGTAGGCACTAGGGTAGGTATGCTATGTATGTGTCTCAGGTCTTGTGTGGTGTGAGGCATACGCTTATTTATTATTTGTTAATTTAAATTATATTTGACAAAAGTATGCCAAAGAGATGGTTTTCTTTTCATGCGTGTGTTTAAGTGTGACCTTTTTAAAATTTCTGCACTAAAAATTAAGAAAATCATACATTTACCGATTTTACGAGTCCTGAAGTGGAGACCGCGTACCGGCAAGCGTAGTGTGCGACGCCCCCCAGCTAGATGGATGGACGTCCTAAAGAAGGTGGCTGGGGTAGACTGGATGCGGAAGGCGGAGGACTGGGTGCTGTGGCGCAGTCTGGGAGAGGCCTATGTCCAGCAGTGGACTGCGATAGGCCGAGTTGATTGATTGATGTATTTACCACGATTTTTTATAGGCAATCTGTGTATTCAGTAAATTAATACTTATTTTCGGGGTGTGTTAAAATACTTGCAAACCTTAATATATCCATCCTGTATCTCTGCCCAAATTAAATTAAAAACAAAACTCCTGAAATTGCGAAACTTTTTCATCAACACTGGATTATTCTCCCCCTCTCCCTCCCTCCTACTTCCTCTTGCAATCTTGTTTATCAATTTTGTTGTTGTTTTGATTGTGCCAGCGTCGTAGGCGCATCACGGATTAATTTGTATTGTCAACTTTGTTCCCTGGTGCCGACATCAAACAATAGACAAAATTGACAAGTTTTTATATGCTTGAGTACGGGGCTTTTGACCGTTTATTACCGTTGGATCCCGTTTTTTGATCCTGTTTTTTAGGTATTACCGATGGATCCCGTTTGCTATTTCCGTTGAATCCCATATTATAACAACATGTGTACATTTCAGAAGAAAAGTGATTTACCTTTATCAAACACTAAAAAGAGATTATTTTTAGTGGGTTACCCGGAACCGAACTAGTTAGATTAGGTTAATTATTTAAAAAAAAACAATGTTAGGTTAGGTTAGGTTAAAACTGTGACCCCTACGCACGAGCCGAGCGAGCGAAGCGAGCGGTGCCGCGGCAGCGGCCGGCGAGTGCCAGAAACGACTAGATTATATAGAAAATGAGTTGTTTGTGAAATAAATAGTATACGAAACGTTGGTTGTAAACTAAAAATTTGTCAATGGAGTTTTGGTGAAACATTAGTGAACCCCTCATTTTATTATAAACAATTTTGTTGTTGAAAGTACCCGCATTCATATTTTTTTAAGCATTCGGGATCCAACGGAAATACTTTTCGGGATTCAACGACAATAAAACGTAATTATCTTGCATTTTTTAAATTCGGGATCCAACGGAAATACATAATAATGTTTTGCGGGATCCAACGCCAAAAATATTAAAATGGGATTCAAAAACGGGATCCAACGGTAATAAATCCTTTTGACTACATTGTAAGTGTATATTTTATGTCTTTTTTTGTTTGTAATGTCCGTTTTGTTTGTGCAGAATAAACAATATTTCTTTCTTTCTTTCCTTTCTCAATCACAGCGTAACCCAATAAAATCCATACGCGATACTTTCGCCAACCGCCAAACTTGGCTTTAATGTGTTGGCGTTCTCAAATTGCTAAATCTCGTGTTGGGTCGCAGTTAGCAAGTTGGCTGTTGGCCAATGACAGGATTCCTTGCGGCTGTATAAATCATAGCACGTTAAATGTACATTGGGACACTCGGTCTTCTTCGTTTTTGAGGCGTCACGAATGTCGTAATGCAGCTGAAGTGGTGTAGTATTAGTTCGGGTTTATGACTAATGGGTTAGTCGCAATATTTGGTCCAATATTGGCCGCATGAAATGCTTTGGCGTCTGCGACTTTTCGTCTCATTTCAACTTTTTTATTCTTTGGTAAAAAGCAACCAAGCTTTATTTCAGGTTTGCAGTTCTTACTCTCATACGGGTGAAATTGATTTGGATTTGAAAAACGTCTATTTTTTAACCAACTTCAATTACAATGAAAATTAAACTTCGAACTATAGTATAGGTACACGTCATGTAAGATAACCTTTTCATCTTCAATACAGAGCTATTCGTTAAAGCTCAGCTACTGTGAGCCGCCTAGCCGTAACTTATACACAGTGCTAACAAATGCAATGAAGCGCATCGGTAGCGAGCCACTGAGTGAATGAGGCTGCAATCTCTTGGAGGTCGTCTCATTGCTATTCCGATGCCTATAAATATGCAAACTGGGGGCTTAAGACAGCGCTTTTAGTAGAACTCGTAATAGATAAAATTATAGTAAAAAAAATATTTTAAATGGTTTTTCGAGTTGAATGTAACATGTATTAATGAAAATATGTAAACACACATAGCTCTGGGTAATAGGGTTATTTAGTTTTGATAGGTAAGCCTGAACTAGAAATATAATTATTTTAACATCATGGTTTCGAATTGCAATTCGAAAGTCTATGAGATGTTTCATGTGAAATTTTAAATCCCTACCTAATTAATATAGATAATTAATGTGCGCGTTAAGAAAGAAGAATAAAAGTTTAGGTGCATTGAAATGTAAAGACGCATATTTACGAATTTGCAACAATTGCGCATATATTGCGTTAATTTTCAGCGACGGATGGCTAGCATCAGAAAGCGCGATCTTACAGCCCCTCACCTTCAATAGTCAGGCTGTTCTCGCTTATTTAAATATATTCCAACTATCTCTGGGGCCAGCCTCGTTCTCAATACACCGTCTTCGCGTTACATATGAAAAGGTCCGGGCTCATTGGCCGGACGCTGCTTGAATGTGTTTGGTCTAGCATTGTGTTTCGTTCGATTGAAACGTACGAAGCGTAATGGAATAATGCATGTACTACATGGAATATAAAGCTTTTTATTGTCCTTATTTCTTTGTTTACAGATCATCATCTGCCTAGCCTTTTCCCAACTATGTTGGGGTCGGCTTCCAGTCTAACCGGATGTAGCTGAATACCAGTATTTTAAATGGAGCGACTGCCTAACTGACCTCCACAACCCAGTGACTGGGTAGTACGATACCCCTTGGTAAGACTGGTTGTCAGACTTTCAGGCTTCTGACTACCCGTGACGACTGTCAAAGATCCACGAATGACAGCCGGGACCAACTGCTTAACGTGATTTCCGAGGCACGGAGGGGTCTTGGTATGTAAAGATGGCCTCTCACCCATGGACCAACCGCGGCAAGCGTAGCTTAACCTGATCGATCGACCTGTGTGGCTGTTATTTCTTAGCTACAGCCCCTCACTTTTTTGTTTACAGATCTGTTAAAATATTATTTATAGACTACAGATACAATTACACTGCCTCACTGGTCTAGTGATCGCAAGTGCTACTGTTGAGCATGGGGGTTCGATTCTGGGGTCAGGCAAAGTGTTATTGGGTTTGTTCCATTTGAAAATTTTCAGTAGCAGCCCAGAGTTTGGATTTGTACCCGATTAATAGGCTCGCCTTCTATTCATCATGAAAACGGTGAAGAAAAACGTCGTGAGGAAACCGGCATGTCTTAGAACCAAAATGTCGAAGACATGTGACCATGGCCCACTCCCTCTCATATAGAGGAGGCCTGTGTCCCAGCAGTGGGAAAACTATAGGTTGATTATGCTTATTAGTTCTTACCCTTGTTGCATGTTGCTTGGGGTCTGCGCAACACGTTTTAATCCTTCTCTTATTATGTGGGACATGAACATAACTGGCGAAATGTGGGTTTACTAGGTACACTTCTGCTTAACCCTTCGGGGAATACAGGCGTGATGTGAACATAACTGGCGAAATGTGGGTTTACTAGGTACACTTCTGCTTAACCCTTCGGGGAATACAGGCGTGATGAATAGCTGGTGTTAAGGCATACTCAGAGATGAGGTTGTTATAGAGTTCGTATAAACACATATAACTAACTAGTAACTATTGTATATTCGATCCTTCTTTGTACAGAACTAGCTGCGCCTCGCGGTTTCACCCGCATAAGTTTTGATCCCGTGGAAATATCGAGATGAAATATTCGAATGTGTTAATCATGGTTAATAACTATCTGTGGGCCGAATTTTATCCAAATCTGTTCAGTAGTTTGTGCGTGAAGAAGTAACAAATACGTATATACAGCAACTTTTACTATGGGACCAAACCTGAAATCGCGAAAAAAAAAAATCAGCTCTTCCCTACATTTTGACGAGTTATGTGAACATAAATGCAAGGAACAGCTGATTTTTTTTCGCAATTTTAGGTTTAGCCCCATAGTAAAAGTTTTTCATAATGATGAGTACAATGACCCCTTAAAAGGATACCCATGAATTTAATTTCACCCTGTATAAATCGCCTTTATACTAAAAGTGTGATAAGAGTTAGTGGAAAAGGAGGTATAATATTTACCTAGGTACGTCAACAATTTGACCTCTAAGAAAAGTGTAATTATGTAAATGACGAAGCATTTTGTTAACGACTGTAATACAATCAGTCTGCGAAATGGTCAGTACGCTTAGATTAATTGCCGAAATAATATTATTTTAATCACTAGCTTATCTGGTAAGGATCGTCATAATAAAATATGCTTATTCCTACCCAGTATGCATTGTTTTAATGTTAAAACTTAATTAAATCGTAACAGATTTACAAACCCTGCTATAAATCAGAAAAACTTTCCCAAAATTGTTAACCCAAAACCGTGCAGTACAGCGTAACCACTAATTAACTATCGTCAGTGGCACCGGGCCGAAATAAATCAAGTGACACTTGTCACGGACGTCCCATAACTTGTAAGTTATGCGGCGATCGCGTGCGTCTGAACCCGCACATTCACGGAGACGTGTGACGCGCGGTGAGCGTTGCGCTCATTTGACTCGATCGATGGTCCAGCTTTGGTTTATTTAGATTTGTTTCCGGGCTTATTTTTGTTCCTAAAAGGTTATTTGTTTTTGCCAGCAATGTTTTTTTTTTTGTAAAAGGTTTTTGTATGCATTGTATATCAATGCTACTAAAGTAGAAAGCTTTTAAGGTTGTACAAAAGCAGCTTAGGTGTAGAAAAATCCACTGTCAATAGAATAACAGTTTACTTACTGAACTAAAGTAGATTCTAAGATGTTCAACAGGCTTAACAAAGCCGATGTAAAAAAGGCAAAACGTCTAGGTAAACATAGTAACAACGTAACAACGCAGCAACATATTGTCAGTCCGGTGTCGACCAGAGAAACTAATAAACGAAGTGCGCGGTCGGCCAGTCGGTGGAGTTGTGTCTAGTTGCGCCAAGTTCACCACTTAACACCGTCGTGTTGATGGCCACGGTTCTCTGGTGGAAACTGGAGACTGAGGCGAGACAGTGCTAAGTTTTTATGATCATTTTTTGGCACATCGATTTTGTAAATATGTTATTTGTATTTATCTCAGATTTTGATTACTTTTGTAACGTAATGCGATAAGAAATACCAAATTAGTGCACGCGTTTGTAAAACTAACAGATTACAACAACATAAGACTGCAATGGTTGCAATAAACTAGTAATTGCGGCAGAATTTAATCGTGAGCAGCAAATAACTTTGACCAACTCAGTTCAATCCGATAAAACAAAATTCGTTTTACTTTTATCCGCACAGAATACCAAACCCGAGCGCCATTCATATTCAAAGTGCGAAACTTTCCAAAAACTGCTTTCAAACTGTGCAACCAGAAGAAATTAGAAACACATTAGCATCTCTGCCAAACCTGCTTTAGTTACTAGGTGCACAGACGGAAGTTTCAAGTAGAGACTAGCCACAGTTGGAGCCAGACTGATCTAATTTTCTGGCTAAATTGCCGCTACATCAGACTCCCGTCCAGGCAGTTTGCTATGGCCTTAGTTAAAATAACTAACATAATGAGGAGAAACTGTTATAAGGTCCTCTGGAATTAAGTCTTTTTGAGTATTCAGTATGATGAGTTATTACCAACTACTGCTGGTGCATCCTCATAACTAATTATAATGCAATATTAAATATTTCTTTCCCGAGTTACTTTCTTCAGTGATCTTCATGTTTGTAGTTATTATATTTAATGTAACGTAGAAATAGCACAGAAATAGCAGCCACATTTAATAAACTCGTAAATGCACAAAGTGCCCGCTGCGTTAGGATTCTTTAGATGAAAGTAATGAGCAGTGACACAGACGACCATTTCTATAATAAACTACCAAGTATCAAACTTGAAAAGTCTGCGGAATATTACGTAGTATTAAAAGGAACATTTATGAGAATATTTTGTGCATGGAGCATACGTGACTTCTCTATGATTAAATAAATCAAGAATATTGCAGTGCAGCTTGAAATGAGCAAACGGTGCACAATTAATGAGGTTGAATTTATATTTTTGTATTGTAGCAAGGCAAATGGGTCAAAATACACTACATAACATAATCAGCTTATAATGTTCCCATTGCTGGGACACAGGCCTCCTCTCGGTGAAAAGGAGTGGGCCGTAATCCACCACGCGGGCCCAATGCGGGTTGGCAGATGTCACACGTCTTCGAATTTTTAGTTCTAGGACATGCCGGTTTCCTCACGATGTTTTCCTTCACCGTTTTGAGAGCAGTGGTGATTAAATAATTTACACAAAGTAAAGCGCCTGTCTGGTTTCGAACCTACGACCTACATCTCGTAAGTCGCGGCCGTTACCACTTGTCCACCACTTCTCTCATAATACCTACAAACATACAAAAAACACATTACTTCAAGTAGAAATGTCATTCGCTGGGAAACAATAAATACCGTTTCATATTAATTATATGTTCCTTAGCTAATGTAAAATTCCTCCATTTAGAAACGGCACATGGCGCTTTTGTGTCACATAAACTGACTACCACTGACTTGAAATAAGTAACAAATGAAGCATACATTGTGTAAATGACATAATCGCAAGTTCAATACTGGCGCCTTTGATACCGGACGTAAAATTCGCATTGTTAAAGAAATAAAAATTCACTGAGCAGAAGTCTTCGCAAACATATCCTTTAAAATATCGGAAGCGAGACTCTTTGCTGAGGGAGCATGGTTATTGAATTTTGTATCGCCCGACAATTTTACCGGGGAGAAGTAGAAATGTTGGGAAACACGTACATGTGTGTATGTCCATTAGGATATGACATGATGCTGTGTTACTGTATGTTTTTATTTTGAGTCTAATCTACAAAGTAACTGAGGCCTATTTAATATAACTGACATATTTGTCTACAAAAGACCAAATTGATAGATTTTCACGAAAGGTGCTGTTCAATGAAGCACTAAAATTATAGAAAAAAATCATGTAAAACTGTCTGATTAAATAAGCCTAGGTTCAAAAAATAAATAAGTAATGATAAATATATTTTCTGCAAGTTGGCTGACACTTTATTCTTACAAAAATCTTTAGATGAAAAATTTTAGTTTTCAACCCAGTACGAACATAAAATTCTTAATGATATATCTAGCTGCATACATGTGACATAATCAAGCTGTGCAAGTTTCAATAGTGATATATTGAATTTAGACTGATTGTCAACTGGTTGCTTATAGAAATAAACTAATATTATAATAGATGAGCTCATTGAACTTCTAAGAAACAGTCTATACATTATTTAAGTTTATACATTATTTAATGTAGTTGTGTTGTAGGTATCCATACTTTTTATTTTCAAAGGTTTATTTTCCTTGTTTCATTTTGCGGGGGAGCAAATTATGTATTGTGTTACCGAGAGTAGCATTTTCATAATAAATAAAAATGTTGTCTTGACAGTGATTGACATGATCATGATACATTTTCTACTCAGTCTCTTACATCCGCCGTCTACTTTACACTTCCATGATTTATGTTTTTCCATATTCCAAAATAGAACCCGCGGAATGTCCCTTCACTTTTCCATCCACTGGCCATTAGCATGTCCCAAAAGGTCTACCGATCATTTATGCGGACAGGTAACTTTAATAACTAGCCATTACATAAACGACGCAGATATTTCAGCTGGCTAAAATGGACAGGCCTGGTTATTACAGTCATAAATACCTATTTAAATCGCAAACTTTTCTGAATTGTTATTGCGGTTTGTTCCGTGGAGCGCTTTATTTATTCAATTTAGGTATTTTTCCAAGTGTTGTAATCGTTTTGCAAACTTAGCAGCGAATGCGCCAGGGTAGTCCTTAAAATACGTGACCGTAACAAATATGTGTTTACAGAATTATAAAAATCAACAATGTAGCTACTCCTGTTAATTCCAAAAAAACGTAAGAAAATTTAGATTTCGCGGGCTACAATAGCGCATAAAGGTGTTGCGGTTTTTTTTTAAGATTATAGCGGCCACCTCTAACCCGTCAGTACCTAATTACAGCTTTCTATAAGATTCCATAAGACGAGGGATCGCTATTTGCATTATCTTTTAAAACGAAACGAGTACCTAATGGTCTTCTTCGTAGCGTGTCGATGGCAATGCACAGCGTGGCTATGTACAGTCAGCCCAGATTTTAGCTACGAGCTTGGCACCTTCAGTAGCGTTCATCAACTTCTGAAGCGTGCAGATAACAGTACACGCTGGACACGATATTAACCGGTCAAGCACCGCGCGTCGCCTATTGGCGACGAAACAATAGAAAATCAATTGTCTCATTAGCGGAGCTTGACAGATTAAGTGCCTCATTGTTTGTGGGACCGCACCACATTTACCCTTCTGGGCCGATTCATCTGTGAATCTCCACCTGTAGAAGAAGCACCATAACCCTAGCTCCGTTTACCATTAGCGTAAGTAAGTACTGATTATCTATAGGCTGCGTCCTATGCAATCGTGAGAATTATTGCATCATATTTACGAAATATAGACTTAGTTCATGCTTGTTCGTGGCATGTCGACCGGTTGCAACCTGAACACCAATTGTAACAAAGAAAACATCAAAACGAGTTTGTTCTTGTCGGAGTCTCGTCAGGTTGCAGCCTGCACGCTAGTCATAGCAAAGAATTGGGGGCGTGGCCACTTGTGTATAAATATACCCGCTGTAGAATTTATTAGTGAGTCAGATAAATCCACCGAGCGAGCAACAAGTCGCGATAAATAGTAACGCTCGGTCAGCGGAGCCCTATAGAGTCGCGTGTATGTTAGTATGTTAGTAAATTCAGTCATTTAGTGTAAATTAGTGCTGCGTAAGTCCTTTGTTTGTGTATTTGTGTAATTGTGATTTATGTGTACGTGTACTTCTGTTGCTGATTATAAGTGTTAATTCCATTGTTGTCTGTTTAATTCGCATCCTGTAGACAGAACACGATAACCCCCGCCTAACAGAGTGTAAACTCACCCCCAGCACAGCACGCAGGTTATTGAGAATATTATTGTTTCGTGTGCTGTGTTCAACATTGGTCCTTCTAGCCGGATCGTGTTCAAAATTGGTCCTTCGAGCCGGATAACCGATTGCCCGAGCGTAGCCTTACAAACTAGCGTTCGGAGTCGGATTGTGTTCAACATTGATCCTTGCGAGTTGGATAACCGATTGCCTGAGCGTAGCCTTACAAACTAGCGTTCGGAGTCGGATTACGTTCATAAGCGAATTAACCAGCAAAAATGAGTGTTAGAAGTGCCGTAAATACGCGAAGCAAAGTACGTAAAATGGCTGAAGAATCAGACGCGCGGCGCAGGGATGCCACCATCGTCTCAGACTCGGGCTTACTGTCCGAATTAGCACCGGGCTCACCATCAGTAGCACCTACTGTAACATCCGTGGCTGCCCCCAATATAACACTGACCGGTGGTCGAGTAATAGACTACAGTGAAAAGCCGGCAGAGGGAGTATCAAGGCAGACAGTCACAAGATCGAGGCGTAGCAGCAGAGTTTCGTCCAAGAATAGTCGCAAGGGCGTCGAATTCTTAAGGAAAAGGGCCGAATACGAAGCTGAGCGCGATCTGGTGCACATCAGGGAGAGTCTGGTGAAGAAAAGGATGGAGGTAGAAATAGCAGAGATTGAGGCGAATGCAGAAAGTGATGACTCAAATTCAGATGTGGATACCGCGCACCGCGTTGGAGAATGGATAAAGACAACGCCCCAAGCGTCGCAGTCAGACACGGCACTATTTACGTCAGCTGCGTCGCGCGCGCGGACGGCGTCGCAGGCGCCGCTTGAAGTCGCCGCGCCGTATGAAGCATCTAGGATTCAAGACCGAAATGTAAGTAAAGTGAATCTTGAATCTGATATGTACCGTGTGCCGGCTATTTTAAGCGAGAATAATGTATCGTGTCCGCACAGAACCCCAGTGTGCAATGCGGAGCCTATGCAGACGCTAGCTCATACCGAAGCTGTCAGATTCAGTCTACCTGACAATTATCCCACCTTTACCACTCCGGTCGCAAGCGGACCTCAAGTATCGACACTCGAGTCGGTCCCACAGCGGCACGGAAATAGCGGAGTGGACGTGATAGAAAGGCGGCGACAATCGTCGAACGATAGAGACAGGAAGATCGACAAGCTGGCGGAGGCGATCACGAACATGGCACGCCCGCACCCGGTACCTAGACAGGCTTACGAACTACCACACTTTAGCGGTGACCCAGCTGACTGGATATCTTACAGGAATATGTACTGGGACACTACTGATTTGTATAACTTTAGAGCACATGAGAATATAGCGCGTTTGAAGTCTTCTTTACATGGGGAGGCAAAGATTTCAGTGGAGGATTTGTTGCGGTCTTCGAGAGACCCCACTGAAATAATGCGCGCATTGGAAGAAGAGTACGGCCATCCGACCGTCGTACTTCAATATGCTCTAAAGAAGGTGAGAGATTTACCTAAAGTGTCTGAAAGTGGCCAGGAATTAAGGAAATTCTCATCAACTGTAAGGAACTGCGTGTCGCTGCTGAAGAATATCAAGGCAGATGGGTATCTGAATAACCCTCAAATAGTAAGCGAACTGCTGAACAAGCTGACACCAGTTCAACGTGCGCAGTACGGTGACTTCGCGATGGGCCTGGACAACTCACAGGGGGTGGACTTGAGAATCTCACCCAGCTTGGAAATACTGTCACAGTTTCTCATAAACGTGACGCGCTCTACTTCATATTACCTACAGCCGATTGTGTATGAAACAGAACATTCTAAGCCCCCTGCGAAGGAGCAGCAGACCGGCGGACGGACTCGACCTGCAAACGCTGCACGCCCAGTCACCAACAAGCCGCAGATGACACATCGTGTGAATACACAGAGCGACGAAGCTATCACACAGAAGGAATGCGTGATGTGCCACGGAAAGCACGTCATAGCAGATTGCGACCAGTTCAAAAAGCTGAATGTACAAAAACGCTGGGAACTGATCAAACATCAAAAAGTGTGTTTTAATTGTTTAAGCGTAAAACACACGAAAAGGTTCTGTCGCGTGAAAAAGTGCAAAAAGTGCGACTACAGACATCACGTGCTGTTACACGAGGACAAACCGAAACAGGAAGTGAAATCGGAATGTGTATCGAACATAGGAGAGTGGCGAGCCACAGCGTTATTGAAGATAGTGCCAGTGACAGTGTGTAATAAAGGCAGCAATAACGATCAGTGCTATGCGTTGTTAGACGACGGGGCAACCGTATCGTTAATAGACAGCTCGCTCGCTACAAACCTAACGGGCCCACGTGTGCCATTAATGTTAAAGACCGCGGGTGGTCATGGTGTGTCGGACCTTACCTCGCGAGTAGTGCAAGTGCGGGTGAAAGGCCCAAATGGACAGTACCATAATATCAAGTGCAGGACAATAGTGAACTTGAACTTGCCTACACAAACAGTGACCTCTTCAGTGATCAGTGACAACGCGCACCTTCGCGACTTGGGTTGCACAGAGATGAGGGGAGCCAAGCCGCTGCTGCTAGTTGGGCAGGACAACTGGGAGCTGCTCGTCACTGAGGACATCCGCCGTGGACGATCTGGTAAGCCAGTTGCCTCATTAACTAAGCTAGGATGGGTCATACATGGGCCATTTGATAATGCCAGTAGTACTGAAGCAGTCAACTGCACGACAGTTTCCCTTCCAGATTTACATAATTTAGTGAAGTCACAATTTGAGTTAGAATCGATAGGCATTTCTCAAGTAACTCGCAAACATAAGGACGTAGAACGGGCTGTACAAGTATTAGAAAGTACAAGTCAACGTACGCCCGATAAGACACAATGGGAAGTAGGTCTTTTATGGAAGCAGGACAACATCCTGTTGCCTGATAATTACAAACAGGCCCGGCAGAGATTATACGGTATCGAGAAACGGATGCGTAAGGACGCTCGTTTCGCTGAGACGTACGCGAACCAGTTCAATAGGTTATTAGATGAAGGTTATGCGCGCAAGGTAGAAGGCAAGGTAGATAGCTCACCGGTTTGGTACCTACCACATTTCGGTGTTGTAAACCCGAACAAACCGGGGAAGCTTCGCCTGGTGTTCGACGCAGCTGCTACGTCTCAAGGTACGTGTTTGAATGATAACTTACTGACCGGACCTGATCTGTTAAATTCATTGTTAGGTATTTTGATTAGATTCAGAATAGGCCCCATAGCGTTTTCAGGTGATATAGCTGATATGTTTTTGCGAGTTAAGATTAGGGCACAAGATCAGGGCGCGCAGTTGTTTTTATGGAGAGGCGCGGATGATAGTAGAGAGCCAGATACGTACACTATGACTTCGATGATATTTGGCGCCGCCTCTTCACCTACCACGGCAATTTATATACTCAACAAAAATGCCAGTGAGAGGGTTGATGTCTACCCTGAAGCTGTTGCGGCTATAAGGGACAAGCATTACATGGACGATTACTTAGATAGTGCATGGTCCGTCGAGCAGGCCAACAGTCTAATCGAGCAAGTGACCAAGATACACGCCTCCGGAGGATTTGTAATACGGGGGTGGGTCACTAACTCGTCAGAACTTAGGGGAAAGCTTAAGGTAGACATGCCCGATAAGGTTCCCCTCGAAAAGGAGATAGATAGGCTGTCAACCAGAGGCAACTGGCGCTGGGTCCCCACGGAGGACAACCCAGCTGACAAGGCGACCAGATTGTCTTGGCCTGATGACCATGCAGCGTGGTTGTCGGGCCCTTCGTTTTTGTGTGATTCACAGGAGCGGTGGCCAGCGTGTCACGAGCCTGAGGCGGCAGAGGCTGACCTTGAGCGCATCCAACGGGTCCACCCAGGCGTCGCCCCTGCAGGGCCACTCCTGGTGTACCAGCGTTACTCAAGCTGGAAACGCGTGCAGCGCACTATGGCGCGCGCGCTGATTTTCATCGAGATATGTCGCAAGCGTAGAGCGACACTGGAGCTGCGTCCACACGACCTGGAAGAGGCACACCTCCACCTGATGAGGTTGTGCCAAGACGACAGCTTCCACCTGGAACTAGCCGCCACGCTGAGCGCCGACTCAGAAATATTGGCCCTGAGGCGCCTGATAGTGCGCCGGGGGCAACCAGCACACCTGTACTCAGACCAGGGTACCAACTTCATCGGAGCCAACACCGAACTGCGAGCAGCCCTGAAATCTCTCGATCAAGACCAGATAAGAGACGAGGCGACCAACCGAGGCATTGAGTGGCATTTCAATCCCCCGTCAGCGCCACACATGGGCGGCTGCTGGGAACGCCTGGTCAGGTCTGTCAAGAATGCGCTTCGAAGTACGCTCAAGGAGCGGGCCCCTCGTGAGGAGGTCCTTTACACCCTCCTCACTGAGGTAGAACTAATACTGAACAGTCGCCCGCTGAGCTATGTATACGAAGACCACGAGCAACCTGAGGTGCTGACGCCGAACCATCTGCTCCTGGGCACTGCGTCCGGGAGTACGCCGTTTACGTCGAGCAACCACGAGGACATCGACTCCCGCCGGCAGTGGCGGCGGGTGAATGCACTCGCCGACATGTTCTGGCGCCGCTGGCTGCGGGAGTACCTCCCGACTCTGCAACGTCGCGAGAAATGGACAAACAGTGTACCCAATGTGCGTGTCGGTGATGTGGTAGTGATAGTCGATAACAATAGAGAGCGAAATGCGTGGACAAAAGGTGTAGTGCAATCTGTGTATCAAGGTAACGACGGAATCGTCCGTGTTATAGATATTAAAACAGTAAACGGGGTCCTGCGTCGACCGGTAGCAAAGATTATTGTGCTTCCCACGGAAATGAATGTAAGCCGGTTGAACCCTTTTACAGGGGGTGGAATGTAGAAGAAGCACCATAACCCTAGCTCCGTTTACCATTAGCGTAAGTAAGTACTGATTATCTATAGGCTGCGTCCTATGCAATCGTGAGAATTATTGCATCATATTTACGAAATATAGACTTAGTTCATGCTTGTTCGTGGCATGTCGACCGGTTGCAACCTGAACACCAATTGTAACAAAGAAAACATCAAAACGAGTTTGTTCTTGTCGGAGTCTCGTCAGGTTGCAGCCTGCACGCTAGTCATAGCAAAGAATTGGGGGCGTGGCCACTTGTGTATAAATATACCCGCTGTAGAATTTATTAGTGAGTCAGATAAATCCACCGAGCGAGCAACAAGTCGCGATAAATAGTAACGCTCGGTCAGCGGAGCCCTATAGAGTCGCGTGTATGTTAGTATGTTAGTAAATTCAGTCATTTAGTGTAAATTAGTGCTGCGTAAGTCCTTTGTTTGTGTATTTGTGTAATTGTGATTTATGTGTACGTGTACTTCTGTTGCTGATTATAAGTGTTAATTCCATTGTTGTCTGTTTAATTCGCATCCTGTAGACAGAACACGATAACCCCCGCCTAACAGAGTGTAAACTCACCCCCAGCACAGCACGCAGGTTATTGAGAATATTATTGTTTCGTGTGCTGTGTTCAACACCACCTGAACAGGTTTTCTTTGCTTCGGCCTACCTAGGTCAGGTCAGGCCCTAGGTCAGGTACGGGTATTTCATTTTTGAAAAATCCTTTTCAGTCACTTTCATCTACTTATCCTTTTATCTTTCCGTGCATCACACTAATATTATAAAGGCGAAAGTTTGTGAGTGTGTGTGTTTATATGTTTGTTACTTCTTCACGCTCAAACGGCTGGACCAATTTTGATAAAATTTGGTATGGCGGTGGTTGACACCCTGGATTAACATATAGGCTACTTTTAATCCCGATATTCCCACGGGATCGACATTTACGCGGGTGAAACCGCGGGGCGCAGCTAGTATTTCATATCTGTTTAAATTGACTGCCAAATTTTTAAGACACTTCAAAGTTTACATTTTAAATTAATGGAACAAAAACCAAGATTTTCAAGTAAAATCTTTCTAAGAGTAGACTTGAATATTCGTGGAACAGTGCCAAGATAGAATAATGTTCACACAATTTCATTTGTACAGGGTATATTAGCATTGATTATATTATTGAATATATGCTATGGCTCATTAAAACTGGTTCATACGTACCAGAAATTTAAATAAATTATTTGCACACAACGCAAGTGGAGCGTTGTGCTTTTAAAATAATATCGAGGCTAATTCGTCGGCGAACCGTATCAAATGTTTGCGGAAAGTAAATAATTATGTCGGCTTTCATATTACAGATTTAATTATAGCTGGAATGTTGTAGGGGCCGCCGGCCGTGGAGTTGTTTGTTTATATTAATACAACCAGAGTCCTTAGAGAATGAATTTTCAAAAATGCTTCCCTAGTGCCCACTTTCGTTAAAAAGGAACTCTTGTACAAAATTTCATGCTTTTGAACACAGCGGTTGATGATGTGCCTAGTCTGTCCGTGAACGAATTTAAGATTATTTATTTAGGCCTGTGATTTAGGCATTGTTATATTTTCATTACTCCTGATGTTCCGATGCCATGAGGCGTTATTTTGGGAAGACCTATGACCAGAATGATTTTTTGATGATGTTTATGTTCCCAGTTAACTAAGTGCTGTCTGGTAAATATACATAGACAAGTCTCGGTTTTTTGGTAATCTATTGTTCTGGACTAAAATATGCACTATTGCACTAAAATAACTTAGTGCACGAAACAGAATATTTTGAATGTGTGTACTGTCCACTATGTTACACCTCGTCACAAGAGAACTATACTCATAAGCTATAACAAACTTTGTACACCGTACGAAACACAAAGGCAATTTAGTTCCCTATTTTCTTGACTTAAACTTCGGTTAGCATAAACCGACGTTAGCAAAATTAATAACTGAGTTATTGTAAGTTTCTGTGAGTTGTAGGTCTAGACTTCATCTATTCTAGTTATTAAACTTATATTATAATCCTAAAGCCTAAATGTTTTGATTGATGGTTGTAACTCAATTATGAGAATTAACTTTTAAGTTAGAGGTTTCTTAAATGAGTTTTCTTGGAAATTGAGACAAGTAGAGCCATTGATCATCCTCCTGCCCTTGTCCCCAATTTATTTGGGGCTAGAGCAGTCAAAGCAAAGATATATTAAAGAAAAATACTTATTCTTCTTCCATACATCTTTATAAGCCGTCTTCTTAGCTGTAGTCAAACAATCCATTCTCAAAACACACCCATACTCAAAACTGCCCTCCGTATATCATGTCAAAGTCAAAGCATTTATTTCAAATAGGCACATAAAAGGCACTTTTGAACGTCAAAAATTATCTTAAAATAGAATTGATTCTAGTCGCCCATTCCAAAAGGTAGTTTTCGTATGGAGAAGAATGGGCAAGAAACTCCACCGTTACTCTTTTAAAATGTTTTAGGTACACTATTTTGCATGGGTACATTAATTATATAATAACATGTGAGGACGATGCACCTAAAATAAATAATCATGTTCATACTAAGGCAACCGATTTCCACACAACTTCTCGATCACCAGCGTAACACATGCCTCATCATATTCATCATCTCAGCTGCATGCAATTGCCTTTAATTCATCCCTTTTGTGACTCAACCTAAGAATGGGCCAATGAACAATTTCCATAGGCAACTATGTAATCATTCTCAGATTCCGGGATTCAATAGTATTGTATGCAATTTCGTGACTTTGCGTCATATCATTATATGTCGATGAGACTTTTGATTTATTTATTTTTAACGATATCATTATATCGTTAAAAATAAATAAATCAAAAGTCTCGTTAAACAGTCGGATGCGTTTACAACACAAACGTTAACATTGATTTTATGTTTCCGATATTTCTTCTAAAAGAAACCGTCAAGACTTTGTAGATTGTAAATATACGGGTATAAAACTTTTCTGCAGCTTTGTTATCAGAAATAAGAAAGTTTAAACTTTAAACAACAATTTATACAACTTACATCTTGACTTTGTTTTGGTTTTTTAGCAACGACGAGATGTTTTCTTACATTGTTTGAAACCGACAGCTAAAAAAAAGTATTTTGTTTGCACAGTATCTTCGACGGAGGTCAGGTGCAAAGTACCACAGAATATAATATAGTAAAAGGGGTCGCGAGTATAACCAGTTGTATGACGGAACGTGAACGAAGCAAAATGAGTAAGTAAGGAGGATTTAATATTCAAGTCCTCATTTCCAATGGATGATATTTCCATTTAAACGAATATTAACTTCTTGCCAATGTAGACTAAGTTGATGTCAGAATAACCAGTATTATTGAAATAGGTGTGAAATGAAGATGTGCATAACTCCAGCTTCCTCATATGTGATATTTTTAAGCTATCATACATAAGTAATCATATCTTCTTTCGTTTGGAAGATGCGACATGAGCAGCTGGGGTGACATCACTCCAGCTTACACACACGTTTTTTTATCGTAGTTTCAACACTTTTTAAGTATTATCGTTCAGTTTTTTCCTTCCTTGTGCAGCTATTATGCCTTATTTTTCTGACTATATTCCAAAACCCTAACCTCACTGGTTTGCCTGGTATTGAATGAAAAAGCTGGGATGACGTCACTCTAGCTAACACACACTAAACGACTCATATTGACGAAGTTTTTGTGGCAGCTAAATTAAGACTGGGAACTTGGATTGCAGCTATTATGCCTTAAATATTGGCATAGGTAGAATTATTCTATCACATATGAGGAAGCTGGAGTTATGCACATGAAATGAATTGTAGCGCACACTGAACTTTATGATTTCCCACACAATCATAAAGGTTAGTTTGCACGACAACTTCATTAAAGGCGTATTTCCAAAACCACTTATTTGTTTACATGTTAGAAAACTAAATTGCGAACACAGTAATAGGTGGACCGCAGTAGGTGATATTCAAAAGTTTCTGCCGTCATGGGAAAAGGCGTATATTCATGTATGTGTGTACACCGATACCGGTGCGAACAGCTTACGTATTTGTAGATTTATTAACATTACCATCTAAATCATATAAAAAGCGGGTCATAACGTAACATTCACTGAGCAGCTGCCATACTAATATTAATGAAGGTATCATATTAAATCCACTTAACTGATATTAATAATAATTAAATTAAATGGTCCAGTTCATGGCAAAACATATAATTTCATTGATGCAATAAGGAATTCGAGCAGTTGTAATGTTATATGCCTATATAACATGACAACAGCTCGAATTACTGATTTTCTAATGTATTTCTCTAGGCGCACAGAAAACCCAAGGAAACCCTTGAAACGCCTCTATGTAAATAATGAATGCAAATCACAAGTTTTAAAAAGTCAATTTAGGAAGCGGCGGTGACCGCTCTCTTTTAATTAAGAGAAGGAAAAAACGGTAAAATTAGAGTCGACCTCGGGTATTGAGGGTTCCGTTCCACCATACCTTTTACTTTTTGGACAGGCTGAATCGATTAATATAATATAAACCTTTTATTATTTGACATGATAGACACCTTATACGTACTTGTATTCTTTGAAACTTTAAAAAGTACCTACCTATCAAAAGGTACAGCTTTGTGACAGCCAGCCGACGACGGGCGTTAGCTTCATAAGCGTTCCTTTGGCACCTGTTGGCCATCCTAAAAATATGGTACAGTTGCAAAATTTTGGGTACGGAACCCTAAAAACTCAATGAAATCGCCTCACATTTCAAACGGGAATATTAAGGATTGGCATCCCTGGTGTCGGTAATGGTTGCAAAGTTTAGTATTTATGAGGATATGGGGTCCGTAATGGGACCATGTAATTGTGAACCAAAAATATGGGAGATGGTCATCATAATTTTGGTCGGTCCATGGAAGGTTCGTGGATATTGGATGTGATTAACATTTTTATTACAGCTTGGCAAACAACTGAATATCTGCCTATGGGAATATAGACACCTGAAAAATCTAGTGGATTACCTATGTATTTTAATCCGAAAGACTAAAGAGAAAAGTTTCAAATGCCTATGATTTCATTGGTACTTAAGCCCTTCAAACTTTTCAGTGACTAAAGAAAGTCTTTCTTAGACCAACTCTTTCACAAGGAGCTTCATTACTGCTATCAACGTTTTACGTTGTAGAACTTTTTCTAATACCAATAATTATGTTATTGCAACATGTAGGTCAGGCCAGGGAATCTAATTGTTAAGCAAACTGAATACGAACTTAAATTGTGCGTATCTTTAAATCACAACTGTCATTCTTTCACAGTATCAAATGGTCTACATCCATAGACTAGCTTCTGCCCGCGACTTCGTCCGAGTGAAATTTCTTTTTCTCCCGACCCACCCCGTTGCATCGTATCACCTGCCCGCGCTATCACTTCGTTTTTACTTAGCTTTCTTTCTGACTTTTTCCTTTTTGCTCGGATCCTAAGGGTCATAGCATGCCTATAGCCTTCATTACGATTTGGGCTATCAAATGCAAAAGTAATTTATCAAATCCGAAAACAAACTAACAAATTCTTCAGCTTTATTATTAGTATACAGGTTGTTACGGAAAGGGTATATCAATACAAACGGGTTGAAGAGTGTATCTGGTCTAGAATCTCTGTACAAAATTTCAGCTCAAAAGCATTAACTTTGAAAATGCTTAATATTTTTTTATTTCGACATCACGGCGCTGCACTGGCGCGCAGCGGTGCGATGTGCGTGTACTAGGCGCAATAATGAAAATGGATAATGACCCTAGTAGTGCGGTGACACGTTTGTTATGATTTCAATTGAATAAACTATCGAAATAAAAAAAAATATTAAGCATTTTCAAAGTTACTGCTTTTGAGCTTACAGAGATTCTAGACCATATACACTCTTCAACCCGTTTGTATTGATATACCCTTTCCGTAACACCCTGTATAGATTTAGCGTAATGCTAAATCTAAAAAAAGTATATACTAAATCACAAACATTGACGTAGGGTGTCAATTTGCTTAGCAATCAATTTACCTATACCTACCTAAGGATAAACCCTAATGACTCCCACAGCGACAAAATCATAACTAATTATGTAAACACACATTGCACTGTCGACTTGCCTCACAACGCATTAGGCTCGTCGCACACACTGCGACATTAATCTTTGTCAGCGAGCAGCCGCTAATTAGTTGCGAATTTATAATGCATAATGAGTCGTTGGGTGTGACGCCGCCTAAACAGGCGGTCGCAATCATGTGTGGTAAAGTTGGAATCTGCTTTAATATGAACGGCGAGTTATAAACTATGTATAGACGAGATGCTGGTGAGTTTGTTGCGCCGCTTTTTTCAGCTAAACCACTAAATTTTGGTGAAAATAACAAATGACGTAACTTTTGTTGTAAAAAATGCTGATTCTCAGGTTAATTTGAATAAATGAGTTTTTATTTTGATTTTGTAGTAAATCAAAGTCATACCAAGATAAAAACACACTCGGCATGACAGTACCTCTCATTTGGCAACACAACAAAATCCATTGCTACATCAGATTTTCTGCTCTATAGCAAAAATAACGCAATGGATATCATTGAACTGCCAAACTGAATAGGGATTGTCATTCCGAGTGTATTTCGCAATTAGGGTGCACATTTTCTTACCAGATTTCTCGCCACACTTAAGACATTACCCTCTCCATAGTTACAATTATATCAAAGACTAGATTCGCAGAGGTTGGTTAAACCAAGAGCTGCTATTATGTTAAGCGTCGGAGCGGTCCCTAATTGGATGGGCCACTGTTTAGATCCCTAATAATATGGAAATTAAACGGAATACTAAGTTAATTGCGAAGAGAAACGCATGGAATGAATAAAGTAAAATAGAACAAAGTTAACAGGCAAAGCCATATGTATATGTATGTCTTGGAAGTTCGTTACGCCTCTGCTATATAGCTAAACACTTATAAAAAGTGGTAAAGGGTGAGCCCATTTTAAATTAAATAAAGGTTGGTAGCAGGCGGGGCCCATACCATTATTATAGTTTCAAACTCAAATGGGTCCCGCCTGCTTCCAACTTTTATTTAATTTAAAATGAGCTTGTTTTTAGCTTTTCAGTTAGTTTTACTATAAGCCTGCAGTCGGGTTTTTTAATTTTTTTAATTACTTTTTTTATTTCTAGTTTTTTAGTCTACAAATGTGAAAGATTTCGCAGACGATTTAGTTCTTGGTACGTGTTTTTTTACGATTAGTCACTTTGAATTACTTTTAACCATATAAGTTGTATATATTTTTGTAATCACCCTTTAAAACACTTTATTTTGATACCCCACTCGATAGGTTTTAAGAAAAAAATTTTTTTTGGAGGCATAACATGGCGCCAAAAATCCGCCATTTTGTTTTTTTTTATTTTAATATACCCAGTGTCACTCTCACAGTAAATACGAATCTAACGACACCCATAATTTTTTTAAATTACTTTTTTATTGCAATCTTAACATAACATTACGCCTGTAATCTCCAAAAGGTTATGAAGAGGTGTATTTATAGTACCTACATCCACATTTCATACCTACTTCTCTCTGCGATATTTTTTTTTTCATAACATTTTGCAAGTAAGTACCAAAATCTAAAGTTATTAAAAGGTTGGTAAACAGTTCTAATTTTATTCCAAGACCCTTTAAAGCCTAAACAACCTCTGTTTATTCAGTAGAAAAGAGGTTCTGAGAAAACGTTTTCAATGCTGATTTGGGAATTAAAGAAAATTTTATTTCAGGTGTTTGTGATTTTACAGTTTATTAGGATTTATTTCGGTAATATTTCAATATAAGCGATATTTTTTATAGAGCACAAGGGGCATGACATATTTTGTCTACACCACAAAGGAAAAATGCAAACAGTGCCACCCGCATCATAAAACAGAAACTAAATGCATATGTCTACGAAGACACTCTTTAACAAAATGTTCACAAAGACATCTATCTTATAAACTTATATTTATTCAACACAGTTAAAGAAACGTTTGTTCAGTAGTTTTGAAGAGTTTTAATTTTTATCAGACAAAAATTAAAAACTTTTGTAAGACACAACTAAAACTCCTTTTAAGTATGCCTGCTATGTTTTAAACTAATAACAAAAACCCCTAATACATCGTCGACGTACTGGAAAAGGAACACAGGGGTCCGTACAAAACGTCCCTCGAACTTTTCATGTAGGCATTATTGCATGATCAATCATCGTGTCGCGATAGTCGATCAATTGCTGTCGCTCCCCCTGCGTCAAGCGTGAAGGTTGCCAGTGTTGCCACAGATATTAATTAAAAAAAGTCGATTCCCTTTGTGAACCAACAATTGGGCAACATAATAGCTCTCTTTGTTAGTCTGGACACATTTTTATGAATTTTACAGTCAAGTAAGGCTTACATTGGATATTTTGCAGTGAAATTGGGAAATTGGATTGATTTTCGTGAAGTAATTTTTTACCGCATTCCTTTATTTCTATTTGTTTTACTTTTGACCGCTTGTGTCTCATTTAAGCGACACAAATATTTCCGTGCCCCAACCGCTCGTGTCATATTTCTGCGACAGAGAACACGCATGATTTTTTCGTTCTATTTTCGTCCTATTAACTGCGTAGTAAAACTAAAACCATTATTAAATAGAGATAAAAACTTTTTGACTATTTATTAATCGATACGATGATTTCTCCTCCTTATTTATTGTAGGTATTATTTTATCTTGATTTTATCGATTTGTAGCCGGCGCCCTAGGGGCACGGCAATTGATATTTACCTCATGGTTTACGGCCGAACCCAATAACCTATTGACAGATAGCTACGGATGGTAGCCAGTATAATTATAACTGTCAGTATAATATAATCATACAGATCGCTATTGATATAGATTATTGCGACGTTAAAACCAGAGATTCAGTGAAAACTTCTTTAAGCGTACGTTGCGCTCTTTCTAAACAGTGAACGAAACTGAACCATCACGTTCGGGTCGATGACACTGAATCTACCTCCAGTATGCCAAAACTGGTGATAGATAGGTAATTGGGTTCGGCCGTAAATCCAATCCTATCGTTATTTCGTAAGCACAAGGAATATTTGAAAAGGCTTTTACTATTTGTCTTTCATGTGCATAAATAATTGGTTCGAATTGACTTACGGTAAAGTCAGGAGGTAGAATTATAAGGAAACCTTAACATTTTAAGTCGGAAATACGCAGAAGCATTTCTTTTATCGTCCATCAAACGGCTGTTTTTATTTATATTATTTTGTGTACACCTAATTATACATATAATAACGTACACCGTCAAGCTTACCCCTAGCTAATGGGGATCCCGCACAAATTAACGGTCCCCTGGCCAGAATACCGAACACTCAATATTTGTATTCACGACCCATCCATGGACTTACCTGTTACTTGTTTGGCAAAGAAATAGGCTATGGGTTGCAAAACTTTCCCATTTTCTGATATTTATGTTATTACTTTGTTACCGGTTTGATGCTATAAGCGTTCTATATTATGGTTTTTATTCCATATTTTAGCCTTTTTCGTTTTTACTCATAGGACATGATATTATAGACTATGCTTTAATGTATACATATAATTATCAGATCGCAGAGAAGGAAACTGAAATGTATAGTATTGGGAAATATAATTATTAATTAATATAATATTAAAATTTTACTAATTCAACACTTCGACATTATAATAGAACAGTTATGATATTATTAATTACAATTAACAACCATTTATACATTCTTTATCTGACATTATATTAAACTTTATCTTTTGACCTGACATGTTATGTGGGTATACTGGGTATAACTTTGACATCAATTAATTATTTTTGTTTCTTAAAAAGCCTGATGCATGAGCTCTTATTTGTTGCTGTTGCCTTTTTTTGAAGTTCGAAAAGTGCAGATCTCAGCCTATTTTGGATAAATGACTTTTGATTTTTAAATTTCATTAAAATATTGTATTGTACAAGATAAAATTAAGTATTTGCACACTATTGTAATGGCAGAATGTAAAGGGGCCATTATAGTTTGAGGATCATACACTGTAAATCTATATTCTGGCAACTAAATGAATTTGAATACATAGTTAACCGTCCACGGTCCATGGTAACAATTTAAAATTGACCGTTCCTGTTTTTTTTAACGATATTCCAGTGTTCCTATTTCAAGTATTAGACTGACGGGCGCTTTACTGTGCCCCATACTGATTAAGAGTGGAACTATAAGTATATTAATTCTGAACTGGTCCCAAAGACTGATGCTCTTTCGAAATCTATGTAAATAAAAATCAATGTTTGTATGTTTGTCCACTATGTGTTCCGAAATCATAGATCAGATTGTGATGAAACTTTGGTAGGGTGTTCTGGGGATCGTCCGTCGTCCGACCAGACAGGCCCGAGTTGGCGCTGCAGTGTTCCACGCGCGCCACTCGAGAGTGGGTGCGGCCATTATAGGAATGGGCGCACGGGGAGGTGGGACCCGCTGAGGAACAGCGGGTCGAAGCCTCTCGGAGGAGCGGTGAATGCTTATGCGAATCCCGCACCCCCGGCCATAGGTAGAGGTGGAACACCGCGGTGGTTTTAGCCGGTAAGAGTCCGGCATGCCCCTCTGTCACTCCCACGATAGAGGAAGTCCATGAGGATTTGCACCGCGAGAAAAAAGAAAAAAAAAGGGTGTTCTGGGGACGGCTAATTATTAAAACATGAGAGAAAAAAAAACTGAGGCGGTACGAAGTTCGCCGCGGGTCAGCTAGTTATTTATAAAGTACTAGTAGTAACTGTGAATAAATGTGGTTGTTCTCCCACAGTAACTCAACCGTATTCAACCCTACCATTCATCGCCACTCAACCCATAAACCACCATGGACGTAAAACAATAAAAATCATCCTAACCCGCCCTGAATCCTCCATACGTCTGTATGGAACCTAATGGCGTCTATAAATAAAACATGCGTCCATAGACAATGAGTGATGGCTTTTATTGGCTTTCGATGTCACGCACGGCCTGTGCGTTGTTCAGCTCTTTTTCTTGTGGGACATAGAATGGCGTTGATTTATGTAAAGTAAATGTGTTACTATTTTTCACTATCTGACACATATACACGTGCATAAACTCTCGCCTCCTTCCCTCAGGGGTGGCAGGAACTACAGTACGCCATCTGCTTTTGCTTCGTTTACGTCAACATCATCACACACGCACGCCACCATCTCTCATCTGGTCACACACGCATGCCTTTCTGAAGAACATCACCAATAACCTTATTGCCAGAAAGCATGCTTGTTGATTGCTTATTACCAGTAAGGCATGCGTGTGTGACCACCCCTAGAAGGCCCTAGAAGGCCTAGAAGGACATAACATACTGACCTCAGTATAATATGTTATGTCCTTCTAGGGCTTTTACTCCTGGGCGTTTCCGCTTACATATGCAAATGCAATGGTATAAAGCGCATCAAAATCCGTTGCGTAGTTTTGAAGAACCACGCAGTTACACAGACAGACAAAAACGAAGTGACTTTAATATATAGATAGTTCTGAATCAGTCTCCCGTACATATCCGAAGTTGTGATGCAAATCACTATCGTCATAATCAGCCTATAACGTTCCCACTGCTGTGATACAGGCCTCTTCTCTGTGAAAGGGAATGGGCCGTAATCCACCACGTGGGCCCAGGATAGGTTAGTAGATGTCATAACGTGTTCGAATTTTTGGTTCAAGGACATGCCGGTTTCCTAACGATGTTTTCCTTCACCATTTTGAGAGCAGTGGTGATGAAATTATTTACACAAAGAAAAGGGTCTTGACGCCTTAACATCACGAATTTTCCGTGTTCAAACATCATGTAGATTTTTTTGCAACAAACTACTAACAGAATTTCGAAAGTTTCCGACTGCAATCGGAAGTTTGTATCAGACTTCGAAGTCAATCCGAGTTGCTCCTAGTAACGCTACAAGTTCAGTGATTACTTGCACGTGGGGTCTACGTTCAGGTACCTGCTTGTGAGGTATGCAGGCACTAGTACGAAGTAGAATTTAATAAATCATAACAAAGCATCACGTCTGCATTAGGATAGGCACAAGTGTACAGTACAATGATGCCCACGTGATCTTAATACTGTTGAAACATTCAATCAATCAACTCAGCCTATTGCAGTCCACTGCTGGACATAGGCTTCCTCCAGACTGCGCCACAACACCCTGTCTTCCGCCTTCCGCATGCAGTCTACCCCAGCCACCTTCTTTAGGTCAACAATACTGTTATGTATTTGGAATTTAGGCCCATCGTCTACGACACTACACAAAGGTAACGCCACAGATAATATGTTATAATACTCTAGTAAACGCGCTACAAATTCAAATCAACAGTGAGTAGCTCGAATGTCACAGCACTTATAATATTTCAATGGCAGTTCCATTCACGTCGTGACATACTAACACGTTATTAATTAGTTGGTGATTGGTTGCATTGCATTGCAATTTTTGCTGCATCATCCTGACTGCTCATTTGTGATTTGAGTTTGTTTGTTTGGTTTCTTTTGTGTAGCGGCCTAAGTCCAACGCAGTAGGTGGGAGGCTTTTCCCTTAACTGGGCACAAATTCAGAACTATAGGCCGACCGCTTAACTGAGACGTTGCCTGAGGTAGCAGCGCGGTGCGGGAGGGGTGTGGTGACGTGATGCAAGAGCTCAGTGATTCGTCAACTTGTGACAACTATCACCGGTATAAGCGGTCGGCCTATAAGCTTGGTCTTTGCACTCATCTATTCAAAAAGACGAAAATGAATAAGTACATGAACACTCAACGAAATAATCAGTTCACAATTATTTTGTCACCCGTTTTGGTTTCTCGCAGAGCTTTGTGAAAAACCGAAAGATCCAAGCAGTGTCTTGTCCCTGGCAAGGATTAATGTGCGGCGAGATCAAGTTCCTAAGAAGATAAAGAAACAAAAGTCGTAGTACTTACAATACTTGTAAAGTTTTCACACAGGTGAACAAATAAAACGCATACAGTACCCGGGCTTTAGTATGTCATTTCAGGTTTTGGATGAAGTCGCTCTTCAAAGCCATAATTTTTCACAAACTGTGTGTGACATATGGCATATTAAAGGTAGCATACTTTTACCGCGGGAAGCTGGCTATTCTTCCTACATAAGGGTACTATTATTCAGTAACAATTTGATTTGTTTTGTCCAAAACACTGCACGTAGTAGCTATAATATATGAGAAAAGTCTTCTGTCCTCTAGCACACTCGATTCGACATATTTGTACTAATATTCAGTATTTCAACTAGGAACAAATGGTCGTAATCGGCTCAGACACAAACGCGTATACACGAATTATTGTATACATCTGACGGAGAAGGCATGTGTGTCTCGTTATTATCAGCAGTATTTTAACTACTGTGGGCGAACTATGTGGGTAGGTATAGTGTTGGTTATTGCGCAATAGAAAAACGGTTTGCAGTTCAAATCAGATTATAATTTCACGAACAAATTGATCACACTAGCAAATCACACACTATAGGTACACGATACAACCAGATACGGAACGCGGGACAGTTTCTGAGCACATGTTGTTCGTATGATGTCTGATGTCCAAGAGGGCTGCTCCATCTCGCTACACGCTCTCTTGTATTCCCCACGAACTCAGGCTAGACTCTGTCAAACGCCGCCAGATGGCGCTGGCGTTCCGAATAGTCAAACGAATGACCGGATGCGACATATCTTTATTCTGTGCCTGTAGTGCGACAGTTACTGGCTGATATAACGCTTTGAACCTTCTGTTAATGTTCTATTGCTTGCGACCTCTCGGGCAGTGCTAGTTCCGCCCCCCGGTGTTCCTGCGACAGAACACGACTAGCTTAATGACTCTGCATTAAGAGTGCCGATGCAGATCTTTTCCTTTAACCATAGTCCGCAAGTAAACTTCACCGTTTTGTTGGTAACTAGTAAAACATTATGTAGCATTTGGCTTCAAGAAAAGAGGTTAATGTTTCGAGTAATGTCACGAACTGATTATATTACCACTAGCTACTACTGCAGTTAAAACTGCTACTTGTAGCTACATACATATTTTTAAAGCTGTCTGATTATGAGTATTCATGTGTTTTACAAACATATAAAGAGGCCATGGCAGAATATTGCAGGTGAACTGTCTTGAGAGCCTTTCGATTTGTTTTTATCTTTGACAGCAAAAAGACGTTAACGAAACGCTTCGGTCATTGCAAATATTAGAATTATAACCATCCAAATCAATGTCAAGTCAGGGAAATTCATTGTTTACCAAAACTACCAACATTCCGTAAATTCAAATCACAAATGTCATTCTGACAATTGTATACTCGTAAAATGGCTATAAACGTACTCGGCAAATTGAAGCAAGGTGTCAATTTCCTTAATAGTTAATTTCCCAATCTGCATAAGCAGGTGAATAAGTATCTATTTGTATGTAGTGTAGTTCGTTGAGTACTAAAGGTACACTTCTGCTTAATACTTCGGGGGACCAAGGCTTGATGGTATGGGCATGTTATGCTGGTTCAGTCTTTCCAACCTCAAAACATCTCTGAACCTAACATAAATCTCTAGCGAATAATGTTTATATTTGTTTCTACTCTGTGTAAAACATTTGGCGCTAAATCGACGACATTATTATTGAGTTACCGCGGGCGCTAATACGAATGGCGGTGAGATTGAGAGCGAGATTGAATACTGAATGAATGAATGAGAGACGCCTCGGCTATTCACCGATAAGCCGAGAATCAGCCGCCGGAGGAAAGTATTCTATAAATGGGAGTTTAAATAAACTAATAATGATAGAAGTATGTTGTTTTAGTGTGATTTTACTTTGGTTTGTAGTTCCAATCCACACTAATATTACAAATGCGAAAGTATGTCTGTTTGTCTGTAAACTCTTCACGCTTAAACCGCTGAACCGATTTAGATGAAATTTAGTATAGAGCTAGTTTGTGTCCCGGGAAAGGACATAAGATAATTTTTTATCCCGATATTACCACGGGATCGACACTTATGCGGGTGAAACCGCGGGGTGCTGCTAGCAAATTACAAAGTTTTGTTTCAGGCTACAATTCCCCATACACATACAGTGGCCTCCAAAAGTTAGTTGATATTTTTCCATTTCAGCTGTGATGCCACGTTATGATTTAAAATAAAAAAAAAATACCAGGTAGGTATTCCTAAGGGGACACCTCATTATTTTTTGTGATAAGTCAAAAGTAGTTGAATTAGTCAATAATTCTTTTATAGCAGTTAAAACATTTGGATCACTAGAATTTTTATTCATAATGTGGTGTGTCAGACTTGTAGTGAAAAAATGTCAAGTAACTTTTGGAAGCCACTATAAACCTTGCACACTGCAAATTATTATCCATGAAAGTAGTTTACAGAAATGACAATTTCTAAATCTTAGACATATTTTGTTGGTAATTGATGATGATCTCTGCTAACGCAATCCAATGTACTGACTTCGTAAACGTGTTAAATATTACTACGACAGCAGTTTGTCACCTGTCATGGCCCCTTTTCTCTCTGCTAAGCGTGTGGTGACGGTGTGCCTCTGGTCGTTGTGTAATAAATATCAAACTGAATCTTACACAGTACTTTTCTTTTATGCCCATACTAGCTGAGCCTCGCGGTTTCACCCGCATAAGTGTCTATCCCGTGGGAATATCGGGATAAAAAGTAACCTATATGTTATTCTAGGGTGTCAGCTACCGCCATAAATTTTTTATCAAAATTGGTCCAGCCGATTGAGCGTGAAGAAGTAACAAACATATAAACACACACACTCGCAAACTTTCGCCTTTATAACATTAGTGTGATTCCATCATAATTGCCCCACTGCATGGCAGATGCCTCTTTAGATACAGACAAATGACACAGTTCAAAGTCTAGTCGCAATCTCATCTCGGCGACAAACAAATGTCAAAAACTTTTCAAAAATATTGGGAATTAGAGGTACTTTTGACAGATTGAGACTGAGATCAGGAGGCCTAAAAAGGCCACTTTGGCAGAATCATAAAAAGATAACATTATGAATCATAATAAAAGTCGTAAAATGGTCACAAACTGACAATTCACAATATTATTTGCGTACAATTTCATATCACGCAATTCATCTGTTTGACAGTTTTGTATGGAGATTCGTAAAATGGTCCACAAAATATGAATTGCTTTAATGTCAAACAATATCATGAATTGTCGTCTGTGACCATTTTACGACTTTTATTATGATTCATAATGTTATCCTTTTATGATTCTGCCAATGTGGCCTTTTTAGGCCCCCAGACTGTGAACGTTCTTGAAATTACGAGAATTGCCCTTCAGATTACTGTAAGTCGTGGTTTCTTCATTTTATTTTCCTCCATCAGACGGCCATGCCTAAGTGTACAAGAACCGTGTCCCTTAACTTCCAGGACGACAAACATTTTTGCGAATACTCTTATCACCACTTTACCAGAGATTTAAAATAACAATAAACATACTTACTCTAATATTTCGTACTCGCGGTTTCAACGAGCTCCTTACGGCACCAAACCGACTGTGCTTAGGATAGCTAATGTACAGATTTAAGCCGAGGCAGTTTTATTTTGAAACCAACAATAGTTTCCACACGATTAAACCCTTTGTTGTACTTGAATAAAGATCTGGTACATTTAAGTCTGCGGTACAGTTTTGGTTAAATTAAAACCTAGAATATAGAGGTCGAAATTTTAAATTAAACCTGGATAATTAGGTTGTATTTTTTTAAGTTGGGCGGTTGGATTCTCTGGAGGTTTCTGCCAACAACAACAAGAACAAAACAGGTTATGGAGGTTTTATATGTGCATTTTGGGCTAAATAAGTGCTGAAATGAACTGAAGTGGCAGTGGGCTGGCCATGTCTGTCGAAGGACTGATGGCCGGTGGAGCAGACGAGTCCTGGAGTGGAGACCGCGTACCGGCAAGCGTAGTGTGATGATGGACGGACGACCTAAAGAAGGTGGCTAGGGTAGACTGGATGCGGAAGGCGGAGGACAGGGTGCTGTGGCGCAGTCTGGGAGAGGCTTATGTCCAGCAGTGGACTGCGATAGGCTGAGTTGATTGATTGAAGTGCTGAAATTAATTTTTCATTTCTCATACTCGGAAAGTAGTGTTTATTTGATCCAAATAGCGGGTGGAAGACGCTGCTTCCCACCACAGGGCGGGAAACACTCATAGTAATTACTTCCCTCTTTAGGGTGGGAATGAATTTTAAAAATAGAACTGTAGTCAGCTACGAAATTTTTTACATAAATTAAGAAAAATGCTGCAGTCTTGTGAGTGTATAAACAGCCAGTGTGAATTAAAAAAAAACCTATTAAGCGGGACAGTCCGCGGCGATGACGCGGCGTGTTCCATATTTAAAATAAAAAAAGACAATAGTATTATTTGGCGGGTTACTAACCCTGTAAGCTGTACCGAAATTCAAAAATTTTGCATGTTATTGTTATCAATAAATATTTTAGAAAAACTACTACTTTTTACTTTCCTTATATTCGAAATGAAAAGTAGAGTGTTTAACACGGGTGAAAGTCATCAATTCCTACTCGGAATTGATTCCTTTCGACCCTTGCATAACAATCTACTAATGTCCTTTCACTTTGTTGACAAAGAAATGACAACGACACAATTAGGAGTTTGAAAAAGATTGAATGACGATACATGATATACAGGGTCAAACTAAATTAGCTAGTCAAACTCTGCAGACGTGATGTGAAACACGACAAAAAAAAAAAAAGATTTGATGTTTTATTTTTAGGGGTTAATGACCGCTGTTAGTTTTGTTACTTGAAGTAGTATGAGGTGCGAAAATATGTTTTATCGTTTTTAGTTATCGATAACAATCGTCTCTCTAATTTATACAAAAATGGCACTCCGGGAGTGCCGACAGAAGTGAAAACAAAATACAAACTGAATACTTTGCCATCGCACCTAAAGAAGTTTTAACTAAAAAAAAACTGATTTATAAACTGATATATTAAGTTAATACACTAACAGCGGTCGATGACCTCACAAAAAAACATCAAATTAATTTCTTTTTCCCTTGTATATACTGTATATACTTTGTACTCTGTATAAACTGCTCAGCTACGCTTAATACTGTACATAACTACTGTACGTAACATAAATGTTCTATTCCTTTTTATACACGATCACACTAAGCCGTAGCCTGTAGCGCTACGCCGTAGCCTGTAGCGCTACGCCGTAGCCCGTAGCGCCGTGACGCGGCTACGACTACAGAAGCGTAAACTTCACTTAGTACTGATAGTTTCACGACACCTTTCGGTAAAGAAACTTGATATAATTACTAAACTACCTACCGAGTTGAGGAGTTTACAGTTTGGCCGTCGCTTCATAACAAAGAAAACTATTTACGTTAATTACGAAACTTTATTAGCGCTATACGACACAATTACTTCAGCGTTTTATTATGCGGAACGATTAACCGACCTCATTTTACGCCCATTTTCATTTTTATAGTTTAATAAAGCCCCTATCCATAAATTGTGAGGGATTTACTTGTAATATGCAGATTTTAATTGACAATGTTTTATTGCGTACCCAAGTGCTATGTGATAACTTGATTTCTAAAGTAGAAAAGTGAAGATTTCTGAACTTTTATAAAATACAAATGTAAAAAAACTGCACAGAGTTGAGTAGCTATTATAAGTTTCTCGCGTTTTAGTTTCCAACAATTCTACTTATAACTTCGATGGCCACAGCAACACGCAATCAATACTACCAATTCAAAAGCGACATATTTTTATCTTGGATATAATAAACCTACGTTGTCGCTAATACATAGATGTCTTCAGTTTTATGTCCCATAAAAACGGCATTGAACGTTAAGTTTGATGTCCCATGGAGTAAACGAATGCCCTTAGGATTACCCCCGCCATAACTGGGATGATTTGTGGATAACATAAATCGTACATGTTATAGAGGATGAACACTGAATTCAAACGGTCGCATTGTACTAGTTATTGAATTGTGCAGGTAGGTTCTGCGTCTTCTGTCCCGCAGCTTCATCCGCGTGAATATTTTTGGTTTAACATAAAATATATCCTACTAGCAGCGCCCCGCTGTTTTACCCGCATTAGTGTCGATCTCGGGGGAATATCGGAATAAAAACTACCCTTTGTCCTTTTCTGGGACTCAAACTATCTCTCTGCCAAATTTTATCGAAATCCGTTCAGTGGTTTAAGCGGGAAAAGGTAACATACAGACAGACAAACAGACAGACAAACAGACAGAGTTAATTTCGAATTTATAGTATTATAGTATGGACTAGCTTCTGCCCGCGACTTCGTCCGCGTGAAATTCGTACTTTCCTCTAAAAGTTTCGAAAATGTATGTTGTTATGATCTTTATAATTAACTTAAATAAATAAGTATTCGGGCCAATTTTTAAGTTTATAGAACAAAGGAATCAGATTTTTCAAAGAAACTATCCCCGCTTTTCACCCCCACAGGGGTAGAATTTTGAAAAATCGTTTAAGATGTGTTCATAACTTGACTCAAAGTTTATTTATACCAATTTTCGAGCTAATCAAGCCACGCAGTAAAATCCTCCCCTTTAAAATTAACTACCTCTTTTCATACAGTTAGGGGTAGATTTTCGAAAAACCCCGATACACGTTATTATTTTTAGTCCTTAGTATAAATACTGAGTTTCAAGTTAATCGGACAGGGCGTTAAAATTCTTCCATACAAATTTTAACACCCCCCCATTACTTTCTCTTTAGGGGGTATTTTAGAAAAACGAAAAATTCCAAACTTCATAATTTAGATAAGTATTCGTGCCAAGTTTCAAGGTTATTAACTCAATAAATAAGATTTTTCATACAAACAAAATCCCCCCTTTTCACCCCCTTAAAGGTTGAATTTCCAAAAACCCCTTCTTCTTCGATACCTACTCTGCACAAAGAACACAACCTCCAAAACTCATGTCCCTAGGACCAGCGGTTTAGACTGTGCGGTGTCCCCTTTGGGGGAGAAATTATCAAAAACGCTGAGACACGTATAAATTAATTTTCAATCGTTAGCCTAAATACAAAATTTGAAGACCCTAACTTTTAAACTGACGGACTTTCATACACAACTTCATCCCCCGTTTTAACCCTTTGGGGTTGGAATTATCAAAAACGCTGAGACACATATAAATTAATTTTTAGTCGTCAGCCTAAACACAAAATTTGAAGATCCTAACTTTAAAACTGACGGACTTTCATACAAACTTTCATCCCCTATTTAACTCCCTTAGGGGTTGAATTTAAAAAAATCCTTCCTAATTCCTTGTCTACATTATAAAGGGAACCATTGTGTAAAATTTCAAAATAAATACCTATAACTACTTTAATTAATAAAAGTACCTACGCTTAATAATTTGTAATTTGAACGAATATTTAAACACTACCAAAACAACTAATACGTGGTCCTAACTTTAGCTACTTTACACTTAAAATCTAACCCCCTTATTCATAAAGCTTATCAAACCTATTTTAGTTAAAATGGGGTTTGTCTCTTTCTTACACACCGAAACGACAACGTGACAGATAAAGACAAACGTTCTATAAACCTATTTTAGCTAAAATAGAGATAAAATAGGATTATGAATAAGGGGGTAAGTGACTATTTAAACTAAAATATTCTTATAGAATTATAACCAGAAATATATACAACTCACAACAAAAAAGAAATGAAAATAAAGCTGAAACGCCTGTGCAATACTATCTACCTATACCTACTTCACTTAAAAATAAATACTTATAACTACTTTAATTAATAAAAGTACCTACGCTTAATAATTTTTAATTTGAACGAATATTTAAACACTACCAAAACAACTCATACTTATTTTACAAAATAACAACAAAAGAAATTCAAATAAACTATTTATAGACTAAAAGTCGCGCTGATAAGCACGGTTTCTCAATATCAATTATTGTCTGTCAATAAGGTCGAACGCTCTGAACGCATCAACGGCCAAATGTTGAATGAAGCTCGCTCTTTTTTTTTTTTTTTGTTGAATATGGCATCTCGCAGTTCAACCTATGAGGTTGTCGTCTGCTTAACCGGGCTTGCCTGTGGATGCCTCAAAATTAAGGCCTCCAGCCAGGGCTTAAAAACTTACTAAAACTAAGCGACTACACGCTAAGGGCACCCCCTGTGGGGTACGGACCTCGGCTTAGGGCGTCGCTGGGGGAGGGCAGCAAGGGACAGGCTGGATCGGAATTATTTTGGGGCGAATTTAAAGCTACAGGCTCAGCGGCGCGGGCTGGCTCGAGCAAGGGTCGGGTGAAGCTCGCTCTCGGACCTCCCGCCTTTTTATACCCTAGCGCCCGCCGCCGCGACCCGTGTCGAGCGCGGCAATCGTTACACAAAAATAATCCTTATAGCATGATTCAGTATTCACAATGGCGATGCGCGATGGCTTATTTCATATATAAGTTTGGTGTTTCTATACCGATTTCTATGATTCTTTTTTTATTGAATAGGTAATAATGTTAACTTTTTTAAATTAGGGATGAGTGAGAGTATTATAAACGTAAGAGTAAACAAATATAATCAGAATGCTCCGAACTGCTAAGCTATCAGGAGTTACACGTGTTATTGTGAGTCAACCATAAAAGATAGACATATGCTGTTGCGGGATATTTTTTAGACAATTTTATCTAGAATATTTCCGTCATACATGATTTCTATGTAACTTTAACCATTAAGGCTGCACACGCGACGGAAGCTTAAAAAATGGAGTAACTTCTCCCGTTTTACCAACATTTCCCTTCACTACTCTGCTCCTATTGATTGTAGCGTAATGAAAAGTATACTATAACCTGCCCAGGAGTATGAAGAATAATTGTGCCAAGTTTCGTTAAAATCCGTCCAGTAGTTTTTGTTTTTATAAGGAACATACAGACAGACAGACAGACAGACAGACAGACAGACAGACAGACAAAAATTTTACTGATTGCATTTTTGGCATCAGTATCGATCACTAATCACCCCCTGATAGTTATTTTGAAAATATATTTCATGTACAGAATTGACCTCTCTACAGATTTATTATAAGTATAGATATAGATTATTCAATAGAGTAAGATACCCTAAGATTTATGTTCACTAAGGAGCAGTACCTTGATAGTTTAACTTCGGCTTTAAATTGACTTACGTCTTGAGGACTGTGGTATCCTTCTAAGCTATAAGTAATAAGATATTGCATTCATCTACTCCGACTGAAACTCAAAGCATTCATTCTAATTAAACCAATTACTGGTCCTACTGAATTATCAAGGGTTCGGTAAGGCAGAAAGATGAAGCTAGGTGCCCAAGCTTCAATCAGCCCAATCCAAAACGTAGTTAGTAGGTTTTTATGGAGAAAAATGGGCATGAAAGACCAGAGACACTCCTTTAATTCAAAATATTGTTACAAAATATTAAATTATACATGTAAGAACGATTTAGTGACAAACATACCGACGATACATGCGTCAAGCATGGGTCAGCACCATTCAGCTCAACCATTTTGAAGGACATTCAAATCAATGAAAGACGTACACAGTAAATGGTTGCTTTATACTAGACCAGCTGCGCCCCGCGATTTCACTCGCATAAGTGTCGATCCCGTAGGAATATCGGGATAAAAACTATTCTATGTCCTTCCCCGGGACTCAAAGTATCTCTATACTAAATTTCATCTAAATCGGTTCTGTGGTTTAGGCGTGAAAAGGTAACATACAGACAGACAGACAGAGTTACTTTCGAATTTATAATATTAGTATTACCTTGTATGGATACATAGTAATCACACTTGTGCGATGCAATATTCTCCTTCGATACTACGTCTAAATACATAAATGCAACTGAAGTTCCATGTTATCCCGTTACAGTTTTAAAAAACTTGGTCTGTTGAAAATATCAAATCTCCTTTGACTGCAATGGAGTCAGAAAATTAGATCTATTAAGGAACTAGGGACAGAATTATGAATAGGTCATCATCTGCCTAGCCTTTTCCTAACTATGTTGGGGTCGGCTTCCAGTCTAACCAGATGCAGCGGAGTACCAGTACTTTACATGGAGCGACTGCCTATCTGACCTCCAGAACCCAGTTATTGGGTAATACGAAACCCTTTGGTAAGACTGGTTGTCAGATTTTCGGGCTTCTGACGACCCGTAACGACTGTCAAAGATCCACAAATGACAGCCGGGACCAACGGCTTAACGTGCTTTCCGAGGCACGGAGGGGTCTTGGTATGTAAAGACGGTCACCCATCCACGGACCAAGCCACAAGCCCCTCTCAAGAAATTATGAATAGGTATCAAAAGAAATACTTATTTCATAAAATATGTCCATACTTACGAAAGTCGCTCTCGACACAAAGATCGGAGACAATGAAAAAGTTTCCTAATTAATAGTTTTTACAATAATTGGAATAAGTTTTTCACAAAAGCCACTTTAATATTGGTACTTTTAGTTTAACGAAACGGGGTTCAATTTAGTAATTGCCTTTTGAGAAGGATTATTCCACCGGCCGCCCCACTGGTGGGGCAAAGTGGAATGCCTAAAATTTTGCAGTGGAATCTGCCCCACTAAATCGAAATAGTGGGGCAGATTCCACTACTTTAAAATCTTGTTGGATTCTGCCCCACTAGGGTTGGCACCTTAGAATAAACGTACAAACATTTTATTTTTTGCAACTTTTTATTAATACAATATAACCATGTACGCTAAATAAAAAGGTTGGCGGAGAATATAAAGGTTGTTTGGTAATGCTTGTTTTTTTTTTTAGAATGCTTTGTACTAACTAAAGACAACTAAGTACTACTTCCTGAACACAGGTAAGAAGGAAGAAAATTCCAAGTATCATTGCTGTGCTCCATGCCAAATGGGTGGCTTGATGGGAATGCGGGATTAAAAGTGCCTGAAAAGACTTTTTTTATTTCTTTCTTTCCTCTATGTGTTACACATACACATGCAAAACTGAGCAAACGAGACTTCATAACTTTGTCTTTCTACACAACTAACTTCCTATGTACATTATCATGACACCTAGGCTAGGTTTGTCCTAAGTTGATATAAGTTACAAGACAGTTGTAGTTGACAGTCCTTTGAATTCCTCCCTGAGAACAATTCTAAAAAGTTCAGTGTTCATTTGAAAATCGGATTCCTTACAAGTTACAATTTCAAAACGGAATTTGTGAGTTCGTCGACCCAACTGTCTCGCCACTGTCTGGTAAAATTTATCTGACGCAATATTTTAACTAAGCTAATGCATAATTGGAAGACGTTAGAATTGTAAAGACAAGTTTTTGAGAATGAATTTTGTATTTAATATGTAGATATACCTACAAAACAGTGGCACACATAAATTATGTAAGATGAATAATATTGTCCTCTCTACTTGCAACTTATTGTTGGTTTGCTTTATGAAACGAGACATGAAACAAAGTAATAAACCTTCTACTTGATTCATATTAGAAGGGCTAACTATTTTACGGTCAGATAACTTTAACACCTTTAGCAATATAACATACCTACAGCAGTGTAACATTTTTTCAATACTAATAAAATGTCAAAATGTCTTATTCATTCTTCCGTTAAAAGTTAACGCAAGATTGAAAAATCATCGTTAATTCGATATAAAAAACCTCATAAAACACAACAGAACATTTAAACTAAAAAGTGACCGATGCCACGGCATCCTGTAACTAAAATAATTAAAAACTATAATGAGGGAAGTGGTGGAAGGTTCCGCATTTGATATTTAATTACAGCTCGGCGGGGGGCGGGGGGCGGGAACTGGGGCGAAGGGGCCGGGATAATGGAAATGTGCTGAGAGTACGTAGTGTTAGATGGAGGGGAACCACTGGGCTCAGACGTGGAGTGCTGTGTGTGAGGCTAAGGAAATCGAGCAGCAAAGATTTTTTGAAATAACGTAACATGGCGGCTTTGCGTAACGTTAAGGACGTTTGTTAAAAGATCGTCTGTAGCAATAAAACCGCGCATTACATCCCCCTAAGTATGGGACTAACAGGAAATTGTAAAAAATACGTATATAATATTGTTTCTGATTTGTGATAAAGAGTATTCTTTTTATTTCCACCTGTCTGTCAATCTTAAGAAAACTTTGTTATTTTTTTTCACATACCCATTTCATCTTTGTATACCTGTCAGTAGGACTAGCTTCAAAAGGGTGGGGTAGGGTGTGAAAAGACCCATCACATAGCCGACAACTACGCATTATGTACATCAAACTGTGTAATATTGCACACAAATACCTTCTGGGAAACGATTTTTATTTTTGGTGTAACAAATGGCTGTTTGCGGTAGTGCGCAATGTAACACGCGCAAAAGATTGTGCTTATGGGTGCAATATTTATAGTGTTCTGAAATACAGGCCTAGAGCTTAGTTTGGGAACCAGTCTCCCACAATATTAGAATGTTGTCTGATTCTGATACCATGTAATATGTTTTTTGTAATATTGTGGTGAGAATATAAATCTTATCTTATTGGGTGACGCCAATTCATAAACAAAACTTAATATGTCAAATGTGGAATTGTAAATAAGTAATTTGAATTGAAAAGTCATTCAATAATTAATGTTCCCTTTTAATTATTGTAACTGTAGTTTTAACAAGAACATCAGAATTAATTTAATAATGAATTTTAAAACAATAATAGTTGTATCTAATTCACAAAGAAGCCAATAGATGGCGCCGATCTCTTGCAGCAGTTTATATTAACACTTTGTATTGATTGAAAGAATATCCCGCAGAGGGCGTAATTATCATGATTGTGATAAATTGGAGTAAGGAAGACACTCTTGCGGCGACTTATATAATGTGACCCCCTAAACAAACCTTACCATCGAATCCGACAGCGAATCGTATGGTTGTGAGAAGCTTTGCAAAGATTTGTACAAACCTACAGTGAGGTTTTTTCCCAGCAAAGTCTATTCGAACTGATGTTTCAAATTTATATTATTTCAAGTTAAACAAATATTAACTTTATTTTAACGTCAATTAAGTTGATTTCAGAGTGACTAGCACTATTGAAAATGTTATAAAAATGTTTGAAATTGTAACGAAAACTGAACTTTATTGTGTAGGATGTAAAGTTATTTTTCTATAAACTTATATTTATTTACATTTTTGGCAAATAAACCGCGAATGCAGTTTACATACACAAACTCACGCCTTCTTCCCATGGGGGTTGGTAGGAACTACAGAACGTCGCCTGCTACATCCTTACATACTCCTTTTGCTTTGTTTACGTTCATATATCAATGTTTCCCAGCAATGAGCATCTTATACGACGACTAAGATTACCGTAGACAATACAGATGTTAGTGTAGTACAATGACCTAATACCGAACAGTGAAGTTTGAAATAGAAATCATTAATCATCTGAAGGTCCCGAGCTCGACGACCGCGCTAAACAATAGGCTGCTTCGATAACTATCCCAAATCGCTCTATTGTTCCCGTCGGCATTACTAAAGCCCAGATTAACGTATATCATTAACTTTTTAAACTTAGTTCAAGAACTTTGAACGATCGTTCAAAGTTTATAAATTTTTAATTGAGAGTTCGTCTGAAAACGTTGTTGGAGTAAGTTCTGCTAATGTATTGTTCTTATGATTTTGTGATTGCGTAGTAAATATTAAGGTATAGTTTGAGTGATCTGCGGGTTACGAATCTGCTTTTTTGGCAGGATGGATATGAGTTTAAGGCGTTGGAAATAGCAAAGTGAACTTTTGAACGCCTAAGTTAATATCTAAAACATCAAATAAAGGGAAATATCGAAAGGAAACGTGATCTTATAATAATCTGGTGCAGTCGGCCGCGCGTCAATGGTAACAAAACCAGTATAATCTGGCCTCTTATGCCACTGCAACTTTGTGCTAGGGCTAGGCCAGCTCAAGGTCAAAGTGTTACCATCGACGTGAGGTCGACTGTACTTGACGCCAACAACCACTATGTGACATTTCGCCGGTTATGTTTAAGTCATCCAGCCTAGACCCATTAACCGGGGACAAATCCGGACACCGCTGCTGAGAAATTCCTAATGGAAAACGTTAATGGCCTCTTAGTCTTGGGATCGAACCCTGGACCACAATACCAAATACCCTTATATTTATACGATTTGACAGAAGAGATTTCTTCGTCGAGATTTTTTATGAATGTTAGTTTAATATTAATCTATCTATAGGAAAAAAAAGAAATTAAAAAAATTAAAAAACCCGACTGCAACCTTATACTAAAACTAACTGAAAAGCTAAAAACAAGCCCATTTTAAATTAAATAAAAGTTGGAAGCAGGCGGGGCCCATACCATTATTATAGTTTCAAACTCAAATGGGGTCCCGCCTGTTTCCAACTTTTATTTAATTTAAAATGGGCTTGTTTTTATTAGCTTTTCAGTTAGTTTTAGTATAAGCCTACAGTCGGGTTTTTTTAATTACTTTTTTTATTTCCAGCTTTTTAGTTTACAAATGTGAAAGATTTCGCAGACGATTTAGTTCTTGGTACGTGTTTTTTCTACGATTATATATTTTTGTAATCACCTTTTAAAACCCTTTATTTTGATACCCCACTCGATAGGTTTTGGGAAAAAAAAATTTTTGAAGGCATAATATGGCGCCAAAAATCCGCCATTATGTTTTTTTTTTATTTTGATATACCCAGTGTCACTTTCACAGTCAATACAAATCTAACGACACCTCTCAAGCTAAAATCCATCGAGCCGTTCAGGCCACAGAGCGTGCCAAACAATTATACAAACAAACATACATACTCTCGAAAAACATAACCCTCCTTCTGGCGCAGTAGGGTAAAAAATTAACAGTGCGCAAACTGTAACCATGCATCAGCATTATGATTCTAGAACCCCTAGCGTAGAAAGTTTTCATCTGTTATAAAAGTTGTTCCATACGTTGTGTTGGGATCGGTTTCCAGTCTAACTGGATGCAGCTGAATACCAGTATGTACATGGAGCGACTGCCTGTCTGACCTCCACAACCCAGTAACTGAGTTGTGGAGGTCAGATAGGCAGTAAGTGGGTGTATTATACACATTAACCTACTAGAATAAATTCTCTAAGCGATAGTGAAAACCGCATCGAAATCGTTTAGAATAATAACGCAGTCAAACAGACAAACGAAAAGCGAGTTTAATTTATAATATTTATAGACCGTGAACTCAAATAAACCACTCGTGGATCCATCGAAGTATTCACCAACGACTTACCGCAGCTACTTTATTATGAACGATCTTTTGTTATTCCTAACAATAGACATGTTACGAGTTGGAAGTCGGCTCAAAAGGATGGATTTACAGACGGTTTGTAAATTATATTGGTTTAATTGTGTTCTTTGGGGCGAGTGTGTCTATAGAGAGTCAAGCGGTGTAAAAGTAAGGAGGCACAAAATAAACGACTCTTACGGTATACAGGATCATAAAGGTGGTATCATCAATTTGACCTTTGTATTCATTAGAGAGTTCACGCAAGGAAATATAGTCTGGTTCGCTGTCGCCGGATGCGGTGAAGAGAAAGAACTACATATATACAAGGTGGAAAATAAGGCTGTCTGTAGAGCGAAAGTCGACGGAAAGGACCTAAAATGTTGTTATAGCCTACCTATAGTTTTAACATTTTATTTTGATGAATAATTGAGTTCCTAATAAAAGATGGAATTCTTATGTAAGTCCGTGTTCGTAGAAATTTTACAATAGATATGTTATACAGGTTGAAATTGAAAACATGCGACAAATCGAAATGGGAGATTGTACTCATCATTATGAACAACTTTTAATATGGGACCAAACCTGAAATCGTGAAAAAAAATCAGCTGTTCCCTACATTCTGACGAGTTATGCGAACATAAAATGTAGGGAACAGCTGATTTTTCTGGTTTGGTCCCATAGTAAAAGTTGTTCATAATGATGAGTACAATCTCCCATTTCGATTTGTCGCATGTTTTCAATTTCGCCCTGTATAACACGAAATATTTAAGTAAGTCTGACGAAAATACGAACCAAATCTCTAGCACAAAATGTTCTAACAGAAACTCAGCATTTGTCTCTGAAACAATTTCTCCGGCGGCCTGTCACGGAATAAAGCACATTCTGTCGCAACTCCATGCCACCGTTTACACGAAATTTTACTAGTTTAAAATACCAAGTAGATTTATTACCACAACAAATTCGTTTATTTAGGTAGGTAAGGAATAAATAAAGAGAAAAAGGGAGTGAATGATAGCGAGTCGGTTGACAGAGGAGAATTGAAGAAGAAACGTGTTGCGCCAAGTAACTTGGGACCAGGGCAGGAAGTTTAAATGATGAGTTAAGAAATCACACTAATATTGTAAAGGCCAAAGTTTGTGAGTGTTTGTATGTTTGTTACTTCTTCACGCACAAACGGCTGGACCAATTTTGATAAAATTTGGTATGGAGGTAGCTGACACTCTGGATTAACACATAGGCTACTTTTTATCTCAATACTTCCACGGGGTCGATACTTATGCGGGTGAAACCGCGGGGCACTGCTAGTACTTAAATAAAACACTGCTGTAATACGATTTGATGAGGGGAATTTTATCGTGGCATAGAAAGACATGTATGAACCGAAAGTTAATTGTTATATAAATACCTACAAATAAGCGATAAAATTTTATCACTATTATGGCTGGCTAAAAAAATATGCCTGTGAAAATAACACGGGCGAGATTAATTAATGCATTTAAATAATAATAATTACTTTATTATCTCGTTTATTTATCTTCTATGTTATGGGTTTGGTTTCCGCACTAAGTCCTTCAAATGGGCCAGTGTGCGTGTAATAACTAACTTATTAGTAATTACCTACATTTTAAAATATTTTTATACAAAACATAAAAAATAATATAGAAATAGGAAGTCTACCGGTATCGGGAGCAGGGTCCAAGCAACCGGTGGTTAAGGCTCCAGAGACAGGAACCTCCTCACGATGCGAGCCGTATCGAGGAGTACTGCCTTCTGAATCAGGCCTTTGATCCAACCGCCTAACGGGAACCTCGAGAGACGTTGATCGAGGCTTTCAGCCATCAGGCCATTGGCCCATACAATAATCGGCACAATGACAGCAGTCGAGCTCACATCCCACATGTCAACAACCTCGTGTGCTAAGTCAAGATATTTAATTTGTTTCTCTTTCACTTATTTTTATTATTATAAAGATACTGGAGTTAGTTGGATCCTTTTAAAGACAAAATACTACGATATTTTAAGTTATCAAGCTGTATTTAATAATAATAATATCTTTATTTCAGAATACAATTTCATATTTACAATACAAATCACAATAGGTACCAAGATGAACACTTAAAAACTATGGTAGTAGACATTACCAATATTTACAGGAGCATGTAGCTGACTTAAGTACCAGACGAAAGGACAATCCAGTTTGTTGACAAGCAAAACAAAAAAGGACTTGCACCACGACTACAGGAAACCTCAGTAGGCGATGTTTATTAGAAACTACTAGAGCGAAAGTGGCCAAATTTGGCTGGAGCGAGTTATTGACTAAGGGGAATTACTGGAGCCGGCGACAGTCACAATACAGTCTAAACGAGACGGTTAAACTCGGCGAAATGGCAGATTTTCTAGGGTTCCGCGTAACCGTTGAGAATCAATTGAATTGAATTATATTGAGTTGTGTAGTTGAAGAAATGACATAGAGTAGTCCTCTTTGTGAAAGTGCTCGTCCAGAAAAGTACCACCACTACATACTTATGACTGAAGCTGCCCCTGCTACTTATTTAGATGTATGCCAATACGGTTTAGCTGCTATTAGGAATACCTACGTGTATTCATAGTTAAAAAAGTTTTTCCTATGGAGGTTTACGAGTAAATTGCTTCTTATGTGGTAAATGGACAAGCAAGCCAGCAATGGCAATAGCAACGCTGATAAGCCAGGGTGCCCTACTTTCCATCCTGCGCCGCATGCCCTGTCACTTGTGCGCTTGATGATGATGATGATGATGAGCGAATTTCGCGCAGCTAAACTTTGGGCCAAAAATATTTAAAGATTTTGCTGTCGATACGCTAAGAAGAAGGGTGCCCCGGAACTCTCCGCCATTCGCTTTTTGTAAAAAATAATCTTCTTCTATCTACAGAACCTTTAATTTCAACAACGGTCTCAATTTTTTCCTCATCCATTCTCATGGCGTGGCCGTAACGTGTCCATTGTTGGTTTTCTTGTTATCTCTGAGTTATAACGGTTTTATTGCCGCGCAATCTCTCCGCAACTTTTTCATTGCTCGCTGCAACTGTTCGCTGTTGTATCTTTATGAACACCATTGTTAAGTCGTAAAGTTTCTTATAGTGAGCGTGAACTGGCTTTTTTGTCAGTTATGGTTGTAGGGATAGAAGGACGGAATGAGTAGTATTTGGTGTTGATTTAAATAAATCAGAGATACAAATTTTGAATCGGGTTTTTAAATTGTAACTGCCGAAGTACTTCTCGAAGGATGTTATGTTAACATCCTTGGTTCCCCGAAAGGACGAGCAGTGATGTAAAAAGGTGTATGTTAGTAGTGTGGGTTTTCTTGTATATTATAGATCAAATACTTTTTGACCCAAAGATTCAAGAAAACTACATAGTTTTTAAGATGCCATGATATTTCAAGTAGAAATACTGAGTAGCTTGGGCTAAATAAATGTATGTGATAAAAATTTTTTGCTGAAATATTTACTGTCTTTACAATTTTTAAGGTTTATATATTTTTTCCATTGGTTTTGGTTTGGTTTTGGTGTTATTGCGAAAAACAATATCTAACCCACTACCAATAAAACGTAAAACAGGATTTTATCCTACGTTCACCGTACGATAATCCAAAATCTTTTACCACTATTACCTACAACTATAAACGGCCACTAGAACCTTATAGCCCAAACAAAATAGCCATAGAGAGAACACAACTTACAGCCTTCCATACACTTAAGAAAGCTCATCCTACCCACTTCTAAATACATTTTTGCTTTGTATAAAATGTTCCCTGGCGAACTAACTTCCCGAGTTCATTCTACCGGTGTCTTAAGGCAAATGTTTTTGTTTCATTACTTGTTGGTGTGCAATGTTGCGGTATGAAGGAGAATTTTTTATTCATTAGTTAGACTTTATGCATTTTTATTCAGAAATACGTCGTGGTTGGTAAAGGGCTTTTCGAAAGGCTTTTCTAACCTGTAAAGGAGAAATGTGACTTTTCAATTTCTTAATTACATATTTTTCATGTACTTTCAGCCAAAACTAAGTAAGTACTATTAGTTATTCTGTGGACAAAGAACAAAATTGTTAGGCACCCAGAATTTATATGTAAGTAAACGATTCATAGATCGATCAAAAATCAAAGTCTTTCTTGTGGTTAGAGATGGGCAATCAACCGGGTTTAAACCCGTTTACTGGGTTTAAACCCAATAAAAACCCATTTATTCCCTCCCACGGTATTTTTATTCGGGTGTTTATTGATTTGGGGAAATTTATCAATTTGCACATGGTAAATGTAAATATTTGTGAATATTCTAGTACCACTATAATATTCACTAATATTTACATATTATAGTTATCGTTTATAATCTTTTTGATAGATGTTCTTCAAATTAAACGGAACGCACATTTAGTGCTCAAGCAAACGTCCACAGCATAAAACGGAATCGTCTTACTGCGGAAAGAGCCGCCAAAATAACGTTTGTTTCTTACAACTGGAATATTTTACACAGAAAGACTGTAAACGAAAGTATAAATGATGATCAGATTAGTAAGGAAACTCCAACACCACATGGAAGTTCACTGCTAACCGAAACGAATGCAATTGAGGAAGAATTCGCGCCATCTCAATTGGAAGCAATGCCATCAAATACGTTAGAATTCAAAAATTGTGGACAATCTGATAATGCTAATTCTGCGACCGACACTGACTCTGAATAAATGTAAATTGCTCATGTTATTTGTCTAATTTGATTAAAAATTCAATCACTTACCCATTTGTTTTATTTAAGAGGATTTTTGAAGAAAAAAAGGTTTAGATTAGATCATAATTATGTTTCTATGGATACCCTTGAAGAAGAATGTTAATTCCGCTTCATAGGATGAACTCTGAGGTCAGGAGTAGAATATAATGTGTGATACTCCTGTAGCTATTATTTTAAATATGCTTGATCATACAATGGGCTGTGATGAAATACTTGCATAAATAATACAATAATGAAATATCATGTTTGAAGAGTAAAGTTCTCAAACTTGATGTGCTGTTAAATGCATCACTATCAGTGACATTTATACTCCAAAAAACACTAGAAGTACTTAAATCGTGTTAGGTCCACGATCGGAGATATTACTGAAAGTACTTAATTTAGACCCGCTGTTTGGGTTTTTACTCGGGTTTAAACCCGTTTAAACCCAAAAAACCTGGTTTAAACCCGTTTCCGCCCATTGGGTTTAAACCCTCTGCCCATCTCTACTTGTGGTACACACGCCAGCACATCAAGCTACCCGAAACTGTCAAATTTTCCCAATCAACTTTGAACCTTAACGTTTAGCAATAAAGTTGAAAATCTATTAAAGAAATTTGACCGATTGTAGAAGCTTTTTGTGCTGGCGTCTGTACAACAATACAAAAATAAAATAATATGCGGTCTATTGTTATGTTTGTTGAAGATTTTATCTTTTAATTTTGTGTGTATGTTTTTTAACTGGCAATTGTAAGCGTTAATTGTTCATGATTTACTTTTATAGATACGAGTATCAGACGGTTATCTTACTGAAGCATAAATATGTAACGTATTTAAACGCTAAACGTTCTTAAAACATCACTCTGTCTCTGTCATTTTCAAACGATTGACATAAATATAACTATGTTTATTTGTGGGGCATTAGGACCCACCTAATACAAAACAAAATGGACTTAATAAATGTGTTTTAAAAGAAGTCTCAGAGACAATCAGTTTAACAACTTTATTTTGCTATAATAAAACAAAAGACCAAAATACCAAGCTTAGTGATTATTTCAGTGTGCTGAATGGTGCTAATACATGCGTCATGTTCGTGAACGGGCGCCGTCAGTAGGGACTGGTCATCTCTTTGCTGCCATGGCTTATTTTGATTTAATATTTGAATTGCTTTTTTTTCTCGTCTTTTCATTATAGACGCTTTTAACGTTCTGCATCGTTCTCACATGTATAATTTTTAACATGAATGATGTAACCAAGACTTTGTAAACATATTATTTTGATTTAAAAGAGTGTCCATGGAGTTTCTTGCCCGTTCTTCTCCATAGGTACCTACGCTTTGGAATGGGCAACTAGCTTCATTTTTCTGACTGACCGACCCCTTGACAATTCAAAAGTGCCTGTAATTGGTTTAATGGAAAGAGTTGAATTTGAGTAATGTAACACCATCGTCATCAGCATATAGCAGTCCACTACCGGACATTGGCCTGTTCAATAGTACGCCATTTAATTATCGTGTTGCATGTTATAACGGACAGAATACCTGTGTCAACATCAACAATACTCAATTTATATCTTCAAATTCATAGCATCCTGGTATCGAAGGTGATACAATGCAAGTGACAGTGGATTTATTGGCAGGCGCCTCTTTGGTGAAGCTATCGGCGCGGCGTCGGAACGTCAAACGCGAAGCGGTTAGAGCAGTGACTGACGGACGATTAGGGAGCGTGGGAGAGAACTCTAACAGAGGTAAACTCAAAAACTTTTAGATACTCTGCCATTACCTTTTAATTTGAATCCATGACATTGTTTGCTTATTCATTTGAATTTATATCATTGTACAAGGTATTGTTTTTTGAATGTATGACATTATGTAACTGATTAATTGGATCTTATGAAATTGTATAACTATAATTATGAATTTTGCATGCCTGAATTGGTACAATACAGTGTACTGCGCATTCTCTTAACATCTAAAAATGTATAAAATGACTGTGTTGAGCAATCAATATTTGAATTTAAAAAAAAGAAAGAATTTAGCTTTGTATATTATTACTATCAACCCGCTCCTGCTCCACACGCCGGCGCCGGTTTTTACGACTTGCCAAAACATGGAGATTCCTTTATTATACATATATTATGTCATTAGTATAATATTAATAGATTATTTATGAACCTTCCGGAATAAATTCCGCACCAAAATCCAATACATAGCTTAGAAGAACAACGTAGTGACATAACCTAATATGGGGTGCGATGTTGTTATTCCGTTTCGTTTTTTGTATCACGTTTAGAACTAATATATTGAGAGAGTGTATGGACTATGGAGTTTCTTTCCTATTGTAGGAACCTACGGGTTTTCCCGTACAACTGAAAACCTGGAAACCATATAATTTTCCATTCTTTGTCATGGAATTAAATCTTCACATAGAGCCCACAGTACAATGCTGAAATTAAGTCGCCAACTAAAAATACCACCTCTTCTGCTTACCCATCAAAACAGTTTGTGTCGCAAAACGGGTGTTAAACTAGTTACAAAGAAGTTGTCGAGAAAATAACCACGTTCTAAATGACAGGTCTCCGGTTGAGTGCAAACTTGTTCCATTGCGGGTTTATTAAAACTTACAGAGGTTTTACTGTTCACTGCTCTTCATTTTACGTATTTTTTCTGCGTAGTTGGTCTAGCGGCGTGCAAGCCCGGGCTTTCCTCGGAGTGGAGAAAGTGTTATTGGGTTTAAGCATTAGACAATTCTTAGTAGCAGTCTGGAGTTGGGATTTGTGTTCGATAAAGGTCAAAAGGCTTGCAGTAACATGAGAGTGGAACTTGTAACTGCCGAAATGTTGATATACAGGGTTACTTGTAATTCGACGTATATCCGTCAGGAGCTGATAGGGGGGCCAAAATGCAACAAATTGAACCCCCCATATGTATGGTCGAAATTCAATAGTTTTCGAGATATTTGAAACATTTTTGAAGCGTAAAATGAAAATATTGACAAAATATTATTCGAATTATGTATTTTTAAACAAGTTCATAGCTTAATTGAAGTGCCAGCTACAATATCATTTTTTTAATGGTAGATACCCATTCAATATAAAGTTTTTTTTATTTGAAATTAAGTATATCGAAAAACCCTTAAAATTTAAATATTTCGAAAACTATTGAATTTAGGCCATACGTATGGGGGGTTCAATTTGTTGCATTTTATTTTCAGCTCCTGGCGGATATACGTCGAATTACAAGTAACCCTGTGTAAACACAGCAGCATTCCCGTTCGAGGGATCCTGACGAGATGCTATGTAGTTAAGAATGATTTTTGTAATAACGGTCACCTTAATGTGACGGACCTAGGGGCTAATACACAGAGCGTTTCTATACGCGCGTTGACGGCGCGTTTTCTGCGTTACAGTTAGGTACGTTTGCAGCGCGTATACGCGCGTCGCTCATACTATACAGGGTGAAATTGAATTCATGGGCATCCTTTTAAGGGGTCATTGTACTAATCATTATGAACAACTTTTACTATGGGACCAAACCTGAAATCGTGAAAAAAAAATCTGCTCTTCCCTAGATTTTGACGAGTTATGTGAACATAAATGCAAGGATCAGCTGATTTTTTTCGCGATTTTAGGTTTAGTCCCATAGTAAAAGTTGTTCATAATGATGAGTACAATGACCCCTGAAAAGGATGCCCATAAATTTAATTTCACCCTGTATATACTTGGCTAAAACTCTCTAGAATATCTTGCTAGGTGGCATATGCATAAGCCTGATTAATGTGTCACTGTAATTTTCGCATTGTTTAATTTTCCAGAGATCTCGTTGAAACATTTCAAGCTGAATGCAAATTCCAGTTTTCCTTATTATAAGTTACGACGTTTTTACAGTACCTACATAATCTGTGTAAGTCTTCGTTACGGGACTTGCGACTTTGTTCCCAGTAATATATTTTTGTGTCGCGCGCTGAGAACATAATGTTTTTGTTAACGTTGTATTGTGACGTATGGGGTTATGATGTTGGTTTGTTTTGCAGGTACGTATGTGTATAGCCGGTCTTTGCTGTAAAAATCTCTTCGTGAAAACTTAGGTGAGGTGAGGTAGAAGTGAGCTGTCGTTCCACCTGATGCTATTGACACTATGGACAGTTCAAAGGGTGAGATTCTTACGGAATATAGATTGGCAGTACCTACCCGGCAGTAAATACGGTCAATATCATCTGCCTAGCCTTTTCCCAACTATGTTGGGGTCGGCTTCCGGATGCAGCTGAGTACCAGTATTTTACACGGAGCGACTGCCTATCTGATCTCCACAACCCAGTTACTGGGTAATACGATACCCCTTGGTAAGACTGGTTGTCAGACTTTCGGGCTTCTGACGACCTGTAACAAAATCCACGAATGACAGCCGGGACCAACGTCTTAACGTGCTTTCTGAGGCACGGAGAGGTATGAAATGACACGACGGCAGTAAATACGATATATCGAGTTTTTATTTGTTCACTTTGTAGATCGTTGTCTGTTTCGCTCATACAGGTGTGAATGTGAAAAAAAACTTAGACAAAATACACAATTTATACTTCTAAAAATACCTTTCTTGTTTACAATGTTATTTTTTTTCGAATTTTTGAAATTTTCTTTCATACAAACCTTGTCCTGGCAATACCGAAACAAACAAAAAAAATAATTATCCAATTTGGTGCAGTCGTTCGGAAGTTATGCGCGTACATAAATTTCGGCGATTCATTTTTATTATAGATTAAACGAAAAGACCTTTATCCATTCAAGGATCAACCCTTCAAGATTGAGTAACATATTATAATTTTCTTGAAAGCGACCATAATTTAGTCATTGATCTGCGCCTGACATAACTAATAACTGCTACTACAGATTAAATGTCAGTCTGTCAATGTCAACGCGGAATCTTCAATTAAATGGCGGAGAAATAATGGAAGGCCTCGTCTGTTTCTAACATGTATAATAAGATAGGATTTTGTCTCAGGAAATTCTTTGTGAGGACATTGTTTCAAGTTCTTGGAAAGCTATTAGAGTAACTGACATTCTAATAAGAAGTGGTTTATTTATACTAGCCTAAAAAGTATTGAAAAAAAAATGAATAAGTGTTTATTCACATAAATAATTTTAAACATGATATATTACCTCTGCCAAACTGCAAAGCAGTTTGTTGGCAGACGTAGCTCCTTTTTTTTGTACATATTGTCATATTAAACATTTTTTTATAATGACAATTTTTCACATACAAGTTAATAATAGTAGATTGTACAACTAAGGCATAAAATAAGCTATTTTACCCCGAGACGTTTATATCCACCCGAGCCGCAGGCGAGGGTGGATAGTTAAGTCGAGGGGTAAAATGGCTCGTTTATGCCTGAGTTATACACTCTGCTTTTCACTTCGATTGCGAGAAAATGAAACAGGCATAAAATATACAGTACATAATTAATCAAAAATGTTGCAAAGCATAGCTAATTCCCGCCACCACAGATAATACCGCCACGAAACTTTTTAAAAGTTTTTATTTTTTTTATTTCAACATTTGTCATTCGACTTGAGTACTTCATACTGCCAAGTCATAAAAACGTTTCTTTGCGTTTTTAAATAATAAATGACAACTATTTTACCTGATTTGATTAAATTAACGATATAAAACACGGAAGTGGTATAAATTAAAGAAAATGAAATAAATCACTACTTTAATCTGCGAAGTTTTATTGCGCATGTAGCTGTTGGGCCTGATTACCTTAGTCTCAGAAAAAAATTTTACTTTATGCACTAGAGCATAAAAAGCGATTTTATGTCGCCTAAGCACAACATAAAGACGAACTTTTCGAGCATGAGAAGTGAAAAACTACTTATTCCTTTAACTATTTCTTAAATTTTAAAAACAGACATACAGATTTATTTATTTTTTTAGCTATTCTCTACAGTGAGGTTTTGACAAAAAATATTTAAGAGGTGCTTATGTTTTTTTTTCATTATTATAATTTTTTTTTTTTCAAAAAAGGGTTGCCAGTTTTTCAAAATAAAAAGCTTTGTTCTTAAAACCAAAATTGAATAAGTTTTGGTTAAGGTTTATAACAAAATAAAACCAGCTTAAGGTCGCTTCTTACACAGAAAAGGCAACAGCATTGATCAGCTCAAGAAGGCTGATAATAAAAAAACAAAAAGCCTCAATATCCCCCATCTTCCCTCAAGAAATATCGCGATTATTCTGAAACCTTAATTGGTGCGTTTCTAAGGCACCCATCAACACACAATAGATAGGTGCAGAAGCTCAGCTCAATACAACAAGCAAAAACGCACGCACACATAGACACGGGTCCATACGTGGAAGCGCACTCGCGGCTGACATTCGTTTGAGATCGCCGCCGTACGTACTATTATAGGAGGTTTCGGAATCCTATTTAAAAATAATAAACTTTTGATGAACTGTAAACAGAGTTTATTAGGTTAAAGAGCTTGGAACTAGAATTTGTTAACAATGGAAATACAAAGAATTTAGGACCTCCGACCCGTACCGAGGGACTACAAACCGAATGAGAATCGCTTCTAAGTTGTAAAATGCTGACTAGGCAAGTCTGGATGGCGGTCAGCCATTCCACTAACATTAGCGAGGTATAACAGTACGCCTCTATTTATGCGTGCGCCTGTTTTCGCTCGTTGTATGGAGTCGGCCTTCTGTCTCCTACCTATTCTGTACCTTCGACCAATTATTGACGTTCGCGTCATTGAGATAACAGCCGTCAAGCAGTATGACAGCCTGATAGATGTAGCCGTTAATTAATTCTCGAGCCAGTTCGAGCATGTGTTGCTTGTGATTGACTTCATGCGGTGAGGAGATGAGCTGCACAGATTATTGGTGTTTGATGGTAGTGGTATTAGCATTGCATGGAGTTAGCTGGAGACTACAGAACGCTGCCAGTGTTGTCTTCAATACTCCTGTCGCTTTGTCCATGCTTATATCTGGAATTCAAGACCATTTTCATTAGGAGTTTGTCCTAAAATATTAAGAACTTTCTCTCTCCTTAAACATCGTCGTTATATTTTCTTTGCTCCTGTTTCATGTTTATTATTATATATACGAGTATATGTATATATTTATTTAGATTAGTAGTACTGTATGTATGTATTTATTGTATTGTTTAAATGGTACACCACAGACTACCTACAGTATTTGTCTGTCCTTCCCGTTTTTAATCCATCCAAAGGTTGTCTTTAAAAGATCGCTCTTAGCGATAAGACCGCCCATTGTGTCACCCATTGTAAAGTTTCTATATTTATATCTGTAATTTATATGGTGTACATAATAAAGAGTATTTTATTCTATTCTATGTTCAAACAGTAAAAATATGAATAAGATTATGGGACGCTTATTGAGGAATTACACTGAGGACTGACTGCAAGCTTCTTCTGCTACTGTCGATTCATTGTCTTATTTAGATTTTTCAGAACGGTGTGCCACGAATGCCTCTACAGAATAGGGCCGTTTGTCCATCGCTACATCAATAGGACGTCAACGAGAACGAGATGACAGCGCGGCGCCGAAGTAGCTATACTTACATTTCGGCGTAATGTTGCTTGCCTGTCGGTCTTCTGCAGACTGTACTTCGGCCAGACGTTCTGCGGCGTACCATCCACACTTGGTTGATATCCCGACCAGTCGTACTCAGCGTTTCTCCTCCAGGTGTAATTATGCGCACAGCCAAAGTGTGGGAATCTCTGCCGGAGTCTGTGTTCTCTTCCAAATTTAATCCATCTAACTTCAATGCAAGAGTGAACATCTTCAGGCATCTTTTGGGCACGCTCGTTCCATCATAGACCTAATCCATCGCTTTCCATCAGGCGTACCTAATCGAGGTCAAGATTAGACCCATTTAGCAATAAAAAAAATACTATGGCCTCGTCTCCACCACACAAGTTCAACGAGACGTCACGTTCGGTTCTCGTTATGTGTGTCCCGTTGACTTTGTGCGGTGTACAAACAGTGTAAGGCCTTATACTTTATTAATCTGGAAATATCTCTAAGATAATCTCGTGTCATTTACCGGTAACAAGTTTTGAATCATTCAATAATCTTTTTTTCAAAAACAATTATTCAATTAAAAATAACTCTTAGGGCCATCATACAACAGAAGTTTTATTTTTAGATCCAGGTTTAAACTATCGAGCCATTTTTAAATTTCGAACTATTATCCGACAAAGTTAAAGTTCTTATCACAAAAAAACAACCGACTTAAAAAAAAAACACTACAAAGTGATAAATAACTTTAATTTCGGAAGTCGGTGTCAAAAAACTTTTTAACAAAAATACAACCGCCTTCCAAAAGAAACACTATGTACAAAGTGAAAAATAACTTTATTTTCGGAAGTCGGTGTCTTTGGTTTTGTATTTACGTTTTTTGCCACCGACTTCCGAAATTAAAGTTATTTTTCACTTTGTAGTGTTTCTTTTGGAAGGCGGTTGTATTTTTGTTAAAAAGTTTTTATTTTACGCTTTTTAGTGGGTCTGCTTATAATTTATCTAAGTTACAATAGCGTAGTGTCAACTTGCTCATGACCTTTTATAAAATATTGCTTTTCCCGATGCATGGAATTTAATTGTTGAGGAGTTCTCTTGGTCCACCAACAGTTTCATATTACCATTCACATCGTGGCGAGCATAAATTGCTTAGCAACCATATTAAAGTAATCGAATCGCAACCCGTAAAATACTTAGATATTATTGAGTAGTTCCGGTGGCCATCTGTGGCCTTCATCATCAGTTCCACTTCACCAAATGGTGCTTTCCGAAAGCAAATGCACGAGTTACTATAAAAAATACCCAAATCGCTATAGGTGTGCCTATAATATTTGAAGAGTTCCTTCGATTTCTCCAGGATCCAATCATCAGATCCTGACTTGGTGACTATGGGACCACTTCAGAAGTATTTCCTTTCGAACAAAAAAAGAATTTCGGAAATCGGTCCACAATTGGCGGAGTAATCGCGTAACAAACATACAAAAAAAAAAAAAAACATACCGTCGAATTGAGAACCTCCTCCTTTTTTGAAGTCGGTTAAAAACTGACGTTAAACCCGAGTCTAAGTTGTCAGTTTTGCATTAAGGACTTTACGTTTGTCGGAATAAAGTTTAAAATACAATAACGGATGTCGTTCGATGTCCGCCGCGCAGAACATGGATGGAGAGCAGCAGATGATGTGATTTTTTACTCCGTTGGTGTAATTGCCGTATGGCGTTCCAGCGTGAGGATAAATAAAATAAAATAAATAAATAAATAAACGGAATGATTAATGGTTTAGGATAGGTCTAAAGTTAGATCTCGTTTTGTAATAAGACGGTTTATGTTTAACTTGGTAGGTACGTTATGTGATTTGTGTTTTCTAAAATCTCTGTGTGTAAATAGGTATATTACAATCATGGTATTTATAATCTTGAGTTGAGCAATTCTTAATTAGCAATGCCATTTTGAATTACTTACCTATCAAGCATAAATTCAGCACAGTTGATGAAACGGCTCAATCAAGAATATTTTAATGAATACAATTTCTATAAATCCTTTTTACTCAATTTCAATTTCTAAGTAGACGATTCATTTATGATTCTTTGACGAAAATGTTTTATACTACTTAGTGTATTATTATTTATTATAACATAATCATTTGAAATTTTCTATTAGTCATTTCACGAAGGTGTTATTAATGATGACTTTCATTTAGAGACAGAATAAGGTAAATTATATTCTTTTAATTGAAACATTTATATAACAATCTTATTTTCTGTTTATTACAATTAGTGTCATTTTGATCAATGAGTATTTATTTAATTTAAAGAAGTAGGTAGGTCTATACTGTTAGCACCCGGGCGTGCTAATCCCATTAATTTAAAAATTGTAAATTACAGAAATTTAATTATTTTTAGAACAAAAATTACCTATATTAAAAATGACAGAAATAAATTCAGTAAACGATTCTAAACAAAATACTTTCATAATGTACGTTAATTCAGTTACACATTATTTAAAATGTCTCCCAGTCCATTTACCTTGCTTCGAGGCCCCACAACACTGTGTCTGTAGGCTAGGGATGGCCACTTAGCAACACTGTCGCCTGCTGTATAATCTCCGATAGCTTAAGTAATACGTGACAGCCGTAATGCTCTCACCTTTATATGCTTTCCTGGTTAAATTTGCTGCTGAATTCTTCATTTTTCTTACAACTTTTTCCAATGTCTGTTTTTTTTTCAGGACTTTGAAAGATTTATCAAAGTGTTTTCCATAGGTTTTCTACAAGATGTTTCCATAACTATCCTTATCATCATTTCAGCCAAAATAAATCCACAGCTGAAAATAGAAAACAAAATGGTAGAAAAACATTTTCATAATTATGTGTTTGACATACGAGTATAGGTCAAAAATGTAGAATGCCGTTTTCAAGTATATTGTGACTTTGTTTCACTAAAGAAATTTGGAAACATTTTAAAGTGTTATGGTATACTTGGCGTATTTCACAACGACTTCTGCCCATGACTTCGTCCGTGTGGATGTCGGAAAATAGCAGTTTGCACCCCATTATTCCACCATGAAACAAACTTCAAATTCGCGTCAATAAAGTCGAAATAAATTGTTAATCTTTACACCCGACGCCAATTTGCTTAACGATAAATTTCCCTGACCACTCTTTACCAACTGACAGATTGTAACTCCATTCTCCTCATGAATATCAGCACCCTAATTGCACAACACACTATCAATCACTATCGGAATCGGATTTTGAAGGATATTGCTAATCCATCGCTTCATATCTCTTCGTATGCCGGAAACGTGGATCCACGCGAGACACAATGGCTTTTTTATTGTGTCTGTAATTACGGCATTCAACCGATTGTGTTCGAAAAAAACTGCTCAACAAAGAAAGAAAGAAAGAAAATACGTTTATTTGCGGTGAACGTGACGCAAAAAAGAACATAAGCACAAAAAATAAAATAAAAAAGGAGGTAAAACATGCGTCACATCCACGCAAAACGGCTATCGCTCAGCATAATGCTGCGACCCTATGCAAGACAGAGCCCCAGCGCACAACGTAAATAACGCAATGAATGTTGTTGAACTGTCAATGTCAAAGCTATTCCAACTGTTAGTGTGATACGTAACTACCCGCAGATCAACCAGTCTATGCTGTCAAAATCTCACCGTGAAAACTTATGTGAAGTGAGCTTGATGTGAGTTGTCAATAGTTCCAATCCCTCAGCATCAGCATCAGGAGGAATGACAGCTCACTTTACCCAAGCTATCAAGGTGAGATATTTATTGAATAGATCGCCAGTACTTCCAGAGATTACCTCCTAAAAACATAATATGGAGAAACAAGTTTACCTTACTGTAATATTAATTTCAGACGTTTTACTATGTTTTATACAGGGTGTCCCTGGAAGTATGGATCAAATCGAATAGGGGCGTGGGCAAGTTCATTTCCAAACGCTTTAACAAAAAAATAAAAAAAAAAGAGAAGAGAAATCGAATCGTTTTAAAAAAATCTTTAAAAGAAACTATAAAAGACTATAAAAGAAGAGGCTATAAATTTAATTTTTTTAGATAGGTCTGATAGTATTTTTTTTATGATTATTTGTCATTGAGCACTATGCGAAGTGATTGAAGAAAAAAAGTAGGTCATAACTTCTGAACCGTAAAAAAATTCACCGACATTGTCAGGGTTAAAAAGTTTGGAAATTACCTTGCCCACGCCCCTATTCGATTTGATCCATACTTCCAGGGACACCCTGTATGTATACCTATATATATTCTATTTTACTGTTTATCATAAAATTGCTCGACACCGACAAGTTTACACATAAACTACACGGGGTCGTTAGGCTTCGCAATCACAAGTGGAACGTCTCCAATATTAATTAATTACCTCCTTAATAAGTAATCAACCTTAAAACAATAGAATAGGTGCAGTATTGTTACAGAGCAGTCTTGCTTTTGTGTCTTTAAACCACAAAAATCTTAGGTAATGGAGTGAAAGTCGAAATCGGAACCAAGAAAATAGTCTTCGTGTTTCAGTGGAAAATTACATAATTTCGAAAAATCCTCCCATGGGAACGTATTCCCGGTATTGATCAACAAACATCCAAATTCAGTTGAACATTTTCTGTCATAAAATTTACCATTTTGTAGCGTTTTCCCTAAAAGAATCTATCGAGCGGTTGTAAATAGCATCGTGAAATAGCTTTGCTGGAGTCTTCTGAACTAAGCTTAGGCTAATGATTAATATCATTAGCCTTTAAGCTTAGTTCAGAAGAACACGTTCGTCACACACGTAACGTCGGTTTGTTTAATTTACTCTTGGTGTTTTTTAGTTTACAATATAATTATTGTAAACTAAAAAACACCAAGAGTAAATTAAACAAACCGACGTTTATGACTTTATACCTTCAGCAGTTAGGAATTCATTTGGCCAAGTTCTTAGCATAAAATTATTCAATGTTTCCGTGCGAAATGCCTCCGCATCCTGTCCTGCAGCGAAATGTATGCAAACGTGGAGTATTATGTGCAGGAAGCGACTCCAGCACTGCATGTGTGATTTTTAGAACTTTCCTTCCTTTATGAAAGTAATCGGAATTTTAAAAAGTATTTTTACCTCAACATAATATGGTTCATCTGATTTTCATATTTCGAACGGCAAGAAAACTGATCATGGTTGTATTATTGTTTTAAATACATAGCAAGTGAATAATAAAATTATGGTCAAGCTTCCTGACTGCTACCGCTAGCGATTTAAGTCCATCACTGTCTAACGGCACGAGGGAAAACAACATGACGAAAACTGGTTGCACCTGGCCCAAGGGCCTTCAATTAATTCATTTGCAAGGCAGATGATGTGCAGGGTAAGTCAAGGTGACAGTAGACAGTTGATAACTAACTTTTCGTCTTATAATGACCTGCTATAAGAGTGGACTGAAAGCAAATACCTAAGGAACTGTCATTTCCCTCTCCAGGAAAATACTTGAAAACTCTTTTCCCTCAACTATAATGCATCAGCACATTACCTGTGGTAGGTAACAGCGTATTAATGCAGCACTTAGCTCGATGCTCGGGGATAACTAAGGTAATCACCGCCGTGCAGAATGCAGGGATTGCAAGCGGTTTAATATAAAGTGACTTGTTACTTAGTTCTGTACATACTTGAGATTCAATTTTGGATCTTGTGGGAGAACTTTACTTTATTTACGAGTATCTTGGAGATTTACCTATTTGTGCTTGATTTTTCCGAGTGTAAAATTAATCTGTCATGCGCCGCTAATGAGACACAATTGATTTTCTATTGTTTCGTCGACGATCGGCGAACCGCGACGCTTGACCGGTTAAGGCTTTGGAGGTTGAATTCCAAATCACACGGTGCCCACACAAATTTTCGTATCAAATAAACCTAATTTCTTGACACACATGAATTTCATCATGCGATTTCAAGGTCCAGAGCAGGTCTATTTACCTGTACTAAAACTTATTAATTAAGATTTTTTATGAATATTATTATAATCATCGTGATTGAATTGTTTCAGATTGTTTAATAAGAGCTTCTGGGTTTTTTAACTTTCAAACAATTTTCTTCGTTAAACTGTTCCGAGTTTCGTTTCCATTCGCTGTATATCGGCAAGGTAAGTGTTGGGACGATATTCATGGCTTCTTAGCACGAGCCAGTGCGGCTTGCAGCGTCTCTCGCTACAGCGAACTTTGAATTATTTGCAAACATTCCTCACTGCATATATGTACATGCATAAGTGTATTATATGTTTTTGGTATGCGGGTTTGCTTTGAGAAAATTGAGATTTTTATTAACAATTATTGTTTTCCTGGTTTGTGACTGAATGCAATAAATAAAAATCTTTTATTGGCAGGCATCGTAGGCCCATAGCGTGTTAGTATTACAAGTAACTAAAAAATCTATGTTAATAGGTAGTACATAATAAAATTGGGCACACAATTACAATCTAACTTGATTTAAAAACGTAATAAAAAGCAGCCAATTACAGGAAGGTTTCTCAAGCCCCATATCTGGTATGTAGCTTGATAAACCTATTCATTGTAGGCCCTTCTAACCTTTTAGAAAATACAATGCAATGTTACAATATGGAATGCAAAAAATGATTATGAACATTGCATTTAGTAATCAAAAAAACATTGGGGACAGACGACTTACGTGTGTGGGAAAGGAAGGGGAATGCCTTCGATCATTAGTGGGACATTAAAGGCTAGATAGTTAGCTTTAATTAATGGCAGAATAAGAGATCAATATATCATTAAGAACCTTTTGTACCTTATTTACGAAAATAAATGATTTAGATTTTTTTTAGACTAAGCGTGTAGAGTGGGCTAATAGTTAAAGGAATAGGTCACAATCATCATTTCAGCCGAAAAACGTCCCCTGTTTGACACAGGCCTTCCCCAAGCAACGCCACTACCTCGTGGGAGGCCTTCCAACGCTACGTCTTCCGGTACGCGGTCGCCACTCCAGAACCTTTCGGCCCCGGGTATCCGGGTGTGTAAGGAGTAGGTAATTATAATTTATTGAAAACCGATCACAAATAATAACAAACATAAGCAATAGAACATTCAAATCTTGTTACATTGTGGTTCGTTTAATGGCTGGAAATTGTTTCAACTACAACAAACTAGCCACAACACTCAAGCTAATGCATTGAGTTCAGTGAATCCCCAGCGAGTTACTAAGTGAAGTACTAATAAACGTACGAATATAACCAGACACCGAATCTCAAATAAATCATTAATTTAAGTAAGTTTAATTAAAGTCGTGCTGTTGCTTAAGGCGAGTTTCACAACGAAACTGAACGTGATCAGCGCATCGAAACCACGTTCAAAAGCTGTCAGTGTCGTTATTGTTGTTTAAGATTAAACTATAGATACATACTAGTTCCATGTTGGCACTGACACCTCTTGAACGCTCTGAAATTCGGCCTTAGTAAAATAGGTATTTCATTACTAGCTTTTGCCCGCGTATTCGTCCGTGGGGATATCAGAAAAATATCCCACGGGAACGTACTACCGGGATTAAAAGTACCCTATGTGTTAATCCAGGGAAACATCTTCAGCAATCATCATTACACAAAACCTAAATGAATTATAACCTTCCTCATGGATCACATCGTCTATTGGTGAACCGTATAAAATTCCGTTTGGTAGTTTTTGAGTTTATCGCGTTCAGACAGACAAACGCGACACGGCTTTGTTTTTATAAAATGTAGTGATATTAGCAACCAAATGAGTACGACCACCAATAAAATACAACAGTACCTACACACTAACATTATCCACCCGACCTCTATGCTAAGTACAGACAAGATTCAAACAATAATTCAACTACCCAGGAACCGAACCCCCGGTCGTTCAATCGCCATATCCGTCAGACTCGCATCCTATACGTCTCTGACAAAGTTATGGGTTGGCGAGAATTTCACTTGCAAATTCAGTTTTGGGCCGCGGGCTAGTCTAGCCGTGCTCAGCTACATGTTGGCACTAGATAGACAGGTACAGAGGGTTAGTTTTATGCTTCATACAACGAGCCAAAACGCACGATGCTTCACGTACAGGGAGTCCGCTTGCATTCGCGATTCGACTGGCATTTGTTTGAGATCGTCGTACGTAATGTCTGTTCCAAAAGTATCTGTCGATAGTGTAAACAAACCCTGTTCAGGTTAGAATTTAACAGTAACCTTTACATTTTACCACTTTCTATTATTATTTGAAAAACATTATTAAATTCTGAAATCATCGACGAAAACTGAGTATATAAAATTAACGTCGATCGTCAAAAGAAAAACCCATTTAAAATCAGAATTTCGGAATTAAGTAGTCAAATGATTGATCAAAGCACTCAATTGGTAAGAAGCTCTACAAATTGGCATTCACAGGTACATTTTCTAACCTATTTGTTTACATTTTTATCAGATACTTTTAGAACAGACAATAAATAATAAAATATTTATAAGAAAATATGTGCGTGCGCCGTGACTGGAAGCCGACCCCGACATAGTTGGGAAAAGTCTAGGCAGATGATTTTACAGTTGTTGTACGGAGCTGACCTTCGGTTCCTACCTACCTATCTTTCCTAGGCTAGGTGAAACGGTAGGTACAAAAATGGATGCATGTGCGAAAAACGGTTTTCTACAGTTTTGCTTGTCATTTTATGGCTTTTCCCGGAACACTCGTATAAGGCGTCGTTTTGGTTAAAATTTAAACTGTGAAAAGTTTCGAGACGAGTGGAGACTTTTGTCTCCACTCGTCTCGAAACTTTTCACAGTTTATTAGGGGTGCACCAATTTGGCATATACTTTTTAGTATATGCCAAATTGGTGCACCCCTAATTGCGTAGTTTTGAAAAAAAGTGCCAATACATTGCTTCGTATGTTTAAAAAATTATTCTGCTCGACACCGTGAATGACGCAATGAATATTGTTGCATTACCAACATGAAAGGCATTCCTGTGTTACGCAACTACGTCGCTGATTCTTGAAAACGAGAACGGAGACCTGAAATGTCCCTTACAAAAAACATGTCAAACAGTCAGTTCCTGTTAGTGCACAATGGTGACATCAAGTGAAAAGATAATATTTTGTTATATAAATAAAACAGTTCTTTAGAAGCATTTCAGTCGTCAAAGTGTCAATACAGTCAACAGGCGGAAGGGAAAATGTTAAAATTTACAATGCGGCGTAATGAAAAGTTTTTGATCCGGGGAGCTTATTGGATGAGGATACAAAATAAGGGGATATCTTTAGAAGGCTCCCTGCCCCTGAGTAGGAAACGAATAGATTGAAAATTTGAAAAACAACGAAAGAGAATAAGGAAATAAAGAACTGATAGGTTTATACGACAAAACTAATTCCTAAAAAATCAAGGACTCACTTAGAATTTTTGATTATTAGAAACAATAGTCAACAAATCGTCATGAATCAGTCGTGTGGTCGCAGGATAGGGAACGGGTAAAACGGATAGAAATACGAATTAATACTTTACATACTTACTATAACAATATTTTATCTACACCCATGCTATAAATACTCTTTAAAAGTTTCTGAACAGTTAGCTTATTGCCAACATTAAAACAACCAGTGTCATAGTAACCATTATATGACTTTCATCCTCTGGGCGGTTTTCAACCATTTACTTATTTAAAATTCAAATTGGATATCGAAAGAAAACACGTTCCTTAAAAAAATTCATTAATTTCTGTTCAATGAATTTTTCTTGATACAAAAGAATTGCAAAGTTATATCAATAAATAAATATTTAAGGGGGGTTTCCTGTTCAAATGAACTCTTTATTCAATGTTTATATATTATCTAAATGAGGGGCCCGTGGCTAAATAATAACAACCGCACATGTCGATCGATCAGGTTAAGCTACGCTTGCCGCGGTTAGTCTGTGGATGGGTGACCATGTTTACATACCGAGACTCCTCCGTGCCTCGGAAAGCACGTTAAGCCGCTGGCCCCGGCTGTCATTCGTGGATCTTTGACAGTCGCTACAGGTAGTTAAAAGCCCGAAAGTCTGATAACCAGTTTTATCAACCCAGTAACTAGGTTGTGGAGGTCAGATAGGCAATCACTCCATGTAAAATACTGGTATTTAGCTGCATCCAGTTAGACTGTAAGCCGACCCCGACATAGTTGGGAAAAGGCTAGGCAGATGATAGTTTTTTTTTAAATCTAATTATGCGAAAGTGTGTCGCTTAAAATTATATGTTTTGTAATCGATAGTATCGATACAAAATATATTGATTGGGTGAAAAAAAAACAATAAAAACGTGGTGATAGCAAATTGAAAGGGTGTATGATAAAGAAGTATCTTTATCATACACTAGCTTCTGCCCGCAATTTCGTCCGCGTAAAATTTCACCCTCCCCCCATTCCCCCTCTTAGGGGTAGAATTTCGAAAAACCCTTTCTTAGTGGATACTTACTCTTTACAAAGAACACACCCTCCAAATTTCATGTCTCTTGGACCAGCGGTTGAAGCTGTGCGTTGATATATCAGTCAGTCAGGGTTTTGAATTTTATATGTATTGATAGATACATAAACTCACCCCTTCATCCCATGAGGTAGGCAGAAGCTGCAGAACGCCACCTGACCACGATCCTTTCATACTACTTTTGTTTCGTTTACGTTCATAAATCTCAGTCACACACGGACGCCGGTTGCTACTTAGTTTATCCTACATCTTTAACCTAGGTTTTATTTCTTCTAGTTTCAAAACTGCAGAACCAGCTTTCATCCTGCTAAGTGATGGTAAGTACTCATGCTTAAAGCAAAACTTTTGAAGTGAAACTTCTTTACGCACGCTTGACTTGGGGAGTAAGCTGGCGAACGCGTGATGTAAGCGTTACGAAAAGTGTGATCGGGCGAGGCGAACGGGAGTTGAGTGGGGATATAAGCAAGAGAAAGCAGTGCGCGCGCACATTTTCTTTCTCTCATAGCCAAATACGTTTGAAGTTTCACTTCAGTCGTGTGGTCATAAGCACACTCGGTTTTTTTTGTATAGACGAACAGTTTGGGCCACACGGCAACACGATTTGCAACCTCATTGCCACCGATGCAACACAAAACACCAATTTTCCGCTATTTGAGCAGTCCTTATACCACCTTCGCAAAAGAGCTCACAAAATTCTAAACAAAGGCTTTCCGCAGCAGCCTAGAGGATAATTCACCGGGGTATGTCCGGGTCTCCCCGAATTGATTCGTTGCGGGTCCTCCCCTTCCCTGTAAGCAGGTATTGGCCGGGATTAAGCGCCGCTATGCAAGGAGCTCTTAAATAATATCTACACTACCGCGCTACTGCGGTAGTTACTAGCTACTCTAGCTAGTGAAGACAGTCTTTAATCTTCTGCTTACATGATAGGAGTAAAGGGGGGATTAGGAGGATGGCATGGGTAAAGATTATGCGTCCTTATTTAAAAAGTTTTGATAAGACCGGATGGTGTATTTATTTATTTATATCTTTTTTTTTTCTAAATGGGCGCGCTCTTGACTCCGATCACGCCTAATAGAAAGCGATAGATGAGGTCTATGTTGGAACGAGCGTGCCCAGAAGATCCCTGTTCACTCTTGATTTGAAGGCAGACGGGTTAAATGTGGGAGGGAACACAGATGCCAGCAGAGAGTTCCACACTTTGGCTGTGCGCATAATAAAAGTGGAGGAGAAGCGCTGAGTACGACTCGTCGGGATATCAACCACGTGCGGATGGTACGCTGCAGTATGTCTGGTTGTCCGGTGGTAAAAGGGCGATGGTGGGATCAGGTCGTGGAGCTCCTGCGCACACTCTCCGAAGTACAGTATCAGTATCTTTATTGTTCACAAGAAAAATACGTAACTAAAAATAAATTGAACGCTATAAAATATACAATGGAGGGTCTAGTTTTGTGTTTAAATGATAATTATATTTGATTGAAAGATACCATTACTTTTTACAGCAAAACAAAGTTATGTTGGTAACGATTTAAAAAAATAAGTAAGGCACGAATACATTCTCAATTTTGCAAAAAAAAAAGAAGAATAGCGTAACAAACGCCAGTTTTTCCTATGAACATTATTATTTGGAGTCGTTTACAAAACTAAAACAATTATTACGAAAGAGTTGTCTGAATTCAACAGGAGGTACTCGGAAACTTCTTGTTACAAAATGTATTTAATAAAAGAAGTAGACTGCACCTAATTACTTCCTAGTTGTCGGGGCGCCAATTAACTCCATATGCTTGCCATTATGCACTCACTTTTGCAATGTGCATACTTATACTGAAAGAGGAAAACTACTGAGGTATTTACAAAAAAGTTTTTACAAGGTTCTGTTTACTTTTGTTTGAACTCTTAGGAAGGTAACTAAAAAGATTTTTTGTATTTTCGAAGTTATGAGTTTGTGCAAATATTAGTTATCATCGAAACTTTGCGTTGGTTCGGAGTTTCAAGGATCCGTTTTTCGCTAGTATTTTTTGGCTCGAACCTGTAAAGTATTAAAGTATTTTTTTCATAGACTAACATCATTTTATGTAGGTACTTAATATGATCTCTGACATCGGCTAATACATGTGGGATGTTAATTTGGAACGCATCATAATTTTAAGAAAACCATATAGAATATGAACGCAGCGAAGAGCGAATGAGAGAGTACCTATGTGTGGGAAGGAGAAAGGTGAAGGAAGGAAGATGGCTAGCGAGCTATTAAGATGTTGACGTTTTCATTTTGTAAGAAGTTTTAAAAGTAATTAAAGAAGTTTTCAAGAAAAGAAAATTATTTATTTCGGTCATCCACACCCTACATAAAATACGACACAGGCCTTCTATCTGTGAGAGGGAGTGGGCCGTAATCTACCACGCGGGCTCAGTGCGGGTTGGTAGATGTCACATGTCTTCGAATTTTTGGTTCTAGGACATGTCGGTTTCCTCACGATGTTTTCCTTCACCGTTTTGAGAGCAGTGGTGATGAAATAATTTACACAAAGTAAAGCGCCTGTCTGGGTTCGAATCTACGACTTAGGTCGCGGTCGTTACCACTGGGCCACCACTGCTCTCATCCACACCCTACATACATATAAATGAAAGTGGAATAAGGACTAATAGTATTTCTGAAGTCTGACATTATAGACACACAAAGAAGTATTACAGTGTAAATTAAATAAGCACCTCCTACTTTCCTCTCCACAAACTACATTTCCAAGTACTCGAGTACGTAGATAAATCACAGCAGCATAGTACACAAACAGACGAACTTTAACTAACAATTTATTTTAATGTGGAGCGCCGGTGACATACAATAAAGCTAGAACCACGGTGCAGGTGTCAACAATGGTTTATTACGAATTAGCACAGAGCCGGATTACGGGGCTATGTTTTCGGCTGCACTTTGTACCTACGTACTGGATTTTGGATGGCTGGCGCTGATAGGCTGTGAAGGCTGTTATTTTAGTAGCTGGGGTACTGCAAACTAGGGTGGCTCCACTACTATTAATGTCTTGGCAGACATTTCCCGTTCACCAAATCAATTAGAATTTTTTCAGCAGAAGTTTGCTGATTTTTAGGGTTCCGTTCCTCAAAAGAAAAAACGGAACTCTTATAGGATCACTTTGTTGTCCGTCTCTCTGTCTGTTCGTCAAAGTCAAAGCATTTATTTCAAATAGGCACATAAAAGGCACTTTTGAACGTCAAAAATTATCTTAAAATAGAATTGATTCTAGTCGCCCATTCCAAAAGGTAGTTTTCGTATGGAGAAGAATGGGCAAGAAACTCCATCGTTACTCTTTTAAAATGTTTTAGGTACAATATCGGTCGGTCTGTCAAGACCCTTTATCTCGGGAACGCGTGGATCGATCGAGTTGAAATTAAAACCTTATACTCAGGTATACAGCCCCTTGAAGCTGTGAAAAAATCAAACTTCTAAATTAACGTGAAAAAAAAATAGTACGGCCGTTTATGCCGCAAGAAACGTATATTTCGACAGACTGAAGGGAATCAAAATTTGTAGGGTACTCCCCGTTGACCTAGAATCATGAAATTTGGCAAGAAGCAAGGTCATTCGTGGACATTTGACAGTCGTTACAGGTTGTCAGAAGCCCGAAAGTCTGACAGCCAGTCTTACTGAGGGTATCGATTTCCCCAATTATTGGGTTGTAGAAGACAGATAAGCAGTCCCTTCATGTAAAATACTGGCATTCAGCTGCATCTGGTTAGGCTGGGGGACAACCCAAACATAGTTGGGAAAGGCAAGGCAGGTGATGACGATGACCAATATTGTTCTGGAAAAATATACTGTACTAAATACATATTCTGAGAATATCAGCAGCCTTGACGGACTGCCGATGGTGTACCGGACGTATTAAACCATCACAAAACACAATTTATGTTTGACACGTAAAAGCGTTTTCTTTTAACCAATTTATACAAATTCATTCATCTATTCGCTCTTCCTTGATGACATTTAATTGCAAGAAACTTTCCATCCCGCCAAATCGAGAGAGGTGTACTGCACCTCTACTCACACATGTAGCTCTAAGTGTCAACAAACTGAACCAGAAACGGAATATCCTTTTCCACATCACATAACCTCTTTCAAAGTCTCTCTTCGCGAAGTCAAAAGCGCTGCATACATAAGTTTCAACTGAAAGGTTTACACTCTTGCTACTTGGTAATGGGTGAAACAAAGTACCAATTAGCTCCGCAAGCGTGCCATGAACACTTCCACGAGTAGGTACGTACCGTGGGGAACTTATCTGACGTGATGTTAGGGATTGACTGGTGATAATCAGAGTCTTTATGGCAATTATTATTGTACTGTTAAGTCGATGTCGTTGCAGGTATTAGGTACTCAATATGGTGATCACAACGTTACTTAAATTTTTGGCTCAAAGGGTTAGGGCGGTTTCGCACTACGTCCGATCCGAATCTGAGAAATAGTCCATAGTCCTATTTGTTCGAATCTAGTGCGCAACTCCTCATACAAATATGGCAATGGTCACTTCGGACTGGCATTTCTCGGAGTCGGATCGGATGTAAGTAGTGTGAAACCGCTCTTAGTGTCGCGAAAATACAAATTTAGATTCATAATATATTATAGATAGAAATCTGTTTTTGTGTCTGTTCGGTGTTCTTTTAATTTAAACTCTAAAACGAATTTTGATGTGATTTTCACCATAATTTAGAGAGCTTATTCCGGAAGGTTTATGTGCATGCATAATACATTCATTGAATATGAAACTTAATTATAATTAAAAAAAAAAACGAAATGTTTTGACAAGTCGTTAAACCCGTGCAAGGCTGGGGTGGGTAATTAGTTACGGTATTAATAAAATATTCACTACGTATTGCCGTCAACGGCATACACAAAGTTTAATTATAATTACTAATTAGTTACTTTTAAACACAGTTAAAACATTTAACCACTACATTACTGAGCGTGAAGTTTCGATCCACAGGTACTTAAGTGTTGTTGAGTTTTTCAACTAGAAATTTTTCAGAAGTAGCCCGGAGTCTTCATTTGTTACCAGTAATGGCAATTGGCTCACCTTCTATTTCATATAACTAAACAGAACAGCACCCTAATTGCTTAACACACTGTCGATCTCAATCTGAATCATTTTGCAGGATATTGCGAATCCATTGCTTTATATGTTCGAAAAGTTTATCTGCTCAACAACGTAAATAACGCAATGAATGTTGTTGAACTGCCAAAATGAAACCCATTGTTACTGATAGTGTGTTACGCAATTACCCCGCTGGTATAACGTGTACTATACTTTTGTCAGAAAGATATACTTCTCACTGCTCCGTAATAATATGTAAAATGCTAGTTTAGCTCTCCGTCCTAGGTACACTCAACACTTTCATAAATGTGCATAAGGACCAACTTATCTTTGCATATATAATGTGAAGTAAAGATCCAGGGAGACGAGATGACGCATCACAATTGCATTTAGTATAGGTGCTTTTTGTCATACAAACGTGTATTTAGATAGAATGTTTGACTTTTTTCGTAGGAAAATTCCCGATATTTAGTAGCACCATGAGAGCAGTGGTGGCCCAGTGGTATCGGCCGCGACTTACGAGTTGTAGGACGTAGGTTCGAACCCAGACAGGCGCTTTACTTTGTGTAAATTATTTCATCACCACTGCTCTCAAAACGGTGAAGGAAAACATCGTGAGGAAACCGGCATGTCCTAGAACCAAAAATACAAAGACATGTGACATCTACCAACCCGCACTGGGCCCGCGTGGTGGATTACGGCCCACTCCCTCTCACAGAGAGGAGGCCTGTGTCCCAGCAGTGGGAACATTATAGGCTGATGATGATGATGATGAGTAGCACCATGATGATTCCGATCGTTTACACGACCTATTCTTTGAAGACCTATCGTTTACCAGCGCATTTCCAAAAGACATTAACGAGTTTCTAAGTCAAACTATTCTAGTTGTCGGTCTAACTAGCAACAATATTGGTCCTGCGAGCCGGCCCGTCAATCCCTCCCTGTCACTCGTCCGCCGCTGATTCTAAAAGTCAATTACACGGGTTGGTAATAAAGGCCGTAGAAGTGACGTCAGCGAACTTCTCAGTGAGCCTTCGATTGGCACGGGCCCACTCTAATTGATTTCGGGCTACGTGGCCCAAACGTCTGGACTGGATGTTCTACAGTGACGTGGTTAATTTTGATTTTGATTGGTCGGTGAGTTTGCGGTGTTTAGGTATAGTAGATTTACTAAGCCAGGAATGGTTGGCAGAAGTAATGGAACTAGGAAATAATGGGGACGGACCCGTGCTTCACCTATTTTCTCCACCTGGGTGAAGCACGGGGTCTACTGATTCTTGGTCGGGTCCCGTGCTCCAACTGATGACGTTATTGTACGTAGCATCATGCCTATATTCCTTGACTACTAATGCAGAAGTGTAGGCAAATAATCCTTGATAAAAGTTTGAGTTTAGAAAAAGTTTAGCTTTGTAAGCGTCGTTTCTATCAGTGATACCTGTGTGACGATCTCTTTCTAAAACTTGCATATTTAAGCCTAGGTTAGGTTAGTACAGTCAAGTCTAAAAGTATGTAGGTATACTCTTGGCTTTATTCAAAGGCGATTTTCTCCTTTATTTTTGAATGAACTTTTATGTTATTACGAAAATAGTATTTTCGAACCCATAGGTTTATGTTAAGTGTCGTATTTCAATGTTGCTTTTGTTATTTCACAAAAAAATCGCAATTGAAAATTGTCAAGTGTTGACATACTTTTAGACGTGACTGTACCTCAACATCATTTTTATTCTCTCGATTCAATACAGCCACAAATCGAGACTAATATTATAAATTCGAAAGTAACTCTGTCTGTCTGTCTGTATGTTACCTTTTCACGCCTAAACCACTTAACCGATTTAAATGAAATTTGGTATAGAGATAGTTTGAGTCCCGGGGAAGGACATAGGACAGTTTTTATTCCGATATTCCCACGGGATCGACACTTATACGAGTGAAATCGCGGGGCGCAGCTAGTACGAAAATAAAAAGTAAATCTTGCCATCGGACAAAGATGCAAAAAATACCGAAACTGATTACGAAAATATAGGTGAAAAAAAGAAGACATCGAGACATAACATAACATGACAGGCTACCTAAAACAGTTATAATGAACGTTGAGCGGTCAACCGCGGTCGTTCATAGAGAGGAACGTTTCCGGAAAGCCGGCTCCGTACAGTCAGTCTAGCTCTCCAAACTTTGCTTGTTCGTTTGTTAACTAATAATTATGAGTATGTCCTTAATGCTAACGAATCATGCCTTATTTTAAGTACTGTTCTGTACCTATGTGTTCTGTGTTTTTGTTTACAGGAAAATATAATGTTTGTGGAACGGAATAGCCAATAGTGTTTTCATGACTGCATCAAATGAGTTTTATTGCAAGACGACTTATATCGTGAACATTTTATCGAAATCCGGAACAGAAAAACGACGCATAAACTACTAAAGCTATTATTGTAATTACCGGTGTTTGCAAAATATCATGAAAATAATTTTAATATCTACATAAAGGTAGGTGCCTATATTTAGCTTCAGTTACACCCATTTCCCATAATAACGAACACTTTGACCCGAAACGGGTGACTAAAGCTGTCGTAATTAACGTAGACAACTAACCGTGTCCGATCGCCATGACGGACATTTCCGTCGACCAGAGATTATACGCTGTTACCCCGAAACTTCGGACTCAGGCGTCGCGCGTCGTGTAATTTTGAATAATGGCAACATTTTAGACACAATTTCACGTTAATTTGGTAAAAATAAAACGTTTTTGGAATTATAAAGGAAAATTGGGACGATAAGGAAAATTTTTATTCGAAGTTTGCGGAAAAAATGTTAAGAAGATTAACGATTATGAAAACATAAAGCGAAATAAATATTGAATTTTGATTGGTGAATATTTTATTTATTATTTTGACTGTTATGGTGAATTAAAATACTGCCATTTATGATTCATTTAACCAATTACGATGAGAAATCTAGGTCAGTGCAAATAAAGGCATGATGGTGCCGTAATCGGTTCCATTTTTTAACTAACTTGCATACAAGCATTCAACCTCTAATTAACCCCTTTAGGCGACGAAATTTCAAAAATGAAAATCTTAAAAAAAATATTTAAAACCAAATCAAATCTTACTTACTAGACACATGTTGTGTGTCAGTGAATGATTAAGTAGAATTGCCTATCTTGACGTTTTAAGACCCGCTAGGCCTTTTGAAACAACTTCATGAATCCAGCTCAAATTCTCTTCACCACAATATCGTGGTGAAGCCTCAAGTCTGTCTAATTACGTAACTGTCTTGTTAGCACAATTAATATCTCATCCCGAAACAGACGGTGGCCGTGGTCACGTCTTAGAAACCGATTGCGAGCCGTCACTTTATTAGTAAAGTAGTCTATAGGAGCAACTTTGACGGCCGCCATGTTGGTTTGTTGGATTTATTGTACTTAATTATATTTGTTGCTGTAGGTATCTAAATAATTGGAGAGCAGTGGCCCAGTGGTAACGGCCATGACTTACGAGTTGTTGAAAACACGAAACACGAAGCTTTACTTTGTGTAAATAATTTCATCAGCACCGCTCTCCAAACGGTGAATAAAAACATCCTTAGGAAACCGATACGTCCTAGAACCAAAAATTCGATGACATGTGACATCTACCAACCCGCACTGGGCCCGCGTGGTGGATTATAGCTCACTCCCTCTCGAAGAGAGGAGAGTGTTTCCCAGCAGTGGGAACATTATAATCTGATTATTGTTTATGCTATGCTAACTAATTATATCTTTAACCAAGTATGATTCGTGTCAGGTTTACGGATTCATGTGGATAAAAAGCTAATCAATTATTTAGAAAAAAATATAGGTACTGACTTTGAAAGTGCATTTATTGCATTTTTGGTTTTTTTCTCCGTATTAAACCTAAATATAAGTCATGCTCTCCTGTTAAGTTTAGTAAGTTGCGCAGTGAAAATAATACAGTTGAAATGGATACAAAACACAAAAAAGAACAGAGAGCAATGAAATCTCGATTTCGTGGAAAGAATTGAACTATTCGCAGAAAAAGGTAGTCAAGTCACGAGTTATACTTCATGTAGGTAATACGGAGCTCTAAAGGTAAAACTATAACCTTTCAACGACTATTTAGTTCTGCACACTAATGAAGTAATAAATCAAAAACAATCCTACGAACAAAACAAAACACTCCACATTGTGACATTGTCGTACAAAATACTCGTATATTGTCACAAAATATTCAAGCCTTTGTTCGCCGGCCAGGTATAACGAGGCTGGCAGGTGTGTCGAGATTGACGCATTATTTAATTAGAGCACTTCACGCTCCGAAGGGATTCAAAGGGCTCGAAATTCACGTTCGCCGAGAATTATTGTAATGTTGCGCACTTACGCGTAAGTGCGAGTACCTCCAGTAAGTATGTTACGCGACGCCTCGTTGGCCGCTCCGACCGGGCCGTCGCGTTACAGGGTTGAAGGCGCGCGTTCTTTTATAATTGTGCTTGTATCAATGTTTGAGTTGCGACGGTGGTGCATGGTTCAATTATATTGAAAAAGGAATTTGCGTATGGATACGCAAATTCCTTTTTCAATAGTAGCATATTCATGCATTGGTAGTATTGCATTGCATTATGCTAACCTATAAATTGTCTTTTGTTGTCAATTGCCTCTAATAAAGAAAAATGTGCAGGTACGTCTTCACGTAATCAAGAACAATTGAATACTTTAAGGTCATTTTAATTTAGGTAAAACATTCGTAGACAACTTTGTACAAATGAAGCTCTACTACTGAATAATAAAGAAGGTCGTTCTCCAGTCCCTGAAATAAGAAAACTGTATCATTTTTTGACAAACAACTAGTCTTGCGTTAGCTAGCAATGCACAATGGTTTCTTTAGGCAAAGCGGGCCTGAGCTCACAATGGAACGGGAAAAAAGCGAGGCCACGGAGAAGATTAATTTCAGACCCTATTATTATAATAACTATGTCGTTAATATAATATTATAAGGCTTTTAATAAAACGGGTGTAAGGAGTAGAACATTAAATTGCTCGCTAGAATTAGCGCTAACATTCAAAAGTATAATGTAAATTTTTCATCAAAAACGAGCAAGTCAACGATTTTAGATTTTAGGCTTAGCAAGCGGTTTGAAACTGCCCAAACATGTAACGTATAGCTTTCTCAGTCTCAATCTGTCGAAAATATCTCTAATTTCCCTACATTTTGACATTTTTTTGACATTTTTGTTTGTCGCTGAGATGAGACTGCAACTAGATTTTGAATGTTTTAAATTACGAGAATTAGCCTTCAGTTAGTTGATGTACCCAGTAGGTACCTACTCGCCAGCAATTCATGGTGGTGCTGAAATAAAATCGTAAAAACGCCAGACGTAGAATAGAATGCGTTTATTTGTCAGAATATTGTACAAAGTTGATATGTGCATTATGTATTACGATCATAATATTCTGCCGTTTCTGGCGTACAAATGTGGTTAAAATTATGGCTCAACATTACATTACAATTAAATTACTTACTTTACTTCACTCGAGTATTAGTAGTGCGTGTTTGTAGTTTGGCGTTTTCAGCAATTCCAAAAGTGCGTTTAACCGCAATGCTAGCACGCATTGCGACCCTTACATGTAATAATAAGACTTTATCTCACTAACATTATTTCACACTTGAAACTAAGATTATCTGCCTTGTTACAAAAAAAAAATATGTCTAAGAAACGACCCCAGTAATAAGCCACAGCATAAAAAACGAAACTACAAAAGTTTGTCATACCGTACTTTCTCCTGTAGTCCGTCTCAATATGTTTTTATTCTGTGGACCTTTCTTTAACAAGGTAAGAACAAATCCTGAATAGGATCTGGTACGAAAAAAAGGAAAACCTTTTTGAATAATGTCTCCACGTGTTAGGATCCAGGACATTTTGACGGGATGTCAGAAAAGAAATATTAGCGTAAAATTTATTTGTGTGTGAAATATCTGAGACCTCACCTTTTGCATAGCAAAGTGTGTTACCATTTTGTTCTTACATTTTTATACTGATTTGGGTACGAGAGGGAAAATTGAGCCTTTTGTCATCTCGTAAGGAGTAAAGGTCAATTGGGAGGAGGTCAGCACTTTGGAGGGATGGTCATAAGGACCGTTTGTAGGTATTTGTGAACAGTTAACCCGTTTGAGCTATGGGGCTATGTGACTACATTGTTTTAAAAAAAAATCGCTAAGTTGTTTCTTAGCCTGTTCGGATGCTTTTCAACCTGTGGACCACTGATCTCGGGTCTGATTCCGGCTTGCAGTAAAATAATGTTTTTACGGTTAACAGATTGTTTATTACGGATAATTATTCGTTCCACATTGTTCGATTCTGATATAAGTCTAAAAGTGTAGAAATAATAGAGACAGTGACAAACACACATGAACGAACTGTTAATATCAGACTTTAAGAAAATGGAACGGACTTGTGTAAAGTACAATCAACTATTCTAAGTTTTAAAATAATTATCACGTAAAAAAAGAAGTTAGCTTTAAAATGCTAACTAGCCCTATAGGTATATTATAACCAGGTTTATTTATTTATATGTACTTTATTGTACACTACAAAACTTCATAAAAAAAAAATGATCGAACACTAAAAATGTACAATGGGCGGCCTTATCGCTTTCGGCGATCTCTTCCAGGCAACCTTGGAATGGACAGTGATTTGCCTGGACCTATAATGGGGTTGTTGTTGGTGCAATAATATACCTAGTAAAATAGATACACAGATATACACAAACGGGCTACAGGTTCTTTTTAAAAAAAGACTGAAAAAATGATTTATAGGTATGTGTTTGCTGTAAACGCGCTCAAGACACAGGACAAATTCAATGTAGGACAACGTTCAATAACACGAGAAAGCCAGTAAATCCGAACTGAATTATCTCTCGGCACTAAAAGAGCTTTCGTATCCCTTCCAAGTACAAAATAATGTTACCCAACACTCTTACATATTTGGCACCTAACATGTTTGTCCCAAGTATCTTTTCGTACCATTTTCCACTAAAATATAGTGTAAAATCCGCTGGACTGAAGGGTAAATCCGTAAGAAACGCGACCATTACTCAGGTGAGTGAAGTTCTTCTTGCGTGGAGTCGGTACTGCATGGAGATTTGTCATTGTGACACACTTTTATATTACACGGAGGGTTTTTACTAGACTTTGGAGGAACTCTAAGAATGTTATATGTGTCTAGGAGTTTATTATATCTCCATGTATCTAAAGACAAAACCGTGAAACGGAAGTCGTATACTGGTGGAATTGCACCGCTCAAAATGAGTCTTATAAGTGACTTTTGAATTTAGGCGCAGTTTGAAACTACGTGTAATTTCATAAGCGATTCACTTTGAGTAACATTATCAACATGTGACATCTACCAACCCGCATTACGGCCCACTCCCTCTCACAGAGAGGAGGCCCGTGTCTCAGCCGTGGGACATTATAGACTGAACTCGTATTTTAAGGAACAAGCTTTGTTAATAATCTAAAAAAAATTAACCAATCAGTATCATTCTTAAAAAATCTCGCCTGCTAAACTCAACAGGCACCTGTTCACAATCCCTCAGGAATTATAATATCGTTTGACGAGGTTCAGTGCAGCATCAGAGAGAGCAAATAATACGCCCACGAGGGATTATATCGAGTAATTCTCTAATGCTGGCCGGTTAGGGGGATTTAGCAGCTGCGCCCGGCCTGGTAGGTACCGTGAAGAATTATTAGAGATTCTCTCTGCCTATTAATGTGGTGCATTTGTATAACGTGAAGCTGTTGTTTTTTGAGGATCGGCAGGGCTATCGGGTTAGGTAATTATACTTGATGTTCTTTATCTTTCAGTCTATCGCTAAAAATGTCTGAGAATCATAAGATAATATTATTATGAATGCAGCAGTAAGTATTTAGCTGTAAGAAATATTAAGCAAGTGCAGCTGATTCAGAAAAGCTTTATGATATCCTGGTGGTCACGCTCTGCAAAATGTGTCAGTAACGGATAATAATGAACCAACGATGGTCTCACGATTAAAAGATAAATAAAACAAAAACAAACATCCATAAACACCAACAAAAAATCGAAACACAATCCGCCATCGTCTAAATTGAAAATTTAACTTTCATTATAATAAAACCCGAACATTTTGCTACGTGATCGTTCCAACCATAAAATGTGAGTGCAAATAAAATAATGGCCCCGTTCAGTTTCCATTATTGGACCAACGTAACAATAACATATAAAAAAGTATCATAAAAATCTAGCGAAATTACTGCTTTTATAGCTCCGTTGATCTGTAGGAGAGATGTGGACCAATGTGATGCTGACAGCTGTTTCGCTTTTTGCGTTAATTGTTTGCGTGTGTGACGTTGTTTGACGACATGGGACCAACTGTGTTCTACATTTACAGTTTGCAGATTCAATTATGTTCACGTGGGAATGCTCGTTTATTACCGTTGGATCCCGTTTTTTGATCCCGTTTTTTAGGTATTACCGATGGATCCCGTTTGCTATTTCCGTTGAATCCCATATTATAACAACATGTGTACATTTCAGAAGAAAAGTGATTTACCTTTATCAAACACTAAAAAGAGATTATTTTTAGTGGGTTACCCGGAACCGAACTAGTTAGATTAGGTTAATTATTAAAAAAAAAACAATGTTAGGTTAGGTTAGGTTAAAACTGTGACCCCTACGCACGAGCCGAGCGAGCGAAGCGAGCGGTGCCGCGGCAGCGGCCGGCGAGTGCCAGAAACGACTAGATTATATAGAAAATGAGTTGTTTGTGAAATAAATAGTATACGAAACGTTGGTTGTAAACTAAAAATTTGTCAACGGAGTTTTGGTGAAACATTAGTGAACCCCTCATTTTATTATACACAATTTTGTTGTTGAAAGTACCCGCATTCATATTTTTTTAAGCATTCGGGATCCAACGGAAATACTTTTCGGGATTCAACGACAATAAAACGTAGTTATCTTGCATTTTTTAAATTCGGGATCCAACGGTAATACATAATAATGTTTTGCGGGATCCAACGCCAAAAATATTAAAATGGGATTCAAAAACGGGATCCAACGGTAATAAATCGGAATGCTATAAGGTAGCCTGCAATTGTTTTTCGCCTTTCTTAATGCTTTAAATAACGCCTGAATCGTTTAACATAGGTAATGGTTTTACGTCTCAATTAAAATAATATTAACCTTATATCAGGAACTGTTCAAAACCCTGGCAAGATTCTTATCGGAACGCCCGTAATCACTTCATTTCGACTCAAACGAGCGCAAGCGCCAAATGAGTGAACTCGTTTGAACAGTACCTACTTATTTAGTTACTTGATTTAAGAAACTGGATAAAACTGTTCCTTAGCTGTTGCTCACGACTCGAAAGTCCTCCGTCACTGCTGTACAGAACTATAAAAATCCTTTCTTTTTATCTCCTTAACTTTGCAGCGCTGTCACCTCCGCTAGTAGCGTAAACAATTTTCATAGTTTCATGGGCAGATGTCAAAGTTTTTCCTCTCAATGGCGGCCGCTCGACGGAAAATTTTCCAACTTGCTCCTTGAATTTTAACGCGGCACGAACTCTGATGTCGTTGCCATACTTTGTTGGCGCGACATTATTAAAAAATATCAAATAATATTTGTGATTTTGGTGATAGAGGTGAGGGTGGAGGCACGTTTTTTATGGAAATAATTTAGTGAACCTCTTTTAGTGACTGTCATAAAAATACACAAGGATTATGTCAAAAGTAAAAATCCTTTGATGTTACTCCTCTCAGGTCGCTATGTGAAAAGCTCGTCATGGAACAAAAAATCAAGTCCTAAAAGAAAACTGTTTATTAGCTAAAAAACTTCCTCAACATTCTTTATCGTAAAATCTAGGTCGGTCTTATGAAACAGTGTTTAATCTTTTACGATCTCACACAATGGGTGTAGCTAACAAACTTCGAAGAAAGAGACTTCGCGTGTAAAAGCACAAAACGGTCCAATTACTGCTGAGGTTACGTGGCATGTTTAGAATAGCGACATCTAGTAGCAAGTGGGTGAACTCGTTAGTAGTTCGTGATGAGTATTTGTGCTAGTGCGCAGAGTCTGAATCGCACTAATGATATTTTCGCAAAAGTTGCTAATAGTTTGCCGTTTAATTTTGAGCTGAAAAACTTTTCATTCATTTAATTTTCCTTGTAAAGATATGGCCTTCCAGGCATAATGCGATATTTTTGTTTAGCCTGTACTCTCCCACTGCTGGGCAAAGGCCTCCCCCAAGTCCTTCCAGGAACTCCTTTCCCGCGCCACCTCCAACCAGCCCTCGCGGTATGCGTCCAGGTCATCTCGCCACCGATTTCTGGGCCGACCTCGGCGGCACCGACCATCTTCAGGCACCATTACATTCTGAATAAAACTAGCATGGTTTAAATTGTGAAGACTGAGTTAAAAACTTAACTGTCGTTTCAACTTTTGGCGAAACATGACAGGTTTCTATAGTGCTTTACCGGAGTAATTTTCTAAACCAACAAACAAATGAAAGCCGTGATGTGTGAAACAGAGGCGGCGGGCGCGCGGCGGCCACGCAGCCACGCGTGACTGAGTGCGTGAAGCACCGCGTTCTATAATTTGTGACACTATGTTTACTCGTGCTGTAGCGTGGGTTATGTTTGTAGTTTACACCAGTCATTGGGTTTTGATAAACTGAAGTTACCTATGTATTAACCCGTCCAAATTATTTCTACTGGCTTCCTATGCTGATCTTTCAATCAAAGGGTGTTGTCTGCTGTGGATCTAAGCGAGTCCTCTGAATAACTACAATTCAGAATTCAGTTTCAAGGAGTGGTGATTATGCAACGTGTTATATTTAGACGATATCAACAATTAGCTATGATTTATTCCATCATAAGGTCCCTACAAAAAATAATGAAAGTTGGTGAAGATGATCGGAATCGAATTATTTGTATGGAATTTGGCACACAAATACTCGTATACTCATATCTCAAAGTAAAAGCTATTTTTTTGGCGTCAATCTCGTTCCCATACCGAGGTAGTAAATACTTTTTCTCAAACATATTCAATGAATAGTTAGAAAATAAAAAATATAATATCCTTGTAGCGGTATCTACAACGCCACATGCGACCAACGCGTCATATCATCATGCGTCACGCAAAATCCTGCATCTCGCAAGCAGAGTTTACCGCGCAACTAGCATAGATACAACAGCCTGACATGAATCATCGGGCAGTAGCCCACCAGACACAACACCTGTCTGGTCGGAGGATCCTCCCTTTTCTATAGAGGATGAGTGAACTTTACACCCTGTTCCTCATACCTCTATATCCTAATCCAACTAAAACTATGAACAAACAGGTTACTTTTTATCTACAACAGGAAGAAGTTTCCCAACAAAGCAAATTAAACCGCATGTCACAGCTAGTAGGTATGCAATAATTCTCAATACGATAAACTTTCATTCAACTCAAGTAACAGGTAATAAAATCACAAAGTTACAGAACCGTTCGTTCGTCATGAAACAGACTCACTCGTGCATGAATCTGTGTTCTCTCTAATTTATTGTCAAAGCATTTTAGTATGGTTACTAGGTTTCAAAGACTAGAACAACTAAGAGTGGAACAATTTTGTTCCTTAACTAAGCTGGGAGCATTGTTAGTGAACATCGTCTTTAAGAATACAATAGATTAATGTTTATTGTCATCAGTATTACAGCTAGTAGTACCAAGTGGGTACGCTTACACAAAACTATAATAGCGGAAGCAAATGGCTCGGGCGCCAGCGTAAGGCCCGGTATCCACCGAAGCGGAGAGGAGATGAGAGGAGAGGAGATGTGTTTTGAATAAGGCCCGGACTCCACTGAAGCGGTTTCTGCACGTCTCCGCTCCACTCCGCACAGCTGTGCGGAGTGGAGCGGAGACGTGCAGGAATCGACCAGTAACAATGGTTGAAATCCTCATCGCGTCACTCGTCTCGTCTATGAGTGGACGATTCCTGCACGTCTCCGCTCCACTCCGCACAGCTCCGCTTCAGTGGAGTCCGAGCCTAACCAAACAGATTTCATTATTTCCACTTCTCCTCTCCGCTTAGCTTCGGCGGAAATGGATCAAGCGGAGAGGAGAGGAGATGTCTCATTTTTCTATAGAATTTTGTGCCGCGAGCGAGCAAGCGGCGCAACAGAGCGGAGATGTGTGTAGTCAGGTGACCGGGCGGACGGGCGGCGGCGCCCGCGCTCGCGTGCCTCGTTCCCCGCTGGCTTTTTCCCGCGCCTCGCACACCCATAAGAGTTATTCCCATCACACATCTCCGCTACGCACAGCTCGCATCTCCTCTCCGCTTTGGTGGAAATAACCTGCCAGCTTCGCAACACATCTCCTCTCGTCTCCTGTCCTCTCCGCTTTGGTGGATACCGGGCCTTAGGCCCGGACTCCACTGAAGCGGAGCTGTGCGGAGCGGAGCGGAGACGTGTAGGAATCGTCCAATCACAAACGAGACGAGTGACGCGATGAGGATTTCAACCATTGTGATTGGTCGATTCCTGCGCGTCTCCGCTCCGCTCCGCCCAACTCCGCCTTAGTGGAGTCCGGGCCTTATGCAAGTTTAGGTTCCCTAGAGGGTTGCTAAGCGCTGGTTTTCAGCTTAAACCCTTGAATCCTATTTACACAAAAAACAATATTTTAGCAACAAAAATCTTTGTTTCTGTTTGTTCTGGATTCGATTCCCTCGGGCAAATTGTTATTGGGGTTTTCGATAGTAAATAATTATTAGCAGAAGATTTGTGTGGTAATAGTTTCTTGGCCTTACATAACCGATAAAATGTGAGTTCACTATACGACTTGCAATAAGACAGTTACAAACCTGTATAGTTGGCACCAATCTGTTTACAAATATTTCAGATCAGTTACATTTTCTTCACCACCATATCAAACTATGTTCACTTCTATCTACTGTATCAATACTCTTTGATAGCATATCATATATACTGCAGGTTCTAACTGCTTTGAGTTAGCATCGAACGAGTAGCGAACGGTTTCATATAATATCGGAGCTATCGATGTCAAACGTTCAGTACGTTTGACAAAATAATTGAAATGACGAATTCCCGAGGGTCAGTTAAAACGTGAATTGGAATAGCCATCATTCAACTTGTGAGATTTACGAATAGGAATAATAGGAATTACGCATAATCTGTCGCGGCTTACGAGTTGTAGGTCGTAAATTCGAACCCACTCAGGCACTTTACTTTGTGTAAATTATTTCATCACCACTACTCTCAAAACAGTGAAGGGAAACATCGTGAGGAAACCAGGATGTCCTAGAACCAAAAAAATCGATGATATGATGTGAAATCTACCAAACCACAGTGGGCCCGCGTCGTGGAGGAGGCCTGTGTCCCTGCAGTGGGAGCGTTATAGGCTGATTATGATTGATACATAATCTTGGCGATTATACTGTTGTATCCTGCCGATCTCTTCTGATAAACTCTCTCCGGAAAACTGAGGGCGAAGTGGGCTTTAAGAGGACTACATGACCTAAAGCGCGGTCACTGTCGGACTGCATAGAAAAGAAAGAGAAGCGCGATGACGCAACGCTGGTAATTTATTGCAAAATATGAAGCAATTATCAATTTACGAAAAATCTATTGTTTGGACTAAAAAATTAAAACACTAGAGTTTTGTATGTTGCTTGTAGAATAATTTGACAGAAAAATCCATTGAAAAATCACAATGATTGTACGAGTGTGTACCTATATTAATTACTATGGCTTTTATTGTAAAAAGAGTTTTAAGAGGGATCTTCATGATTTTTTTTCTATCGTACCAAATAAGTTGTAGTTAATTATGTTTTCAACACACTATCTACCTAGCATATATCCTGAAGAATATCATATATATTTTTTTATTTTGTTTACTGTAGTCGATCATATTATACTTTTATTGTTTCTAAAACTTACGTTTTTTGCGTTTAGGTCTTGTAAGCCCCTTAACTTAACTTTCAAAGTCTCAATCTTTAGCATCAGGTGGAATGCCAGCTCACTTCACCTAAGTTAGCACGGTGAGATCTTTACAGAGTAGACCTACCGGTCTGTTACTGTCTCACTGCAAGGTAAAGGCTTCTTCTCCTGCAGAGACAGAACGAGCACCTTCACTTAGTGAGGGTACGATTTTAGACCACAGCAAAAGTTTATCTATACTTATGTGTCTATTGGTCTACTAGTCTGTGAGCATTTCAAACAAATATCCATGACATTTTTCGAATATGAAATATCACATAACTTGTGAAGTCTGCGTAGGAGTGTAATGCGACAATTTTAAGGTCGTAGCGCACGTATCAAATCGGAAAGGGATCGGCACCGTATGAACTCGAGCCGTTCAGTATTCTTTGTATGAAACTCTCTACTGCAACGCACACTTATCGGAATCGTAACGTAATCACCTCAACTCGGGACAAGCTCACGAACCGTGGTGCGGTGCGTTACGGCTCGTCGTCCCCGCGCTTAAGGCTCGTCGTCCCCGCGGTTACGTCTCTCCGTAACCGAGCTTACGTCTCTTCGACCATCCTTGCCCCTCTCACCCCTCCGGCCTGCTTGCTGCACCATCAACCAGCGGTCGGAGAGCCGTAAGCGCGGCGTCGCCTAGCCGTAGCCGAGTCGACGTATCGGAGCTTCTGATCCGCTTTAGTTACGTGCTTACGTTAGGTTGACGCCTGTTTGATGGCGAGGCGATAGGCGATACGGTGCCGATCCTTTTCCGATTTGATACGTGTGCTACAACCTTTAAATGGAATATAGTGATATAATTCCTAATGGATAAATGTCATACCTACGTAGTGGTCGAAAACAGAGGCATTAGTTTATTCTGAATCGAAATCGAGTGCACATCATTTCCCATATACCTACCTAGAAAGACGCAAGTACCTACATACGTCACAAACACAAACTAATTCAATAAAAGTATGAGCACAATCCTAGCCAGCTCTAATGGCCGCCAACCGACCGGAAACTGCGAGTAGCTCCACGTATTTACTTTACAAATACATTCGAGCTAAGCAGTTTGTTTGGCTAGCCGTTCGTGTGGCCCGCCTTCGCTCTGAGGTGGTCTGGTTATTAATTAAAGATAATATTTTCGTATGCACGTGCAGAAAGTTTGAAGCATTTCTCACGTATAAAGGGAAGTTATGGAGTGAGAGCATTTGTGCAATTAGCTTTTCATATGGGAGTAAACTAATATTCTTGGAATTCAGTCTGTAGGTAGAAACATGACTGCCCAGTAAAGCAAAATAAACAATTGAAAAGTAAATATTGTTTTCCATGAATTCTGCCAAATACCAAACAGATTAAGCGTAGTGTACATAGAATTTTTCTGAATTTGCGGTATTGCTGCTACACAATACTGTGAAGCTGACCGAAGCTCTTCAAAATAAAATAAAAAACATAGCTACCGCTTTGAGCCAACAATATATATACGGGATATACATATACGTCCCATATTATATATATGGGATCTCGGTTGGTCAGAGACTGTTAATAAGTTCTATAATCAAACAAAAATAATAAAAACTCACGATGACAGCCTGCTACCTGCTTTTACGAACACGTTTGACGAATTCGTTTACATATTGCGTGTTTGGTACAGAACACTCACATACAGAACTAACTTTTACCCGCAGCTTCGCCCGCATGGAAGTCGGAAATTATCCCACAGGAACGTATTACCGGGACGAAAAGTATCCTACGTCCTAACCCAGGTCATGGTGTACTTATGTCCCTAATTTCATCTAAATCCAAACTGCCGCTAAGGCGTGGAAAGGTAAAAGAGTTTCTTTAACATTTATGCGTGACGACGTCAGCGACGGTGGAGCGATAGCGTCGTCACCATCTTGGTTCGGTGGTAAAGGGTCCATTTCGTAGGTGGCGTTGAATAACACGAAGTATACACTAAATACTACACACAAATCAATCTAACTAGGCAAGCCGACAATTTCGTTTTGGAGAAGTGACTTGGTCCACGTCTCGATGCGAAGTGCCCGTTCGACAATCCCCACTTTCCAAAACGACTCTGTCCACGTGCCGCCATTACTAAATAACGTCACGGCGTTTGCCCCACTACTACATTAAGGTGAATGTGACATGGCAGACCGCGAAATTTAAATTTTCTTACGTTTTTTGCAATTTGAAAATCAGTGTCAGGTTGTATCTTAATCAAAATATGATTGGCGACTATAATAGACATGTATTTACAGAATTATAGTCATTAGAATCATTAATATATCTCTTTAAGTTAGATTTCTACCATCAACACTTTTCCATACGAGATTTGTTCTTAACGGTAGAAATCTAACTTAGAAAGATGTATTAATGATTCTAATTATTATAATTCTGTAAATACGTACCTGTTATTGTCGCGAATCATATTTTGATCAAGATACAACCTGACACTGACCTGAAAATTGCAAAAAACGTAAGAAAAATTGAATTTCGCGGGCTACAACTACCCATTCACCTTAATCAATTGAGCAACTTTTATTAAAACAATATCGTTATCCACGACATGTATAATATCAGTATGGATAGAAGTCATTTCTGCTATACCTAACTTTAGGTTTCTGTACGTTATGGGAATAGTCATAAAGAACTTCAAAACGGTTTAAAACAGTGTTTATTACTACTGAGCCACTTAAGACAATTAGTAGTTATTAGTTTATTTCCTTTACGAGTCCCGCGGGCATAATTGGAGTAACCTCCACTTAAGCAGAGGTTAAAATTCAGACTGGCAAAAATATCGTACCCCTCGTATAGGTCCAAAGGCCCGGGATCCGAGGGTCCCGAGATATATCAAAGACATTTTTTAAATAATAATTAATCGTTTTTTAACCAAATAGTGTTCTTACATTTTCTTATAACTAAAAAAAAGTTTAAAAACTAAAACCCGACTACTGAAAGGGATGAAACAATAAAATACCTTTCTGTGGTAGCATGCCGCTGTACTAACATATTATAAGCTATGGTAGCTTGCGACCACGGGCAGGTATTTTCTTGTTTCATCCTATTCAGTAGTCGGGTTTTAGTTTTTAAACTTTTTTTTATTTAATTATTTTGGGGCTTCTTTCAGTAAAAGTTATATTTTTGAAATGTGCTAATTAAGCTCTTTCATTTGATACCCCCACAAGACACCATCCAAAAATATTTATTTTTAAATTCATTACTTTTATGTCTTCTAGAGGGCGCCATATTGAATTTAGTGTGACGTCACATAGCCTATAACTAGCGGACGGTCAAGACGCTTCTAACGATGCCTCATTTGTCAAATTATTCTAAGTACTTTTGAAGTTATGAGGGAACAGATGTACATACATACATACCGGTGAAAATCATAACCCTCCATTTTGCTTCGCCGTAGTCGGGTAAAAACAAATAGGTAAGTAAACTACTCGTAAAATTATTGTTATAAGGGAAACATACTTTTAATATTTTTACTTGTGGACTCCACACTAGGTTTACTTATCTAGAACAAAGCATTTGAATGCTCTTTGATAATAATAACAAATTGATATCACCATACCGTTTCCCAAGCACGGTTATCCATCTAAATAACATACATGGGTACACTTGGTACAAGTATTGATTGTAATAATTGTATGTGTTGAAATATTAGTATTTTTTTCGAAAATCATATTGAACTGTTACAAAACTAATATAAAATATACCATTAAGGTGATATGTTGAAAAAAATCTGGTTTTTCTATTTCGTGTAACTTGTTAAGTATGTAGAATAGGGATTTAACATATTGGTACATGTTTTTTGACTCTTTGGTCTCATCAATCAACTTAGCCTATCGCAGTCCACTGCTGGACATAGGCCTCTCCCAGACTGCGCCACAGCACCCTGTCCTCCACCTTCCGCATCCAGACCGAACTCAGGATCCGGACTCTTTGGTCTAGTATCACGTAAAAGGATTGGTCTAGTATCATGTAAAAGGGTTGATATAGAAGAATTGCAAAGTTATATCTATTATTTTACTTTTTTCAACATCACGGCGCGGCGTAACGCTTAAGAGTTATTTCAATGGAATTTACTTTAAAACCGGATTTTCCATATCAAAGTTTACTCAAAGTAGTTTTAAATTTAATTAATTTATTTCGTTAAAAAAGGAGTAAATTCGTTTTGGCACATACGTCGTTTTATTCCGAGCGCACGCACACTATAGCCATCACTCTCCTTTTGCGTTTCAAAAGTAATAGCATCACTTTCGCTCGCTTAGTAGGTTTTCGGTGATTTTGCATTTTCGAGGTAGCGCCTTAAGTCCTGTACCACATATTTCGTTGACTAAGCTGTATGTACTTACATAATGTATAATAACTAAGCATATGATCACAGTAAAACGGATTAGGCGAAACTGAACACGACGAGCACAAGTACCTACTAATAACTTGAGTGCAGGCCTCGGCGACTGCCTGCTTACGCGTTAGTGCCTTAGTTGCCTGCCTTAGTTACGGCACCAACAGACGATCTGCTTGAAAACCCCATGTATAGTAAGGGAAATGTATAGTTTAGCAGAAAAACAAACAACATCAGACGTCAAACTATGTTTTGGGATTAAATATAATGATCACCAAAAAAATATATTGAACACCAAAAAATGAAGTCTAAAATTACAATAGTTCTAGCTGGGTACCCCGAGGTTAGGTTTGGTTAGGTTACTTTAAACCCTTTACACAGAAATAGGAGCCCCGCAAAGCGGAGCTCCGTCGACATAGGATGCAAGAGCCAGCAAATGAGAATACAAATACCTTTACCTAGGTATTTTACAATAAAATGGAGTTTTAATTTTGGTGATCATTTACTATTTTTGGCAGTAAAAAGTGTTTTTATGATGTTATATTTTACTTTATCTGGTGATAAGTTAAACATAAGCCTTATGTTTTTTATCCATCAAAGTCTAGTACAATCGGACGAAAAAAGAAAATATATTAACTGATTTGTATAAATAAAACTAAGTTGGGTTAGTTACACTATTTAAGTTTAACTCGAGATCGGCTGGACTGATTTTTATGAACTATTAAAACGATGGAAAAAAAAAAAGGAAAAAAAAAACAAACACATTAACACATTATACATTTTGTATGAAACGAACGCCTTTTTTGATGATATCTCGAGAACGAATTGACTATTTTCAATGGCGGTATGGAGTTCGCCGAGTCAGCTAGTAATTAATATAAGTGAAAAACCAAATGTTCATACTTTTTGTTTGTAAGAATAGACAAAAGTTTAGGTCAGTCATTTAATAATTTCTACTGTTTCAGTTATTTATAACCTTATATACTACTTATATAAATATATTTGTCGCAGCGTTTGTTTAGCTTGTAACACAAGCAGCATTCTGTCTGGCGAGCATCTTATGCGAGGTCAGAACCGTTTTGATTAGAACGTATAGCGAAATCTAATCTAATAACGTATGCAGTGAAGTGCACTAATTCTATGTAAACGTTACTCCAGTAATACTAGATTATTAAGGACATCGTCATTGATTTTATCTTATCGTGGTATTTTCAGTTAGTTTTTAGAGAAAATTGCATAAATTAACGGTTTTTATTGTATTTATAACCGACTAAAAAAGGACGAGGTTGTCAAGTCGGTGCGTACTTTTAGGGTTCCGTCCCTCAATAAGAACTGAACTCTAATAGGATCTTTTCGTTGTCCATCTGTCTGACTGTCTGTCTGTTTGTCAAGACCCGTTTTCTCAGGAACGCGTGGAGGTATTAAGTTAAAATGAATAGCAAATACGTAGGTCTACGGTTCCTTGGAGCTCTAAAAAAATCAAGCTTCTTATTCAACGCAATAATAAAATACGGACATTTATGCGACATATTTTGACACTTGCAAATAAATCAAGACCTTACTAGGGGTACTTCTCCTTGACCTAAAATCATAAAATTTGGCCAGAAGCAAGGTCTTACAGCACATGTAAAGGAAAAAGTCTGAAAATTGTTAATTTGTTCGCGATTACAAACTTAAATTTGCAGTTGGAGACTTGACCGTGACGTATATAAGTTGTATGGGAGAACATGTTTTAAAACTACAATGTTAAGTTTGTTCTTGGGATAAATTCATACCAACTACGGAACCCGTCATTGTGCGTGGTCCGACACGCATTCGGCCGGTTTTTTTCACGCTTATATTTTTACAGAGTAGGCCGATTTTGACGATAATTTATTTATTGGAAAAGTACCTCGAAGTCGGTCCTATGTTAAATTGAAAAGGAAAAGCACCCCTTAGGCGGATCACACACTACAACCGCCACGCGACGGGGCGCGGGAAACGGAGTCAAATTCCCCGTGAGTAAACGCGTTTTTATCGAATTTGTATGTAAAAAATCGCACCGTCGCGTGGTGCGTTGTAGTGTGTGATCGATTTAAGGGTAGAAAAATAGGGGTTGATTGATTTTTCAGCCGCAAAATTTTCACCTGTGAACTTATTCTGTTAAAGCTTGACTGTTAAACATGTACGAGTAGTATTTTTTGTTTACCTGTGACTGGTCGATAATATTAAAATACTACAACTTGTTTTCCGTAGACCGTATGCTCAGGAGCGGATATTTTCCTTTGTCTATGTTTCCCGAGGAGTGAACAGGTTACTTCTAGACAACATGCATGCATATACTAAGATTATCTGCCATATCATGAGTGTGTTTTCCGACAAAAGACATGTTCAAACACTGGTTTGACATGGATCACCTACCTTTAGTCCGTACGAGTATATATAAAGAACGACCACGAGTGGCGATACCACAAGTATACACGCTTTACATAACATAATATCACGCTTGTATCCCCCCCCCCGCCCCCCTAAGGGTCAGGTACAGGTGTATGTGCAGTACAGACGCCAGCACATCAACCTACTACAATCTGTTAAATTTCTTTAATAGATTTTCAACTTTATCACCAAAATATAAGGTGCAAAGTTGATTGGGAAAATTTGACAGTTTCGGATAGGTTGATGTGCTGGCGTCTGTACATCCACATTTTGACAGTTATATCTTTAAGTGCCATGTAGTCGGTGGCGAACCTATTGCTACCAACCAAGCACAAACCCAGATTCCGGGCCGCAAACACTTTCTGTGCAGTAATTCCTGCTATCAACATGATTGACCTGCAAATCTTTTCACTGCTGAGTTGTTGTCGTATACCTCGTGCCGAGTTCACACGCGAGTATTGAAATATACACCACTTCCCACATCGTTTTATAAATGTCAAGCCGTTGAGTTTCGTATTTCAATCTGGAGCACTTGTCACGGCTGGATGGCTGACTCCTGAGCCCCTTGTTGGCACGTGCTCACTTAAGTCTTTCGAAGTGCTTGTTTAGTTCTATGTGTATGAGGTTATTATATAAAAACTGAGGAATTCAAAGTGACAAAATATAAAAATACTTGACTGATACGGAATTTCTCTTTCGAATGTACCTTCATAATTATCGAGAATTATAATATTAGGACAGGATTTTTTTTGGATCGTGATTTCAATGGTAGAAGTGTAGGTGCAAGGGGTCAAAATAAAAGGAAACCCACCTAAAATGACAATAGCAATTTTTCCAAATAACATTGTGTTGTAATATTTATTGCATATTTATGCACCTTCTATAATTTGTATTCGACCTTTTTAATATGGTCATATAATTGTACCATGATATGGTCTATGTTTTTATAAAAACTCTCTCTCTACTCGATTGTCATTACTAGCAGAACATATTGTATTTCGTTTAAAATAAATATTTGCTTACTTGTTAAATAACCATTATATTTTTATTTATCTAATTATATCACATTGTTAATGTTTTGGGCTGTCTGACTAGTTTTAAAATGTAAAAAATGCTTTGATCATTTTTACATTCACTTGCCAGCGTGCATTGGTCTGTTATAAGTATTGACATCCTCCAACCACTTACTAACCTTTTCATCCATGTATTCTGTTGCCAGGGGTATACTCATTAGGTTCCCCACAATTACGAACTTTTCACATGAGACTTCTCTCATGGCATGTTTCGGGGTCGGCGCGAAACATTTGTCATCTAAACTGCTCGACTGGGAAAACAGGATTTTCACACAACTTATGACAATTGCCCTTGCATGTGGTTTATGTATTGTCGTAAAGGTTCATTAGAAAATCAGCGTCAGACAGCAACTGTCTGGCATTCATCCTGAAAAGGAACTTTTTGGCGCAGCCGTGAGACACAGACTGTTGTTTTTAAAGGATTACATTTTGTTTTTTTTTTTGTATTTCGTGTTACATGAATTGTTGCCAAATAAATGTTGTTCTTTCTTTCTTAATAGCCCAGAAGTTCCTTCTTGACGCTTTCACCAGACCGAACTTAGGCACCTCGAGTAAGAGGTTCTTCCACCCGACTGCCAGGATCAATCAAACAAACAACTCAGCCTATTGCAGTCCAACGCTGAACATAGGCCTCTCCTAGGCTGCGCCACAAACACCCTGTCCTCCGCCTTCCGCATAAAGTCTTTCCCAGCCACCTTCTTTAGGTCGTCCGTCACACCGCCAGGGTCAGGGTCATGTTTATTGGGAAAACCTTTTCTTAATCTTTTGTTGAACCAGCATATAATTATTTTTATTGAAACTATATTTTTTTTCAGTAAGTACTTAATTTGTGGTACATTCGCTTGTGACATGTGTCACAAGAACGTGTGGAATTTGAAAACACGTGCAAAGCAATGCGGAGCCAAACGCAGAGACAAGGCGGTAGTTCAAGCGAAATTGTGGACGAACGACTATTTTAATCAAACTATCTATCTATTCATTATATGACACTCACTGAAACTAAACTCAAGGCACTAAATACTGACTGAAACGCTAAGGCCCATCATCCACGACACTACTTAAAAATAAAGTGTTGCCAACTCAACTCACCAATGAGTACCCAGAATGTTACAGCACTAGTATTTCAATGGTGGTCCATACACGACGCGACTGACTAACGCGTTATTGGCTAGTTTGTGATTGATTGCGTCATGTACCTACACGGACCGTCATTGAAAGAGTGCTGTGACATTCTGACTAATCAGCTTAAAGTGTTCCCACTGCTAGGATACAGGCCTCCTCTCGGGTGAGAGGGATTGGGCTTTAATCTACCACGCGGGCCTAGTGCGGGATACAGGCCTCCTCTCGGTGAGAGGGATTGGACTTTAATCTACCACGCGGGCCTAGTGCGGGTAGGTGGATGTCACATATCTTCGATTTTTTTGGTACTAGGACATGCCGGTTTATTCACGATGTTTTCCTTCACCGTTTTGAGAGCAGTATTGATGGAATAAATTACACAAAGTAAAGCGCGTGTCTGGGTTCGAATGTTGATGCATGAAGAAGCCTCCTCGTGTAGCGCAGTTTGTTCCGCCAGTTACTCAACCGAACCGAGCGCTCGGCGCATCCTGGACAGTCACACCCAACACCTTATTTGTCTGGCTAATTCTTCCCTTGCGGTGGTTGGGCTAACGCTCGCCTGGCTTGCGACCGGCTCCTACCGAAATCCGGCGTCACGCAGCCTGCTGTGTTTCATCGATGCGTGGGCGTTCCAGTGCCTTAGGTATCTTCTGAGCACGCTCGTTACATCATTGACTACATCCATTGCTTTCCATCAGGCGTGATCGAGGTCAAGAGCGGGCTCATTCAGCAATAAAAAAAAAGAATGCATGACCTACAAATTCTAAGTCGGGGCTGTAACCAATGGGCCCATTACTGCTCTGTAACATTATGAAGAACAATCAGTCAATCAAGTCAGCCTCTCGACGAACACTGTAACACACAGACTTCTCCCAAGAAACGCTACAACACCCGGTTCTTCGCTTTTCGCATCTTGTCTGTCGCAGATTCTTTGGAAAGTCATCCATCCATTCAGATGGGTTTGACGATGCCTTTGCTGATATACGGTCCGCACTTGTGACCTCGTCTGCTTCAACGACCTTTAGTCCTTTGTCAACTCAATATGAAAATATACAGTTTGGGTGGAGACCAATTTCTTTAGTGGTAGAAGTGTACTTACTAAGAAAAGATTATTCATAAGTGTCCCAAACGGATTTCATGTAGGATTGAAGTTTGTGTGCGTAGCAAATTAAACTTGCAGCTAGCTTTTTTGAATAGATTTTTGTTAAAAGCTTTTAACATATAGTAGAACGTCGTTAGTCGTTTCGATTTGTGGAAACTTGTCACTGGCAGTGTTCGGAACGCGTGCGAACCGAAGTGTAGTCGTGCGAAACATCTCGTTCAACCGTGACATATGCCCCAGTTCGCTATAGCATTCTAAAAATATTGTTGTCTGTTACCAGTGTAATGTCTGTGATTGCCCTGAAAATGGAATTCACGTAACTATCGAGTACAACGTTATTTATGTTCGAACCTATGTTACGTATTTTCTAAGTTAATCAGATCAGACATGACAGATTGACGTTGACAAAGAACAACGTAAAGAGAACCGGACTAAGGTACAGTAGTCCGCACGTCAGGTGTAACTAAACTGGTTTAAGCTAGTCTCTTGTTTTATTGCTACCCGTCACTATGCTAGGCCAGCCATAGGTCAAGTGTTTCCACTGATGTGCGGTCGACTGTACGCCTCATAGTGTAAAACCGCCTACCCACACTGGGCAAACGTGATGATATGCCACGCTATGCTGATATGATATGCTTTCCTGCATGAGAGGAGGCCTTTGGGCACAGTCAATTATAGTACCTACTTATATAGAATTGGTTTAATAATTAGGTGAAATGTCAAAATAATGAATGCTATGATCACTTATAGCGTACGACACAGTGCAGCCGGAGATTGCGTTGCGGTCAAGCGTGACGTCATTTTGATATAGTTACTAGTCAGCAACTAATATAAGGTTCCATAACATTGTTTTTGTATATTGTGGATAGGTTTCTATTATTTGACTATTACCAGCACAGTAAATAAACTAAAACTTGATTTTGTAACATCTAAATAATAATAATAAATATACACACACAAATACATTATACGTACAAAACTAGTATTTAACCTTTTGAACGCCATTGTCACATATATGTGACAAACGAAATTTTACCCTGAACGCCAACGTCACAAATATATGACAAAATACACGTCGCACGGGTCACACCATATTATGAAATAAACAATTTAATCATTACTTTTGTGTGTTTTTATATATATAATTTAAAAGTTTAAGCTTCCGTCTATATTGTATTGCATGAAACTAATATAAATAAACCACCAATATCGAGAAATTCGTTGTTTTAAGTGTGTGTGTGTGTGTGTGTGTTGTTTTGTGGCCTGGCGTCAGGGGTACGGCGATACGTTTATACTCTGGCGTTCAAAAGGTTAAACCAAAATATATATTTTTTATAAATATTGAGATACCTACTTATTGTTTTTTTTACTTCGTCTTTTGTAATCGTTGGCTGTCATAGAACTCGCTGTTAAAACTATGATAAGCCTCAACCCACATTTTCGCTACTTCACAATAAAGAGTAAAATATCAATATATCTACTAGATGGCGCTGTATGTTTCAAATCAGTGGCCAGTGCTGCTGTTGCCATCGTAATGTACTCGTATCTGTAATCGTCACAAACGGCCGCCCGACTTACGAATCCAAAAATAAAAGCCGTTTCCAAGCAATTATTTGTGTGCAATGTTACTGACGGTTATGTGATGGGTCTTTTGACACCCTGTATTATAAATATACCCTAATAATAACTGCTACAAACCTCGCTATTTTCGTTCCATTGACGTTGTAAGCGACAATGGCTTAGGGTACGGATATCCGCTCTGAAGGGCGCGGGTTCGAGTTGGACTCCATTGAACTATTGAACCTTTTCATCACAATCACGCTAATGCAAAAGTAATGGATATTTATTACTTATTATGTTTATCAGCTTTAGTGACAGTAACTGTATCTACGTTGTGACTTTGTGATCATTTGGCTAAGTTCGACAAAGGAAACACAACACGATATGTTATCGAGCTGGGCGTATAATACGTCCTGAAACGGTAGGGCAATAACGTGATTTTAAAATGCGACAGACATTTTTTTTTTTTTAAATATTGTTGACTGATGATGATGTTCCAAGGAAGTTCAGCCATCTTTTGACAATATCATTAAATGTCACCCATTGTAAAGTTTCTTTATTTATGTCTGTAATTTATATGGTGTACATAATAAAGAGTACTCTATTCTAAAAGATAAATGATTTATTTCTGTAAGTAGGTTTGTACAAACACTTTTACACGTCAATCATATTTTTTTTAAGCTAGATGAGGTCGGTATTGATCCGTCAGTTTGAAAAGTAGTAGGTAAATCGTTAATTATCCAGTCTCTTAAACTTTAAACATAATATAAATATCTTCCTTCAAGCTAATTTCCTTTGAAATACCCAGCTACGGAACCCGGTCCTACGCTACGCGTTCTGGCCATGCCAACCAGTGACAAAGTACAGTCACTCGCAATTTATGTGCTCCCTTGGACATGAGGCCGTGGTCCTAACTGAGGCTATTAATTTAAGGCCATTTCTAATGTTGATGTATTTTATGAGGGCTTAATGCATCTGGGACGACATAGTCTTGAGTGGAAAATAAAACAGTTAGAAGGCATTATATTATCACTTGTTTTCGTTTTAACAGAGTAATATGAATAAAGTAGGGAAAACCCTCTTTGTAGTATAAAGTTTAATAGAGAATGTAACTTGATGATGGAATTTTTACTAAAACTTTTTACATCATTTCTGAAGGCCAATTCTCTTAATTAATAATGTTCAAAATCTAGTCGCAATCTCATCTCAGTGACAATCAATGTCAAAAACTTGTCAAAAATTTAGGGATATTTTTGACAGATTGAAACTTGAGATCAGACTGTGAAAGTTCTTAAAGTTGCAAGAATTGCCCCTCTGTTCTAAAATAATACAAATTATGACTTTAAATCTAAATCTAAGTTCATGATCTACACAACATCACGCCCATGATCCCCAAAGGGTAAGGCAGATGTGTATCTAAAGTTATTCAAACTTATGTTTCAAATCAACATTTTTGCAAGTTAAACAAATATCGATTTTATTTAAGTTGATTTTAGAGTGACTAGCAGTATTCAAAAAGTTATGAAAATGTTTGAAGTTGTAGCGAAAACTGAACTTTATTGTCTAGGATTTAAAGTTATTTTTCGATAAACTCATATTTTTTTACATTTTTGGCAAATAAATCGCGAATGGTGATTAAATATAGTTAGGTACACCCAGATTTCGCCAGTTATGCTTAATAGATGGCGAGCCTATTGCCACCAACCGGGCATAAATCCGGACTTCGGGCTGCTACTGAGAAATGCCTAATGGAAAAACCTAATAGCACTGCCGGACCTGGGAAACGAACGGAGGACCTTGTGCTCAACATCAAACCCTTGCGACCACTATACCAACGAGACAGTTTCATTTCATAATCTGCCTTGGTAAAATCAAATTATTCCATGCCCTTTAATAAAACTGCAGAATTCTGCTTCACCATGAAAAAAGGTAACAAAGATTTTAAAAGCCGAGATTTTCTTCCACAGATTACATACCTACAATTCCCAACTTTTACCTAAAAACAAGACACATACTCTATTACACCGTGTGATAATAAATTGTTAACTTTGCCAACGAACGGACAATAATTCATAAATGCTTTTGAGAATCTTGCCAAGAGAGCTTGTTCTTTTTCAATACTGACGACTTGGCTGCGTACGTACCTGCATAGTGCCAAGGTCCTGGATCATTAATTTATTGGTGGACCTGAAATTATAAAATATTTGTTATTTATTCAATATTGACATAGTAAATTTAGAAGTAGTAGTAATAGGAGCCCGTCGCTATATATAATAACAGCCGCACAGGTCGATCGATCAGGTTAAGCTACGCTTGCTGCGGTTGGTCTGTGGATGGGTGAACATCTTTATATACCGAGACCTCTCCGTGAATCGGAAAGCTCGTTAAACCGTTGGTACTGGCTGTCATTCGTAGATCTGTGACAGTCGTTACGGGTTTACGCGTAGTCAGAAGCCCGAAAGTCTGACAACCAGTCTTACCAAGGGGTATCGTATTACCTAGTAACCGGATTTGTAGAGGTCAGATAGGCAGTCGCTCCTTGTAATATATTGGTATTTAGCTGAATCCGGTTAGACTGGAAGCCAACCCCAACATAATTGGGAAAAGGCTAGGCAGATGATGATCTACATAGTAAATATCTTGAATTCATTCACTAGTAGACTACGCACAGGCTAAACCGCTAAGTCTTGAAGATAATGAGTACCTTATTTAGCAAAAGTGAGCACTATGAAAGGATTTTAGAAAATTCGTCTCCATTGGGGCTAAAAAAGTTTCCATGTAAGTTCGTCATTTTTAGCGATGGGAAATCTCACGGTTTGTTCAGTCATAAAAAATGTGGAAATCTTAATAGAATGTTTTTTAATGATAAATGATTTGTTCTGTAAGTAGGTTTGTACAAACACTTTTACACGTCAATCATATTTTTTTAAAACTAGATGAGGTCGGCGTTTCCTATCTGACTACTCTGAGAAGAAAGGCCGAAACAAACTCAGAGGTCACAGTCTCTTTTAAAGTCCAGACAAAACCTTGGTCAGATCATGTGAAGACTATGTAGATTGGTGTCTGAAATGGTCTTTTGGGGAAAGAACCACACAGATTGAGCGTTTTCTTATTAATCGTATTTAGGTACGAATTGTAGAAAAATTTTTTTTTTCAATCGTTTTGTTCCCTATTGGATTCTATTCCATAGTCATAAACTGAGCTTACTTAAAACATCATTCTGTAACTGTTCCATCACGCTGAAATACATTCATGGTTTTGATCACTATCACGCTGAGTGCATTGTGACGACATGATTCTTTACATCATATTCTTTTACTTAGAAGTAGCATGGCTATAAGACCGATTGTAAACCTGCAAGCGTACCGAAGAAAACCCTGAGGCTGAGGCCAGAAGAGCGTAATTTTTTGAGCTGTGAGTCGCGTAAAATGAGTCGCGGAATTTACGCTCCAATCGGTTTCATACAAAAGTCCTGTTTGTACCACACGGCGATGCAAAATGAGTTGTCTGCTGACTCACGCGCGTTATTTCAACCGAATTGCGCTCGGGATGAGGGAGGTTAGCGAGGCAAGCGTCAGTTATATTACAGAATGCGACCGAAGTTACGTCCGTCCGTCTGGCAGCCTAACCGAATTTCAGTTGAACGTAAATTGCGATACTCAAAATACGCGACTCACAACTCAAAAAATTACGCTCGTTTGGCCTCAACCTTAATTCTTCTACATCTTTACGCATATTATTATTACAAAAAAAAAAAAACAATTTTTCTCTATGATTACTATTCCCATCCTATGCATAACCCCACTCAAGTTTTGGACGATCAACAATTCTCGTGCACACGCCATCGACTCAACTAAACTGTCATTTTGCCGACAGTTGTCCCAAATTAACTCGATGAATCAGTTTAGTCGTGAACGCGGCCCGAATACCAATACTCAAATAGAGCGATGTAAAGCGATGGAAGTAGTGCGGCCGGAAGCTTTAGTGCTGTAAAGTTTAGCTAACACTATGGCTGAATATTAACATCTTTCGATGAAGTTGTTGCTACGTGAAAGGACCTGTATAAAAGATCTTTCTTTTATACCGAAATAGAGTGTAGACATATCAATATTGATCAGTCTCAAGACAAATAGAATGCTGAACTAGTATTTTAGGCTCGTGCAAGGTGATTCTCTTCTTAGCTAATTTTAATCATGATCTGGCAGTTTGAGTAATTTACACGGCCTACCCAAATGTCCTTTCTTTGGTATTGTTCGTCGGATCGTTGAGCTCCTCAAGTTCTGAGTTGAGCTGCACGATTTTTGACAAATGGGTGCATTGACTGGACAGGTCCGCTCATTCTGTGTGGTTCTTTCCTCAAAAGACCATTTCGGACACCAATCTACATGGTCTTCACATGATCTGACCAAGATTTTGTCTGGACTTCTAGCTTTAAAAAAATATGATTGACGTGTAAAAGTGTTTGTACAAACCAACTTACAGAAATAAATCATTTATACTTAGCCGAGCACATCGACATCCTGGGTAGTCTGCTTCAATTCTTGTCAAATAGTTTACAATTCGACCTATATTCGATTTATATTCCATTTGGATAGCTTGTCCAAAACAAATGAATATCAAAAAGTTCGTTTCTTTTTATGAACATCTAGTTTGCTTTAAAACAAATAACGATCAGCGTGTTCGTTTGTTTTGACGCAACGTTTCCCCATCGCTGACGCTTTATAAAAAAGTATCACAAAAACGCACTATCCTACAATATTTACCGCAAAACTGGAACGAATAAAACTAGGTAAAGCTACAAAATCGCACTAACACCGAATAGTCAGAGTGTTCACTTGACGTAAAGTTCGTTACTTAGGCACTCGCTGTGCGGCGGCGAATAGCTTCGAGTTGTCAACTATTTGTTAACACACTCCATACTGCTAACTACTAGTACCAGTGGCTTCACTTCAGGGCTAAGAGATCGCTTCGTTTTTGCCACATCGACCGATCCTGTGCTTTTAGCATCTGCGAATTTTCATTGAATAACATCGTTTTCAGGTCAATACAAGTTATGGATCATTAAGTAAGAATGATGACCATGTTGTTCTTCTAAACGGATTTTGATGCGGTTTTCACCATTATTTAGATGATTAAATTCCGAAAGGTTTCTTTTTTTTAAGCAATGTTAAGCAGGGTCCGGTCACTAGTTCATAATAAATTCTTTACCCTGTCCAATCAAATTCCTGCTAATTTTCAAAGCTAGCATACATCCTAAACTATCAAATATCACAGGAACGGTTTCAACAAACCAGGTCCGGTTCAATAGAAGTGATTCTGATATCTGCTAGAATTCCAATATTTGCTCAGATATTACCGGACTCTCATCGCACGGTGCCGTGTACTCGGTAAATGTCTGCAGCTATTAATACTTCAGCTTACAATAGTTTTAATACCGGATTAGGAAGCAGTGTTGTGTGCTTAAAGTGCTGTGATGCTTCGTTTTCACAAATAAATACATTGCAAGACTAGGATTCAATAAAACTAAAACATCTTGTACCTATTGACATTGTTTTGATTAATTTTTGCTATTTTTCTTAATGTATTTGTTATTTTTGAAGTGAAAACTTCTTTAGACGAACTTCGTGCTCTTTCTGAACAGTGAACGAAACTGAGTCGTCACGCTCGGGTTGCTGACGCTGAATCGAATATATTCTGGATCTAATTTTAGGGTTCCGTTCCTCAAAAGAAAAACGGAACCCTTATAGGATCACTTCGTTGTCCGTCTGTCTATCAGTCTGTCAAGACCCTTTTTCTCACGAACGCGTGGAGTTATCAAGTTAAAATTGGTATCAAATACGTATTTCTACGGTCCCTTGGAGCTATAAACATATTAAGCCTCTTCTAAGTCAACGCACCACAAAAATCGGTAGCTACAGCCATTTATTTGACATATTTTGGCACTCGCAAATAAATTAAAACCTTTAGGGTACTTGCCGTTGAGCTAGAATCATGAAATTTGGCAAGAAGCAAAGCTCACAGCACAAGTAAAGGAAAAAGCTTCAAAATCGTTAATTTGACGTTTTATCACTTTTTTTGCGGTTACAAACTTACATTTGCAGTTGGAGAATTGACCGTGACGTATTATATAAGTACCGATGTATGGGACAACATGATTTCCAAGCATAATTTTAAGTTTGTTTTTGGGATAAATTCATCCCAACTACGGAAACCTTCACTGTGCGAGGTCCGAAAGGCACTTGACAGGTTTTTTACATTATAGAGCTTGCTGTTAAGTGTGAACAATACTTTACTCGAAAACGTCAAAAATGGGCTATTCTTAGCAATTTCACAATTTGGCTTTTTCTAACTTACTTCTTATAAATGCTAATCTATTCAAATAAATAAAATTGAAGTGTTTGTTTGTAATGTCAAAATAACAACTTTTTACTAAATGCATAACAAAAGTATTAAACCAAAAAACCTTTTTGAAGTGAAAACTCCTTTAGCGGCGTTGTATACTTTTTTAGTAATGGTTAAAAAATGTTAAACTCGCGTCAGGACACGTGACCTGATCGAAAATTCGTAAGACGGATGGAGAGTAGGCAGCCGGCGCGGCGTAGGAGAGGCAGTATCCCCCTCTCTTTCTACGGCGCGGCATAAATGTATGCCTGCTGTTTCGTTTAGGCGGCGCTGGGCGCTTGGGTGAATGTTCGTGTGCGTTTATGTTACAGCGTGCCACGCGCATCCATGGATGGTGACAGCTGATGGCTCGACCGTCTGTGTAGTGGCCACACTGCTGTGTATTCGTAAAATTCGTGTATATAAAGTGTTTAAAATATAGAAATTGAAAAAAGTGCATCTATTAATGAAAAAAGTGACGAAGACATAACGAAAGAAAATGAGTTATATTAATTCAATTAATAGTTGATTTATTTCAACGTTAATATTCAAGTTTTCACTTCTGCCGTCACTCCCGGAGTGCAACCCGTCTTATTTTTTAAATTTTTGTCTGTCTGCTTGTTTGTTCCGGCTAATCTCCAAAAAATCAAGACCGATTTTGACGGGAGTCTTACTGGCAAATAGCTGATGTTATAATGAGCAACCTAGGCTACTTTCATTTTAGAAAAATAATTAGGGTTCCGCGCAAAAAAATGAAAACCCATGAAATCCGATTTGTTTTCTTAGCTAGAACCTAATATAATTACGTAAGTTTTGCAATATTTCATTGTTAACTTCAATCAAGTACATCTAAGTATAATTAGTCTAACAAACAGTGCCATCATTCAGAACAAACTGACTTGAACGGTAATTTTCAGTTTTTCATTTCCGATATCGGCTATTCGATTATTATGCTTCTTGACCTCAATTCCAATCCTTACCTTGCTTTTTGTCTTTACTCAATTCTTAACCAAGTTATTTCTAGTTTTCATTTTATTGGAATTGGTATTCATTCCTTGTAGACAGTAAGAAACAATATTGCCAGCAATTCCAGCGTTACGCGTCCTCATTATAAAATGTTAACCGTTACTTTCCTAAGCCGAACCGATAAAATGATTTTATGAAACGGTAAAATGTCAGTCGGAAAATATACCCTCGAAAACCATGAAACGACACCCAAAAAAATTTCGCAACCGCCATCTTGCATTTTCATTTTGAGCTCAGTACACCTAGAGATTGTAGCAAGCCTTTCTACAGAATCCGCCATCTACCGCTTACGTCGCGACGTAACCGATGCACATGAACACACACTGCTTTATAAATGTTTGATAAAGGTACTCGTAAATCACTTTTCTTCTGAAAAGTACACATGTTGTTATAACATGGGATTCAAGGGAAATAACAAATGGGACCCAAAACTGGGATCCAACGAAAATAAATCCACTATTGGCTTCAGCACTCTCAAAAATCCATGAAAATTATCTCACTTGCAAAGAAAAAAGAAAGTCGCATGGAGGCCCGCCCATAACGCATTTTCGTTATATGACGATTTTTACCAATTTGCTGTTACCGCAAGCCACGCTAAAGAACTTCGTTCCAAAAAAGCTCAAAAGAAACCGAGTTACTTATTGACATGTAAAATCCACCAGTTTGATGTTATAAAAACAACATGACTTAGACGGGCCGATGGACGTCTAAATACTATTAACATCCATCCAACCGTTAGAATACTTCAAGGATACAAAGAATCCCACATACAAAGACACATACTCGTAGAAACGCCTGAAAAACATAACTACTGTTGCGTGTAAAAATGTTGTGAAACTCAGGAAGCTCAAAATAACTAACTTACACATTAACCTAACACGAATAACAAACAAAAACAAGCAGTAGCAAGCTCCAACTCACTATGGAGGCGACGGGTTCAACAATAAATTCAACATGTGCAATTTACCTGCGCTCCTGTTTACTTTAGATTTATAAGAGCATTTCTCATGCAAATGCATTGGGACTCCCCAAATGAATGTACGTTTCATTAAAACTTTGTCTGGGTGACCGCAGACAAGCCACTAATTTGCGCCTTGTTAACGTGCATTAGATGAATAAGTATTTAATCCGAGGATTTGGATGTCTTTGTTCTGTCCTTTGAGGACTTGAGCTGCTGTAATGTTGCGTCTGGAATATTCGTTTGGCTCATTCTGTGTCTTAGAGGTCTGTGTTCTATAAGCTGTATACTGTTAAAGCCTTTGTATCCCCTATATATATATATGTTCTATTCTATTTCAAATTCTGTTGATTAGACCAAATCAATCATCATCAACTTTTAAGTCTTAAAGCAGAGATGTATTCATTGTTTATAACCTGCTTATTTTACTATTAAGTTACTACTGCACCTCTAGACAACTGTCTGACTGGACTGCCTATCAGGCTCAGGGTTTTCGACTAGATGGACTAATACGATAACACATACACTAATAACACCTAATAGACGTTTTTAACATGTGTACGTTCTGCAAACAATGACATTTTCCCTTGTAGACCTTCTGGTTCGGAGAGACACAAACTAAATACATACATACACAAGCACACATACATATACAAATATTTGCATGGTGTATGTACATAATGAAGAGTATTCTATTCTATTCTAATCTGTCAGTTATTCTTTTGTAAAAGTAGGTACTCTAAATAAAATCTATCAAATAAATCCCATTTGCTTCCGGCTTTACATAAAATAGTTTTAGCTGACTAGCTCTGTCGTACCAAACGCATACATTTGACCGATAGTTGGAAGATCGAGTATCCAGCAAATATCTATTTGTACCTGGAGTTTCATCTGCTCATGTTTGTTAGCTGTGCCATATTATGCAATTATGTTTCATATTGTTATATAAGAAACAAGGCCCTCCTTTCGGTCTCCGCCACTGTAGGGTAAATAGAACACTAGACACATAACTAACATAATTCACGATGAGAATTTTGGTGTTTGACTTTAATCGTGTTTTTTTTTCAAGTTTAAATATATCCATTCTCAGCATACGCGTAGGGACTCCAAAATCTCCAATGGAACGTTACCGTCAATGTCCTACGAATTAATATAAAGTAGTATACCTACTGATTGGTCACCGGCCTTAAGACAAATCATAAGACAAATCATAAACATCAAGCACAAACACACAGGCTTAAGAATTTCTAGGGTAGAAAGCCAGCTACAGCCCAGCTCTGCCTAAGCCATAGGCCTAATACTATGGATACTTCTGATGACATCAGCGCCTTTATAACTCCACGTCCTCGTACCTAAGCATGAAGCACAGAGTTCACACCAACTTGTAAGGATATTATCTACAACAGAAAGCCTCTACTCGTAATAAATTAGAACACGGTGTACTTAATGCATGAACTCGCGCAACCTGTGAGTTATGCGCTGCGTTTATAATTATTGTCGCTGGATGCAGCGGCTAATAGGTATATCAGGTAGAGGCAGCATGTGTTTTGAGATGCTGTTTTATCAAGTTTAGTGATTTCGTTGAAACGTCGACATTGTTGGCCAATTTCTACCAGCACGTTCACACTGACGAATTCATCAACACTTGTATTTTTTTCGGATTGTGACTTTTCAAGATTCTTTTTATTTCGTTTATTCGCCTAATTCTACAACCCTATTCGACATACTCAAGAATCGAGAGAAAAACCTTCGTTTTTGACTAGTATCCAAAAAGTAAAAAAGTATGGATTTTTTCACGATTCTAAAAAAGTATTTCGCAAAGGCAATAATTTTATTTAAAATCGGTGCCGTTGAAACGTCCAAAATATTAGCCAACTTCTTAGACAAATAATATTCCAGAAGCCTCCTATTTCTCAGCACGTGACACTTGGAATAATTGCATGCACCCGTCACCGACGTTTGGGGGCAAATATGGCGTGAAATGCACCGCGCGTTCGCGACCTCAGCAACTTTTCCAATATACCGAGGTACGTCAATGTCGCAGATCGTAGAATGTATACGGAGACATGCCAAGAAATGTACGCTTGTTGGCTAAACATGCTCAAAATGTACCTATTTAAAAATATGGGTAGGCTTCTTGTTACTACACCCTTGATTTCACAATAGGATTGCCCACCAGCAGTGGCGAAGGTACCATACAACTCGATTCCCACCGCCTTCCCTTCAAAAATTCAGAACATAACCACAATATAGTCAATTCATAATTGAATTTTTTTTTTTGCTCCAGCTTACCTTTGTCATAAATTCACCCTTCGCCACTGCACCTACATCTGCTGCCGCATGCGGGCAGAGCTCAAGTGTATTTATTCTAATTGCACTTGATTATAATACTTTTTACGTAAACTTAGCAGTAGTAAAAGTACTGTAAGATTTTTAAATGTAAATATTTATCACACAAATCACAATTATAACACCCCTACAGACTCATCCAAGGCGATGTTAAGTGACATGTTTACACAAAATGTATGAATTAATTATTAATAAATAATGGGACCCCATGCGGGCAGTGAAATACACAGTACCGTGCAGTAGCTTTATCATCTTATTGCCTCAACAATTACTTATTTTACATTTGTATGAGTAATATTTGGCGTAGATTTTAATAACATATCCATAATTTCTATAATCTTTGTTGAATGTAATGCAATATTGCGGCCGCCAAACTATTACAGGCCCCGCGGGAGCCTGAATATTTTCAACAGCGAATTGACTGGATGGCTGTCGGATTGTGTTCTGAATTGTTAGAAAACTGTCCAATGAGAGTTATTGTTTTTGAAATAATTGAAAAGTGATAAGTATATTGAGAGAAAACGCTTTTGTTTTTGCAGACATTGATGGCTATTCATCATAATCAGCCTATAATGTTCCCACTGCTGGGACACAGGTCTCCTCTCAGTGAGACTCAGTGGGCCGTAATCCACCACGCGGGCCCAGTGCGGATTGGTGGATGTCACATGTCTTCGAATTTTTGGTTCTAGGACATGCCAGTTTCCTCACGATGTTTTGCTTCACCGTTTTGAGAGCAGTGGTAATTTAATAATTTACACAAAGTAAAGCGCCTGTCTGGGTTCGAACCTACGACCTACAACTCGTAAGTCGTGTCCGTTAACACTAGGCCGCCACTGCTCTCTGATAGCTATTACGTTCGAATAACTATAATCCCGTGTCTATGAGCTACACACTCAAGTGAAACGCGTCTTGCGATAGCTACTGCGGAGAAAACAAATGAAAGGAATTGTTTAGAGCATGCTATGAGTCTCTGCGAGACGACTTGCAGAGCGATGGAAACAGGAGCAACGCGCGTTTGTTGCTTGACGCAAGTCGCTTCGCTGGCCGTCAACGTGGCCTCAGAATGGTTTATCTATACAAATATTATAAATTCGAAAGTAACTCTGTCATTTTACGCCTAAACCACTGAACGAATTGCGATAAAATTTGACAAGGAGATAGATGGCATCCTGGCGATAGGACATAAACTACTTTTCGTCCCGGTACGGCACGTTCTCGTGGAATAATTTCCGGCATCCACGCGGGCGAAACAAAATCTAAATCAAAAGTCATTTATTCAAATTAGGCTGAAAATCAGCACTTTTTGAACATCAAAATTACATAAGACAATCCCCTAAAATCGCCCGCCCTTCACCACATTCTAGTGCTTTAGCTGGGAAGAAGAAGTGGCGCAACAAACTCCCCAGCAGCACAGCTGTCTGTACAGTTAGAAGAACTTGATAATATACAATTTAGAAGCCGCGGGCAGAAGTTAGTGAGAAATAAACTCCGTAGGAATATTACCCAGCACCCTGATTGCGTAACACACTATCAATCGGTATCAGAACCATTTTGAAGCAAATTGCTAATTCATTGCTTCATAAGTTCGAAAAATTTATCTGCTCAACCCGTAAATAACGCAATGAATATTTTTGAACAGTCAAAATGAAACCGATTCCGATTGATAATGTGTTACGTAATTGTCCTGCAGGGCATTTTCACAGCCTTACAAGCAAATTGGAGTCATTGACACATGGAAGAAGGAAATTTACTCACACTCCGATAGTCATGTAAATCTCCGGAGGAAGTCGGAGATTATATACCCGTTTGACCCATGGTTGTCCTTATGCCTCATCTGCTGAAATTTGGGGTGCCTAGTGAAGCGTGGTTGAGATTTACATACATACATACCGATATACCTTTTTCATGTCATTTTATTGGCTTCGGCAGAAAGTGAATCGTGATTCTTGCTATTAGGGTACAGACATACCCCTTTGCTTCCAAAATTTCAGATTTAGTTTAATATAATAGAAAAGAAAACTATTTGAGTAAATCTAAAACAATGCAAAAACATTTTCAATACATTAAATTATTTTCTTCGAATCATTACAAATTCTATCTCAGCCTTGTATGAATAAACAACGACGTTTTTAAAAGAAAACAAAAATGTAAAACAAAGATTTTCGTTCAGCTTGAATCCAAATTTTAAGATAGACGTGAATAATTTAAATTGTAATGGAAAATGTATCTAAATGAAAAATTATGTAAAGTTTTTGCGAAACGTGTGTTTGTTAAGATCTGAAAATAAAAGCTTATGTATTTCAATATATAAACTATTTTATTTTAAATGGATATTTTTTGGGCAGATGATACGTTTAGCGGTCACAGTGGAGTTGTTGGGTTAATCACATAAGCATATTATTATTATTAGGGTATTGCATGAAAAATAGATTTACCTAGCCACTGTAGCTTCGGCAGTTTTGACAGTCAATAGCCTGCCTCAGGATCATTCTTTAGTACTATCTCATAGACTCTACTTTCGCCCTGTGTTTGTCCATTTTCGAGCAGACAACAGACCTATATGCTAGTGTTACCTACAGTAACATGAGCGAGAAAATCTGGATAAATCCTTAGCAGAATAAGTTATAACATTGTTACCCAAGTAAGTATCCTATAATGATTAAAGTTTGAGTTTCCTAGGTTTCGTTGCTGTAAGTCTCAGGAGTCAAAGGCTAGCTCGGAAAGGAAAGGTCGCCATTGCGTGTCAGGTTTAAATAATAATAACAATTTAATTTATTTCAGGTACCGCATAACCCATATCAGAAAACATCTTTAAATTAAATGATTCAATATTAAATACAAAAACACATATCATTAAATACAAACGAATAAAACCTGCAGCTCCATAATGTGAAAAAAAAAAAAAAATTGAAAGCTTTAAAAATATAAAAGGCAAAGGGAATCGTACTGAACAGCCCATTAAAGTTTAACGGTAAATTAATTGAATATTTTTTCCGTACTATTACCGCGTAATTTCAAAGGTAAATTGCTCGTGACCGCAGACCAACTGAAACAATTTACGCAATGATCCAGTAAATGAGTAAATAATAAATAACTGTAAACAAATATTGGAGGGGTTTAAATTTACATCAATAATTTATATATTTTCTTTATTGGAATGTGTATCTCACACATGACTTCTGGTATCTTACATAAACAATGGCCCACAATGGACTATTTTAACTTTCGAATCAACATTTGACTTTTGTCTCCCGAAAAACAAGATTATCTCAATGTACAGACGCCAGCACAAGCTATTATAATCTGTCAAATTTCTTTAATAGATTTTCAACTTTATCGCTAAAGCATGAGGTTCAAAGTTGATTGGGGAAAATTTGACAGTTTCGGGTAGCTTGATGTGCTGCCGTCTGTACAAAATGTACAAAACTTTAGAAAATAAATAATTGTAGTATCTTAAATACTACAATTTTATTTATAAAATTTATTTATTACTTTTATTTAGTAAAGTTTTGTACTTTTAAAAATCAATTGACATCTCTTTTTTAATCATCCATTACATAAAGGTAAGCCTAGCCGTCCCCCCAATATAAAGGTGCTTTTCAATTAAATTGAGTTATGCTCGGAGAAAAGAAATTCTACTCAGGAAAGTGCAATTAAGAACTGTCAAATTCTAACCGAATTTTCCTGGTTTAAAACTGACACTACTATTTTAACCGAAGAAATTAAAAGTCCTACAAACGACAACACTGTTTACCCGACAACCCTTATATCCAATGTCACCAATAAACCCAGTTTCAACGCATCAACTAGATTCCAAGAGAATGGACGCCAATAACTCGATTCCAGCATCCGAGTAAATATCGATACAGACTAAACGATGAATCGTGTTCCTACAACTAGCTCACGATTCAATTTAAGATTCTACTTTATTCGATTATTCGACTCGCAGGAAAATCGGATTTTATAATTGCGAAGTGAAGTGAGGTTTTAAATTCGTTGGGCAGATCATATTTTAAGGATCTGAATAGTTTTTTATAAGGTGAGTGTTTACTTCAAGTAGTCTTGAAAATGAGACAATGTGGTTATTTAAACTTTGAAATATTGCTACAAATGAATCTGTAAGGTTTTTGAGTGTCAAATAATATAATATTATTAGGGGCCAGCCCTAATTCTTGGGTATGTTTAATTAAACACCACTAAACTCCGTGTATGACCAAACACTACAAGTTCGTCTGTAAGCCACTTTAACATTCTAACTCGAGTATCGAGGCGGTCACTCGCTTCAGAAACTACAACACCAAAGAGAAACAATCGCTAAGATTTTGTACTTAGCTGTCACGGAGTAGGTAAGACGTGGAGTGATAATATGGAGATGATTGGTGCAAAAGGAGTCACTGCACAAATGATACAGGAATCACCTACATACAGATAGGTACTAGTCGCAATAATGAAGTTGGTACCTATCCAGTGGTAGTTTATTTTTAATGTAATGGTAATGAGTTATCGTCGTACATCAACACAACACAGAATAAATAACCAATAATAAAAAAAAAAACAATAATATATCTTGCCAATCATGAGTCAACTTCTAATTGGCAATATCATGTGCTTGTTTCTCCGCAGGGACATCTGCAAAAATAACTAAACAGTTTGTCTGAAATTCGGTGCAGGCATTTTGCAATATTTGATTTAACAGGGTGTTACAGAAAGGGTATATCAATACAAACGGGTTGAAGAGTGTATATGGTCTAGAATCTCTGTACAAAATTTCAGCTCAAAAGCAGTAACTTTGAAAATGCTTAATATTTTTTTATTTCGATAGTTTATTAAATTAAAATCATAACAAACGTGTCACCGCACTACGAGGGTCATTATCCATTATCTGTAGTGTGTATGTGTGCCTAGTACACGCACATCACACCGCCGCGCGCCAGTGCAGCGCCGTGATGTCGAAATAAAAAAATATTAAGCATTTTCAAAGTTAATGCTTTTGAGTTCAAATTTTATACAGAGATTTTAGAGCAGATACACTCTTCAACCCGTTTGTACTGATATACCCTTTCCGTAACACCCTGTAGAAGCCACGCAATCGTCTTTAAAAACTATGAGTCTTCCATTTACTATGAACTCCTTTGAATCAATGAACTCGCAATACAACTTGATGCGAGAACACTAAGTTTGCCGATACTGCATTATGTAAGCCCGAGACTTAGCTGCAGGATATGATACGCAAACAATACTGTAAGATATATCTATAAAGCGAGTTTTATAGTGCAAGAGTTTCACAGATTATTTAAAATCCAAAGGGTTCTATTGAGTTGAAAAAGTTTTGGGTCATTAATAATTTATAATATCACTCTGAGACCTAAGCCCGCACTGAAGTCACGCTTGTCTGTGACTTAGGTAGTCCATATTTACACATAAATGCATGACTTTTAAGTGCGCGTTAAGTCACACGTGCTATAAAAAAGTATACGATACGTGTGACTTAATAATAATAATAACATTTATTTCAGACAATGTCCATATTACACAACACACGCATTAAAAAAAAAAGAAAATAAAACAAGTAATTCATATCAAAAATAAAACAAACAAAAACAACGCACACAAAATAAAAAGCAGTTACAAACAGTTAAGGACACATTACACACATTAGGACCGGGAGAAACTGTCCACTGCTCACAGTGCCATATGCAAATGTATCGTGGCGCAGCAGTGGAGAGTCCCACCTGTCCGCGAACACACTTATTATACTGTTGCTACGGGACCTGATACGACTCAGCAGCGATGCACACTGCTTCCTTATAAGAGCATGAAACCCATCAGTGTGCGCTTCTGCGAACATAGTCGAAGCACTGCAGAATCGTGGCAGCCCCAGCAGCACCCTAAACGCGTTGTTGTATTGCACACGTAGGGCATTTTATGACCCAAGTGTATAGTTAACTAACTCAAGTAGCCCATTATTGCATGGCGTGAAATTAGTACTATTTTGGAATTTTATAAAAACCACTAAAATAAAGATATAGAAAACACGATGAGATAATGTTGCTTTGTACATTTTTGAACTGAATATAGCGAAGAATATTCTCTTTTTATTCAGATTCTGGCGCCCTAAAATAAATATTTGTTTAGTGTATAAATATTTGTGGCGAGTCTAGACGGCTTATAGTGTATTACGACACTACTTCTAGAATTATTTTCTCGAAATATCGAACAGTAACGCGTTTATTTATTTTTATTCTTTGTAGTTTTTCTACGACTTTAAGTTTCTGGTTTTCTGGAAAAAATACGAGTAGCTAGCTTAAAAGAAGCGACAAAACAGATGTCAAAAACTATAGACCGATAGCAAAGCTCCCAGTGCTTTCCAAAATATTCGAAAAAGTAATATATAATTCTATTTATCTGTACTTTGAAAATTTCAACCTATTCTGCAATGAACAAAAAGGATTTCGTAAAAATCATACTATTAATATGGCACTGTACGATTTATTATCTAATATTATGACATCAGTAGATAAAAACAGCCCAGTATGTGCAATCTTTACTGATATGACAAAGGCATTTGACTATGTGGATCACAAAATATTACTGCAAAAATTACATGGATGTGGCATAAGGGGCAATGTCCTGAAACTTATTGAATCATACCTTAGTGAAAGATATCAATACACGGAAATATCTAGAATATGTCATAAGACAAAAACACAGATCATATATAGATCAAAACCAAGACACGTAAGATATGGCGTGCCCCAGGGTAGCGTGCTAGGGCCGTTATTATTTCTGATATATATAAATGATCTGCCAAAAATAATACGACACAAAATGATCCTATTTGCCGATGATAGCACAGCTGTTATAAAATGTTATAATGAAACAACTTATCAAAATGACATTAATAAATCCCTTCTCAATATCATCCATTGGATGAATAATAATAATCTTGTAATTAATTTACATAAAACCAAGGTGATGCACTTTCATCAACGGAAACCACAACCAAATATTGATGTAACTTATAATAACCATAAAATAGAAGAAGTTAATAATGTTAAGTTTTTAGGTATTACCATCGACAGTAAGCTTACTTGGAAACCCATGTTAGAAGAACTCTGTAAACGCCTAAGTAAATCTGCTTATGCACTCTTTCATTTATCAAAAAAAGTAAATAAAGATACGTTACTGGTAGCATACCATGGACTTGTAGCTTCTGTGTTGCGATATGGCGTAATTTTTTGGGGGCAGTCGACTGACCGTGAGCTTATATTTAGGATGCAAAAAAGATGTGTCAGAGCAATGTGTAATATAAAAACAACGGATAGCTGTAGACCCTATTTTCAGTCTTTAAAAATACTGACCCTTCCAGCATTATACATTTTGGAAACTGCGTTGTTTGTGAAAAGAAACCCTCAATTATTTGAAAAAGTATCTTCTACTAGAAAAACTCCATTACGTGCCCAATATGTAAATAAACTATGTCATCAAAAATGTAAGACCGCATTGATGCGAAAAAGTTTTTTTGGTATAGCACCTAAAGTGTTTAATAAAATTCCTGACGACATAAAAAACATGACATTATATAAGTTTAAAAAAGCCCTTACTAAATTATTAATTGACAAATGTTATTATACTGTAGACGAATTTTTGAACGACCAATTATTATAATGATGCATTTTTTACCTTTTGATAATAATTACTTTGACTATTATTTTTATTGATTTTATTGTATTTGATGTTTTTCTGTTATTTATTTTCATGTATTTATAATCTAATGACTCCTAGTATGTCACTTATAAATTTGTATGTCTCAATTATGACAAAACATAGCGCACCCCCCGATTTATTTATGTAAACACCTATGTAAACACCTATGTTTCACAAATAAACGAATTGATTGATTGATTGATTGACTAGTTTTTTTAAGTTGCCCAGTGGCAGGTAAATAAATACCGTTAATCTAAAAGTATAGGTAGGTACATATAGAAGAAGAAGAATATAGCACCCTGTATACAGTGTCAAATTAAATGAGGTAGCGAAACTCCGCAGACGTGATAAATATCGATATCTAATGTTGTTACAATTAGGAAATGAAAAAAAAAGACGGGTTGCACTCCGGGAGTGCCGGCAGAAGTGAAAACTTGAATATTAATGTTGAAATAAATCAACTATTAATTGAATTAATATAACTCATTTTCATTCGCTATTTCTTCGTCACTTTTTTCATTAATAGATGCACTTTGTTCAATTTCCATATTTTAAACACTTTATATACACGAATTTTACGAATACACAGCAGTGTGGCCACTACACAGACGGTCGAGCCATCAGCTGTCACCGTACATGTATGCGCGTGACACGCTGTAACATAAACACACACGAACATTCGCGCAAGCGCCCTACACCGCCTAAACGAAACAGCAGGCATACATTTTCGCTGCGCCGAAGAAAGGGAGGGGGATACCTCCTCTCCTACGCCGCGCCGGCTGTCTACTCTCCATCCGTCTTACGAATTTTCGATCAGGTCACGTGTCCTAACGGTCACGTGTCCTGACGCGAGTTTAACATTTTTTACCCATTACAAAAAAAGTGTACAACGCCGCTAAAGAAGTTTACACTTCAATAATACAAAATAGGATCTCAATATAGCCAAGTTTGCCTTAAATAAAACAGGGTAACAAATTAGAATATAGTCGTGTTGGGCGCACCTCTTGAAACTATTCAGAAAGACTTTCAACGTTGTTTACATTTTGCAGCTTAAAAGCAATCATTTGAACTCCACAACTTTTCTTCGGTGCCTAATGAAATATTTTCCAGTCGAGAGGAGGACTTTAGCTAAGGAAATCTATTTAATGAAAGGTATTTATGTTTGTTTGAGTAGAGAGGCTCGGGAATGATTGATTTGTTTTGGTTGGGTTTTGAGTCTTAAAATACATTTGTTCAGATTACATTATTTATGGAAGACTTGAACTGTCCCAATTTTCTTTTTTATATGTAAGTCATAAGTCATTTATTTCTTAACAAAATACATTGTGTAGAAATTGTATACGTAATGTATAATTGTATACGTCGGAGCGGGCTATGCTTGGAGTGTATTTTGTGTTTTTGTGGTTACCTGTAATTGAGTGTGCATTACAGGATAATGTATAATAATACCTACAAGTTATATAACGGTTAAAGATAATTTATTGTAATGTATCTCGTTGGTAATCCTTCCATAAATAAATAAATATAAACAGAAACGAAATTAAATTTGCTTGCAGAGTTACGAAGCTGGAGTGGCAGTGGGCTGGCCATGTTCCTCGAAGGACCGATGGCCGGTGGAGCAGACGAGTCCTGGAGTGGAGACCGAGTATCGGCAAGTGTAGTGTTGGACGCCCGCCCGCTAGATCAAAAAGGTGGCTGGAACAGACTAGACAGGGTGTTGTAGCGCAGCATGGGAGAAGCTTAATATGTACAATAGTGGACTGTGATAGGCCGAGTTAATTAATTGATGGATTGTATACGTAGTGTAGCGAAATGAAACATAAGAACACTTCACCGACAAAAACGTTTAATTTTGTATATAAAAAAAAATCGAAAACACAAATATGAAAAAATATAAAAATACAAAAAAAGGAAAAACTAAATATGAAAACTTGTCACATTTAAATAATAGGAAACTATTGCGTTATATTTTAAATTTAGGTTTTAAATGCTACGTAACGAATTATGACTCGGTTGCAACCAGATCCGTAAAACGAAGACGTAACTTTTGTTGAGAATAGGTACGACTAAATGTATTCAAAGATTGAAATAACGCGGTATTTAAATGTTTAAAATTAACAGTTTTTAAAAATAAAAAAAGGCTAAATCTACTACGGGAAATAAAAAAAACTTGAAAATCTCCTATATCTTGTCCAAAACCTTCGCGGTGACGTAGAAGCTCTGCCAGTTGTTCCAATACCTCACTTGCTGACCTCTGGGATATTAGAATGAAGAGGATGTCCGCAGCGCAGCGCGGAGCCGCAGATAAAAGTTAATGTGTAGGTGGGTGGATGGAGCCGAATAAATCGGCTCGCAGAAAATTCGGACTTCTATCTGGGGCAAAAATTATCACCATAAGAATCCCGAGTTGCAAGCAGATCTCATAAAACCCCAAAAAACGTACAATTATACATACCAGTCAAAAGGATTCAATCCAGTCAATAGGAATATACGTAGTCTTCCGTCGAAGAAGTGGGGAAACCTTTAGCACAGAACGGATGGGATTATTATATTGAAATATGACGAAAGGCTATGAAAGGCCAAAAAGATAAAAAATACATACCCCGAATCAAATAATAGACATGCACGATCCAATTAAGATTTGTTGATTTCAATATTAAATTTGGGTGTTGGTTCTCAAAAAATTCCGGACGTCGTATCAGAGAGTATGTAGACAAGTGAAGTATGTCACCAGGAAAAAATCTCATGTCACGTAAAAGAAATTATTTCAAAATTATTATGAAAATAAAGGTTTTTGATAGGGCCAGTACAAAAAGAGGTTGATTATAATGTTGAAGAAGGACGAATGGCGAAAATAATCATCATGCAGTAACTACTAATGCTGCAGTACCTCCTTTCCAAGAAAAAAAAAAAAAAAAAAAAAAATATAGGTAAGGAAGAGAAGAGAAAAAATAAAAATATAATCGATGAGTAAGAACCCAATAAAAATTAACCTAACTTAGCCTAAACAATAAGTCCAAATGATAAGTAATCGAAATTAAACCTAAATGAACGACATCGAAGTGCAGCAGATACTGAATAAATACGAAATCCGGACTTCAATCTAAACGTTATCAGTGCGAACTCCAGACGCGTCGACTAAAATCTAGGAAATAACAAGAAAACTAGAAACTAATAAGACTAACTAACTTATTATCTAAGACTTAAGACCTAAGTAAAAAAGGAGGAACCTCAAAGAAATATAATTAAAGAGCAAAAGTTAAATAAAGAACAAAGACGACGAAAGAGAAGACTTAAAATAATGAAAGAAACGACATAAAACAACCAAAGGACTTAAGCCACACAAAGACTTTTAGTCAAAGACAGAACTTTAAAAAAAATAAGAAACTTACGCATGTTTCTTATACAAAGAAAAGAGTCATCGATAATTATAACGATTAACCGAAAGGAAATAAAAATAATATTTTAAACAATATATTATTGTGATGTTATCGATAAAAAATACGTCGACAGTGTCCCGACACTAAAGTACAACTAACGATAAGTGTTAATCGACCGTTTCCCAACACTAGAGCTATTATGTCAGACGTCACAACATGACATGTGCATGTAATGACATCTACGGGCGTAGCCTGAACTATAAAGCATTGACACATAAGAAAAGGTAGCTAACAAATTGTTTCGCTCAGGGACAACTAGGTGTCGCTGTTAACGTTTTTTTTTTAAACTAATAATTATGAATGAGCTTATTTATTTAAGTAAATATAAAGGGAATTTAATTTAAAGGGGTCAAACTAAACGTAAACATAACATTCCGAATGGGAATAAGTTAACGAGATTACGAGTTTAGAAATTACCAAGAAATTATTTAAGAATATCTTTGATATGATATCTTCCAGAGTGGACAGAATCAATATCATGAAGTTCATAAGTGGTCCTAGAAATAACCCTAGTCACACGGCATTTAATAAAACGAGGAGCTAGCTTTCCCGAAAAATAATCATCGCCTGAAGATCTGGAAAAATTCCTTCTCCATACAGTATCACCAACATTCAGCGTGACGGCTGAACGATGCATATTATAAGCTCGTGAATTACGGAGGAAAGCCATAGAAAGATTATCAGCAACTTTCGCATAAAACTCGACAAGGGAAGAATGATTCTACGCATGTTTGAGCCCGACTTTCAGCTAAATTGACGCTTAGAGTCTGACCATACGCACGGGTAGGAACACATAAGGGCTTCCCTATCGTTGTCACTGAGAATAGATAAAGGAAATCGAAAACTAAAAAAAATCAGAACCTCCTTCTTCGAAGCCGGTTAAAAAAGGGGATCAGACTCAAAATAAGGATGGTTTTATTAGTCTTTCGTATTAGAATCTGATAGGAATAATCAAAGTAGACATTTTGAGAAAATGTATTAATAAAAATGATGGGATAATTACGTAACTTGAAAACGAGGTTTTTTGTTTATAGAAATATTTACGTGATTTTAGTGTTATATGAAAGGATAACGTTTAAAACTAATATTCACGTTTGAATTAAGTAAATCGGTCCACGGGTTTTAGAGTTAGAAAGCATTTTGCAAAATGAAAACATGCCCAAAGACCGATTTTAGAAAGTTAATGTTTTAAAAAGTTTTTAATGTATATAGAGATAGGAATAACCTTCATCTGCTATGTTAGGATGCAAAAAGGACAAAACCAAAATTAAATAGGCAAATATGCTAGTATGAATGTTTTAAGAAAGAGTTAGAAATTTAGTGAATAGTCTGATAGGGAACTGAACGCCAAAATAACAGCAAATAGGAAAAAGAGAAAAAAATGTTGAGAATAAAAAGCCATCAGACCCTAACAAACCAACACTAAACAAATAGCAAGGCTGAAATAATGACCAAAAGCAAACCTAGGCAGTCAGGCAACCAAAAAAATCTAACCTTCAACTGCCATAGTAAAGAAAAAACCAGCAAATATACGGGTCACATCCCACGTTATAGGAAAGTGTTAGGCATCGTGTACTATGGCTGATATAGGAATGGTACGACAACGTGACATCACAGGAACGGCTGAGCTAAGAATTCAAAGAAAAAAAAAAGATAGAAACTAGGAAACCAACTGCCCCAAAGACAACGAACAGCTGGGCTAGAATCAAAGCAAAAACAAATAGAAACTAGGAAACCAACTGCACCAAAGACAACGTACAGCTGGGCTAGAATCAAAGCAAAAACAAATAGAAACTAGGAAACCAACTGTACCAAAAAAGACAACGTACAGCTGGGCTAGAATCAAAAAAGACAAATAGAATCTAGCAATCAGCCGTGCAAAAAAAACTTACCTTAGCCACGAAGTCTACAACATTCACACACCAATCACACACTACAGGATGCTAACTACTTCTAACTAAGGAGTGGAATAAAACCCAGGAAAAAAATATGTATTTAAAGGGAAGAAATAAAAGCGTTTTATATGTTTTAAGGTTCTACAAAGTTATTATTATTTTATATTGCATCACAACACAGCACATTACAGTAAAGCAATCAATCAGCAATGGAAGGGTCAGCAGACGTTGTTAATCACAACATATTCCCTGGTAACTATGGCAACAGTCTTGTTTGACGGAACGAGAAAAAATTCCTCTATTCTGGTACCTGTAAACATGAATACAGAAATGAAAGATTAAATTTGCTCAGAAAGAGCAATCACCCTCACGACAGCAAAAAAAAAGATAATTTAGTAATTAGAATCAATAAAAGTGCTTACTTTTACTTCGGGCGCCATTTTGTAGCGAAATGAAACATAAGAACACTTCACCGACAAAAACGTTTAATTTTGTATATAAAAAAAAATCGAAAACACAAATATGAAAAAATATAAAAATACAAAAAAAGGAAAAACTAAATATGAAAACTTGTCACATTTAAATAATAGGAAACTATTGCGTTATATTTTAAATTTAGGTTTTAAATGCTACGTAACGAATTATGACTCGGTTGCAACCAGATCCGTAAAACGAAGACGTAACTTTTGTTGAGAATAGGTACGACTAAATGTATTCAAAGATTGAAATAACGCGGTATTTAAATGTTTAAAATTAACAGTTTTTAAAAATAAAAAAAGGCTAAATCTACTACGGGAAATAAAAAAAACTTGAAAATCTCCTATATCTTGTCCAAAACCTTCGCGGTGACGTAGAAGCTCTGCCAGTTGTTCCAATACCTCACTTGCTGACCTCTGGGATATTAGAATGAAGAGGATGTCCGCAGCGCAGCGCGGAGCCGCAGATAAAAGTTAATGTGTAGGTGGGTGGATGGAGCCGAATAAATCGGCTCGCAGAAAATTCGGACTTCTATCTGGGGCAAAAATTATCACCATAAGAATCCCGAGTTGCAAGCAGATCTCATAAAACCCCAAAAAACGTACAATTATACATACCAGTCAAAAGGATTCAATCCAGTCAATAGGAATATACGTAGTCTTCCGTCGAAGAAGTGGGGAAACCTTTAGCACAGAACGGATGGGATTATTATATTGAAATATGACGAAAGGCTATGAAAGGCCAAAAAGATAAAAAATACATACCCCGAATCAAATAATAGACATGCACGATCCAATTAAGATTTGTTGATTTCAATATTAAATTTGGGTGTTGGTTCTCAAAAAATTCCGGACGTCGTATCAGAGAGTATGTAGACAAGTGAAGTATGTCACCAGGAAAAAATCTCATGTCACGTAAAAGAAATTATTTCAAAATTATTATGAAAATAAAGGTTTTTGATAGGGCCAGTACAAAAAGAGGTTGATTATAATGTTGAAGAAGGACGAATGGCGAAAATAATCATCATGCAGTAACTACTAATGCTGCAGTAGGTACTTAAATTGACTAAATTGGTCTCTAATTCTTCAAAAAACATTCACAGGTCACCAAACAGAGCATGTGGGTGCCTAGGTCATAAAATGAGCTTCAATTCATATACACATTGTAATCCAAAATCCAATAAAAGACAAAAAGCTTAAACTTCACGCGCGCAGTCACGACTAAGGGACAGCCGTTTGACCAACTCCATTGAGAAACACCCGCCGGCAGGGTTTGCATAACTCCTAACTCTAAATGCTTGGCCAGACTGGCAGCGCGGGGCGAAAGCGGCGCGGGTGCGGGAACGCGCGCGATCTGCCTGTCCGCAGTCGAGCGCGGCTTCGTTCTGAGTGTTGTCGTGTCCAGTGTTTATCAAAATGTAATATGGATGAAGAAGACTTATTTTTACTAGAAAAAAGCTCGAACTAGTTTGAGAACCCCGGTCCCCGCGCGGGCCGCCCGCGCACTTACTGGGGTCACTTATATGATCGAGCTATGGCGTGAGTTGCCCGCGCGCTCCCCGCGCCAAGCAGACCGCGCCGCTCATCGCGCCCGCATGCCCACTATGGACGCTCAAATGTAGTTCTTAAAGTGCTCCCTCACCAAGAGCATTCGCGTGTAATGTAATATTACAGACTCGACTTTGAGCATTACATTACAATACTACCTCCCTGACTGACGAGCATTCGCGTGTAATGTAACATTACAGATTTGACTTTTTAGAAGTAGAGCGCATTGATGTTACAAGTTGTATCAAGGTTTTACACATTGCATCATTACAAGGTGCGCATTGTAATGCTCGGTTTTACTCCTTCAGTGATGTAATGCTCGAATCTGTAACGTTAAATTACAGGCGAATGCTCCCGACGAGGGAGCACCTTTATGTTTGAGTACGCTGCGCCGCGCCCGCATTTGCAGTCTGGCCAAGCACAAAGAGATAAGGACGGGACAAAGTTTTCAAGGTTTCTTATAAAAAAAAGTAATGGAGAACATTCCTTTTGACGATACACCCCGAAGAACCGTGAAAAAAATTCTACGAGATATTAAGCTGAAAAGGTCAGCCTTGAAGGGAATGGACGCTAACTTTCTAGACGTGAAGGAAGTGGGCACACCCGTATAAATATGTAACTACTGGTTTTTTATTTATAGATTAGGTATGTGTATGTGGGTTGGAGTTCTAGAGAGAAATTTATTTGATTATGATTATTTGTTTATATAAAGGTTGGTATGTGGTACAAGGCACCTACTGTTGCTTTAAAACTTTATTTTGTTAATTAGACTTAACACCACCAAAATTAATTAACAGTACTGCTGAAACCATTAGAAAATCACATAGTGAAGGCATTAGACCGCCATATTGAACTTCATGTGACATCATTTCACCTAGTTAATTTTATTTTAAATTGTCTTCTTAATTGTATTTCTAACTCTATTTTCAATTGTATTTTTTATCGTATTTTAATTTGTATTTATGAGTAAGTTAGATGTATGTGTATCTTTGAAGTAGTAACATTGCATTGGCATTATAGCTGTTAAGGTGTTATTTACAAAATTTGAATAAACAAATAATAATAATAAATAGTTCCAAACTATCCTAGCATACCTATTCATAAAACTTTCTTTTTCGCCCTAGTCGGATAATAAATATAACACTATCGCTACCGTATTATCATAACTTGTAACATATAAGAAGCAAGAATAGCTCTTATAGCAATAAAAAGTAATGAAAAACTAATCAATGGAGCAATATGGACGTCTTATAAGCAATAGTGTCATCCGAATAGCAACTACGGATCAACTTGAACGAGCAGGGGGCCTATACAGGATGTTGTTTGAACCGAAGCACGTTGGAACTATTCCAGCATTGGCTGTGATTGGGTTTGCTGTGTTTGTTATACAGATGTTCATATACCTACTTGCCGGGGTTTTTCCAAAAATATGTAGAAAAGAGCATCATAATAACCTCATAATTATTTTGCATGTGCATATTTGTGCGCCTTCCAAGTTATATCGAAACAATTTTTCTTTTACATAAAGTTTTGTAGTCATCGGTTTCCGTAAATAGACGCCACATTATATACCATAACTTAAAAATATGTATTTCTAAACTCAAATTAGTACGGTTAACTTAATTAAAATTAAATAAAAAATAAATATTTAAGCCAGTGTAGAATTCGTTGCACTCTGTAATCATGATTCATGTAGTATTTTCACTCCAATAGTTCAACGGAACTCAGTCCCTCAATCACCCTTACTGACATGGCTTATGCTTTAACCACGATAAGACCTGTTCTTTAATATCTAGTTCTTGCCAATGGAAGAGACCGATAATACCAACCACCGATAATTTTCAATCCAGATTTCTGACACCATGCCCAATTGAAAGTATCACAGACTTTCTAATAGCAGTGTTCGGTATATACATCAAAGTGATAAATACTATAGATTCCGGGACGGATCGCTTCCGCCTGTCCCCGCCGCTGTCCCCTGTTTGCGCTAGAGGGCGCCTTTGTCGAAGATTCTGTTTCATCCTCTCTTCAGAATGGGAAACTGAAGACATTTTCTCTTTTCGTTGATCGAATTTCGTTAACAATTCCTTGGGATCCTTAAGGCGTGATTGAGTTCACAGGTGTCCGTTTCAAAGTCGGATTTTGTTGTGAGTTCTAAAGGTTTTGGAAATTGGTGCATTTAATGACCTTGCAATAGCTACTTACTGTTTCTAGAAAAGGAATCGTTTATTGGTAAAAATATGAGCGAGCACAGAGTACATATTAGTCGACGAATATTATATTATAACATATTATAACATCCATACTAATGTTGTACATTCTAAAATAACTGTGTCTGTATGTTATGTTTTCACGCCTAAACCACTAAACGGATTTCGATAAAATTTTGCAAGGAGATAGATGGCATCTTGGGGAAGGTCATAGGCTACATTTTGGATCAGTAGCAAGTTCCCGTGGGATATGTTTTGATATCGCCGCGGGCGAAGCCGTGGATAGAAGCTATAGTGTAACATACATTGTTATGTTTTCGTTATACTCTACCTTGTTTCTGGTGTGTGAATCTAATAAAATATCTAATACAAACTATCTAGAACATTAAAAAGAGAAACAAGATAATATAAAATAAGACGGAGTGCATTTGCAGCTTTGAAATCTGCATATATACCGGGAACAGTTAATATTGTCAGATCTTTAAAAAGAGGTTTACGTAAAGTCAATGGTAGCACATCACTTAAAGCACTGCAATTGTTTCTGGGCTATACATGCCCCGTTTATAAGAACAGAATTCCCTCATAGCAGAATTCCGTATCTGATGTTAGAAAGTACGTAGTAGAATGTACGTAGGGCTGTTTTGAATTTAAATCTTATTTGTGACCTCTAAGCAGTGAGGTTTCCATGTGCAGCCACTGTCCATTGTTATTCCAACTAGTACCTAGGTATCTAATATGCAAACATAATTCAAAATACTTCAAAAAGCAAAGACATCTCAGCTATAAACAAACTGTGTGACAAACTCGAAGCGGTAAAAAACCTCGTGATTTTTCGAACTTCTTCAAAGTGCAGTCTTCTGACTTCTTAACTCTAATGAGAGGACTATTTTTTCGCAGCGCATCTCTCGGGGCAATTTGGCCTGTTTGTTCGTGAAATGATAAGTTTATGAGAATTTTTTTGCTCTCTTTCACACAAACTTTTGCTAATGAGGGCAGTAGGGATTGCGCGGGAATTAACTTTTTTTTTTTTGGTGAGATTAAATAAATTGAGGAATTGTTTACGAATTTTTTTTAGTTTTATATGAATAGATGATCGTAGGGGTATCGTATTACCCAGTAACTGGGTTGTGGAGGTCTGATAGGTAGTCGCTTCATGTAAAATATCAGTATATGTACACTATGTATGTGTACTATCTTGGGGCCGGCTTCCAGTTGTCTAAACTGAAAGCCGATCCCAACATAGTTGAGAAAAGGCTAGGCAGATGATGAGATAATCGTAATAGTTGAGGATTAGCTGAGTAACAGACGTTGGCAACAGTAACTATCATAATTCAAAAGAACACTATAATTAAAACAACAAAACGGAATTTGTAGTCAACCTCCTAAACTCTAAGATTGAATCTTCCTTACACATTATAAAACGTCAAGGTCTATTTTGCTTTAAAAACGTTTAAGACCAATATAATTCAACCTAAGGGAAGCTTCAAGCAATTACAGGTTGAGTATACAAGTTAGTAAAAGGGTAAAATTATTCAAAAGGGACCGCGCACGAAATCGAATGATTATTATCGAGTTTGTTCATTGTTTGAGAGAAAGGGAAAAGAAAATTATTTGTGATTTGAAAAGTCGAGATTTTTGTTTTGTGTCTGAAAGGGTTCTTTAAAATAAATTAATAATTCATAGAAAATCACTAATATTCGGAAAGAGTGTAGGTACCGACAAATGTCGCGAGACTGACGTTCGATCATCGTTTTACAAGAAATTTCTTTTGATCTGACCTCCACAATCCAGTTACTGGGTACGACACCCCTTGCTAAGACTGGTGGTCAGACTTTCGGTCTTCTGACGACCCGTAACGACTGTCAAAGATCCAAGAATGACAGCCAACGACTTAACGTGCTTTCCGAGACACGGAGGGGTCTCGGTCACCCATCCACGGACCGACCGCAGCAAGCGTAGCTTAACCAAAAAGCAACAAAATAAAGAACTTCAGCACGTAGGTCTTAACTGTTGTTTATTTAATAACATTGCTAAAACATGTCATGTAGAAAATTTAAACAGTATTCATGAGCGAAGTTGTTCAACAAAACTAGTTTACTCCAAAAGTGTTTGTACGCAATAAAATGTAACTTTGAGTTAGTATTACATTTTTATTTTTCAGATTGTTCTTTATATTTGAATTTGAAAAGTTTTGAATGCATTTTGGAGTGTGTTGGAGTTTAATAACTAGGTTGTTAAATTTCGTTTGTAACTTTTAAAACGTCAGGAACTGCTGTAACGTAGGAGATTTTTTTTTTTTTTGAATGGTGTAGGTAGCTTGCGTTTATGGCCAGAGGGGCTATTCTCGTAATTTTAAGAACGCTTACAATACTCAATACTTAATTCTTTATTGCATTCCACAATGTAGGCTTAGGTGGTAAATATGTATTTGCCAAAAGAAACAATCATGGACTCTGTCGGGCGTAGCAAAAGAAATATATGTGGAGAAGAGGACTTACAACGACCATGAGGACTTATCATTTACGTAGGTACAGTCAGCATCAAAAGTCGATTAACACTGTCATTTTTACATGTTATTAAATTGACAACTTTTTTCAATAAACTGATTTTTAGCTTTTCACATAAAAGACAAGAGTATAATATTTAAAAAAAAATTTTTCTCCTGCAATTTTGAACAAATATTTTGCTCAGTAACTAAGATAAAAAAAACTGAAGTGTTAATCAACTTTTGATGCTGACCGTATCTTATAATCTAACTTGTTCTAAACACACTTTTACAAAATAATCAACTTATAATGATAATACTTTACCGTTTTGCTTATATGCGTATGTGTTTCAAGGTTGCAGATGCCTCCATCTGCAACCTTGAAACACATACGCATATTTCATATTTCGATAGTTTATTAAATTGAAATCATAACAAACGTGTCACCGCACTACGAGGGTAATTATCCATTATCTGTAGTGTGTCTGTGCGCCTAGTACACGCACATCACGCCGCCGCGCGCCAGTGCAGCGCCTTGATGTCGAAATAAAAAAATATTAAGCATTTTCAAAGTTAATGCTTTTGAGCTGAAATTTTGTACAGAGATTCTAGACCAGATACACTCTTCAACCCGTTTGTATTGATATACCCTTTCTGTAACACCCTGTATAGGGACATGGGTTTAAATCATGTTGCTATTTCCATTACTTTGCAAGAGTGTGCCTAGGCTGCAGAAATCAACTTCTACCAGCTGGGTCGACAGACTTTTCGCTAAAAGCAAAAGAAAATTAGGTCAGGAAACTAATACACCTATTCAGATGTTTAGGTAACTAGTGCTGCAAAAAATCTTAGCTATTTCCTCTGATTGGAATAGTGCCCAATACACATATTGCACGAGAACATGTGCCAACATTGGCAACAGCTCAGTGAGCCAATAAATGCCTACCCCATTAAAGTATCTCCAAGTTAAAATCACGTCGAAAACATTAATCAAAATAGACGTTATATTATTCAAATTAATTCACAGCTAAATCTGTTTGAATATTGAATTTAATTTAACTCTTTAATCCATCTGTATTCATAATTGAAAATTTAAACACAAATTAGACATTTCTATGAAATCTCATACATACGTGGACCATTTTAATTTGTAATAACGAGTACTTTGAATAATTATAAATGTAAACGATTCCCTTCCATTACATTTAGGGTTCATAGTGAATATACGGGAGGACAGAACTTGCGTGAACGCTACGCCACACGGAGAAGTCTGGCCCAAGTCTGGCCTGTAAAACGTCTGTCACTTCGACTCTGGTAACAAAAACATAGTGCTTGGGAACAAGAGTTCCACCATTTTCCCACGAGTTTATTGTGTATCTACTGTCACGTTTATACCTACGTACGAAAACCCCACATGATTGTACAGAACTTTTCATTTTAGACAGAGGCTCCCAAATATAATATTATTCTTTTATTCTAGATTCTGCCTTTTTGAGACGGTAAGCAAGCAGAAATTCTACTCCATATCAATTCATGAATATTTTTGTATCGTACCTACCATGTGAGTATGCATGTGGACGGGTCTGTTGAGATCTTTAAACGATAAAAGGAAACCTTATCGTTTAAAGATCTCAACAAACCCGTCCACAATATTTCTCTGTGAATCCTCAAAAAATTCCTTTCACAAATTCAGCGCGCGAGTCGAATTAATACGAACCACCTTAATCGAATGAATTGAATAATTCAAACACCGTCTCAGACGGATTTGTCTTTTACAAAGCGGGTTTCTTTAATTTTCCATCCCTCATTTTCGACGTTTTCATAATAATGTCTATTGTTTATTTTTAGTATTACAACGACCGGTTTTGAGTTCTAAATGAGTTTTGTAAGTGGTGTTTCTGTTAAAGTAGGATGTACTGTGAATTTTAAAAATCGGTGCTTTGTTAGAATTTGCATTAATGTTTTACTGCAGAGGAAATGCCATTTCTCACCTCTTTAAATAACAATTTCGTGTTTTAAGCTTATTTCAAAGTATAGTGGCAGAACTGTATGACATTTCTTTGTATTAGTATTTTGTATCCTTCGGAAAAGTTCCGATTAAATTATATGGCAGACTATGTCGCACTAGTTTTATAAACTATAATTATCTAGCGTGCCGATTTGCACACTGTGAAGCAGGCAATAAAAAATACTTCACTTATTAATAAAAAATCCAACAAAGCTTCTAAATAAAACAATTAATAACTATCTCTTAAAGAATGTACCTCTACACTTGGGAACGCGTTAAAGAATTTCCTCCATTGCTTGAGGCTTCAACACGAGTCCAGTAAACGTTTTAGTATCGATTGTGGAATTTACTCGAACGAGTACAAATGTGAGCTAGAACAATCGAATCGATATGGGGATTGAGAGAGCTTTAGTTTGCTCGTATTTGCTAGAAAACATCTTTTCTAGGAGGTGTGAGACTGTGAAAAACAAGTGAGGCTACTGCATTAGTCGCCTATGTATTTCGAGAAAAGTCGAAAAATCAGTCACATTTATGTGTTTCAAAGTCAACTCAAACTAAAAGCATTTATTTGAAACTAGCTTTGCCCTGCGGGTTCACCTGCGTAAATGTCGATCCCGTAGGAATATCAGGATAAAAAGTAGCCTATATGTTAATCCAGGGTGTACCTCCATACAAAATTTTATCAACATTGGTTTAGCCGTTTGAGCGTGAAGAAGTAACAAACATATAAACACACACACACACTCACAAACTTTCGCCTTTATAATATTAGTGTGATAGTGTGATAAACCAATTACACGCACTTTTGAATCGTCAACGGGTCGGTCAGTCAGAAAGATGAAGCTAGTTGCTCATTCCAAAGCGTAGTCAAGAAACTCTACGAACACAGTTTTAATTCAAAATATTGGTTACATCATTCATGTTGAATTTATACATTTGAGAACGATACAGGACGTTAAATAAAAAGATAAGAAAAACAATTCAAATAACAAATTAAATTAAAACAAGTAACTAAGAGATAGTCCTGGATATGACTTTAAACTGTCGTGCATTTAGTATTGAACTAAATGTAGAACGCCACCTATGGCTATGGGATAAAAACACCCAAATATGCTCGGATGGAACAGTCGATATTAGTGCAGGATATCAACTCAGGGCGGCGGCTGATGAATATCTAGCACGTTAAAGGAGGCGCCCACGGACCCAGTCAGGCGGTCCACTGTACACCCACCAAGTCGCACTAGACAAGCGCGGTGGGTTAATTTGTCTAAACCCCTACTCTCTCATGAGAAAGTAGAGAGGCCTTTGCCCTGCAGTGGGACGTCACAGGCTAATAAGAACTAAGAGATGGCCAGTCCCTTCTAACGGCACCCGTTCACGAACATGATGCATGGATTAGCACCTTTCAGCTCAACCATTTTGAAAATGGTCCAACACATGCGCCACTATCAAATAACAAATAAACATTAGCATGACATACTCTCAGACGCCAGGGCACATTCAAGTCATTGTAAAACGTACCCAGTAAATTGTAGCTGTATAGTATTTATAAAGTACTCACACATGTGCTATGCAATTAATGTACAATACTGAGAGATTTAATGTATACGCCCCAACAATTTTTTTTATCTCCAATTAGTTTATGCGCCCTTGTGGAGCAGAGGTGTATTTTGTTTATTTGAATTAAATATCTATCTAAGGTTTAAGAAAGATAAGATTCTTTTGGTAAATAAAGTTACTGAGAACGTTCACATCTGATTCAATTCTCAAAACAAGACCCACACTACACCTTCAAGCACTCGGAAGCTGCCGTTTAAAACGACAGAAAAGTTTTAAAATTTTACTAAAACTTCATTCGAAGCGTTTCGTAGTTCGCGAGCTTGTAGCGTTAGTTAAAAATTCTGCACAACTTCCCCTCAGTTTTAAAATTTGATTGAGAAGTTATCCAAGGAAGATATCGAAGACTGTCGTGTTTACTTGAAGATGTAGGTAGGTCTATGTTATTTTATATGACGTACAAAATAAATATGACTTGCCTGTCGTAAAGACGTTTTAATGATAAATGATAAATTATTTATTTTCTGTAAGTAGGTTTGTACAAACACTTTCACACGTCAATCATATTTTTTTTTAAGCTAGATGAGGTCGGCGTTTTCTATCTGGCTACTCTGAGAAGAAAGGCCGAAACAAACTCACAGGTCACAGTCTCTTTTAAAGTCTAGACAAAATCTTGGTCAGATCATGTGAAGACCATGTAGATTGGTGTCTGAAATGGTCTTTTGAGGAAAGAACCACACAAACTGAGCGGACCTGTCCAGTCAGTGCACGCATTTGTCAAAAATCGTGCAGCTCAACTCAGAACTTGAGGAGCTCAACGATTCGACGAACAATACCAAAGAAAGGACATTTGGGTATACCTGACCTTACATGTGAGTTTTAAAACGTAACATAATAATTTTATTGTACCCATTGCTGGGACTCAGTAAATCACCACGCGGGCTCTGTAGGTTGGTGAATGTTACAATGAATTTATATTTACGATTTTTTATGTGAAAAGGTAATACAGGAATGTTTTTTATTTTGGGAAGTTGAGGAATTTCCCAGTAGCAGCCCGGAGTCTGGTATTACAGTCTCCTATTACTCGGGACTTAAATATAATTGGTGAAATGTGGCTATACTATAAGTGAACCTCTACTTGACCCTACGGGGAATGCACGCGTGATACTGTTATGTTTAAAAAAACATATACATGTCACATCCGGTCATTCGTTTGACTATTCGGAACGCGAGCGCTATCTGATGGCGCTGACAGAGTCTAGCCTGAGTTCGTGGGGGGTTGACGACAGCGCGACAGAACGTGTGGAGCTATCTTGGACATTGGACATCGTACGGGCAACATGTGCTCAGAAACTGTCCGCGTTCCGTATCTGGTTATGTCGTGTACCTACAGTGTGTGATTAATATGTTCGTGAAATTATAATTTGATTTGAACTGTAAACGGTTTTTCTATTACGCAATAATCAATACTACCCATAGTACGCCCACAGTAATTAAAATATGGCTTGTAATAACGAGACACACATACCTTTTCCGTCATACAGGTATTTGCGTTACTATTTTGCCTAAAGAGGAGAGGCCATATTTGTTCAACCAATCTGTCGTCAGCTTTTACCTAAGGAAAATATTGCGAGAAATCCATACATGTTCTGTATAATAAAATTTACAGCCTATCATATAGGGGATTTACTATCTCCGTGATATGAATACCGAAGACTGGAGATGCGTACCTACTTGTTTTTTTATTTTATTTATCAAACTTTCGATTTTTGGTTGCCTTGTTAAAAATATTTAATGCAAGCGTGGTATTCCATGAATACATCATACACATGAATACAACACACATTCGGATGACGATTTTATTTAGATGATGATTTTTATTCCATATTTAGATAACGTATGTATGTTATACATACATTTTATAGAGTGCAGGACAAAACCTTTACTCATGCACAGAAGTACAAGCATCGCCATATTTCTACTATGTGAGTTGACGAATTCAGGCTGTTATAAGGTTCAATGTTCCTAACGATTCCTTTTAATAACTTGTAAAGTTAATAATAGGGAATTGCAAAAAAAACATAACTGCACTTGGTTGATTCGAACCAGTAACTTTGTGATTCAGAATAATTGGATCCCTTGAGTCAACGGTCTTGACCATCAAACCATCAATAATATACATAGAACATTGAATAGTTTTTCTAAAAAGTTTTTGCTACTGTCAATCGTTTCGCATTTCCACGTATCGTCCACATAGCTTGCATTCTAAAACTGTGGCTTTGACACGTCATGTGTTTGAAAATCACGGAGGATAAGTATAAAGGTAAATAAAAATCATGGATAGGCTAAGGAAGATCGACATCAAAACATTTAATTATCTCTTTGGTTACATCCCATTGATAAATGAAATAGCTTTTGAAGTGAAACTTCTTTACGCACGCTTGACTTGGGGAGTAAGCTGGCGAACGCGTGACGTAAACGTTACGAAAAGTGTGATCGGGCGAGGCGAACGGGAGTTGAGTGGGGGATATAAGCAAGAGAAAGCAGTGCGCACGCACATTTTCTATCTCTCTTCCTCTCATAGTTTCACTTCAGTCGTGTGGTCATAAGCACACTCGGTTTTTTTTTTATAGAGAGAAGAGGAAGGTAGGTGCTCCACATTATTTTTCTGTCTAAGTCTTTTTCTAAAATAAACATAAAAAATCAGTTGCAGCTGAGATGAGAATGCTGAAACGGATGTGTGGTGTCGCACGAATGGATAGAATAAGGAATGAGTACATAAGAGGAAGTCTGAAAGTGACACCGGTAACTGTAAAATTGGTTGGAAATCGGTTGTCATGGTGTGGGTATGTGATGCGGAGGGTTGAGGGAAATGTCGTGAGGAAAGTTTTGAGTATGAATGTCGATGGCTATAAGAGTAGAGGAAGATCAAAGAAACGTTGGATGGAATGTGTGAATGATGATATGGTTAGAAAGTATGGAAGAAAAAGACATGTTGCGCCAACCCCAAATAAATTCGGGTACAAAAAAAGTGTGTTAGGGATTGCCCTAACACACTTTTGTTCACATTTTACCTTCACCCTGCATGTACACCAAAGAGCTATGTTAGTAACGCAAAATCCACAATATTTTCGCATGCAATCAGAGGGGCAATTCTAGTAATTTTAAGAACGTTCAGTCTGATCTCAGTCTCAATCTGTCAAAAAAACCTCGGATTTCCCTACATTTTGACAAGTTTTTGACATTTGTTTGTCGCCGAGATGAGACTGCAACTAGATTTTGAACGTTTTAAATTACGAGAATTGGCCTTCAGAAGTGAGCCACAAAAAGGCTTCTGCTCCATATAAGTACAATCACGAATTAAATGTACCTCAATATAAATTGCAAATATTTAGGAAGAATGTGTATAATATTTGAACGCCATTCAGGTATATAACAAGTTACCTAACTCATTTAAGAAACTTCCCATCCCCATGTTCAAGAAAAATCTGACAAGTTAAATTGCTTTATTGATATTGGCGAATATAATGGAATATTGTAAAAATCCAAGATGACATGTACATAATTTTGACATTGATTTTAAAGCAACGATTACCTAATTATAATAATATTAATTCATATTGGACTTATTGTAAATCACAAATTTTAAAATAAATTTTTAATTTATAAGAATGATATTTGAATATTTGTACACCACATGTTGTGGTAGAGATAGCATGCTGTTATGTTGTTGTGATGGCGTTGTGTGATAGTTGTGGAATATTATTATTATAATATTTATTTATTTAATTTATTTATATATACTTTATTGCACACCACAAAAATACATAACATGAAATAAACACATTAAACACTGTAAAATATACAATGGGCGGCCTTATCGCTTTCTGCGATCTCTTCCAGGCAACCTTATTTTTAAAGTTCTATACACTCTAGTAGAATCTTTAAAGATATTAACAGCATACTATGTAAAACTACATTCTTATAAATAAATACGTTCTAATTCTAATTGGTATAAGGACAGATATTGATGAACATAACACGCCAGTGCTCCCCAAAGGGGCTGGTCAAAAAAGCTATCCCTAGAATAATTTAGAACCACGTTTTAGCGCATCTATTGTACGCGCACCACTAGGTTTGACATCTAGTTTCTGTCCAAAAAAGGATTGTTAAATTGTCGCACAGTGTCCGTAGTGTGACGTTGATGTTCGCAATGCTATCATTCCGCGTCAGTTGCCGTTGCTTTGACATGGAACTCGGTGAGCACGCGAATTGGACTGTGCGGTGATTTGTTTTATTTTGAAAGGGTTTTAGGTTATACAATTACTGGCCTGTGAATAGGGAGGAGTTATTGCCTAACTTGCTTTGGGCTGGTTGGCAATTCGGTCATGTTTTTCTTTGATCGTTGATCAATGATTTCTTTGAAAAACATAAAAGTCATAATTGGCTCTTGCTAGGTTCGTACCCGCAAAATTGTATGTACAATCTTCGGGGTTATTGCGTAACTCACAAAATAAATGGCAATTGACCCCAATGCTTTTAATTTTGACAATACAGCCGCGTTAGGTACATTGTTGAGCAGACGACTTTTTTTAAACCTATGAAGCAAAGATTTAGGAATATTCTTGAAAAAAAAAAAACCCTCAGATTGTGTGCTGTTAAATGAAAGTGGTATCAAGAATAAGGCTATACTATATACTATACTATAATTAGTGTTTAGTCAGTCGGAGATTTTTTATCAAGATAATCTACTCCATTCGTCAATTTGCTCTGTTATAGCCATTTCATACAACCGTCAAAGAATGACAGTTGTGATTTGAATATATAGGAAACTAGCAGCGCCCCGCGTTTTTACCCGCATAAATGTCGATCCCGTGAGAATATCGGGATATAAACTATCCTATGTCCATTCCCGGGACTCAAACTATCTCTATACCCATCTAAATCGGTTCAGCGGTTTAAGAGTGAAGAGGTAACAGACAGACAGATTGACACACTTTCGCATTTATAATATTAGTATGGATTGAAGTTTGCAATCAATTTGCTTAACAATTAATTTACCTGTCTGTACATTGAACTGATAGCCAAGGCAAAGATCAGTCATAACAGCTGTCCATCTCTTTGAATTGTGAGTTATACATACATACATTATACATAGCTGTCTCTATGTACCTACCTGGTATACGCTGGGTACCTACAGGTATACTTTAAAACATGCATTTTATTTTAGCACGTAAGTTTCTAGTTACGACTTGCCAAAGTCGTTTGAAGTGTCTCCGACGAACTTTCCGATAGATGTATCTAGAAATTTATAAAACTCTAATGGCTTCCAGTTGAAAAGATAGGACCTGGGGGACCGTTGCAAATAATTAAAGACTCTCAGACGTCGTTTTAAAATCTGGTTTTCAATAAGGATAGAGATATTCGTCGTATAGTTTTCTTTTATTTTTTTTTCTAGTTACTTTATTGGCTTAGCTAAATAACGATTGAATGGTTATTTTGTGTGTAGGATATGATCACCTATCTCTGAGATAACGGAGTCAAGTACAGTTCATCCTCGTAGATCCAACGTACATAATTGCAATTTTTGCCGATGTGGTATCCCCATCGGGTGCTCGGCTTGTAGCTAAATAAATAACACCTACTATATAATACATAGTATAAACTACTATATCGCACACCTAGATCTAAACACCGATTAACTCAAAAAAACACTTTTTCAAGTTGAAAAACTGATTACCATTTCCCTGTGCACTACAGGAGTTTGCTGTATTGATCAATACTTTTTAAATGCAGATAGAACAATGATGTTTTAAGTTTTTGCATCTGTTTTGTTGGTCACTAGGTAGTGAGTTAAGGAATTCGATGGTATGCATACCTCAAATTTTAGATTTTATGTTTTATTTATTTATTTATTGGCCTATCTACAATTTGTCCTTCTTACATGACTTCCCAAATTCAATATTTATGCTCTGCCCATGCTAAAAATCTTCGTTCCACCAACAATCGCCTTCTACGATGTCCTTCTCACCGTTCTGGTTTCATTCATTCTTCTTTCTTTGTCCAGGCGGTCTTTCTATGGAATGCGCTCCCTCTGAACATCAGGACAGCAACCAGTCGGTTATCTTTTAAGTGAAGGCACGTGAACATATTTGGCAGAAGTTGGCCGTAACATCCCAGCGCTGATTTGCTGGATTCGTTTTCTCCTCTACCGATCATTTTTCCCCTGAGAGTTCATTTGGTTTATATGTATGTATGTATGTATCTATTATACATATATTCTTGTATTTCATAGTCATTTCCTAGCTAGTTATCCTGTATGTTGCACCTGCCATGTTTTGTCTCTGCATCACGCTAAGGTTGACTGGTAGGAAATGCCTCAGGCATTAAGTCCGCCTTTGTACAGTATTTTTTTTTTTACTTGTGCATAAAGTTTTAATAAATAATAAATTGTTACACTGTTACTACTGTTTGTGTTTTATTTCAAGATTATTTTAAGGATTTGACGTAAATTGCTTTTAAGTTTTAACAAAGGTTTCTACTTCAATCAAAATGTACCTATTTTGGTTTTAGTCCACAATACATCAAACACCGTTCATTGTTGTTTACGGTTTAATTAGACACTGACTTGTTTGTTCGGCATTGTTAATTTTAGACTGAAATGAAGCTTTAAATAAGCTTACCATAACGAGGTACGCAAACCCTCCCACTACAAAAGAATACCTTTTACTATAAAATACTATACAAGCTTAAGTTTTTTATTATTTTTACCAATTACCTTTAGAGTGCCGTAACGAGCAAAAGATTAAAACACCGCGGACGGTTAATTTATATTTAATAAACTACGAATCGGTGTGATGAAGTCGGGTTCAGAGGAGAACAGTTTACTTGAGTGGTTTCTGGTGAACGTTGAATGTCGAGGTATTTGAAAATGAGCTCAGATTATGTTGGTTTTGTGTAAAGATATTGAAATTGGCTGCAGGAACGTTTACAAGTTTTTATTGGAATCTGTTTAGATGTTACCATTATGAAAATGTTTATTAATTTAAAAGAATATTGCTTTTTTCATGATAACGACAAAATTGTTCTTGATTATTCTTTATTGTAGATCGTTTGCTTGCATTTTTTGGTACCTAACTAATCAAATTGCAACATTTATTAGGTAGATTATACAAAATATTGTAAAACATTATAAAGAATCCGAGTTTTGAGAGATGTAGTTTCTTATCTATTTTTCTCCATACAAAACTATCTTTTGGGAGGAGCATCTGGAATCAATTCTATTTTCTTGTAAATGGATGTACAAAGGTGCCTTTTTATATCCTACTTGTAATAAATGATTTGACTTTGACATATACAGGGTGGAGAGGGGCCCTGGAGGGAAAGTATATTAAATATTGATGATAAAATCTTCCTTCAATTTAAGATAAAATCTTTTTTATAGAGTCTTTTCCTTTGATTAACCCTATCGATTGATGCGTTAAAAATGCAGGTATATTCTTGTATTTGAGTTGGTTCGATTTCCAGATAACGTAAGCGCCTTAAAAAAAAATGAATGAAGATTTATTTACTTTTGAAAAAAAAATTGTTCGATTTAAAATAATAATAATCCTTCCACGCCGTTTTCGGCTACGGCAACCGTTTCATCATCAACCTACTGGCGTCTATCATGGGCTCTCCTGTGGCTAGGAAAAACCACCTTTATTTACAAATATTCTTGCGCAGAGTGGACACGTGAGAGCACCATTAACACAATTGTAATTGATTGCCGCTGGTGGTCGGACAGACATGGCCAGCCCACTGCCACTTCAGTTTGCTTAATCTGCAAGCTATGTCGGTAACTCCAAATTTCATCTTCTAAGCCTTCTCTTTACTAATCTCTAATCTTTTAAGCCGCGTGTAAACAAAAATCTCAAACTTATCTCGCCGCTATCAATCTGTGAGCAAGGCGTTACTCTAAATATAAGCCCGTAACAGCCGCAACGCGCACTTATCTATCACAGCAGATAAGGGAACTGCTAAAATTTCCAAGACCCTCGTTATCAGAACCAAGTTTCGTAAAGAGTTATCTTGTTAAATTCGTTTGTAGTCTGCGGTAGAAGATTGGCGGCGTTTTTTTGGTAAATGATTCAACTTTGGAGTAGCAGTTTTAAAACGAGTTCGATGTTTTATTGGTTTGTAAAAGATAAAAACGTAACTAAGGTGCAGAAATGCATTGAAAAGTTTTATGTTAACAGATTTTCTATTATAAATAAGTAGTGTAGGACCCCCCCCCCCCCTACTATTATGAAAGTTAAGTGCAGGTGATAAGCTAGTTTTTGACTTTTATTAAAAGATAGGAATCTAGTTTGGGTTTAAAGATTCTTTATTTATTCTAAAAAGAACATACATTGTTCACTTAGCGAATAAATACATAACTAAGGTAAGGTAGTCCAGTAGCTTATACTTTTTTTATGTAGGTAGGTGTGATGTCGCATTTTGCGTGCAAAACTAGCTTATGTCGTTAACTTAATAGTTTTTTGTTGTTTATTTGTGAAAAATATGTAAGTAGACAAAAAAAAAACAAAACAAACAAAAGACACAACAAAACAGGCAAAAGAAATTTTTTCTTTACTTTCGTATTTATACAAATACCTATTACCAAGTAAGCCGCTCGACGATAAAATATTTGGGCAATTTAATATTTTTTGTAGGACAATGAGAGTGAGGGAAGAGGGAGTGCACCTGTGTCTGCGCGCACACTTGTGCACTATAATATCTCCCGCGCCGAAGGGTAGTCTCCGTTGAGATTGGCCGCCGTGGCCGAAATTCGGTCTGGAGGAGCTTTATTTATTTTATAACAAAATGTTAAAAAAACCTTCTTATTATACCGAGTAGAATCTTAAATTAGCATATTTCTCCCAATACAGGCATTGTTTTCTTAAAGGGAGGCTCCAAGAACGTCTTAATGTATAATATGCTAATTGTGACAATAAACGATTTTGTATCTTAATGTAAATACAGCCACCAAATAGATTACAAAGATCGTGAAACTGGATTAAAATATTGTTTAATCTTTGTGCTCAAATATTCAATTTTCGTCTTAGAATGTTTAAGTACTAAACCTAAGTTCATTGACACTACCAATCGAGACAAAACAATGAATTTATGACTTTTAATCTACTACCATTTTATTTTTAACCGACTTCAAAAAAGGATGTTCTGTATTCGACCCGTATGTATGTTTGTATGTCCGCACTTTTCTCAAAAACTAATGAACCAATTTTTATATTTCTTTCACTAATGTAATCTACATACTTTCAGGAAGGTTTTAGTATATAATATAATACATTAGGTAATTATTCTTATGTACGAAGCTATATGTACTGCATCTCCGGCATTTCTATGCGAATTTTGATGATTCTTCTAGTCGGTGTCTTCAATTCTTCAATGCACTAGTGTTAATTGAATTTGTGTGAGGTAGGTACAACTAAAAAGTGACAAATAAAAACTTTTTTAAAAGTGATAAATAACTTTAATTTCGGAAGTCGGTGTCAAAAAACGGAAATGCGGAACCAACGACACCGACTTACGAAATTAAAGTTATTTATCACTTTGTAGTGTTTTTTTTTAAGTCGGTTGTTTTTTTTTTTCTATCAGGACGTTCTCATCAGCAACCTAGAGTTTGGTTTTGTGCCCGGTTGATGGGACTTAAACATAACTGGCGCGATGTGGGTGTAATATTAGGTACACCTCTGCCTAACCCTTTGCGGATTACAGGCGTGATGTTTATGTGTTAATTTTTATACTACATAGTGTAAAAACTTTCCCATTCGTTTTGCATACTTTCTGCCAGTTTACCCGTTTGTTTGAAGACATTTTGTGTTTTCAAAATTTAGTTAGTTGAAACTTCTTCAGAATTAGAAAGTTTCTGAATGTCGCTGCGAATAAAATAAGTATCGTATGTAGCAGGCTTTATTGGACAAATAAGTTAGTGTGGAATTATATTACAGACGGGGTTATGTTGGGGATAAACTTTGAAGAATATTAGTGGCATTGCCCAGACTTTGTGGTCATTGTACATTGACCCTTGCGATATTACACATAGAGTGTTGTAATTTATTAAAGATAAATTTTTGTTTTAAAGCCTATAATTCTTTGTAGCTCGTCGTGAAGAGCGAAACATCCGTTTCTGTCCGTGAATGTAGGTACACCGCCACCTACCTTGTAGCTGTGTGCACAAAGAAACGTAGGTATTTGATTTGTTTATTTTTATGAAGTGACTAGAAGTGATTATTCTTAACCGGTCAAGCAGCTCGCGTCGCCCATTGGCGACGAAACAATAGAAAATCAATTGTGTCTCATTAGCTGAGTTTGACAGATTAAAGACGTCGTCGGCAGCAGCGGCTACTCATGTGGTATGTAACCTCAGCCAGTGAAAACATTTTCTCTTTTAATTTTATTATATTATAGACCGCAAAAAAAAAAAAAAAAACTTCTAAAACCATTTGTAACGGTCATTATGTTTTCCTATCGAAACTAAACGGCCCTAAATATTTCGAAAGAGAATTTCAATAACTGCCGAAATATTTCAGTTCCCTTAATTGGATCGGGAAACGACAAAAGTCCTTAGCACGGAATGTTCTAGAACAAACTGGAATTATAGAAAGTAAGGGGGCTTAACGCAATTGTTGGAGAATGGGCACGAATTGAATTAAAATTTTCCTGAGCCTATTGGTGCCGCCATCTTGAAATCGAAGTTTTTTTAAGATGGCGTTTTTTTTATTATTTTTCTTTGTGATAAATATTTATTTTTGTTTGAAGGCGAACTAAAGCATCATACTGGAGAGCTCATCCGGATTAAATCCATCCAATACTGAGAAGTTCATATGTGCATTCAAGTCTGAGTACTCAATCACATTGAAATTTAGACGTTCTGTTTGTCTTTTAAGAGCCTACCTATGCTTAGGGGCCGTCTCCACGAGCGAGAGAATCGCGGCGATATTATCGCCGTGCCACGTATTTCTATACACTCTCTTAGAACGTGTCTCCACACGGCGATATCATCGCGGCAAAAATTTGATGGCACGGCGAGACTATCGCCGCGATTCTCTCGCTCATGGAGACGGCCCTTTAGGTATACGTATGTATACGCAGTCTTACGTAGTCATACGTATGGGGGTACCTAAGGGTCAGCCAAAGGATGTAGTACATAAATGAAATCAGTCATGTCTCATCCTATTTTCGTCCAGGCAAACTGTCGCCACTCGGCCACTCTGATAGAACGAGCACCTGACAAAGTATTTTCCTTCATACTTACACCATGGAAAGTATCAGCAAAATACCCACTATTAAACTAAGAAATTACATGTACACACAATCAATCACCGGGAACGAAGCCGGACTTTCTTTACCACACTATGATCGATCTACTGAACTAAATTGCTAAATTTGATTCCGCTTCGGGTAAGGAAAATACTTAGGAAAGTAGGAAGGAGTTAGGAACTTAGAATGTTGTTAGAATGTCTTTTTTTTATGGATGGGAAATCATCAAATGACCCCTCCCGCTCTGGATGGAGCGGAAGGGAGTGTCAGACTTTTACTGACTAAAACCCATCCGTGTTCCTTCCTTAGCCCTTTATGTTCCGGCGCAGCGGTAACCCTTTCGGACAATCCCGCACCCCCGGCAGGCTTCGGCCCTGGCAGGCCCCTTCCTTTTTGCTGACATCTCTTTGAGGCGCACGTGGAACACGTACGCGCCGTCCGGCACTCCGTGAGGCTCTCTCCCTCAGCCGTCCCGCCACCTCCTTCGCTAGCATGACTGCTTCGCAGAAGGAGGTGACTGCCTCCCACTCCCTCTCGCCCCGGACCACGGCTTGAACCAGGGCCGGACGCGAGAGGTCGCCGCCGCTGCCGATCGCTTCTACGAGGGCACGGCTGTGCTCCGTAGAATGTCTTGCGTTGGTGTCACCTGATGTTAAGAATAAAATAATACAGATATTGTCTGGGAAGCAAAGAGAGGAAAAAGTTTATATAACTACATTCATAAAGCACCTAAAATCATACTTACAAGAGAACAGTACTGACGCCGATTATGATTTAACTAACTGTATTGCAGAATCTTTACTACTTCTGAGCGCGTTCATTATCATCATTATTATATCGACCGCTCCAAATTCCTGCACCAGTATCATCCAGGTTCGACAACTTACTAAATCAATAATCCTATAATTTTTCTTACTGCTGGGGCACTGCTACTGCTGGGGGTAGATTACGGTTCTCCCTCTCACAGCATGCCTTGAGGGACAACCGTAATCTACCACGCGGGCCCAGTGCAGGATGGTGTGGGTCGGCCCCTAGACTACTGACACCCCTAGACGGCTAATCATACTATGTTCCGAAATTCATGCAAAAAATAGTAGGGTTCTATATTTTTGGCACAATTGTAGCCTTCATTGGGCAAATCGTTTACCGGCCCCGGAACGCGGCGTGTAAACTAATTTTGACAATTTGGAATGAAATTTGAACATTTCGATGACATTCCACTAATATTTAGGCACTTACGTAATAAACGTTTAAATATTATTTCCCGAGTAGTAGATATTATTTCCCAGTACCTTTGCGTAGGTTTAGGTACCTACGTACCTACTTCTTTCACAGAAAACTTTTCGTTCTAGGTTCAGTAAAACTAGTATAGCACCAGTGTTCAATGAATTGAAGCGTAGTTGTTGTACAATAAAGTTTGCTTGAATCTTGTTACGGCTCTTGTTTTTATTACTACTTTTTATTACCAAATACGTCTCTTATTACTTTTGTTAAGTTTTTATTACGACGTTTTTCTGTTGATGGGTTGGTGATTTTCAAATTCGTATCTACGAAATACGATTGAGGAATTCCTCGGCTCTACACGATTTTGCAATACTGTCGATATCTTGGTTCTACGAAAAACCCAGGCATCATTAAAAACAAACAAAAAAAAACAAGTTGGTGCTAAACAAAGAAAATAACAAAACAACATTATCAAGTTACTATGGTGTACAGAGGCCGGCACATCAAGCTACCACAATCTGTCAAATTTTCCCAATTGAATATGAACCTTATCACTTTGTGGTAAAGTTAAAAATCTATCAAAGAAATTTGACAGATTGGGGTAGCTTGATGTGCCGGTGTCTGTACATAGGTGTTAATGACAGAGTAATGGAATCAATTTTCCGAATCTCTTAACTATTTACATTAGGTACTAAATTATAAGACTAACTAACTATATAAATATATACAAAAACAAAAGGATATTTAGGCGTCGAATTACTCGTTTGCATCGCTGTCATCCGGAAACAATCAATGGAATCAATGTTGTTTTAAGCGATAACATTTCAGTCATAAGTGATACAGAAAATTATTGCAAAGGACTTACAATTTAACATGGCAGTATAAAATGTAATCAAGCAGAAAACACGTATCACATTCCGTCACAACTTACTGAATAGAAAACCCCTCTATTCAGCGAATATTACAATAATTACTATGTAGTCTCAACTTGCAAAGTTCTTGTCTACAAAATGTATGGCAGCCTTTATACTCCCTCGAAATGTTGGGCCAACTCCACCGCATACACGCCAATGCTGATTGTAAAGAGATTTCATGTTGGCTTGCACACGCCAATGTTATCAAATGTGGTCTATGACAATTAAGGTACAAAGTGCTAGAAATGTATATGCTTAATAGTGAATTGTTGGAGATTATTGAACCGTATTTATTTCAAGAAATACGAGTAGTTGCGTATTTACTAAAGTTCTTACTTAATTGGAAAATAACAGAGCTTAAAATTATCTATCTTATTAAAATCAAACTGCATGGTAGATACTGATAAAAAAACCGAAAGTGCTTATGACCACACGACTGAAGTGAAACTTCAAACGTATTTGGCTATGAGAGGAAGAGAGAAAGAAAATGTGCGCGCGCACTGCTTTCTCTTGCTTATATCCCCCACTCAACTCTCGCTCGCCTCGCCCGATCACACTTTTCGTAAGGCTTACGTCACGCGTTCGCCAGCTTACTCCCCAAGTCAAGCGTGCGTAAAGAAGTTTCAATTAAAAAAAAACCGTCGTCACCTTAACTCATTTTACCTTAAGTCAATTTTAAAATAATTTAGCACAATCTCCGTCTACCTTGGTCCTAGATAATAAAATGCAGAAATGAAGGAAGTTCTATTTATGATAATTAAACTCGTTGCCACAAACATTGGTCACTGGCTCATTGGACGCCAACGTTCGACCTAAGCACGGAAGCCTGCTGCGAACATTTTCTTTCACTCGTCGCCCCCAAAGTGGCATATTCATTAAAACCACGTGGATGGTAATTAAAAATGCTGAAGTATTGTAGAGCTTATTTCCCCAAGGTGCAGGGGACTTAATCGAGTGTGAAAAATCGTGCTTAGTAGAAATAGGAAGAGATTTTTACATTATGACTGCGGGTGCTTTTATTGTTTGATATATTTTTAATACTTTTTATGATTTCTGGGAAGTATTGGCAAAATTCAGATGAAATGGTCTTTATTAATAAAGAGCAGAAAGGTCACGGTTCTGCAAAGATTATTTTATGGATCGAATTCGGAATATTTACCTCATCATCATCATTTCAGTCGAAAGACTTTCACTGCTGGACATAAGGCTTCCCCAAGCACCGCTATCGACCGGTTCTGTGCTTCCCTAACCAATAATAATTTGCTTACCCCTTTAATAAAAAACATAAATATATACTATTCCATCAAAGACTACTTAAACAATAAGAATTGTTGGTCGCCCTGATTAACTCAAGACAATTTTTATTTTCTTTCTCCAGAATTAGCTTACTGACAGGTTATATGAGTTCATATAATTGTTTTTTTTATTATTATTGTTTTTTTATTTGTGATTTTTAGTCTACTTCAGTATAGTATAAAATCAATTATTTTATAACTAAACAGACAGCTGTGCTACTGGGGAGTTTGTTCCGCCCCTTCTTCTCCCCAGCGAAAGCACTAGGCAGTGGTGAAGGGAGGGCGTTTTGGGTCCCCCAAAACGCCCTCCCTTCACCACTGTCTTTTGTATTTTTGACGTTCGAAAAGTGCTGATTCTCAGCCTAGTTTGAATAAATGACTTTTGATTTTTTTTGATAAAAAATATAATTCATGGTTCGGTAACTGAGAAGAATTACATTTTCTAATTTGTGGCAGTCTCTTTCATCTCAAAAGGGCCGATGATCGAAAACCGTCCTACCTTTCAAAAACAACAAACTACGATTCGCTCTCAGATCTCGAAATTCACGCAATAACAAACAACACTACATTGGCAACGAACATTCACGAATCACACAATATCGAATCACCGACCATCGAGTATTGAATCGGGACGGCATTTTCGATATCGAGTTACTTTACTCGGAATTTATGTTGTTATAAAAAATATTGGAATTTGGTGAAACTTTTAAGTCAGCCATTGTTATTTAAGAGTTAGTCATGATAAATGATAATGATAAATGATTTATTTTCTGTAAGTAGGTTTGTACAAGCACTTTTACACGTCAATCATATTTTTTTTAAGCTAGATGAGGTCGGCATTTCCTATCTGACTACTCTGAGAAGAAAGGCCGAAACAAACTCACAGGTCACAGTCTCTTTTAAAGTCCAGACAAAATCTTGGTCAGATCATGTGAAGACCATGTAGATTGGTGTCTAAAATGGTATGCGCAGGACTGATAGCTTTTACGTACTCTTTAAGGCTCGGGGGGTAGCATTTTGCCAACCCAGGGCTAATATAGAGAATTTCTTGCTATTACTGGGCTGACCAGGGATTGAGTAGCCATATAAGATAGCTATTTTGGAACTCAAATGGAATTAGGCAGGGCACCTGGCAGGGTGCGGTGATGACAGGTGGAGTAAGACCGAGGGGCGTCCAAAGATTGGCAGATGATGTGACGGTCGTCCGGCGACCAGATGAATGGACGACATTGTTGCCATCGTGGGTAGAACCTGGATGAGGTTAAATCAGGAGGACCATCGACGCAGTGAAACAAGAGCAATTTTCTAATAGAATAGAATAGAATACTCTTTATTATGTACACCATATAAATTACAGACATAAATATAGAAACTTTACAATGGGTGACACAATGGGCGGTCTTATCGCTAAGAGCGATCTTTTAAAGACAACCTTTGGATGGATTAAAAACGGAAAGGACAGACAAATACTGCAGGTAGTCTGTAGTGTACCATTTACACAATACAATAAATACAAACATAAAGTACTATTAATCTATATAAATAAACACATATATATGTATAATAATAAACATGAAACCGGAGCAAAGAAAATACAATGACGATGTTTAAGGAGAGAGAAAGTGCTTTTTAGGGTTCCGTAGTCAACTAGGAACCCTTATAGTTTCGCCATGTCTGTCTGTCCGTCCGGCCGTCCGTCCGTCCGTCCGTCTGTCCGTCCTCGCTTAATCTCTGTGACCGTTAGCACTAGAAAGCTGAAATTTAGTACCAATATGTATATCAATCACGCCGACAAAGTGGTAAAATAAAAATTGGAAAAAAATGTTTTATTAGGGTAGCCCCCCTATATGTAAAGTGGGAAGTGATTTTTTTTTTAATTTCAACCCTAACGTGTGATATATTGATGGAAAGGTATTTAAAAATGAATATGGGTTTACTCAAATCATTTTTTGATAATGTCAATAATTTCGGAAATAATCGCTCCAAAAGTAAAAAACAATGTGTCCCCCCCCCCTCTAACTTTTGAACCATAAGTTTAGAAAATATGAAAAAAATCTGAAAAGTAGAACTTTATAAGGACTTTCTAGGAAAATTATTTTGAACTTGATAGAAACAACAGTTTTTGTACAAAAAAGACAAAAGTTGTACAAAATCATTTCTGGACTAAGTTTGTAGTATAATCGTATATGCAAGCATTTTTTTTTAACTTTGTTTACATTTATCCTGAACGTATCTTTTTTCAAACAAAAAAAGAATGATTAAAATTGGTTCTCGCAATCCAAAATTACCACCGAAAACTATTAGTAACCCAATTCCCCGAGAGATGGCGCTGTAGGTACTTATTACATTGGGTCGGGTATTATCGAATTGTACGTGGGAACATTTATTGTGACGAACGGGAAACTACGGAACCCTACACTGAGCGTGGCCCGACACGCTCTTGGCCGGTTTTTTATCATAGTTTAATACCCCCGTCGCATGCGCAAGCGTACCTAATGTTAATAACAGCGTGCTTACCCACGCGAGAACGCAACAAAGGAGAATAGTATCGATGCAGTGATACAGTGTGAATCACCACTTACAGCAGTCGTTAATTCTCGCAGCTATAACAGTTAACCGGCCACGCTCATGAATCGAAACACAAATGATCCGTTCTGTAAATTACTGGTTGGTTTTAAAGCTTAACTTGCTTGTATTGGGAGTTTTCAGGAGTCAGAACTGAAAAATATACAGGTTCAATTTAACTGATATTTTATGTTTGCGCCATTTTAATCGCTGTTCACGATTAAGTTGAGTCGGGTGAACTGAAAAACACCACTCTTTTTCAGTATAATCCGACTCGCTCTCGACTCTCGACAGCCGAATGCATTTGGTAGTCATATTTATCAGAAGCAGTTCATGGAATAAAATAAAAAATACATTTATTTATCTATACAAATAAATAAAATTGAAGTGTCTGTTTGTAATATTAAAATAACCACTTTTTACTAAATGCGTATGATAAGTAAACAAATGCGCCGGTATCTGTCTATCCCGCTCGCTCTTCTGCTTGTCGCTGCGCGCCAAATGCGAGCATTGTGTGTCGGTCGTAAAGTGCTTCTTGCAATGAACATGGTTTATACACCAACGTCGCGAACTGCCTTTGGATTTACGACGTCGAATTTAAACTATGTTTAGGTAATGCATTTAACACGTTAGGGCGTATAAACCATTTACAATTAACGACTATTTTTACGCCCTGAGTTAATATAAATTATGGTCATTACATCATAACAAAACTACAAAAAAAAAACAATCGGCTTTTACATTGAAAATTTACCTTTTTTAAGAGGCTATGACCGAAAATTTCTGGGTCGTATTAACCATTTTTGTGCGAATTTCTGCATTTCGTATATACAGATCGATAGAGAAAAAAATTCTGAGAAAAATGGTATATATAACTCAATTTGGCCAAAATGGTTTATACGACCTTTCTACCCAAAGGTATCGATATTATCCAATGAAAAAAAAAGGGGGTGTGGGGGTGTGTCTGTGTGTGTGTGTCTGTCTGTGTGTGTTGAATGTCTGTAATTTATATGGTGTACATAATAAAGAGTATTCTATTCTATTCTACAAATACCAAAATAACATTTTTTACAATTTTTGTCTGTTTGTTCCAGCTAATCTCAAACGGCTGGACTGATTTTGACGGGACTTTCTCTGGCAGATAGCTAATGTAAGTAGTAATAAGGAGCAACTTAGGCCACTTTTATTCTAGAAAAGAATTAGGGTTCCGCGCAAAAAAATTAAAACGTTTTCCGTCATGCACGCGAACGAAGTCGCGGGCACAGCTAGTACTAAATATGACGCATAAAAAAACACACAAACACAATGAGAACGAGTTGGAGGAAAATATGCATCTCATCCACGCAAAACGGCCATCGCTCAGTATAATGCTGTGACACTGCTAGACAGAGCCACAGCGCCGGTTTTCAGTGACAGCCGGCGTTGACGTGATGAGAGATACCTAAAAGGTTTTTTTTTCGTTAGCATGTACTGTCCCACTGCTGGGCAAAGGCCTCCCCTATTTTCTTCCACATGTCCTTCTCCGTCCAGTCGGTGAGGAATGAGTCTAAATCGTCACGCCAGCGTTTCTTAGGCCTGCCTCGGTGACGACGCCCGTCTTCAGGCACCCACTGTGTGACGATTTCGCCCATCTGTCTGGATGCATCCTATAAGTATGACCCGCCCAGTCCCACTTCAGCCTCAAATCAACATAAACAGCCAAATAATTTTTAAACTTTACATCACAGTGACCTCTCAAACACGTGCTGAGCATAAAAAAAAAAGCGTCAGTCAGACAATTTGGAGCTCACAGTGTTGAATGAAATATCTCGCACTCTCTTCAACTGTGACCGTGGTCTTTTGATGAATTGAAAACAAGTTTCGTTGCGGGGTCAAGTTATGAGCAGGTCCGTATATGTTAAAAGTAAATTAATAACCGCTAGTTCATTGCTGCACCGCACGGTGGTTCAAGCGCCCTACAAGCGCGGTCATAAATACCTTACTTTATTAAATTTGTTAAATGGGATTTTTTCTGAAGGGTAAATAATAAAAAAATACTTCACAAATGTACATTGATGCTTTATTTACATAATTTAATACATAATATACAATTAACTGTACAATATGTACTGTATACATTTAAATTGTCAATATTTGAGATTGATTGTCCCTTGTTCGGAAATATATCTGAATATGATATTAGCGCTATTCATGAAGGGGTTATCATTAAATATGTATTCTTTTATATATATACATCAACAAAAAGCAAGAAAACTAAGACTGCAATTTATTTACAAACGCCATCATAACCACAACTAAGTTAAAATAACTACAACAACCAAGCTAATTTCAATTTAAACTAAATTCGTAATAAATCTAAGACTTGCCTCGACATAACGCTCTTTTTCTTACGGGGAAGTTTCCGAAGACTAGTAATGAATGGTTCTGAACTGAGTAAAAGTCTGTTAAGTAAGTCCGTATTCGTAAGTACACTCGCGACCTTTTTCTCGTGTGATCCCGTCTGAAGGCCTTATAATGTTTGTTGTTAGATTCTGCTGCCTCTTCGGATAATTCCCCGATAGATAATAAAGCATACTGTGCCACTTCAGCACCATGGATGAGGACTTTGTGAACGGAAGCTGGAAGATTATACCACGGATATTCTTGAATTAAAAGTCGCGCGGTTTCTAAAGCATCTTCATTAAATTTATCCGAATCAATATTAAAACCCGAGGTCAAGGCTTGTAAACTTGTGGAACAACATTCAATCAAACAATTTTATTCTAAAAAATCTTTCCTGGGGCGTCCGCGTTCGCAAGATGGCCCGAGCTGGTTCGCGTTTTCTTGAATGCACTTCTCATTACCCCTTACTAATTCGACACATTCAATTTCATTTAACCAATCTGAGTACTTATGCAAAAAATTTGATTTATTTCTAGAAACAATTTTCCAAAATCTATCAAGACATTTACATAAACTGAGTATCTTACTATCTAAGTTCCTAATGTCTAGATTTTCGACCTCATCCAGTGAAGCTAGAATAGTTTTCAACACGTGTTGATGTTTCTGAGGAACACTTCCAGTTACGGCAAACCAAATCTCAAAGAAATGCATCCTTGAGAAAGTACAGTTAATCAAAGTACCTGAAAAAAATAAATAAATATTTTACGTATGTTTCGTAGACCGTGCTACGCTTGAGCCTACGCAGTCGTAGCGGCTATATAGCTACTAAAGTCGCAAATGGACGCAAAAAAACTTTTTTTATTTTCAAAATAGACAGTTCAATCTTTAATTTAAGATATGTGAGAGTATTTGACTATGGTTGCAAAAAGTTGTAAGTCTATGTGAAGTCAACTATAAGATAAATATTTGGTAGAAATACTGTGTGGCGTAGCACGTAAATATACGTCATAGTAAGTCAAATAAAATTAAAAAATATTACTAATTAGTAATAACATACCTTAATCTTGGAAATCCATGCCACAAACACCACTCAAAAACAATGCAATTCTGAGAATTCACCGTTACACAATCAATAGTGCTAATGAGTTACTAATAAGGCGAGCGCAACGTAATGATGTGTTCACTTCGGAGCTCGAAAAATAAGTGATAATTTGGTAAAATGGGTGACATGTTTATATTTTTGGGTAGCTTGTTTATCGGTAAATCATTATAGGTAATTAAATTGGGGGAATCGATGATGAAATTTTTGCATTAATGACCTATGGCGGTACCACCGTGCACCGCCTTTTTAGCATCATCAGCGTACAGTAGTCCACTGATGGACGTAAGCCTGTCCAGTTGCACGCCATTCAACTTGGCTCTCGCTTGGTCTTCTTGACCAAAAAAAACCGGCCAAGTGCGAGTCGGACTCGCGCACCGAGGGTTCCGTATAAAAATTTAAGGTTTCGGAATTTTTCCTTTATGTGTGCTATAAAGCATTGCTTCATGCCAAATTTCAAGATTCTAGGTTGATTGGAAGTACCCTTTAGGTTTTGATTCCCTTGCGAGTAGTTGCGAGTTTGAAAATATGCGGTTAAATTGCCGTTTCTTTTGATTGCGTTGACATAGAAGTTTGATTTTGTTACAGCTTAAAGATATTATAGACTTGAGTATTTGATATTAATTTCAATTTAATACCTCTACGCGTTCATGAGAAAAGAAGTAGTAACTTTAAAATTTTCAAAAATATTTTTATTATATGATGAAACTAAAAATTTACGGTTTTCGCAATTTTTCCTTTATCTGTACTATAAGATGTTACTTCGTACCAAATTTCAAGATTCTAAGTTCACGGGAAGTACCCTGTAGGTTTTGATTCCCGTGCGAGTTTCGAAAATTTGCGGAAATTTGCGGCATAAACGGCTGTATCTTTTGATTGCTTTGGCTTAGAAGTTTGATTTTTTCACAGCTCTAAGGGACAGTAGACCTGAGTATTAGATATAAATTTCAGTTTGATACCTCCACGCGTTCCTGAGAAAAACGGTCTTGACAGACGGACGGACGGACGGACAACAAAGTGATCCTATAAGGGTTCCGTTTTTTTCCTTTTGAGGTACGGAACCCTAAAAAAAAAATATTGACAAAAAAAGACGACCAAATCATCGTTAAATGTTAATAGAAGTCAAACAGGGTTGGGTATATGGACAGTTAAGCGCTTTTCTATGGTGCCATTGAGGATAATTTATTGCTGCTAAAAACTTTTTATGGGATAAGCAGTGACAAACAATTTTAAGAAATCTTCGTTATAATTTAAGTAGTCAAAGACCAGCTGAACTTCATGTAAACGTCACGACACGGAGACAAAAAAAAACGAGAGGAGCAATTCTCGTAATTTTAAGAACGTTCACGTCTGATCTGTCACATTCTGTCAAAAATACCTCTAATTTCTCTACATTTTGACAAGTTTTTGACATTTGTTTGTCGCCGAGATGAGACTGCGACTAGATTTTGAACGTTTTAAATTACGAGAATTGGCCTTCTGATGTAGAAAATCGTTTTTTGGAACGATGCGGTAGGAATAAACTGGTAGAAATCGTCATGTAACAAACAAGCGTTACGTCCCTCCATGCTTTCATGGTTTTGTGTTAAGCAAAAAAAAAAAAACAAAAAATCTTGTCACTTGAACCGAATAAAATGGTATAGCATCGTTTTAAGTTCCGAAGTTTTGGAGTATCCCCTCCTCTTAACTTTCCCTTGGATGTATAAATTAAAGATACATTTAAACTTCTTCCGCGATTTGATTGTTCCTTTATTTGTGATGTCGCTATGTCTATGCGAAGATGGTTTTATTTACTTTAACTTAGAATTAAGAAACTTTTACTTTCGTTTTTAGGAAGTTAAGTGTTTTATTATTATGTATTAATTGGTTTTTAATGGGACGTCATAGATATTGAATCCTAGACCGAATTAATAAACCTGACCTTCTAATTTCTACATAACTATACTGATTATGTGTGTTATTAATGGAAGGTAGGTTTTATTTGCTGTAATTTTTGTCAAAACTTGCCCATCGTTCACCGCTCATTTATCTTATCCATTTAAAATATTCTCTAAAAACCCCTACAATCTAAAAACAAAAGATTATTCAAGCTCACGTGCCTACGTAATAATAAAAAATATATTTTATGTATATAAATAAACATTGGGTACAGGCAATATTCGATAAAAGCAATCTTGATACCATCGGATCCGACCACTAGAGTTTATGGCCGCTACAACTTAGGACGGAAGATTTATAAGGCCTGACCCTACCTGAAATAAAAAGGATTTTTTGGGTACAAAAAAAATTGGCCACACGATATTTTTAGTGGGTGTCGGCCCGATAGTTCGCAATGGAAAGTTTTGCGGTTATGTTAGTATGTGGTGAGATATTTTATAGGTACCTTAGGCGTCCTTTTGAGGGCGATATGGTTTGTGCTGTGCTTGAGAACCGTTTTCAAAAATTATGAGAAGTTTTACTTTACCAAACAATATATTTCAATATCACTTGCTATGAATACAAACAAAAAAAAACTGCACTGGGCTGACAGTTATCAGCTATATAGCAAAAATTTGCTGAAATTTTCATTATTGCAAAACAATGCATTTTCGTTTGAGGTAATTGCATTTTTTTTAGCGAGCTTTCCACTCTTTTGGGTCAAATCACTGTGGTGAAAAGCTATGGATGAGGTCTACGACAAAAAGTGCGTGCCTAGAAGATGCCAGCGTCGATGCAACCGAAGATTGGCGTTCAACGTCGAATATTTCGACTCTAAGTGACTGCAGAAAGCTAAGTTTTAGCTCGCCGTCATTTCTGTCAAAACTTAGCTGACATACTCATTCAAACCATTATCAGCTCTATAACAACATACATTAACCAGTAACCTAAACAAACCGACCATACAAGGTCTACTTAATTACTAATAACACATCAACATAATCACTTAGCCTTTTGTCACCCTCTGTTTGTTCTTGCTAAAATGTTTATGAACCCTGGAGGTACTTAAGATAGTAATTCCCGATACGGTCCGGAAAGCTACCGTTTTACCGCAGGAGAGATAAAATCAAGTTAATGGCAAACATAGGAGGTGACGGGGCCCATAGGCTTGCTATGGCGTTGTGAATCAGCTGACGGTAACTGGGAGCCGGTTGGGCCATGATCAATAGATTTGGGAACAATATGGTGCAGGAAACTGAACGGTTTTTGTGGGATGAAATATTGGGGATCGATTTTTGGTGTTGGTGTAGGGTGGGCAAAACCAGAGGGATGATCGATGATAGTTCCTTTTTTAAGATTTATGATAAAAACACGTAATAGTTTCTGTTTATTATTTTTCATTCAAAGATTTATTTTTCTTTACCTCTCTATCTTTCTTGTAATAAATTAAATCATACTGCTCTTATAAGTTCTTGAACAATACTTTTACTATTTAAGAAATTATCTACGAGTATCATACACAAGCAAATCTACAGACCCTCCCTCAAATCTGCCTACGTACAACCTCTTGATTTCTCCAAGATTTCATTATGATTTCGTTTCTTAAAAAATCTTGGAGTACCAGGAAATAATGAGTGAGAAGCACGGCTTCATTACAACAGTCCCTCTCCGCTCCGATTACCATAGTAAAGGAGGTTTTAAGACACGAAAAGAAAAATCTAAACAATTCAAAACCTTCGGGACAAAAGGAAACGCAATCATTTTATTCTCGAGAGTGAAAAAAAATTAAAAAATATCTCGACCTGAGGAAAAAATGCTAATTCTTTGCAAGATTCATATTAAGAGGAAGTGTGTAAGAAAGAGATTTTTATTATTAATTTGGGCTCATTTTTGTTTGTCTTAACTAATGGTGTTGGCTTAGTCTTTTATTTTTCTTACGAGTCTAAGGCTGAGATCTATAAACGTTACTAATCACGTAGTTTAGCTAAGCGTCATTCCTATCAATGTTACACAACTATACAATTACAAAACGTGTAATTAGAAACGGGAACATGTCTAAGACAAAGCACATGTTAGCATGCTTAGGTACTGTTTATAGATTTTTGCCTAAGATCACACGATTTCGGCTACTTGACGGAGAGAAACAGTTTGAAATAATTCTAGAACAAAGCAAATACTCAAATTAATTAAATATTTAACAAAGGCTGTAGCTACGAATTAATTTAAGTTAGAATATATCACTTAGATAGTTTACTACAAAGTAATTATTGTGGCAGAAAATCTTGGTTAATAGAGTTAGTGTTAGTATTTCTAAGGAATCTGGTTGCTTAAAGACCAATGGATTCGTTGTAAAAGTAATCTCGTTGAGTAATTTATGTTCACTACAATAAATTCGTAGAAGTTTCAGTCGAAAACAACTGTAAACCTAAATTCATCAAGCATTAAAGTTTCAGTTATGGTATTTGAATTAATATTATTTTTGTATTATATAAGGTCTCGTGTTCAAAATACCACTGTTCTAATTTTTGGAACGTCAAAATAATGCTTTAAGGTCGTTTTTTTTTTCTTTAATTTTTTTTTTCAGCTCCGCCTCATATTCCGCTAACCTTTGGACCTCCGCGTCTGCTAAGGTGACTTCCATTACATTGCTAATGCAAACAAACTCGAAGTTATTCTGGCGCGTAGTGTACGGCGTAACTACACCACAAACATACGCGTACGTTTCTCCTGGCAATATATTATGTTTTCTTTTACATTTTATTTTAACTAATATGGGCACGTTTAAATGAATTCAGATTTCATTGACTTGTAAGCCTGTTAACTTACTTTTTAATCTACGGCATACGATCTCCGCTAAAAACATTATTTTGTCTACCAACCATGACGCTTGCGAACGCCGCCAGAAAACAAATTAGATGCCAAAATCTTAAAATACACCTTCACGGTAAGTTAAACTTTGTAGCATTAAAATTAAGGTTTACTTTTGCTGTGGCGGTGTTTTTCTATCTGAAGGGAGTCATCATCGTTAAAAGCTAATCGTGTACAAGTTCTCATTATGCTAAACAGTCGACGTCTTCATTAGGAAGTCGCCGCTTCGTAACTGAAAGAATTACGCACTTTTTAGGGTTCCGTCTCAAAGGGTAATAACGTGACTCTGATGCTAAGCTTCAATCTGTCCTTCCATCAAAACTGTTGTCTCTGTAATGGTAAAGGAGGTCACTAAGGTCTGAAGAAATTGTGTCTTTGTAGCTTGTCTTGTCCAATGATACCTCCAGAAAACAAATAATCCCAGGAAAACCAAAAGGAGCTACATAGAATTCTAAATGGATATTTGTACTAGTAGGACCTATAAAAAAATGGCGTTATTATAAAGTTGTTTAAAGTTAAGCGCCTGTTGCGATAGTTTACACAGAATGTATGACAGTAATGTAGGAGGATTTCTGCGCAGTGCGGCCCGCCCAAATGTGCGTCAACCTTAAAGTTCCACAAATTGCGTATCCATATAAAATTTAATGAGAAAATACGTCAAATATAAACCTATAAGATGCGGAACCGTTAATACAACAAAATGAGACGAGCGTGTCCCTTTTCCATAATATAGTATTTTTCTAATAGGTATAGTCCCCTGCTGGACCCGATCGGGCACACTAACGGCCAATTACCAAAGATTTTATAAATCTTATTTTTTTGGGTAAGGAATGAAAATGGCCGATGTTAATATTGTTAACGAGGGTAATTTTGGTCCCCGATTTTGGTTATTAGTCAACAGTTAGGAGTATTACAAGGTTGTTTCACGTAATGAGGTGGCTACCCTGTAAATTAGAACAGTATATACCTTCATAGTGGCACCTTCACCTTGGTACCGTGGACCACAAATATTATATTTTTAAATGTTTTTAATACTTATTTTTTATATTTTAAGAAAATTTAAAAATGTGTAACGAAACTAAATAAATAAACGAATTAATATTAAATTAATTATGTAAATTGACTAAGGAATGATTTTTCAATCGACAGATAATTTTTATTCGTGGAATAAAATTGACGTCTGACAGATTTTTTATGAAAAAACTGGTAAAAATTACAAAATTATTCCTCGGGTAAAATTATCTGGCGTTAAAAAAATCAGCCCTAAGTAATGAATGTGTGTTTTGCTGTACATTGTGTAATCTGTTTAATTAATTAAATATTAATTAGTATAAACTTCCCGACTTAATTTTTAAATTATTAACGTCTAAAAGTGTTTGTGCAAACCTACTTACTGAAATAAAATCCTTACCTAATCAGCATTTATCATTATTATATAAAAAAATTTAATATTAATTTATTTATTATGATTATAATTGTGGTTTATGGTTATAATTTTTGAAGTGAATTTTATTAATTTTTTGGTAGGGGAAAATATTATGTAATTTTATGGTCACTGACATGCTAATGTTAACAGTATATGTGTGTAGTCATGAGTATGACGTGTGGAGCTTGACCAGCAGTGAAACTAAATACATATATATCGGCAGTCCCCATGACTATGTTTAAAAAAAAAATAATATCTACTTTAAAGTTTGTATGCAAAATACAGGCTTATTTTTTATCACCTTCCAAATTTTTACAGGGTTTTCTACTCTGAAACCACGAAAAAAAATCAGCTGTTTCATACAAAAGTTCAATACCTACTTGACCAAAATTTATGAAACAGCTGATTTTTTTTTCGTGATTTTGGAGTTGGTCCCATAGTGAAAGTTGTTCATATTCATGGATAGAACACCCTGTAAAAATTTGGATGGTGATAAAAAAATAGTCCTGTATAGAGTCAACAAATTTTTACTAAAGACCAAAATATGTTTGTACCTATGTATAACAAATAAATGTTTTCATTAATTCATTCATGCATTGTCCATTTATGCCATTATTAACATCATGATGTCAAATTGTTAACATAATTGTACCCATATAGATGGCGCAAATAGTATTGCATTTCAAAAACTGATGGGATGGCCGCCACAGTATCAAAATTTAATTTGAGTAACCTGATTTATGAAATGAACTATCAGTGTAGAATATTAATACGAAATTATTCATTCATAACGGATTAATAAAGCGCCAAGGGACTGAATTTCACCCGACTGATCGAATGATTTAATTTATTACAAAAAGCTGAAGAAATATTGGCTTATTTGCTTTTGTTTTCAAATAAAATGGTCGCACATATCGTTCGTTTATACCGTAAGGCCCATCGTCCACGACGCTACCCAAAAGTAACGCGTTACAATCTCAAATAAATAATGTGTAGCCAGAATGTCACATCACTAGCATTTCAATGGTAGTTCGTTCAAGACGCGAATTACTGTTGCATTATTAACTAGTTTGTGAATGGTTGCGTCATGTTTGTACAGTCAACAATAGAGATAAGTATGCAGGTTCGTCGGATATAGCTGATGTTTAGTAAGAAACCGATGGATGTTCTCGAATAAAATTTAATTTTATTAATACAAAATAAACAGCTTATTTATCAAATTAAATTTCAATCGACAACATCCATCGGTTTCTTATTAAACTTCAACTACAGGTTGAAATTGAAAACATGCGACAAATCGAAACGGGAGATTGTACTCATCATTATGAACAACTTTTACTATGGGACCAAACCTGAAATCGCGAAAAAAGAATCTGCTGTGCCCTACATTTATGTCCGCATAACTCGTCAAAATGTAGGGAACAGCTGATTTTTTTTTCGTGATTTCAGGTTTGGTCCCATAGTAAAAGTTGTTCATAATGATGAGTATAATCTTCCATTTCGATTTGTCGCATGTTTTCAATTTCACCCTGTATATCCGGCGATCCTGCATACTTATCTCTTTTGTTGACTGTACGTACTGTATGATTTGACTTTGTAACACGTTTTTTTTAGTAGCGTCGTCGATAAAGGGTCTTACAGTAAGGTAGATTGGTTCCAAGAATTGCTGTGCAGTCGCCAGAAGATTCCTATTACCTTCTCATGGATAAATAAAGAACGCACGTCTCAATCGTAATCTGAGGTATGTATTGAAGCACTTTGCAGAAGCCATTTTGTGGAAGGGTGAATATTCTCCATACAGAGTTATTTTTAATTGGATAGTTAAACTGGAGTATTCCCGTTTGAGCACCTATTTTCAGAGCACCTTTTTTTAGAGCACCAAAGGTATTCCCATTAGAGCACCAATCAATATTTTACCGTGGTGCTCATAGGGGAACAATAAAAAATATTCAACTTTATTCCCTTTAGAGCACCTACAGTAGCTTCTAGAGATGGGGTGTATAATAAAACATATCGATAATTAGTAGTCGGTTAAAAATTGGCAGTTTCATTGCAGAATGTTATTATTTAATAAAAACATACTTAATATCATCATTAACATAAAAGTTTACTCAATCAATCAATCAATTCGTTTATTTGTGAAACATAGGTTGTAATTGAATTGATTGATTGATTACTCAATCTTTTATTGTTCATAATACAATAAGTTTCCTCAACTTTAATTTTATCTATCCCCAAACCAATTGTAGGATGTAAAACTAACAAAAGAAATCGGTGTTTTCATAGTATTCTATGAAAACACCGATTTATATATTATAGCGTTATTAATCTATTTTCGAGTTAAATGGAGATAATATAAATTTTAGAAAAATATGTATTTATTTTTTACATATTATTATTACTACTTCCAAAAGTTTCTATAACTGATATAACGTTCATATTTTTCGTTTCTAAAACAACTACAAACTTTACTTGTAAAATACATAAATATGTAAGTATTATTAAGAAATATTATTTAACTAAAAACAATAAGCGTAAAGACTATTGATGTTACGAGGAACGTGATTTCTTTTATTTATTTGTCTTAAGTGAGGTACCTAGAAAATAACATATAAAATCTTTACTTGTGTAATCCATATAATATAAGTATTCAATAACATATTAATAATAATACATTTAACTAAAACAATAAGCATAAAAACTACTGATGTTACGAGGAATTTGATTTCTTTTATTTTATTTGTCTTAAGTATGTCAGGTACCTAGAAAATAACATAAGGCTGATTGTGATATTAATAATAATTACTTAGTTTCCTAAAATTAATATAATAATAAAAGTACTGCCAATTTTTATCGATATGTATTATTATACACCCCATCACTAGAAGCTACCGCATCGTAGGTGCTCAAAAGGGAACAAAGTAAAATATTTTTTATTGTTCCCCTTTGAGCACCACGGTAAAATATTGATTGGTGCTCTAATGGGAATACCTTTGGTGCTCTAAAAAAAGGTGCTCTGAAAATAGGTGCTCAAACGGGAATACTCCGTTAAACGTTAAACTTGGCAGACTCGATAGGTATAGTTATCTAAACATGATAGAACGAAATAGAAATAAATTTGATTTTTGAAGTGAAAACTTCTTTAGCGGCGTTGTACACTTTTTGTAATGGGTAAAAAATGTTAAACTCGCGTCAGGGCACGTGACCGTCAGATTCGTAAGACGTGACGTATGGAGAGTAGACAGCCGGCGCGGCAAAAATGTATGCCTGCTGTTTCGTTTAGGCGGCGCAGGGATGGATGGATGGGTGTGGGTGTGGGTGTGCGTGTGGGTGTGGGTGTGGGTGTGGGTATGGGTGTTGGTGTGGGTGTGGGTGTGGATGTGGGTGTTGGTGTGGGTGTGGGTGTGGGTGTGAATGGATGGATGGATGGAAAAAAGTGACACAGAAATAGTGAAAAAAAATGAGTTATATTAATTCAATTAATAATTGATTTATTTCAACGTTAATATTCAAGTTTTCACTTCTACCGGCACTCCCGGAGTGCAACCCGTCTTATTTTTTTGTGGGGTCATCAACCGCAGTTATTGTAGTCACTCGAAATATAAATCTAAAAAACTCTTTGTGTAAACTTCGCAGTCATGATGGGTAGGTATAAGAAAAGAAAGAAAGAAAATACATTTATTTGCGGCAAACATGACGCATAAAAACACACACACACAACAAAAAAAACAAATTAACAATTTAGGAGAAAACATGTGTCACATCTACGGAAAACGGCCATCAAACAGCAATAATGCTAAGACCCTGTACGAGACAGAGCTCCAGCGCTGGTTTTCAGCAACAGCCAGCGTTAACGTGATGACGTCAGCTAGTGCAGCATACGATTAGATATTAATAAAAAACAGCAATCCAAATTGAGAAATAAAATACACATTACAAAAAGATGGTATAGATGTCTAAACACGATAAAACATAAGAAAACAGTTTTTCTCAACTTCTATTTCAAGTAACAACACTATCAGTAGCGGACGATGACCTCCCACGTAAAAAAAACTATCCCATGTGTCCTCGGAAATTATCCCACGGGAACGTGCTACCAGGAGAAAACTAGCCTAGGTGCTTTCCCAGGATGGCCTCTATTTCGTTACCAAATTTTATCGAAATCCGTTCAGTGGTTTAGGTATGAAAAGGTAATATTATACACTGAGTTACTTGCGAATTTATAATATTAGGATACCGTCAAACGGGGCGAATAGGGATGCAGGGGTGAATCGGGACGAAACTTTTAAAGCGATTTTAACATTGAAATAGTATAGTTTGTCACCAAAAAGGACTCTTATGTGTTTACTGTATTATAATTAACGATTAAGTGCCCTTGTCGGCAAAAAACTTATCATTTCAACGTTAAAATCCATTTTAAAGTTTCGTCCCCATTCACCCCTGCATCCCTATTCATTCCGTTTGTAGGTATTGTGACTATCTGTCACTTAAACCTATAACAAAATATTATATTTTGTTTTAAAACCGGCACATGGCTCTTGGAACACATTAAAATTTTATGGGCTAACAGCTTGACAAGTTACCCTGATCAATAACAAAATATCCTATTTCTTTAAAATTGTAAAACAATAGTGAACCTTTTGGAGACTCATTCCATTTATATTTTATGAGCAATTTACGTCACTTAAGATGCAGTATTTTGTACGAATTCTAAGGACGACCCAAACCCATCACCAACATCTGGTTATCATAAATATGGCCCTGAGCCGATGTTCCAAGAAACGAGGGAAAGGGGCTCTGGGAATGGTGAGATGGGATGTGAGAAATTATAACGAGGACGGAGAGGCAGTCGGGGTTGACCCGCTTTAGAGTACGGACTTGCGAGTCCAGGCTAGTTAAATTAGGAGATTGAGTGAACACTAAGAGACCACGAGAGTGAGTGGTTGACGTAGGCAATAGCAATGAAACTGTGTGTCTGATTGAGAGAACGTGAGGGCGAGAGTATTATTTAATACGTTAAATAATAAGTGTTGCTTTAGACTAGGTTATATTAGTCTACTATAATGTGAGTAGCGTGTAAGGTGTGAATCTCAGTGTGTGTGTGAGAACGACTGGATTGGGTGAGTGTTGAATATTTATCCCTCCTTGTTCCTAAATGACTAAATTGAGATATCCTACACATGCGTTTGGTTCTAGGGACTCGGAGAAAGCCCTCTATGGTGTGTTACACCTGACACCAGACTGTACACAAATACTCTACCAACAGGCTATAGATAACCATAGCCAGGACATGACACTTGGGCAAGCACACCGCTTATGGAGGGCTGAACCGAACTCGCACTTGGTTAGGGCCAATATGAATTATAGTGCTACCTTGTAGTCTGCTGTTCTTATTTATGAACACAAACCAACCAAACGTTAGTGATGGCTATCTTTCCCCTATGGACTGACTAACTGCAGGATACTTTGCATTGCACTTGATCTGCGCACACTTCCCGGGAGCGGGGGTAGGCTTCACCAAGTTCCCTAAACTGGTTGATAGTTCGTTCCAAGGAACGCTAGTAATCATGTCTCGCTAAACCACATCCGGCTTTCGGGCCTCTCACAAATTATATTAGCGAGACATGCAATTTGGATGCCCAGATCGAAACGCTCCGTTGCTGACAAGGACGGTCCCACGGCTGCCGATTACATTGAAAGCATCCTCTCCATGGGGAAGATTAAGGAAGTGAGAAGTGACGATTCAAGATAACCACTTCGGCGTATAGCAGGAGCAATCGTAAAGAATTCTGCAAACGACTGACGATGCGGTACGCTTGTGCTAGTTTTGTATTGTCTTAGTAAAGGGAGAATAGGCCGCTGTAAGGGGTTCATTACAATAGTCCGCGTCCAGTAATACTGGGATGTGTCTCGCTCAATGGCAGTTGAACTTCGCAGTACTCTGTCTTAGGATTGAGTAAGGCATGCTTGTAAGAGTTTAGGGACGTGTCTTGCTAGAATCGTAGCAGTGTCCTTAGTGGTCCTATGCGTTCAGGTCTAGCAATACACGTATGACGCTGTCAGCTGCTGTAAGCAGCCCCACGTCGCTTGGGGTGGGTTTGTAGTTTATTGTAAGAAAATGAATTAATGTAACTTTAAATAATGTATTTCCCAACACAAGCGTTACGTGTCATTTACCCTTTTGTATTCCTCTCATATCTTATAACTTTCGTAACCAAAAGAAAAGTAGAGTTCCATTCCTTAATCACCTTATCTATCATTGAATTCCCAACCTTATTTTATATTGAAACTGCTTTCTTGTATCCCCCCCTTGCTCCCAGCATTCTAGCTCGGAACAAGGCAAAACACTTCTTGGGAATTCATTACAATCGGTGGGAGAGTGTCCAGTCTGGTGACGAGCTCTACAGAGCCGTACGGTGGCGGGGTGCGGCTCTTCCCCATTAGGGGGAACCGACCTAAACACTAATATTTAACATATTTAGGAAAAACGAAAATTTTATCAGCCTAGGGTAATTTAGGAACAGTCACAGTATCATCTTTCTTCTATTTTTTTTCTACCAGTTTCATGTCAAAAAACATTACAAAAACAGTCTAAAACATAATACAGAACAGAATTTCAATTCATGGCCGTACTTTTCTTACTGTGATTGCAAATAGCGCGCACGTGACCGAGAAGCCGATGGCGTAGACTTGAGACTTCAGTTACCTATTATGAGCTGCTGTAGTGACTTCATTTGCATGCTCTAGGCTAGCTTTGACAAGAACGGCAAAAAGAATTGGATAGAGGAGTTTTGTTTAATCAAGTTTGATTTAAGTCGACTAATAGTTTTAGTAGATTTATTCGCAAGTCAGCATTGTATTTTGAAAAGGGATATTCAGAAGTTTAGTTTTTCAATCACAATATGTTGAAGAAAGTTTATTTACCAACAATAATCGTCATAAAAACATCTTAAAAGTAAAATCGTTTATTTCATATTTCAAAATTACAATATCGAGCTATTGTTGGTCCCAAACTAGGCACAGCCTGTGTCTTGGGCACCATTACAATGGTACAAGATTTTGATAATTAAGGGAAAGCTGAGATCAACAAATGAAATAAAAAATTAAGTAGCCACATCGGGACTATAAGTCTAAATGTACACACAAATAGACTTACTAATAATTAAGGGAAAGCTGAGATCATCAAATTAAATAAAAATTAAGATTTAGATGATAAAATCTTTGTACTTACTTCGTTTTAAAATTTTATATGGTAGAATTAAGTAGCGTCTTCTCATAATAAGACATTACAAAGGCAGTTCGAGTTTACACAGAAATTGGTTTTGTTTGTTCGACAACTTAGGTTTAAGTCGCATCATATATTGTGATTTCCTCAATCACAGGACTTTTTGCGAAAAACTGCGAGGAAATACATAAGAACCTCGGTATTTAATTTTATATCTCCGGAATCGTATTAAATGAATATTTTCTTGTAAAACATATCATAAAAGACTTTTTTATTCGATTCATAATTATATTTTGATAATGTTAGATATTTAATATTAGGTATTTCGTTTAGAAATATCGGTGGGTACGGTATTCATCTCAAGAAATAACAGTTTTCTTATAAAAAAAAGCTTTGCCCTTTGGCAAAACATTTTTACTATTTCTGAATAAAGCATTTTCTCACTCTTAGTATCTTGGCTTCAAGAAACTGCTTTTATGACGAAAAAAATCCTTAAGTGCCTATTACTTAGTCCTTGTATAGATATATTTTCGTAAATAAACACAAGTACGTGCTACGTACGTGGTATGAGAGCAGTGGTGGCCCAGTGGTATCAGTGAGAGCAGTGGTGGCCCAGTGGTATCAGCCGCGACTTACAAGTTGTAGGTCGTAGGTTCGAACCTCGACAGACGCTTTACTTTGTGTAAATTATTTCATCACCACTGCTCTCAAAACGGTGAAGGAAAACATCGTGAGGAAACCGGCATGTCCTAGAACCAAAAATTCGAAGACATGTGACATCCACCAACCCGCACTGGGCCCGCGTGGTGGATTACGGCCCACTCCCTCTCACAGAGAGGAGGCCTGTGTCCCAGCAGTGGGAACGTTATAGGCTGATTATGTTACGTGCTAAGCGTGTGCGTACATGGTAAGGGTGTTATGAATGAGCACTGTATACTTTGGGATAATTATTGTTGTCTATTGAGTGACTTTTATTGCGTACTATTTATATTTATTTTCTTATAATCTTCTTCTGTATTTGAATAATAGAAGATAAGAAGCGAATATTAATTTTTTGCTTTGCTCTGAGCCTTGTACAGACGCCAGTTGCAAATCAAGCAATCAACAATCTGTCAAATTTCTTTAATAGACTTTCAACTTTATCCCTAAATCATAAGGTTCAATGTTGATTGGGAAAATTTGACAGTTTTGGGTAGCTTGATGTGCTGGCGTCTGTACCTTGACGCGTCCCGCGTCAAGCGGCAAACGCGCGCGTCGCTTGTTTCCGTCTTTCGCTTCGAAAGTTGCGTCGAGGAGACTCGTGGCATGCTGTGTACTTCTTTCATTTGTTTTCTCCGCAGTCGCTGTCGTAAAACGCGTGTTGCTTGAGCGTGTAGTTCGTGGCTGCAGGGTGGGTGCAGGGAGCATTACTGACGATCTGACGATTTCCGACTAAAGGGTGTAAATATTCCATTGGACGTCAAAATAATAAGTGACAATCAACATCTTAAACACAACTATCTAGAGGTATGAGGAACAGGGTGTAAAATTCACTCATCCTCATCATCAGACAGGTGCTGTCTCTGGTGGGCAACTGCCCGACGATTGATGTCAGGACGTTGTATAATATATATGCTAGTTGCGCGGTAAGCTATGCTTACACGATACAGAATTTTGCGTGACGTCATTATGATGCGTAGTTCACATGGTGGTGATGTCGATGCCGCCACAACAACGTACATTACTACAATTTATATGATTCTTCTATACCTGATGAAGATCATACTTTTTTGTGGACAGATTCATCAACAAGCACCTAAATGGTGTTTAGTTGACTCACGTTTTTTTATTCATGGTTGATGTCTCAAAATGCTGACCATTACAAATTTTGTACAAAATTCCCAGTAGTTTCTTTAAGACGTTAGAAGATCAACAGCAGGCAGCATTACACAAATATTATCAGAGACTCATTTCGATAAAAGATCAGGTTCAATGCAAGACCCAGTTCCGAGAATATTAAACTGGAGACCTAGCGACGACAGCGTAGGTAAACAACATCACTTTGATACTGCGTTTAGTTTACCACCCATCGAACAGATTAAAAAAAAACAAACGCCTGGTATCAAATATTATGCGTTAGATTGTCAGGAAAAGCGTTTTTTTATTTATTGCTGAGTGGGCCCGCTCTTGACGCTCTTGGAAAGCGATGGATGAGATCTATGATGGAACGAGTGTGCCCAGGAGATGCCTAAGCTGTTCCTAGAAACGATAGTCTGAAAAGTACTACATCATAGAGAGGTCATCGTCTAATATAAATTGTTTCTTCTTGCCTACACTGCTTATTGCATAGACATTTCAAAAGTTTGTACCTATAGAAATTTTGAAGGGGCGTGCAACTTTGCGCGTATTCTAAAGCGAGTGCAAGCAGACACGCGTATTCTAAAGCGAGTGCAAGCAGACACGCGTATTTTAAAGCGAGTGCAAGCAGACACGCGTATTCTTAAACAAGTGCAAGCAGACACGCGTATTATTAAACGAGTGCAAGCAGACACGCGTATTCTTAAACGAGTGCAAGCAGACACGCGTATTCTTAAACGAGTGCAAGCAGACACGCGTATTCTTAAACGAGTGCAAGCAGACACGCGTATTATTAAACGAGTGCAAGCAGACACGCGTATTCTTAAACGAGTGCAAGCAGACACGCGTATTATTAAACGAGTGCAAGCAGACACGCGTATTATTAAACGAGTGCAAGCAGACACGCGTATTCTTAAACGAGTGCAAGCAGACACGCGTATTATTAAACGAGTGCAAGCAGACACGCGTATTCTTAAACGAGTGCAAGCAGACACGCGTATTATTAAACGAGTGCAAGCAGACACGCGTATTCTTAAACGAGTGCAAGCAGACACGCGTATTCTTAAACGAGTGCAAGCAGACACGCGTATTCTTAAACGAGTGCAAGCAGACACGCGTATTCTAAAGCGAATGCAAGCGCACTCTCGACTGGCGTTCGTTTGAGATTACCGTATGTCTTCTTGTTTTTTTCGAGTTGATGGTAAATATATTATTATGTTAGATTAGTAGGGCCCAGTGGGTGGCCACACCGCGGCGTTTTGACATTTGATGACATTTTTTAGGTCCTCAGAAGTGCAAGTGTATGGACACTTTGGACACTCCAATATGTGGGACATGGGTTTGTTTTTGCCGTCTAAGTATGTGTTAGTGCGCGTTTTATGGAACTACCCTTTTGTACAAGAACCGAATAGTAATAAAACATTTTTGCCGTATAAAAATAATTCTAAAGAATTCAGTTACAATAACCGATTCCCAGAAATCGTGAAAGACGACACCTCAGGAATAGATGATATATAGAAAATATTCAGTTGTGATGTCACACGGGCCATGTGAAGCCCCATAAAATACGGTTTTACGACAAATTATCGAGATAACGCGATTTGGAAACGCGACAGACGTTTTTCTGCGACAATAATGTGTTTTGTGAAATTTTATTGTATTTTTTGTCCGTTTCTTTTATTGTCTTAGATTGGTTTTTGATTTGCTTTCTGTGATACGATTATCTTTTTAACATTGACTTCTTGATAAGGTGATTTTGAATCTAGGTTCACATATATAAGGTCAACTTTTATCAAGTACAAAAATTTAAACAGAACGTCTATCCATACGATAGAAATACGACCCTAACATTTTATTTCAAATAATCACGCTAGTTTTTATTTTCAGTTTTTCTAACACAAAAATTACAATATTTTAAAAAGCACACTGTATACCGACTCAGTTGTTCGGGTCTGCACCCCCAAAAAACCCAGGGTCATTTAACCCGGTATTACGTCATCGCTCGGACTGCATTGACTAAGACTGTGACACATGTTAAGAAACGATTTTAACCTTTGCGCTAATCTATCGTATTTTAATTTTCCATCACACTTTTTCAGGCTTTGGACTAACAATTTAATACAGTTTGTTATTTTTTTTTAGTATTGAATTAATGTAAAAATGTTAACAACTTACCTAACTTTTTGCATTAACTTGGCATGTTAAAAATAGTCAAAATTCATTAACAGATTTACACTTGTTTACACAATTTACTAGTTATTTACACATATCACATCAATTGTTGGACGTGACGCCCTTGTTGTCGCACACACGGTCTAGCGCGATCGAGACAATGCCTCCGCACTTCAGTAAGCACTTGATGGTCACTGGACATCACGTTAAATGCACTCACAATTCGCGCACGTAATTCTTCCACTGTACGGATTGTATGACCGTCGTTCCCATACACTAGGTCTTTGGCCCTACCCCACAGGCAGCAACTCCTGGACCCGAGTGAAATGGAAGGGACCTTCACTGCGCAGGAGCTGCCACACGTAATTCTGGCTTACGCCAAACACATGGGCAGCGTCTCCGGTGCTCGCCACTGGGTGTCGGTGAAAGAAATCCAGCACCTCCTCTTCAAGCTGCACTGGGTGTCGTGGCCTCCCCGAGTCAATAAGACGAGCCTGGAAGTTCTCACTCTCTCTGAAGCGCTGCACGGCTCGAAGAATGGTGCGAATATTGACCACTCGTCCAAACCTCTGGGCGTACAGTTCTTGTGCCCGCAACATTATTTCACCTGCGTCGTGATAGCACATAGCCATATTCATGTATTCTCGGGATGAATACCGATACGGGATTTCGAAAATTTTCGCACAGACAACACACAACTCGGTAACTTGATTTTGGCGAACTGAAAGACAATCTCCAGCTCTGAATGCCAGCCGCGCAAGGCGGGGTGCAGCGGGTGCAGCAAGCGGGGGACACGCCGCCGCCGCACGTGTGCAGGCGCAACCATTGTTATCTGCCTAGAGTACGTTAGCCACTAATACACAGGTTGTTGTTATTTGAATTTTTAAACAAAATGGTTTTTGGTGTTTTTCTTGGAAACTAGCGTATAGAAATTTATTATTTTTTTTGTAAAAGGTCTGTCTTTAGTTATTGAATCTGTCCTTAAAATTTTTGTACTTGATAAAAGTTGACCTTATATATGTCGTTCGATTTACCTGGAATTCTGTATTATTATCGGCTTATGATAATAATCACTGACCCGCTTGAAATTGTCACAAGGTTCAGGAATGTTCAGGGTATTCAAATTAAAAAAAAAATTCTTACCCACGAAATTACATCTAAACTAATATTCTATAGAGACAATATTTTTTTTTTTTTTTTTTTTTTTTTTATTTGAAATGGGCTTGCTCTTGACTCTAGCCTAGGTCAAAGGTGACAGAGACAAAGTCGACGATGGAGCGAGCTTACCCAGAAGAAGCCTGTTCACTCTCACTTTAAAGAGATTCGGGTTGTATGCGCTCGGAAAAACAGACGCAGGTAGAGAGTTCCACTCTTTTGCTGTGCGCATTATAAACGACATTTGCATACGCTTAGTGCGAATTGGTGGAACAGCAACCAGGTAGGGATGGTAACTTGCAGTGCGCCTGGATGTCCGAAGGTAGAAGGGGGCCGGTGGAATGAGGTCGTGGAGTTCTTGGGCACACTCACCGAAGTACAGTCTGTAGAAGACCGACAGGCAGGCAACCTTGCGGCGATGAGCCAAGCTGTGAAGCTTGGCATCCACCAGTTTTACGTCGCCAATGAGCCTCTTAGCTCTGCGTTCCACCGAGTCAAGCGCGGCAAGTTGGTATTTCGCTGAGCCATCCCAAAGGTGGCTGCAATACTCCATGCAGGATCGGACTTGTGCTTTGTATAGGGTTAAAAGCTGTCCAGGCGTGAAGTATCGTTTCACCCTATTTAGGATGCCCAGCTTCTTGGCCGCAGTTTGGGCTTTGTACTCGATGGTGGCGCCGAAGTTGAGACTAGATGTCAACTCCATGCCTAGAAGCTCGAGCCGATCAGTTACAGGAACAGATGTACCTCGAAAAGTAGGAGTCTGGTCAAAACGACTCCTTTTGGCGGTAAAAAGACACGCCTGTGTTTTGGTGGCGTTAAAAGAGACCAGATTGTCATCACCCCACTGGGAGACAAGGCTTAAGGTCAAATCTGTCCGCTCTACCATGGCCTCTCTCAAGGATCGAACTTCGGACCCGCTGGCCCCTGCATTGGACAAGTATCTCTCTGAAACTGTACTGTCATCCGCGTACCCAACAATACCAGGCTGAAGTAGGTCATTGATGTGCAGCAGGAAAAGAGTTGCAGAGAGAACAGACCCCTGAGGAACTCCGGCATCAATAGCCATAAGGTCAGAGGAGCAGCCATCAACGACTACTCTGATCGACCGCTCACTAAGGAAGTCTGATATCCAGCTACAAAAACCAGCTGGGATGCCATAAGCAGGAAGCTTACTGAGGAGACCGGCGTGCTAGACCCTGTCAAAGGCCTTCGAGATATCAAGTGATACAGCAAGTGCTTCGCCGTGTTTCTCGATGGCTTCGCCCCAACAGTGCGTGACATACACAAGTAGATCGCCAGTTGACCGCCCCCGGCGAAAGCCATATTGACGGTCACTGAGGAGATCATTGTCTTCAAGGTAGGTCAGCAACTTACTGTTCAGTACCCTTTCCATAACCTTGCACAGAATCGAGGTAATGGCGATCGGACGGTAATGGGCAGGGTTTGCACGGTCGCCCTTTTTGGGCACTGGTTGAACATTTGCAAGCTTCCAGCATTTCGGCACCGTTCTTTTTTCAAGAGAGAGGCGGAACAAGCGTGTCAACACAGGAGACAGTTCAGGCGCACACTGTCTCAACACTCTCGCTGGAATACCATCAGGCCCGCTTGCCTTGTTCACGTCTAGACTGCACAATACTCTTCGGACCTCTTTATTGTGAACTGCGATCTCCGGCATCGAGGAGTCACAATGAGGTACAGTGGGTGGTTGCTTGGAGCCAGCGTCCAGACGTGAATTGCTTGCAAAAAGAGATGCAAATAAATTGGCTTTCTCACTTGCAGAGTGAGCCAGTGAGCCATCAGATTTCAGCATTGGAGGTAAAGTGGGACGACAGAAATTCGTTTCAACCGCTTTAGACAAGGACCAGAACTGTTTACTACCCGGGGGGTGCGCTGCTAGTTTGGTCGTAATACGTCCGACATGGTCAAAACGCGCCCTACGTAAAACCCGCTTGCAGAACTTAGCGGCAGAATTAAAGGCTCTTTTCCTCGCGCGAACCCTACGCGCTCTAACTTTGCGGTCGCGGGCCTTGACCCAGGCTTGATAGGCAGACTCTTTTTGGGCCTCAGCGCGGGCGCATTCTGCATTGTACCAAGGCCGGGATTTGTGACCGAGCGGGATGTCGGAGAAAGGAATAAAATACTCCATCCCCTGCCGAATCACGTCTGTAACCACGTCAGCGCAGCACGAGGGGTCACCCGAGGAGAAGCACACCTGCCGCCATGGATAAGAAGCAAAAAAGTGCCGCATTTCATCCCAGTCTGCTGACTCGTATCGCCATACTCGCCTCGTGCCTCTAGGACTCTCATCTGGAGGAGAGCAGGTCGATATGGATTTCACCAGACAGTGGTCAGATGTTCCTAGCGGGGCTGAGACCGAAACTGAATGGCTGTCCGGATCAGTTGCCAGCAGAAGGTCTAAGCAATTGGGTGTATGGCCGTCAACATCCGGTACCCGCGTTGCCACATTCACCATCTGGGTTAGATCCAGCGTTAAAGCAAACTTGCGCGCCTCTAACCCAGCATGGTCAGTTCTCTGGTACGGGAACAACCACTCTTTATGATGGGCGTTAAAGTCCCCCAGAAAAATGAGCTTCGCTGTTGGGAACCGTTGCTGGGCTACGTCAGTCGACTCCACGAGGAAATTAAAGAGCGCCGTTGTCTCCTGGTCACCGCTGTGCGAACGGTAAACACCGATGTAGAGAGATTTCTCCACGCCTGTATCCACAAGTAGCCATATGGCAGAAAAACCCGATCTCTCAAAGCACCGGAGACGACGACAACAAATGTCATCGCGGACGTACACACAGACCCCAGCCTGCTTCTTGAACTTGTGTTCAAGAGAGTAACCCGGGTAGTTGAGGTACGCCACATCCGACGGAGATGCTATCTTCGTCTCCGTTAGGAAAAACAAGTGCGGCTTCTCGGTCTCAAGGTGATGATGGACTGGATCGAGATTGGAGTGCAACCCCCTGATATTCGTGAGGTGCACTTTTAGTGGGAGGAAGTGCAGCCGTTGTGTAACCTTATTCTTCTTTGCTTTGGTCATTTTGGGTAGAGTTGTTGGAGAAAAAAGTCGACTTGTCGAGGCACTGCTCAGTGAACCAAGCGGAATACTAGAGCTAACCCAACCTAAGGGGAACTCATTTGGAGACTGCGGGGACGCCCGAACCCCCCCGGATATGACCACCGGGTCCTCCCATCCAGTCGCCAGCTGGCACGGTGGGGCATACCGGGATTTTTCGCGAGTTGGCGGGGCAGCCTTTGGCACGTGGCTGGCGTGCTACTTGGGCCCCCTACTGACTGCGGTCGGCCAACGGCTGGCACCGTGCTTCGGATCCCGCTACCCTCCAGAATGAGTTATCCGGTAAGTTATGCCCAGAAACCAAGACCAGTTCTGAACAGAGCAACTGACAATCTCCTTTTCTCCTAAAGGCACTGGCACTCCCACACACCGACGGAACACAGCAAGCTGCTTGGCGTCGGACTCCGGTGGGATGGTGGTCGCAAGCCAGGCGGCCCCTAGCAGAGCCTACCACCGCTAAGTGGGATCGTTCAGCCGTACCACAGGCAAGCCTGTGGTGCCGTTGCCCGGGGTGAACCACTAGGAGGTAGATCCCAACCCACCCCAAAAATATTATTATAATATAAAATATATTATTTTTTGTATGTTTAGTTGTAACACTTTCACGCCAAAACGGCTGAAATTTGGCACTAGTGTAGACCATGACCTGGATTATTATACTTATTCCCACGGGATCAAGATTTTTCCGGGTTAAACCGTGGGGCGCAGCTAGTTTTCAATAAGTCAATAATATCATGTCAGTGCGAGTTGATGGATGTCAAATGTCTTCTATTTTTTCGTTCTACGACATGTGCATGTAGATGGCGGGATAAACTAAACTCCTACTGAACGAATTAGCACCGGCACTAAAAGACAGAACTTTGTGGAAAAGGGAGAGGGAAGCCTTTGCCCTGCAGTGAGACAATGCAGGCTAGTTAGAATAGGTTAGATAGGACATGTACACACGTTTCCTTACGATCTTGATCTCTCTTTATCTTTTTAAGCTACTAAATGACAAGGTAAATTATTCGGTCAAGGCGCATCTGGATGACAAATTTTTATCAATATATATATATATTTTTTTTAAATGTGATTTTGTGTTTGTGTTTTTGCAATCTTTTGGCACTGTATATCTTTATCTTTTCCTATTTTTTATGACATTTTCCCTTATTATGTTTATTTATTTATGTACATATTAATTTACATTTTTAAATATTTCTTAAAATATAAAAAATACGTATAAAAAACATTTAAAAATATAAAAAATAGTATTCCGCCGGTGTCGGGAGCAGGGTCCAAGCTACCGGTGGTTAGGGCTCCAGAGACAGGAACCTCCTCACAATACGAGCCGTATCAAGGAGTACTGCCTTCTGAATCAGGCCCTTGATTCAACCGCCTAACGAGAGCCTCGACAGATGTTGGTCGATGTTACCATTCCACACGACGGGAACCTCGTGAAAGCTGAGAAAGAGAAACAAATTAAATATCTTGACTTAGCACACGAGGTTGTTGACATGTGGAATGTGAGCTCGGCTATCATTGTGCCGATTGTCGTATCGGCCAATGGGCTTATGGCCCAAAGCCTCGACCAACATTTTCCCTTTATTATTATGACAATTTTATAATTTGAAATCCTTGTGTAACTTTGACATCGTTCATATTAATCCAATTTTGTATGCCTATCGGTGGGACATGGTTTGTACAATAGATTTTGTATTGAAAAACACCTATGTTTCACAAAATAAATAAATGAAATGGTGTATTCCTTCTCTCTTTTGTCTTTAAAACACGATCTTCGGATTCCGTTCATATAACTCGTAAAGATAAAATGCAGATGAATTAGGGACGGTTAAATGATGCTCGTTGATTAATACTGACAGCCCTGCCCATTGGTTAATGGGGCGTGTGCAATATGGGCCAGGTTGGCGCGTTTCAGAGTTAGTTGTTACTACGTCATAGGTAAATAATGTTCCATGTAGGGTAAAATATTAAAAAACACTACCAAGCTGTGGGCGTCGAAACAGTAGACAATTACTTTGGGCCAAAGCACACACGCTATTTTTAGCACCGGCGTTTGGCCATTTTGCGGCTGTATCGATGCTGCATCGCGTTTTAGCGACTCTCTGCGTTCGGACGCGGTATCGGAATCGCGCGTTTTAGCGTCTGCTCCGATGCTGGATCGATGCTGCATCGCGATTTCGCGACTTCCTGCGTTCAGACGCGGTATCGGAATCCCGCGTTTAGCGACTGCTCCGATGTTGGCGCAAATGCCAAATCGCTGCGACCGGCATCCGAATGTGTGCGGAGTGTAGCGTTCAGTCGCTGTGGCGAGCTTCCAAAAAGCGACTGAATCGCCGCGTTTGGCGTTTTTAGTGTGCAGTGTGGAATGCTTGGTCGCTGCATTTAGCGTTTAAAAAGCGGCTACATCGCCGATGCTAAAAGTAGCGTGTGTGTTTTGGCCCTTTGATGAGATGAGAACATCATGTAACGTTTAGATAGGTACTCGTTGACTATCTACAATTGTACATACAAACAGACATGGGTACAAACATGTTAACGACATGTTCAATGCTGTTTTCGGGTTGATGAGGTACTGCGATGATGAAAGGTTATCAAGTGTTTGAAACTAAAGCTACCCTTTTTTATGTAATTTTAAAACGTAGTCTTATATTTTGTCACTAAGTATTTTCAACATCAAAAATATTTTTTAATATCATTCTTAAAGACATCGTACCTACCTACCTACAAATAATGTTATTTTAATACTATGTATGAAACTGAATTCTCAAAATAATTATTAAAACAACGTTCAGTTGCGCATTTCCAAAAACACTGAAAATAAATTAACAGTGACGTTAAATAGTAGTTTGCATATTGCTTATTCATTGGGCGTTTAAAACTGCGGCTTTTTCTATTTGTCCGTCATACATGTGTGACACGTTTAAATTAAACACATTATGGCTATAAAGACCTAGATAGACGATACAGGCCTGCAGTATTGCAAAAAATAGTTCTATAGAAATTATTTTTAAATAAATATTTTAATAATTACTTATAAGACATTACACCTGCATAGAGGAACTCGTTGGATGCGAGAAGCACAAAACCGGTCGAAGTGGAGGTGCTTGGGGGAGGCCTATGTCCAGCAGTGGACGTCTTTCGGCTGAAATGATGATGATGATGATGATGATGAGGTCTGTCTTGATACCTGATAAATTGCCTGATAATTGAAGCGTTATAATGAAAACATAAAACACAACAAACATTCTAAAACTTATTTAAAGTAAACAGCATAATAGAATCAAAATACAGCAGCGCAAATTCCATACCAACCCTCATTAAACCGTCAATAAAGCAAACTGAACTCAAATACAAACATTACACCTAAAGCGCTAAATTAACACATCACTATAAAACAAAGTGCACATCAGAGAATAATCAAAACATTGAAACTAGCAAATACGTATCTACAATTTCAAATTGCAGACTACTATTGTTAAAGTAAATTCAACATAAATAATTATTAAGTATAACTTTTATTTCTCATTTTAGTAAGTTTCATAATTGTAATCGATTACTAGTCGTTTATTAAGTAGCAACACTGTAATTAAGCTTGGCATTTTTGATGTCTCGCAATACTGGAGCTCTCTGCATTCATGCTTCCAACCGGCAAGTCCATTTTTTTTTCGTAATTTTGTAAATTTTAAGTAATAAATTCAAACCTTTCCACGCATGAGTTTTTATTAAACAACTACTAATTAATAGACTTCAACTAAAATGTTAGTAAAACCTTCGTCAATTATCGTGAGCTCTGCAGACTGCCGACTGCAGAGCGTAGACCGTGACACGTCACCCTAACAGTCGGCACACGTTTAGTTATTAAAATGGTAATTACAAGCACACGTTGTTTGAGCCCTAATGTGGGGAGCTCTGACGTCACGTGCTCACGTCTACAGTTTAATATGCTCGGTTTACGAACGCGATGATTTAGGTACTTCACGTCAAGTAATCTTGGAAGTTTGTTAGTAGTTGCCGCTTTAATTAGCTGGTTAGTGTCCCGGAAAATACATAGTGTGAATAAGACACATTGTTTAGTCGCTGACAGGATAAAAGCTAGATTATGAATAAGAAGGTAGGTATTTAATGTTATAAATTGTTATAATTGACGTAAACACTAGTCCATGTCTCTGTTATTTGTAAATGTTTGTGTTGTTAATGTGCCTTAATAATAAATAAATTCCTTATTACATGGGAACTTTTAAACACAACTGGCAAAATGTGTTTTTACCTTGTTAGAATACCCGCGTGATGTTATTTTGTAATTATTTTGCAACTAATTACGAATTTATATACTTATTTATTTAATACTTTAAGCACATAAATGTACATAGGCGGACTTAATGCCATAGGTATTTTCTACCAGTCAACCTTTGGGTGAGGTAGAGACAAACGGTGGTAGGTGCAATAATGAAAATTGAGGAATAAATACTTTAAATATAAAGATACGCATAAACTTATTAAAACTATGAATATATACCTAATTACATATAATTATAAGCACAAATAAATATACAAAAATATATGAATATACTTACCCTGGGAATGAGACGGCACTAGCCCTTTGACCATTTTTTCTTAAAGCCTGATTAGTAAGTTCTGTTCTCAAAACTGTTTGCTGTTCTGAATGTTTTAACTAGAAAGAACAGCCATACAGAATGAAGTGTGATGTCACATCAAAAATTGGCTATGACCTCTCAAGCTCCGCTAATGAGACACAATTGATTTTCTATTGTATGTAGTCAAACTCAAACCATTTATTTCAATTAAACCATGTACAGGCACTTTTGAATTGTCAAGAAGTCAGTCAGTCAGAAAATATGAAGCTAGTTGCCCATTCCAAAGCCTAGGTACCTATGGAGAAGAACGGGCAAGAAACTTCATGTACACTCTTTTAAATTATATTTGTACAAAAATATTAGTTAAGTACATCATTAATATTGAATTTATAATTAATTATATGTGAGAACGATGTAAAAATAAAAAGACGTACGCGTTAAAAGCGGCCAGAGTACAGCAAATAGTAAAAAAACACCAATCCAAAAATAAAATAATTAAAAATAAGCCGAGGCAGCTACGTGATGACAAGCCCCAACTGACGGCGTAACATAGAGTACGCGCGGAGCTTGACCGGAACGTATTTTTGTTCATCAAAGATTTTACTAGAACGTTTTTCTCTTCCTGAGTTGTTGAAAATCAAAAATATTAGACGCATAGTACCAACTATATATTTCAGTTAGCAACACCGTAGTTTAACTAATAAAGTGACAAGCAAAACTTGCAGTTTGCAGTTTCGTGGGAACTAAAACAATCTGCAAACGATGCTAAGCCACTTAGATACTCGTATAGCTCCAGCTCGAATATTAATAGCTGTTCGTAATTTAGCTTTGGCTAAGTTGGGACTAATTACCATTTTTTTTTTGGTTAAATTAAGGTTAAGTTACTTGATTTTAATGTTGATTCGGTATAATATTCTCGGTATTTTAAATACTGTTAAAATATTTATTTATTCAGCTGGTAACATATGTACTTACATTTGTATTTTTTACACTGTTACAAATTAGTTAAATATAGAAAAAGAAAGAATTATTTCCTAATAAATCCAATTTTTTTATTTTTTTTTATTATTGGTGACCTTCTTCAGAAAGGTCAGGTGCATGGTACTCGCAACCGGTGTGCGTGATGTATGAACGTAAACAAAGCAAAAGGAGTATGTTAAGATATAAGTGGTGTTCTCTAGATTCTGCCTATGAGGGTAGGAAGCGTGAGTTTATGTATGTATGTTATTTACTCGGTTGGAAACATTTTCGAAAAGTTGGTTGAAAAAAAACTTAGTTTGACCATGCCTATTATAGAGGTATGAGGAACAGGGTGTAAAATTCACTCATACTCTATAGAAAAGGGAGGATCCTCCGACCAGACGGGTGTTTTGTCTGGCAGGCAACTGCCCGATGATATCCGCCGTTGCCGTTGTATCTATGCTAGTTGCGCGGTAAACTCTGCTTGCGAGATGCAGGATTTGCGTGTCGTCAGTATGACCCATTGTTCGCATGTGGCGTTGTAGACACCGCTACATTATATATTCCTAGTGTCTATAGTTTATCTAAAAGTTTCAACATCGATGCTACATAAAAGATAGAGGTCGCTACAAGTCAACCTAGATATAAAAAACTTTTTAACAAAAAAATTAAACCTCCGAAAAAAACTCAAAAGCAAAAAATAAAAACCTTTTTTATTTTACCTTAATAAATAAGTTCTTAAACTAATGCAAGTATACCTAAGTAATTTTGAGTCGGCGCCAAACAAGCAACTTAATATCGTTGCGAGTGGTTGTGCGGAGAGCGCATTTTTTGTTTGGAATGTTATATTTATCGCTGGAGATTTCACGTTGCATTATTAATTTGATTTGGTTATTTCTTTAAATTTGAGGTAATTTAGTGATCTTTGTTCATTGATTGTTTGGCGCCGACTCAAAATTTCTTAGGTATACTTGCATTAGTTTAAGAACTTATTTATTAAGGTAAAATAAAAAAGGTTTTTATTTTTTGCTTTTGAGTTTTTTCGGAGGTTTAATTTTTTTGTTAAAAAGTTTTTATTTTATAATTTTTTGAGGCTATCATTTACTAATTACTACATGCTTAATTTTTTATTCCTTTTAAAATAGCTACCTACCTTACTTTAGATATTAACTGTTATGTAATCCTAATACTTAAAAAAACAGGCTTGATATACAAACATTGATAGGCCTTTTATTTTGATTGTAATACAAGCTCAGCATTAAAATCTGTGAATGAACAATAAATCACCCCTATTTTCCCACCCTGAGGGTAGGAATTTTTTTTCCAAATTTACATGGGACCAACTTCGAGGTATGTCCTATCCAATAAAAAAAGAATTATCAAAATCGCAGTACTCTGTAAAAAGTTATGGGTGCTCATACATTACAATCAGTGAGTGAACAATCAATCATCCCCTGTTTTCCTACCCTTAGGGTTGGATTTTTTTTTCCAAATTTATATGGGACCAACTTCGGGGTATATCCTTTCCAATAGAAAAAGAATTATCAAAATCGGACTGCTCTGTAAAAAGTTATGCGTGATCATACATAAAAAAATATATATATATATACGCGTCGAATTGATAACCTCCTCCGTTTTTTCGTCGGTTAAAAAGTAGTTAATACTTTCCCAATCACATCGGATTGAACTTTAAATTATTATTCCAGCGTTATGGAATTCACAGTTCATTTACGGCGATAAGCCGTGTTCACATGCGGGTGGCCAAACATAATAATGAATGTAGTAGCGTTATTGGAAAATTGAATTAAATTCCAAAGCAAAAATTTCATTGACTTTACCTATATTCATTATTTGAGAGAAAATCTGGGATGATCCATAAAAATGTTATGTACCCAGCTCGGCCTCATAAATATAAACACATGGACAGGGATTCTCTACAATCTTTGTGCCAATCAATGGCGCAGATTCCCTTGTTCACAAACTAAACTAAATTTATGTTCAGTGCATCTTATTCTTTCTATTTCATTAAGGAAAGGACAGAACATAAATATTAGTTTAGTCCTGTCAAATCAAGATACTCCATAGACACGTTTAGACGTGATAAAAAAATTGACTACTAAAAATACGTCAATTTATGTCAGGCGCTGACAAAGACAGGACTAAACTAATATTTATGTTATGTCTTTTCTTAATGAAATAGAAAGAAAAAGATGCACTGAACTTAAATTTAGTTTAGTTTGTGAACAAGGGAATCAGCGCCAATGTATAGCTAGTAATGTATAAATAATATTATTGTAGGCGACGCGTGATTATATCCCTGTCATATTTTGTATTTGTTTGTAACTCAATATGTTTAATAAATCCAGGGCTAATAACAGGCGCGGGAGACGCATGCGAGCGGGAAGGGGGCGCTCGCCTAGCGGCAGGCGCCGTGATTAACAAAACAATTTTTGAGTGTGTCCGCCAAGACAGATTGCGCACGGACGTATCGCATACGTCTCCCCACCCTTCACCCTTTCGTAAATCTAGTGTTTCACTGTATACACCCCCTACATTAGTTGGTCTTCGAGTCGGATCTCTGAATGTTTTATACACCACCACGAAGCATGGTGAACACTAGGAGTGCGAGAAGAAAAGAAGCGGAGCAAATGGAAGCGCAACAAAGAGATGCTAATGAACAATGCAAAAGGGAAAACATAGACACTTCAAAGGAGGCTGTGAAACCTACTGAACCCGGGAGCAAGATGAACGAGAATCAACCCGGACCTTCCACAGCACAAAGTGTTCAAAAGTCTACCCGCAAAAAATCGTCAACTTCATCTATTACGGCGCAAAAGAAAAGGCTGGAACTCGAAGCCGCTCAAGCAAAGGCTCAAATTAGATTGGAGTTGATTGATAAAAAACTAGATGCAGACCTAGCAGAACTGGAAGACGACAGCAGCAGCTGCAGTCTACCCTCAGTTGGAAGTAATGACCGCGTAGTGGAAAAGTGGCTGGAAAGTAGTCGGCAGGAAGTGAATACTCAGGGCCTCACTAACCGTGGCATCTGTGATGACGTGTTGCGTCCGGCACCGCAGGAATTGAACCTGCAACATATGGAGCCCGCCGGCCCGCAACCTCCCGCTAGAGAACTCACGCTTGAAGCACGCCCGCCACCTGCAGCTGCTGGTGGCACTGATGAAACTGTGCGAGCCTTGGCGATTACTCTGAAGGACTATGCCGCTGCCGCTGCTACCGGTACCAGCAGATCTAACGACAGAATGCTGAATCGATTGTGTACACCGAGGGACTTACCTAATTACTCTGGTGACCCACTTGAATGGCTTCAGTACAAACAAGCATTTGAAGAATCGTCGCAAGTGTGCAACTTTAGTGACAAAGAAAACCTGTGGCGCCTGAGGAGGAGCCTACAAGGGCCAGCAAAAGAAGCGGTGACGGCCTTACTCATTAGTGCCACCTCCGCAGCAGACGTAATGAGCACACTGGAACTTCAGTTTGGAAATCCTGATGTAATAATTTCGAGAATCCTGCAGGACATAATTAAATTACGCCCCATGGCACAAGAGTATCAGAAGGATATTATTTATTTCTCCGTGAAAGTAAGAAACTGTGTCGCTGCTGTGACTGCCATCGGACGTGAAGAATACCTGAAAGGAATGAACATAGTATCGGTCATTCTCTCGAAATTACCGATGATACTGGTCTCAAAGTGGGCGGATTACTGTTACCCTCTTATCAATAATACAGAGAAACCAAAGCTGCTTATTTTGTCCGAATTTCTCAGTAATGAAGCTGTAAAAATAACAAAAACTTCTGTGAATTTACCAAGCATACAAAACCATGGTAAACAAAGTAACAACGAAAGCTCTAAACATCGTACTCTAGTAGTGAACAGTGAACAAGTGAATAATAAACAAAAAAGTGATAAGGAGTGTCGGTACTGCCACGTTTCCGAACACTTACTGCAAGACTGTAAAAAGTTTAAAAAATCGTTGCGCAAAGACCGCTGGGCATTTGTAAAACGACATGGTATGTGCTATAAGTGTCTGACGTCACAACATAAACAAGATACTTGTACCGCACCGGCTTGTAACGTCGACAACTGTGGACAGCCTCACCATCGTTTGTTGCATTATATTGTAAACAAGAACTCAGTGCCGCGTGATAGTGTGAATATAACCGAGGTCACCGAGACTGATACCAAGACTGAGCCGCAAGTGGAAACTGTTAATCATCTTCAAGTGAACTGCCGTAAAGTTTTGCTAAAAACTGTGCCTATTTACCTACACGGACCTAACGGTACGTTTCGTAGTGTCGCGCTCCTTGATGACGGGTCAACTGTGACGTTGATAAGCGCTGCGCTCGCGTCGAAAGTGGGATTGCGCGGTAATAAACAATCTATGCGTGTGTGCGGTGCATGGGACAATAGCGAAGTGGTATGCCATAGTGAGATACTCGACCTTGAACTTTCTAATTGTGAAGGAACTAAGTTTACAATTCGTGCGCGCAGTGTAGCAAATATGAACTTACCTGTGCAAAATGTTACTGCCGCGGACATGAGTGATTATGAATTGATGAAACCGGAAATGAAAAATATGATTTTTGATGAACAAAGCAGACCGGAACTTTTGATAGGGCAGGACAATTACGATTTGATCTTACCGTTGGAAATAATTAAGGGTAAACCTATGAATCCCTACTTCACCCGCACTCCATTAGGGTGGTGCATGCACGGGTGCATGCGCAACAAGCCTGCGGTCGATCATGACATTAAGCTGCAGTCTACTCTGTTCCTGTCAGAAGGAGAAAACAATGAATGTGAGAATATCCTACGAGAAATGCAAAACGAGATGCGTCAGTCATTTGCAATGGAGTCTGTTGGAGTTACTAATAAGCCCCGCCAAAACCTACTAGATGTAAAAGCTACGGAACACCTACAGCAAACGGCCACATTGAAAGATGGAAGGTGGTACGTGGGACTCCCGTGGAAAGGTTCGTTTGGTGAGATGCCTAACTCATACGATAACGCACTCACAAGACTGAAAGGTGTGGAAAAGAAAATGAAAGCGAATTCAAGCTTCGCAGAGCGATACAAAGAAAGAATCGACCACCTGTTCAGTAACGATTTTGCATCAAAACTCACTGAAACTATAAATCCGAATAGAATATGGTACTTGCACTTTGGAGTCGACAACCCTAATAAACAAAAACTACGACTGGTATTTGATGCTGCGGCTAGGAACGAAGGCATGTGCTTAAATGACTACCTTCTGCAAGGTCCCGACCTACTTACCTCACTGTACGGGATAATGTTGAGATTTAGAGAAAATAAGGTGGCAGTCACGGGTGATATAAAAGACATGTTTTTACGGATCAAAATACAAGATCTTGATCGAGATGCCTTGCGCTTTTTATGGCGAGAATCTCCAGATAAACCTGTACAAACCTGGGTCATGACTAGCTTAATTTTTGGCGCAAACTGTTCCCCATTTATTGCCCAGTTTATAAAGAACAAAAACGCCGAAAGATTCCGGTGCACAATGCCGGTCGCCGTGCAAGCTGTACTTACGCAACACTACGCTGATGATTATATAGACTCCTTACCTGATGAACAAACGGCTAGTCAACTTGTGAATGACGTCACATTTGTCCACAAACAAGGTGGTTTCGAGATGAGAAACTGGACGTCTAATATGCAGTCTGTACTTAAAGATTTACCTAAAGAAAACCTGAAATCGACGACTGTGAAATTTAAAAATGGACAACTGTATGACGGAGAACGTACACTGGGCCTAATTTGGTTTCCGACTACTGATAACCTGGGATTCGACGTGTCATTCAAAAGAATTCCTACACCAATATTGCTTGGACAAAAGAAACCTACTAAACGAGAAATGCTACGTGTACTAATGTCCATATTCGATGTTTATGGTTTCCTTTCGCCTATCACGATCAAAGGCAAGATCATTTTACAAGACACCTGGAGGTCTGGCGTAAGCTGGGACGACGAAATAACAGACCAAATATTTATAAAATGGGTCGAATGGCTGAGCATAATGACAAACATTGATAAAATTCGCCTACCTAGACATTACGAGTCGGCAACTAGAAGTACTCGCCGCGCACTACCTGCGTGTGAAAGCGAGACGCACGACCTTAGTACGGATGTACCGAATAGCGCGTCGCCGGCGCAGGCCACCGAGCGCTATACGAACCTACGGCTACATGTGTTCTGTGACGCGTCGACTCAAGCGATGTGCGCTGCCGCATACTGGCGTTGGATCGATTGTAAACAAAATATTCAAGTTGCCTTTGTGTCCAGTAAATGTCGAGTTGCGCCGGTAAAGTATGTATCGATGCCACGCTTAGAGCTACAAGCAGCCGTCATGGCGGGAAGATTGGCTGATACTATAATAAATGAGCATAGAATAAAAGCTGAAAGAAAAATATTCTGGTGTGATTCATCTACAGTTTTACACTGGATACGAAACAATACGAGAAGTTATAAAGCCTACATAGCTCACCGCCTTGGCGAATTAGACGAGCTAACGAAAATTGAAGACTGGAAGTACATACCCACGAAACTGAATGTCGCCGATATTGCCACACGAGAAACCTGCGAAATAAAAACATTTGAAAATGAGTGGTTATATGGGCCGTCATTTTTATACGAAGAAGAACGATTCTGGCCTGGAGAATCAAATATACAGCTACCTGATGTTCGCGATGTGGATCTAGAATGTATAAACAATATTCACGTTGCACCTGTGTGCTTACCTGCTGTACCTGAACCAGAAAGGTTTTCTTCTTGGCTTCGACTGATGAGATCCATGTGTGTGGTTTTATCTTTTATAAATAAATGCAAGAAAGTATCTAGTGTTGATGTAGATGGTGCGATGATGGAACGCGCTGAGAACATGTTGTTGAAGTACTCCCAGATGAAAGCTTTTCCAGATGACCTGCACAACCTGAAACATAACAAAAAATTAAATAGTAAAAGTAAATTACTTACCTTGACGCCAATTATTGGCGATGATGGCCTGCTGAGACTGTCTGGCCGCATTGATGCCGCACCCGAGATATCCACCAATGTAAAACGTCCTGTGATACTGCACGGCCGCTGCCATGTCACTCACCTCCTCGTGAAGTACTACCACGAAAAAGCTTGCCATGGAAACCAGGAAATGGTCGTTAATGAACTGAAACAGCGATACTGGATCATACGACTACGACCTACTGTCAAGTATGTCAGTTCAAAATGCATGTTATGCAGAATTAAGAGGGCTCGGCCCCATCCACCCAGAATGGGTGACTTACCTGAAGCGCGGCTCGCTCATCACCATCGCCCCTTTACGTTCACTGGAGTCGACCTATTTGGACCCCTAGAAGTAACCGTTGGCCGACGTCGAGAGAAGAGGTATGGTGTTATCTTCACTTGCCTCACCGTGAGAGCTATTCACATTGAGATAGTAAATAAGCTGACCACAGACGTACTAATAATGGCTCTCAGACGAATGGCAGCAAGAAGAGGCTGGCCACGGTACTTGTACTCGGACAATGGTACAAATTTGAGAGGCGCTGATACAGAGCTGAAGAAATGTGTCCTTGAGCTGGACGCGGAAAAACTCCAAGAAGGAGCAACGACCTACAGTACGACAACAACATGGGTTTTCATTCCACCTGCCAGTCCTCACTGGGGAGGGGCTTGGGAACGGCTTATAAGAAGCGTAAAGGGCGCACTTAAAGTCATATTGAGGGAACAAGCGCCACGTGATGAGACACTTCAAACATTACTCGCCGAGGTCGAACAGATCATAAACAGCCGTCCCCTCACCCACGTCACGGTGGAGCCTAACAGTCCTGAGACTCTAACCCCCAACCATTTTCTGTTGGGAACATCGTCTAATCTGCCGACATTGGGTGTTTTTGATGAATCGGACATGTATCTTAGAAAACAATGGCGGCTGTCTCAAAAACTGGCAGATATGTTCTGGAAGCGCTGGGTGCGCGAAGTCCTGCCTGATATGCGCCCGAGAAAGAAGTGGCAAGATGAACAGAGACCCTTGCAAGTGGGAGATCTCGTACTCATCGTGGACCCTAACTCTCCCAGAAACGTGTGGCCGAAAGGTGTGGTGCAGGCCGTAATACCTGGCAAAGATGGCCGCATTCGAGTGGTCGATGTCAAGACTAAATCCGGCCTTCTGCAGCGGAATGCGACACGCGTCGCGCCTATACCTATGGGTGATGAGTGCTGTAGCAGCACTAGGGAGGGGAATGTAGGCGACGCGTGATTATATCCCTGTCATATTTTGTATTTGTTTGTAACTCAATATGTTTAATAAATCCAGGGCTAATAACAGGCGCGGGAGACGCATGCGAGCGGGAAGGGGGCGCTCGCCTAGCGGCAGGCGCCGTGATTAACAAAACAATTTTTGAGTGTGTCCGCTAAGACAGATTGCGCACGGACGTATCGCATACGTCTCCCCACCCTTCACCCTTTCGTAAATCTAGTGTTTCACTGTATACACCCCCTACAATTATGTTTCTTACTCTGACCTAGAGCTGGTATGTACAGCGTAGTAGGCACGAAATTTCAATAGCATAAAAGTACCAGCATTATAATGATTTGGTTACCATTGACGTGTGGCCTACTGTACGTTGAATAAATAATCTCAATTTCGTAGCAATTATAACTGACGGATTATTCTGTAATCATGAATAGGCATTTAGCTTTCCATTTACAATTCTGGGATGGTAACATAATAACATTTATCGAAACAATGCGGTATCGAATACATGATTCCCTTGAACAGTCATGTAGGTATGACTGACTACCTAAATTTCAATTAACAATGAATTTCGAATATCGATATTTTAAGGGCCTTACAGGACCTAAACGCCAAAAACGCAAGTTTTAGAAACAATAAAAGTATTTGATCGACTACAGTAAGTAAACAAAATAAAAAAAATATATATGATATTCTTCAGGATATATGCTAGGTAGTTAGTGTGTTGAAAACATAACACAACTTATTTACCGGTCGGTCGGATGCGGATTAATTTTTCGACGCCATATTTTAGTTTGTGTATTTTTTTAGTTAAGTTGGGATATTATGTTGTTGTTTTAATTAATTAATTAGGCATTAGTTGTTATTTATGTACATTTCATTTTAATTTATACTAATCTTTATCTATACTAATAATAAAGCTAAGCTTTTTTTTTATTGGTGAATGGGCCCGCTCTTGACCTCGATCACGCCTGAGGAGAGAGAGATGAGGTCTATGATGGAATGAGCATGCCCAGAAGGTGCCGAAGACACTGGAACTTCCACGCATCAACGAAACACAGCAGGCTGCTTGACGCCGGACTCCAGTGGGAGGGTGGTCGCAAACCAGGCGGGCGTTAGCCCTACCACCGCAAGGGCAGAATTCGCCAGTCAAATAAGGTGTTGGGTGCGACTGTCCAGGATGAGCCGAGCGCTCAGTTCAGTTGAGTAACTGGCGGAACAAACTGCGCTACATAAGGAGGCTTGTTCATTCATCCCAAAAAGCTTGTTTGTTTGAACGCGCTAATCTTTGAAACTACCGGTCGGATTAGGAAATCTTTTTGCATCTGATAACTCAATTCTTGAGAAAGGTTATAGGCTTTTTACGATCACTGTAAGACCCTTAGGAGCCGAGCAAAAAGAAAAAAAAAATCAGAAAGATCGCTAAGCGAAAGCAAAGTAATAGCGCGGGCAGGCGAAGTCGCAGGCAGAAGCTAGACTAGCTTCTGCCTGCGACTTCGTCTTCAAGAAACTTTGATTTTTTCAGAACTCTGAATAAAAAGACACGTTTCCTGTCAACCTTCGGTTTAAAGACATTTATTTCTCAAAGAACAAATACAGTTCACTTAAAGAGAAACTTAACTAAATTAACAATAAGTTGTAGTTTACATTTCGACATTCCAGCCATCTAAAAAACTGAACACCATAGTTACATTTAGAAAATATAGCAAGTAGGTATATACGTCTAAATAAAATACAAACCTTAATAAATAAAAACCTCGTTAGATCACAACCTAAGGTAAATAGAAATAGACGCGCCATCATTCGCATCATCCCTAATGTTCACAGTCCACAGTGTTTTTAATTTGTTGTCAAGTTTTTTCCACGATATTAAATAAATGTGTCATTATCTCATATAGCACTCATTTGCGAACTCGTTAGATTAACGAGTTTTACTGCAAAGTTACGGAGTTCTGTTTTCAAGGGATTTCGGGTCGTTTGTCTTAATTAGAGTTGATATTTTTGATTGTTTTGTTTTGCATTTGAATATTTAAAGCTACAGAGTGTACACACAAGTATATTTTCCTAATGAGCACTGTTTTGTCTACACTTTGTTTGTATACAGCACGCTTCATGAATGAAATACCTCCGTATAATAACTAAGCCCAATACTAAATTTAAAGATATAATAAATTATTCTGAATTACTTAGCATATCCAGAAGTCCATATAGATTTTGACCAGCATCTTCACAAAATTATTAAAACTCTGAGTTTTACATGTGTTTTTGAGAATGCTGGTCCTGCCTTTTTTATGGATGGGAAATCATCAAATGACCCCTCCCACTCTGGGTGGAGCAGAACGGAGTGTCAGACTCTTACTGACTAAAACCCATCCGTGTTCCTTCCTTAGCCCTTTATGTTCCGGTAACCCTTTCGGACAATTCCGCACCCCCGGCAGGCTTCGGCCCTTTCGTTCAAGTATTATTTTCATTCTGGTTTTTATAGATTTTTATACCGGTAATCATTTTGTGTATCACTACCTACATACTTTTTGTAGTCGCTATTTGTACATGGCTTAATGTTTTGTATCAGCAATTCATATTTATTTATCTAATTCAAGTTGACTCGATATTACTGTTATACAGGGTGAAATTGAATTCATGGGCATCCTTTTAAGGGGTCATTGTACTCATCATTATGAACAACTTTTATTATGGGACCAAACCTGAAATCACGAAAAAAAAACAACTCTTCCCTACATTTTGACGCGTTATGTTAACATTAATGCAAGGAACAGCTGATTTTTTTCGCGATTTTAGGTTTAGTGTCATAGTAAAAGTGGTTCATATTGTTGAGTACAATGACCTCTTAAAAGGATGCCCATGAATTTAATTTCAGCCTGTATAAACAGTGTCAATACCTACATTTCACTCACAAAGATCTGTTTTTACTGTGCCAGAATTGATTCCGACATAAATTTTTCAACAGAAAAGTGCTGCTGAAATTTACAGCGTCTGGCTCCAATCCTAAAAACAAAATACCTAGAATTCTAGTGCCAATTCGTCAGCACTTACAGAATTCCCGTCACCACGCATAACACATTCGTCACGTCGTATGGGCGTCACAATTCGTAGTGCCACTTTTTATCAAGATACGACGTTTTCATTTGCATTTATAGTGGTTGTTGGTGTTGCGTATTTTTAGGGTTCCGTAGCCAAATGGCAAAAAACGGAACCCTTATGGATTCGTCATGTCTGTCTGTCTGTCTGTCTGTCTGTCTGTCTGTCTGTCCGTCCGTCCGTATGTCACAGCCACTTTTTTCCGAAACTATAAGAACTATACTGTTGAAACTTGGTAAGTAGATGTACTCTGTGAACCGCAGTAAGATTTTCACACAAAAATAGAAAAAAAACAATAAATTTTGGGGTTCCCCATACTTACAACTGAAACTCCAAAAATTTTTTTTCATCAAACCTGTACGTGTGGGGTATCTATGGATAGGTCTTCAAAAATGATATTGAGGTTTCTAATATCATTTTTTTCTGAACTGAATAGTTCGCGCGAGAGACACTTCCAAAGTGGTAAAATGTGTGTCCCCCCCCCTCTAACTTCTAAAATAAGAGAATGATAAAATTAAAATAATATATATAATGTACATTACCATGTAAACTTCCACCGAAAATTGGTTTGAACGAGATCTAGTAAGTAGTTTTTTTTTAATACGTCATAAATCGAAAACCGCAATTTACCTTTCACAAAGTTACAACGAACTACAAGAACTTTTATATTATGTTACTTGCTGCTACGGAACCCTTCATGGGCGAGTCCGACTCGCACTTGGCCGGTTTTTTTGCGACTACCGTCATTTCACACGTATGTGCTGTAAAAGTTATAATTTATCGAGTTTTTGCTGTCGTGAGTGAGTTATTGACTTGTAGCTTGTGTGTGTAGCTTCCTATGGGTTTGGTATTAAGCATTTTTAATCTGTTGTAGGAACGTTGTTTCGTGTTCTTTGCATTTTTGTGACGTACCAACTTATGCTTGTAATCACATTACACTAATATTATAAAGGTGAAAGTTTGTGAGTGTGTGTGTGTGTTTATATGTTTGTTCCTTCTTCACGCTCAAGCGGCTGGACCAATTTTGATAAAATTTTGTATGGAGGTAGCTGACACCCTGGATTAACATATAGGCTACTTTTTATCCCGATTTTCCCACGGAATCGACATTTACGCGGGTGAAACCGCGGGGCGCAGCTAGTGTAATGACAGTTATGATTACTTTTCAATGCGAGTTGGTACTGTGTCTTGGGGAATTTATAGGAAGATACTATGTTTAAAATATTTAAGCAGTGGTTTACTGTATGATGACTGCTAATCTACCTACTCATAAGCTGACGTTTTCCTCCTCTCTTGTCTATTGATATTTTACCGCTATACTTAGAAGAATTAGCTTAGGGTTACCTATCCCCCTCTTAACATATGTACATTTCGGTCAAACACCTCTTTGTTTAGGACCCGACCCATCTTCAAAAAGGGCACGTTGAAAAAGCGGCTTCATCAAACACACCTGACACATTTCCTCTCGATACTCAAAATAATAAAAAACACGGTTCAAAATGGTTGATATTTGCTGAAACAATAGTTCGTGTTAACCTACATTTTAAGCTTCAGTAAAAGAAACAAAAGTAGGTTTGAGCGTGTTTGTTTGAATAGCGATCGAATGGTATCGCGCCGGGGCAGACGACGCTACCTAAACGCTTGTCAGGGTTGCCACCTCAAAAAAAGTTTTAGAAATCTACTATAACGCTCCTGATGCTTGTCAAAATTACTGTTCATTTGTGCGACAGTGGCACCCCTCAATTATACTGCCATGCAAAATCCTGTATAATTTTTGCCAACCTCGGAATTAAACCCTGAAACTCACGCAAGGATAGCTTTACTTATGAGCAAGGCAATTCTCTTCCAGACTATGTACATCTTATTGTGCAGTTATGTCTGCTAGAATCACAGTTTTCTAAAGAGAAGGTAATGCATGAACCTCCATCGAGCTTCGTTTTCTGGACTTGAGCCAACCCTCTCGCTGCGGTAACGAAACAAGGTATTAAAAGGCGAGTATGTTTTTTTTTTAAACTATGCAACGAGGTCTATGTGCGGAGGGTGGATCCATATTTGCCTATTATGGATGCTAAAAAAAAACTAGTAGTGACTGCGAACCTTGTTTATGAGTTTCCATTCATAAATACAAGATTTTCGCGGTCAAAGAAAAATAAAAGACTTTATTCAAACTTGAGTGAGATAAACTGCCGATGAATGAAGACAACTGCTGAAGACAGCAAGATATTTGGAATATTTTCAACATTAAAATATTGAACAGTAGAATGCAAGTGTAGACAACAAAGCTAAAATGCAGCCATCTTAGAACTGACATTTAACCCGTCTGCCTTCAAATCAAGAGTGAACAGGCATCTTCTGGGCACGCTCGATCCATCATAGACCTCATCTATCGCTTTCCATCAGGCGTGATCGGGGTCAAGAGTGCGCCCATTTAGCAATAAAAAAAAAAAAAAAAAAAAAAAAAAAACTGAAACAACTGCAAACAAGTTCGTTAGCCAATAAACTTTAAAAACACATTTACCCACAGAACTTGAAAAAACAAAACATAAAACAGTTTGGTATATCATTCGAAAGCAACAACCCGTTCGCCAACGCCAAACATTCTTTTAAAGACCGACTTTAAATGAAAACGTTGAGGAGAATAGAGCTAACCCTGTGCTACAGACGGACGGACGAAACGTTGAAAAAGTTTCGATGGTACTCTGGCTCGTATTTCAAATTCTACAATAGCCCCGCTCGAGCCGAGATTTATTTCAAAACTAAAACTCCGGCATTGGTAGGGTTATTATGGGCAATAAATTAGAAATTTCGCAATTTCTGCGATTAAAATTAATTATATTTTGTGGCGAGGTGAGATTTCTAATTTGAGTGGGATTTCGGAGAATTGAAAACGGTTTATTATTTTCTAATATTTTCTTTGGTTCACCCTGAGACTTAATTGTTTTGATAAGCTTGGGTTTTCTTAGAAAACCGCCGGTACTGCTATATAACGACCGTCTGTTTATGGTGAGCGTTTTCGACACCGTAAAACTGCCGAACAATAATATGTCTGGCTACAGAAAAAGAGTTGACGGTAGATTTATTTTGGGCAACATTTTTACCAAATACTATAAGAACTTTTTAAAACTGCTTCACCGATATGTACGTCGTCGATATGTAGAAAAAGAAAACTATAATTAGTTTCACACTGAGCTATAGGTATAGTTTTTTTTAAACAATGAAATAAGCATGAAACAGTTGTGATCCTGTTTTATTTTATTAGCAAAAATCTTTTCAATCCTTGATCAAAGAGGAGTCATCAACGAAATCAGAAAACGTAATACACCTGCCAGCAGTATCTATCTATGTGAAACAGAATCGCCACTCAGTCCCGAATCACGTTCTTCAACAATTACCTCTGGCCCAATTTTACACAGCGCCAGCATTAATCAATAGAAAAACAATAAAACCCGGACATCGGATCCCGAAATATCAGTAGAATAGCCAATTTTTATAGAGCAGTGCCACGGTGATGGATATTGACAGAAGGTTCACTACTTATGTACATAAAGCTAACATGTGACCCGGAAAGTGAAAACTCAAACATCTTCTTTGATTATGTTAATAACATCCTCAGTCCAGTTTCATCGTCAATATTGGTCTTACAGTGCTTTTTTGCAGTCAGTCCAATGCAAATGCTGTCTATGACGGAGTTTTGAAGTTGTTTCGTCTGACCACTTCAGCATCATCATATTCAGTCTATAATGTTCCCACTGCTGGGACACAGGCCTCCTCTCTGGGAGAGGGAGTGGGCCGTAATCCACCACGCGGGCCCAGTGCGGGTTCGTAGATGTCACATGTCTTCGAATTTTTGGTTCTAGGACATGCTGGTTTCCTCACGATGTTTTCCTTTACCGTTTTGAGAGCAGCGGTGATGAAATAGATTTACACAGAGTTAAGCACTTATCTGGGTTCGAACCTACGACCTACAACTCGTAAGTCGCGGCCGATACCACTGGGCTACCACTGCTCTCCACTTCATCATTATACTTTTGACTTTGTCCCAATTTATTTGGGTTCGGCGCAACATTATGTCTTTTTGTCTTCGACTGACCACCTCTGGATCTCCATTAATAAATATAGCGACATTTTGTGTTGTTTTTGAGTGCTTCACTGAATGAGACTTCTGAATACCAATTATTTTGAATCTGATGTAGGAAAGCAATCTGTTATTCTGCGCGCAGAATCCTAAAGAACTCATCTCGTTGGTTCGGCATCAATAATTTCGAAGACAACTTATATCTGTAAAGATAAGATAAAGATAAAGATGTATTTATTTGTTTAAACATGTGTAACATGATACATAGCTGATATGCACATATGGATGGAAAAAAATATTTCTGGTTCATCATGTTTTGCCATATTTGGCGTACAAAATAGTATTAGTAGTAATTAGTTGGAGTTATAAAACGAAACAATCAAATTATAGTCAAAATATAGTCACAAAAATATAGTCAAAAAAATAATTAATAATAATATAATAATTAAAACCATAAAATTAATAAAACTCAATACCTACATATTAATTCATTCAAAATTTGTCGATTAAAAACTCCGTAACATTATAGTATCCCTTATTAATTAGCAATTTTTTTAGCTCTCTCTTGAATGAATTGATATTCATTTCCTTAAGGGAATTAGGAATTTTATTATATATTAACGGGGCCATGCATATTACACTTTTTCTTAGAAATGCTGTTTTGGGGGAGAGTGATTGCACCCAAAGTCTATACTTCTCGCGTCTATTTCTATCTGTATTATTAATCCGAAGGGGAAACAAATGAGGATTAATTTTTACAAACAGCGATATTTCTAATATGTAAAGCGACGGAAGTGTTAGAATTCTGTGCTGTATAAACATTGGTTTGCAACTGTCAGTAGTATGCAACCCAAACATAGCCCGTATACAACGCTTTTGTGCTTTGAACGCAGTGTCTTTTTGAGTTGAATTGCCCCAGAAAATTATTCCAAATCTTAAAACTGATTCAGTAAGCCCGTAATATGCTGTAAGTAAAGTATCTGTGTTGACAGTCGGTGCCAACTTATAAAGAGCATATGAAGAAGTACTAATTTTTTTACAAAGTTCGTTAATGTGAGTTTTCCAATTTAATTGCTTGTCAATTATTAATCCCAAAAATCGTGCTGTTTCAGCTTCTTGTATTACATTATCTTTGTATACTAAATTAAACTTTGATGTATTACGTAACTTTTCTCGTTGTCTAAAATGCATTATATTTGTTTTACTAAGATTAATTTTCAAATTATTATTATTAAGCCAGGTAATTATAGAATTCAATGAATCATTAGAATCAGAATGGTAGTTAATTATATTTTTAGGTGCTATGGTAACAGTACTGTCGTCAGCGAACAATGACATGGGTTCCTTAGTTGCTTTTGGTAGATCATTAATGTATAGTAGGAACAAAGGAGGGCCTAATACACTTCCCTGGGGAACACCATATGTGATGTACCGCTTGTCAGAGGAGAAAATCTGTTCCCTATTACTTTGAATATCAAATTTTGATATTTGGGTTATTTGTTGGCGGTCCGATAAATATGATTTTATCAATTCTAGGACATTCCCTCTTATACCATAAGCCTCAAGTTTATCCAGCAGAATATTATGGTCTACATAATCGAATGCTTGCGACATGTCACAAAAAATAGAACAAACAGGTAAAGATTTGTCAACTTGTGAAGAAACTACGTGTAAAAAATCATAAACCGCCATATTAATGTTTTTGTTTTTCCTGAAGCCTTTTTGCTCATCACATAGAATTTTATTTTGGTCTAAGTAGCTATTCATTTCATTGTATATATATTTCTCAAAGATTTTTGAGAATACAGAAATTAGTGCTATAGGTCTATAGTTCTCCATTAAATATTTATTATCTTTTTTAAATATAGGTTTAATAATTGTCAATTTTAGGTCTTTTGGAAATGTCCCACTTTCTATACAAAGGTTCAGAATATGGCTTAAGTGATGAGAGATATCTTCGTTAACTGCTTTGATCACTTTAGTCGAAATACCGTCATTCCCTACACTGCTAGTATTTTTAAGATTTCTTATAATTTTCTGCATATGATAAGGCAAACAGGGTGATAAAAACATTGAGTTAGGTTGGGGATTGATTAAGGCTGTGGATTCTTTTCCAGCGCCTGGAATAGGATTTACTTTTTCAATGAAATAATTATTAAACGCATTGGCAATTTCTGCAGGATTTGTTGTTAATTTATCGTTAATTTTTAATTTAGTTATTGATTCTTTTGGAATATTTAATTTATTATTATTTATAATTTGCCATGCAGTTTTCCTTTTATTAGACGATGTTTTTATTTTGTAATTTTTTTGAGCACGTTTAGTAAGGTTTATAATTCGTTTTAGTAGCTTTGAATATGTTTTATATTTTTTTTTGTTAGTTAATGTTGGTTTCCGTCTGAAATTCCAGAGTAATTCTCTTTTATTCTTACTACAGGTCTTAATTCCACGTGATATCCATCTTAGCCTGGTATTTACTTGCACAGTAATTTTAGTTAGCGGAAAGCACAAATCATAAAATAATTTAAATGTTTCTATAAAATAATTATATGCTGCTGTTGGATCACTTGTGTTATATATTTCACAAAAAGAAATGTTTCTTATATGTTTTTTAAATTTAAGAATATTTTCTGAGCTGTAGTCACGCTTCATTTTATGCCAATACTTTAATTTAAATATTTTCTTGACTGGAAGCTTAATTAATTGGGCAGTGTGGTCTGATAAGCCAAATTCTAACACATCAGTCTTACACTGTTTTTTAAAGTCATGTGCAAAGTTATCTATACAAGTTTTACTCGATAGTCTTGTGGGCTGCTTAAGTGCTAATGTGAGATTATAATTTAACAATAAACATTCGAAATCTAATGTGGCATTATTGCACTTCATAATGTCTATGTTAAAGTCACCAGCTATAACAGTATTATGATTATTGTTTTTAGAAATACAATTTAGGACATTGACAAGCCTATCGAAAAACAAATTGAGATTGCCTTGTCCCGGTACACGGTATACACAAACTATTATAATTTTAAAATCAATTAACTCAACTGCACAACATTCAATTACATTATTTATGGACAATTTACTGATTTGAGAAAGCTCTTTGAACTTATGTACCTTACTTACTAGGATACATGCTCCACCTCTTTTATTACAACTACGACTAAAACATGCCGCTAGTGCGTAATTAGGTATGCTCAGGTGTTGCTCATAACCTGCCAACATAAAATGCTCTGTGATACATATTACATCAATGTCTATATTGTTATCTTTAAGCTCTTCTATATTTACTAACAATGGGTCACATTTGTTTAGAAGTCCCGCTATATTTTGATGCAAAACATTGAGATATTTAATGTCGAAAAAACAATGAAGATGTTTCTTCTGCAGTGTTTACAATATTTTCTGTGGAGGTAGTTATGTAACTTAAAGTAATGTCATCAATCAAAAGTAACAGATTTTTAAAAATATTGCGTAAGCCGTAGTTATTTATACGGCCAGTCGATAAGTTAAACATTGTGTGATCATACGTCAAATTATAATTAGAATCAAAAGAATATGCATGTTCATGAGTTAATAAATCCAAGTATAATAAATTATTAAATGTTTCAATTCTCCAGTTGTAGATATTGTTGTTGTCTCTAAGTTTAAAGGTAGGAACACAGATTATAACATTAGTGTGAGTAATTTGTTTTAGAATTTCCCGAATGTATACAATAGTATTGCAATAGTTGCCTGTAATTTTAAAGTCCTCTTCTCCAATTAATAATATACAAAAGTCATTCATAGTATAGTCACATAATTTTGTTTGTATTCCGCTAAGAAGTTGTTGCAATGTTCCGTTTGGTGTAATATAATGACATATATTGTACTTGTCAGTAAGTAAATCTTGAGCTATTGACAAGACTTTATTTTTATTATTTGCGCTCAATATGCATAGCTTGTTTTTACTGGAAGGTACAGCAGGGTACATGGTTTGTCCCTGCTTTTTCATAATGTCAGTACTGTTAGTAATATTTTGTGAAGATTTGTTTATATGGGACGCTGCAGCTGTTGAAGGTTCTCTGTATTCCTGTTCTGTAGTTTGTGTTTGTTTTACTTTTGTAACTTTATTTGACTTCTTCATCGGAGATGAGGCTTTGTGCTTGACTGGACTAATCGTTATCTTTTTATATAAGCTATTCTTCTTTAATAATTCTTCATTTGTTTGTCTGAGTTTGCTATTTTCTGACGATAACAGCTCAATTTCACTATGAGCGCTTTGTAGCTGTGCCTCTAGATCTAGTAACTTGTTATTTAGAATTGTCAATTGATCATCTTCATGGTCGGATATGTCGGGCATACTGTTTACTGTATTCTCTAGCGATTGTGAGATACAGTCACTGTCATCGTCAGTTGTTACCGAACGTGCTCGATTACGACGAAATGTGATGTTTTCCAGAAAGTTCATGGCTATTCTTTTTGTTTATATAATGTATCCACTGTGTCTTGTTTTGTGAGTGATTAATAATTGCCAGAAACATTCACAAAAAGACGTCGTAGAACTCAGATTCGAACTTGGGACCTCTTGATTCGGGGCTCAATGATACGTCCGTAGCCGCAACGCTAACTGATAACTTACAGACCCGGTTGAAATTATGGTTCTGGTTCAAGTGTTTAAAAAAATAAGTGTGGGTGTGTTGAATTTTTTTTAAATAACGAAGTTGCAATAATTATTATTTTTTTTTTTTTTGAAAACCACTGATTTGATCACTTAACTTGAATATTTAACATTGTTTACTGTACCACGAAAATGTTTTATGCATTTCACAGTGTTTAGTTGTACTGAACCAAGTTTATTCTTCTATAAGTAAACAAAACTTTACTGGACTGCACTGCACTTTGTTTGAGTTTTTAAGCACTTTTCTTGAGAATATCGAAGAGATAATACTGTCACATGGTATTTACACGATTATTATGATCTTTTACTGATTGTTTTGTTCTAAACTATATATTTACTATTTTTAAGATATTTAATTACGTAGAGCTGATGTTGATCGTGGCACTAGCGCCATCTCTTTTTCAATGTATTGTATTTCAATGTATGTATTGTTTCTCATTGATTGTAAACATCTCCATTCCTTTTCTGCTACCTTTTGTTTGTGTCGAGTCGACGATGCTTGTTCGAAACATTTAAGCTGGAGTTCGGGATAATTGTCTCGTAGTTCAAAAGTGACCGAAGTGCATTTGGCACAATTGGATGTCGTGATTTTATAATAGGTATTTCAGCACGAATAAAAAAAAAACGTAAAGTTACGTTTGTTAAAAAGAAAATCCTAATAGTGCTATATCCTATTCTACTTCCTACTATTCCTATTTCTACTAATATTATAAACGCGAAAGTTTGTGAGGATGGATGGATGGAAGTTTGTTACTCTTTTGCGCAAAAACATCTGAACGGATTTGAATGAAATTTGGCACACGGATAGTTTATAACCAGGATTAACACATAGAATACTTTCAATCCCGGTATTCCCACGGGATCGAAACATATGCGGGCGAAACCGCGGGGCGCTACTAGTTCTAAATAATAATGAATAGGTACAGAAATATTTATTTGAAAATTCCAATGGCTAGGCCTTTTCCCAACCATTTTAGGTTCGTCTTCCGGTCGTCTTCCAGTCTAAACGGATGCATCTGAATACCCTTATTTTATCCCTACCCCTTGAACAACCAGTCTTGGTGTTATACTTTCGGGCATCTAACGTCCCGTAACGACTGTCAAAGATCCACGTATTACAGCCGGAAGCAACTGCTTAACATGCTTTCCAAAGTTCGGGGGTCTTGGCATGTAAAGATGGTCACCTATCCACGGACCAACCGCGGTAAGTGTAGCTTAACCGGATCGATCCACCGTTGCGACTGTTATTAATTAGTCACGAGCCAGAAGACTAGTACGTTAAGGCTTTCTCTCTCTTACTATTTTGCTGTGCCCGACAGGGTCCATATGATCTCTTAAGTTGCATTCCGCAATGAGTATTTGGGTGGTAACCAAGTACCTACTCATTGTGGAATGCAATAAATGATTGAGTATTGAATCTATGTACTTATACTAATATTATAGTTGCGAAAGTATGTCTGTCTGTCTGTTACCTCTTCAGGCTTAAACCGCTGAACCGATTTAGATGAAATTTGGTATAGAGATAGTTTGAGTTTCGGCAAAGGACATAGCATACTTTTATCCCGATATTCCCACGGGGTCGACACTTATGCGTGTGAAACCGCGGGGCGCTGCAAGTCATTCATAAATGTAGTAGAGAAATCACTATACGCAATAAGCAAGCTCCTTATACGTATGAAAGAGGCTTTTATTATACGATATGAACCGTACCATTTTTAACCTTATTAAACCGGGTAACTATTGTCATCGAACAATTGTGAATGAACAAACACACAAAGGGTTAGTGACCCTCCAGAGATGTATTCAACAAATGTAGTTCCCAGCCTTTAATTGGTTTCGTCCGATAGATAAAACCCTGCGTACAAAAGGTTTATATCTTTGTTTTGTTCAACGATTCTTCTATTTGCAGTAATTCAACGCAACAATCGGAAACCGATTGAAAGGATTCCACCGGAGATACGCTTTGAGAGGCTAATTGTTAAGGGAAGTTTCGAAAAATTGGAAAAAGAGACATTGTTGAAGTACCCCCTTTGAAACGGTTTTGTTTTCCATCCTTTTGTTTTGGACAGCGTTAATTATAGGGTTTAGAATCGGATGGAGTGGAATGAATGGATACTCGAAAATACAGAAGTGAGATGATTAAATGTTTAAACTTCAGTTGAAGATCGTTGTTTTAATATACAATTGACTTGACAAGGGGTTGATCGTGTTTCGGATTTTAATTAAAACAGCAATAGAATATTTATTTACCTACTACTTGAGTTTATTCTAAGCTTCATCTTTGATAGTGTCTGAACTTTGGCAAGAGTAGGCGTTTAATGATGCACTTATAAATTATGATATGACATAGCTGCGCTGACGTATCAACAGTATAAAGCAACAGTATCGGGCTCAACAGTATAGAGCTCATACTCTATAGAAAAGGGAGGATCCTCTGACGAGAAGGGTGTTGTGTTTGGTGGGCAACTGCCCGACGATTGATGTTAGGACGTCGTACATGTGCTAGTTGCGCGGTAAACTCTGCTTGTGCGATGCAGGATTTTGCGTGACGTCAGTATGATGCGTAGTTCGCATGAGGCGGTGCAGATGCCGCTACAATCTTATAATGGACGGATGGATGACCACTGTAACACTGCAGGTTTTTCCTAGCATGGAATTCATTGAACATTTATTTTGTACTAGGCTATTTGCACGCTTACATTAAGTGTCATCTTGTATTTGTGTACTTTTTAAGTAATTTTGTTTTTACATTTCTCTGGACCCTTTTTTTTTTTTTTTATGGATGGGAAGTCATCAAATGACCCCTCCCGCTCTGGGTGGAGCGAAGGGAGTGTCAGACTCTTACTGACTAAAACCCATCCGTGTTCCTTCCTTAGCCCTTTATGTTCCGGGGTAGCGGTAACCCTTTCGGACAATCCCGCACCCCCGGCAGGCTTCGGCCCTGGCAGGCCCCTTCCTTTATGCTGACATCTCTTTGAGGCGCGCGTGGAACACGTACGCGCCGTCCGGCACGGGCCTGGTCCTGATCGGACGGTGAGCTACCCATTACTCTCCGTCCGCAGGCCCGCGCCTACGGTGGCCGGGAGTCGTCACGCGGCTCCCGACGCCCGGAGCGTCTCCCGCGGCGGCTGGGGTGTGAGGCTCTCTCCCTCAGCCGTTCAGCCACCTCCTTCGCTAGCATGACTGCTTCGCAGAAGGAGGTGACCGCCTCCCACTCCCTCTCGCCCCGGACCATGGCTTGAACCAGGGCCGGACGCGAGAGGTCGCCGCCGCTGTCGATCGCCTCAACGAGGGCACGGCGGTGCTCCGCCCATGCGGGGCAGACCTCCACCGTATGCTCCACCGTGTCCTCTGGGCGATCTTCACAGTGGTGACACCCGGGCGTCTCCTCCCGCCTGATGATGTGCAGGAACCTCCCAAAACATCCGTGTCCGTCAGGCGATAGGTGAGGACGCCGTGACGCCTCTCTAGCCACTCCTCAAAGAGGGGTCTTATCGCCACTATCGTGGCGTGCCCTGCGCTGGGTTGCGAAAGTCGCTCCTTCCATGCCACCATGAGATCGCGCCGGAGGTCTGTCCGCTCCGCGGCGATTTGCCGCGGAAGCGGAGTTTCCCCCCGGCTCAGTGCCTCCGCGCGCCACTCATACAGGCGCGCTAGGACTATCGCCTCCAGATCCCATGGCGGCAGTCCGGCAAGGAGGCTTGCCGCCTCGCCCGAGATCGTGCGGTACCCCCGGATCAGCCTTACGGCTACCACCTTTTGGGGCGCGTTCAGATAGTGGGCGGCTCGCCGCCGCAGAGAACGCGCCCACACCGGGGCCCCGTATAGGGCCATGGACCGCACGACCCCCGCGTAAAGCCTCCGGCAGGAGGTGTTTGGCCCCCCAGGTTGGGCAGGAGCCGCTTGAAGGCGGCCCCGGTCCTTTCCAGTTTGGGGGCCAAACGTCGGAAGTGTTCGACGAAGTTCCACCGGCTGTCGAGGACGAGACATTTCTCTGGACCCTGGGTTCTTGGACCTTTGGAGGGGCCGAAGCTAGAGATGATCCGAAAGGATACCATCTAGGTATCGATATTTTTACTCGATACCGTATCGGTCATAAAATATCTATACCTACTAGGTATCGAATGAAAAGTATCGAACCTTACTTGTATCGGACAGTTTTTTCGTAGGAAGTATTAGAGGCAAATAAGAACATTAATAAGTGTATGGGCTAAGTATATTTTAAAATTAATAAAAGTTTTTAAAGCATTATGTGCACGTGATTATTTTTTGTTAAAATATAGCCACACCTCATAATTCAATCATTCGATAAAATTACGGAAATCAGAAACAAAACCAAATCATCATGATGGCGTCTGCGTCCATTCTATCTACGAGCAAGGCTGCCAACTGAGCAGTAGAAAAGATACGTTTGAAACAAAAATTAAAACTGGACGTCCTACCATAGAGCAAATAATCTCTTGTGCACACGAGTTTTTTGACAAGTAATTAATCACTCATCAGTTGTGGGTGACCGACCAAGTATCGTATTACTACTGGTGTATCGGATTTACTACTTGTTACTCCGTTCTAAAGTATCGATGCCAAAAATACTTGGTATCGAAAGAAAAGTATCGAGTAAGTATCTTATCGTTTCATCCCTAGCCGAAGCCAAGTCGCAGAGGCCCGTTCCATTATAATAATTATTATAAATATAATCTATCTTATTACATTCTTGAAAATCTTCTAACTACGTTCTAGCGTGTTCTATTCCTTCATAAATAAAAGTATACAAGTCTAGGTCTTTTGTATTTATATTTCTTGTAATCTTTCATCTACATGGCAACGAAGTAATAAGGCCGGTACAACTCCTCGGCTATCAGATTTACGTCACGGCACAATAATCATAAGCGTGTACTTATGTCAAGCAATCAGCTGAAATGTTATTAATTATAAGTAGTATTTAATTACTATTTTAATAATTGCACGTTATGGGCTAGAAAAAGCTTGATATTAATTTACGCGCTTAGTTCATTTCTTTTTAGCGTTTTTAGAATTCAGTTTGATTAATAAGGGGGTTAAATATAATGATCACCAAAAAAATATATTGAACCCCAAAAAATTAAGTCTAAAATTACAATAGTTCCAGCTGGGTACCCCGAGGATAGGTTTGGTTAGGTTACTTTAAACCATTTACACAGAAATAGAGCCCCGCGAGGCGGGGCTCCGTCGACATAGGATGCAAGAGTGAGCAAATGAGAATACAAATACCCTTTACCTAGGTATTTTACAATAAAATGCAGTTTTAATTTTGGTGATCATTTACTATTTTTGGCAGTAAAAAGTGTTTTTTTGATGTTATATTTTACTTTATCTCGTGATAACTTAAAGATAAGCCATTAATAAGTACTTTTTTTTGTTGCACCCTAGAATGGAGAAACTACTGAGATGATGGCCAATGAATATAGAAGAAGAAAACATGTTGCGTTGCAACAAAAAAAATTGGGATTGTTGATGATGCCGCTCCTACGAAATATTTTTAACCGACTTCAAAAAAGGAGGAGGTTCTCAATTCGACGGTATGTTTTTTTCTAATGTAAGGTCTTTTTAACCGAATATTATTTTTCATTGCGTGACGCCACCGCGGCATGCCGAGACGAACATGGCGGGACGAGCTTGGCTCCTACCAAAAGGACTAGCCGGGAACTAGCAAAAGACAGAATTGTGTGGAAAAGGGAGAGGGAGGCCTGTGCCCTGCAGTGGGACAATACAGACTAGTTAGATTAGAAATATAGTAGTTTTCCAGCTAAATATTTTGAATTGAGACAATGTTCTTTTTTTGTTTTTTTTTTTTTTATTGATATATGGGCGCGCTCTTGACCCCGGTCACGCCTAATGGAAAGCGATAGATAAGGTCTATGATGGAACGAGCGTGCCCAGAAGATGCCTGTTCACTCTTGATTTGAAGGCTTTTTTTTGTGTTCGTCTTCAAATTAATTTTTAGAAAATACTCACTTATTTTTAAAGAAGACATAGCGATGAGACATCAACAATAATTATCGTTTATCATGAACCAGTCTTTTACTTCTGAAATCAACGGCCAGAATTAGATAAACAAAGCTCGTTCCTTCTCTGTATAAAAATAGGTTCTTGCTCTCAGGATAATAACAGACTAATATTACCTCCATAGCATGTTTATATTAAGTAGGTACTTACTCCCAACTTTAAAGAACACAGCGATGCATAAGCGGACAACTTAAACACTATAACTTGCTCTTTCCCATTACGGAGTAAAACTGCAAACTAAGCAAAAAACTTTTGTGAAATTTATTTCCCTGCTTGGAGTACTGCAGGGAGTTGCAAAGCACATACATTACAAGTATTGCTGCTTAAATTTGCAAAGTAGCGAAGTAGGGGCCCGAGCCGAAAGTTTCCGACACAGAGTTCGGGTATCATTATATCTTGGTAACTCAACTTGTTGCAGTCGTGTCCCTGGAGTTAGGGAAGGTAAGGCTTATGAGGCTTTTTATAATTTTACCTACCAACCTACCAAAGTGGCCGTCTTTTGTTTTAGGTAGGTAAAAATCCAGACACACGCGGCCACCCCACGGACCTGTGTGTGTATAGCTGGTGGACGCCACCGGCCATACATATGCGACTTACCATACAATAGACTTTAGCTTATCGATACGCGTTGTTCTCCCCCCCAAAATTAACTTAACAAATGATAACTTGTGTCTCATTAGTTAGGCTAGATAAGCTATGCTCGACTAAAAATTAGAACGTAGCATATACTTATATCTTTAAATCAGTTTAGTTTTCATCCAGAACGCCAGTATAATCTATTAAATCTATGAAAAGCGTCCAACTAAGCGTTTTCCGATTTAACAGCCAGTGCTCGTCATGCGAAACTAATAACGTTTTTAAAAAGAAGAAGAATTTTTATCGCCAGCTTTGGTCTTCGATGAGATATCTCTTAATAATAAATCATAAATATTCAGTATTTTAATTGGTAATCGTGCTTTTATTATTTACAAAAGTAAAATGCATACACTCAGACCTGATCTGATCTTCTTAATTCCTTTGTTGATTCCTTTTATCAATAAAAACAATGTTTGTTGTGTTCTTGGTTAAAAGACATATAAGTAGCTGGTAAATTGATATTTTTCAAAAAATACAACGAAGGACAATAAAGGGAGGACTTGTCATAGATAAGATGCGTTTGACCTCTAGTTGACTTCCGCCAGTTTCGGGATTCCATCACTTACATACCTCTTGAGAATTCAAATCGTCAATAATCAGTTATTAACCAACTAAAAAAGTTCATGAACAGCAACTTAAAGAACAATTCAAGACGTGGTTTTTACTATATTTAGCCAATCGACTATTAATCCCTTAAATTCATTAATTTATGCTATTGATTCGTTGACCCGGCGGGTAGGTGTCAACCATTATAATTGTAAAAGTTTACATTAATGAGATGTTTACATAATATGAGATTATTGTAAAGTCAAAGCATTTATTTCAAATAGGCACATAAAAGGCACTTTTGAACGTCAAAAATTACTTTAAAATAGAATTGATTCTAGACGCCCCTTCCAAAAGGTAGTTTTCGTGTGGAGAAGAATGGGCAAGAAACTCCACCGTTACTCTTTTAAAATGTTTTAGGTACATATTTTGCATGGGTAAATTAATTATATAATAATCTGTGAGGACGGTGCACCTAAAATAAAACGTATATAAAAAGAAGTTGAGCTCATTGCTCTTGGGAAAAGTATCTAAAAGGTTGACAGCATTGCGACGTTGACTGGCAATGCTGATTCACTGGCCTAAAAATAAGCCAGCCCTTTGGTCACGTGAAGATACGACCAACCGCTTAGCAAGGTCCCGAAATACTCGATGAGTAACATGAGATTTGATAGCTTGTGTCGTTTCTAGATGACATTAGAACAATTCCACCACAACACAGCCCACGTTTCTAGACAAACTCCTCGCATTACACACTAGTTACGTAACACCAAGAAATAAATAAATCACGCTGTTCACAAACAATGTAAATGTATTCCACTATTCGTGTACCGTCGACTGACACTCCCAAGGCCCATCCGGAACAACTTTACTCATATTTCCTGTAGTGCTATTAGTGGTTTTGATAGCAAGTTGTTGCTATCAGGTGATGGCAATTTCTTGTGTCAGCGACCGTAAATCACCTCGCACCTACTATGTGACATGCAGTTGCAATAGCTCAACGACAAGACGCTGACCTGACGCATGCGACTGTCATCGGTTGCCCACGTGAAACTTGCATCTAGACGTTGCGATAAGTGGCGAGAGCGTGGGACTCCCCTAGACTGACGTTGCAAATCTGCAACTCGACGCCAAGTGTCTTTAAATAAAATACACGAAAATTTTCTACCGCAGCCTGTCATTGCGTCTAGTCGCAGTCGCATAATGTGCAGGATGGTTCTAACGTTAATACTAGGCCACAGTCTGACAGACTTGTTGACATGACTGTTCATTTAAAAGCACATAATTATTCCGATATAGCCGTACAAATATGCTTCTACAGAAATAGCTGCTTTAAATATGGTAGCAACTTTTATCATCTTAACTTTATTTACTTAGGTTCTAAATAAATAAACTAAGTTTTCATTAGTCTCATTCACAACTTTAATTCATTTTTCGTGAGCTGAATTTTTGATGAAATATAACAACATTAATATTTTAGGTGCGATAAGAACTTTCTGAGGAGTTTCATTTTTACTTTGAATTTGCTTAAATAATTTTCGCCTTTTAAAAGTTTAATTATATAAACTGAGAAACTCTAGATTTAACTTAAGAAAATGACTTCGTTATCTTTATTATTTAAACCTTGTCGTACCCAAAATGTATGAGCTAATAAAGTAAAACTTTACTATTACTTTTTTAAATATTAGACATAGATCCTAGGCACTCAAAGGTTAAAAAAAATGGTACTCCAAGAGTGCCTACAGAAGTGAAAACTTGAACAATTACGTGTGTATTTTTGAATAGTCCTATAAACAAAACACAAACAGAATACTTTGCCATCACTCACTGACATCGGAAATACATTAAAACCGAGTACGCCCCGAGGACAGCCGAACACATCCGAATGTAGCGCGGTTTCATGGTTTTCGTAGAAAACGAAACTTAGCGATGATTCTGTTATTCTTATTCTGATCTTTTAATATAATATACAACGATAAAAACGTTCATGATCGTTATTTTTGCATTGCCGTTTTACCTACTGTAATATCAAGAAAAAATAACTTTAAAATCTAGGCCACCTACCCACATAGAGAAAAATAAAATCCTAAAGCAATATAAATCATCCAAATTTTTACATACTATTTAATAATATAGCCTTGAAAATAGCCATTTAAATCAATTTATTATCCATCCTAGTTTATCCACTGAACTACGAGAACTTCTCCCATTTTCCCTTTCATTTCCAACTTTATTTTACTTGTCTGTCCAACTTTTTCTCACCGTTTCTTTATTCTAATTTCAGTAACTAATCCTGAAACCATGCCTGTGATGACCCGTAAGGCTACTGCTCAGGAGATGGACCTTAAATTGAGAACGGCCCTCCAAAAACTTGAAGCAACAAAACTCCAGTGTGACCAATTGCTACTGGAGAATGAGGAAAGTGAGGAGGAAATAAAGAAAATAGTTGACAAAAACTCAAGCCTTAAACGGGAGCTAGTAGACCTACATCAACAATATCAGAATGTTGTTGATGAACGCGACCAACTGAAGGTAGTCACGGATGGTTTCAACAACTGTAGTAATTTGTATGAGGAGGCTTTAAGTAAAGTTAGGGACCTAGAAGATGAATTAATTCATGCTAATAGTCGCATCTTCCAGTTAGAAAAAGAAAAAGAATGTAATCAGGTTAAAGAAACAAACCATTTATATAATGAGTTATTAAATATTGATTGTAACCCTCATTCCATAACAACTATTGACCTTACTGAAGATTCCTTGCTAAAACAGAATTATAGTTATAAATTTAGTCATAACAAAATGAAAAAATATGCGAGATTGAATAGAATAATTAAAAAATATAATCAATTTAGGAAACAACACCAACACTTTTCCAAAAATATTCCACTGAGGAAAGAACGTGTTGATCTAATTAATAAATTAAATAATTATCAAATCAAATTAGAAGACAGCAAAAAAATATATGAATTTGATACACAGCGCTTACAGTCTGACATACAGGTACTTGAGGGCAGACTTAGTTCCCTTTACATTAAATATATGGGTTCTCAGAACCAAATTAAAGAACATATTCTTGCTGCTAATGAGTTAGTTATGTGTCAGTGTAATTGTCAGAAGGTTTCAAACCCTGTTGCTGTCCAGCCTGAGGCAACGGAGGACCCGTCCCAGACTGAGTGTTTGTCTCAAGACTGTATCCTTAACCAAGATGTATCTGATATAGTACAGGATCTATCTCCAGTGGTACAGCTTGAGGTTAGTAGTTGTCCATCTTTCAGTAGTCATGATTGTTATGATTCAGTTATGTTCTCAGATAGTATAGGAAGAGGTTTAGGTAAATTAATTAGTAACAACCTGAGTTATTCTACTCAAAACAATTGTATGCCAGGGTCAACCTATAAACAAATAATGGCATCAGTAACAGGAAATGTATTTAATCCTAAGACCAACATTATTGTATTTGTAGGTAACAGTTCTAAAGTCAAAAAATATGAAATAACTGACTGTCTAACTGAGTTGTTAAAGTTAAATTGTAATAAAATAATATTGTGTGCATTCCCATATTTAAAAAAATTGACAAGTAGACAAAACAATTATATTCATATGCTTAATAAGCATATGCACTTTTTAGTTACTCATTACAGTGACAAGCTTGTCTATTTTGACACCAACAATTTTGTTGAAACTTTAAAGTCGACTAGGGGTACTGTGTATCTGCCTGTTAGTTTTAGACACATAATAGCAAGGCTATTGGCTTTTTATATAAACACAGACATAAGTATTATGTCGAAGTCCTGTATTATTAACACCACAACAATTAGTAATAATACTAATAATAAGGTGGTTTGCCTAAATGAATGTAGCTCAAATGCTATAAATTTGTATACAAATTGTACGAAGGAGGTTCCATTTCCCTCACGCTCTATGAGCTCACTGCCTGGTGATGACATTGAAGTCTTGGAATTAACTCCGGATAAACATTTAAACTAGTTTGTAAGACAACAGAAGGTACCAGTAATAATATTCTAATACCTAACAGCGACAAGGTATCTTCTTGCTCTAAAATAAGTACTAAATATCAAAAAGGAGATCAGCAGAATACCTTGAAGTTATTTCATCAAAATATACAAGGCATTTCCTCCAAATTATTAGAAATTGAAATGTTTTTAGAAAAAACCAAGTTTGACATTGTTTGTTTTACCGAACATTGGTTAAAGGATTACCAAATGTTAATTAATTATGAGAACTATAGTGTGGGCAGTTGTTTTAATCGTAAATCTATGCTGCGTGGAGGTTCTTTAATCTTGATAAAAAATTGTTTAAAATGTAAGCAACGAAATGACATAGTGGATTTATCAATTGAACATTGCATCGAACTGTCTTGTGTTGAGCTAGATAAGCATGTTGTAGTGTGCGTTTACAGACCCCCTAATTATCAGAACTTTTCTGTATTTGAGTCAATAATGGAAGATGTCCTAGCGAAACTGGCATCCAATAACAAAGCCGCAATTATTTGTGGTGATTTTAATATTAATATTTTGGAAAATAATTTATATTGCAGTAGATTATTAAGCCTTTTCAAATCGTTCAATTTATCTAATGTTTTTACAGAACCGACTAGAGTAACTCCAACTTCTGCTACTTGTATCGATAATGTCTTTTGCGATTGTGATTATTTAGATAAAGCCATCGTAAATTATCTGCCGTCTGATCATAGTGGACAAACGGTAACTTTTAAGTTTAAAATACCTTTGCAAAAAGTGCAAATACAATTTAGACCAATAACGACGGGTAAACTAAAAATATTCAATAGAACTCTTAATAATAAGTTAAATGATCTGGGCCATGATAATATGGGTGATGCAAATAAATTGTACGAGGATTTCTTTTCAGTAGTGCAGACTCAATTCAATAAAACTTTTGAAAAGAAAACAAAAACCATTTGCCCTAATTTTATATTTAGTGACTGGGCAACTAGAGGTATTAGGATAAGTAGGGCAAGACTGTTCGAACTGTATGGTCTTAAGCCTTACATCAATACTGAAACTTTCAGCAAGTATGTTGCTACATATTCCAAAATTTTTAGAAATACTTGCAAAATAGCCAAAGCCCGGTACATTAGCAACAAAATCGAATCGGCAGAAAATAGAATAAAAACGGTTTGGAAAATTATAAATAACGAAACTAGTAGGAATAAAAAACGAAACACTGATTACACGTTGGAGACTTCACGTGGTGCCATAAGCTCTAACTTAGAAGTAGCTCAAGAATTTGTAAATTTCTTTACTAATATACCATTGAAAACGACGGAAGCCTTAAATTCCTCACCCGACGTATCAATTGATTTATTACGAGCGAACGTACAAGCCTGCCCGGTTGAATTTAAATTTAAACATATTAACCCCGCAGTAGTAATAAAAGCTTTTAAGCAAATTAAGATCAAATTGACAGAAGATCTTTGGGGAATGTCCATTAAAGTGTGCACCTCCATAATTGAGTCTATTGCGCCTTACTTAGCCTTAGTATTTAATTCGTGTGTTGATCAAGGAGTCTTCCCCGATTTAATGAAATACAGTAAGGTAATACCACTTTACAAATCCGGGGACAGTAAAGACACCAATAATTATAGACCCGTATCCGTGTTGCCGGTTTTCAGCAAGGTGTTTGAAAAGATAATGCTTAATCAGATGCTCAATCATTTTAACACGAATAAAATCCTTCACGATCAACAGTATGGTTTTACCAAAGGACGTTGTACGACCGACGCCGGTGTAACCTTATTAAAACACATTTTTAACGCGTGGGAAGAGGCTCAAGACGCCATAGGGATCTTTTGTGACCTCTCCAAGGCATTTGATTGCGTCGATCACGAAACCTTGCTTTTGAAACTTGAGCATTACGGACTTGGAAAACTTGCGCTCAGTTTAGTTAATTCTTATTTAAATGATAGACAACAGAAAGTTCAAATAAATGGTGTCAATTCACATGGTTTAACAGTAAAAATGGGTGTGCCACAAGGCTCGATTTTGGGTCCTTTCCTCTTTTTAGTGTATATTAATGATCTACTCCATTTATTAAAAAACCAACCACAAATGGTGTTATTTGCTGATGACACTTCCTTAATTTTTAAGGTAAATAGACGTGCTACAAATTTTGACGACGTAAATAACGCCCTACTGCAGGTCCAAAATTGGTTCACTGCTAATAATTTAGTATTAAATGGAAAAAAAACTAAGTGCATAAGATTTTCTTTACCAAATGTCAAAGGTAGTGATTGCGAGATAATATTGAATCAAGAGAAACTAGAATTCGTCGATACAACTGTTTTCCTAGGGATCACGCTCGACTCAAGGCTACAATGGGGTCCTCATTTAACATCTCTTGCAGGACGGTTAAGTTCAGCTGCTTATGCTGTCAGAAAAATCCGTCAGTTTACTGATGTTGATACCGCGAGACTGGTCTATTTTAGTTACTTTCATAGTATCATGTCTTACGGTATTTTACTTTGGGGACGGGCTGCAGACATCGATTCTATTTTTATTCTGCAGAAAAGAGCCATCAGAGCCATATATAATCTTCGCCGGCGCGATTCTCTAAGGGAACGGTTTAAGGAAATTAACATCATGACGGTACCTTGTCAATATATCTATGAAAACATCATGTATGTAAGGAAAAATTTACATCTTTTTAGTAAAAGAGGTGAGAGACATAATTATAGTACTAGAAATAGGGACCTATTAGTTCAACCAGGTTTCAGACTAGCTAAAGTAGACTCATCTTTTATGGGGTACTGTTTAAAATGTTATAATAAAATACCTCCCCACATTCTTCAACTGAATGAGACAAAATTCAAGTCTTGTATTAAACGCACACTATGCAGGCAGGCATATTATAAGTTAGGGGATTACATCGCGGATAAAAATGCCTGGCTCAATGCTGGTCCTGCTCCACAACCACAACTAATTGATTAACACTTGAAAATACTGTTGGAGCTGCTGAAGATTGTAAGTCTATCTTTGCATTGTATAAATTTAATCTCCTAGTATTGTATAATTGCATAACACATGTGTGAGTACTATGTACACACTATAAAGCTACCATTTACTGGGTACGTCTTTCATTGACTTGAATGTGCTCTGGCGGCTGAGAGTATGTCATGCTCACTCAAATGTCTCGCTGATGGTGGCGCATGTGTTGGATCATTTAGCTCCCTTCAAAATGGTTGAGCTGAATGGTGCTGATGCATGCGTCATGTTCGTGAACGGGCGCCGTCAGTAGGGACTGGTCATCTCTTTGCTGCCATGGCTTATTTTAATTTATTATTTGAATTGTTGTTTTTTTCTCATCTTTTCATTATGGACGCTTTTAACGTTCTGCATCGTTCTCACATGTATAATTTTTAACATGAATGATGTAACCAAGACTTTGTAACCACATTATTTTGATTTAAAAGAGTGTCCATGGAGTTTCTTGCCCGTTCTTCTCCATAGGTACCTACGCTTTGGAATGGGCAACTAGCTTCACTTTTTCTGACTGACTGACTTCTTGACAATTCAAAAGTGCCTGTAAATGGTTTAATTGAAATAAATGCTTTGAGTTTGAGTTTGAGTTGAGTTTCGAGAGTGTTAAAGCCGATAGAGTGAGGTCAAAATGAAAATCCAAGATGGCTCCCATGAGAGCTTCTAAAAACTTATACTAGATTTCGCTAACTTTCTTTATCTCTTTCTATTATGTACGAGTGTGTGTGCGTGCAAATATCACGTAAGGAACTTCATTTCTCGGACTGCACGCTGTTTTGTTGATGTAAATAATTTAAAATCACTTTCTATCCCCGAATCTCTATAACCACACGTAATAACTACGGCAAAACACAATGTTAGCGTATTTTACGATTTAATTCCGTACATTTCACTCAAGTATGTACTTAAGCGGCTTAAAGTACAGTGTGGTTATAGCTTTACGACGCTCAATGACATATGCGTGTAGTTGAACAGTTTAAAAACAAAATGTTGCGCAAAATTATATGGGAATTTAATATGGGTAATTTTCTTTTAATTTATTTATTGAATTGGCCTTTGTAGTTGATTGCGTGGAACAGCCGCGCATAATTACATGGTTTTTCAGTGTGTTTATTTTATTTAATGTTGTTGATACCAGTTTGAAATTGGCCCACTGCAGGGTTGAACGTCTTTTTTAAGCGAGAAAGTAAGGAGAACTAATCAGCACGCTTACTCACAGAGAGTAAACGATTTCAGAATATTATAAGTCCATGTAAGCGCCGGCTGTCGCTGAAAACCAGCGCTGGGGCTCTGTCTTGCATAGGGTTGCAGCATAATGCTGAGCAATAGCCGTTTTGCGTGGATGTGACACATGTTTCCCCCTACCTTTTTATTTTATTTTTTGTGTTTATGTTACGTAACGTATTTTCTTTCTTTGTTTCATGTTAGAATGTTTACTCTTACCATTGGTTGGTCAGTAATGTCACACACACACACACCAATCAGTCAGTAATGTCAGTGTGACGTCATTAGCTTTACTTCCCAAGGGAAGGAAGTATATTAAATGAAAGAGTCACCCATGAATAAGTCACTTTAGTAATTGGTAGAGCCAAACCCAACTCTCGTGCTTGAGACGTCAAATATCTGGACCGTATGTCAGACTTTATACAACGGGTGTAAAAAGACACTTTATGAAGCCGAGATTCACTTGTACTCTTCGTAATTTTAATTTTTTTTTGTACTTGACCATACTTGAGAACCTTCTGGTTTCGGAGATATTGAAAGTCAAAATTTCAACTTTTACTGACGATTACGAAAACAAGTTTTTAATGTTATAACACAACTTTAAATAATTCAAAGACTCCCACGACTCCTGTACTGTTGCATGAACCCATAAGCACAATGTTTTGCGTGCGTTACATGGCGCACTGCCGCAAAAAAAAAAATACAATAAAAATAAAAGTCATTTCACAGCAATTATTTTTGTGCAATGTTACTTAGTTTGATGTACAGAAGGTCAATAAAAAAAAAAAAAAAAGATTGAGACTGTGTGAACGTTCTTAAAATTACGAGAATCGCCCCTCAGAATGCGTAGTCGGCTGCTATGTGATGGGTCTTTTTACACCCTGTACTTTTATATTAAAATGTTAACACTTGAATTCAATTCATTTTCAGTACCTACTTCATTTGTCTTAGGAAATGGCGGAATTCCAAAAAAAAAATTGTTTTCTGTTTCTTAACCTATCTCAGTGGAAAAGACAAATAAACGTGCCTAATTTGAAGCTTGTAGGCTTTATGGTTCCGGAGATGACGATTAAGTGAGTCAGTGGTTCTTGGCTCTTAGATAGCACATCACGACTTTATTCCGTAAAGGGATGGCTACATGAGGAAGCTATTTTAGTCTCTTCTAAGTTTAAAATAATCCCTACGTATGACTATATTGAGGTCTATGAATTACTAATTAGCTTGCTACCATGCGTTTTGCTTACTGGCTTATTCAATGTGTAACTGAATTTATGCACATTATGAAAGTAGTTCGTTCAGAGTCGATTACTGAATCGATTTCTGTCATTTTTAATATAGGCAATTTTTTGGGGACGGACCCGTGCTTCACCTATTTTCTCCACCTGGGTGAAGCACGGGGTCTACAGATTCTTGATCGGGTCCCGTGCTCCACCTGATGACGTTATTGTACAGTGATGCAGTAAATTGTCTTCCCTATATGAATCAAAAGATCTAAACAATTATTTCGGCTACCGGCTTTCATATCCTCGGTCCACGGCACTGATAAATTAATCAGGAAAATCTTAGCCTCCACACTGATTAATTTTGATGTGCTATGTTTCACCGAGGCTATGGATGTCTGGAGACTCGCTTGCTCGAATACAGACCCACCCGACAATCCATCTTCCCAGAGACGGTGGGATGAGCCGCTCTGCAGAGTAGTACAGAACAATTTACTTGACTCTTCTGCTACTTCTGCGGAACGTGCGCGCCTGCTGGCTGTGGGTAGATGGACGCGGGACTTTGGCTTCATGCACTACCTTCGTCGAACATAGGCACTTTGTTCGACGACACTACTTTTCGCCTCGCTGCTTCCCTGCGACTAGGTACTGCTTGCTGTTCCCCTCATCGCTGTCACTGTGGCGAAGATGTCAACAGCCTCGGACACCACAGCCTGTCTTACAGCCGAAGTGCGGGTCGCTTAGCGCGCCACGCGAACATTAATGACATCATCCGACGAGCTCTTGTTACCGTCGGCGTTCCAGCTGTATTAGAACCCAATGGCTTGGTACGCGACGATGGCAAGAGACCGGACGGTATGTCACTATTTCCTTGGAAGGTGGGTAGGCCTTTAGTGTGGGACGCAACTTGTGTCGATACTCTTGCGCCATCCCACCTTCCTGGGTCGGCATGCTGTGCTGGCGCTGCTGCTGCGGCTTCGGAAAACCTCAAGCGGCGAAAATATAATAACCTTATCGGAAATTATATTTTCGAGCCGTTTGGGGTTGAAACCCTCGGGCCGTGGAGTCCGAGTGCTCATGGTCTGTTTAAAGAAACAAAACGGCTGGTTGACACTTCCCGTGACCCAAGGGCTGGCTTTTACTTTGGCCAAAGGCTAAGCATTGCCATACAACGTGGCAATGCCGCCAGTCTCTTGGGTACATTACCAGTCGACAGCGATGCGGATGAATTTTTCGACGCTATATTTTAGTTTTTGTATAGTTTTAGTTAAGTTAGGTTTTAATTTTGTTAATTAAGGTAAATGGTTTAATTGAAATACTCATATTATTTTTATTTTCTACCTAAGTCTTATCAATTTCATGATAAATGAAATTAAAGGCAGGCCATTTTGGTTACTCCCTCTTAAGTATCAACATAATTATGTACATTGAGACCAATAAACGTTACCGCTAATAGAACAATTATTTAATAAAAGTGAATTTATTAATAATGAAATTTCTGTGGGTCATTTTTTGGAAAAAATGAGTTAAAATAAATTCTATGACTGACTTGCACACTCAATAATGGGCCCCCGAAAATGGTCGCTAGTTAATAAATGAATAACTAACATTTTTGATCTTTTCCCGGCAGGTACTTTTTTGACAGAGTAGTATATTATTAAATTATGTATTTTTCTTAATTACTTGACTGTACTTGATCATCAGGTGGAGCACGGGACCCGACCAAGAATCAGTAGACCCCGTGTTTCACCCAGGTGGAGAAAATAGGTGAAGCACGGGTCCGTCCCCAATTTTTTATCCCAAAAAAAAACCGAGTGTGCTTATGACCACACGACTGAAGTGAAACTTCGATATGAGAAAAAGAGAGAAAGAAAATGTGCGCGCACACTGCTTTCTCTTGCTTATATCCCCACTCAACTCCCGTTCGCCTTGCCCGATCACACTTTTTGTAACGCTTACGTCACGCGTTCGCCAGCTTACTCCCCAAGTCAAGCCTGCGTAAAGAAGTTTCACTTCAAAAATAACTGAAACCACGTAAATAAGAGTGAGTCCACACGATGCGTTAACGGTGCTGTGCGGCGCCGGAGCGGTGCCGCAACGTCATCCTACATACAAATCACTATGCCATGTCACACAATGCGTTGAGCTGCCGTGCGGCGTCGCACCGTTTCTACTGCGGTGCCGCACCGCCCGCGTGTGGCACACTATAGCTCGAATTACATGGTATTGCAGTTGTGTTGTATTTAACTCATCATACATTAAACATCTTATACTTAGGCAGCTTTAATTTGAGGCGACATATTTAAATGACTTACAGATAGATTTGACGAAGAGAAATTGATAAATGAAAAAGGCCTTTGGGCCATTGATAGGCAAGAGACTTGATAATTTTGCCCTCGCTTGGCGTTTCTTCCAAATCTTTGGTACATTTACAGAACAATCTTAGTTCGCCAATCTCTCGAAACAAGTTCAAGGGCCTGACTATATTAGGTATCATTTCAATCTACTCGGATCCAATATCCAGTGAACGGCCTGCGTGGTCCCATCGGGCGTCCACGAAGGCAATGATACCCAATTTGGTAAAGTTGTTCCAACAACCTTAAACTGAAAACCCTTCTACTTACACGTTTTATAAACACCATACTACTCCCCAATTTATTTAATTTAATCATACATTCTAACTCAACAATTCCCAAGATGAGTAGTTTCAAAACGCATTTTAAAATTCAAAATTTAAACATTCAAGAGTTGTGTAACTCCATAACACCCTATCCTGCCAACTCTGGAGCTAATTATGTGCTGTTATTATGAGTTACGAATTCATAAGCGGAAAAACAAAAGCTATTACTCGTCAACTTAAACTTTTAATTAGTTGTCTGAAATGCGTGCGCTGACCTTGGCAGTTTGAGTGCGACGCTTAGTGTTCAGTAATATTAAGGTTACATAATATAGGCTTGTTTGTCTCCATCAGCTTGACAATTCTAATTGCTTATTGTGGGACCTTCATTGGTCTTTAAAAGGTCATCTATACTAATAATAAAGGTGACGAGTTTGTTGTTTGTTTGAACGCGTTAATCTCTGGAACTGCTGGTCGGATTTGAAAAATTATTTTTGCATTTGATAGCCTAATTCTTGAGGCTATTTGACATCATGCAAGGATTCTTTTTTTTTTTTTATGGATGGGAAATCATCAAATGACCCCTCCCGCTCTGGGTGGAGCGAAGGAAGGCCGGATGGGTTTTAGTCAGTAAGAGTCTGACACTTCAGACTCTTACTGACTAAAACCCATCCGTGTTCCTTCCTTAAGCCCTTTATGTTCCGTGGTAGCGGTAACCCTTTCGGACAATCCCGCACCCCTGGCAGGCTTCGGCCCTGGCAGGCCCCTTCCTTTATGCTGACATCTCTTTGAGGCGCGCGTGGAACACGTACGCGCCGTCCGGCACGGGCCTGGTCCTGATCGGACGGTGAGCTACCCATTACTCTCCGTCCGCAGGCCCGCGCCTACGGTGGCCGGGAGTCGTCACGCGGCTCCCGACGCCCGGAGCGTTTCCCGCGGATCATGCAAGGATCCTAGGAGAAGGAAATAAGTCGAAAAAAACGCTAAGCGAAAACGAAGTAACAGAGCAGACAGGCGATGCGATGCGACCATAGAAATGTAAAATAGAATAGAATACTTTTTATTATGTACACCATATAAATTACAGACATAAATATAGAAACTTTACAATGGGTGACACAATGGGCGGTCTTATCGCTAAGAGCGATTTTTTAAAGACAACCTTTGGATGGATTAAAAAGGGGAAGGACATACAAATACTGCAGGTAGTCTGTGGTGTACCATTTACACAAACCAATAAATACAAATATATCTATGGATGCGATGGAGTGGGTCGGGGGAACAAGAGAATCAAGAGATGAATATTTCCATAGTTCACCTAACTTCCCATTTCCTAGGTTAACAAACAGGTGACAAAACATAATCACGTTGTTTGGCATAGTTGGTGAAACTGCAAACAAAAAATTTGGCTGAGTGTGCAAAGTCGTACTTGTGGTTTTAATTAAAGGAAAACTTTCACTGTACACTATCACAAACACCGCCCAAACAAAGCACACAAACATTTCAATTTTAAAAATTCGTATTGCATTTCACACAGGCCACCACCGTCACCCAACACACCGTATATCCATTGAAACATACTTACACACTATTCGTTACAATCTGCAAGCAGGACTTTGACAAATGCTCGCCCATAATTTCTAACCATCTCTTCGGACACTGCCATTTTAGCTAGACCTCCCCCTCCCCTCTGAACAGGACACGGAATCAAAGAGCAGACGGAGAAGGGGGGGACCATCGAGAGTGATGCGGGTCTGAGTAAAATGGATGTTACAGAAACATCGGTTCGAGGTATTATCAAGGCAGTAAATGTGCTAAGTCAGGGGCTACTTATCTAAGCTATTACTCTTTACTAAGTGAAAGGCATTTGCATTCAGCATGTGGGTATGAAGGTGCTCTTGGTTATGGATCGGTTGGACTGTGGGAACTCTTTGCGTTAAATAAATTTTCCTCAGTCGCTCTCGCAGTGAACGTTCCAGAATGTTAAATCTGAATTTATAATCGTTTAATGCCGGAAAATTGCTCTAAGCCCCACTTCTGCTTCATCTGGGCAGTCTGTTTTGTTTAATGACTCCTATTATTATTGAGTTGGAGCTCAGTATTATGCCTAAGACTTTCTGTGAACATTTTCTTTAGTCAGGGATAAGATTTTATGAGAGAAATTTCTCAGTAAAATTCTCGGTTTACTACTTCTCAAGCATTTAAGATTCGTTTATAATTCCTTGACATTAAAGGCTTTATAATAATGAGTGATATCTGATGAAATGCAGATAAAGACAGTCTCAAATCACCATGAAGTGATAAGCAACAGAATTTCCCTCCCTCCCTAAGTAGATAAAATAAAAAGTCTGCCGTTTGACCTCAATATGGTTATCTAATACCTATTTATCGCTTGGGTTGCTGTGTAGTAAGAAAATCAAAAAGGAAAAAAGCAGATTTCTAGCTTTGTATGAGGAGTTTAAGATTTTAAAAGAGGTAGCTTGGCAAGACCATAAAATTCGAACAAAATTTTTCACATTATTTTTAAATGGATTTAGAACGCTTATAATCCATTAGTTCTGTTCGTATCTGGGTCAATTTAAGTTGTTTTATACACTTCAAGCGATCCTGAAGTTAGTTGAGAGACTGGTATATTAATAGCAACGAACTCTTCTTTGCAAGCACCGGTATTACAAATTACTCATATCCAATTGCGAAAGTTTTCAGACTGAGATCCCTTTTGCACCCCTCGTGCCTCCTATTGTACCCCTTTTAACCCCCATTGCACCCTCCTGCCTACCATTATCAGTTTTCAAACACACCTACGTCACACATTTTTATGCCATTCCATTGTTATATTCTGTATTTTATTATTCTCATTATTTTCTCACTCGTTTCTGAGCGAATAATGGGAAAAGTAAAGTCGGCTATGAAATAATGAAAACAATAACCGATTCAGTTGGCAGTGAGAGTAACATTAACAACGGAATCGGAAGTGGAACAAACATCAATAATTACCGTGGTAATTAATTTGTAGGGTTTCATTAATTAATGCTTCGTTATGGTGGTATTTATTGATCTCGTGTTTCATCAGGCTGTGTCCTAATACAAGCGATCGTCGCGCAAACACGCGATCGCTGCGTTCATTTGCAGTAATTACTATTATAAAAAAATCATGGATAAAAGTTAAAAAGAAGAAGTTAAGTTTAAATAGATAAATTTAAATGTAAAATGTTTGCTTGGCTCTTAGAGATGTGCTTTTATTCAGTTAATGAATTTTTAAATCATAATTTTTGACATTGTAATAAATATTTATTTTGGCATAATATCTATAATTATTACTTTGACTACAGAGCTTATATTTTGGACATAATATTGTTTATTTTGACATTTTAAGTATATTTTCTGACATTGCAATTAATCTTAATATCATTGTGTTACTTTGACTTTAGAACTTGTATTTTGGACATAGCAAATTAATTTTAATTTTTTACTTTTTGACATTTTAATTAATTTAGTGATGATTTGAATGTGCTTAACTTTTTTTTTATATTTCTACGCCAGCAATGGTAGTATATGTGGAACATTATTAGTGTAAGATCTCAAAATACCATATATGTACTTGGAAATAAATAAATTATTATTATTATTATTATAAAAGAATTCATGGATAAAAAATGTTTATGTCCTGTAATATTTTGGTTAACCCTTACCTTACTACCACAAAACAGTGTTTATCAGTTGTTTAGGCTTTTTATAGTAAGCCCCTTTATGTTGGCATGCTATGTTTTATGCTAAACATGTTTGTGCCATTCTAAATAAAAACACCATTGTACACCATGTTTGATGCAAATAAATGATTTACTATTATTATTAAGACTTTTTGACTACCTATTGTCGATGTGCCTACAAAGGGCACATTCGGGTTTTACGAACAAATGAGTGACAAATGATCGCGTATTCGCGCGTCGATCGCTTATATTAGGACACGAGGTAAAAGTTCCGATTCATGTCGGTTTTGACGTTTTCATGATAATAAATAGTGTTGTTTGATACAGATAAGTAATATTATTATTACCTATGTGTAATTTTGAGATAAACTAATAAACAATATATGTTTGTTGTGTGGCTTTGAGATAACGAGGTTATTATAATGATCTTTTCTTTTCTTTTTTCTTTTGTTCTGTGAAACAGTCATTTTCGTTTGGCTTATGAAAACAAAATTATAGGATGACGTTAGTCTGTATAATTTAAAAAGGGGTTAAATATAATGATCACCAAAAAATATATTGAACACCAAAAAATTAAGTCTAAAATTACAATAGTTCTAGCTGGGTACCCCGAGGTTAGGTTTGGTTAGGTTACTTCAAACCCTTTACACAGCCCTCCGCGCCGTCGACATAGAATGCAAGAGGGAGCAAATGAGAATACAAATACCTTTACCTAGGAAAAAATGGAGTTTTAATTTTGGTGATCATTTACTATTTTTGGCAGTAAAAAGTGTTTTTTGATGTTATATTTTACTTTATCTGGTGATAAGTTAAACATAAGCCCTTTAAGAAGCAAAAACGAATCAAAATAACCAAAACTCTTCAAAAACATACCTTAAAAAAACAAAAATAACCTATCTAATATCTAAAAACTCGTAGTTACAATATTATGTTTGTGGCAACATTCCCTATTGCCACAGCCATTACCTTTGAGTTCACACTCTCACCTGACTTTAACAAAATATACGGAACCAGATGTAGTTGACTGCTGAGTCAGTTTTTCTTTCATATCCGTAACAGCATGAAAATTGTATGAATTCGATAGAACGGACAAAGGACCATGCTTCGTGTAGATATTTTACGTTGACTGCGAGTTTGAAAACAGTTAAGTCAACCGGAATATTTTGATTAAAGTAGCAAAGTTATGCCGGCTGGGAGCTAGCACGATTTTAATAATATGTTTGTTACTTTCATAGGTTTGTTTACGTATATAACTAAATATATTTACTCCAAAAGTCGCGCCATGAACTGGACATATACATACTTAAACTTATCACTGAATGCTTAATACCTACATTAGGATTTTATTACTAAAAGGTGTGGTTGCATTTTACTATTTCAAAAGCACTCACTTTACTGCATACCAGAAGGCCATTTCTTGCAATTAAAAACGTTTAAAATCTCATCTCACAATCTCATCTCAGCGACAATAAATGTCAAAAAATGTATGGAAATTAGAGGCATGTTTGACAGATTGAGACTGAGATCAGACTGTGAACGTTATTAAAATTACAAGAATTGCCCCTTAGAGCTCAAGAACGCCGCGTGACGACTCCCGGCCACCGTAGGCGCGGGCCTGTGGACGGAGAGTAATGGGTAGCTCACCGTCCGATCAAGACCAGGCCCGTGCCGGACGGCGCGTACGTGTTCCACGCGCGCCTTAAAGAGATGTCAGCAAAAAGGAAGGGGCCTGCCAGGGCCGAAGCCTGCCGGGGGTGCGGGCTTGTCCGAAAGGGTTACCGCTACCCCGGAACATAAAGGGCTAAGGAAGGAACGCGGATGGGTTTTAGTCAGTAGGTAAGAGTCTGACACTCCCTTCCGCTCCATCTAGAGCGGGAGGCATCATTTGATGAATTCCAATCCATAAAAAAAAGAGCTCAAGCACACATCACCGAATAACGTGAGTCACCTAATTATGGGAGTAGATACCATGTACAGAATAATGGCAATACATTCATATCACCAATGAAAAGTAGCTTAAAACACTTACATGCCTACCGACAGTTCCCTCACAATTTTCCATCAAAAAACGTTCACCGCAACGTTTCCAAAACAATGTCTCATCGGCATCGTCCCGGCCGTGCGTTATCCGTACCTCCAGGGATTTCCTCTTGCCGTCGTTTGTCGTAATTGACAAATTGCCGGCACACGTCGCAAACCCCGAGATTATTTTATCGCGTTACAACAGTTCGGTAATTGTATTAATTAGCTCCGTGGAGTTTTTCGTGTTGACTGTCTGTTTGGCGAATTTTATTTATGTTAGTTATTCTGTTTGGCGGCAATTAATAGGTTGTCTAAATATGTTTTTGAGTGTGCATCTGCCTTATTGGCGTTATGTTCAGTTTGTTTTAAGTATACTTTGTAAAATAAAGGAACTTATGGGCATAGTTGACGAATTTAGGACACATACACAGTGGGCCTAATAAAGTGCACCGCATGTTAGGTACACACGCTAGCACATTACTACCCGAAACTGTCAAATTTTCCCAATTAACTTTGAACCTTAAACTTTAGTGATAAAGTTGAAAATATATTAAAGAAATTTGACAGATTGTAGTAGTTTCATATGCTGGCGTCTGTACATGAAATTCACAATTTATGCTATGCCTTATAAAGAAAAAGTCGCGGAAGTTGATTCAAAAATTCAAAAGCTCGCCCGTACCAACCGCGGCAAACAAAAAAATCTCCATTCATAATTAAAAATGAAATTTCAGGCAAGGCTGTACCTACAAAATAAATAAGCGAGTAACCAAACTGGGAGCCGTATTTTAAAAAAGTAATGTCCAAAACTTTCGGACTACCCAAAAAGATTTGCGCACAAAAAACCTAAATTCACGTACTGCTACAGAACCAAATGTGCCAATTTGAGCGTAAAATTAACTTTGTAACGACGTAATGCCCAAGTGGACTAAATGAAAATGGTAAATAATAAAGTAAAATCGAGAAGGCGTGCCAAGTCAATTTTGCGACTAAATGAATCGAAAGTCGTTACGGATAAAAATCGTTTGGTCCTCAGGGATTGGGTGTAATGTCCCAAATTTTTGGTTTTCCTTTATCTGATTAAGGAGTCAATGGGGCTGTAATAAATTGTTAGTGTTAAGTGCTTTTACTTGTCAAAGAAGGTAATTGCGTTAGCTTTGAATATTTACTATATTAAAAGTAATATTGAATATTCATTGAAATGAAATTGTATTGTATAGCACAAGCATTTAAAGTGGACAACCGCAAACTGGACCGATGACCTTGCGAGAAGCACAGAACCGGTTAAACTGGCAGGCGGTGCTTGGAGAAGGCGTGTCCAGCAGTGGACGACTTTTCCATACATTTGTGTTCACTTACATAAGTCGAAAAAATTATGGAGCAGCCAAATTTATATAGCGATTTTAGAGCTGATCCCGCAATAAAAGTTTTTCATAATAAACAATCATTATGAAAAGCTTTTAATATGGGACCTTTTAATATGATGACAATGACCCCTTTTCAGGTTTAGGATAAACAAAAACAAAGCTATATTTTTATTAACCGATTTTAAAAAAGGAGGTTCTGTAGGGGAGACTGGGTACAGTTGAAACAATTTTGCTTTGAACGCTCGTAGCACAGCCATTTTGAAACATAACAAACAACAAAACACATAAAATGAGAGAATAGACTTTTGTCTTCAAATATATCTCAGAATTAGAGGCTCAACTGCCATATTTACTAGATAGGAAGAGTTTAATAAAATAATGTGCCACTGTTTCAACCGTACCCATACCAGGGGCGGTTGAAACAGCGATGGGGGTCAGTTGAAACATAAACAAATAAGTAATAAAAATCAGTTTCTTTATTCGTAATCAACAAGAAATAGTTAAATTCTAGTATGGCACCATTTCTATCAGTCTTAATAATAGTTTCGAACATAAAAAGAGCTCTTCTGCTCCGGTTTAAACTAACAAACTAACACTAACACTGCATTTCTTTTTTTCTTGTATCGCAGAAGAGAAGAATGGTGAACTCCGTACATCTCTGCAGCTTTTCGTAAAGAAGTCCCTTTTTTGACTTCTACATACGCATTTTCGTATTGAGTTATATCACACTCTCCTCTTGAAGTTTTTTTGATACGTTGTCTAGGCATCTAGAACGAAAAAAGCAAGGGTTATCATTGTTTCAATCGTACCCACAATAATTGCTTCATCCGTCCCCATACCCCTCAACCGCTAATAAAACAAACATAGCGTCGAAACAAAACAACATAAACAAAAACGAACCACGGTTTTAGAACCTTCAAAATCTAACAATAAAACAGAAAATCACTCAAAATGCAAATGCTAATATCAACAAAGTAATTTGAAAAAGAAAACAATAGAAAATACTTACTTTTTGTCGAAAAAATATAATAGGGTCCCCTGAAAATGTACAGAGCGCGCGAAGTGCAACGCGTCACTGTGATTCATGTCCGGACTCTCCAGCCGCATCTCTTTCCCCTTGTACCCCTTACCACACCGCTAATAGTTTACGAGTTATTAGCGTTGGTTTAACCGTACCCTGTTGCAACCGTACCCAGTCTCCCCTAATCGACCCGTATGTATGTTTGTATGACCGCGATTATCTCAAAAACTACTGTGATAATTCTTTTCATTAGTGTGATCTACATGTCATACTTTCAGGAAGGTTTAAGTATATAATACATCAGGTACATATTCTTATGTACGAAGTTATATGCATAAATGTACTGCATCTCCGGCATTTCTATGTGAATTTTGATGATTCTTCGAATCGTGTGTTCAATTCTTCAATACACTAGTGTTAATTGAATTTGTTTTTGAATTGAATTTGTTTGGGGTAGGTACAACTAAAAAGTGAAAAATATTTTTTTTTTACCAAAAAATATCCGACTTCAAAAACAAACACTACAAAGAGAAAAATAACTTTAATTTCGGAAGTCGGTGTCGAAAAATGAAAATGCGGAATCAACGACACCGACATCTAAAATAAAAGTTATTTATCACTTTGTAGTTTTATTTTTGAAGTCGGTTGTTTTTTGTGTAAGAAATCATTCAGTCATACAAAAACTATCGTTCGACATATTCAGGCACACACTTTTTACCTTCCATGTTATTTCCGTGTGACTATGTTTTTACTAAACAAGCTAAGACATTGATATTCCATAATATTAGTCCGGCCTTCAGACATTTTGTCCTGATCTACTTATTTGTGAATATATAGGATGTAATAAAACAATCTGAATGATGAGCAATGAGACAGAAGCTAATTTATGTGTTTGGGCTTAGATAAAGTATATTTTCCTTTACTTATCTGAGCTGCCAGTACCTTTTTGTAAGTTTACTTATTCACGATTACATGATATTACCTACCTCAGAATACAGAAATAACGACCTTACTATTTTTGGGAGGAAATCGGCTTTGTAGAGCGACGACTGTCACTCATGCTTGTTTGTCTGTTTCTAAAGCTTGTACTTATTACCCGGATATATACCCGGATTGTACATAACTGATAGTACCTACGGTCACATCCAAAATATGTTCGTCACTTTAAGGGCTATATTTTTCTGCTCATTGCTCGATGATTTTCCGCGCGAATCTGCGCTTTACTGAATCACCATTATATTATTACTAGCTACGCCCCGCGGTTTCACGCGCGTAAATGTCGATCTCTTAAGAATATCGGGATAAAAGTAGCCTGTATGTTAATCCAAGGTGTCAGCTACCTCCATACAAAATTTTGTTAAAATTGGTACAGCCGTTTAAGCTTGAAGAAGTTACAAACATATAAACACACACACATACGCACTCACAAACTTTCGCCTTTATAATATTAGTGTGATCATACTAGCTGACGCGACGAACTCCGTACCGCCATCGAAATCAGTCAATCCGTTCTCGAGATATCATCAAAAAGCCGTTCCATACAAAATGTATTAGAAAATAAATTATATTCTCTTTTTTTTTTTCGTGAATTTTCCCCATGTTTTAATAATTATTCTGCTATTCGGAGCGGAGACAAATCCAACAAATAAAAGATCATAAAAATCGATCCAGCCGTTCTTGAGTTATAAATGGTGTAACTAACCCGACTTTGTTTTATATAATATAGAAGATAGATATTGCCTTGCAATGTTAATACTGCAGAATGACATTCTGCCATCATCTTTAATATATCAGACTGAATTAAAATGTGACACTGGCAGACTTTGATAATTTTTTAGGGTTCCGTACCTCAAAAGGAAAAACGGAACCCTTATAAGATCACTTCGTCGTCCATCTGTCTGTCCGTCTGTCTAGACCCTTTTGCTGCAATCCCTTGAAGCAGTGAAAAAATAAAACTTCTAAGTCAACGCAATCAAAAGATACGGGTATTTATGTTCCGTTTACACCGCATATTATTTGACACCGAATCGTGAAATTCGGCTAGAAGCAATCTAATGTAGCACAAGTAAAGGAAAAAATCCGAAAACAGTAAAGTAGTTACATGGTTATTTATATGGTGTATATAATAAAGAGTATTCTATTCTATTCTATACCTACAAATATGTACGGAACCATCGGTGCGCGAGTCCGACTCGCACTTGACCGGTTTTATTTTAAGGGTCTGGCCAAAAAGATTTTACGTTGGTGTCAGCTCGATATTAGTCTAAGGTCTATACCTACTACGTAATTATTTTGATTTTTGTTATCAAGCAATTAATCTGTCAAGCGCCGCTAATGAGACACACTTTATTTTCTACTAGTATTGTTTTTTTTTATTATTATTCTCTAAAAATACAATATTTTTTCTTTTACAATATTACTCGCCAAACTTTCAATTTTTGATGGCGAGAAGCGCCTGTTACATACACATAGTATAAAACTGACCTTAAAAACTTTCGTCACCCATCGGCGACGCGCGCCGCTTGACCGGTTAAAGATCGTTTTAGCAACAGTTTGCTCATTGGCGTAACGTGACTCTGTAAAAGTATTAGGCATGTGCCCCTACTTGATAACGAAAAGAACTTTCAAGGATATGAAAGACTCGACTGAACACACATACAATCTTTGACATTAATTTCAATTTCTACTGTCAGTCCTAAGATAACCAGAAGCTAATCTGCCCCCGCCCTTCCTTAACTTCAAGTTAAACTCCGAAGTAAACTCCTCCAAAATATACAAAATTAAACATTTATATCGATGATAAACTTCAGCCATAATTTCTTCGCCTCCAACTTAGGCACCCACTTTCAGTAATTAATGGCATTGGGTTTTGATTAAGCAAATAAATGATTCCTTTACGATTTTAAACATTAAACTTTGTTCTTGGCTGCAATTAAAATGTTTTTGTATGACTTGAGAAATGGATCGATTGCTTGCGGCAGAAGAATTTCTGAGAGCTCCCTGTCAAACATCGGTGTGTTATAAATGGTTGTTTGCTTGATGTTTCAATGTCTCAACTTTGTTACAGATCTTTGTGGACGATTGATGGATAGACTTTTTGAATTTTACAGGGTTATTTTTTATGAAAGAAATAGCTACGTTTATTTGCGTCAAAATAAAAATAGAAGCAAATCATTAAAGTCAGCGCTGTGCTGTGAGGTACCCCACAGCAAAGTATTAGGCTGAGTGGAAGCTTTCTTGTCACAGTCAAGGTGTGCCGCTGTCGTCTATTTCTGTTCCATTCATTTAATTTCATTTATTCAATAACAATTTACATTGTGTCTGAATGTGTTACATAAAAAAAAATCCTATATCCTATCCTACTAATATTATAAATGTGAAAGTTTGTGAGGATGTTTGTCACTCTTTCACGCAAAAACTACGAGACGGATTTTGATTAAACTTTACAGTAATATAGCTTATAAATCTGAATAAAACATAGGTTACTTTTTATTCTGATATTCCCACGGGATCGACATTTATTTAGGTGAAACCGTGGGGCGCTGCTAGTAGTTAAATATACAAAAAAAAGCCATTATCTCAAAAATTTAAATAATTTACCTAAAACTCGTTAAAATATTTACTCGTTTAAACATGTCATACTAAAACTTCTTCAAAAATCAATCTTCATTATCTTCATCATTATACTAGGTGACTTTTTTACCGTCTGGACAAAAACAGGGTATAAAAGGTGAACGGATTAGAAGCCTAGAATGGCACAGTAATCTTTTTTTTTTAAAGAAAAACTTAAAATGAAATTAACCTGTCAATAAATACTATAAAGTACTTATTTGAAGTAAACTTTTCATACTAAAACAAAAAAAAAAATCGATAAATAATTTAAAAGTTCAACTTACAGGCACCCCCCACTCTTCGCGCAGAAATTTTTAAAAAGAAGATATGGTTAGAAAAGGTATGATCCCCTCCAGACATGAAAAAATAAGGCATTCTGCACCGGCCTCTAAATACATTTTAATAACAGCAAGAGAAAAGTTTGGAAACTAATCGCTTTCCAAACTTTTTCCAAAAAACTTTACCATGGTGGGTAGATGAAAAATAGGGAGGCCATTGCCCAGCATCGGGGGCAACGGCTACTCTCCTCCCCCTCTCTGTCCAGATCTGCCAAGAAACAATCTTTATCAAAAGAGTTCAGCTCATCCCGCCATCTTTATCTTGGCCTCCAGCAACGATATTTACCACCAAGCCGGACCCGGCCGTAAGTTTGGCCCATTGAGCATCTGAGGTGCACCACTTAATATCACAAGATATCAACCAGTAATGAAAGAAAGAAATTACTTTTATTTAGCACAGACTAAAAGAAACACAATACACCAGATACATCAGATAAAAAAACAAAAAACAAAGATCAAATAAAAAGCGTAAAGTCTGATGTAAGTAATTAGCAGGGATTTATTCAATACTAGCTGACCCGACGAACTTCGTACCGCCATAAAAATCAGTCAGTCATCAATCCGTTCTCAAGATAATATATTATCAAAAAGCTGATCAAAACCAAATTTATGAAAAAATTAATTTTCATTTTTTTCGTAAAATGTTTCCATGTTATAATAGTTATTCTGCTATTCGGGGCGGATACAAATCCAACAAAGCAAAGATCAGAAAAGTCAGTCCAGCCGTTCTTGAGTTATAAATGGTGTAACTAACCCAACTTTGTTTTATTTGTATAGAAGATAATAGGGAGTTCTACTACTGAAGTACCTATAATAATGAAGCGCTCCTCCATGATAAGCTAACAAGCTTAGCGCGGCTGTAACGTTTGCAGTTTAATACCTGGAAACTTGCTAGTAATTCCACTAGTACTGCTTACTGGTTCATCTTGATCAAGTTTGACGTAATTATTGGGTTAAGTGGATTTCCTAGATTTTACGAGGTTATTGATTTTTGCTTTTTACACATGGTTAAATAAAGTAATTAAATGTTTATAAAACTACAGTATTGTTGGTACAAAAATGCCATTAAAGTAGTAAGCTAATCAAATGTTTAAATCAATGGTTAGAAAAGGTTGAACGTCAACCACATATTATTATACAATGTTTACTGGATAAACATCGTATAATAAATATTAACTAATAAACTATTAATCTGTTAAGCTCCGCTAATGAGACACAATTGATTTTCTATTGTTTCGTCGCCGACAGGCGACGCGCGGAGCTTGACGGGAATAAAAATATAATAACCTAACTAAAATATGACTATTAACAAACTAAAATATTATGGCGTCGAAAAAATTAAGTTTACTGTAAGCACTTAAACTATCTGTTTCTGGTCTGCGTTTGCGGGTGTCCTTTATGTTTACTACATTTTATGCAAATAAAGATACTTTTTCCTTTTAATGTATCATTTGTTAAAACTGTAAAATCTAACCACGATTCACAAAGACAAACTACAGCATTTTTTAACCGAATTCAAAATAGGAGGTTCTGTATTCGACACGTATGTATGTATGTTTGTATGTCCGCGATTTTCTCAAAAACTAATGAACCGATTTTGATAATTCTTTCAATAATGTGATCTAGATACTTTCAGCAAGGTTTTAGTATATAATACATCAGGTAATTATTCTTATGTACGAAGTTATATGGATAAATGTACTGCATCTCCGGCATTTCTATGCGAATTTTGATGATTCTTGTAGTCGGTGTCTTCAATTCTTCAATGCACTAGTGTTAATTGAATTTTTATGGGGTAAGTACAACTAAAAAGAAAAAAAATTTTACTAAAAAACCACAGACTTAAAAAAAAAAACTACAGAGTGATAAATAACTTTAATTTCGGAAGTCGGTGTCAAAAAACGAAAATGCGGAACCAACGACACCGACTTCCGAAATTAAAGTTATTTATCACTTTGTAGTGTTTTTTTTTGAAGTCGGTGGTTGTTTTTTTGTAAAAAAATTTTTATAAAATTTAAATTTTAAATCAACATTGGCATTCATCTTTGCCCTCCAACATAAAACAAACAACCTCGGATTTACCAATTACCAACTCACCTTCACTACACTTCAATTCACTCGATACCTTTCTCAACGATTTTTTTTCAATCAGCTAAAACATTTCGGGGTCATAAGGAAAGAAAGTAAGCTCTTAGTATAATTACACGTCATCAGGCAAGCTTGAGCTCCGGAAGAATGCGATGAGCAATGGATCCCGGTTTACGAGTTTCTCCAAATGTAATTTAAATGGGTAATCAGAGGAATCTAATTTTATTTTCAATGAGCTCGTGGTTATTTGGTGGTGGTCTGGTAATTTCTGTTTGGTACTATCGTTTTTAAGCCACGACTATATAGTGTTATGATATGAAACAATAATTTTGACTTGGATAATAAATGTGACTTTAAGGCAAAAAGATTTGGGTAAAGAGCCCGAGCCGAACCTTCAAATCCAACAGTTCAATTAAATAACGCGCATGTATATGCTATGTCGTATTTTCAACGCTTGGTTCAACGCCAGTGCGAACATTAGCTGAAAAATTTAAAAGAAAAACCCAACAAATTATATCATTCCCCACCAATTCCAATTCATCCTACTTACTCATATAAAATCAACTCCAAACGAAAATAACAACACCCTTATGATCTCACCTCCACATAGATAATACTCTATCAAATCCTTATTATCGGAGGCTGAACCAAAATCGACACTTAACACGAGATATCGAAAAGCCCTCTGACATCACACAGACGATATTGTAGGTAATTCAAAGACTGAACATCTTGACTGCCAAAGAGGATTACGTACTTTCTATGGCAAATATTTGTGCCAACATTGCTTAGAGTATAAGTGTCATGGATGTTGGAAGAATAGTGTGTTGGTCATTTTTTGTAGTATGTTTTATGTTTTGTCAATATCATGTCAATTCTGGTAGTAACCAGCAAAAAAATGTAATTATTGAAAAAAAAAAAACATTGCATTAATATTATCAGCTAATCAGTCGAGCTCCGCTAGTGAGACACAATTGATTTTCTATTGTTTCGTCGCCAATAGGCGACGCGCGGTGCTTGACCGGTTTGCCTTCCGAAAGATAATAAAGATAAATACAATCTCAATAATGAGAGTATACGACGAGACGACTTAAATACAAAAATATATTGGCAACTTTAATAACAGTAGAAATTGAAAACACAAGAGAAAAATGGTTTTCCAACAGTATAGTTTATTTATTTATTAAGCAAGGCACACCAACGATATATTTACAAGGGTAGTAACAACAGGTAACCACGGGTCTTCAATTTTGTGTAAATACATCATTTATAGGCATGCACAACATTCACATTAAAAGGTTAATAATTCATTAAAATATTAGAATATTATCAAAACATATTTATACATAATATTTAAGACTAGCTTCTGCCCGCGACTTCGTCCGCGTGAAATTCGTACTTTCCTCTAAAAGTTTCGAAAATGTATGTTGTTATGATCTTTATAATTAACTTAAATAAATAAGTATTCGGGTCAATTTTTAAGTTTATAGAACAAAGGAATCAGATTTTTCAAAGAAACTATCCCCGCTTTTCACCCCCACAGGGGTAGAATTTTGAAAAATCGTTTAAGATGTGTTCATAACTTGACTCAAAGTTTATTTATACCAATTTTCGAGCTAATCAAGCCACGCAGTAAAATCCTCCCCTTTAAAATTAACTACCTCTTTTCATACAGTTAGGGGTAGATTTTCGAAAAACCCTGATACACGTTATTAATTATTTTTAGTCCTTAGTATAAATACTGAGTTTCAAGTTAATCGGACAGGGCGTTAAAATTCTTCCATACAAATTTTAACACCCCCCCATTACTTTCTCTTTAGGGGGTATTTTAGAAAAACGAAAAATTCCAAACTTCATAATTTACTTAGATAAGTATTCGTGCCAAGTTTCAAGGTTATTAACTCAATAAATAAGATTTTTCATACAAACAAATTCCCTCCTTTTCACCCCCTTAAAGGTTGAATTTCCAAAAACCCCTTCTTATTCGATACCTACTCTACACAAAGAACACAACCTCCAAAACTCATGTCCCTAGGACCAGCGGTTTAGACTGTGCGTTGATATTTCAGTCAGTTCGTTCATTCCCCTTTGGGGGAGAAATTATCAAAAACGCTGAGACACGTGTAAATTAATTTTCAATCGTTAGCCTAAATACAAAATTTGAAGACCCTAGCTTTTAAACTGACGGACTTTCATACACAACTTCATCCCCCGTTTTAACCCTTTGGGGTTGGAATTATCAAAAACGCTGAGACACATATAAATTATTTTTTAGTCGTCAGCCTAAACACAAAATTTGAAGATCCTAACTTTAAAACTGACGGACTTTCATAAAAACTTTCATCCCCTATTTAACTCCCTTAGGGGTTGAATTTAAAAAAATCCTTCCTAATTCCTTGTCTACATTATAAAGGGAACCATTGTGTAAAATTTCAAAATAAATACCTATAACTACTTTAATTAATAAAAGTACCTACGCTTAATAATTTGTAATTTGAACGAATATTTAAACACTACCAAAACAACTAATACGTGGTCCTAACTTTAGCTACCTTACACTTAAAATCTAAGTGACTATTTAAACTATAATATTCTTATAGAATTATAACCAGAAATACCTATATACAACTCACAACAAAAAAGAAATGAAAATAAAGCTGAAACGCCTGTGCAATACTATCTACCTATACCTACTTCACTTAAAAATAAATACTTATAACTACTTTAATTAATAAAAGTACCTACACTTAATCATTTTTAATTTGAACGAATATTTAAACACTACCAAAACAACTCATACCTATTTTACAAAATAACAACAAAAGAAATTCAAATAAACTATTTAAAGACTAAAAGTCGCGCTGATAAGCACGGTTTCTCAATATCAATTATTGTCTGTCAATAAGGTCGAACGCTCTGAACGCATCAACAGCCAAATGTTGAATGAAGCTCGCTCTCGGACCTCCCGCCTTTTTATACCCTACCGCCCGCCGCCGCGACCCGTGTCGAGCGCGGCAACCGTTACACAAAAATAATCCTTATAGCATGATTCAGTATTCACAGTGGCGATGCGCGATGGCTTATTTCATGTATAAGTTTGGTGTATATGATTCTTTTTTTATTGAATAGGTAATAATGTTAACTTTTTTAAATTAGGGATGAGTGAGAGTATTATAAACGTAAGAGTAAACAAATATAATCAGAATGCTCCGAACAGCTAAGCTATCAGGAGTTACACGTGTTATTGTGAGTCAACCATAAAAGATAGACATATGCTGTTGGGGGATATTTTTTAGACAAATTTATGTAGAATATTTCCGTCATACATGATTTCTATGTAACTTTAACCATTAAGGCTGCACACGCGACGGAAGCTTAAAAAATGGAGTATCTTCTCCCGTTTTCCCAACATTTCCCTTCACTACTCTGCTCCTATTGATTGTAGCGTGATGAAAAGTATACTATAACCTGCCCAGGAGTATGAAGAATAATTGTACCAAGTTTCGTTAAAATCCGTCCAGTAGTTTTTGTTTCTATAAGGAACATACAGACAGACAGACAGACAGACAGACAGACAGACAAAAATTTTACTGATTGCATTTTTGGCATCAGTATCGATCACTAATCACCCCCTGATAGTTATTTTGAAAATATATTTCATGTACAGAATTGACCTCTCTACAGATTTATTATAAGTATATAGAAGATTACATTACAAAATAGATTTAAAAAATAATACATTTAGTCACATTGCACTAAAACAATACAAGCATAAAAAATCATAATAAAATAATTGCACATAAGGTAGGAAGATTAACATTAAATAGAATACCAACTACAAACAGGTTTACACCTATTTCCATCGCCAAGCTAAAACAATAATTGCATCTTCAATACAGGTGCCAGATTACTGTACGAAGCTTGTGACAATAGTGCAATAGATACCAACAAGACCAAGTTAGTCCGTACTATCGTTCTCACTGTTATTCGCAGCTCCCCGGTCGAACAAACAATGTAAGGCGTGTAGAAACTTGACGAAAACGTATCACATTCCTAGATGTTGGGTTGTTTGAAGCTAGTACTCGGATTTCAGACGAGCTGTCAAATATTCGATATTTTCTTCCAACTGGGCTGTGTTTTACAAGAGTAGGTACTTAGGTATTTTAACTTTGCATATGCCCAGTGGTGACCCAATGGTAACAACCGCGACTTACGAGTTCTACGTGGTCGGTTCGAACCATAGATATAGATAGACCTAGATAACGTAAGTATCACGAACTGTATGAAAACTAAGCGTGCCACTTTTTGATTACCTACTATGACGTCACAAGCTCGCGCTCTCTCGCTCACGCTCACCCAGCCAGCAGTACGCAGGACTGAGCGCGAAATTATTGGCGGCTTATGATTTTCGAACGTAAGCTGGTGCGTTTTTTGGCACGCGAAGTAATTGCTCTTGCGTTATCTAGGTATATCCATATCTGTGGTTCGAACCCTGACAGGCGCTTTAATTTGAATAAACTATTTCATCACCACCGCTCTCAAAACGGTGAAGGAAAACATCGTGAGGAAACCGGCATGTCTTAGAACCAAATACTCGAAGACATGTGACGTCTACCAACCCGCAATGGGCCCGCGTGGTGGATTTATAACCTGCAGGGCAATTGCGTAACACATTATCAATCGCAATCGGTTTCATTTTGACAGTTCAACAACATTCATTGCGTTATTTACGTGTTGAGTAGACAAATTTTTCGAACTTATGAAGCAATGGATTAGCAATTTGCCTCAAAATGATTCAGATTCCGATTGATAGTGTGTTACGCAATTAGGGTGCTGGGTTAACACGTAGGGTACTTTTAATCCCAGTAGTACGTCTCCGTGGGATTTATTCCGACATCCACGCCAAGCTGCAGGCAAAGGCTAGTGACCATTAAATGAAATAGAAAAAGCAGTTCATTACCAAAGCCTAAATACATTCAGGAAGTCCTCCATCAGGAGGCTATGTCAGACCAATGCAGGCTAAAACTACACGTTATTTCTTCATTACCCTCTAGATTTGTTTCTATATTTTTATACCCTGAAAGAAAGTGAAGCATAATAACTATAAATAAATGAAGAGCTCTCAAACTTACTTCAGATCCATTATTGTTAGATCTAACTTCTCTGAAATACGGCTATAACGAAGAGCGATCGTTTCTAATGCTTTTCTATCTATTCATTTTCATTTGTTTCTTAGAAGAATATGTGGGATGATGTTTTATAACTAAGGGTCGGTACACATCTGACGGAAAATGCGTCGTCGTCGGGGGTAAAATGATGGCCTGAAACACAGGTTTTTCATAAACCTAGGTCAGGCAGGTCTACATTACAGTTAGAATTTAACTGTCCTCGATTGTAAATAATGTAAATCATATTTTTACTTTATACTTGAATTTTTTTAAGCTATTGCATAGCTTTTATCGCGGGCTTTGAGCGCGGCGACCGAATCAAGAAATTCCGTAACGAAAATAAACCTAACACCCCCCTCTCCGACCGGCATAGCGGTGCGGCGTTGAAAGCCGTGCATCGTCTAACGTCGTTTCAGTTCGGCAGACTTCGGCACGGTGTTTGTGTGCGTGCGACTAGACGCACGAGGACGAGGACGCGTAACGCGCGCATAAATATTATAATTGCATAAGTTGATAAAAAATGCTATGCAATAGCTTTACCGCGGCAGTCCCCGAGTGCCACACGTATTTTTATTTTTTTGTTTTTTTTTTTAATCCTAGGGTTTTTTCAGCAGATTAAATTTTTCCAAGTATCGATCCACCGCCATTACCCAGCAACCTTTACCGTTACTTAATTTAACAGTTCTCCAGTATTCAGAGGGTCTCATAAGTGATGTTTTTACTTATCAGCCTTTGAGACCGGCTCCAATACATTAGCAAAACAAAAGCTAAACACATGCGGTGCAAAACACGCGTTACTAAAAAGCGAAAAGGGCAGGTTACGAATTAACTTTGAAGGGCTTAGATTTGTAGAGGGTGGATAAGAAATTTTAGACGCTTGGAAAATTAACTGGAAAACTTTGCTTAAAATTAATGGCTTATGGCAATTAACCCTTTATACATAAAGATAGATGAATATAAATGTAGATGAAGAGGAAGAAGAGGCCAAAAAAAAGGTGGATAGATGGATTGTGATACAGCTTGACGTTGATAGGGAAGAAGGGGAGAAGAAAACGTGTTCCGCCGACTCCAAGTAACTTGTACAAGATAAGGAAGATGAATTACAAAAAAATTTAATCACATACCAATTCAATAAGTTTTCTAGATAGATTTACAATTTTTATTTTGTTTTTTGTTCGAGTTACTAAAACCAAACATCGAGTTGAGTAGAGTGCAATAAGAGAGGCCTATGTCCAGCAGTGAACTGCTTTAAGCTGATGATAATGACTAAAGTAAGACTGAGTTGCACTTATCGTTTCTATAGTCAGTCACGTGATATGCAATCGACTTTTTATTAGCTTAAGTACTTTGACATACTTAACACTATAAACAGTAAAACACTGTTTTTACCCGACTACGGCGAAGCAAAAAGGAGTGTTATGATTTTGACCGGTATGTATGTAAGTATGTATGTATGTTCATCCGTTCCCTCATAACTTCTTAACTCCTTGTCATAATTAGACAAATGAGGTATCGATGGAAGCGTCTTGATCGTCCGTTGGTTATAGGCTATGTGACGTCATATTCAATTAAATATGGCGCCCTCTAGCGGACATAAAGTCATGACCTAAAAAAAAGTTTTTTTTTAATCATGCCGTGTGGGGTATCAAATGAAAGGGCTTAATTAGCACATTTCAAAAATATGAAAAATATTATTGAAGTAAGCCCCAAAATAATTGAATAAAAAATAAGTTTAAAAACTAAAACCCGACTACTGAAAAGGATGAAACAAGTGACTACCTTCCCGTGGTCGCATGCCGCTGTACTAACATATTATAAGCTGTGGTTGGTGGTTCTCATAAATGTATCTGCAAAGAAATAAATCCAAAATAAAATATCTCCAATACACAACCAGTTACCAACCTAACATCTACCAACTAAATCAAAAAGACTGTTTCCATCCTATAAGCCTCACAAAAATGCTTCTTTCACAATTTGGTCGCGTTTGTGCCGTGTCACCTTTGTTTCATTACATGTGCCCACTTACAATCACGTGTTTGTTTGCCCTTTTTTGTGTCCATTTCATGGGACGCTACCTGTCCGAATTCTGTGTCTGTGTTATTGAGTTTTTCCATTAGGAATTCCTAAGTAACAGCCTGGAATTTGAAAGTTGGCGGTGTGATACACCTGTGGCTCGGAAAGCATGTTAAGCCGTTGGTCCTGCGCCTGATCTCTCTTCGGTGGTGTCGGATTGCCGTCCCATTGGACTATGGGAGTGAAGGAAGAGGAACTACACCTGTGTCTGCGCACACGCTTGTGTACTATATTATAAAAATTTAAGAAAAGTCTATACTCACTATTAATTGAAAAATGTTACTATACAGTAGAAGATTTTATAAATGATAATTTTTAATATTTTGTGTGCAATAATTTTTTAAGAAATCTGTTTCTCTTTTTAGGCTATCTTTAATAGTAGATTTTATTAAGATATTTAATTACATTTAAAATAGTTTTTTTTTTCTTTTTCTCTTGTATGTACCTGTTTAATTTTGTTTTTTTTTCTGATAGTTTTATTTTTGTTTTATTGCTTACTTTTATTTTCTCCAATATTTGTACGCCTTCACGGCAAAACATAGCGCCCATGTTATTAATCAAAGACCTTTATGTAAATGTAAACATTTATTTTTTAAATGTCGCAGCATCATGCTGAGATAGGAGCCTTTTGGCCTCGTATAGGAGTTTCTGTCTCATTTTTCTTTTTGTTACTTTTTTTTTTTTTTTTTATATAACTTGGTTTTTATTTTTATTTTTACTGTGTTTAGTTTAGTTTGTGATCTTCCTGTACGAGTCACAATAAATACTTTCTTTCTTTAAATACCTATATTTCACAAAAAATATTCTGATTCTGAATATCTCCCACGCCGAACGCTAGTCTCCACTGAGATGGGCCGCCGTGGCCGAAATACGGTTTGGAAAACTTTTATTTTACCTATCCTAATGTAATAATTGAATACATCTTAGGGGAATTCTCGTAATTTTAACAATGTTCATCAGTCTGATCTCAGGGTCGATGTGCAAAAATGCGAGTAATTTCCCCACATTTTTGACAAGCTTTTGACATTGATTGTCACTGAAATGAAATTGCGACAAGATTTTGAACAGTTCAAATTACGAGAATTGGTCTACAGATAGCTCGGTTTATTTTTATTTGACTATCGAAATATTTTGTGTGTACTCTTGTGTATTAATTGGACTTGTGTGCTATAGGGAAGTTTTGAAAATTAAATGTTTTAGTTATGAAAAATACTATAATTAAGGTTCTTTTGTTTATATTAATACTAGTATTTTCCCGCGGATTTGCATGTGGTGGAGACCGGAAATTATTCCGGCATAAAAAGTATTCTATCTTGAGTGATAGGATCCTTCTTATGTCGGGATAATGTGCGATAATTTCCTGTGTGCCAACTTTCATCAAAATCCGTTCAGCCTTTACGGCGTGAAAAGGCAACGAGTTAATTTCGTATTTATTATACACTAGCTGCGCCCCGCGGTTTCACCCGCTTAAATGTCGATCCCGTGGGAATATCGGGATAAAAAGTAGCTTAGCTTAGCGAAATTTCATGATGCGCTTCACTTGGCCAAGGATAGACAGAGATGGCGAAACATCGTCAGGGAAAAGTTGTTTTCAAGGGAGGATCACGACCCTCAGTAATGAGGAGTACGACTTGAGGAGGAGGAGTAACAAACATAATATAAACGCACACACACACACATACTCACAAACTTTCGCCTTTATAATATTAGCGTGATGATAAGTGTGTGGGCAATAAAAAATATTTTTATGAGCTTAACTTTATAACATTATTTATTATCGCGTACCTACATTTTTTTCTGTCATTGCAATAAGAAATGACGGAAATTCATAAAAAAAACATTTAGAATTAAATCTTTATAACAATTATCGCTGTAGCTAGCAAGTTATGTATTGATTATTGATAAAACGTTTTTTTAACGTAAATATAACACTTGCTTGTTATTAGTTACATAACCGACATACCGACGGTTTGGTAAATATTTATGAACGTGACGCTCTAAAATATTTGTCACCAATATTTGGTGCAAATTCCCACTGTCGTTCAGAAAATATCTGTGATACATTTGTGAGATTGGTAAATATTTGTTTAAGTTACAAAATGTTGGAATTTTGAGAGCAAATTAACAAACTTGTGTGTAATATTGAACAGTGACATCGAATAATTGGATGTTTTTATGTGAGCAGTAGGTAATGGACTGCGAGAGGCTGAGTTGATTAATCAATTTAAGTTAAGATTGGATAGGACAAAGAACTAGGTTAGCTCATGCGACGGTTCTGCGCTTGTTTTATTCTCTGCTTGGCATGCGTATATTATACTCGTATATCGTATAGGGTATCACTTTTTCGTGCAACGAGTGGCCTGTACCCGGCGCGCGGCGCCTCCACCAATTTGTGAGGAGCTTGATGAGTCCCCAAAAGTATTTAAACAACGATAGGATTTTTTTAAATTTATATTGATAGAACAACGTTACACATTCCCGTGTAAACTAGCACTGAATAATCTAAACAAAAATACCTAATTAAATATTTAACACCTCGTTCTATGCTTGTTTGAATGGAACCCGCTCTAAATTATAGCCAGCCTGCAATTTATAAGGTGTTAAAAAATTAACCCTAATAACTTTAAGAGGTGCTTTAGACCATCTAACTGAACAACTTTCACTATGGGACCAACTCCGAAATCACGAAAAAAAAATCTGCTGTTAATTACAAAAGTTCAATACCTACTTGACCAAAATGTATGAAACAGCTCATTTTTTTTTCGTGATTTCAGAGTTGGTCCCATAGTGAAAGGTGTTTAGTTCGATGGTCTAAAGCACCTCTTAAAGTTTTAAGGTTAATTTTTTAACATTTTTTATAAGGTTACGCTACATAGATAGCTTAATGCACTGACCCTAGACCTCCTTATCCAACAACAACACAATCCTGGTCCTTAGCTCGTTAATCTCTCAAACGGCGCGCTCAAATGACGTAACCGTCAAACGCGGCCGCTCATTACTTTTAATGAGAGGCGCGTTCATTAACACGAATCAATTGAACCGTACCAACTCACCAATTAAATAGTACACCTTTTTCAATGGATTCCAATGAAATCTAATTGAGTGAGAGTTAATTTTATAATCATATTCACTGAAAGCAAATCGGTTGTATGGAGTATATATCATTGAATATTACATTGTATTGTTGCTACGCCGCGCCGTAGCTCCAATGAAGATATCACTGCTACGCGGGCTACGCTTTCGTAGTAAATAACCAATCCGCTACGCGTTGAAAAAATTGTTCCTTTTTGGACGTGTATTTTGTAAGGGGTAGCCACATTGTTTTAATTTATTTTTCTAATTATTAAACCCTTTTCATTTTGGAATTGATGACACTCGACACATGGGAAAGCACTAGTAAATCGAAAGAACTTACAGTGGACGATCTAGCTTTAACATTGAATGTACACTACGAGCGTAAAGTTTGTTTTTGAATGTGCCGTAAAGGATTCTGAACAAAGTTATTATCTAATCAAACAATATTATCAGAACGTACCTCGATGTAGGGTCAGGATTTTGTACTTTAGAATTTTGCATAACCTTCAAAATCAAAAGTCATTTATTAAAACTAGGCTAAGAATCAGCACTTTTCGAACGTCAAGATTACAAAAGACAGTCCCCCAAAACGCCCGCCCTTCACCACTTCCTAGTGCTTTCGCTGGGGAGAAGAAGTGGCGCAACAAACTCCCCAGCAGCACAGCTGTCTGTTCAGTTAGAAAATAATTGATTTTATACAATACTAAGTATGCAAAGTAATTAACATTACTATTTTTTATTTTATTTCACAAACAATTTACATTGTGTTTGAAATCATCCATATTATTTTGGATACCAAAATAAAAATTAACCAACTATCCTCTATGAATAATTCCTTACAAAACCCGTACAACATGATATCCTAAAGTCTCATAAGCGAAATATATCGGAGTCCATTTGAAAGGGAAGTGTTCCCAGCAGGGCGATAACTCACGCACACACTCGCATGAAGGGCTTGTTATCTCGATAGTTCTACTTAAATTGTTTAATTTTATAGAGAAGCTTACTGAAATATATTGTAGATAGAAGTTTTATTGTTTAGATTATATTATTGCTGTTGTATTATTTAGAACTAGCAGCGCACCGCGGTTTCACCCACATAAGTGTCGATCCCGTGTGAATATTGGGATAAAAACTATCCTATGTCCTTTCCCGGGATTCAAATTATCTCTATACCGAATTTTATCTAAATCGGTTTAGCGATTTCAACGTGAAGAGGTAACAGACAGGCAGACATACTTTCGCATTTATATAATACTAGCTGCGCCCCGCGGTTTCACCCGCATTAGTGTCGATCCCGTGGGAATATTTGGATAAAAACTATCTTATGTCTTTTCCCGGGACTCAAGCTATCTCTGTACCAAATTTCATCTAAATCGGTTCAGCGGTTTAAGCGTGAAGAGGTAACAGACAGACAGACATACTTTCGCATTTATAATATTAGTATGGATATTCATAATATTTGAGCTCAGATTTTAAGGAGGCATAACAGCCACACTAATAAATTAATGTTTGAGCTACGCTTGTTGCGGTCGATTCGTTGATAGGTGACCAACCAGTAAACGATCGAGAGCCGTCCGTGTCCCGGAAAGTATGTTAAGCCGTAGATCCCGAATTCCCGACTGTCATTCATAGATTTTTGACAGTCGTTACGGGTAGTCAGAAGCCCAAAAGTCGACAACCAGTCTTTCGTAGGAGTATGCTACCCAGTAAATGGGTTTTGGAGGTCAGATAGGCAGTCTATGTAAAATAATGATATTGAGCTCTATCCGGTTAGCCAACCCCAACATATTTGGATAAAGGCTAGGCAGATTGATCTGAGCTCAGTTTTTGATAAAACTCCACTATAGAACTACGCGGTCGGACACGTAATCTTTGCTCGTTTGATGATGATTGAAAATTAATTTTATGGTCGTAAAGTAAAGTAAAATTTTTTTTTTTTGCCTAAGTAATAAATAAATATAATAAAATTGTGCTTATAAAACTTGACATTGTATAAAAATCACCAATTTTCATATGAACGAATTTATAATTATGTTAATGGGAATACCTATATCTTCTTCTTAGGGTTTCGATGACAAACTAACTAGGTCCTATGATTATATTGTTGCGGCCTAAAACTTGGCCACTTTGAATTTGTAAGTAATTTTAATATTTCTACACCGGCAACGGTAGTATATGTGAAAATGTACCATATACTCAGAAATAAATAAATCTAAAATAAATCTAATCTAAAAGATACCAGCTGGGTCGTTTTTATGGCGTCCTCTATTCTGTTGTCCTTTAGTAGTAATTCGGAGTAATAAAGTGACCAGCCGTGGTAATCAATACTCGTTAATTATTTGTACAGTTTGCGTCAAATAACTTTGCCGCTCTGAAGTGCGCAACAAATCACTGCGCAGTAGTTAATCGTAGGAATCAAACAGCAGCGCGCATGCACGGCTAGCGGCTAGCTTCAGAGCGGCAAAGTTATTTGACGCGATCTGTATGTGAACCCACTATTACAATACTAGTTGATAAAAAGTAACCAAAAACGCTTCTATTAACAATATTGAAGTACCGATTTACAACAAAAATTGCTTAAAGTAAAAAAAAAATGCAAATTGTAAGTCTCTCAATCACAAACAAAAATTTTCATAACCCCGAAAAACTACACCAATTAAAATGCAAATCCGAAGCCAAAGCTAAGTGTGCAAACCCAACACGATTCATTTCAGCTGTATTTTACAATACTGTGCGGCCACTGAATATTTATCACGCGTTCGCGGCATTTATTATGAAACCTATGCAAATGTGGCAAAATAAAGGAATCTATTTGACAGAGAGTGTGCCGTGGGGAGGTATCTCGGAAAGTCCGGCTACCCTTGGGAACTGTAGCATTTATAGTTGGACGGCGAGAAGGTGAGTGAGAGTATGAATGAGACTACGCATTTAAGTCGGGTTGGGTCTGTAGGCCTGTGTGTACTTTCTTATGGCGTATCCACCACAGCCATTCCCAGTGATGGCTGTGGTGGACAAACGCCATAGGAAAGTCAAAGGACAAAAACGTCACCCAGAAACGAGATCATTCGAACCGAATGTGACGTCCCGGTGATGGCGGTCGTTTGTCCACCGCAACCGAACTCGGTGAAGTGTAGTATTTCTGCGCCATTTCGTTCTCGGTGACGGTGGTGGTAGACTAACGTCAAGCGACATGCGCCCTTTCATCCGTCGCTCCACAAGTCGTGTGGCATGCTTCTTTACCTTTCTTTCATTTGTTTTCTCCGCAGTCGCTGTCACAAGATCCGTGTCGCATGAGTGTTTAACTCGTGGCCGGGTAAATAGTTATACCAAGTCTTTGTATGACATTTTAGGTTGTATCAGCGGTGGTGTCAACATGATCCAAGCTAAGAGCCACAAACACTAGTAAACTTTCAGAGAAAGAAAGAAAGAAATATTTGAGTTAGAGGGCCACGCATGAATATTGAATCCCTCCCCTTTTTAATCCATCCAAAGGTTGTCTTTAAAAGATCGCTCTAAGCGATAAGACCGCCCATTATGTCACCCATTGTAAAGTTTCTATATTTATGTCTGTAATTTATATGGTGTACATAATAAAGAGTATTCTATTCTTTTGATCACAAGGTTTAGTAATTAAATACACACAAAGTGCTTTTTGTTAAAATGATAGAATGCTGTTCGCGTAATGCTAATGTTTCTGTGAATGCTGACCTTGAATGATACCTTGACTCATTCATACTTCATGCTCTCTGAATTTTACGTGTGGTAGTTAATTTTTACCTGTATTTTTGTAAAGATAAAATGTCTCATATGTTTCCGTATTTACGGGCCGCCTGTCCCGTGGACTTTGTAAGGGATAATAGAAAAGGTAGCAGTAATTCTATGGGAGGTTTATATTCGTCTTGGCTTTTTTAGGGCTATTGGAAGAGTTCGATTTGCTTATGTAAATATTTGTTTGCCGAACAACATTACTTGTACTGTACGTAGTAAATAAATATTTTATGTTCACAAATTATTACTTTATTCTTTTGAAGTGATCAGCAGAGTAATTGCGTAACATACTTTTAATGGCATGCCTTTCATGTTGACAGTTCAGCAACATTCATTGCGTTATTTACGTTGTTTAGCTGACGAATTTTTCAAAGATATGAAGCAATATATTAGCAACTTAATAAAAAGGGCTTTCGGATTGTGATTGAATCTCAAAGTTGTTCCTCAATTAGAGTAGTGCTAGTTTCTTAACCGTATAATTTTCGTATCGGTAATTACCCAACCGCGAAACAGCGAGATCTGTGGTGGGGCTGAGTCACATTATTGAGCATAAATTCTGCAATCCTCTTTTACTGGCTAAAAATATTTCTTAACTTGTAAGCAACGTTTATAAATAAAAGCAAAACTGATAAGTTTGTGCTGAAAACGCACGGCGATATATTAAGCTATATATTTTCAGAATAGGCGTCTCATTGTGCGAAAAGTCTATACAATATGGGGCAGCGAAAACTGGAAATGTAACTTGATATGTCGCCGTGCGTATCTGAACCCAAACTATTCGATAAAAACGTACTATAACTATGTATAAAACTACTCGCTATAATTTTTTCGCATCGCCAGTCCATTTAACCGTATCTAGTCCCATTAGCTCCACTTCATACGCAGACCAAACACCAGCTAAACTTTTAATAGATTCAAATTTTATTCATACACATTCAGAATTTTTCCGAAAAGCAAATAAGATGTTACGAGAACGTCTAACTTTAATGTTGAAAGACTTAATGAGAGCCGGCGAAAACCCACATGAAGTTGAAAAATTTGACGTTTTTAAACGTCTCTTTTACCAGGATAAATGTCAGCAGAGACATTTCAGAACTGCCGTCAAAGTCGCGATTTAAGGTTGAAATAATGTTTCGAAAGAAAAGTTTTCCTTCGATCGGAGTCTGTGTGAATGGATTTTGTTATTTTATTCTTTTGTTCGTTTGAATCTTATCTCTTTTGAGAGATAGAAGCTTAAATAAATCACTGTAGAATTATTATTTCTCCAATAGCATGGTTGCCGAGAGACCCTTGAAAGTTTTATTACCTACAGGCATTGGGAGATGATTTGGTCTGAGAAAGTCAGTAAGCATATCTTTAATATTTAAAGGGTTCAATGTTGTAAAGTAATTCATAGAAATTACTGACATTGACGATCAAATATTTTGATAATACTTAACATTTATAACTTAGTTAAATTTGTAGTCTTAACAATTAATTAAAATAGTATTAAGTATTTAAAAATACCACTTACAAAATCCGTTTGTGATGCCCACTCAGTATAACTAATGAATATTTAGATTTTGAAGTCGCTTTCAATTTACGCTTCAATAGGCTTTATTCTTGTAAATTTTGATTTAAATAGAGCATTATTGATAAAAGGTTTTCAAGTTAACATGGGTTACAAATAAATACTATGAAAATTAGAAAATTACCTCTTTATTTATATAAATATAAATTTTGAATTAATGATGTCTGATAAAGATTAAACCTCTAAAAACTGTGGCATAGAATTGATCTATAATTTTCAAAGTTACCAGGAGTCCGCGTGACACTTGTCAGTTTATTCAATTCGCCGGTTCCGTTATTAGTCAGTTTTTACCTGACTACGGCGAAGCAAAAAGGAGGGTTATGATTTTGACCGGTATGTAAGTATGTTCATCTGTTCCCTGATAACTTCCAAACTGCTGGTCATAATAAGACAAATGAGGTATCGTTGGAAGCGTCTTGATCGTCCGCTGGTTATGGGCTATGTGACGTCACAATAAATTGAATATGGCTCCCTCTAGCGGACATAAAGTCATGACATTAAAAAAAAAATTATCATGCCGTGTGGGGTGTCAAATGAAAGAGGTTAATTAGCACATTTCAAAAATATAAATATTACTGTAATAAGCCCCAAAATAATTAAATAAAAAATAAGTTTAAAAACTAAAACTCGACTACTGAAAAGGATGAATCAAGTACATTCCCGTGGTCGCATGCTACCATAGCTTTGTATGTTAGTACAGCGGCATGCGACCACGGGAATGTACTTGATTCATCCTTTTCAGTAGTCGGGTTTTAGTTTTTAAACTTATTTTTTCTTTCTTCTTTATCACATCGCTTAACTGTTGGTTAGAATCTAAACAAACACGAATGCAACCTTAACAACGAAATATGTACATCTATTTAACACCCAACAAACAATACTGTTAATACAGTATCGCGATCCAGCCGTCGTCGTAGTAGTAAATGTAACTATAGAAACGTGTTTGTGGACCAGTGTGCCCTGCAATGGAACGGCTTAGCAATTGCGTTTGCATCGGTACTGTGTAAACGTGGGAACAACTTTGTTTCACAGCGGACTTTATAACTGTGTCATTGTTGTCGGGGTACGTGCAAGATAAGTCATTCGATATGTCTTTAGGTAAAGTGTTTTGAATTTTTCAGCATGTAGGGAAATTGTTGTTATAGTCTCGAATTTACGTAAAGGTAAGTGGCCTGTTTCATTAACTCGAGATAAAATCTGATTAAATTACATACAAGACGTAACATCACGCCGTATACCCCGAAGGGTAAGGCAGAGGAATCTATACTACACCCACATTTCGCTAGTTTTGTTTAATTCATATGTAACAGGGACGAGCGTATTAGGCACAAATCCATACTCCGGGCTACTACTAAGAAGTTTAAGATGGAAAAACGCAGTAATATTTTCCTCGGAATCGAACGCAAGACCTTATTCCCATCAGAAGCGCTGGCGACCACCAGACATGCGAGGCTGTATACATTATTTGACACATCATTTCATACGAATCTATATAAATACGTTTATTTTCGTTGGATCCCACTTTTGAATCCCATTTTTGAGGTATTAACGATGGATCCCGTTTGCTATTTCCGTTGAATCCCATGTTATAACAATATGTGTACATTTCAGAAGAAAAGTGATTCACCTTTATCAAACACTAGCTTCTGGCCGCGACTTCGTTCGCGTGGAAGTCGTAAGACGCCACAATATAGTAAAGTGACAGCCGCATTTTATAAAACATCCCTGTACACTTGTACGTTTGTTGTGAAACTGGTTACTCTATTAAAAAACATATCATATTTGTGAATTTGGGGAATGTTGTATCAGAGTGTAGGGAATGTTTGAAAAAAGTTGGTACAACTTACCCCTTGTAAGTTCAATTACAAGGGGTAAGTTCAAATCAAATCAAATCATTTATTTGCATAATACATGTTAAAAAGGTGTTACAAGTATAAAGGGTACATTGTATTATAACCTACCAACCAACCAACTATACCAACCAACTAACTAACCAACTATTATCTTTACGAATATAAACAACATCTGATCGATACTTTAATAACATTCAAACAGATATAAATCAACATAACATTCACCTACTGACATTGAAACTAGAACCCTCACCCAAATTCAAGTAGGTACAAAAGAGCGCCAACCATTTCCAAAGTCCCTTGCCCAACAACAATCAACACTCCTAATATCCGACCAGGAATTGGGACGATCTCATACAATCCCATTGAAAGTTCTACAGAAACTTAATCTTGCTAGTTTACACTAGATAAAACTTACTTCCACGACCTGAATTTGTTCCGCTGAAACTTTGCGAGCGTTAATTTCATTGTATTGTCTCGTCTTAAGCCGTGGTTATACACGAGCAATTTTTGTCATAGTTTCTGGCTACACTTTCCGGAGATATATACATTGGGATTAATGAAGATGCCTCCTCGTGTAGCGCAGTTTGTTCCGCCAGTTCCTCGACTGACCGAGCGCTCACACCCAACACCTTATTTGACTGGCCAATTCTTCCCCTGCGGTGGTAGGGCTAACGCCCGCCTGGTATGCGACCATCCTCCCACCGGGGTCCAGCGTCAAGCAACACGCTTTGTTTTGTCGATGCGTAGGAGTTCGAGTGCCTTAGGCATCTTCTGGGCACGCTCGTTCCATTATAGACCTCAACCATCGCTTTCCATCAGGCGCGATCGAGATCTAGACCGGGCCCAATAAGAAAATACTAAAACTCACGCCTTTTTTGAGAGGGGTTAGGCAAGACCTATAGAATACTACTTGCTCCTATACATACTCCTTTAGTTTCGTCCAAGTTCATACAAATCTGTTGAAACACGCGCGTCGATTTCGAGTATCAGGCCCTTGACCTTTTTGAAGAAGTAATAAGGTCTTTGTTATTTGTCTTTATAGGGCGTTCCCCCTAGCGTTTTCACTTACATCCGTCTTGTTAGTCGCCTTGTAGTTATTGCCCGAAGTGGTAGTATTAGTAAGTATCTCGTTCAATTGCCAAGAGTTGCGCAATTTAAGTTGCCCGTGTAAGCGTAGGTACCTGTACAAGTTTGTCACGGAACTTATATGCTGGTTATAGTTTGAGTGGTTATGAGTATGTTGGTTTGTTTTCAATGTAGGCGTATTGTGTTCAGGTGTTATGGTAGATGGTCGTTGAAAAGATAGCTGTTATCAAAACTCTGTACTAGTAATAATGAAAAACAACGTTTTACATTGTACATAAAAAAAATGTGTGTTTGATGTAAGAAGTGAATAACATCATCATCTGCCTAGCCTTTTTCCAACTATTTTGGGGTCGACTTCCAGTCTATCCGGATGCAGCTGAATACCCGTATTTTACATGGAGCGACTGCCTATCTGATCTCCACAACCCAGTTACTGGGTAATACGATACCACTTGGTAAGACTGATTGTCAGATTTTCGGGCTTCTGACGACCCATAACGACTGTCAAAGAACCACGAATGACAGCCGGGACTAACTGCTTAACGAGCTTTCCGAGGCACGGAGGGGTCTTGGTATATAAAGATGGTCACCAATCCACGGACCAATTTCGAAGCAAGCGTAGTTTAACCTGATCGATCGACCCGTGCGGCTGATATTACTCAAGAAGTGAATAACGTATGGTATCAATATACCAATATGTTATTCACTTTTTGGCAAAGTAATCACTTTTCGACCGTTTAACACAGTTTCAGATTTTTTTAAATCGGGAAAAAAATGTGGCTTTTTAATATTCATTCGGTTCCAAAAAAAGAAGGCACCGTGAATGTTCCTTTCACCAAATTTTCGGTTCAAATAATTCACTGCAGCATAACACAAAACCCTTCTTGATATTCTCGTCACCTCTGCCACAGCACGGCACGGGCCCTGAATATTTGACGTCAAGTGACCGTAGCGATCTACTACATAATCTCCACAGAGCAAACATCTCATAAATATGCGAACTCCTACCCGCCTGTATCAGACAGAGAGGAGGCCTGCGTCCCAGCAGTGGGAACATTATAGGCTGATGATGATGATGATGATGACCCGCCTGTATCGGTTCCTGAATATAATCTCAAAGAATTTCGCGCATCATCGAGTTTCACTTATACGATATGCATTTTATGATTCTCAGGCCGCCCACCGATGCATATCGTGACGATGAAAAAATGGAAAAATCCGCTCAGACTTCTAAAAGCCCGCGAAAATCCTTGACTTCGGAATTTCGAACTTTGGAAAAATTCCGAATTGTCATCTTTGAACGTCGCGTTTTAACCCTTGTTCCACATGAAGTGAATTGTAAGATCTTTTCTGAATATTGAAGGCGACTCGCTCGTGTTAGAATATCGGGTTCGAAACGTGTGAAAAGCTTTCTCGCGTAAGAGAGACATCTTGACCGCTTTAGCTCTTACGTGAAGTCGAATTTGCTTCTAAAATAACTTAAACTATATGTCATTGTAAAATATAACCTATTGCTATTGTGCTTAGGGAGTGACACTAAGGAAAAGTGTGTTCGAATTTAGGTCTAAAGCTTTTTTCGTGCGCAAAATCATTTTGTACGCTTGAATCCAAACTGGAAAATAGTCCCTGCGACTTCAACTCAGAGCAGACCTCAAAAAATGACGGCATTAACGTCACCTATACTAGTCTGTTTGTAGTAGGTATAACACCACGTGGGTACGATGCGGGTTGGTGGATGTCTGTCTTAATTTTTACGATGTTTTCCTTCACCGTTTTAACGTCGCCCATGTTTCATTAATTTTCCAACAGAATACGTCATATTATTCCCTTATTTTTGTTCCTTTAGCATGTCAAGAGATAACAAAAGGGCACTTAAAGGGCAGATCGCGACAGTTATTTATTATTACAATCCTTATTCAACTAAAAATATTAACAGGAATCCAGAAAATACTTCACTTTAATATTATCGAAAACAACTATTTATATTTTTGTCAACCAAATAAAAATTAAACGATTGTAATTCATAAAATTCAATTGAAACATCAAAAAGAAAGAACACATACATTAAAAACTTTATCGAGTCAGAAAAGTTGGGAAACATTTCAGATCAAATATTCAAATGAAATATGTCGCCAAACTTGGTTGGACTTAAAAAAATGTGGCTTTGTACCAAGTTTGAGTCATTTATTACTTATAGCCACAGAAGGTACTTTAATGTGAATTGTAGAGGGATTCTGGATATATATTTACGAGCGAGATAACTTGGCGAAAAATTAAGATGGCGGACAAGGAACTTTATATGTATGAATTAATGTGTTTTTTTCAATATCACATATTTGTTTATATGTTTGGAAACTAAATTGCAAACGTAGGATAGGTAGTCTTTGTTGCTCACTACGTATTCGCAATTTTAAATTCTAGTCTCCAAGTTCTCATGATGTTTTCCATAGCAGCAAGGCAGTGACGATTTATCGAAGATTATTTTGAAAATGCTTGAGGAAAGAATCCTACTAAGCATTTACAATTTCGCCGACCATTCTATACTGACAAGTCCTTTTTTTTTTTTTCGCGGTGGAAATCCTCATTGACTTCCTCTATCGTGGGGTTGACAGAGGAGCACGCCGGACTCTTACCGGCTAAAACCACCGCGGTGTTCCACCTCTACCTATGGCCGGGGGTGCGGGATTCGCATAAGCATTCACCGCTCCATACTGACAAGTCCTGCAAATAATTAGGCATTTCCAACGCAATTGAGCACGTGAACATTCAATATCACTATTACACCAAAACATAGGGTAACAATACAGTTGTCGGCCATTTACACATTACACACTAGAATAGACTGCCGTCAGTATAATTGATGCGTGAACACCGTATTATTAATTGTGCCAATGCACAAATACTAACCAATGTGTGGCAGTGTGAAACTATTTTGAAAATACAAACCTGTAATTTGGGGTTTATTGGAAGCTTTAATTTCTGGAAATAGGTTTGAATTTAGATCGTATCTAATTACAGTAATATTGCTACAAGGTTATTTTGGCGCGTGGCGAAGTTCGGATCTAACTCCGACATCTTTTTGAAGTGAAACTTCTTTACGCACGCTTGACTTGGGGAGTAAGCTGGCGAACGCGTGACGTATGCGTTACGAAAAGTGTAATCGGGCGAGGCGAACGGGAGTTAAGTGGGGGATATAAGCAAGAGAAAGCAGTGCGCGCGCACATTTTATTTCTCTCTTCCTCTCATAGCCAAATACGTTCCGTATATCTAAGCACAGTGTAGGCCTATTGTCTGTATCACAGTGTAGGAGCAAGAGAGAGCAGTGCTTTCTCTGTTTATCTTATAGCTAGTAAATGAAATATGTATATATCTCAGTCAGTAGTTCGTTTGCGAGTATACTAGCGTTACGCGAACGGTGATTCTTTGGTTATTTTTCGAAAGAAGTTTCACTTCAGTCGTGTGGTATAAGCACACTCGGTTTTTTTTTTAAATACTTTTCCAGTGAAATTTCACTAAGTAATTGCACAAATGTGTACCAACAGCGCCCCTGTCAACGTCATTCGAGCGCCAAAAGATCCTTCTTGCACTGTACAGTACGAAATGACGCGCGCTTTACTTGTTATTATCAAATGTACAAATACGCTGTGAATGTGAATGTCTGGCTAAGCGCAGGAGGCGGAGGGCGGCACTGTCCGAGATAATGACGAAGTTAGAAGTGTACGAGTATATCGACGGTGAAGTGTCAATATCTAATAACTAACATTGTAGCGATTTTCACTTTATTGCCTATTCGTAGGTAAAATATGAAATAGCTCATATTTGCAAAAACATAAGGTCTTGAATCGACGACGACGTTTCCTACTATTTGTTTAATATAAGTAACTTTTTTATTAAAATATTAAAAACTATAGAAATGAAACGTTTTTTTAGCCTCCTGCAAAATCATGATTTTGTAGTTATTAGATATTGATACTACATCGTCGATATGTTGCCGTTAGAATACGGAATACGTTAATATGCGCATTAACTAGGTAAACTGCAAATTACCGGGTACAATCCGTTAAAGTGTGTAACCTAACCAAACCTAATCTCTGGGTGCCCTTCGCTCGCCCTTGCATCCTACGTCGCCCATCGACTGCAACCATGCAACCCGTGTAGGGAGAACTGGTGTGGCCTAGGCGAAACTAGTTCATCCTAAAACCACTCGGTTTACCGGCAAACTCTTGCCGGTAACAAACATTTTTTTTTTCCATTTTAATGGTGAGTCCATTAAAGTGACCAGATAATCTGCAGATTAACAAGTTGATCTGCACTCTAACTGATGTACGCACATCAGCGGTAACATATTTATTTATCCATTTATTTCAGGCGTCAAGGCCCATATAAAAGCTTAATATTTTTTTATTTCGACATCACGGCGCTGCACTGGCGCGCAGCGGCGTGATGTGCGTGTACCAGGCGCACAGACAGTACAGATAATGGATAATGACCCTCGTAGTGCGGTGACACGTTTGTTATGATTTCAATTTAATAAACTATCGAAATAAAAAAATATTAAGCATTTTGAAAGTTACTGCTTTTGAGCTGAAATTTTGTACAGAGATTCTAGACCAGATACACTCTTCAACCCGTTTGTATTGATATACCCTTTCCGTAACACCCTGTATAATACAATATTGATATAACTTAAAAATACTATATATATGTCGCAGGGAAATAAGGATATCAGGGATTTCACGAATTCCCTAGGGATTTATTTTATTTTCACGAATATCACGAAATCCCGGTAGATGTCAAATATTCTTGTTTATTACATCTTCTTACTAAAATTATCTAGTGATATGACAAAATACCAATTTATCGTCAGTGATATGTGGTTGTTGAGGTCACATAGGCACTCTATGTAAAATAAATATTGAGGATAGAGCTCAATATGTATTTTACATAGAGTATCCATAGAGATCTACGCTTTGGAATGGGCAACTAGCTTCAACTTTCTAACTGACCGACTACTTAATTTTGACAATTAAAAAGTGCCTGTAATGGTTTAATTGAAATAAATGCTTTGAGTTTGAGTTTGAATAGTTGGGAAAAGGCTTGGCAGATTGACCGTATAAAAACCTAATAACCAACGACAAAACTCATCAAAGTGACCTCCCCAAATTAGATGACATCTAAAAACTGCCTGTCCTCGGCGGTCATCCACGTCCTATTTGTCATATGATTGGGCAGACGCGTGAAATGGAGCGTGTGATCCAGGCGGGGAGCGGGAGATCTGTAACGTATGTTCATTATGCGGTTAGTGGGATTACATATCTACCTGTTTATTCGAAGATAGTGCTCAGGGGAATATGTGTTTATTCGCTGATTAGGGAGATGTATAGGAAGGTATGAGATAAAGAAATTAAAAAAAAAAAAACGTGTGGGGTCGTCAGGAACGAAGTTCAAAATGAAAATCGATGATAGCGGCTGTAAATATTTTAAAATTACTATTTTGTTCTTAATCACACTATCGGCTTTATCACCCTCGAAAACCATGAAACGAAAAATATATGAAAATTGTATAATTATTATCAAAACTATCGAAGCCGCCATCTTGGATTAATATTTTGACCTCACTATTTGCTTTAGCACCCTCGAAAACCAAGAAAACTGTCTCTGTCTCCTACTATTATCACCCTAATATTATAAAGGCGAAAGTTTGTGAGTGCGGGTGTGTGAGTGTGTGTTTATATTATGTTTGTTACTTCTTCACGCACAAACGGCTGGACCAATTTTAATAAAATTTTGTATGGCGGTAGCTGACACCCTGGATTAACATATAGGCTACTTTTTATCCCGATATTCCCACGGGATCAACACTTATGCGGGTGAAACCGCGGGGCGCAGCTAGTTTATAATAAAAAGTCGCAAAACGCTTTTTCGTTACATGAAGATTTCTACCAGTTTACTCCTACCGCAAGCTCCGTTAAAGAACTTCGTTCCGAAAATGGAAAAGAGGGAAAACGACAAATTAAAAGGGTATTACTTTTATGAAGAACAAATAAATTACTTGACTACTAAGGAGTTCTGCCAAAGAAAAATTACAAGCAATCAGTGCTTTAGTTTACTTGAAAAGGTTAGCTGAAAAACTCACCAGTTGGTAATGTTTCAGACCAAAGATACTATTAAAAATAAAAATATACAGAGTGAATTTTCCAAGTGGGCGTGGATGGCCAAATTCTAAACTATGAGGAATAGCGAAAAGTACTCAAAGGAGTCGCGGGCTCGATTTTAATGAAAACTAAAACTGCATCATTGGATTTTTGAAAACTCAATATTTCTAGCCAGGAATCGAACCTGTTGATTTTGAAAAAAAAAAAAACACTGTATTATTACATCATTCGATAGTGTCTCTAATAAGGATCAAATTCTGGGAAGTAATGACATACGGCAAACTTAAGGAAAATGTTGAATCTTAATAAACTTCTTCATTATGTTCTAAATTCAAATTTCTATTACGATCTTTGAAAATTTTTTTAAATAAAATCAATAATATTGTAATGCTGAATGCAGTGCAATCCGTGAGACGTCGAATCCAGCTATGTATTGAAAACGATGGTCATCATTTTGAACAATTAATCAGTTAAGGTTTAGTAGGTAGGAAACATAACCTGGGCCCGGCTAAATAATCAGGTTAAGCTACGCTTGCCGCGGTTGGTCTGTGGATGGGTGACCATTTTAACATACCGAGACCCCTACATGCCTCGGAAAGCATGTTAAGCCGTTGGTCCGGGCTGTCATTCCTGGATCTTTGCTAGTCGTTATGGGCAGTCAGAAGCTCGAAGATCTGACAACAAGTCCTACCAAGGGGAAGGGGTATCGTATTACCCGGTAACTGGGTTGTGGAGGTCAGATAGGCAGTCGCTCCATGTAAAATACTGGTATTCAACTGCATCCGGTTAGACTGGAAGCCGACCCCAATATACTTGGAAAAGGCTAGGCAGATGATGATGAGGTAGGTAACATAAGAAAAATAAAAAAAGGATTTTGTTAAAAATGAGCTCTTTCCTTTAGTTTCCCGTATGTCATTACTTCCCAGAATTCTATTTTTTTATTTATTTATGGATCTCCAACAAAGGATACACATACACAATATAAATTTACAGTAATACAAAAGGTTCTTTTACGTGTGCTCCTTCAATTACAGGAGACCACAGCATGCACATATAACTAGGAGTAAACACGATAAAAATAGACAAAGTAAATGGCTAATGAATACAAAATATAAAAAGTGAAGGAAAAAAATAAAATTAACATGTCAAGAGATTCATATTGCAAATAGTGTAGATAGGATAAGAATAAAATATTGAGAAACATTGAATAAATTTGAGAAAAATAATAATTATTAAGAATTAAAATGTTGAGATTGAGCATTAATATTACAATTGTATAATTATGTTAGTTTAATTATAATTAATTCACATTTCAAAGAGAAGTAACATAGTTATATACTTAGTTAATTAGTTATTATGCGGTGGCTAAATTCTTTTTGTATTTTGAAATGGGCAGGGTTATATCCAGGTCACAACGCTTAGACAACTCATTGTACTGCCTGCAGAGTCTCGGGAGAGCGGCGAAATGTCCCAGGTTAGTTTTAGATCCTGACACGCAAAATAAGTTGTAACTGGATCCTTATTAGCGACCCTATCGAATGGTGTAATAATACAGTGTGTGTTTTTTTTTTCAAAATCAACAGGTTCGATTCGTGGCTAGAAATATAGATTTTTCAAAAATCCAATGATGCAATTTTAGTTTTCATCAAAATCGAGCCCGCGACTCCTTTGAGTACTTTTCGCTAGTCCTCATAGTTTCGGATTTGGCCATCCACGCCCACTTGAAAAATTCATTCTGTATATCACGCGGACCCAAAAATGTTACCCAACTTAGTACAAACTGCAATAATTTAATGAAAGTTGCAGCACATATAGGTACAATGCGTCTCACTAACGACATAAACTATAGCTTCTAACAAACACCTCGTATCGAGGTAGAACAAAGCCTCCGATCGATTGAGCCAAACAGCGCCCCACGAAACGCTGCCGTCCTAAAAATCTGTACGTATACCTACTCTCATTATGTAGCAAAGTTAGATAATTGTGTGGAGAGTACTTAGGCTAATTAAGTAGTTTGTCTTACGGGCACAAGATGCCAGTAATTGTAACAAATAGTGCCCGAGGACGGTACGTCGCGAGTTTTTTTTTTATCAACTTTATTGCCTAAGTTTGGGTGAGGTCACAGTGTGAGCGGGAAGCGGGCGGCTTTTCTCGCAGTTTTGTCGCATATTTTGCTAGAGACTTATTACTGAGTCCTAATCATAATTTATCAAGCCTATATACCCCGAAAGGGTACTAAAGCAGGATTTTTAAGTTTATTATTAAACTCGCGTAATTTATGCGAGCCTGAATAAACGTATTTTCAGAACAATTTTAAGGGTGGTCTATTTATTTTCTTTATTCTATTTTTAGTGCCTAAATGAAATGTTTGTTTACTATTAAACTTCGTTTTATGTAATATCATTCTATCACCTTTTGACGCATAAAACTTGCTTAATTGTAACCTAAATGGACGAAGTCACTGGCTCCTGAGGGACAATTCTCGTAATTTTAAGAACGTTCGCAGTTTAGTCTCAATCTCAATCTTTTAAAAATACCTCTGATTTCCCTAAATAGTTAACAAGTTTTTGACAATGATTGTCTGTCTGTATTGTTTGAGATTTGAACATCCATACTATATACTATACTATTTATACTATACTATATTATAAATTCGAAAGTAACTCTGTCTGTCTGTATGTTACCTTTTTACGCCTAAACCACTGAACGGATTTCGATAAAATTTGGCAAAGAGATAGATTGCATCCCGGGGAAGGTCATAGAATAGTTTTTATCTCGATATTCCCACGGGATCGAAACTTATGCGGGTGAAACCGCGAGGCGCAGCTAGTTTTTAATAAAGAGAATTATTGGTCTTCTGAAATACAAAATTTTTCTGTAACCTGTTTTTATGAGGAAATTATTATTTATTTTTGTCAAACAAGTATTGGGTCTCGAAAGCCTAAAAATAGGATAGCTGGTAACTAAAAAACAAAGTACTTATTTCATTTTCTAACAATATATTTTCTCGGACAACTAACCTACCTAAACACACATTTTCTTAGCCCTGTATTTTTCTTAACAGCATTATTCTATGTTCAGAATTCAATCTCGTTTAGCCTTTATAAAGAATCCCTAACAAATATTTAGTTACATCCCTAAAATAGCGGCCTTTTAAAATATCCTCCCTTATAATATATTACTCATTCACAGTAATATTCTCCGTTTTTTTAGAGAAAACTTTCAACTTTTCAAATTAGTAACCGTCTTCTGAAGGTTGATTCTTAGAATAAATCATTGAGTTAGGAAAAATTATACTGTATTCATGAATTCTGCGCTTATCTATTTCGCTTTAATCCAGAAATAGGAATCTCTCGAATCACGATAATGCAGCTTTGATAGGATTATTGTGGTTCAAGTAAAGCGGTCAGTCGCGGCCGCAAATAATGCGGCAGAAGCCATTATTGTCACAGCTTATGTTGTGACCGAAAAGCCCGATTCGCTTTGTAAAGCGACGTTGCCTTAGTAGACAGCTGGAAATGCTGGCATCGTAATAGGTAGCCTGCAAAGCTGGTAATGATGGTGGGTAATCACACTAATATTATAAATGCGAAAGTAAATTTGTTTGTTACCTTTTGACGCCTAAACCACTGAAGCGATCATTCTGAAATTTTACATATACGTCGTCAGGTGTACAGAAACGGACATAGGGTACCCTTCATCCGAAAAAAAAAAGTGCTGTTCCCGAGGAAAACAACAATAACTTTATTATGGTAACAGATGGCACCACGTGTCTATTGAACTTTGTCACATTATTTAATTCTGAGGCGGAACGAAGTTTGGCGGGGCAGCTAGTAATCTATAAATAAAGAAAACTATTTAGATTCCAAGAATTAAAAACAGACCAAAAATACATTTGTAATATTAGTACGCAAAAAACTGTCGCTTCATATAAAATACATTCAGCTACTTTTGGTTAGACTGGAATCCGACTCCAACATAGGAAAAGGCTAGGCAGATTGAAATGCAAAAACTGAAGCTATTTTATTACACGCTTTTATTAGTTTCACTTGACTGTAACTAACTAACAATGTAATTAAATCCTAGAAGTCAATTTTAACCTACTTTTAACTGTCGTATCGAAATTAAACTTTTGTATGTATATGTAGTTCGGATGACCAAACTATAATTTGGTATCTTAGACTAAGATCTGATGATGAAGCCAGGAGGTGGATAGTGGAATTCTTCAGTGTTTAATATTAAACCCCTCGAGTTTGGGTTCATAATTATTATTTGTTTTAACGAGTCCAATAGATTGGATAAGCGGTTTTTAAACTACATACTTTTGTACATGCAACAATATTGTGTCCAATATATCTATCTATATGTGTATATAAAATTTAAAGTCCTTACTGACTGATATATCAACGCACAGCCTAAACCGCTGGTCCTAGATACATGAAATTTGGAGGTTGTGTTCTTTGTGAAGAGTAGGTATCCACTAAGAAAGGGTTTTCCGAAATTCCACCCCTAAGAGGGTGAATGGGGGGAGGGTGAAATTTCGCGCGAACGAAGTCGCGGGCAGAAGCTAGTAAAGTTAATAAAACAGCAATAAACTTTGTCACTGAGTACATTTACTAAGCAATAAATTGCCAACTCTATGACATATCGTAATGTGACCTAATTGAATCCATTACGTAATTCTGCTAAAAAAACCCTGTGATCTAGAAAAATAAGGTTCGCAAATTAAGCAGAAAATTGAAACTGGAGCAATGTACGGTAGAATTTATATTAGATTTAGTTTTTACTAGCTTCTGCCCGCGACTTCGTCCGCGTGAAATTCGTACTTTCCTCTAAAAGTTTCGAAAATGTATGTTGGTATGATCTTTATAATTAACTTAAATAAATAAGTATTCGGGCCAATTTTCAAGTTTATAGAACAAAGGAATCAGATTTTTCAAAGAAACTATCCCCGCTTTTCACCCCCACAGGGGTAGAATTTTGAAAAATCGTTTAAGATGTGTTCATAACTTGACTCAAAGTTTATTTATACCAATTTTCGAGCTAATCAAGCCACGCAGTAAAATCCTCCCCTTTAAAATCAACTACCTCTTTTCATACAGTTAGGGGTAGATTTTCGAGCAACCCTGATACACGTTATTAATTATTTTTAGTCCTTAGTATAAATACTGAGTTTCAAGATAATCGGACAGGGCGTTAAAATTCTTCCATACAAATTTTAACACCCCCCCATTACCTCTTTAGGGGGTATTTTAGAAAAACGAAAAATTCCAAACTTCATAATTTACTTAGATAAGTATTCGTGCCAAGTTTCAAGGTTATTGACTCAATAAATAAGATTTTTCATACAAACAAAATCCCCCCTTTTCACCCCCTTAAAGGTTGAATTTCCAAAAACCCCTTCTTATTCGATACCTACTCTGCACAAAGAACACAACCTCCAAAACTCATGTCCCTAGGACCAGCGGTTTAGACTGTGCATTGATATTTCAGTCAGTTCGTTCATCCCCCTTTGGGGGAGAAATTATCAAAAACGCTGAGACACGTATAAATTAATTTTCGTAATTTGAACGAATATTTAAACACTACCAAAACAACTAATACGTGGTCCTAACTTTAGCTACCTTACACTTAAAATCTAAGTGACTATTTAAACTAAAATATTCTTATAGAATTATAACCAGAAATATATACAACTCACAACAAAAAAGAAATGAAAATAAAGCTGAAACGCCTGTGCAATACTATCTACCTATACCTACTTCACTTAAAAATAAATACTTATAACTACTTTAATTAATAAAAGTACCTACGCTTAATAATTTTTAATTTGAACGAATATTTAAACACTACCAAAACAACTCATACCTATTTTACAAAATAACAACAAAAGAAATTCAAATAAACTATTTAAAGACTAAAAGTCGCGCTGATAAGCACGGTTTCTCAATATCAATTATTGTCTGTCAATAAGGTCGAACGCTCTGAACGCATCAACAGCCAAATATTGAATGAAGCTCGCTCTATTTTTTTATTTTTTTTGTATATGGCATCTCGCAGTTCAACCTATGAGGTTGTCGTCTGCTTAACTGGGCTTGCCTGTGGATGCCTCAAAATTAAGGCCTCCAGCCAGGGCTTAAAAACTTACTAAAACTAAGCTAAGGGCACCCCCTGTGGGGTACGGACCTCGGCTTAGGGCGCGACGGCGCGATGGCTTATTTCATGTATAAGTTTGGTGTTTCTATACCGATTTCTATGATTCTTTTTTTATTGAATAGGTAATAATGTTAACTTTTTTAAATTAGGGATGAGTGAGAGTATTATAAACGTAAGAGTAAACAAATATAATCAGAATGCTCCGAACTGCTAAGCTATCAGGAGTTACACGTGTTATTGTGAGTCAACCATAAAAGATAGACATATGCTGTTGCGGGATATTTTTTAGACAATTTTATGTAGAATATTTCCGTCATACATGATTTCTATGTAACTTTAACCATTAAGGCTGCACACGCGACGGAAGCTTAAAAAATGGAGTAACTTCTCCCGTTTTCCCAACATTTCCCTTCACTACTCTGCTCCTATTGATTGTAGCGTGATGAAAAGTATACTATAACCTGCCCAGGAGTAATAATAATAATAAATAATAAAATAATTTATTTGCGTAAAACATGGTATATAGTGGTGTTAGGCATAGGTCAGAGTAGTACAAACATGTTTAGCTAAGTTAAACATAGCATGCAAAATTTTAAGGTTACATGGTCATTAGTATGAAGTCATTAGTATAATAGTATGAAGAATAATTGTACCAAGTTTCGTTAAAATCCGTCTAGTAGTTTTTGTTTCTATAAGGAACATACAGACAGACAGACAGACAGACAGACAGACAAAAATTTTACTGATTGCATTTTTGGCATCAGTATCGATCACTAATCACCCCCTGATAGTTATTTTGAAAAAATATTTCATGTACAGAATTGACCTCTCTACAGATTTATTATAAGTATAGATGAGACAAAGCAATTGCTACAGAAATGTAATAATGTTTCTTTCTAGGACCTGAAGCTGTGCGTTCTATTTTAAAGTCAGTTTTGCTGAGAAACTGGTTTTGACAAAAGGAGAGAGATTGGTTTTGCGTGGAGTCTGACTACAAAACTAACTGACTAACTGAATCTGCAAGAAAATGTTGTCATCGTTTTGTTTAGATCCTTCTTCTTGTATCTTTGACTCATATTTTGTCCGACCAGTACGCAGTGACCAGTAATGCTATTCTGTAAAAATCTCACCGTGAAAACATAGGTGAAGTGAGTTTAAAGTGAGCTGCCAATAATGTCAATCGCTAGCACCAGGTGGAATGACAGCTAACTTTAAGCTCACTTCACCTAAGTTACCACAATGGTCTTTTTACAGAATAGCACCGCTGAACTCCAATTGTGTAATACATTTTTAATAAGAACAATAATTTTGATAGAAACTTCTCTAATCCACCCGAAGAAGAATTCGTCTGCTTGACAACGTACAGGACGCAATGAATGTTGTGGAATTGTCGAAATAAAAAGCTTTGTCATTGTGATTGTGTTATAGAATCACCCCGCTGGACAGCTCTATCGTTTGTCTCAATTAAGTCCTGGAAGAAGATAATCAAAGAATAAATAAAATGATTTATAAAAATCAATAGATAATTCTTCAGGATAAAATATAAATAGTCCATTCTTATCATATTTACTCGTAAGTAACTTGTTCTTGTCTATTTTGTTCAAAAATCGGACTTCACTTTATTTGATTTTTTGTTTATTTTTATCTGATGTATGTATCTGGAGTTGTTTGTCTCTTTTAGTCTGTGCTAAATAAATGTATTTTCTTACATCTATAAAAATAAAGTCCAATAGCTTGCTTGTAAAATTGTTTTCAGAGTCTTATAGACCGTTGAAACGAGATTCTCCATTGGATTACTTTCTTATTAGCTCATAAATATGTAGCAGCCGTGTTTTATCTCGTTGAATGCATTAATGCCGTAAATAACGAATGGTAGGAGGCCACTAGCATATTTATCACTACTCCATACCAGATTATGGAAATATTAGTGAATATTTCTGTGCAGATCTGAACCGGGGAGGAAATATAGATCGTTGTCCTTTCACGAGATATGCTTTAATTTTTTGATTTATTCCGCTCTGATTCTCCGAACCCCTCCCCCACCCCTGGATCCCCTGCTAGTTCTTCTTCTGTTTTACCACTGCCTTAACTCTCCACTGTAGTCTTTGGTCAACTGGACCCACTCGAACTGGACCCGCGGGTCCAGTCGACCAAATCAAATTTTGAATTGGTCGACTGGAACCACTGCCTAAATTCATCATGTTTTCATTCGTTACCCGTGGTCCCGGTGGGTCGACCCATTACCGGGTCAATGGGTAATTTTCATTCCCCATGGTTCCATGGCATTAGGGATTGTTCCCGGATTTCTGACTATATCGATAAAACATGAAAACCGTCAGTTACATACATTTTGAAACAAAGATTTAGTTGATTCGTTGGTTTGGTGGCCGCAAGTGCTACTGCTGTGCATGCGGTCCTGGGTTCGATTCCCGGGTCAGGCGAAATTATATTGTCCATCAAGAACTTCTCAGTTGAAGCCCGGAGTTGTGCCCGGTTTATGGATAGCCATAAACCGGGCACAGTGACGCCCCCATTATACGGGACGTTAACATAACTGGTGACATATGGGCATAGTATAGGAACACTTTTGCCTTGCCCTTCGGGGATAACAAGTCTGTTGTTATGTTATTTATTTATTTTATTTTATTATTTATGTACAGCCAACAAAAGAAATAAGTATGTAGGACGTGATCCAAGTTTAGTAAGAAACCGATGAATGTTCTCTAATAAAATTTTATTTTAATAATAGAAAACAAACAACTCATTTATCAAACTAAATTTCAGTCGACAACATCCATCGGTTTCTTACTAAACTTCAACTATAACCGACGATCCTGCATACTTATCTCTTTTTTTGTTGACTGCACACACAGTAAAATGTATAGGTATATGATATAATTATAATTTGAGTGCAAAGGTGCTGCTTCTTTCTTAAGAAATTTCTTCCAGCAGACCTGCGACAGGAAAAGTAAAATTGAAATGGAGACAAGCAATAGTGTGTGAGAACAAGAAGAGAAAAATATGAATGTCATCATTTGTCATCTGTCTAGCCTTTTCCCAACTATGTTGGGGTTGGCATTTAACGGCATTTTACATGGAGCGACTGCCTATCTGACCTCCACAACCCAGTTACTGGGTAATACGATACCCTTGGTAAGACTGGTTATCAGACTTTCGGGCTTCTGACTACCCGTAACGACTGACAAAGATCCACGAATGACAGCCGGGACCAACGGCTTAACGTGCTTTCCGAGGCACGGAGGGGTCTCGGTATGTAAAGTTGGTCATCCATCCATAGACCAACCGTGGCAAGCGTAGCTTAACCTGATTGATCGAGCTGTGCGGCTTTTACTATTTAGCCACGGAACCCTCAAAAAAAAAAAACACATTCAAAAATATGAATGTGTGAAGTCTCAAACTAAAATATTAAATATACCTACACATATAATGCAAAAAAAATTAACATAAGTAGGTATACTTAAATAAATACATAATATATAAACATATACACACAGTATAAAGGAAAAATCTAACATACAAGTATCTGTAGATATCTATTCTACGAGTAAGAATAACGTTGTTATGCCAACAATTGTATTTGTTCACCATGATACGAACATTTCATTTCATAGGCAGGTGATTTCTATTGACGGAAACCGGCGTACCTCTTACTTTTAGTTCTGTAAGGCTCTTTCACCTTCGGCCTATGCTTAAAATTATTTGTTGTATCGATAGAAAATTCATCAAAATGGAGTTGTCATATTTCTTTGATATAAAACGGTTTATTTACTTGTCAAAACAACCAACCAAACTCCGTACTGGATCACCTTCACTTCGCAAATAAGTTTTGCAAACATTCGTTGCGCGAGCTTTTGTTTCGCAACGAACATTCATTTGCGAAACGATCATGCGTTCTCCAGCACAACTAAGTCTACAAGGACCTTTTTGCCACTTGGATGACATTGACAGTTTGGCGCTGTTGGCAAACATTTCTGAAATTTTATTGAAAAGATTGTAATGTCACTTCCAATTTAAGCAACGCGCTAAAAGATATATTAGAACTAGCTGCGCCCCGCGGTTTCACTCACATAAGTCTCGATCCCGTAGGAATATCGGGATAAAAAGTATCCTTTGTCCAAATTTTATCTAAATCGGTTTAGCGGTTTAGGCATGAAAAGGGAACATACAGACAGACAGACAAGAGTTACTTTGGAATTTATAATATTAGTATGGATTTGTTTCTAGCGATTAGGTTCACGTACTCATCAAACTCTTCGTTTCACGAATGAGCGTTCAAGGCTCACGCACGCACATTTGAAAAACAAATTCGTGAAGCAAAATAAATGTTCGGCATAAGTACCCACGTTTCTTACAACACCAGACAAGACAGTTAAGATTCATTTCGTCTAGAGGGGCAATTTTCGTAATTTTAAGAACGTTCACAGTCTGATCTTAGTCTCAATCTGTCAAAAATACCTCTAATTTCCCCCTACATTTTTGACAAGTTTTTACATTGATTGTCGCTGAGATGATTGCGACGAGATTTCGAACGTTTTTAATTAAAGGAATTGACCTTCTGATGACTGTAGAAAATGTTGCTCTGGATGTGGAAAGTATCAAGAGTGTATAAAATAACTTGAAAAAAAAAAGACTATTTATTATCTAGCAGAAAACTGCGCCCAATCAGGAAGGTGCAAACATCTTAAGATTCTAATCAAATGGTAGGTAATTTAAACTCAAAAACGTTATCGATATTTGATGCAACATCAACATATATCTCCTCAACTTTATTCAAAACCAACATAAACATTCAACACAACAAGACTCAATAAAATAAAAATAAAACCGTGCAACAAAAGCAGGTTTACAGGGAAGCAGGTTGTTATAAAGACACGAACGTTCACTGCCTCTGTTAGACGTTGAATTGCAAGCGATCTATTGGAGGTACAATGGGACCCCAAACGGCTGCTATCAAAGACCTGAGGCATTCGATTACTGTACGGATCGAGTTTAGGAGGCTAGGAAGGCTACACACATGCGATTGGTTGCGATCTTGTTGAGGTACTTTTGTCGTGGACAGGCAGGGAGAAGTCACCGAATGTAAGCTACGATTTTGTTGAAGATTAGATTCTTTTTCATTCTTGTTAATAAGAGATTGTTTAAGTCTCCGTGGAATATTTTTCAGCCAACTCTCATGCACGATCCTTGCTTATTTGCTAATCTCTTGATTGCATTAGCTATCATTGCAATATGACGGTGTTGGCACATCTCATTATCGTGGCGTTAGTTTTGTATAGTCAGGACAATTAATTGTTTATCAAATTGTCGTAGTGTACCTATAAGCAATTCGTCGTGTTATAACCATTTCATACAACTGCCAATGAATGGCAGTTTTGTTTTGAATTTACAGACAATTAAAATTGGTCATCAATTTACTACACAATTAAGCATTAATTTTAATACATATTAGTTTACTTGACTTTATTACTCATACTAGCTAATGCCCGCGATTTCGTTCTCGTGAAATTTCTTGTTCCCCCGACCCATTCCGTCGCATCACATCTATTCTGCATATTGCATATCTATTACTGCGTTTTCGCTTAGCGGTCTTTCTTACTTTTTTCATTTTGGTCAGCTCCTAAGAGTCCTGGCGTGATGTTAAATAGCCTTCCTCAAGAATTGCGCTATAAATGCAAAGAAAATTTTTCAAATGGGCTGGTAGTTTGAGAAATCAGTGCGTGCAAACAAACAAAATCTTCATCTGTATTCTTAGTATATTAGATAACACGATATAGGAAAAAGAATATGATGTTATTCCGTTCCAAAAGTTCAAGATTTCTTTGTTTATTGTAACAAAAATAATACCTACAAAACTTTTACAATGTGCCTCCAAAAATGTTTGCATATATCTTGTGAGCCGCCTAAGATTATTAGTGGAAATTTAATATAGTGTCTGGATCGCAACGGAGCGTTTAAAGGTCATAGCACACATACCAACTCAGAAAGGGATCGTCACCGTATCAACTCGAGCCATTCAGTATTCTTTGTATGAAACTCCTACTGCAACGCGCACTAATCGGAATCATAACGTAATAGCTTTGCCTCGGGACAAGCTCACGAAACCAGTGCGGTTAACTTGTAGTTCCCGCGCTTACGGCTCGTCGTCCTCGCGCTTACGTCTCTCCGTATCCGAGCTTACGTCTCTTCGTCCACCCTTGCCACTCTCACCCCTCCTGCGGCCTGCTTGCAGCACCGTCGACCAGCGGTCGGCGAGTCGTAAGCGCGGCGTCGCCTAGCAGTAGCCGAGTCGACGCATTGGAGCTGCTGATCCGCTTTGGTTACGTGCTTACGTTAGGTTGACGCCTGTCTGACGGCTAGGCGAAAAGCGATACGGTGACGATCCCTTTCCGCGTTGACATGTGTGCTATAACCTTAAATGTGACTACCGAGTACCAATACGTTGAGAGCTGTGTCAGATTATTGGCAATCCTAGGAAGTGGGAGTGTCACAAGAAATATGCTGCATGTTTGAGGACAGTGTTGGCTGGCGGAGACAACAGTGAGAGTGTCGGTTAAAATTAAGTGATGGTAACATTAAATTATAAGTGTTTGAAAGTAATGTATTGTAGTAGTCCTCACGTCGGGAGACGGCTAATGAAAACGCCAAACAGATGAGGTTTAAACCCAGCAATAATTAATATAGCTATTGTGGAAAAACATAATTGCTGTTAACTTCCAATTTTCATTAGCCGTCGAGGACGCTTGGATCGAAATATTTCCTGCAACTAATATTAAACTTAAAGGGCCAATATATTTTAGTTTGTAGAGGTTTTGGTTTGAGTTGGGGGTTTTTTAAATTTTAAATTTAACTTTTTATAGAAAAGTTTTTATTTATAGTTGGAATGCTTTATTGTACACCATGAGTACGAAAGAGTTTTGGGAGGCTAAAACGAGTTATAGGTATCAATTTCTAATCGCTTTTTGGTTATTTATTTTTTAGCCTGCTGCAGTAGGTACCTATCTACTTACTAGGGTCAAATTAAATTGGCTAGAGAAAGTCTGCAGAAACGCAAAAAAAAAAGATGAAATTCTTTTATTTTTAACAGAGGTCGATGACCTCACAATAAAATCACCAAATTAATTTCTTTTCTGTTTTATCATATTTAGATATCGATAAACGTCACGTCTGCGGAATTAAGCTAGCTGATTTAGTTTGACCCTATATTGTGTTGTAATAAAAACATCAGAGTTTCAAAAATATATTTTTTCACCAATAAACTATTCATAGTAAACAAAACATTTCCCTACATTCCATTCCCAGTCGCAGTCACTATAAAACGCCTCCACAGACTTTTCGTCATATCGTCAACAAGTCGTTTTTCCGCCTCATGTACCACCAACCTAACTTCAAACGGTGCCAGATGAAACCTAATATCAGCTGCGCGGCATCCTTTGAAGCACGAAGCTGTCGCTCCGCTTGATCCGCGATGATCCACGTTGTTGCTACCTGCAGAATTTGATGGACAACGCTGTAATAGACTGGGCGAAATGCAGCTGGATTGAAATGTTTACGTTTCTAAGGCAGCATGAAGTAAAGTAGGTACAGTTGGGTTAGGGTTCTTCGATGCATTGATTGTCGCTGTTATTTTGGCAGATCGCACATTATTATGCACTACTAATGGCTGCATTAAAGTTTTTATTAAAGATTCAAATATTTACACAATTTAAAAAGCTAACAATCTCAAAATAATAATATGTACAAGTATATAAAAAGAGAGGGGAAATAATCAAAGGGCATTAAAAAATTCGTCCGCATCGCTGTCAACAGGAACATTGCCCAAAAGGCTGGCAGCATTATTCTTTGGCCAAAAAATAGACCAGCCCTCTGGTAACGTGAAGAGTCGACCAACTGTTTGGCGGTGTCTCGAAATACCAATTGGGCACTTGGGCCCCAAAGCCCTAATGTTTCAGCCCCAAACGGCTCAAATATATAAGTTCCAAAGAGATTGGAGTATTTGCGCATTAAAGTTGAATATAAAATACAAGAAATTTCACGCTGACGAAGCGGCGTGCAGGAGTTAGTATAAAATATGAGAAAAAACAACGTAACTAGGTTTCGTTATTGTGTTGATCGATGTTGTCTCTCTGATACTGTCAAATTGATCAAACAATTTGGAACTGTTTTTGTTTGCTTTTTTTTTATGAAACTGTTTGGAAGTGTGTTAATTTCCAAAGACACTTTTTCATTATAACACTGTAGCAATACCTAAATGTGGATACTGAAGATTAATAACTAACTTTGTTCCTTTAATCCACAACACAATATATTGGATCGTGATAACACAACGGTCAAGAATAGTGTTAGTATTAAACTACCCGTTACAAAGATAAACATTTCACAAGATTGTTTCGTCGCCCCGGGGTAAAGGAGCGATACAGATGTACGATTCAGCTGAACCAGGAAGCTGGGAGGGAATGCGAAAAGTAGGAGCACAGTCTCCTAGTTTTCGCATTCCCTGCTAGCTTCCTTAGCTATTGAGTTCACTGACAATGTCTTTATTTTTAACTGCTGTTGGATAAATAGATTTGTTTGTACATTGAATACTTGCTTTGTTATGAGAGGGCTTAAAATGTCAAACCAGGCTAATACAAGTCGTACTAAATGTGCTCCAATTCTACGAAGAATTTTTTTATTATTTAAAAGAGCTGTCTTTTTGAATTTTCATTTTCACTCTCAATCTACAGCTTCTTTTTAACCGACGAAAAAAACGGAGGAGGTTATCAATTCGACGCGTATATTTTTTTAATTTTTTTTTAATGTATGATCACGCATAACTTTTTACAGAGCAGTCCGATTTTGATAATTCTTTTTCTATTGGAAAGGATATACCCCAAAGTTGGTCCCATATAAATTTGGAAGAAAAAATCCAACCCTAAGGGCAGGAAAACAGGGGATGATTGATTGTTCACTCACTGATTGTAATGTATGAGCACGCATAACTTTTTACAGAGTAGTCCGATTTTGATAATTCATTTTTTATTGGATAGGACATACCTCGAAGTTGGTCCCATGTAAATTTGGAAAACATATTCCTACCCTAAGGGTGGGAAAATAGGGGTGATTTATTGTTCATTCACAGATTTTAATGCTGAGCTTTATAAAGCCTGTTTTTTAAAGTATTTTATTATACAAAAAATAATAATTAAATTAGGATTATATAACAGTTAATATCTAAAGTAAGGTAGGTAGCTATTTTAAAAGTAATCAAAAATTAAGCATGTAGTAATTAGTAAATTATAGCCTCAAAAAATTATAAAACAAAAACTTTTTAACAAAAAAATTAAACCTCCGAAAAAACTGAAAAGCAAAAAATAAAAACCTTTTTTATTTTACCATAATAAATAAGTTCTTAAACTAATGCAAGTATACCTAAGAAATTTTGAGTCGGCGCCAAACAATCAATGAACAAAGATCACTAAAATACCTTAAATTTAAAGAAATAACCAAATCAAATTAATAATGCAACGTGAAATCTCCAGCGATAAATATAACATTCCAAACAAAAAATGCGCTCTCCGCACGACCACTCGCAACGACATTAAGTTGCTTGTTTGGCGCCGACTCAAAATTACTTAGGTATACTTGCATTAGTTTAAGAACTTATTTATTAAGGTAAAATAAAAAAGGTTTTTATTATTTGCTTTTCAGTTATTTCGGAGGTTTAATTAGTTTTGTTTAAAAGTTTTTTATGGTGTATAATTATACCTAACTAGCTGCGCCCCACGGTTTCACCCGCATAAGTCTCGATCCAGTGAGAATGTCGGGATAAAAAGTATCCTATGTTCTTTCCCGGGACTAAAGCTATCTTTATACCAAATTTCATCTAAATCGGTTTAGGCGTGAAAAGGTAACATACAGACAGACAGAGTTACTTTCGTGTTTATAATATTAGTAACAAAGAGTATTCTATCTATCTTATTCGTATTGTCCATGACCCATCGCCCAGTGCTCTTTTAGTTTAAAAACCTTTTGTTAACGCACACGTTAACACCTCCAAGACACACATGCGTCATCAAGCAGAGGGGAGCGGGCGGCGTGGTAGCAGCAGCGGCTCGACGACGGCTCGCGCGCCCTCGTCAGGACACTCCTTTTAACACCGCGACCACGATCGCATCGATTTTAATAATTAAACTTTGACCTGTAAAATACCTAATATTATAACCTAGAAATACAGTCCGCTTTTTATTCCACCTGGGCCTATCTTCTATGGTCCTTCGAGGTTTCGGTCAAGTTTAACTAAATATCTCGCCGCGATTGCAAGCCACGCCACCACAAAGCGCGTCAGAAATCACGCAAAATTCCTTTATTTTCGAAGGTATTTTTTTCCCAAAATGTGTTAAAAAATAATTGAAAAACAATTACTTATGTAAGTAGGTATTTTATTTTTCCACAGATCACTCTCTTCTTCTTGTAATATTTGACTTCTAAGAGGGAATAATTTACGATTCTCTTATCTGTAGGTAATCAGATCCCCGCATCACTACACCACTAAGACGGAGGACATCGTGGAGTAGGTGCGCCAGAAGACGAGGTACACGCCGAGGGTGCTGTTACTGGAGTCGCATTGCAACATCAACTTTAAGGCGTTCGTGGTGCGCGTGCCGAATTACTATCTGTCGTCATGGAAGAAGACTTCTGGCCACAGGACATGGTATTCCGTCGCTCCCTACCTAAGAACTGCAACACAAGACTTAGCTAGTGAAGTACAGTTTTATAATAAAAACTAGCTGCGCCCCGCGGTTTCACCCACGTAAATGTCGATCTCCTGGGGAATATCGGGATAAAAAGTCGCCTATATATTAATAAAGCGTGTCAGCTACCTCCATACCAAATTTTATCAAAATTGGTCCATCCGTTTGAGCGTGAAGACGTATCAAACATATAAACACACACTCACAAACTTTCGCCTTTATAATATTAAGTGTGATGTGATATTAGTGTGATATGTAGGTATGTTTAGGTTAAGGTATTTATGTATGGGCCTGCGTCGCCTGAAATAAATAAATAAAATCGATTTACTACCCCCGCTGATTTGCCCAATATTCAGGCCCCAACAAACTAATACTACACATTTGCCACCAATTCCCCAAAAGAAATAATGTGGCAACATTGTCCAAGTTTGCAGTCACCATGATCGTTACCGTTATTGCGCTCCAAGAAGTTCCGAAGAAAAATAACGCACAAGCTACATATCTTAGTTTCGGAAGAGGGGGTTAATTTATTTTAGATCGTTTCGTTCGTGTTGTTCGCTATCGATTCTGTTGTACGCCTTTCATAAAGTTCGGCCAGTCGAAGTTCGGGTTATGAGTTTTAAATGATTAGCTGGAAGATGTTGAACCTTTTGTTGTGTAGAAAAGGTTGATGATTAAAAAAGTCATCATCTGCCTAGCCTTTTCCCAACTATGTTGAAGTCGGCTTCCAGTCTATCTGGATGCAGCTGAATACCAGTATTTTACATGGAGCGACCGCCTATCTGACCTCCACAACCCAGTTACTGGGTAATACGCTACCCCTTGGTAAGACTGGTTGTCAGATTTTCGGGCTTCTGATGACCCGTAACGACTGTCAAAGATCTACGAATGACAGCCGGAACCAATGGCTTAACGGGTCTTGGTATGTATGTAAGGATGGTCACCCATCCACGGACCAACCGCGGCAAACGTAGCTTAACCTGATCGATCGACCCGTGCGGCTGATATTACTTAGCCACAAGCCCTTCAACTTTATAATATATTATAATAATAATAGAAATCTCGATGTTTAGTCAAGTCATAAAAACCGTGCGAAGCAGGGCCGGGTCGCTAGTGAAACAATAAAATCAATAAATAAACCTGAAACTGCCGTAACGACCTATTATTCTTGTATTACGAGTATTCCTACCTTATTTATGTAATCAGAAGCTCGGCTAATTGTGTTATTTGAATAAAATATTTTTTATGCTAAATATTTATTGATAATCCATTATAAAAGTAAATTTGTATGTTCAAAGTTATAGACTTGATGCGAGTATTACAATAAGGTAACACATAACATCACGCCTGTATTATCCGAAGGCCTAAGCAGAAGTGTACCTATGTAGTACACCCACGTTTTGCCAGTTACGTTTAATAACTTATCTAACTAATTTCTTACTGTAGCTATGTATGTAGTAGGCCCTCCTTGAGGTTCTCGCTAAAAGGTCAGTAAATTCTACAGTCTGGCCTGCATGTTGTGAACTAGGTCGAAACATAACTTACTGCTGCAGAGACGTTAACATTGAGACACCTATCTAGGCTGTTATTTAATTATTATAACTAATCAATAGAGCATTGGCGGCCAAGTGGTAACGGCCGCGAATTACGAGTTGAAGGTCGCAGGTTCGAACCCAGACAGGCGCTTTACTTTGTGTAAATTATTTCATCACCACTCCTCTCAAAACGGTGAAGGAAAACATCGTGGGGAAACCGGCATGACCTAGAACCAAAAATTCGAAGACATGTGACATCTGCCAACCCGCACTGGGCCCGCGTGGTGGATTACGGCCCACTCCCTCTCACCGAGAGGAAGTCTGTGTCCCAGCAATGGGAACATTATAGACAGATTATGATACTAATCAATGTTTGTACTTATGGCAATTATACAGGCTCCACAACACCCAGCCACCCAGGCAGGGGAGTATTGTAAGCCCACGTAGATATTGCCAGTCACGTTGTAAGTCTCTTCTAACAGGGAGCGGGCCCATTGCCATTTGCCGGGCACAAATCCTACCTCCAACTACCTGAAAATTTCCCAACAAAAATACCATAACACCTAGATCGACCCGAGGAACAAACACAAGACCGCGGCTCAACAGCCGCGCTTGTGACAACAAATCCAATGGAGCAGTCAATTAAAAATAATCTACTCTTAATCTTCACCCTTAAAATACTTTTAAATAGACTATAATATTTTATCCTAAACCATTAATTAGTTAAACAGCTCATTAAGTAATTCGGAGTCGATAAGCCCGCATACTTATATAACTTATACCCTGTTTGTCGGGCAAACGGACCGCCAATTAGGAGTGTTTGTGTAAACTACGCTAATATCTGCCATGCTGCTGGTTTCTACACAGTCATCATGTTATTTGGGCCAGTTTATTAATGTAAATTGTACTGAGTAACAGTTTCAGTAGATTGACGTAGGTAAAATGTGAAAAAAAAAAACAAATACCTAATGTACAAGCTGGATCTTTTTAATTTATAAACTATATTTTTAGTTTGCTAAACATCTAGAAAGATCTCGAAAAGTATGCTTATATCAAAACATAACACAGAAGTGGGATAGCTAACTGAAGAAATAGCGAACTCAGTCCAAGTAATTGAGATCGCTATTTTTTGTAAATTTAAAATATGGTTTCCTTTTTTTTTCTTTATTAATAAGAACCTTTTTTTTTCTTTATTAATAAGTTCTTAGTAATTGATTATAATCTAGCCTAATAGACTAATAAGCAATTTAACTCTAACTTAATATTTTACTAGATACTCGTAGATTATGTTATAACAGTTTTTCTTATGTAGATTTTAGCAAAATGGGGGATCATAGATCCCTCCGACGCCCCAGTAATCCTGACAAAACCATGCGTCATCTGTTTGAGTGTCCTTAAGCTTCACTTTTGAGGGGCCGCTTGGGTGCAACTCATTTAATACGAACCAAGAAAACTGAAATCGCTTGTTTCTAAAATCCTACAATGGTCACTAGTTTTAAAATCTCCTCGGATACCCGCACAAGTTATACAATACTACTCATAGTGGTGTAAAAAGTCCGAGAACCAGCCTGTGAGGCTGGTAGATATTATGTGTCATCACTTTTGTAGTACTGACCAAATCACTTTCTACAAGCACCCTTAAACCAAATCTTTGTCTACACACTCCACTAATCATAACTATACACCCTCAATATCTTTGGGCGGCCACATCCAACACTAAATCTAATTGTTTGTCGACTAACTGACCTTGCTTGCCCTTGCTTGCTTCAGTCCAACACCGACACCCCACGTCCCAAATGGCGGCCACAATAGGGCTGCTGAAATTTAACACTTTCACTGTCCATGCATTACATGTAATGCACTGATGAGTTAGCTCCGTACGTCCGTGCATCACATACAATACACTATTAACCACCAAGAATAGTGTTGTTCACGAGAAACTTGAAAAATCAATCAAATAAAAAAAAAAGACGGGTTGCACTCCGGGAGTGCCGGCAGAAGTGAAAACTTGAACATTAATAACGTTGAAATAAATCAATTATTAATTTAATTAATATAACTCATTTATTTTCACTATTTCTGCGTCACTTTTTTCATTAATAGATGCACTTTGTTCAATTTCCATATACTTTATATACACGGATTTTACGAATACACAGCAGTGTGGCTACTACACAGACGGTCGAGCCATCAGCTGTCCATCCATCCATCCATCCATCCACGTCCACGTCCACGTCCACTTCCACTTCTACGTCCACTTCCATTTCCACTTCCCCTTCCACTTCCACTTCGACTTCGACTTCGACTTCCACTTCCACTTCGACTTCGACTTCCACTTGGACTTCCACTTCCACTTCCACTTCTACTTCCACTCCATCCATCCATTCATCCATCCATCCATCCATCCATCCATTGTCGTGTGTCACTTGGTTGACTTCGTTTGGCGCCGCCGCACATACATAGATTTTAATCATTTAGGCGGCCAAAATTATTTTTGGGGTTATTTTAGTTCTAAGTTCAATTAAAATAAAGAAAAGGTATATATTTATAAAAACATACATATATTTGTCAGGTTATAAAGAACAGCAATATATAACAGAGCTATATTCACTAAAAAATACAAATGAATGGAAACAGAATTTAACAAGTTTTCTTTAAATATAAAATTACATTAAAATTCGGTATCTTCAGGTCCAGATGTCTCTACTGACTCTGTGTTTGGGTCAGCAGGTAATAAAAGTTTAACCGTTTCAGCTAGAAATGCGTTACGTGAAGGTTTTCTTATTTGTCTCAAGCAACTAATGAAGGGATCTGAACTTAACAAAAGCCTATAATATACATCTAAGTTACATTCTTCCCTAGAAAACTTTCTGGCAAAGTTTAGCCGGTACGATCGGAAATGCTTGTTCCGGGCTCCTGCAGCTTCTTCTCATAGCTGACCAATTGGAAGCAGCGAACTTTTTATGATTTGGCTTCCATGTACCAATATCTTGTGCATCGTAGGCGTCATTGGGTGCCAACCATACTGTTCTACGTACAATTTTGTTGTGTCGTACGCATACTTATCATATTTTTCAGCATCAATTTTATGGCCACTAGAAATAGTTTCTAAAATAACCTTGAATCTGTAAATCAGTTCAAAGTTAATACCTGTGATGTCTGAAGCCAATTCGGGGTTTTCAAAAAACCTCCGGCTTGTGTTGCCATCATTGGTGTTGCCAAAGTTGGTCAAATCTTAAGTGCTTGCAGAGGCGTCAATTGAGGTACCTCATCATTGTCGGTAACTCTACTGTAGGCTTTTCTATATTTACTAGCCCGTGTTGGTGAGTTCGTAATATCTTTGAGCACTTTCGAGGCAGTCCTATGTCCCGTTGTCTGCAACACAGATGTAGCAGCGTGAACAATAACTTCATCACCTACGGAGGCCCTTATTTCTTCCGTTTTTCTTCTTTTACTACGCTCACTTAGTTCTCCAAAAGACTTGGGTGGTCGACCTTGCGAAGAGCCTGATTCAATGGGAATCTCGAATGTTCCCTCTAACCATGATTGGTTTATTTTCAGGAAAACATCTTGGTGTTTATTTGCCTTTGCCCATCGTTGCTTAATTTGTGATTTTACATAAGAAAATCTTTTTTTTAAGTCTTCTTTAGCCTCTTTGTTGTGCCCATAGCGCATAAGGAGAAAATTCTCATAATAGTCAAGTTTTTCATTTAAAGTTGGTAAATTTTGACTCTGTAGTTGGTCAAATATGTATTGACGAGTCACTATTTTAGTACCCGAGGTAGTAGGTAGATCTGAAATAAATAAAAAACAATTTTAATACAAAATATCGCACACTCAATTTTTCCTATATTTGACAAAGAGCCTTTCAAAAGGGCTTAGTTCAAAAAAGCGCGATTTTGCGCGGCTATTTCTTATGGAATTAGTTAGTTACATATATGAACTATATAGTATAATGAAAATTATTACAGGGACGGACTCATAAGTACATTAAAAAGGCACTCGAATATAAATATATCTAAAAAAATAAATTTTGGACTGAGTGATGTTTGTCGTGTTAAAAATGAATGACAGAGAATGTTAATTAAATTTTTCTGTAACGAAAACAAATTGTTCTTACCTGTATTATCGCAATCCATCACAGTTAAAACGAAAATATTAGCTTGAAATGAATAATGCACTTTGGAAAGTTATAAGTTTAGGAGAGCGCCGAGACCCGACATGTATACACTTGTTCACTATCGAATTCCGACTGATCAAAGTAGACTCCCGCGCTTCATAGGCGGGGGGGAAGGGATGTTATATTATACATATATATGTTGACTCACCAATTGTATAGATACCTTACCATTATATTGATTTTTAAAAAAATATTTTTGGCCGTCTAAATCATTAAAATCTATGTATGTGCGCCGTTGAAAGAGAGGGGGGGAAATCTCTCCTGACGGTCACGTGTCCTGACGCGATGTCCTGACGCGAGTTTAACATTTTTTACCCATTACAAAAAGTGTGCAACGCCGCTAAAGAAGTTTTCACTTCAAAAAACAGATAATTCTTTCAACCTGCCAAGTACGTAATCTGGCTCCCTCTTTCGTTTTCCTCGTAGAGGTTTATCAATGAAACAGTCCGCCAAAATATACACGAGATCAACGATTTCACCATGTTTGTTACCTATACATCGATCGTGTTTCGACGTACTTGGACAACACTATTGGTCGGCGGTTGAAGTTCATACGTCCATGCATTGTATATAACGCACTATTGGACGTGCAATAATTGTATTGTTAATTGTCTTAGGACAGTGAAAGTGTTAAAATACATTTTAGGTTGTTGTTTTTGACACTTTTAATCGTTCATTGTATTCAACTTGCGTTTGATTGCTTTTTTTTGTTGAGTTTCGCTGTGTTTAAAAAGTATTTTTAGAACGTTTTTGTTTTGGTGTTTATTTTTCTTGTATTTAATTGAAGCGTTTAAGTCCGTAGGCGCAGTCATTTGTTTAAATAAAACACAACTAAAACAAATCAAAACTGGTTACATGTGGATGTAATTATTCTGTAAGACTTATGTTTCAAATTAATATTATTTGACGTTAAACAAATATCAACTTTATTTTAATGGTAATTAAGTTAATTACAGAGTGACTAGCATTATTGAAAAAAGTTATAATTTTTTTTGAAGTTGTAGCGTAAACTGAACTTTATTTTGTAGAAGTTAAAGTTATTTTTCCATAAACTCATAGTTATTTGTTTACATTTTTGGCAAATAAATCGCGAATGCTATACTTCTCTGTCCAACCCTTCAGGATATACGAGCGCGATGTTTTGTTGTGTTGGTTTACTAAGTAGCTAATTAATTGATTGATCCTTGAATTTTAATCAAAGGCGGTTTGAAGTTTCTTAGCTTCCAAGTTTGGTTGACATCTCAGTCCTTCAAATACCTCATCATCCAAAATGATGCTGAAAACACCAGAAAAAAACCCTTGAAATAACAAAACATCTTTTCGCTAGCACAAAAGTTAAACAGCCTTTACAAAACAAGAGTACTTAAGCACCTAGTTGGTCCGTACAACCCTAGATAGACCACGGACAATGTCGCTGAACAAGGCTATTTGGGCACTCGACCCACAGGTAAACGAAGGTGCGCTTACCCACCGGTAAAGGTAAACGGAGTACGAACGAATGAGATAAGGCACCGCGTTGGACTTCAATGTAAGTATAGAGTTTGTGTTCATAAAAGCTAAAAAGGTGAAGATAAAACTATAAAAAAAAAATATAGAGATAAGTAGCAGGCTGTAGTTGGCATCAGTGATTTCATAAATGACTATCAAATAAGACCAATCAAAGACACTTGCAGGATAAGACGATAATAATACTGAGTATAACAAGCTTATATTTTTCACCTTTCTCTACCCAAATTCAAATTTAGTATAATAAATATTTTGGCATCGAAATTTAAATAATAATAATGTTATATGTTAATATTTAATTGTAAATTTTGTAAACTTTAACGGTGTGAATTTCTGGTTGTTGTTACATTTAGTCACATATAATTTACTTGTATAATAATCTGTGGAAACTGTTTCTGGATTGTGTTGAACTAATTGTATATTTACTTATGTTTGTTATTGCATCTGTTTGTGTCCCAAATAAAATAAATAAATAATTATCTACTTTAAACAACTTCAAACATACAGTTTCGATACTCGTTCCAAGGAACTTTTATTTATACAGCGTACCGCTTTAATGGCAACATTTATTAAACGCACGTATACGGTTTCGAGGTTTTCGTTTTACGAATATATTTTAATTTATAAAACGTTATTCTCTATTTAAAATTTTCTAAAATAACATTTTAGAGCAGCCTGTACTTAAAAAAACTGTAGCGCGGGTCATTTACCGGAGTCGCGGATCATAACATTGCATTAATTTAAGTAAATAAATGGTATTCTTTTTATTATCTTTATTTTATTACATTGTTTGTAACTAATAAACAATGTAATAAAATATTAGAAGTCAATTTAAACCTTCTTCTTATCCTCGTATCGAAATGAAATTTTGTATGTATATGTAGTTTGGATGACAAAACTAGAATTTGGTGCCTTGGAGCTGATAGAGGAACTCTTCAGTGGCTATTAGTAAACCCCTCGAGTATGAACTCACATAATTATTTTTTACGAGTCAATTGTTTTTTTTTTTTTTTTTGAGAAACACATGCCTTACCATAAATCAGTGGATAAAAATAAAAGACGTTATCGCAGTTTGTAAACTATAAATGAATTACAATCATTTATCCGTAAATTATGATGCAAAGATTTTGATTACAACGCGATTTAGACAAATCTTCTACAAAGATACATCAATGCTCGAACATCTTTCTAGAATTCCGTCCTAAAACCACAAACATAACCCACAACAAAGAGTGCTTACTACAAACTTGTGCCAATAACTTAGGCATCTACTTCAGTGACGGTCGATCAAACACTTGACATCAGATTAGTGGGATCCTCCAGGTATCTGCGACATAAACTTGCTAATGGCCAATAACTATCAAAGTGTACTAAGTAATGTTTAGCGTTGAACCACCTTGCAAGTTTGGTATGAATTTGTACTAGGGGCCTTGTATATGGGCTTGGAAATCTTGGGAATTCGGGGCTGCCTATCTTTAGTCCCAATAATTTCGTCGTTGGTTTAGGCTTTAGTTATAGATGATTTAATACTGTTTTGATGGGTTTGTTGGGTTATTTTGAAGAGTTAGGGCCTGTTTCATAGTCTCTGGATAAGCATTTTCTGCTAGAATAAACAGAAACGCACCTTGACTTTACTTTGCTAAGAAAAGTAAGCGTCGCATATGAATGTGAACATTATGCGTATATCAGTAATGTTTATATTCGAATGAAACGTTCGCTCACATTCGCTTTTACGAATGTGGCAATTATATGCATTAAAATAAGGTTCATATTCATACAGAACGCTTACTTTATTTTGTAAAGTAAAGCGTTACCTAGTGCTATTATTTATTCTGTGAGTAAAAGCAAAGTGCGACCTGTGAACCTTGCTCTATGAAGCCTCCAAAAGCTTCAATTTTTGGCCGATAGTGATGCTAAAGTAAAATGTTCTCGTACAATTTGTGTAAATGCGCAATTAAAACCAATTCCATATTTTCACCCCATCATACAAAGCCCGTTAAACTTGAGAAGTTCGATCCGTGAGTTCGTTGCAGACGCATGATTAGATCTTACATACATCGCAAGTTTTCAACTTCGCCAAAAACTTGGAGCGACGAGCAAATGCCGCACGACCTAGTTACGACACGACAAACTGTATATAGTTTGCCATTAAGAAAACTATAGTTAGCAATATGGAAATAGGTACATATGCGCTACTGTTTATCGACCTGATCTGTCCTAATTTGCGTTTTGCTCAAGTGGAATAATTGTTATGTTCGGTTGCTTGGATCTACAGGAACAGATCGCTATTCCTGTCAATCATGCTGATTATTGAAATTTTAAAGACTGATATTCAATCTTTTCTGATATATTTTTCTTTTTTTATTACTTCTAAATTTTCTTCCGTATGATAAAAAGTTATCTAACACTAATCTGTAACTAAGATAATTTACGAAGAAAAAAAACCGAGTGTGCTTATGACCACACGACTGAAGTGAAACTTCAAACGTATTTGGCTATGAGAGGAAGAGAGAAAGAAAATGTGCGCGGGCACTGCTTTCTTTTGCTTATATCCCCCACTCAACTCCCGTTCGCCTCGCCCGATCACACTTTTCGTAACGCTTACGCCACGCGTTCGCCAGCTTACTCCCCAAGTCAAGCGTGCGTAAAGAAGTTTCACTTCAAAAAGTTGTGTAGCTAATTCTCATTTCTTTTGGCATGACATAGAAATCTGGGAATCCATAAAACTTGAAGTTTTGCTGACTCAGATCTTCACCGTTATCTCAACATAAAACCAAATCTTTATACATTTCCAATTGCAGTGCAGAATCAACTGGCAACAAAAGCAGAGATAACATACTCCGAGCACAGAACGACATCGTAACGTTGGCAAGATTATAAAAACATGCCATAAAAATTGTGTATCCTAAGAACGAAATAAATATTCATTGTACTAGTCAGCCGTATTCAGAAGACTCTGTGTTTAGCGAGCTAAAGTTGAGATTCCTTTGACGCGTGTGAGGAAATTTAAGCAACGTAGCTTATGCTTTAAGCTTAATAGAGCGTGAGTTATCACGGATATAACCTCGAAATTTGACATTCTTTTATTGATAAGAATATCACTGTTATTCGCGTGACGGTGGAACTTTGTTTGGACGACACAATTCTGCTAATATAGATGTTAGTTATAGCATTGGTTGGACACGGCAGTTTTAGCAAAGATGTCGCCACAGTTTGTATGAATTTTGGACTTTTTGAAGTGAAACTTCTTTACGCACGCTTGACTTGGGGAGTAAGCTGGCGAACGCGTGACGTAAGCGTTACGAAAAGTGTGATCGGGCGAGAGCAAGAGAAAGCAGTGCGTGCGCACATTCTTTTTCTCTCTTCCTCTCATATCCAAATACGTTTGAAGTTTCACTTCAGTCGTGTGGTCATAAGTACACTCGGTTTTTTTTTGGATAGAAATGTAAAACAAAATAATGATGATATTGCCAGCTAAAGCTCGCTATTACTTTGTTCATTAAGTAACGGAAACTTTAGTCTCCGACATTTCTCTTCAGAAATAATCTAGCCCATCGTTAAAGAAAAAATACAACGATTTACGATGTCGAATACAGAATACACGATGTTACACTTCTCGATTACAAAATAAATCTTTGAACCTTCAGAAAAGTATAGATCAAAGAATCAGACCTGACTCCATCAGACTCATATGTACAAAACTAAAACCCAATGGAACCCAACGTCATTAACACAAATAGTTATCCGAACATTAATCACGATTACCATCAAAAAGGCACGTAGCTTGCAATAACTCAGACGCAACAAAGCCGTCAAATATTCGACCATTTAAAAGGCCGTATCAACTTACTGGGTAAGATTTAACGCCCTATAAAACAACCACAATATAAGCCCTTATTACATAACGTGTGAATATCTTTTTGTTATGTAGATCAAATGACCCTATTGGGCCCCGACCGTATATTTTAAGGTTCAAGGATTGTTATGATCTGTATAACTGCTTTTATTGTACCTATTGATACGTCTATGAAAGGGAATGGAGGAATGAAATGAATATTTGAAAGGAGATGATATAAAATATTGTAATGTTGATACGGGTATAGGAATATTGAATGTAACAGTCCCTTGTCATCATGCTTTAACGTAATTTAAAATTATTTATCCATGCCTGATATTGTTTCATTGTTGAATAAGAGGAAAAGGTCTCTTCTGCTATACGAGGTACACGCCGAGGGTGCAGTTACTGAAGTCGCACCACAACGTCAACTTCAAGGCGTTCGTGGTGCGCGTGCCGAATTGTTATCTGCCCGTCGTCATGGAAGAAGACTTCTGGCCGCAGGACGTGGTGTTCTGTCGCTTCCGCGGACAAGTACCACAGAGCAACACAAGAACTACATAGCTAGTGGAGTGATGTACTGTCTATTTATGTAATTTAATAATAAAAATGTGTATGTTTAGGTTAAGGTATACATATATCTATGGGCCTGCGTCGCCTGAAATAAATAAATAAATATGTAAATAATACATATATTCTGTTGTTTTTTTTTTGAGAAAGTCGTGTAATTACCAATTCAACGTCGTTCGAACGAACGCTTTGGAATGGGTAACTAGCTTCATTTTTTCTGACTGACCGACTTCTTGACAATTCAAAAGTGCCTGTAAATGGTTTAACTGAAATAAATGCTTTGAGTTTGAGTTCCAATGCAAGAAGATCAAAATATTAAATTACCAGAGCGGTTCAATACTATATCATTAGCACATTCCGAGGCAAAGAAGTTTTATCAATTAGCTTTCACTATTCATAAATCATCAGTTTTCGACTTACCTGTAACCAGCGCCAATCTAGGTACATCTTTATAAAATACTTAAGAACTGCTAACTAATCGAATTACCAAGTTCATTGTCCCTACGGAATTGTTATTTTTACATAGGTACACATAAAATATGTATACGTGTCACAGGTAACAAACATTTTTATGTCTCAGTGATACAGCGTGTTCGTTAAAAATAATGACTTAAAAGCGTCATGTGTCGCGCGACGATGGAACAATCATGGCCGACAAAATGGCGAACATAACTGTCAATCATTTGAATTTACGCGTGTTTGGAGGAGACTGTCGGGAGTTTTTGTTAATGAGTTCTATCAGATGTTAAAATATTGTGCTATACTTATGTTTACAGGTTCAATTGCGGTCATCCAAATATCACCCTTACTGCTACGTCATAAAGGCGCTGTCAATGTCAAATTGTTATAATTAACGTGCGATTGACTTTACTCCTGCAGTTGCTAGATTTGATAACATTTTTTTTATTCCTTAATATCCTCCTCTGTATAGGGTCACTGGTAATTATAATTAGTGAAGAATACTTAAACACATAAATTAATCTGATAAAAATTAATGTCTTAAACACACGATAGAGGGGCCCGTGGCTAAATAAAAACAGCCGCACAGGTCGATCGATCAGGTTCAGCTACGCTTGCCACGGTTGGTCCGTGGATGGGTAACCATCTTTACATACCGAGACCCCTTCGTGCCTCGGAAAGCACGTTAAGCCGTTGGTCCTGGCTGCCATTCGTGGATCTTTGACAGTCGTTACGCGTAGTCAGAAGCCCGAAAATCTGACAACCAGTCTTGCCAAGGGGTATCGTATTTCCCAGTAACTGGGTTGTGGAGGTCAGATAGGCAGTCGCTTCATGTAAAATACTGGTATTCAGCTGTATCCGGTTAGACTGGAAGCCAACCCTAACATAGTTGGGAAAAGGCTAGGCAGATGATGATTCAAACACATGATTGCATTGCATGACCCCAATCACCCCAATTGCCCAATCACCCCAATCTAACCGCTAGGTAAATTAAAAAAAAAAATGTAACATTGGGAAAGTTGTTTGATGACCACAATTATGTGTAAGTATCGATCACTAATTACCAGTCACACTGTAATATAATTTTCTCTGCAAATCAAACTCTCACCAAACGATCAATTTCCCATCAATTTTGTAACTCCAGTATCGGCAGCCATTATCTTCACGCATAGGATAAATACCGCAGCAATAATAAACGATCCAAACTCTACCAGATTAATCTGGATTAGTCTGAATATGCAGGCAGACGCAGTCAGCAGCTTTATTTTATAACCCAATCTGATGATGGATTATTCACATTCGCTCACCAAATCAATTTACGTCATTTACGAATTGATTTCGCCAATTCCCCTTGAGCTTAGTTAATGCAGTTTCAATATTAATTACTTAACGTCTCGCAGCTAATAGACAATGGAATACACGATACATCGAAGCTTCAGTGATCTTACTATACATAGTTACTCGCACATAAACAGCAATGTAAGTGAGCAGAGATTATTTCCCTCAGGTGTTTGCATATTACTAGGGTATATTGGTATAGGCTTAAGTTTGAGTGAAATTATATTGAGCTTATATTCTAAATATAAGCTGGGATACTAGGCTTACAATTTTGCTTAATCTCTTTTAGCTTTGTTGTAGGCGAAATGAGATTTTATTAATATATTACCTTATTCACAAGGTCGTCGGTCCACCTTGTGGGAGGCCTTCCAACGCTACGTCTTCCGGTACGTGGTCGCCGCTCCAGAACCTTTCGGCCCCATCGGCCATCTGTTCTGCGAGCAATGTGCCCTGCCCACTGCCACTTAAGTTTGGCAATTCTTCGGGCTATGTCAGTTACCTTGGTCCTCCTGCGCAGGAACCCGTTGGTTGCGAGACACAGAACCGGTCGAAGTAGAGGTGCTTGAGGGAGGCCTATGTCCAGCAGTGGACGTCTTTCGGCTGAAATGATGATGATGATGATATACCTTCTATATATGCCAGAGAGCAGTGGTGGCCCAGTGGCAATGCACCGAGTTACGAGTTGTAGGTCATGGGTTCGAATCCAGTCAGGCGCTTTACTTTGTGTAAAATTTCATCACCACTGCTCTCAAAACGGTAAAGAATAACATCATGAGGCAATCGGCATAACCTAGCATCAAAAATTCGAAGACATGTGACATCTACCAACCCGCACTGGGCCCGCACTTCCCTCTCGAAGATAGGAGGCCTGTGTCCCAGCAGTTTCCCACTGCTGGGACCCAGGCTGATCATGCCTTGATCTCATTTGACCAAAAATCTAATTGGTTTATTATTTAACCAGAACTGTAAGTACTTTTAACTGACGGTATCTGCACTACAATATAGCAGCCACTTCGACTCATAGTAGTGTAATGCTTTTATGCGCCAAGCGGTATGAATCTGCGCAAAAAGATGTACAAAAAATGCATTATTCATTTCGTATAAGAATAGAAACAAAAATACTGGCAACAGCGTCTTATAGTCCTGTACTTTCAACTTTCACATTGCACTTTAAAACTCAATAAATATTTACATCAGTGGAGCACACACGGTTGGTACATCTTCAACTTTCTGAGCGCCGTACACAGACCACAAATCTCTTACAACCACAACAAATATTATTCTTCGCTCTATATTCAACAGACGTAGAAGCGTTTAAGGCCAAAACTCTAAGGAGTCATTGTTTACCTTGTAACTTTAGTCCGGGTCAGGAAGGGATGTTTTACTTACACCTCCGGAAAGGCCGTTTGTACCTACGTTATTTATTTCCTAAGCAGAATAGTTTGAGATAGGTTTTATGCTGAGGATTTGGTAGAATTTTGGGATAGACGCGTTTAGATTGGTTAACAAGAATGTGGATGAAAGGGAGGCTTACCGAAGTAACTTATTCTTGGCCTGTTTTTCTTTTGTGCCTTAAATTTAAGTTGGTTAATATATTATTATTATATATTATTTGCTGAAAATGGTCCAGCTATTTTGAAAAGTGATTTAAACGAAGCGATGTCATCAACTACTTATTTGGCTGATAATTTTCACAGTCCGGTAGCAATATTGCCAATCAAACGGTTTGATTAATCATCGACTTAACTTATTATTGATCACAGCCGCAAACTACATATATCAATTTGTGGTTAGTGATAAGTAAGTTATACAGTATGAGCTACTCCGATGTATGCAAGCTAGGCTTTCACGTCTAAATTATTACAAAATAAGTTTGAACATATGTTCAAACTTATTTTGTAATTATTTAGACCTAGAGATTTAGAATTTTTAATTTAGATTTGTAGATATCTACAGGGTCCCATTAAAATAGATGGACAAATTTTAACACAGCGCTCAGTACGTCTAACCAAAGATATCCAAGCAAAAAAAAAACACTAATTAAATTGATTTTATTTTGACCTAAAATAATAAATTGCCGGCACATTAGTGTATTTTCGTTAGCTGATTATTTTTCTTGTAAGTATCTAATGCGTTTTTCTTATTATATTTTTTTACCATCGTCCATAATTTGGTGGTCTGAATGATTTCTAAAAGTTTGTCCACCTATTTTAATGGGACATTATATATTACAGATAACGCCATCCACGAAGACGCGCCCCACTCTTCTTCCTAATCGCTAACAGTACAAGTGTGTAACATTCCGCTAGTGTTTTAGTTTAGTCGATACACAGTAATTACTTATTAGTGGGTAATTAGTGTGTGTCAAAAAACTAAAACACTAGCGGAAATAACTAGCGATAACCACTAACGATTAGTAAGAAGAGTGGTGCGCGTCTTCGTGGATGGCACTATCTATAGGTACTTGTTCTGATTACATTAAAATTAATTATCATAACATCACGCCTATTTTCCCCGAAGTGGTAAGTAAGGGTGTAGTAACAGTGCACCCACATTTTCTCAGTTAAATGATCCATTTTTGTAAACTTATAGGTTTAAAAAAATACTTTTACACGTCGACAACTAGATGTGGTCGATTATGTTTGTAGTTTCATGCAACTGGAGCCGACACAGTTTTAGCAAATAAATTAAAGCAAGTTATATTTGTCCTAAAGACACCGCATATTCTCTAAGTAAGACAAATTAATAACTCGAACAACAGGGTCAACAGTACCCTGATCTCTTGTCCTGTTGACTTCAAGTGGGCTTTTGACTGCGTTGTTTATACCACGACTTGGCATATTTTGGGTTAAGATTGAAATGGGCGAACCGCAACATCTTGTAACCCTCATAAAGTACTCACACAGGGGCCGCAAAGGTGCAGTGGAAATTGGTATAGAAAATAAACAGAGGTAAATAAAGAAGTACCCCAGGGGTATATATTGTCGCCTGTGTTAATAAAATCCATACTAATATTATAAATTCGAAAGTAACTCTGTCTGTCTGTTACCTTTTCACGCCTAAACCGCTGAACCGTTTAGATGAAATTTGGTATAGAGATAGTTTGAGTCCCGAGAAAGGACATAGGATACTTTTTATCCCGATATTCCCACGGGATCGACACTTATGCGGGCGAAACCGCGGGGCGCAGCTAGTCCTAAATAAAAACTTTGAATACTAGTGGTAAAAAGCTTAAGCAAAACTAAACTCTCTCCAACCAAAAATGCAAATAGTACTTGTATTGGACAAGTCGCAAAGACGAAATGAAACGGTTTTCTAAAGTTTTGCCACTAAAATATTTTAGTTTCCAATATCATGCAAAAATATGACCGGCAATGAGTTATAGCGGTATTCATATTTGTCACATCAGCGCTCCTTACCGCAAATGTACTGGATTTTCCGTAAATATTCATTCTGAAATAAAATATTATTACTGGAACAGACTTGGACTTGCAAATTCTTAACTTAAAAATAATTTTATATAACGTACCTACATAAAATTATGAATTAGGCCTCTTAGAAAATTACTATAAAAGTTAAGTTCTATTTAATTAAAAAGCTAATAAAGGTAATTGCATCAGTACCGTTCCTACAAAATTATAACGAGAAATTGATTATTAAAACTGATTTCCATGCTGAAACAAGTGCCTAGGTTTACATGCCGCATACCGCACACAAAAATCATAAACTTTTAGCAAAAAAGACTTTGATTATTGTTATTAAAACAATGCAACTATCTCAAGTAAAACCTAATAATAATACCCGTTAGTAATAACCGTATCCGGTTTTTGGCATTTAATTGAAAATGACCAATTAGCTCCCAATAAAAAGGGTCTAACCAATCAACAGGTATTTTAGTCCCAAAACCCTTTAAAAATAAGCCCCAATAACTTATACCGATATTCGGCAATTTTGTCACATCAGTGCTTCGCCAGCAGAATTTGCCGTAAATATTCATTCGGGTCTGACACAGGGAGTGAGTTACGGTCATACGCACACAAAAATTGTTGTATCTCTTGATATGTGGTATCTTAAGGTTATTTCACGTTCCATTGTTCTTGGTTAGGTCACAAGAGGTTTGGTTTGGTAGGTATTTGCATAGCGAACAAGAAAGTGAGCGAGGTAATATTTTTCATTAAGGTCCCTGAAACTGTTCGAGATTAGATTAAAAAAAGGATTTTGATGTTTTACTGGTGATCAACTACAGATTTGGTCATGAACAGTTTACCTAGGTAATAGGAATAAAAATAATTCCAGGCTATGATGATGGCATTACTATTGTGCGATTGCCTTAATTTTCCTAGAAATATTTAATTAGGTTCATTGATTCCGTGCACCAAATTAAATGTTCATACATCGTATGGGGTGGGGTGTCCATCGAGTACAGCAACTCACCTAAATATCTTGGTGTTATCCTGGACAGGTCTTTAACAATCGGCAAAAACTGCAACAATATCAAGCAGAAAGTGCACACTCGCAACAGTCATCATTTTCGACTAGTTTAATTGAAGTGGGGTGCTTCGCCTGACGGTATGCGGACTACTGGACCGGTGCTATCTTTTTCTGCAGGAGAACTTACGTGGCCCGTGTGGAGACGTTCTGCCCATGTGAGGATTTCAATGCTAGTGGATACAGTTTTTAATTAAACGTACCGGATCATCATTGGTTGGCTAAAGCCGACCCCGGTAAACATGCCATATCCACTAGCAGGAATAGCGCCACCAGTGGCTCGCAGAGCGGTGGCAAGCTCCAGCGAAAGAGCCAAAATGGTCTCCGACACACGACACTCTTTGCACGACAAAGTCCTTGTGCCACAAAGGCTGAAAAGCCGAAACAGTTTCGTAAAGTGTTTCGTCCCACTCACTGGCGAACGATCACAAGAAAGACTGAAGCAGTGGTGACAGTGTTTCCTTACCCAAACCAATCGTTCCACCCGCTGAGGACCTCCCACCTAGACATGAGTTACCTTGGGTAACCTGGAAGTCTTTAAACAGACCGGACCCAGGTTGGCCGAAGCAAGGAAAACCTGTTCAGGTGGAGATTCATAGACGACTCCGCCTTGGAGTGTAAATGTGGTGCTGTTCCATAAACGATGGGACACTAAATATCATGTCCTGCGTGTCCTGCGAGCTGCACGTTACAGGAACTGATGGACGTTGGTGATGGCGCTAAACAAGTGGCCGAATTCTGGGCCGAGTCCATTTAGATTGCTTTCGACACGCTAAGAAAAAGGTTCACAGAATTAAATAACTTTAGTATCGGCATAATGCGTACCAGTGTGCTCCTTTTCAATCGGCAAAGTGCGAAAGGCCGTCGATCAATGTGTCCTGACCCTTATTTGACAAACACAAAGAGTTTCATTTTCCTCTAATTCCAATGTCAGCACCAGAAACACAAAATCCTCTGTTAAAATAAAACCCACCATTAATAAATGTCTAAAAATATAATTCTTTTCCCAAAAGCATTTTTCTCGTTTTAAGTGCTATCGATTCTCGCAGTGCCGCTAAATCGTTACAAAGGACCTCAAATTACATCCGTAATTTATTGTCCAGCCCATAAATCATCAATCTTCTACAAGGTCAGGGGGTAATCAGGTTTAATGTGGCCACATGGCGATTTATGAGCGTCGTATACCAGTAACACGCTATGGCTTTGACAATGCTCTGACGTCACGGACGTTTAAATTGTTTTTCATGAGTCATTGTGGTAATAATATATTTTGGTACATTTTTCGGTTGAACGTCAAAGTGAAGAAAGAAATGATAAAAGTGCAGCTGTGAATAAAAAATGCTCTTCGTAAAGCTCCAATACATAATAAATTTTCTGTAATGATTCGCTTACATTATAAAAGGAACAAAAATTCGAAAATAAAATGCATGCAGTAAAGGCGTGAATGGTCGAGGAAATTTTCCCTCGAGAGGTCTCAATAAATTTTGATTTTATATTTTTGATGAACCTTTCTTCATAATTGCATTGAAAAAAAGCCCACACCTATTTTGTATGGACATGTTAATAATTGTAGTGCAGTAATAACGTGCAGCTATATATTTTTGGCTACATTGCAAAAAACAGAATTGTTTGACAAGGGAGAGAAGGGGTTTGCCCTGCAGTGGGAAAATACAGGTTAGTTAGATTAGATACTCGTAGTGCAAATGGGAGTCACTGTCTTTAATCTGTCAAGCTTCGATAGTGAGACACAACTGATTTTCAGCTTTTTTTTTATTGCTAAATGGGCGCGCTCTTGACCCCGATCACGCGTGATGGAAAGCGATAAGGTCTATGATGGAACGAGCGTGCCCAGAAGATGCCTGTTCACTCTTGATTTGAAGGCAGACGGGGTAAATGTGGGAGGGAACACAGATGGCCGGCAGAGAGTTCCACACTTTGGCTGTGCGCATAATAAAAGTGGAAGTGTGAAGTGGTGTTTCGTCACCGATAGGCGACGCGCGGAGCTTGACCGGTTAAAATAAAGTAGGTACTGTTATTTAACCACAATTGCAAGCCAAACCCAGCATAGCTTTAAAAAGGATGACGATGCCTTTTCACAAATTGTAGTCTACCATTTAGTTGCATGCTACAGCTACACCAATATTTACCTTAGCGCAAACCACACGACACAGCTCGTTAGCAAAACTTATCGTGAAGATGGTGTAGTAATATTGATAACATCTCAGCGCGTTGCGGTGCCTTAATTACCATTTACTGAGTAATTGGCCTGTAATTACCTCATCAAAGTGTTGTTAACATCAGTGGCGGCACTAATTTGTAGGGGCAATTCGGTCCGGTTGACTGGTGTGCAGTGTTGCGATGAGCTTGAAGGTAATCATGGAAGGTGGTGTCGCGTTGATAGTGATATTGTCGTCTTCGAAGGGATATTTGAGATCAATGACACGAGTAAGTACTGTCATTTGAGGTTTGTGATCGGAACTGGTTAGTGTGATGTCTGAATGATGGTATGAGTAAAACCATTTCTGTTTGATAGTTAGGGAATGGATAAAATAGCCGCACGGGTCGATCGATTTAGTTAGTCGCTTGCCGCGATCGGTCCGTGGATGGGTGAACATCTTTACATACCGAGACCCGTCCGTGCCTCGAAAAGCACGTTAAGTCATTGGTCCCGGCTGTCATTCGTGGATGTTTGAGAGTTGTTACGGGTCGTCAGAAGCCCGAAAGTCTGACAACCAGTCTTACCAAGGGGTATCGCTCCATGTATAATACTGGTATTCAGCTGCATCCGGTTAGACTGGAAGCCGATCCCAACATCGTGGGGAAAAGGCTAGGTAGATTGATTTGAGTTAGGGAATGGATAAAATGGGCAGCATCGAATTGAAAAACTTGGACGTTACTGATTAAGATTGAAGTAGATTCTTTCTCCTACATGATCAGTTCGATTCCTTATCAATACCTACTGATTGTCATCATCATCATCGTCCTAGCCAATACACGTCCACTGCTTGACATAGGCTACTTGAATAAATAATAATAATAATATAATAATAGGCTTCTGCCAAGCATCGGCATCCCTTTTATAGTGGCCTCCAAAAGTTAGTTGATATTTTTCCACTTCAGCTTTAGCACACCACATTAAATGATTTAAATTCTAGTGATCTAACTGTTTGAACTGCTATTACGTTTTTACTGACTAATACTAAAGACTTAATCATAAAAAAATAATCAAGTAATTAGGAGTACCTGATTATGTGTTTATGGCACAACTGGGTCCCAATTCTATATTGTTCTCCGCATAATCTTTACATAACATAATTTAGCCTATAATGTTCCCCCTGCTGGGACACAGGCCTCCTCTCTGTGAGAGGGAATGGACCGTAATCCACCACGCGGGCCCAGTGCGGGTTGGTAGATGTCACATGTTTTGGATTTTTTGGTTCTAGGACATGCCAGTTTCCTCACAATGTTTACTTCCACCGTATTGAGAATAGTGGTGATGATATAATTTACACAAAATAAAGCGCCTGTCTGGGTTCGAACCTACGACCTACAACTCGTAAGTCGCAGCCGATACCACTGGGCCACCACTGCTCTCCACTTCATCATCATACTCTTGACTTTGTCCCAATTTATTTGGGGTCTTCGCAACATGTCTTTTTCTCTTTGTCTGACCCCCTCTGGATCCATTACCACGCCACGAAATTTTACCACGTGCAAACCACGTCAATGTCTATTCTATTCTATTTTTAATTATGGCAAGTAAAGCATACACGTCAATGTCGTGTCTTGTTAACGGCAAGGATTCGGATTCGAAATGTCAACCGTACGGACAACATGTATTTTGACAGTTCAAACCACGCCATTGTGCCGTAGAAAATACGTTAATAGCAGAATGTCGTGATTAATAATAAGGAATTGACGTGGTTTCGAAGTAGTGAATCGTTAGTGGTCATAGTGAATTAAGGTTATAATTATGAAGTGGTAAAATGTCAACTAACTTTTGGAGGCCCCTGTACCTATATCTATCTAATAATGAGAGTGAGAGTGCCCATGGAGTTTCTTGTCCGTTCTTTTCCATATGTAAAGACGCCAGCACATCAAGCTACCCGAAACTGTCAAATATTCCTAATCAACCTTGACCTTGTACCTTATATTGTAGCGATAAAGTTAAAAATCTATTAAAGACATTTGTAGCTTGATGTGCTGTTCCTGTCCGCCTAGTATCTAAATCAGCACAGCACTACGGTCACTTCATACAGTGGTATCGTTTAACTTTAAAAAACCCACCGTACCACCATGGGTACGGCCAAGGGTACGGTGGGTCTGCAGTGGTACCTTGGAATGGGCAACTAGCTTCATTGTATTTCTGACTGACCGACTCCTTGACAATTCGCGCTAAATAGCCCAGAAAAAATGCATATGGTCAAATTATAGTCTCAAGTGGACTGATTCGTGCCGACCAATATTCACTGATAAACGTTTACTTACATTTCCATCCCTATACGTCTTTGAAATGTGTAAATTTGTTAGAAACCACCTATCAATTTATGAGCAGGATGATAAGGCCCAGTTTAAAAGGAAAATAGTACAAAAGCCTCTGGTAGTACCTCGAAGCAGATTAAAGTTATGTAACAGAAACTGCTACACCATGGCGGTGAAAGTTTATAATAAACTACCGGACAAAATAATTCAAATTCAAATAATTTATTGTGGATCATAGGTTCATAAGATGGTGTGTTAGTTACAGGTAAGTCTGCTATGTCCCGCCATTGAGGCATACAAAATTCACATTACAAGTTGATTAAAATACAATACATCAAATTGTCATGCAATACATGAAGATTAAATTAGTATAAGAAAAATGAATAACTTAGAATTTAATAGAACTTTAAAAAATTGGCTTTGTGACAAATGTTTTTATTCAATAGATGATTATTTAAATTTTAAACAGACATGATGTATAATTTAAGAAACAAATATTTAAATTATATGTATTGACATTATTTTTTAATCTAATCAATAAATCGATGAACTGTCTTGACTGTGAGATATAACCTACTTAATACACAAATTTAATATATTTTATAATGTAATGTGTCTAATTAATATTAACGAAGCAAAACTGTAAATTTTATTATGATTTGATGTGTGTGACTTATGACTAATTGGTGTAATTTCATGATACTATTATAATGCATGTACTAGAAATATTTGCACGACTGATAAGTCGAATACAGTGAGACTAAAATTGTTTTACCATGTTATATTGTAAGTACATGTATTCTGGCAAATAGGTAAATATAATTTCATTAAATATTGCTTGTTTGATTGGAATAAATGTTTTGAGTTTGATTTCATGTAAATCAATTTCATTTCGAATCAATCACGCAAATGAATTACACAAAGTGATGCATAGTAGATACTTCTGTAATTCAATGTACACATTCATTCATTCATGATTTTCCCGGTATTGATGAAATATTTACTAGAAATATTTAAAAATGATGTAGTTCACACGTATGTATCACCATTTAAAGTTCCGGTTAAATATTTTGCTTGATTATTTCAATGATACCAGAGGGGCAATTCTCATAATTTTAAGAATGTTCACAGTCTGATCTCAGTCGCAATCTGTCAAAAATATCTCTAATTTCCCTACATTTTTGGCAAGTTTTTGACATCGATTTTCGCTGAGACGCTGAGATAAGATTGCTAATAGATTTGAACGTTTTTAATTACGGAAATAGGCCTTCAGGTAAATCTCTGTTACAATGAGTAAAATTAAATACTATTTATATCTTGTATTCAAACGTTGCATCCGTATGTGTTTCACGCGCGAGATGACAGATAGCATTACAAATCCCATTTTCAGGGCATTACACTCGTCAGATGTTATTATAAACGTTGGGCTGTTAAGGTTTCCTCTAGGTGCTCCATACTAGAATAATAAACAGAGGTAGCCGGTAACATTTCATTACTCCATTGTGCTGGCAAATTGATAATAATTGTCATATAATCTGTCAAAGATACTTAATTACGACAATAATTGGAACGTACACAATTATTTTTGTAACCTTATTTTGCATACCAAAATCTTGATATTCATTAACGTAACTGGATCTGGAGTCTGGATTTGTGCCCATCATAAGCCTATAGCAGTTCACTGCTGGAGATAGGCATCTCCTATAGCACGCCATTCGACTCGATTCTCGACAACTCTCATCCAGTTGCTACCAGCGAACCTGCGAAGATCGTCGCTCCACCTAGCCTGAGGGCGTCCAACCTTACGTTTGTCGATTCGCGGTCTCCACTCAAGAACATGTCTACCCCAACGGTCATCGGTTCTATGGCTAATATGGCCGGCCTATTGCCACTTCAGCTTGCTTATTTTGTGCGCTATCTCGACAACTTTGGTGCCCGGATTTTTGCAGAGGTGTACACATAATTATATCCAGTAGACCTCTGCCTAACCCTTAGAAGAAAACGGAAGGCCAATTCTCGTAATTTAAAACGATCGAAATCTAGTCGCAGTCTCATCTCAGCGACAATCAATGTCAAAAACTTGTCAAAAATGCAGGGAAATTAGAGGTTTTTTGACAGATTGAGACAGAGATCAGACTGTGAACGTTCTTAAAATTACGAGAATTGCCCCTCTGGTGTACTGTTATGTTCAAAGTCATTTAGTTCAAAGAGGCAAATAAAAGGCACTTTTGAACGTCACAATTTAGAAGAATATGAACTGATTCTAGTTACCAAACTCCACAGTTACTATCATAAAATGTTTTATGTTGTATTATTACTTAAATTCTGACTGCTTCTATGTTAGAACCGAAAGCACATCCAAGTTAGAGTTGTGTCTGATTAAGTTCCAGGCTCATAATATTTTTTACTCTCAATTCTACTACCTGGCTCTCTGGCATTAAATTAATTAATAAAGAAATTCTTATATCAGCGTTAAATAAATTCACATCACCTTTTAAAAACGCCATTTTGTTTATCGCAATTTGGGATCCAACGTTTTTATCACCTGAAAAACAATTTTTCCCACTTCATAAAATTAATTTAACAGTTTTTGAATGCAGAAAATTGCCTGCGCTTAATAGCATTCCACTGGTGTTCTGTTATTAATAACTTTTGTTCAAAAATAATGGTGTATTGTGGCTTGAGTTTTATTGTTGCCATTTTTAATAATTGAGGTTATTAAGGTTTTACAGTGGGCGTGCGATTAATCGAGAAGTTATTAAAAACGAATGAAGATAAAAGCTAGTATTTTTTCTCCTTTTTGCACACCACAAAAATAGTACATTACGATACATGGGACTTAAGTAGTCCATTATTGCACGTCGAGAAATTAACGCTCGAGCGTAGCGAGTGTGCTTAACGCCGTGCATTAATACTACTTACGTCACACGTACCGTATACTACGAATTTTATAACACGTATGATCTAAAACCGTTGTGTGTAAAAATGGACAATCCTAGTCACAGATAAGCATGGTTTGGGTAACTGAGTTCTATAAATACTATAAAGAAGAACATAAACACAGTCATGTAAATAAAATATTTTTTGCCAGTGTCTTTGACTTTGTTGCAAGAATTAGTTAATTAAACCTACAACTTCTGCATTATTTTTTATTTATAACAAATATCGTTTATACTGTGTTTTTTTTTCTTGTGTGCTAAAATAGGTTGATTCACAGCTGAAAACTAGCTAAAGCTAAATAAGCTGATAGTAAACAAAACACGTAGCAAAATCGACCGAATAATAGATCAACGTGGCACCACAATCTACGACTCGGTAAACTGCAACCCGCATTCAATTACCATTACACAAGAATTAATGAAACTATCTCAAACAACGAGAAACTACAGGGAACGCAATTACAGTAAAACTGGAAAATCTTAAACAACGAGCTGAATTTTAAAAGGAATTTTCAAAGAGCATGTTCAGTAAGCAAACTGAACTGTACTTCGGCAAGTCTAATCCAGTTGTTAGGACAAATTAGCGGCTTTGTTGAACATTTTTTTTTTCTTTATAGAAGGAAAGCATTTACTACGTATAGGTATACTTATTTCAGATTATTATATATGATTATATGTAACTAACAATATATATATTATGTACTATGCCACCTGAAACACAGGTTTTTGAACCTAGCTCAGGAGTCAGGGAATTCATAGGTCTTATGTATTTTTAATGTGAATAAATATAAACGCTAGATACTAACTAACTAACTTACGTCCGGGAAGCTCCTTACTCTGCCATACCTCTATACGATCATTAGCGTCAAGCACTACTGGCTTGCGCCAGTTCTCTTTAGCCAAGGAAAGCGGGGTGAAGCCCTTGTCCACCGCGACTACATCTCGATGCATCCTCACGTCGGTTTCTAGGAAATATTCCCTGAGACTGCATATCTCGCGATTGTGGAGGGTCTTAGCGTTTAAAAACCCTCGACCTCCACACTTTCGCGGGATATACAGCCTCATTACCGATGACCGTGGGTGATGCATTCGATTTGCAGTCAACAGCGTACGAACCCTCCTATCCAGGGCATAGGGCATCGGGTTCGGTCTGAATCCATTTTCTCTATGTATTTTAGATTAGATAGATTTAGATTTTTTAAGTGTTTGAATGCTCTGTGTAGAATGCCCTCAGACTAGATGATGTATGATCTTTGCAGGGTGCCTGGTAATAATAATAATATCTTTATTGTAGCAAGTAACAAGACTCATTTGTGTTAGTAACAATATTCCTTACCCCTATATTAGTATTCCTATTCTAATCACTTAGCCTAAAAAATCACGAAATATATGTAAATCACTGCCACGCGCCTAACACCGAGGTGGACAGCTTGCAGCAGTGATTCACATAATACAATTTAAATCATAGTGATCTGTTACAAGCTGTTCTTACAGACATGCAACTGCACACAATGCCACGAAGGATGAGAGTGGCCGCGGATAAAACTTAGAGCCATACTAATGGAAAGACCAAAGTAGGGAACTCCAGAGCAGAGACCTATGCAGAGGCCAATGTTTAGAACTGAACTTTGATATTCTGACGAAGACGATGCGGATTTTTCAAGACAACCTATTCTGTTTTGAGAAAGTAATAACCCCACTTGGGTTGCCATGACGAAATATAACGAACAACGAAAGCATTACTGTCTTCTTTTTAAAAGTTATGACGTAGATACCTACTTTGATATTTCCTCGTACAATTCCCTTGAGCCTAGAGATCAGATTATTTTTAGCTGGCGACAGAAATGATGTCAGTAAGATGAGATGCGAAATATTCAGGAACCATCAAAATTTTTCGCTTTACGTATATTATTAAATTGTTGGTTCATTTACGTAGTCATGCCGGGGACATTAATCGTTAAAGAAATTAACTATGAACTTAAATCTTCCGTATTTTGAACTCGTAACTGTCATACCTGTCAGTCTGTCTATGTGTGTGTAGTTGTATGACAAAGGCGTTCGTAGTGACAAAGGTAGATGTCAATTTGCTTAACAATTGTACAAAAAGGGTATGAAAATTGAAACAATGATAGTAACAAACAATAAAGAAACTGTCGTACATGCTGGCTGGGAAACTTACTCCAAACTCATGGAATATTATCGCACCATGTGTCGCAAATGACATTATTAAGCTTCATGTACCGAGTTATGAGTTTCACCAACTAATATGAAGATGTCCCTGACATTTTCATATAGAGTAATAAAACTGTTATAGCTAACTTAGTTTGAAATAATAGAAAATTATGAAAAGTTCGTTAGGTCCTTGTATTTCAAGAGTTGTCTTGTAAATTTCAAATTAGGAAGTTAAGTTTTTGAACATTTTTTTACAATAATTAATAATATTTTAGGGCCTGTTTTACGTTTACGCTATCTACTAGATAAAAATATATCAAAATTTGTTCAAAATTATCTGCCGGATATTAGTCAAATCCGGAGGTTGTTGTACAGGTCGTTACAAATCTAAAAAAAATAAGTTTAATAAAAACTAAAACCCGACTACTGCAAAGGATGAAACAAGAAAGTACCTTCCCGTGGTCGCTTGCTACCATAGCTTATAAGTATGTTAGTACAGCGGCATGCGACCACGGGAAGGTACTTTCTTATTTCATCCTTTTTAGTAGTCGGGTTTTAGTTTTTAAACTTATTTTTATTTAATTATTTTGGGCCTTATTTCAGAAATATTTATATTTTTGAAATGTGCTAACTAAGCCCTTTCATTTAGAGGGCGCCATATTGAATTTAGTGTGACGTCACATAACCTATAACCAGCGGACGGTCAAGATGCTTTTAACGAAACCTTATTTGTCAAATTATTATAAGTGCTTTTGAAGTTATGAGGGAACAGATGAACATACATACATACTGGTAAAAATCATAACCCTCCTTTTTGTTTCGCCGTAGTCGGGTAAAAACAAACTTTCAACGACTAATTCTTTCACCTTAATCCTTTGAAAGATCTTAAAATGAAAGAAAAACAGACGTTTCAAAAGAAACCTTATAGTTTGTAAATACTGGGGCTGTGATAGGAATCTCAGATGGTATCGCGACGGAACAATTCCGAGCCATTAGGCAGGAACATTGCTCAACCCTTTCATAGATACGCCCTTTAGGGAAGCTGATTGAATTTCAAGTACAGCCGGTTTGGGTACCTGATAGTTTGTGCTCGGATTTAGTTTTGTTGGGAGCACTGTCCTTGATAGGAATTGTAGTATAAGCTATTTATTTATTCTGCTCATTTTTGGTCTTACTTCAGTGTTAAATTTGAATTTTGACAGTTCTAGAAAGTGTGCTCTCAAAAATTACAATGTAAATACATCATAATTCATAATCAGCCTATATTGTTCCCACTGCTGGGACACAGGCCTCCTCTTTTCGAGAGGGAGTGGGCTATAATCTACCACGCGGGCCCAGTGCGGGTTGGTACATGTCACATGTCTTAGAATTTTTGGTTTTAGAGAATGCCGGTTTCCTCACGATGTTTTCCTTCACCGTTTTGAGAGCAGTGGTGATGAAATAAAATTTACACAAAGTAAAGCACCTTTCTAAAATAAAAACATAATTATAAAGTAAAGAAGAACGTACTATAAGGGACTTGCAGAGCCCCTTAATAGTAGATTGTGCAACTAAGGCATAAAAGAAGCTATTTTACCCCGAGACGTTTATATCCACCCGAGCCGCAGGCGAGGGTGGATAGTTAAGTCGAGGGGTAAAATGGCTCGTTTATGCCTGAGTTATACACTCTGCTTTTCACTTCGATTGCGAGAAAATGAAACAGGCATAAAGTATACAGTACATAATTAATCAAAAATGTTGCATCCATAGCTAATTCCCGCCACCACAGATAATACCGCCACGAAACTTTTTAAAAGTTTTTTTTTTAATTTTCAACATTTGTCATTCGACTTGGGTACTTCATACTGCCAAAAAATGAAAACGTTTCTTTGCCTTTTTAAATAATAAATGACAACTATTTTACCTGATTTTATTAAATTAACGATAGAAAACACGGAAATGGTATAAATTAAAGAAAATGAAATAAATCACGACTTTAATCTGCGAAGTTTTATTATGCGTGTGGCTGTTGGGCCTGATTACTTTAGTCTTAGAAAAAAATTTTACTTTATGCACTAGAACATAAAAAGCGATTTTATGTCGCCTAAGCACAACATAAAGACGGACTTTTAGAGCATGAGAAGTGAAAAGTAAATTAAACACCAATAGGACTTCTTTAAATTTATATTGTTAGAACAACGTCACATAATATTCCAACCTAAGCTAGCACTGACTAATCCAAACAAAAAATCCTAAAAAAATTAAATGACACATGTTTGAATTTTCGAATGGAACCCGCGCTAAGTTATAGCCAGCCTGCATTATATTATAAGGTAAGGCTACATAGATAGCCTCTACATGAGCTACGCCTATCTATGAATAAAAGGATTGGCATACTCCGCTTGACAATTTAGTATGTATAGACTAACGAAATAATGATGTTTTGTATCTGTTTACCTAGCGTAGAACGTGCATTCGCTCGTTCGCATGTTTAAACGGAACATTAATAATAATAGGTTCTTTAATTGATCTTGATCTATTTTCTGTAATTCCTTTGGAAATCAGAAATCATGCAGCATCAGTGCTGATAAAAGTAAAACTGACTGTCTCTTGGGTCTTAATTTATTTAAAATCGTAAGAGATAACACGGATTCGACCTTTCTGAAGATACTGTGATTGGATTTTGGGGTAGAATTTAAAAAAGTTGTTTTATGTTTTGGCTATCTTCTTAGAATAAAGATTAATGTAACTTTCGTAATTTCTCTTTCTAAGAATTTTATTTTTAGAACCATTCTGGACAAAATACCCATAGGCTATTATTTTACAAACACTTTTTTCGATTTAGTACAACAACAAAAGTTTATCCAACTTTGTAATATGACAAAAACTGTTCGGGACAGTCTTTTCTCGTTAAACGGTTCATTGCTGCTCTGTCAAGGGAGGAAATTAAAATCTGCCAAGTTAATTAAGCGTCGCACGTTGCCCAATTGTCAATAATCCAATATCCAATATGTGCTGGGTTGAAATTATTTACGTACACATACAAACTCAATTGGAACAGATCATTTCGAGCCTGAAATTGAATTGTATTCTATGTTTCGAATTTAATTTTGAACTTATTTGTTTAGAATTTAGGTGAGATAAAAATTTTAATTATTTCTTTGTATGCACGTTATCGTGTTGAAAGATTATTTGGATTTGCTTATTATGGACGAAGCCTGTTAAGTTTTGACTTTATTTAGATAATGACTAAACATAATTTCTTTATCTTTATTACAAAAAAAACAACCGACTTCGTTTTCGTTTTTTGACACCGACTTCCGAAATTAAAGCTATCTATCATTTTGTAGTGTTTTTTTTTGAAGTCGGTTGTTTTTTTTGTAATTTGTTTTTATTTTTTCACTTTTTAGTTGTACTTACCCCACACAAATTCAATTAACACTAGTGCATTGAAGAATTGAAGACACCGACTAGAAGAATCATCAAAATTCGCATAGAAATGCCGGAGAGGCAGTACATTTATGCATATAACTTCGTACATAAGAATAATTACCTTATGTATTATAAACTAAAACCTTCCTGAAAGTATGTAGATCACATTAATGAACGAATTATCAAAATCGGTTCATTAGTTTTTGAGAAAATCGCGGACATACAAACATACATACATACATACGGGTCGAATACAGAACCTCCTTTTTGAAGTCGGTTTAAAATCTACGCATTTTGTTGATTATACCCCATGTTAAACGAATAAAGAAGTTGGTGGGAACGAAGAGTGTGGTCAAGACGGCTGCATCAAGAGTGGGGATAGTTAGCTGCAACCACAAACGACGAGAAGCACTGGTTCTCTTTTGGATCGACAACCGACTGCGACAGACGTCTTTCTATCTCAGTATTAAGTTTTCTCGGTGCCAAGTGATAAGTTAATTAATTGCACATTTATTCTACCAGCTTTATAGGTTATTAAGTTTTGTTGGTTAAAAATAAAAAACGTGTGAGGTCGGGGGACCCCCGGCAGAGCGAAGTTCAAAATGAAAATCCAAGATGGCGGCTGCGAAAGTTTGAAAATATTCGCAGCCACCATCTTGTATTTTCATTGTGACATCGCTATAGGCTTCAGCACCCTCGAAAACCATGAAGACTATATTTCTCTTCCTATATTACTCTGTCTATTATAATATGTAATAAAAATTCGCATGGAGAGGTATAACGCTTTTTCGTTACCTGACGATATCCTAGCTCCTTAAAGAACTTCGTTCCAATAAATACTATTGATTGGAGGTGCGTATTTTTTTAATAAAACCTGCTTCTGATACCTAATTATTATTTTATTTACATTATTGAATGTGTCAAGTCAATGAATTATGTGTAAAGCCTAATTCTGGGCCGACTCTGTCTAGATTGCCATCGACATTCTAAAAAGAAGAAGCGCACTTACCTAACAGTTTTTAGTTTCATAAGATAATAATTCAGTACGTTCTTATTTATTATTGATTTATTCTCGCCATAAAAAAGGAATAAAAGGTTTCGAATCCTTGAAAAACTGCTCGAAAACATTGATGCCACTTTCATCGGAGTTTGCATGACCTTTTCAATGATTGCCAATAAATAGAGTTTTTCAAACAAACTTTTCCGTATGTGTTTAGCAAGCTTAGCCCCTTTTCCCCGAAAGTTTGCCTTTGCGAGCACAAATAGCCTCTAGACAAAATTCATCAAGATTTTTGGCAAAATCGAGAGAAAGTGAACGTTAATGTTGACCAACTCTGTTTCTATAACATTTTCTATTCTTCAATGGAAAATTATTACCGATGGATATCTTTCCGAGTTCCTGCTTATGTTTACTTACTACCCACACTTTGACATTTAACCACTGCAATATTGCCATGAAGAACTTGCCCTTTTGTGACGGGAATAACTTATTATTTATTTATTCCAATAAAAGGAAGAAATACCTTAATATAATATTAATACACGTGTGTAAATTATCAAATCAATCAATCAATTCAAATCAAGCATTTAGTTTGCCTCCAACTGTGAGCGTAAAGGTCAAAATGTATAAAAAACAAACTCGTCAACTGAATGTAATTTTTCATACATTTTCACACTTGGATGGCGACTATACCTTTGTGTGAACGCGGCCTTATAAATGCAACAACCCTTCAGTCATATCTCGTCACACTGGACCTAACACTATTCCCCGTTCCTACACACCTTAGTACGCACATAAACGTATTAAGACAACCAATCATTACTACCTTCAAAACCCTACCTCCCACTGATGCCAGTCCCTCCTTAAGACTTCAATGTATAAAGTTTGGAAGCCATCCATTTATAGTTAATCTTGACAATGCTAAGAGACACCCGGTTTCTGAATTGAGAATCTGAATGAACTTGTCAATTTACTTCAGTATTACTTAAATCCTTCATTGTAGCACTCGAAATTCAAAATTTCTTCAAAATAATCTAAACACCTTTTGAGTATCACGGGTTGTTCGCATTGAAGGACAAGAGTTTGACAAGTTCTCAACTTGAAATTCTCAATTCAGAAACCGGGTGAGAGTCTAAACTGGGATATATTTTAAAGTGGCTCTCTATTGGCTGACTGTAAGGGATGGCCGAGCAACTAATTGAAACCACGCTGAGCACCTTTCCGCTTCAGCGAACGTGTTACTGGGAGGCTGTGTGGCTCAAGTCATAGAAGAACGAGATGGTGTGATTTTAAAAGATTCGCTGTATTAAATATTTTTATTTTTCGGCTTGTATAATATTTTATGAGAACTTTTTTAAATAGTTTTCATGCACACACGTTGGATACTGAAATTAAATTGAGTTTAATTTAGATTTACATTAAAAGACTGCATTGCATTTTGCTGCTATATTTTTACAAGAAAACACAAGGCCGACTCATGATAATGAACATTCTGAACCAGTCAAAACTTTGGGTCAAACATTCTTAACCGGTTGAATGCCGTAATTACAGACACAATTAAAAAGCCATTGTGTCTCGCGTGGATCTACGTTCCGGCATACGAAAGGTTAATCTTAGCCTGTCAATGGCAAAATAAATAAATATATATTTTTTTACTTTTTTCAAATATTAAAACGACAAAACTCCAAGCTTAATAAGCATGCGTAATCACAACGGTGAAAGTAAAACGAGTTTCAATAGGTATTTGATATTTTAAATATATGTAAAAGCCACCTACGCAGTTTTTTCTATAAATAGTAACTAGGAAACAATTATTTGTTTCCGGGGAATTCAGAGATCAGGCGTAAATATGTAAATAAAGTTTCCACAATTAATTGTTTTTTTAATTGTTTTTACGGGCCCGAAAAAGCTCAAGAGTCATGGGGAGGGACCTTTGCCCAACATTGGGATGATACAAGCTAACAGTAACAGTATCGAGCCCTGGATACATAAGGAAAAAAAGGAAAATCAAGATGATAGAAAAACAATTTTACCTTAATTACAAAATGTAATATCATTTTACGTGGAATTTTAAAAATAAATCTCCATATTATTCGCTTTTATTTAGACAATCATGGTTGAGGAAAGTAAGGCAAAAAAGATTTAATAAAAACTGACAGAAGCATTGTTTAACGTTTAAATAATAAAAAAACTCATTTTGAATTCAGACAGAGTTTCCGCTACCAAAATTTTTCACACGAACTGTATAATTTTTGAAGTATCAATTATTATGAAATCAGAAATTTTTATTTCTGGGTTTTACCATAATAGCGAATTACTGGATAAGAAGAACACAAAGCAAGAATATATTGTCATTATAGGTATTTACAATTTTATGGACAAAATATGTGGGCCTAATAATTATATATAGAACATTTGTCGTTCAATATTTATTTGAACCACCACTACACTTTCCTGTAAAAGGTACGATGTTGAGTTAAAACTTCTACCAACGCACCATATAATTAAATTGCAGTTTCCTGACTGTAACGGTAATTTACTACTCTCGCTAGTTTTCCCTAATTGGGTAAGCAGCAAGCCAAGTGGAACGAACTAAAAGCACGCAGACGTCACTTAGAGACATCATGACGGAGAATAGTTTTCTATAAATCGGTATATGTTTTTTCATTTAGGATTCAACATTTTGCAAATTCATTATTGTGGTCCGGATGGGAAATTCAACTTATTACAAATTTAACATTTTGGGATTCAACATTTTACAAATTCAACATTTTGGGATTCAACATTTTGCAAATTCAACATTGTAGTCCAGAAGGTTAAAATTTACTTATACGAACGGGACTCAATTCTGCGAAACCTAGCGTATCGTGTCATATGGCTCTGTTACAAACATAAAATCTTAATAATATACATTAAAATAAAGGGTTATTGTTATAGGATACATTCAGTATTATTTTACCTTTATCACATCACACTAATATTATAAAGGCGAAAGTTTGTGAGTGTGTGTGATCATATGTTTGTTACTTCTTCACGCTCAAACGGCTGGACCAATTTTGATGGATTTTTTTATGGAGGTAGCTGACACCCTGGATTAACATATAGGCTACTTTTTATCCCGATATTCCCACAGGGTCGACGTTTACGCGGGTGAAACCGCGGGGCGCAGCTAGTTATCTATATTTTTAAACAACCCACTCCTAAAAAATAATTAATTTAATTAATAAATTACTCATCATGATCCTCCTGTCCATATCCCAATTTATTTGGGGTTATCGCAGTATTATTTGTCTTCTTCCATAAAACATTCGCTTAGCTCAACCTTTCGTCAACTCAGTATTTAATTTTATCCTATTTACAGTCATAATCTTTTGTCCTCACTCGTATTGTAGCGGTATCTACAACGCCACATGCGAACAACACGTCATACTGACGTCACGCAAATCCTGCATCTCGCAAGCAGAGTTTGCCGCGCAACTAGCATAGATACAACAGATCGACATGAATCATCGGGCAGTTGCCCGCCAGACACAACACCCGTCTGGTCGGAGGATCCTCCCTTTTCTATAGAGTATGAGTGAGCTTTACACCCTGTTCTATATACCTCTATAGTATCTTTATATTGCTTACAAGCTTCCACCCGTGATATCGTCCGCGTTTCTTTCCGGAATTTCTTGATCCCCTGACGCACATCGTCGCATCGCATCACCTGCCTGCGCTATCACTTCGTTTTCGCTTGCGTTCCTTCTGATTTTTTTTCTTTTTCTCGGCTCCTAAGAAGTATAGCATGATACCTATAGCCTTCTTCAAGAAGAATTGAGCTACCATAATATGCAAAAATATTTTTTCAAATCCGACTGGTAGTTCCAGAGTACCTCCTACGTACTAACTTACAATGTCTCACTGATGGTGGCGCATGTGTTTTATCATTTAGCTCCCTTCAAAATGGTTTTGCTGAATGGTGCTAATACATGCGTCATGTTCGTGAACGGACGCCGTCAGTAGGGACTGGTCATCTCTTTGCTGCCATGGCTTATTTTAATTTAATTTTTGAATTGCTTTTTTTCTCGTCTTTTCATTATAGACGCTTTTAACGTTCTGCATCGTTCTCACATGTATAATTTTTAACATGAACGATGTAACCAAGACTTTGTAACCAAATTATTTTAATTTAAAAGAGTGTCCATGTAGTTTCTTGTCCGTTCTTCTCCATGGGTACCTGCGCTTTGGAATGGGCAACTAGCTTCATCTTTCTGACTGACCGACCCCTTGACAATTCAAAAGTGCCTGTAATTGGTTTAACTGAAATAAATGCTTTGAGTTTGACAAACAAACAAATGTTACCTCTTTATAATATTAGTATAGATAAGTACAGATAATTTTCAGCGAATAGCCAATTCAGAAGATAATGTTCTTGAGCGTAAGAGTATCCTTTAAGAATCTTATAACATAGACGGCGGTGCAGTAGCCACGCGAGCTTTATTGCTAATTCCCAAAACCCAATAAACGCTGTACTTCACTCTCACTGCAATCTCGCGCCTGCCTCTAATAAAATTTATACTCTACTTATTTACTGCGCTTGGCAGTAACTGCTTAGAGCCATAGTCTCTTTTGCTTTTAGAGCTCTTTCGTTAATTGAAATTTGTGCTATTTTATTTCTACCTGTGTAGTTTTAGTCTTTTTTTATGGGTTGTGTTGTGTTCCTGATAGTTCGTCTCTATTTTCAAAATTATATGAATTAATTTGAAACCGATATCAGTTACTAGCTGCAGCCCGCGACTTCGTCCGCGTAAAATTTCACCCTCCCCCCATTCACCCTCTTAGGGGTGGAATTTTTAAAAACCCTTTCTTAGTGGATACTTACTCTTCACAAAGAACACACCCTCCAAATTTCATGTCTCTTGGACCAGCGGTTGAAGCTGTGCGTTGATATATCAGTCAGTCAGTAATTTTATATACAACATTATTTTTAGTATATGCGAAACCCGAAACACGTGTCTAGTATTTTTATGTAAAGAATCTATGTACAAAATTTCAAAACTGTATCATGAATAATCACCAAGTTATAAGCTTGTTATGTTACCTGTTTGTCCGTCCAAAAACATGGTCTCCCCCACCGCGTGCCGTTAGGTACGGCGCGGCGATTGTATTGTAATTAACTGGTGATAACATTTTCCATCACACTTGCAGGCTTTGGACTGTCGTAATGGTCAAGTGTAGGTAGTTATTATAATGTACTTTATTCGTAAATAAATGCAGCCGTAAGCTACGAATAAGTAATTACTTATCTATTCGTAAGCCGTAAGTGATACAATGTAGTCAATGCGATTTGTTCAAAGTGGATGAAAAGTGTTAAACATCGCATTACTTAACCACAGCAGGCTGTAGGTACAAATAATAACTTTCTACAATTAACCATCTTGGCGTGTTTAAAAATGTTAATCATCACGGCAAAGCATTGTGTTCCACGATACTCTGATTGCTCCTCGTACCGCCGCACTGCCACGGATACGTTATCACTGTTATCGTTGTTTCTGTGTACTGGACGTTTGTGTATGAGAAAGTCCACGTCCAGTCCAGTTACACGACACTTTTTACATACGATAGGTAAGTACACGATCAACCGAAACACAACTGTGGCCCGCGGCGGCCGCGCGCTCGCGATTATGCAGTTGGACCCACGCGACACGTGCGCGCCAACCAGTGGTACCCGGGTGACTGAGGTTGCTGCACCCCCGCCCCGCTCGCTGTGCGCCGGCGCCGCGCCATTGTGCGCGTATGGTAGATAACTACCTACTTAGTCGCTCCTCGGGGCACAGTATAATATACTCGGGGTGTCCAACTATTAACCTTTTTTAAATATTTTTGGGCCAAAATATAACATGGGGTAAAAATGATTGGAATCGATTCAGTTACTTATTCTGAACAAACTATATTCAGGTTTCGCATATACTAAAAATAATGTTGTATATAGATATTGTACTGTTGTTTTTTTTTCAGATCATCGAGCTAGCAATTTGGCGGTTCCCAGAAAAACAGAAACATTAACAACTTTTGTAATCATCCTCGTTAATTCGCGAATGAAAGAAACTAGCCAGTCATTTCGGCCAAAGCACGCTAGATGAGCAGTTGATACATTTTTCTGTTATCTGACCCAATTCCAACGGAATTGGGTCACAAATGGCCGAGGGGCAACAATATATCATTGTATCCCACGCTATTTTTACACGCGAACTATTTTTAGCATGCAAACCATCGTAGGTAGGGCTGTAACCGCCTCTTAGCGGAGAATAGTTCTTTCTGGGCATTAAAAGAGTAACGAACCACCGACAGATTGTGTCATTTGAAAGTGACGTACTGGATCTTCACTAAACGTGTACCCATTATTGGAATATGAAAGCTAAGGGACTTTTCAGATGAGCTACGTCCACATCACATCGGCAAAATTGTGGTCAGTTTGTTCGGAAACTAAATTTTCAAGCAGTGTAGTATACAATGCTCGGCTATCGTCGGCTATTCGCGGTCAATGCCGACCACATAGCAGCCATAAACGCAGTCGCTCACATACAAGTGACCGACCACATTGTAACCAATGTAACCACATCAGCGATCCACCTTTTCTCCACTTATTTTGGCCATCAGAAATCTGCGTGACGAAGACATCTCAAAAGTTAAGTAATCACCAGTAAACACAAAAGGTAGAGAAAACAATACAATAAAATCTTTAATAATAGGCCTGTTATTAAACGTTTGCCCCACCAGTGGGGCGGCCGGTGGGGCAAAGTGGAATAATCCAGCCTGATTACAATGCCTAAGAAAAATAAATTAAAAAATAATATTGCCTTAAGTTTTATTAAAAAGAAGTCTCGAATTCTAATTAATTCTGGATTTTATTAGATCTACCAAAATAAAATAATGTATACAAGCTAAGCAGGTTACATAGCATAATCTTTGTAACATGTTGATAACTTTACATTGGTATTTGAATCTTCAAATAAAACTTTTTAGTTTTTTTTTATCCTTTATTAAAAAGAACCAGGTTTTTTTAATAATTAATTACAATCTAGCCTATAAGACTAATAAGCAATTTGAAGCTAACTTAATTTTTTACGTGATAATTATTTTAAAACTTAGAATAGTGTTGATTGTACTTTACACAAGCCCGTTCCACTTTCTTAGAGTTTGATAATAAACACTTTGTTCATGTGTTATTATGTGTCATTGGTACTATTATTTCTACACTACACTAACTCAAAAAGTATTGTCCGTTTTAGTCTGCGCACTATATTTGTTTGATCTAACAGCTGAATTGCCTCGATGTTCACATGCAGTGGAGTCGGTGTTCTTGGGCCTCAGCAAATTATTGGATTATGTTGGTGACGGGTTCCATTTTAAGGTTACGATGAAGGTCGCCATTTCCTATATACCAGGGCGCATTAAAGATACTCCTGAGTACCTTATTCTGGAACGTTTGAATAATTTTGATGTTGGTCGGCTTAGTACAGACCCATAATTGGATGCCATATGTCCATATTGGCATGAGGATATGCTTATATAATAAAATTTTGTTATATATTGATAGGCAGGAATCCCGTCCAATCAACCAATACATGTTTTTAAATCGCATGTCTTTTTAGTGAATAACTCATTGCGACTACCCCTTATTGTCTTTTTCCAAAACTTTTAAAACAAAACATACTGATTCATACTCGTATTTCTAAATCTTCGAGTATCCAATTTACCTAAAACATAATTCCAGGATTTCATATCGTAAATAAACACAAAGTTATGTTCTGTCATATACAAGACAATATTTTATCTCACTGCTTTATCGCCCGTAAAAACTGATTAGTTCGTAATTCGGATGCATACGAGAATAAAGAATTTTTAGAAATGTTCGCAGATATTCAGACCGTCTAGACTAGAATGACTTATCATTGTTTTGGAGCTGATAAATTACAGTTAAAGCTATGAAAAAATATACCTAAGGAGATTGGAAAAAAGCAGCGTTGAATTTGGCGGGACTGACGTGTTTACTTTTATGACATCTTGCAATGGTCTTGACGCAGAACGTCACTTTCGCAAAACGTCATTTTCTCACAATGTTACTTTCGCAAAACGTCATTTTCGCAGAATGTCATTCTTGCAAGGTCTTAATGACATTTACTGCTTTAATAGTCTTTTTATTGCGTGCGGGTCTTTTGTCTCGGTTTTCTTGCTGAAGTAGGTTTAAAAAGATAATGTCTGATCGGTAAACTTTTGGTTTGGTTTTTTCCATGCCGTTTTTGTCAATCAAGTGGCAACAGAAATGACTCAGTTCTTACAAATGTCTAAAATTTACTGCTTGTCGGCTCTTTTAGAACATAAAATTCAGGTGTTACGATGATTTTCTTTAGTCAGTAACATAAACTTCGCGAAAGTCACTTGTCCTTAGTTTCTGATGGCTCTGTGAAACTTTTAGTATGTAAATATCCCATACTTTATTTATACTATAGCTGTTACAGATCAGGAAGATGACACCAATGTAACATCAGAGCAAGCAAATGCGGGGCAAGCCTGTCCAATAATCGATAAATTAATCGAGTGTTCACGCGACTCGATAAAAATAGATAGGCAGGGGACGAGCGAGTGGTGGCATTTGTAAACTGGATGTTGGCCTATTTGTGTCTGTGGGACTTTTTTATACTGTGGCTTCGTTTTTTGACAAAACTGGCGAGTGATTCGGACGCCGTTGTTGTGTGATGTTTCTTTACCATTGCGTTGCGTGTTTCTTTTTTTATGTCACGCTGGAAATTGATCACTTTACTGAATTAAATATTCTCCGAAAGGGTTGTCAGAATTCCCTAGTTATGTGTGACGTTCTGTGGGTGAGCCTAATGTCATTTTAAAATACATTTAATTTTCTTTTGTTTCATGGACAGACATTGCTCTGTAGATAATTTATTTCCAAGTGGTGGATTGCTCGTTTCATGGAAAAGTAGAAAATGTTGAATACCAGTAGTACCAGAATAGAGACTTCGTTAGTAATAGACTCTTAACTGTATCTGTAGATTATAATTATTGATTCTGAAGCTTCTTTTTTTTTCAGATACATTTACGTTTTAGTCAACCCTTGCGCCATCTCATGTTCCTAGCACTGCGGGCTGTGCTGGCGCCGCTGCTGCAGCTGCTGAGACCCTCAAGCGGCGCAAATACTGTAACCTTATGGGCAACTAACTACAGCTTTGAGCCGTTTGGGGTCGAAACGCTCGGGTCATGGGGCCCGAGCGCGCGTCTCCTTTTTAAGGAAATTTCTCGCCGGCTGGTCGATACTTCACGTGACCAGAGGGCTGGGTCGTTCTTTGGCCAAAGAATTAGCATTGCCATTCAACGTGGCAATGCTGCCAGTCTTCTGGGCACGTTTCCGGATGACAGCGATGCGGATGAATACTTCGACGCCTAAGTGTCCTTTGTTTTTTATTTTTATATATTTGTATTGTAAGTTAGTTAGTCATTTATTTTAGTATCTAGTGTATATAGTTAGTTACTTATTATGAAGCAATAAAATATTAGTCAACTCTTACATCACAAAAAATACCTACCTAGGTTACACTTGGGGTAGACAGTACGCAGTGATATTTCTCGACACAATTACAACATACTAAAATAAATAATTATTTGAAAAGAAAATGAGACGTCTCTCATTCCAAAACGAGACAAACAATTTTCAACCGTAATCCATTTTGTTAAGAAGCCAGGTGTTCGAAAATTGCATACTCATTATTCTCGTAAAAAATAAGGGCTGTCGCTCAAAATGTTTTAAGCCATAAATCAAAATAGCAACGTTATTAAAAATAAGCCTTTCCCCCGTCAGCTTTAATATATTATTAATATTTTATACTCCATATTATTCTGATGGATTTTATGAAAACGTGAATTTATAATTCAGTCTCTCTCAGAAATGATGTAGGTACCTACTCAATTCTTTATAGCTGTTCACTTTTTTCTTGTGTCACCATCTATAAGAAAATATCTTGGTATACTAAGGTTCCAAATCGGGTATAATGGACGTAGGTAAGAAGGCTGCTAGGTTCTAATGGAATTGGGCGGGTCTCTTCAGCTACATGCACGATTAACGTTGGTCAAGTCTCCACACAATGGGTGCCTGAAGGTGGACGGTGCCGCCGAGGCCGGCCCAGAAAGAGGTGGCGAGCTGACCTGCATGCGTACCGTGAGGGCTGGTTCGAGGTGGCCTAGGAAGATAGTTTCTTGGATTAATTGGGGAGGCCTTTGCCCAGCAGTGGGAAAGTAAAAGAAAATGGAAACAATTAGCCAATTAACAAGATCGGTAGCGGGTCTGACTTTCCAAAATACGCCGAACTTGCATATAGCCTCTTTCCGGTAGTAACAATAATGTCAGTGATATTTTAAGGGTGACATTTTAACTATATGACATTTTGTAGACCTGTGTATATTCTGATAATAATTTAATCTAAGAAGAGGAAACTTGTAAAGGTTAAACAAAGATCACTCAAATCGGTGTTAACAACATTAGAATTATTCTTGCTAATCTATTAAGTTTACCGAAGTATTGCGGCGAAGTGATCGAGAGTTTCAGTTTACCGCTTGAGGTCTCGATAACCTAGCCGTAAACTGAAAACTTTACCTTAGATCTTTGAGTTACCAATTTAATATCCAACTAATTTTTCTGTACGACCATTTGTTACGTGAATGCTACTCAGAAGTCTTTACGAATAGTTTGAATATTTAGTAAGACAACCCGCTTACCTACCTAACGATTTCTGGAAGACAATCCATGCTCGAGATATATGTAGCGGTATCTACAACGCCACATGCGAACAACGCGTCATACTGACATCACGCAAATCCTGCATCTCGCAAGCAGAGTTTACCGCGCAACTAGCATAGATACAACAGTCCGACATGAATCATCGGGCAGTTGCCCGCCAAACACAATACCCGTCTGGTTGGAGGATCCTCCCTTTTTTATGGAGGTTGAGTGATCTTTACACCCTGTTCCTCATACCTCTATATACATAAACTCAGGGCCATATCAGACTACTAAATACTTAGGATCAACGATCGGGGATTTAGCAACTGCATTAATGGCGCGATAAAGACACTTAGCATCGAAGCGTGTTTCGCAGATGCCAAAGCCTCACTCTAAATCGTTGCGACTGGCATCAGAATGTGTGTGTTGCGTAGTATTCAGTATCCAGCCTCCGAAAAGTGACTATCGCTAATCACCAATTCTGCAATTCTCTTTATGTAATAGGTACCATCATTACTCTGGCAACCTCCTTTAAGCAGTTAATATTAGGTGCCGAGCACAGCTTGTATGCAAACTGTGCGTAACAATGTAGTGACACGACAGCCGTCAAGAGAGTGATATATGCGCAGAATTAGCATAATAGTATAAATATGATTATCCGTGTAACAGCCTACATGATGGGTTATTAGTGTCAGGTGGCAAAGTGCCGACTGTTTTGTGATGGGAATAATGAAACAGCATTGGGTTTAACACATTTTGTAGGTGTCGACCAAAATTCTCTCTGTCTACATTATCGACCAAAACTTCATAGGTTTGACTTGGTTAAGTTTAATCATCAAATTAATATAAGATGTGTTTAAGACATTAGCATCTAAAGGAAAACACTACCTAGTGATTTTCCACAATACCGTTTAATATGCGTTTCTGATAATTGATTTCCATAGAATCTTTCTTTGTAAACTGTCATAAACATGATAAGTAAGTCCTTACATATGAAATTGGTGTTTTGTGGCCACTTTGATTACAAATATCTAGTGATTAGTTAGGAATTCCAAATTTAAATTTATTTAAAATTTAGGCTTCTGTATTTGTGTTTCGAATTTAGTGATTCATTTGTTTTCGCGCCATTTGATTTTTCTTTGACATCGTTCTGTTCACAGTCTTAAAATATCGCGTTATTTACGAATACGATTTCCACCGTGATACCAGCGCTGCAGAAACAGCTTGAAGGATTAATGATGTGTATGGGCAAGCTACTATAAAATAAGACACGGTAGGTTTGTGGTTCCAATGATTTCGTTCTGAAATTTTGACCAACAGAACAAACCCCGTGGACGGCCGGAGACCTAGATGACAATAAAAAAATAAAAGTGATCGTGGAAGCGGACCCATTGCAAATCACGTCAGTGTTAGCGGTAAGCTTCGGTGTAAGCGATAAAACAAATTTGATTCACTTGAAACAAATTGGGAAATTGAACAAGCTCGAAAAACGGGTACCGCGTGAATGAAAAGAAAGTGAAGCATACCAACAAACACGCGTCGAGGACTGCGTTACAATATTCAACCCTCACAATAACAAGGGGATTTTTAATCATATCTTTACTTGTGATGAAAAATGGATCCTGTACGAAAATCGGAAACACTCATCACAATGGTTGAACCCAAGAGATCCGGCGAAATCCTGCCACAAGCGAAAGTTGACTCAGAAAAAGGTATTGGTAGAGTATTCGATGGACCAGTGCTGGTGTCATCCACTACAGCTTACTGAAATCTAGCTGGACGATTACGGCAGATCTGTGTTGCCAATAACTGCAAACCATGATGGAAGAAATCGGTGAACATACATAAAAAAAAACATACATAAAGTCGAACATATAACCTCCTCCTTTTTGAAAGTCGGTTAAAAACTAGCCGTTAAAAACAACCGAGACTGCTCTAGCCCACTGGTGCTTCAGGACTACGCTAGGCACACACTGCGCAACAGACGGTCGCTAAATTATTTATTTATTTATTATCCATTTATTTCAGGCATCAAGGTTCATATAAAACACATAAAATACAATATTAATATAACTTAAAAATACTATAAATACACATTAAATTAAACATTATTATTATTATTATTTTATTATTATTTTTATATTATTATTTTATAACATTATTATTAAACATTATTATATTAAATAAAACATTATTAAATTAGAGAAGCTGTGATTGGAATGTCTCCAACGCCAACCTGACATACTCCCTGGACCTTGCTCCAACAGATTACCACTTTTTCCGGAATTTGGTAAATTTCTTGCAAGAAAAAATTTAAATTGTAATGAGGCAATCAAAACCGCCTTCAAAGATTTTAATAATTCTCGCTGTCCCATTTTTTTTGCAAAGGAATCAATTAATAACCTATAAAATAGCGAAAGTGCATATATAGCAATGGTACATTATGTACTTTTAATTATTAAAAATATAATTTAATATTTCTTTTCGTTTTGCTTTGTCCACACAAAGCGCCAATTTCATAATATGTAAGGACTAATATTATTTACGTATTAAAAAAACGAATGGAATTATAGATATTATTTATTCATTCTCTAGAAAATGTAATTTCAGCATCTTTTTATGCTCACTGCGCAATAACGACTCGATCCAGAAGTGAAGCGTCCTTTCATTGTGCTTAGAGCTTCGGGTCGTCTGATTTCTGAATCAGTATATTAATATTTTATTGCTTCTGCAGACTGTATTCAAAATTAAATTGAAAGGGTCTTCTCAAGATTATTTTTATATTGCTGTCATTGCTTTATGTCCTCTTGTGGGTAAAAGTCTCCGGGACACAATCATCATTAGAGATTCAGACGGGTCAAAATAATTACACAAAACCTGTTTTCATCAACATTGTCAACGTATAAAGCTTAACTCACTTCGGAACCGCCAATCAAAACGATGGCGTACCTTGAATAGCAGACCAAAAATGGCCTGAATTCGATTACTCGGCCTTTGAGAGGCCCAATTTCATCTGCAGCTCAAATTTCAGGTGCTGCAATATTCCGCGTACATTTCAGCGGACTGGGCGATAACCCAGGTATTCAAAGTCGCCGCCAATCATAACGAGTCGATATGATCAGTTTCACTGTGTGAATATTAAGTGACCTGTATTATATTTGGATGGATGGCCGCGGGCCGGGCGAGGTCGGCTGCCTACCTGTGTTCTGGGGATGGGGCACTCGGAACTTACGGTTAGAGATGAGATCATTATTTTATTGAACCAAATATTGTGAAGTGGGAGCATTATTATTTGTTTTGTAATTCAGAATTGACATGTTATTACAGAAACAGATTGAACCAAAAACAAAAATCTGAAAGCCAAGTTTATTATGTGTCAAAGAAAAAAAGAAAATACGTTTATTTGCGGTGAAAATGACGCAAAAAAAAATATAAACAAAAAATAAAATAAAAAACCGAGTGTGCTTATGACCACACGACTGAAGTGAAACTTCAAACGTATTTGGCTATGAGAGGAATAGAGAAAGAAAATGTGCGCGCGCACTGCTTTCTCTTGCTTATATCCCCCACTCAACTCCCGTTCGCCTCGCCCGTAGCCCTTAGACATGGGTCGTACTTGCAAAATCGAGTACCAAGGCTTCCAAGTACGTCCACTTAAGAAACCAGGGCCTAAAACCAGGGCTCGAGATACTTTCAAGTATTTTCTATCTGCATCGAAAATTGATCCGTAACTTCATACAAATAAGAAGTACAATCGCGTAATCAAACAAAAGCCCTGTTGGAAGTAAAAAGTACTTGCATAGGAAATTGATCCGTGAATTCCTATAAATAAGGAGCACAATCGCGTTTACAAATAAATACTTTTACAAACCATTAAAGTAAAAATACTTGCATACGAAATTGTTCCGTAGACTCTTACCACACCTCGGACACTCCATACAACGCTCGCAAAATAATTACCTATTACTACTACATAAACAAATGACGTTTGTATACGTGCAAATGTGTGCGTGAAATCTAGTAGCGTAAAAAAAATGGCGCGGAAAGCAATTTGTGTCGGGGAACCGAACGACGTCGGCGGCGGCGCTGCCCGAACGTGTGCATTATTATGAAGTGACCATGTAGTTCAATTGTTTATTTATATAGTCGGGTTCGTAATGAAATAAAAACACTAAAATAGTTTAGTTTAAATGACTTATCTGTAAATAATGGGTTATTAAATCGCATCTTATTAAAAATGCGAAATCATACAAACAGTATATGTAAATACGAATTCGGAAAAGCATCACAATATCCAACCATCGTGATTAAAACTCAAATAAAACTTTTAAATCGCATAATTGTGTGTCAGCAATAATACAGCGCTGCGGTTCGCGAGCGCCCTTGCTAAAGAGTCGGCGACGAATACCTCGAAGTGCGGGGTGAGGTGCGGTATCTGATATGAGGGCGAGGAAGGGAGTGTCCTTTCTGTACGTAGTACTATTAAGTATTCTGTGCTCTTACTGATAAGGAGTATGATCGCATTTGCGAAAACAAACGCGGTTGTTGAACTATTTGAGTACCTACGTACTCGAGCGTCGAGGCACGACGGAGCGAGATACTTTCAAGTATTTTCTATCTGCATAGAAAACTGATTCATAACTTCATACAGATAAGAAATACAATCGCGTATTCAAAAGCCCCGTTGGAAGTAAAACTACTTGCATAGGAAATTGATCAATGACTTCGAATAAATAAGGAGCAAAATCGCGTTTACAAATAAATACTTGCAAACCATTAAAGTAAAAAAAACTTTTTAAGAAAAAAAAAACCGACTTCCAAAAAAAACTTTACAAAGTGAAAAATAACTTTAATTTCGGAAGTCGGTGTCTTTGGATCTTTATTTTAGTTTTTTGCCACCGACTTCCGAAATTAAAGATATTTTTCACTTTGTAGTGTTTTTTTGAAAGTCGGTTTTTTTTTTCTTAAAAAGTTTTTATTTCACGCTTTTTAGTGGGTCTGCTTATAATTTATCTAAGTTACAATAGTCTAGTGATCATCGCCTTTTACAAACAAAATATTGCTTTTCCCGATACAGGGAAGTTAATTGTTGAGGAGTTCTCCAGATCCACCATCAGCTCCGTATCACCATTCACATTGTGACGAGCATAAATTGCTTAGCAACCATATTAAAGTAATCGAATCGCAACCCGTGAAATACTTAGATATTATTGAGTAGTTCCGGTGGCCATCTGTGGTCTTCATCATCAGTTCCACATCACCGAATAGTGCTTTCCGAGAGCAAATGCACGAGTTACTATAAAAAATACCCAAATCGCTATAGGTGTGCCTATAATATTTGAAGAGTTCCTTCGATTTCTCCAGGATCCCATCATCAAATCCTGCCCTGATGTTTTTAGACTAGATGCTGATAATCCTGGCTGCAGCATCAGGCCAGACTTGTCAACATTGCATTGAACTTAAAATTTAGTCCTGTTTAAAATGAGCCCAAACACGACTACGGTGCTGTAATTTCAAGGTTGGTACTTTTTCTAATGCTCCTGGCTTCAGCATCAGGTCTTTATGTACTTCGGTGTTCCTCATTAACAGTACGTTTATCCACACATCGAGCCCTTTTCAATGAGCCTTAACACGATATATCTGCTGTTAGTTGTCGAGGAGTTAGGTACTCTGCAGACTATCCTGACTGCAGCATCAGGTCATGACTTGATGATCATGAGACCAAATGTGGCAAATGGGGCTATCAAACATCAAAACAATTGACTAAAACAGTCCTTGCCTGTTCGAGTAACTTCTTACTGTTAAGGAGTTGTAACTTCCATCATCAGCCCAGCTACCTGAGATGGTGACAACCATACGCAAATACACAAGATACTTCGTAAAATATGCGAAAAACAATAAGTGAGCCTATAAAATTTAAAGGTTGCCCTCGATCACTCTAAGATCCCATCATCAGCTATCCTAACTTGGTGACAGTGCGACCACCTCAAAACTATCTACTTTGGAACAAAAAAAAAATTTTGAAAATCCGTCGACAATTGGCGGAGTATTTGATGAACAAACATACAAAAAAAAAAATATACAAACAGCCGAACATAGTACCTCCTCCTTTTTGTGAAGTCGGTAAAAAATACTTGCATACGAAATTGTTCCAAAAGGAGCATGATCGCATTTGCGAAAACTAACGCGGTTGAGTACCTACGTATTTGAGCGAGTAGCCGTATAAGATACTTAATAGTCTTGCAAGTATTTTGAGTCGGTACCCGGTGTGCGTACTTGGAAGCAAATACCTGGTGTAAAAACCCGGTCGCATATTTATGCGACCGGGACCGGGTTTTTACACCAGGTATTTCCAGCTATTTTTTACGTACCTTCCCTACTCGCGATCACACGTTTTCGTAACGCATTCGCCAGTTTACTCCCCAAGTCAAGCGCGCCTAAAGAAGTTTCACTTCAAAAAGTAGGGGGAAACATGCGTCACATCCACGCAAAATGGCTACCGCTCAGCATTATGCTGCGACCCTATGCAAGACAGAGCCCCAGCGCTGGTTTTCAGCGACAGCCGGCGCCGACGTAATGACGTCGTCCAGTTCAGCAAACAATTATTAAAACACTGTACTGATACAGTGTCAAGGCACTACTACAATTTTACATTTTCCTGACCCTCTGTATCACTCTAAACCACAATATCAGTGGACTGAGAACGTTGAGAGATAATAATGAAAGACAACTCCTTATTTTTATCTGCCTCTCTTAAATCTCCAATTCTCTCTCGCATACACTGCTCGAGTTCACCAAAAACATAACCAAACTAATACAATTACGCTCACGAAACAAGAACGAGTTTCCCGCTCCAAAATACCACAAATTCGCCATCTAAACAATACGAGTTGGCAAAACCGTTCACATGAACGGTTTTGAAGCGACGCCTCATTTACATACGCCAATCACAGCTTAGCATACAAATCGAATTTGGACGGACAGACGGACGAATTTAGTTTAATTGCTTGTAATCTTGCTGTAAATTATGGACAGGTGCAGTGTTGGCTGATGAATGGGCTTCTTTGTTTTTTGATGTAGGTGTTTCATTATTGTCGCCTGGTTTTCATTACAATCTTCTACCTATAAATAGTACAACAAAGTTGATTTTCGTCCTCAGTTCTTTTGTGTTCTTCGTTCTGAATTAGGTACAGACGCCAGCACATCAAGCTACCCGAAACTGTCAAATTTTCCCATTCAACTTTGAACCTTATGCTTCGGCGATAAAGTTAAAAATCTATTAATGAAATTTGACAGATTGTAGTAGCTTGATATGCTGGCGTCTGTACATTGTATATTGAAGCCGTTTTCACCATTATTTCGAGAATTTATTCCGGAATGTGTATATGTGATAATCAGCCTATAATGTTCCCACTGCTGGGACATAGGCCTCCTCTCTTCGAGAGGGAGTGGGCTGTAATCCACCACGCGGGCGCCGTGCGGGTTGGTATAATATGTTACATGTCTTCGTATTTTCGTTTCTACGACATGCCGGTTTCCTCACGATGTTTTCCTTCACCGTTTTGAGAGCTGATGAAGTAATTTACACAATGGTAAGCACCTGTCTAGGTTCGAACCTACGACCTACAACTCGTAAGTCGCGGCCGTTACCACTGGGCCACCACTGCTCTCAATAATGACACACTGCTCTCTATCATGTGTATGTGTATAATGACATAATTAAGAAACTTAACTAAGATATAACACACAGAAATCTCGGTTTTGACAACAAGCTGCCACGTCAGTAAAATATAACCAAGAAATGAGAATTATGGAATTAAATGACTTTCATTTAATTCTTCCTAACAATTAACTTCACAATCTTTTATTTTATTTTATGTAAGTATAGATAACTATTTAACCTAGATACTAAATTAAATGACTAACTAATTTACTATACAAATAAATACATAAACAATGAACAGTTTGGCATCGAAGTACTCGTCCACATCGCTGTCACCCGGAATCGTGCCCAGAAAACTGGCAGCATTACCACATTGAATGGCAATGCTAATTATTTGGTCAAAGAAGGACCCATTCCCTAGTCACGTGAAATGTCGACCAGCCAGCGAGAGGAAACGCGCACTCGGGCCCAATGACTCGAGCGTTACATTTGTATCTATGAAGTTAGCGCCATTTCCAATCAAAGTTTTGCTCTGGCTTCCGTGAAATCACTCCATGATCAAATATAATGTTTACGATGGCCGAACTCACAGTTTACAATTCACTAAAGTTATAATAAAACAATTACGTATTTCGATTGTGTGTTCATTTTCAAAGCGTGTCAAACCACACGTAAAAATAACACGTAAACATCATTGATAGAAAATAAAGAAGGCCACAAAACAAACACGTCACAAACGACGCTTTAAACCATTCGTAATGCGCCACAAAACATCCTCATTTGTCAAACGACCTACATCCACCGCCGTACCTACACAATTTTCTTCACATCGAATTCCTTCCCAAATAGGTTTACTACTAATGAAACGACCCCAGTTTATTTATGTTCGAACAAAGCCAATTTCATCATCAACTAAAAGCATCGATACTACTTGTGTATGGGCAATAAAAGAAAATTACACAACACATACATTTCGTGACTACAGACAATTTGCCGTGCACACAAAAAAGAAATGCTTACAACGATAAAAGATTCAGAGAAAGACGTTCGTGTTTTTGTTATTAAAGACGTATCTTTATGCATGTGTAACATCACGCCAGGTAGGTAGTGGGTAGACGGATGATCAAGCGGTAAAGACGATGACCTTGTTTTACGTCTGATTCCAGCGACGCGACGCGACGGTTCTTAGTTTTGTCTCATTTTTGCGAAGACAGAATTGGACGGTCCCAAAATTGCTTCGAGAAATCTAGGAAATGGTGTCTTTCTATGTAAGTTCATTTGTCGTGACCATGCTATCTGTGTTGCTTTGAAACTCTATTTTATTATTGTGTATTTCTCTGTAAATATTTCCCTTATATCGGTCTGCATCACTTGTTGTGTTTTCTAATTCCAATATCCTTTTTCCATTTTGTCTTTCGTTTACATTTAAGGCTTGTGCCCGCTGGCGACACGGCACGGCATTCTTCGGCATCACTACATGCAAGCGAATACTGACGGCAACGATGCCGCGGTATGTTCAGGCATGGCGCGTCGTCCTTTTTAGGGTTCCGTAGCCAAATGGCAAAAAACGGAACCCTTATGGATTCGTCATGTCTGTCTGTCTGTCCGTCCGTCCGTATGTCACAGCCACTTTTTTCCGAAAGTATAAGAACTATACTGTTGAAACTTGGTAAGTAGATGTATTCTGTGAACCGCAGTAAGATTTTCACACAAAAATAGAAAAAAAACAATAAATTTTGGGGTTCCCCATACTTACAACTGAAACTCCAAAAATTTTTTTTCATCAAACCTGTACGTGTGGGGTATCTATGGATAGGTCTACAAAAATGATATTGAGGTTTCTAATATCATTTTTTTCTGAACTGAATAGTTTGCGCGAGAGACACTTCCAAAGTGGTAAAATGTGTGTCCCCCCCCCTCTAACTTCTAAAATAAGAGAATGATAAAATTAAAAAAAATATATATAATGTACATTACCATGTAAACTTCCACCGAAAATTGGTTTGAACGAGATCTAGTAAGTAGTTTTTTTTTAATACGTCATAAATCGAAAACCGCAATTTACCTTTCACAAAGTTACAACGAAGTACAATAACTTTTATATTATGTTACTTGCTGCTACGGAACCCTTCATGGGCGAGTCCGACTCGCAATTTTAATAAAATTTCTTTTTAAATTTTATTGTTTTGCTATTGTATTTTTATTTATTTTATTTGTTTTTTTTTTTTTAATAATATGACTTGGCCTATTACCCGATTCCGGGGTGATGTCGACTTCTGGGAGACCCTGTATACCTACAATTCTAATTTCAATAAGTGGTTGTAATGGCAATCATATTATCATTTGATTTTAATAGGTTTTTATATTTTATTCATCTTTTTGGTATATCACACTAATATTATAAAGCCGAAAGTTTGTGAGTGTGTGTGTTTATATGTTTGTTACTTCTTCACGCACAAACGGCTTAATGATGAAATTTGGCGCACAGATAGTTTATAACCAGGATTAACACTGGCTACTTTTTTATCCTGATATTCCCACGGGATCGACCTTTACGTGGGTGAAACCGCTGGGCGCAGCTAGTTATTTTATATTTTGTGAATGTGAGAACGTTGTAGGCTTTGTAACTGTAGATTTGTAGACCATTTTCTATTTCATTAAGTACCTGATACTTGTTGACAGGCCTACATTGTCCTCCCGTACCTCAATCAACTCAGCCTATCGCAGTCCGCTGCTGGACACAGGCCTCTCCTAGACTGCGCCACAGCACCCTGTCCTCCGCCTTCCGCATCCAGTCTACCCCAGCCACCTTCTTTAGGTCGTCCGTCCATCTAACTGGGGGGCGTCCCACACTACGCTTGCCGGTACGCGGTCTCCACTCCCGGACTCGTTTGCTCCACCGGCCATCGGTCCTTCGACAGATATTGCCATGGCCTCCCATACCTAACACTGTGATTTGAAAACATTGTAAATGAAAAAAAGGTAACCGTGGAGTTTCTTGCTGGCTCTTTTCCATAGGAAGTGACCAAATTAGAACCTAGCTTCTGACGTTTCATAATGCCCAAGTAGGTTTATGTGAAATAAAATATTTGATTTTGATTTTTCAGTTCATTTCTCGTCATCAATTTCACGCTGACTCTCAACTCCTAAAAAATTGGAACGATCCATTACTCTTAATCGAATAATAGGCTAGAGGTCTCAATCAATCAATCAATCAATCAATCAATCAATTCGTTTATTTGTGAAACATAGGTGTTTACATAGGTGTTTACATAAATAAATCGGGGGGTGCGCTATGTTTTGTCATAATTGAGACATACAAATTTATAAGTGACATATTAGGAGTCATTAGATTTTAAATACATGAACATAAATAACAGAAAAACATCAAATACAATAAAATCAATAAAAATAATAGTCAAAGTAATTATTATCAAAAGGTAAAAAATGCATCATTATAATAATTGGTCGTTCAAAAATTCGTCTACAGTATAATAACATTTGTCAATTAATAATTTAGTAAGGGCTTTTTTAAACTTATATAATGTCATGTTTTTTATGTCGTCAGGAATTTTATTAAACACTTTAGGTGCTATACCAAAAAAACTTTTTCGCATCAATGCGGTCTTACATTTTAGATGACATAGTTTATTTACATATTGGGCACGTAATGGAGTTTTTCTAGTAGAAGATACTTTTTCAAATAATTGAGGGTTTCTTTTCACAAACAACGCAGTTTCCAAAATGTATAATGCTGGAAGGGTCAGTATTTTTAAAGACTGAAAATAGGGTCTACAGCTATCCGTTGTTTTTATATTACACATTGCTCTGACACATCTTTTTTGCATCCTAAATATAAGCTCACGGTCAGTCGACTGCCCCCAAAAAATTACGCCATATCGCAACACAGAAGCTACAAGTCCATGGTATGCTACCAGTAACGTATCTTTATTTACTTTTTTTGATAAATGAAAGAGTGCATAAGCAGATTTACTTAGGCGTTTACAGAGTTCTTCTAACATGGGTTTCCAAGTAAGCTTACTGTCGATGGTAATACCTAAAAACTTAACATTATTAACTTCTTCTATTTTATGGTTATTATAAGTTACATCAATATTTGGTTGTGGTTTCCGTTGATGAAAGTGCATCACCTTAGTTTTATGTAAATTAATTACAAGATTATTATTTTTCATCCAATGGATGACATTGAGAAGGGATTTATTAATGTCATTTTGATAAGTTGTTTCATTATAACATTTTATAACAGCTGTGCTATCATCGGCAAATAGGATCATTTTGTGTCGTATTATTTTTGGCAGATCATTTATATATATCAGAAATAATAACGGCCCTAGCACGCTACCCTGGGGCACGCCATATCTTACGTGTCTTGGTTTTGATCTATATATGATCTGTGTTTTTGTCTTATGACATATTCTAGATATTTCCGTGTATTGATATCTTTCACTAAGGTATGATTCAATAAGTTTCAGGACATTGCCCCTTATGCCACATCCATGTAATTTTTGCAGTAATATTTTGTGATCCACATAGTCAAATGCCTTTGTCATATCAGTAAAGATTGCACATACTGGACTGTTTTTATCTACTGATGTCATAATATTAGATAATAAATCGTACAGTGCCATATTAATAGTATGATTTTTACGAAATCCTTTTTGTTCATTGCAGAATAGGTTGAACTTTTCAAAGTACAGATAAATAGAATTATATATTACTTTTTCGAATATTTTGGAAAGCACTGGGAGCTTTGCTATCGGTCTATAGTTTTTGACATCTGTTTTGTCGCTTCTTTTAAATAGAGGTTTAATGATAGCTTTTTTTAGACCTTTCGGAAATATCCCATCAGTGATGCATAAATTAATGATGTGTGCGAGAGGTGGTGCTATAATTTCTTTAACATATTTAATAACTCTAGTAGATACACCATCATAACCAATTGTGTTTGTATTTTTTAGATTGTCAATTATTTTAATAATGTCGTACGTCGAAACAGGTAACATAAATAGGGATTGTGCTGTCAAATTTCCAATATTATTTTGATTAGTCAACTGCATGTTATTTTGTATATTATTTTCGATTTCGTCAACAAAGTAGTTATTGAATTCATTAGATATGTCAATAGGATTCGTTATAGAGAGTTGATCTTTTTTTATTGCAGTTATTGTATCATGTGGTAAACTAGATTTAGGTTTATTTATTATTTGCCAGACTGCCTTCGATCTATTTTGAGAGTTCTTTATAAAGTTGTTATTTTGCGACTTTTGGGTTAAACGTATTATTTTTTTAAATAATGCAGTATATTTTTTAAAAGTTTGTTTATTGCTTATGTCAGGATTGCACCTATACTTCCAAAGTAGTTTCCTTTGTTTTCTACTGCAGATTTTTATCCCACGAGATATCCATTTAGTTTTCCTATTAGTCTTTATGGTGACTGTTTTTTCCGGAAAGCATAATCTATAGAGCATTAGGAAATCATCCATGAACTTATCATAGGACTCTTGGGCCTCTCTAGCACGATATACTTGCGAGAAGGATAAACATTCAAGATGAGCTTTAAATGTCATTAGGTTGTGCGTGGAGATATCTTGCTTTTTGAATTTCCAATGGGTTAATTTACATGTTTTTTCAATAGGCACTGTAAGAATTTGAGACGTGTGATCAGAGAGACCAAGATCAACAATTTTTGTCTTGCATTCTTTTTGATAATTGTGAGCAAAGTTATCGATACAACTCTTACTACTCAGTCTAGTGGGTTTGTAAATTACTAGTTTAAGATTGAATTGTAGAAGAAAATGTTCAAATTCTAAAGTAGTTTTATTTCTCTTAAGTACATCAATATTAAAATCTCCAGTTAATATAATTTTCTTATTTAGGTTTAGACTAAGTTTTCGTAGAATATTATCTAATTTTTCGTAAAAAACTGACAAGTTATGTTTGGGTATCCTATATATGCAAATTATTATGATATTATACGATATTAGCTCCACAGCACAACATTCAAATATACCCGAAACTGATTGTTTAGCTATATCCGGTAATTCTTTATACTGTAGTCCATTTCTGACAAAGATACACGTTCCTCCTCTTTTTGTATTTCTTGAAAAAATAGCCGCTTGGCTGAAGTTCGGTATGTGAACTAAATATTCATTGCCAGCTTCGATGAAGTGTTCTGTTATACAAATAATGTCTATTAAGGTTCCTTGATGGAACAATTCATCTAATTTAACTAGAAGTGTATCTGATTTGTTAAGTAATCCTGCTATATTTTGATGAAATAAGTTAAGATTGTTAAAGAAAAAACTGAGAGTTTATTGGTTTTGAGTTTGCAGAGATTTTGTTCTGATTTTGAATTGTGCAGTCGACTTCCGAGTGCGTAACTCACATAAGTCAATGAGGTTCCATAATGATCTTCATAGGGTTTTATGACAATGTCTGCTTTCTGAGAATAGGAGAAAACGTGGAACTCATTCTCATAAACTTTAAGCTAATCGCCAATAGTTGATTTATGTACATTTTGAAAGATACACGTGTTATTTTTGATCCCTAAAAGACGCGACCAAAACATTAAGAAAACTTAGAGGATTTTTATTCAATATTCAAAATTGTTGTTCTTAAAATAAACAACCTAACTGCAAGGTTTCTTACACCGCCTCCTTGCTTTACCACAAAAGAAACAGGAACAAGACGCTGACAATATTCTTACTTAATTTCGTCACAAAGAAAAAGTTTTAATGTTATACACTTTTTTTGCTAACCAACATCGCGAACTTTTCGACCAATTAGACTTGCTATTCAAATACACCAGAGTTTTCCATTAAGAAAAGACTTCGAGGGGTTTCCGCTTTCTTTGTCGGGACTTGAAAACATTTTTTATTTTTGGAGCGAGTCTTAAAGTCAACGTACTTGTATTTGCTTAACCATTAAAGGGGTGAAGTCGAAAGCTTTTCGCTTCGAATATTTGCATGTTTTCAACGGATCCACTGTGCTGACAAAGAAACATCTCGTGCGAGGGTGTTAGGCTGAATAAATGATGCCCACATCGCCCTCTGATGGCTCCCATTGTTTTCAAGTGAAATGTTTTGAATGTTTGCTTTGGAGGTGAAGGATTTGAAAGGATCTTTATTGTTTTCTCTTTCGTATTGTGTGAGGGAGACAGAATATATTGTTGTGTGGATATGAGATGATCCCTACGAAGTTTGACAGGGCTATGAGATGGGGTACGATAAAGATATGAGGAGGGTCTTCGGATCGACAATGCAGCGCATTCCTGAGAGTGTTGCAAGGCTTTGTAGTAAGACATAAGTGATGACAGGTAAGGTATTAAAACTCAGAGGTGCGTGAGGTCCTTCATACCGCGCCGAGAGCACGTTTTACGAAAGTTACGTGAAATTACCGCAAGAAGTCACGTTGGCTGGGGATTATTTTGGAGGAAAATGTCCGTTAATACAATTTTCATAAGAAGAACCGATATTTTTTTTGTTTGTTCGTTTTTTTTTTAAATTACTATTTGTAAGAACAGAGAAGCAATATTTTGTACCCTTTATCAAATCTAGGGTTCACATTATCAACGTACTAGCAGCGCCCCGCGGTTGCACCCGCTTAAGCGTCAATCCCGTGAGAATTATCAGGATAAAAAGTATTCTATGTGTTATTCTGATATATAAGCTATATTACTGCAAAGTTTCATCAAAATCCGTTCAGTAGTTTTTGCGTGAAAGAGTAACAAACATCCTCACAAACTTTCGCCTTTATAATATTAGTGTGATTAAATTTACACTTTAGATCCTAAAACTACCCTTTTCCGTATCAGAGGACTATTAACGATATTTTTTATTATTATACTTACGTGTAGCTATACCAAAAACAGCTGACTCATACTTTCACTAAAACTAGAGCAAAAACGTAACCCGAGACCTAACTATTGGCAAATTACCCCACAACGTCAGCACAATAACTAGAGTTGACCCGGATAACCGTATGTTAAAAAGTCACGCATACACGCTAACGCTGGAAATTAAAATTTTCCCCTCCCGTGCCAAATCCGGGGAGGTCGGGTGAACTTAATATCCGGGGAGGGGAGAGCCGGCACAATTTTAGCTCTGAACCACTGTCTCGTGTGGAGCTAAAAGTACTGCTTTACATATAAATGTAAGGGTGTCGTGATTATCATATTAATCAGGGTAGGTAAATGGTTTCTCAAAGTAGGCCTTTTACAGCTGATAGCAAGATTGTATTGACTGGAAAAATATAAATATGAAATCACTCCGAATTGGTCATAATTAGGAGTGATTTGCGAGCAGTAGTGGCCCAGTGGTATCGGCCGCGACTTACGAGTTGTAGGTCGTAGGTTCGAACCCAGACAGGCGCTTTACTTTGTGTAAATTATTTCATCATCACTGCTCTCAAAACGGTGAAGGAAAACATCGTGAGGAAACCGGCATATCCTAGAACCAAAAATTCGAAGACATGTGACATCTACCAACCCGCACTGGGCCCGCGTGGTGGATTACGGCCCACTCCCTCTCACAGAGAGGAGGCCTGTGTCCCAGCAGTGCGAACATTATCAGCTGATTATGATGAGGAGTGATTTCATTTAAAATAGGCTCAACCCCTGTTACATACGATTTACAACATAACTGCGGCGAAATGTGGGTATACGCTGTACAGACGTCAGCTCATCAACCTAACCGAAACTGTCAAGTTTTCCCAATCAACTTTGAACCTTATGCTTTAGCGATAAAGTTGAAAATCTATCAAAGAAATTTGACAGATTGTAGTAGCTTGATGTGCTGGCGTCTGTACATACTATGGGTACATCTCTGCCTAACCTTTCGGGTATTATAGGCGTGATGTTATGCTATGTCATGTTATGTTCATTTAAGGCGACTACATGACCTAAAGCGCGGTCTTTGTCAGAATGCATAGAAAAGAAAGAGAAGCGCGATGACACAACGGTGGCAATTTGTTGGAAATACGAAGCAATTATCTATTTACAAAAACTATTTAATAAAAAATAATCCATCACTGAATGCGGTTTGGCAAATGGTATATTTTTAATTATAATTAAAATTGCCCGTGAAGAGATAAACTGCTTTTAAAGACAATCAAGAGGTGTACTCTTGCGCCATCCCACCTTCCTGGATCGGCATGCTGTGCTGGCGCTGCTGCTGCGGCTGCGGAAAACCTCAAGCGGCGAAAATATAATAACCTTATCGGAAATTATATTTTCGAGCCGTTTGGGGTTGAAACCTTCGGGCCGTGGGGTCCGAGTGCTCATGGCCTTTTTAAAGAAATTTCAAAACGCCTGGTTGACACTTCCCGTGACCCAAGGGCTGGCTTTTACTTTGGCCAAAGGCTAAGCATTGCCATACAACGTGGCAATGCTGCCAGTCTCTTGGGTACATTACCAGTCGACAGCGATGCGGATGAATTTTTCGACGCTATATTTTAGTTTTTGTATAGTTTTAGTTAAGTTAGGTTTTAATTTTGTTATTTTTGTTAATTAAGATCAAATACCATATAAGTTTTATGATTCAGAGGTGTACTTGTAATTTTTTTTGATGCAATATTGTATATTTATTTATGATTTGAGTTGCATCACTGTATTAAAATATAATTAGTATTAAAAGACTTGAAAATATCATATATTTTTTTTTTGTCAAAATTATTTACGGTTTAAGAGATACACTGCTTTAAAAAACCAACTTTTTGACCGTTTTCTGAAACCTCCGCCTTAAAATAAATGAATACGATTATTGTTCAAACGTATGTGAAAAACAATAGCTCGATAAAGAACCTATAAGAACGCTTACTTACCTTATGGTAAAAGAATACTAAGGACTGAATTTTTCAATGCCAGACAATTTTATCCGAGGAATAATTTTGAATTTTTGACAGTTCTTCCTTACAAAAACTGTCAGACGTCAATTTTATTTCACGAATAAAAATTATCTGTCGATTGAAAAATCAGCCTTTAGTGTACAAAACGGATTTTCTAAAAGTTGTTAACCACCCTAAACAGATTTTCAAACTAAACCTTCAATTACCATTAAGTAAACTAAAGTACACTGTACTCATTTCAATCGCTAAAGCTAACCTCCGATTAAAGTTTTGAACTAAGTTTTAAAGTAATTCTCTACCTTCAATTTAATCTTAATTAAAAGTACACAGAAAATATTAAGTTTACTGCTCCTCGTTGAAGAGAAGAAATTTTGATATTTATCTTAAATTACGATACTTTAAAGATAAAATAGGTAAAGCTGGATAAACGAGTAACGACTTGAAAGTTTTCCTAGTAAGAGAAAAATTTACTAGCTAACTAGTTTTTGCCCGCGGTTATGACCGCGTGGAGATCGGAAATTATCCCATGGAAATTTACAGACGCCAGCACATCAACCTACTACAATTTGTCAAATTTCTTTAATAGATTTTCAACTTTATCACTAAAGCATAAGGTTCAAAGTTGATTGGGAAAATGTTACAGTTTCGGGTAGGTTGATGTGCTGGCGTCTATACAAACGCCAGCACATCAAGCTACCCCAATCTGTCAAATTTCTTTGATAGATTTCCAACTTTACTACAAAGTAATAAGGTTCATATTCAATTGGGAAAATTTGACAGATAGGGGTAGCTACATGTGCTGGCCTCTGTACTACCGGGATAGACTTGTCGTAAGTCTTAACCCAGCACCCTAATTGCGTATCACACTATCAATCTCAATCTGAATCATTTTGAAGGATATTGCTAATCCATTGCTTCATATGTTCGAACAATTTGTCTGCTCAACAACGTAAATAACGCAATGAATGTTGCTGAACTGTCAAAATCATCAGAAATGAAGAGATCCGCAGGAGAACCAAGGTAACCGACATAGCCCGAAGAATTGCCAAACTTAAGTGGCAGTGGGCAGGGCACATTGCTCGCAGAACAGATGGCCGATGGGGCCGAAAGGTTCTGGAGTGGCGACCGCGTACCGGAAGGCGTAGCGTTGGAAGGCCTCCCACAAGGTGGACCGACGACCTTGTGAAGGCCGCAGGAACTCGTTGGATGCGAGAAGCACAAAACCGGTCGAAGTGGAGGTGCTTGGGGGAGGCCTATGTCCAGCAGTGGACGTCTTTCGGCTGAAATGATGATGATGATGATGTCAAAAGGAACGCCATTGTTACTGATAGTGTGTTACGCAATTGCCCCTCAGGTCATGGTCTACCTGTATGCTGAATTATTATCGAAATCCGTTAAGCTGTTAAGGAGTGAACAAGTAAGACAGACAGACAGACAAAAAATTATTTACAGATGTTTGGTATGCAACATGCAGCGGAGGGGTGTGCAATTTAAAATTAAACTATCTCCATTTTCGTTTAATATAAGAATATTAGAGATACTAGTAAAAGTACTCGTCACACACGATATTTGTGTGTGATTTTTCATATCGTTTGTCAGTTTGTCGTACTTAATATTAGTTGCTACTAGCTGCGCCCCGCGGCTTCACCCGCATAAATGTTGATCCCGTGGGAATATCGGGATAAAAAGTAGCCTATGTGTTAATCCAGAGTGTCAGCTACCTCCATACCAAATCTTATTAAAATTGGTCCAGCCGTTTGTGCGTGAAGAAGTAACAAACATATAAACACACACACTCACAAACTTTCGCCTTTATAATATTAGTGTGATTTCGTGAAACTTTCTCCGTAAATTGTCTAGTTTAGTACATATTCAATCCACTTTCTGCCGTCATGTTGAAGATATAATATCTTCTCAGATCCTTTTGGATAATAATAGCGTTAATAAACACATACCTTTCACCCTAAGTTTCTTTGTTCTTACCCATAAGGTTCAAGGTACCGCCGTAATGTCAGCTAGAAAACTATCTCGCAGTCATTATCGAAATTAATGCAAGTTTACGAGGTCATGTGCTCTAAACAAATGTCGAGCCGTTAACACTAACGATGTAATTTTGTGTAAGCGAGCCTCTTGGGTGTGAGGACTTTGGATGTTAAGATGTGGAGAGAAGCGGTGAAGTTTTGGTAGCTTCACTCCCGCGACCTGAACCTTAGGAACAGTTCAATGTTTCTGGATCAAAGTCTTAAATCTTTTACTCGGTTTATAATCTACTAGCCTCTGCCCGCGACTGGCAACGCACCTGCAAAACTTCTGGTACCTAATGGAGTGTTTTAAAGGCGAGAGGGTGCCACACACCACAGGGTCAAAAATTAGTTCAACATCATCATCATCTACCGCTCGACTTCACCTTTTCTTGTGCCAATCCTCATGCCCCTGTGCCAGTTTCATACAGGTTTTGTCTGCGATGGCGACAATGTCGTCTGCCCATCTCCCTGCCGCTGCGCCGGTTGAGGTATTGAAAATTGGTAAGGTAATCCTAATTTCAATTTGAGAAGTAATATCATCCAAAATGCATCGAATATCATACTTATTGATTTTCTCCATCATTTCGGACATTCGTCTGTTATTATAGTAAAACTAGCTGCGCCCCGCGGTTTCACCCGCATAAGTTTCAATCTCGTAGGAATATCGGGATAAAAACTATCCTATGTCCTTTTCCGGGACTTAAACTCTCTCTATACCAAATTTCATTTAAATCGGTTCAGTGGTTTAGGCGTGAAAAGGTAACATACAGACAGACAGAGTTACTTTCGAATTTATAATATTAGTATGGAAGTATGGATTGACACTTTGCACAGCCTTTAAGAAGAACATTTAAAGTAAAACCAACACTACTTTTCAGCTAGTTTCCGATTTGTCTAACCCATATAAAATCGACTCTGCGAAAGCGAACAAAGTATAATTAATGTGGAACATCTTCCCAAACCGCGACCCGTCCGTATAACTACGGATGAAGTTCAAGTATTAAATAATATATTTAGTCTGTTACCGACAGCCAGAATTAATTATTCAGTAACTAGCTCCGCAGACTTTATAAGCTTCATTAGCTTGGGAGAAATATTAATATAGGATAGAAGGATAGGATTTAAGATAGAAGATAGATTTAAATCGGTGCGTTGTGGAGATTAGGGAGTTTTGCTCCTTGTGAACGTCTATCGATATATAGGCCGAAGGATATAATAAATGGACGTGATAAGTAACATTTTCGGTAATGGCAGCTTTTATAATTGACTATAGAACTTAGAAGATGGCGGGACGAGCTAGAAAAAACAAACCTCCAGTGGTCCACTTTAGCCCTGGATCGAAAGAGTTGGAGGTCATGGGCAGAGGCTTTTGCCCAGCTGTGGGATGATACGGGCTAACAGTACCTATAGAATATAGAATACCATATTCATTTGAAGAAAAGGAGGCATCGTTTTTGGTAGAAACCAATAGGATTAATTTATACAGCCAATGCTGATGAGTCTGATAAAGACTGCCTCCAAGCTTGGTACAGTCACAAGCACCAATATGTCAACACTTGGCAATTTTTAATTGCGAATGAAGGAGAAAATCGCCTTTGAATAAAGCCAAGTGTATACATAATTATGGACGTGGCTGTACCTATTACACGAATTGACAACCGTGATAAATTTAATAACACAAAATAAACAAAGCCAAAACCTGAATCCGAAAGTAGCCCGTAAAAATAAAAATTAAGCAAATCCTTGCTTCTTCCTCATAAAAGTCCTCATAAATATTTAGCCATTGTTAGAACTTCAACATTATTAATCCGTGCCCGTAATGCAAAGTGCTCGAGATGTACCGAATCATAAAATAAAACACCGCGAGATTTCATCCGTAAAAGTGGTTTCAATTCAATTAAATTTTTCCTCTCAACCTTAACTTTTATATATTTTTGTTTAGCTTTAGACGCTGCGCCACTAAATATTTTCCTGTTATATTAAAGAGCTTTGTTATAAAGAGGATTTTGCTGGAAGCAGTTTCAAGTGTCGGGAACATCGTGCACGCTTGAGCCTTAAAAAATTAACGCACTTTTTGCTGAGTTTTTTTTTTCTATTTTACGTTTTGTTTAACCTTGGTTGTGTTTCACGGGTTTTTTATTAGATTTAATGAGATAGGATTTTTTTTATTCAAATATTATCGATGAGTTAAGTTGAGAAACGGCTGTGACTTGGTATGGGAAAAATCTTTAAAAAGAAAAAGACAAATATGGCACTGTTACCGAATGAAGTCTTTAGAGAGAATATAACAGTTATTTACCAAACACAAATTAATATTATCGGTGTAACAATATCTGAGTAGAAAACTAAATCATTACTATCTTCATCGTTATAAACAGATAAAGCCAACAACGTGGCAATGCTGCCAGCCTTTTGGGCACGTTTCCCGTTGACAGTGATGCGGACGAATTTTTTGATGCCCTTTGATTATTTTCCCTCCCTTTTTATTTATTTATTTATTTATTTTATTATTTATGTACACACAGTAAAATACATAAGGAAATGTTATAAATTATAATTTGAGTACAAAGGTACTGCTTATTTCTTAAGAAATTTCTTCCAGCAGACCTGCGAAAGGAGAAGTAAAAAAAGAAATGTAGACAATAGTGTGTGAAAACAAGAAGAGAGAAATATGAATGTGTGAAGCCTAAAACTAAAATATTAAATAAACCTACACATATAATGCAAAATAAAAATAACATAAGTATACTTAAATAAATACATAATGCTAAAATATATACATAAATATATAAATACTCACAGTACAGAGGAAAGGTAATGCTCTTTCAATCTACATTTAAATAGAGAAATAGTTTTTAAATCACGAATGCTAGGCGGAAGTGAGTTCCACAATCTCACAGCATGGACAGAGAAGGAATAAGAATAGTAGCTTGTTTTATGAGGATGTGATTTAAGGAGGGATCTTAGGTGTGATCTGCACGGTGCGTCGCTAGGGCGAGCGTAAGAAAAACGCTCACGCAGGTAGGAAGGATAAGACGGGTTGTGTAAGATGTTGAAGAGGAGACATAAAATCCGAGTATTCCTGCGAAGGCGGATTGGGAGCCACTTGAGTTCCTTGCGAAGGTGAGAAACATGGTCATACTTTCGAAGACCGAAAACAAAGCGAATGCACAGGTTTTGCAAGCGCTCAAGCTTGTTTAATAGCTCTTCAGTAGCATCCAGGTAGCAGGCGTCGGCATAATCTATAATCGGCTGAATAAGTGTTTGTGCCAAGGAAATTTTAGTCTTCAAGGGCAGAAGACCCTGAAGGCATTTCAGCGAATGAAAGGAGAAATGTACCTTCCGGCTAACCTCGTTGACCTGAGCACGCCACGAAAGGTTGGAGTCAATAACTACACCCAGATCTTTAGCGGTTTCAGTATAGTCAATGCGAACACCATCGAGATATAAGGGCATCAGAGATGCAACATCAGCCGCATTGCGAACGAATCTACTGCCTATGATCATGGCCTGAGATTTAGTTGGGTTAATTTGCAAACCAAATGACTTAGCCCAAGCGCTGATGCAAGCCAGGTCATGATTCATTGCAGCAATTGCAGCATCCGCGTTCGCTACAGTAAAATGTCGATAAAGCTGCAAGTCATCTGCGTAGAGATGAAAACTAGAGGAGATTACTCTGGTAACAAAGTTTATGAAAATTGAAAAAAGAAGAGGAGAGAGAACGCTACCCTGAGGAACACCCTCAGTGAGGTTACACCAATCAGAGAAGGACTCCTCCAGGCGAACACACTGAGAGCGTCCCCGAAGATAAGAACTGAACCAGGCTAAAGTGGAAGAAGAGAAATTGATAGATTTAAGGAAACCTAGTAAGATATCGAAATCTACTGAGTTGAAGGCGCTACTAAAGTCAAGCAATACAAGAACAGTAAGGGACTTATTCTCCATAGCCCAGCGGATGTCGTCAGTCACCTTTAAAAGCGCGGTTACAGTACTGTGACCCGCGCGAAAACCGGATTGAAAAGGGGATATTATCGAGTTAGACGCCAAGAAAAATGACAATTGTCTATGAACTATATGCTCAAAAACTTTAGAGAGAAATGGGAGAATAGAAATAGGTCTATAGTGGGTTAATAAAGTAGGATTGTTAGTTTTAGGTAAAGGTATTATGTGAGCCTGTTTCCAAACTGATGGAAAGGAGCAAGAGGAAAATGAGTGATTGAAGATGTGAGTGAGAACAGGAAGTAATGAGGAAAGGATAAGAGTTATCATTCTTGAACACAACTTATCATTACCGACTGCTGAAGAAGTAATCGCAAGTATAGACTTCTTAACGTCATCCTCAGTAACATCGTTAAAATTAAAGTGAGAATATTGTGGTGACGGCAAACTAGCAAGACTCTCGAGTGTCGCAGCCTTGACAGACGGATCAAGAGAAAAGGGAAGGAGAGAGAAATGCTTGTTAAGATCATTAAGGTTCACATCCTTACACTGGTTGGCAGGTGACTTGCCTATGCCTACAGATTTGAGAAATTTCCATACATCGGAAGAACTGCGGTTATTGAGTTGGTCGTGGAAATAGCGTCTCTTAGCAACCTGACACAGATGACTGCAGCGATTACGCAATGATTTGTAATAAGAGAGATTCAGCTCTGAAGGTCTGCGCTTATATCTGCTCTTAGCTTTATCCCTGCGAGCCATAAGCTCTTTAATTTGCAGCGTTATCCATGGTGCAGGGTTATGTCTAACTTTGACACGTCGAATAGGGGCATGCTGATCAAATAAGTCGAGGACGGTTGCGTTAAAACATTTCACCTTATCGTCGATGTCATCGATCTCAACCAGAGGGGACCAGCCGAGATCGCTGGCATCGCGCCGCAAAGCTTCCAGATCTATGCCCTATGCCTATGATCTATATATATATTTATATACTTGTACATATTATTATTTTAAGATTGTTAGCATATTATTAACTGAATATTTTAATAAAATAAAACGATAAAGTCAACTAAAAGAATAACGAAGAAATATTTTTTTACAAAATAAATGAATATACAAGCCACTGTTTCAATTCTTAGAAAGTCGGTATTGAAAATTAAGACGTGTAGTTATTAACAAAGATATTAAAATAATACGATTGGCACCTTGGAATAGATAAATTACAACTAGATTCCAGTAAACGAAGTTTGAAAACAATTTGCGAAATTCTTATAATACAAATATATAGTCCACAATTAAATTAATTTGTGGAGTAATGTTTTGTTTGTATTGAAGATTATATTAATTTTGGTTAACGCTACGCCTTTCAAAGAAAAATGAAACTTTTCAGAGAAAATTAAGCAATAGAGTCTACCTACACAAAGTCAAGTTAATTCTAGGTAATTTAATTATACTGTTATCACTAGGTACTGAAGTGTCGCATAAAACGAACTTAATTTGATTAACAGCTGATTTTTCAAGAGATAATTTTTATTCGCGGAATAAAATTGACGTCTGACACATTTTGTATGGAGGAACTGTCAAAAATTCAAAATTATTCCTCGGATAAAATTATCTGGCGTTTGAAAATCAGCCCTGGGTGTTTTCATTAAGATACCTATTTATTTATTAACTTTAATAAGGCAGACACAAATACATAAAGGGCCTTGTGGCTATGTAATAACAGCTGCACGGGTCGATCGATAAGGTTAAGCTATGCTTGTCGCGGTTGGTCTGTGGATGGGTGACCATCTTTACATACCAAGACCCCTCCGTGTCTCGGAAAGCACGTTAGGCCGTTGGTCCCGGCTGTCATTCGTGGATCTTTGACCAGTAACTGGGTTGTGGTCAGGTCAGATAGGCAGTCGCTCCATGTTAAATACTAGTACTCAGCTGCATTCGGTTAGACTGGAAGCCGACCCCAACATCGTTGGGAAAAGGCTAGGCAGATGATGACACATAGGGTGAAATTAAATTCATGGGCATCCTTTTAAGGGGTCATTGTACTCATCATTATGAACCACTTTTACTATGGGACTAAACGTAAAAACGTGAAAAAAAATCAGCTGTTCCTTGCATTTATGTTCAAATAACTCGTTAAAATGTTGGGAAGAGCTCATTTTTTTTCGCGATTTTAGGTTTGGTCTCATAGTAAAAGTTGTTCATAAACAATTGTTGATGATTACAATAACCCCTTAAAAGGATGCCCATGAATTCAATTTCACCCTGTATATAAAAAAAAATATAAAATTCTAAAGCTAGAAGATAGCTAGAATTCTAATCTTTCATGAATCCCTCTCACAGTAGATACGCTAATTCTGACAAGCCAATCGAATCCTCAGTCACTCATCCGTAAATATATCATTTGTTGGATTAGAATCCAAGAGTTTATTTAAATCAACCAATTACTGCAGCTAATAATTATGGCATTATTTGCCAGCAGATAGTAAGAAACGAGTCTCAATGAGACCTTCAAGCTTTCAGAAACCATGTACTACGACAAATTATGAACATAATAATATGTAAGTACCTACTTTGTGTTTAAAATACGAAATAAAACAACGAAAATTATTTTTGGATTTTATTTTATTAAAATTTTTAGTCTGTATTCCGGTGAGTACTTTATAATGAAGTCTTTTTACAGACTTTGTTGATATCTATAAATACACTTACGTTTTTATTACAACAAAATTAGTGCGTACGGAGAAAGAATGTCCTTACAAAATTAATGAAAATTACGGATTTTGAGAATTAAAGCACTTAATTCACCCAAATAATTCATTGTCATTCTAGACATTTTACTCTGACAAAACTCATTTTATTTCTTTATCAGGCCGATGAGTTTTGTCAGATTCTTTTTACGTTCAACCTTTTTTACAATTTCACTTAAATTATGATAATAAACAATCAAAATGAACGGGATCAGTCGTGGTTGGAAATCTAAATAAAAAAGGATGTTTTACAACCTGTTATACCGTTTCCTAAGTTTATTTACATATTTACAAACACTATTGGTCCATCTATGTTGAAAACTAAAAATGACGTGTTTACTGAAGAAACAGATGATAAAAAACATAGTAAGTAAACAAAACGATTCCTCGTACAAGTTAAACAAGTAAAAAAGTAATGAAGAAAACATAGTCAGAGATGTGCGTATCTTTAAGCTCGAAAAAGTAATGAAACGAAATACATTTTATAAAGTTTAAAACAAAGAATGAACTTATCAATCACCGTGTTTCTCCAGCAAAACTTTTTTTTTCTATTAAAAACTAAAATCGCTTAAAAACTGACTTTTTCGAAGAACCATTATTGCTTCTAACTTCGATAAAACTTTCGGCGAAGATTACATTGGTGTCTTTTTATTCTTCAAATATCTAGTTTTCAAATTCAATATTAAATCCAAGTTCGTTCGGCTGTTAGAATTTTATAAAAATGTCATAAAAGAAAATGGCCAAAATTTCATTACTCAAAATGCTCAAAGGAAAATTATATTTGAAATCAAAAGGGCCTTAAAAGGGTCTTCTGTTCTCTCTCAGATTTGTCCGCTTGAACTATTAATAAAATACACTGATTCGCATTTAGAGCCGACGCAAAGCCAACGTTACAAGAGAATCGAAATTCATTTTTCAATCGTACAATTTTATACAATATCTTAGTATCGGATTTAATCATCTTAATAGCTGGTATTAAGGCAAATAGCTGCATTTAAACACAATAAAACCTCATCTCAAATGGGTGGAATATAAGCTTATTACCCCGTCAGATATTCCAGATCATAAATCTCACGAAAATAACGTTTAAGAAACAATGTAATTTCTTTTATCGCGCTGAAACAACGAAACTTTTTCTACATTCATAGAATTTCAACAGCCGAACGAGAACAACGACGATTAATCTTTAATATTTTATTTAAATTTCACTATTTTTGAGATTATCATAATTGTAATTAGGATGGATATGCGGCTGAGCTGCTGAACTATATACAAATTATTTCGCTATTTACAACCATTATAATACATCGATAAATCGTCCATTAACACGCTATTATACACTCCAACGTCTCAGATATGATAATCACGAACGTCACTTATTCAAATATCTCACTTTGAGTTTGAAGAACAATCACTGATTCAGTTCACATTGTCTTTGGAAGAGAAGTCTTTAATATTAATAACCTTCAAAGTTCAAGTGGCACAGTAAAAGTCTATATGTAATCTGTGACACACTTGAGAAGGTCCGGCTCAAGTCACACGATCTCGTCGTGGTGGACCACGTCGCTGCAACTGCCGGCTCGTTGCAGTCATGCCCTCTGACGTCACACACGCAACTCCTCCATCGTCACGTTCGATTTCGCGTTCAGTTGCGTGTTCTTCTTCGTTAAAGTATTCGTGTTTATCATTTGCATCTGATGTGCTGATAACAACGGCTGGTTCTCCTGAAGCTGACCACTTGCTAAAGTATTTATATTACTTTTGCCAAGTTTTGGCGGCGGAGGCGCCCGAGGTAATGTCGCCATACTGGCAACATTATTGCTTGGAAGATCAGCGAACTCTGGTGGCGGTAACTGATGATGAGAATGATGGTGATGACTTAAAATAGTAGCTGGATCATTTTTCAAACTAGTTTGATAAGTCAGCGCTCCTTCTAGATCACCACAAATGTTGTTCGGCATCTGCCCATTCTCCACTCTTTTTTTTAAGTGAGCCCCATTCGTGTGGCCGTCTTGTCCGTTCATTCTCGTCTTGTCTCGTTGGTAGTAAACTCCAGCGAATATAAGAACATTCAATATGAGCAGTGAACATCCGATAGCGATGGTCACACTAAGAGCCGTAGAATATGCTGCGAAGCCATCCTCAGGCGGAGTGGCAGTAGTTGCGTCTGTTTTATGTACTTCTGTACCGGCAGTGCTTTGGGTAGGAGGATTGATGCCGATGATATTGAAGTTCAAAGGAGAAGTAATATTTAGGACACCTAAGACTGGAATCTTAGTTGCCAACCCAGTATCGGTGATGACCATGTCTGTAGTCTTTTTGAATGATGGACTGAATGTTTTGAGGGTCGGCTGGAGAGCTGCGTCATCGTGTTCAAGTTGATGATGTGATGGAGGCACGTCCTCTCCTCCAGGACGGTGAAGATCTGGCACTAAGTTCAACCAGAATGATAGTCTGTTGACAAAATAAATATTTTCTTACAACAGTCTCTTTATGGAAACACCTTTCTTAGGAAACTAGAGGTTGATTTAAAAAAAAAATGTACGTTAAATGTCTTGTTCAATAAAAGGAAAACGCGTGATATATTGTAATAATATCGTTTTCTCAATAAAATCAAAACACCACTAACATTCTCGGAAAAAATTCTGCAGAGAAGTTCTTTGAAATATTCGTTAAAATTTTCTTATGTAATAAGATGTACCTGTGAGCTCTGTAGTGGTTCTTCAATTTAGATTTGGTATCGATGTTCAAGTACTTCTTGTGCACTGCTTCGTAGGCCGTCCATTCTATGTTCTTCATCCTTACTCGCTCTTGTCGACCTGCCCTTATTGGGTCACTCTCTTGCGCTTCATTGGGATTTCTAGACAAAGAATAAGGCAGATTTTTAACGACATTAAAGATTCTAATTAAGTTATGAGTCTTTTGAAGTCAGCATAAATATATATAAAAAATAATAATAATAAAATTTATTGAAATCATAAGTTTACAAAAAGTGTACATATGGTTCAGTATTATATATTAATTTAGGCCTATAATAAGCTTAGGTATAATCTGGATATAAACTATGGTATGACAAATATGTGATAACAATCAGAAATAGAACTCAGGAGGTAATGTAGTGTATATGGTTTTGAATTGTAAGAAAATATTTGGTTGTTTGGTCACGTGACTAATTCAACAATTACGGAACCATTATTTTCGTCAATTTCTCACCTAGCTATGCCTAATGCAGAAATCTGTGTACTAAACACTAGAAAAGGTAGTTATGGTTTTCATTTATGCTTAAAGGAAATTGCTTCAGTAATTATCCCACTGTGTGAGTGCCAGTCAAAATGCTAAATGTGTACCACCTCAAGCTGTTCACCCAATAATCCATGTTCATCATGACTAGTTGCTGTACCAATTAACGTTTCATTGTTCATACTGGGATTATCTAGTTTTTTGAAATTTTATCACTTTATTCGTTTCACAGAGATTTTAACACTTTTCTTCTTATTTTTCAACATTTTAATTAAATCTGCTCTGATGAATTCGACGCTATAAACTCTCTAAATTATTTTGAAAGTGGTGTTAGCAGCTGTTATAAAAAGATAACTAGATTTTTAAATTAAACCCTCTAGGTTGAATTTAGTTTTATTTTTCAAGCATAATGAAATGAGATTAGAAGGGGATAACGGATTGCAAAGATCACACATTGTCTTATCTCGGCAATTTAATTCATACTTTAATTTTACGGTTTCTTTGATAAAAAATAGAATTGAAATTGTGTCTTTTTATGAAGGAGCGAATACTGAGGGTTAACGTTTCTTCAAAGACCCTTTTACTTTGAGTTTGTCCTTGTGAATTTGCAACAATTCACAACGATGAATCTTATTTTAGATTGTTATAACAAAATCATTTTGTACGGGCGACTTATCTATGGAAACCTTAACCATAGGTATTCAGAATATTGTTTTATTTAACAATGAAAATGGTTAGGTCAATAATGATAAAGTTTATGTTAGGTGATTCTAAAATCAGGGAAATTAATTGTTAAGCAAATTGACTACCAACTTAAATTATCCGTATATTCAAATCACAACTGGCATTCATTGACAGTTGTATGAAATGACTATAACCCTGCAAATTGACACTTAGCTTAACAATTAATTTTCCTGGCTGTATTATCAGAAGCTACTATAGCAATTATATAACAATTTAAATCACTTCACATACCACAAATTCTACTTACCCAGTTTTGGCAAAGTTTCCCCAGTACAGCATGACAGATTCTGACAGGGCCACCTCAGCCTTCGTGTAGTTTCTAGCGAAGTGGGCCAGGCCCCCCACCAGTGGGGCCCCGAAGACGTACGGCAACTCTTCGCCGTGAATGCAACCTTGGCGCTGCAGAAATATGGAAGACTTAGTTTGGTGTCTTACAAGTAAGAAGAAAAAAAAATTATTATTCCTTCACATTTTTTTTCTTTGTAGCTTTGGTTGGTTATTATTATAGCATTACCTATAATTTATAGGTAATTTAAATGTCAGTTATCGCTAAATTGTTTTACTTGGATAATCGCTGATTACAACCTAAAAGACAGTGTACGATTTAATTCTCTTTGTACACATTCCCCTGAACATTAAATACACCAACAAAAAAAAAACAGTGGCACTCCGAGAGTGCCGACAGAAGTGAAAACAAAACACAAACAGAATACTTTGCCATCACTCACTGACATATCGGATATACATTAAAACCAAATACATCCCAAGGACAGCCGAACACAATTTCCGAAGCGGTGTCGGTTACGGTAACAGTGGCGCGAATTCAATGGTTTTTTCCATCGCACCTAGAGAAGTTTTCACTTCAAAAAAATACACATTTGGAAGCTTAGCCTTCCTACCCTCGGGCGATTTTTTTTCACGCACTGGATTTTCGACGCAAATGAAAATCCGCCATTTTTTGAGTTTCATCACTTTATTGGATTCTCAATGATTGGCTCAATACCGAAAGTTGCACATACAGGGCGTAATAAAAATCGCCTCGTTAAAAAATCGCCCGTGCGCTCCTAGGCTAACCGGTCTATGTGTTAGGTAATAGGAAACAAGGTGGTTCCGATTTTAAAGGTGATTAATTAACAGATTTATTCCAGTCTGAATCCCTGAACCCCCCTCCCCCGCCCCCTCTAAATCCCCTGCTAGTTCTTCTTCTGTTTTAATCTCTGTCTTATCAACTTTTTCTAGGTTACTCTTTTTGTTTGACAGGTAAGTACAGTCACGAGCATAAGTATGTATACACGTGGCTTTATTCAAAGGCGATTTCCTCCTTTATTTTTAATGAAATTTTATGTTATTACGAACATAGTATTTTCAAACCCATAGGTTTATGTAAAGTGTCGTATTTCAACGTTGCATTCGTTATTTCACGAAAAAATCGCAATTGAAAGTTTCCAAGTGTTGACATATTAGTGCTCGTGACTGTACAGTCAAGAGAAACGTTTCATGAACAGGCCATACACATTTTGAATGTCTTATCATTCTTATAACATCGATGCGAGATACCACTTGCGAACAAACCGAACAGCACAAATTCACCCTTCATATAATATGAACATCATTAGCAACTTCTCGTTAATTACATGGGACCTTCATAACACTGTTTCCAATATACAAAATTGTTCCTTAAGCCGGCTCATTGCCCTCGTTAGTTCATTTATTGCAAACAAGGTAACTCCATATTAACAGGAACATCGCCAACATGTCCAGTTAAGATAGACCTCTAACCCTGCTATAATTGCTCCGTGTAAGGTGTCCTCATCAAATGGTCAGTTAGTAATTGCTCCTCAAAATGTGGGTAGTTAACAGTTTGTCGGAAACCGGTTGATGTTGGTTGTGTGATGTATCGGTGTTAATGAGTAGGTTAATGGGCACTATTATTAGAACGGGTGTTATCTCCGATTGATCACCAAATTATGCGGTAAAACTGTTAATTCTGGTCAATTTGGGATTTATACCATGTTATTTGAACGCAGTTAAATAAATTATTTGTAGGATTTAAATGCAATTAATTTATTTTACGTATCAATCCGATAGTCGACCAATCTAATTTGGAAATTTAATGCATATTTTAGTAGTCGACCAAAAAGCTGAACCAATTTCAGCAGCAATTTTAGTAACGAAACTCAAAGCAATTTTTGCTCCAGTCCAGGGTAAGCTATGCTGCATGTTTTTAAAGATAGATTACGTAAATGCTTCCACGGCACGTACACCTTTTGTGTTCAGGGCCACGAGTTCATTGGTACTGATATTTGCATGGCCTACACAAATGCTTGTTCCAGTACCAAATATTTGTTACCAAATGAAAATCACACTATCACACTAATATTATAAAGGCGAAAGTTTGTGAGTGTGTGTGTGTGTGTGTGTGTTTATATGTTTGTTACCTCTTCACGCCTAAACCACTGAACCGATTTAGATGAAATTTGGTATAGAGATAGTTTGAGTCCCGGAAAAGGACATAGCTTAGTTTTTATCCCGATATTCCCACGGGATCGAAACTTATGCGGGTGAAACCGCGGGGCGCAGCTAGTGGTATATAAATTCAGAATCTATTATGAATACTGTTAATGAAGAGATGAAGAATCAGTTTACCAAACAATTTACCATCAAAACTTAATCGATTCTCAACTCCAAAAACTAAACAAACTCGAACCCAAGTTATGCAAAACTTTCACTTAATGGAATAATTTCATAAATCCAATTTGTGCCCAGTTTCGGCTCGTTAACACAAAATGTGAGCTGTTCAGGCCAAGTTAATTGTTCATGAACTCCTATGAAAATAAGTTTCGGAGAAACAATTGTGTTTGATATTTCATTTAACGATTTGTGTTTGCGAAATTCAGAATGATATAAGTTTGAAAGTTTGTAATTTTTGAAATGTATTGTGTTTGTATTTTTATTGCTTCTTTGAAAACAAGTTACGAAATCAGTAGAAGGGGTTAATTTCGTCGGGCATTTATTTGAAAGAATGTTATATTATACATTACATTATTTATGCACGCACGGCGATGATTGCGGATTAATTATTTTAAATGTTATTTAATAATACATGTTATTCATATAATTGGTTGTATAAGTACGAGTAGTTGCTTAATATTTCATAAAAATACTGTGTTTCCATTTCATTCTTTTGTTTTTATTTTTATTTGTATAAGTTTACATTATCATGAAAAGACGCAACCTGGGGAAGGGCGGAGTATTCTAACACAAGCGAACTAATTGCTTAAATGGATTCTCCCCATTGTAACTAGTATAAGTTATTTAAGATGATGCAATAATCTTTTTTTTTTATATATTCTAAGAAGAAGGTGGCCTGACGATCTAATATCATTCGCAGGGCCAACATGGCCAGAGATCGCACAAGACAGGGAGGGAGGTTTGGAAGAAAAAAGGGGAGGCTTTTGCCCAGCAGTAGGACACAATACAGGGTGTTACAGAAAGGGTATATCAATACAAACGGGTTGAAGAGTGTATCTGGTCTAGAATCTCTGTACAAAATTTCAGCTCAAAATCATTAACTTTGAAAATGCTTAATATTTTTTTATTTCGATATCACGGCGCTGCACTGGCGCGCGGCGGCGTGATGTGCGTGTACTAGGCGCACAGACACACTACAGATAATGGATAATGACCCTCGGAGTGCGGTGACACGTTTCTTATGATTTCAATTTAATAAACTATCGAAATAAAAAAATGTTAAGCATTTTTAAAGTTACTGCTTTTGAGCTGAAATTTTGTACAGAGTTTCTAGACCAGATACACTCTTCAACCCGTTTGTATTGATATACCCTTTCTGTAACATCCTGTATAGGCAGACAAAAAAAAAATTCTAAGTACTGCTTATTTTATTTTGTTACTTATAGTACGGTCGAACAACCTATTTGGTATACAGCCAGCTAACTTGCAACTACTTTTAAACAATGGTGTGCTGAGTTAGTAAATTTTTTTTATACCACTTTATTTAATTAAGGATGCCATAAGCTGAAAAAGTTATAACGCACAAAATAAAACTAAATATTGGCTGTGTAGTGGAAAGATGAATGTTTTTGCCTGTATACCAAATAGCTTGTTCGACCGTACCAATCATTGAACCTGACTTGCTTTCCGTACGTCCTTTTCGGGTAACGACTGAAAATCAGCGCTGTGCTGTGGGCTGTCATAGCACAGCATTATGCTGTGTGGAAGTCTTCTTGTCACAGTCATGACGTGCAGTTGAGGAATATTTCTGTTTTGTGCTCGTGATTACAGATTTATTTTGTTTTTATTTTTCTTTATTATTCGATTTAACTATCTTAAAGCCGTTAAGCTGTTGGTCTCGGCTGTCATTCGTAGATCTTTGACAGTCGTTATGGGTAGTCAGAAGCCCGAAAGTTTGACAACCAGTTTTACCAAGGGGTATCGGATTACCCAGTGACTGGGTTGTGGATGTCAGATAGGCAGTCGCTCCATGTAAAATACTGGTATTCAGCTGCATCCAGTTAGACTGGGAGCCGACCCCAACATAGTTGGGAAAAGGCTAGGCATATGATGATTCGATTTAATTATCTTTTTGTTTACATGGTTTTTCTGTGACAAATAAACCTATTTTTCTTTCTTTCTTTCTTATATATCTACTAGGCTATTACTGTCCCACTGCAGAGCAAGGACCGCTTTTCATGTTACGTAATTTTTTATAATAAGTTTTCAATAATAACTAAATAACCGTGATTAAATTTGTAAAATCTATATTACTCGAACTAACTTTTGGCCCTAAGAATTAAATATTAATAAGAGCCACCACTTTAAACTTAAACTTTTTTCTTTCTTTCACTTCAGTTTTCAAAGATAATTTCATTAGGTACACAATTACTAAGGCACTTCAAAGTCAGTTTTTATTTTTTAAACATAGGTGTAAAGATAGGTGTTTAAAATAGCACTTAGCACGTGCTTTGGCTTAGTTAATATTTGTTCTCTCTTTCATTTGAATGTAGTTTGACAGTTGTATATCAACATTCTCTTGCCATTAGCAACATTTAGGTTGAGGTCAAACGAGCGTAATTTTTTGAGTTGTGAGTCACGTATTTTGAGTATCGCAATGTACGTTCAACTGAAATTCGGTTAGGCTGCCAGACGTACGGACGTAACTTCAGTCGCATTCTGTAACATAACTGACGCTTGCCTCGCTAACCTCCCTCACCCCGAGCGCAATTCGGTTGAAATAACGCGCGTGAGTCAGCAGACAACTCATTTTGCGTCGCCGTGTGATACAACCAGGCTTTAGTATGAAACCGATTGCAGCGTAAATTCTGCGACTCATTTTACGCGACTCACAGCTCAAAAAATTACGCTCGTTTGTCCTCAGCCTTAGGATGCATTTTTCTACATTCCTAACTCGGAACGCGGCATTATTTGAGGTTAGCGTCACTTTGACAGTTCAAAGTGACATTTATCAATCTGGCCTAAGATTAACTTGTGCAGGATTACCTACTATACCTCCTCCTCCGTTGACACCACTAACTCACCTGAGGATAATCTCCATACTTGGTCTGGTAGTCAAACACGTAGAGGTAGGAGTTTCGTCGCAACGCTGAATGCGTGTCAGCTGTCAGCACCATTGGCGCCACCACTTGAGCGTCGCTTAGTGCTTCTAGCGTCTCGTCCCTAGTGAGAAATTGAGGAATATTAGTATGGTAAGTAGGTATACGGAATCGTTCAAACAAAAAGTACCTACCTAACTTAGTCTTAAAAATGACCTTCCCTCTAACTTTGCAATTGGTTAAACAAGAGCATTCGTAGTTACTAATATGTTTTTAATTTCAGTAAGTAATAATTAATCTAAGGTCAAACAATGAAAATGTTCAGTTACTTCAGAATGGCTGAATTTATTAAGCATTATCTTTATATCCTGTAAATCTCATACACACCTATCATCAAAATCATCACTTCCATCTTTGGGAGATTAGTTTCTCATTCTTCTCTAATTAAATCTCAGGAAACAATTAAATTATTATAAACTCAATAGTACTATGGACACTAAACAATTAATTGTAATTATTGTCTAATGCCTTGTTAATTATTCTCAATAGAATTGGTGCACGGACTAATTGTAATATTAATTAGTTCTAGCAAGGTATTGACGGTAGTTTTGTCTCTTTCTCTCTTTCATTAATAATGACCTAATTAATAAGATAAATATGTTTATTCTATTCTAAATCCATTTACATGAGTAATCTGTAAGTATTATATTAAACTATTCATATTCAAACTCAAATTTCAAGCATTTATTTAAATTGAATCAATTACAGGTATTTTTGGATTGTCGAGGGGTCGGCGAATCAGAAAGTTGAAGCTAGTTGCCCATTCTTAAGCGTACCTAGTAGGTTCCTATGGCAAAGAACGGGCAAGAAACTCCACGTACACTCACTCACATCGTTCATGTTGAAATTATAAATGTGAGAACGTTGTAGAAAGTGCACGATAAAAGCGTCCGTGAAAAAAAAAACAATTCTAAAATAAAGTAAATTAAAACAAGCCGTGGCGGTGGCAGCTTAAAGACCAGTCCCTACTGACGGCACCCGTTCACGAACATGACGTATGGATCAGCACCATTCAGCTCAACCATTTTGAAGGGAACTAAATGATCCAACACACACGTCACCATTAGGGAGACGTTTGAGTGAGCATGACATACTCTCAGCTGCCAGGGCACATTCAAGTCAATATATCTAGTTATCTACCCAGTAAATGGTAGCTTAATAGTAGCTACATAGTACTCACACATGAGCAAAATTCACCGTATAAAATCTGCTTAAATAACCTAGTTGTTAATTTATAAACAAAATCTGTTCCAATTTTTAATTTATCTGGTGGATAGGTGTCAGTCCGGAAACTGTAACATAATTATCTTAAAATTGATTATTTCCCTTTATTTTTATACATGGTGAAATTGAATTCATGGGCATCCTTTTAAGGGGTCATTGTAATCATCATTATGAACAACTTTTACTATGGGACTAAACCTAAAGTCGCGGAAAAAAATCAGCTGTTCCTTGCATTTATGTTCACATAACTCGTCAAAATGTATGGAAGAGCTGATTTTTTTTTCGCGATTTCAGGTTTGTTCCCATAGTAAAAGTTGTTCATAATGATGAGTACAATGACCCTTTAAAAGGATGCCCATGAATTTAATTTCACCCTGTATACTTGCACATATTATTTTAAGACTGTTAGCTTTTTAAATTGTGTAAATATTAATAAAATTAAAATAATTTATAGTGCATTGAATTTACAACTTGATCTCATTGTTTTGGTAATTTCATAATGTATCAGTAGTGTCATCATATCCTTCTTAAAATGGATATGAATTCGATAGTGTACCAACACAACTAACCTAAGTTTCAAACTATGGAACACTGAAAGCATATGATGTAAGTAAGTAAGTAGTCTTCATTTCCTTCGCAGAACATGTTGGGTATATTATGTATTAAGTTTCTTCTAAACCCCGCTTCCTAACACCCCGAGCTTAAGCTTAGTTTTAAACAGTTTCTAAATACAGGCTAAACTTAGCCCAGTTCAACACTGTTCTCTGCACTTTGAAGATATTATCTTGGTCTGCAATTTTGAAACACAATCTGGCTCTGTGTAGGAAGAAAATAAAGTCTTTGTCTGTTAGTAAAAGATACGATGTTGCAAGTTTGTATTCAAGTATTCTTATTTGCAACGTTTTTGCACAAGACTATTGTGTAGTATCTATTTATTTTTACAAGAAAGATTCAGATAAAGTCGCTCTTAATGACGCAAATTCTAGTATTAAAAAATACTAATAATGAATAATTTCACCACCACTGCTCTCAAAACGGTGAAGGAAAACATCGTGTGGAAACCGAAATGTCTTCGAACCAAAAATCGAAAGCATGTGACATCTACCAACCCGCACTGGGCCCGCGTGGTAGATTATAGACCACTTCCTCTCAAAGAGAGGAAGCTTGTGTCCCAGCAGTGGAAAAATTATAGGCTGATTATGTAGTCAGCTTACATTTTAACACTACATAAACTTAGACCTTTTTCCCATAGGGACAGTAAGGCACAGTACACCACCTGCTACGAACCAAATAGACTCCTTTTGCCTCGTATACTATCATCTGGTCGCTGATAATGCACGCTGATGATACTTGTTACTTAGATACCTACTAGTTAGTTACGCTATATATATGTTTAAGCTATTTCATAGCTTTTATCGCGGGCTTTGAGCGCGGCGAACGAACCAAGAAATTCCGTAACGAAAACAAACCTAACACCCCCCACTCCGACCGGCACAGCGGTGCGGCGGCGTTGAAAGCCGTGCATCGTCTAACGTCGTTTCAGTTCGGCTGATTTCGGCACGGTGCTTGTGTGCGTGCGACTAGACGTATGCGTGTAGACTGTACGAAGCTCGCATAAGTTGATAAAAAATGCTATGCAATAACTTTACCGCGGCAGTCCTCGAGTGCCAGTGCCACACGTATTTTTTTTATAGGTTTTCTCCCTTAAATAAGCCATCTATTGAGATTAATCTGAAGAGGATAGTCCTTCAACTCAAACGCAATTCAATAAACGTTAATTTTATTTTACCAACTTCGGAGATACTTAATCCGTAGCCTATAGCCGCGTCCTAACCGAAAGCGATTCCCGCGGGAGTACGCAATCGTCGCGCTAGTTTATATAAATATTACGTACTCGCGCGATCAATCAGCTCGCGTTTGTACGTCATGATGCAGGTAAAGGATTGCGTAATCGCATATTCGCGCTACAGTGGCTTTCGGTTAGGACGCAGGTACTTGTGTCACTTCTTACAAATAGTAATGCAGTTTTTCACTAACAGTAAGATACATCTAAATGAAATCTTAAATTAAAGCGTGCTGTTCGATTTGCAACTCTCCTATGTTAAGTCGAGCGTTGAAAGTCCTACAGCGCGCTTTTATGCAGTAACCTAGTGTTAGTGAAAACGGGTATTTCACTTACCTAATATTAATTGGATGCTGCACTGGTCTCTCCCAGTCTGTGTACTCATTGATAATGGTGGCCAGGATCTCGGATAGATGGTAGCTGTATGTGTTCCTGACAAAAGACTTGAGGATCTTAGATCTTCTGTCGGCTTCGATTCCGTATTGTACGTCATCGCCACTGAACGCGAAATAGGCTTCCGCTTTTGTCACTCCTAACATTAGGTCATACCTGTGAAAGAGGGCGATGGATTAGCAATTATGTTACATGTTTGTCCATTCTAGAATATTCTTTTGTATGTATGTTACAGACAAAATTTAAAACGGCTGATCATCTTTTTATTTTTGCAATTCTACCTTTAACAACAATAACCTTTATTCTATGATATTTAAATAGGTAAATTTTAAGTTTGATTTTTTGTTTGGCTAAGGAGTTAAATTAGTCACTTAATAATTAATGGCTTTGGCAGAATGCTTGGTTTATCCATCTGAATAAGATTTTGATCTCGAAAATTTAGAAATATCTATAATTTGTAAAGTATAACTTGGTTGGAAGTTTGTTAGCACTTAGTTCTCCTACAAATTAGGCAGATTAAAAAGTCAAAGTAAAAAGTTTACTGCAAACTAAGGACGAATTTCACCAATGAAACTGAACGCGTTCCACAATAATGACACTGACAGCGCTTGAGCGCAGTTTAGAGTTTTGTGCTGATCGCGTTCAGTTTAACTGACAAATTCCACTCTAAGTGTACAGTCAGCATCAAAAGTCGACTAACACTATCATTTTTACATGTTATTAAATTGACAACAACTTTTTTCAATAAACTGATTTTTAGCTTTTCACATAATAGGCAAGAGTATATATTCTAAAAAAAATTCTTCTGCTGCAATTTTGGTCAAATATTTTGCTCAATAACTAAGATTAAAAAAACTGAAGTGTTAATCAACTTTTGATGCTGACCGTACTGGCTTCTTTCAGAATAAATAAAACAACACTTACTTAGTAAGCTGCGCCACAGCGCTCTTCCTCATCAGCACCGCGTTGATGATGTTGATGGCATTCTGCGCCTGCTTGCCGAGCGGCGCGTGCGCCACAGTCTGTCCCCCCCACTCGTACCCGTTCTCTGGGTTCACTAGCAGGTCGCCGGTGTCTGGTCAGAAAGAGACAGGGATGTATTATACACAGGAAGACCAAGATGAGCATCTTGATCTTCCTGTGCATAATATTTCTTTTTTGGTTTACTACGAACGTTTTCTTGCTACAAAAGTTTTAAGATAGACGCTCAGATACTTGATGAAGACGGTCTAAATTTTTACAGGATGTTCTACCCATGAATATGAAAAACTTTCACTATGGGACCAACTCTGAAATCACGAAAAAAATCAGCTGTTTCATACATATTGTTCAAATAGGTATAGAACACAACGTAAAAATTTGGAACCGGTAAAAGAAATCATCCGGTATATGTATTTAATTTAGGTAGTTACTGTCGAGGAAATTCATGGTTTATCAAATTGACACACAACGTCAGTTTACCGTGTTACAGCCATGTAATACAACTGTCAAAGAATGACAGGAATAATTTGAATCAAACTAAAGTTATATATACGAATATATTATATAGGGTGAAGTTGAATTCATGGGCATCCTTTTAAGGGGTCATTGTAATTATCATTATGAACAACTTTTACTATGGGACCAAACCTGAAATCGCGAAAAAAATCTGCTCTTCCGTACATTTTGACGAGTTATGTGAACATAAATGCAAGGAACAGCTGTTTTTTTTTCGCGATTTTATGTTTAGTCCCATAGTAAAAATTGTTCATAATGATGAGTACAATGACCTCTTAAAAGGATGCCCATGAATTTAATTTCACCTGTATATACGAATATACGGACAATTGAAGTTTATAGTGAAAACAATTTATTTCCCTGGCTTTTCTTCCATTAAACAAATGAAGACCTACTCGCATTGTTAACTAGACGGCAAAGATTTATTTTAGAAGTAAACCCAACTGCTCATATATTGCCGTCTAAATTTTCTTCACAACTCTATTTACAAACGTCATAAAAGGAACGCAAACTAAATAAACTTAAAATTATCAAAGCGAAAAACAAGAGCGAGTCAGAAACGGCCATTAATTGTCCAACATCACAAAGAGCGGAGATCAGGCTAAGAAAAAAAAATCGTTGTTCAACAAACTGAGCTTACAGAGGACGTTGTCGCTCCAAGAGCTTGAGATGAGAAAAGTTCTCTGAGACAATTTAATAACACCCGGTGGACGAGACGCCGGAATGCCGATGCGAAAACACGAAAAGTTTCGTGAATTTATGTCATGTGTTTGGGTTATGGTGGCTGCACTTCATGAGATTCTTGTCTCTGGGTGTTATGTGACGAAGTTGAGGGGTGAAAGGAATAATGGACGAAGTAATGGCTGTGAAGGAGAAAATTTAATTAAGAGGTCTACATGACCTAAAGCGCGGTCACTATCGGACTGCATAGAAAAGAAAGAGATGCGCGATGACACAACGCTGGTAATTTATTGCAAAATATAAAACAATTATCTATTTACGAAAAATCTATTGTTTGGACTAAAAAATTAAAACACTAGTTTTAGTATGTTGCTTGTAGAATAATCTGACAAAAAATCATAATGATTGTATGTATATTAGTATGATTTTTATTGTAAAAAGAAAGTTTTTAGAGGTATCTTCATGATTTTTTTCTATCGTACCAAATAAGTTGTATTATGTTTTTAACACATTATCTACCGCGAATTATTAATTATTATAATAAAGAATATCATATATTTTTTGATTTTGTTTACTGTAGTCGATCATATACTTTATTGTTTCTCAAACTTGCTTTTTTTGCGTTTAGGTCCTGTAAGCCCCTTAAAGAAACTTAAAAATCAGCTACACTTCGTTCGAGTGTTGTCTTTGCCTTTATCAACCAAGCACTTTTTCAGAAATATTGATATTTAATACCCATTCGTACTAATGTTTTCTTGATGATAAGTTTCAACAAAATATGCAACGTTTGTTCAATTCCACTACATAATTATAGTACCTACTACTAAAATCTTAATGCTGAAGAGGACGATTTTATACAGGGTCTGCAAGTAGTGCCTAAATTTTAGATAATTCTTCGAAAGCAGTATTAAACTAAGTAATAACAATACCTCTTACCAAAATCGTTTTTTCTGAGAAATCTTGAAACGGATATAAATATTCGCTTCAGCTAATTTGAAATTCTTAAGGCCATCCGCACGGAGTAGGCGCCCGCGCGGCGTACTGTTTTCTACTATCGCGTACGACGGGAGATCCGCCTCACGCAGCGCTGCTCTATAGAAAACAGCACGCCGCACGGGCGCCGGCTCCGTGCACCCGCTTAACGCATCGGACGGCCTAAAAGTAGGTTTTTACTTCGAGCACTCAATAATTAACGAACAAACTGGATTATAGACGTAGAAAACTACCTGGATCAAGATCTACACTATGTAGGTTTGGAATTGGAATCCTACTGGATTCGTAGAGGCCTAAGTAGGTACCTAATATTATTTCGTCCTAATAACTGTGATAAGTTGTCGGTATATAGATCGACAATATTGAGAACATTTTATACAAATAAAATTTACTAAAAGACTTCATCTCAAGTGTTCTTTCCATCCAATCCTTCTATCTTAAATTCACCCGTCTTAAACAGCATCAAATCTCCGCTAAGAAATTCGCAATGCGCATTTACAGAAGCGCTCGGGTCATCCAAATGAATTGCAACAAATCTCCGCTTTCTTAACAGCTGTTGGTTTCTTTGAAGATTTGTAAAAGTACCGCCCGCAGATCAGTCTTGCCCGCAAAGCTCGAGCAATTGTTACCAAGAGACAAACAATAGAGCAGCGATAATTAAGAAAAGGAAAAATATAATGATTAAACTAGCAACGACTACGGAGATACAGAAATACACAGTTATGTACGAATAGGTAAAAGAACAAATGAAAAATGTAAAGACGCGTATTAATTTAAAACAAAGTTGCACAACATTGTTTTGTGTCACGGCAAATATGTTGATGTCAACATACAGGGTGATATTGAATTCATTGGCATCCTTTTAAGGGGTCATTGTAATCATCATTATGAACAACTTTTACTATGGGACCAAAACTGAAATCGTAAAAAAAAATCAGCTCTTCCCTACATTTATGTTCACATAACTTGTCAAAATGTAGAAACAGCAGATTTTTTTTCGCGATTTCAGGTTTGGTCCCATAGTTAAAGTTGTTCATAATGATGATTACAATGACCCCTTAAAAGGATGCCCGTGAATTTAATTTCACACTGTAGAATTTTGCAGTGTTGTTTTGTTGGCAACATGTTGTGCAACATTTTTTAAGTTATAGGAAACAATGTTGCATAACTGTTTCTCCACTTTGTTTTTAATGAACACGGGGCTAACAGATCGTGTTTACTAAAAGTACAAAACTATATGACTAGATAAGAAAGAATGAACTCTCGTTTATTTTGGCCACCCGAAATATTTATCAACAATCCAAAAAACTTGAGAGATAATAAAAGAATCTTCTCATGATAGCTTGCTCGTGTTTTCCCACCGGACCGAAATGTATTGATGAACTATTTGGGCATCGGCCAATCAAATTGAGTCGTGACCAAGTAACTCTTAAAGTGACCTAGAAAGATTTTTACTTGGGGTTCCGTGGAAAATTGGATAATGGTATAACGTTTAATGAATCCAATAAGGTCCACATCTGCTTGCAGCCTGCACCCTCAACGTAACGCTGATGGAGACTTCTAAGAAATAATTTACTATCTTTCCTTTGCTGAATTAAGGAGGTACAGCTGTATTAACAAGTGTCATGCTTCAGTTTATAGTTAGTTCTACAGGGCGAAATTAAATTCATGGGCATACTTTTAAGGTCATCTTGGTTTTTTATTTTTTACTGTGTTTAGTTTAGTTTGTGATCATCCTGTACGAATCGCAATATATACTTTTTCTTTCTTTAAGGGTTCATTGTACTCATCATTATATATATAATTTATATATAATTTAACAACTTATTTTTTATGTACCTACATTCTAAGCAAATAAAGACCTATTCTATTCTATTCTATTTTACTATTGGACTAAACCTAAAATCGCGAAAAAAAATCAGCTGTTTCTTGCATTTATGTTCACATAACTGGACAAAATGTAGGTAAGAGCTGATTTTTTTTCGCGATTTCAGTTTTGGTCCCATAGTAAAAGTTGTTCATAATGATGATTACAATGACCCCTTACAAGGATGCCCATGAATTCAATTTCACCCTGTATACTAGTATCGTTATCTATGAAAGGTATTAGCTTATTTGTATTCACTTGTCTCCGATCTCTGAAGATCTTGTTTTTCTTTTCTTTTTTGTGCGTACTTCTACAGAGACTAGTATTCCTTGCTTATACAATAATAGCGTTGTAACAAGTTTATTGGGGCCTCACGATTGACGTAATAAAAATGGCGATTCCGTTGTAGACGTCTTTGTATATTTATCGGGAAATGTATTTGGGAATGAGATTTTCTTTTGAAATACTTGTCAATAGTGGAGAGAGTTTATTTATTTTGACACCAATCCTTTTTGTGTAGAAGACGTATAAAAAAAGTCATTGACCGAAAATAAACGGCCTTTTTTATCCACGAGACAAAGTCTCGTCTTAAGTACTTCAACATAATTTGGAAAAATGAGCCACGTAAAGACGAACTCTAACTACTTTAACGTTAAGACCCCCCTCAGGCATAATCTGTTACAAAAATAGACCTACAAGGTAGTCTTAAAAGGAAGAATCCTCTTGAGAAGTTTTGTTATTAAAATTATATTGTTATATTTTACTAACTGCGCCCCGCGGTTTCACCCGCATAAGTATCGATCCCGTGGGAATATTGAGATAAAAAGTAGCCTATATGCTAATCCCGGATGTTAGCTACCTCCGTACAAAGTTTTATCAAAATTGGTCTAGCCATTGGAGCGAAAAGAAGTAACAAACATATAAACACACACAAACTTTCGCATGTATACCTAATATTAGTGTGATAGTGTGATTTATCCTTTTGATAGATTATTTTATATTTTGTAAATATGAGGACTTTGTAGGCCTTGTAGACTTTAGATCTGTAGACCGTTTTTTAATTTTATTAAGTACCTGGTACATGTTGACAGGTCTACGGTCTACGCTCTCCTCCCATACCTACTGTAATTTGAAAACATTGTAAAAGTCAATTATTTGAAAGAGTAACCGTGGAGTTTCTTGCTTGCTCTTCTCCATAGGAAACGACCAATCGGAACCGTGCACCTAGCTTCTGACGTTTCATAATTGCCCAAGTAGGTTTATGTGAAATAAAGTATTTTGATTTTTCTGAGGGGCTATGGTGAGTGGTGACCCATAGCCATCATTCTGTGAAAACATGAACTTCTAGGCTAGTCTACAACCTACTAATATAATAGATTTGTAATTACATGATACTCTACCTATAACAACACCGTCGACGCTAGGCCCAAAGGCATAGGCAAAGTCGGGGGCCTGCACAGGCGCGGACAGTAGCGCCTCTAGCGGCCGCTCCCGTAAACACCGCAGCAACGCAGGCGGTGTTAGTTCTGTGGACAAAGTTGTTTTGTTAATCATCATGTATTTGCAATCTACATAATGTTCTTATGAATAATTTAGTAATTGCTAAAGTGAAAATAAGAGGTTCCGCGAGCGCCGATACAAAAAGTTGGAAGCCTACTGCCCATTTTTTGCTCAAGAAAAACAGAAAGAAAGTGTTACTACAAGATAATTATAATCCTATAGAACCTTTGTAAATCCCATAGTTTTTTTTTTAATATAATCTGTTTTAGTTAACAATTTGACCTATATCTTTCTTGTGATAATGTTTACAACTAAGTACTTCAAGAGTACTATTCCCCTAATTAAAAAATATTTTTATTTAGGATAGTAATCCATCCAATTAGTATATGCCAAATCGATCCTTCAAAACCACCCTAAAATTCTGTTTGCAAACTAACACCTCAAATGCACATTCTATTGTCCATTCCAAAACAGCTGCTTGTGAACAGCTGCTGAACACTAAACTCCAGGTGCCAGGTGTCACTTCATTGTCACAGTATTCATGTCACAGTCGAAACTAAACAGAACGCTTGGCACACATCGCACTTACGAGTAATACCACTACTGACGTGGCTGTAGCGCGATTGTGGGACACAATTGGATGGCCTAGCATTTTCGTTTTGGAAATTCTAGCTTTCAATGTGTAATAGAGATTATTTTGACTTGTGGATTCTGAATAAGCGTTCATTGTTATTATTATTTTCTGCAGATTTTGGTTCGGTTATTGCTTTAATAGTAGGACCTTTCTAAAAATCATTATTTCGCAAAAAAAAAAATTGCTTCAGGAAATTCTAGTTTTCAATGCGCGGTCAAGGAGCGATATTGTTAAGCAATTTTCAAGAACACATGTCGTTTCCCACAGTGCAGATTCATTGTTACCTTTTTGCACTGTCATTAAATTACCATAAGATGATTAGTATTTTCTTCCTGGACTGTACACAGACTATTTGAGAGGCTTTCATCATTATTATAACCGGAAGGGTTTAAAACATTTAATGCTTCGACAGCAGGATCTTTCCAAGGTATTTCTTTTTCAGGGACCTGATTATTCACTTTGGAATGCTCAACTTGTTTCATAGCTTTTGTTTCTTCGCTATTGTAACCAATGAGAATACCAGCAGCATTGCAACGTTGCATACTGAGGCAGGAATCTTTTCAAGCTTTGGCTTTCATATTTTTTCTATTTATCTTTTATATTTTACGGTTTTGTGTTAGGTCAAAATAGTTGTTTTTCCTGTGTCTTTTTCTTTTGCTCTCATAGGTACCTAAACCACGGTTTTAACAGTCAAAGACTCATCCTTGACTCTTACAAACACCTTTAAAGAGGACATTGGCGTTTATTACCGTTGGATCCCGTTTTTTGATCCCGGTTTTTAGGTATTACCGATGGATCCCGTTTGCTATTTCCGTTGAATCCCATATTATAACAACATGTGTACATTTCAGAAGAAAAGTGATTTACCTTTATCAAACACTAAAAAGAGATTATTTTTAGTGGGTTACCCGGAACCGAACTAGTTAGATTAGGTTAATTATTAAAAAAAAAACAATGTTAGGTTAGGTTAGGTTAAAACTGTGACCCCTACGCACGAGCCGAGCGAGCGAAGCGAGCGGTGCCGCGGCAGCGGCCGGCGAGTGCCAGAAACGACTAGATTATATAGAAAATGAGTTGTTTGTGAAATAAATAGTATACGAAACGTTGGTTGTAAACTAAAAATTTGTCAATGGAGTTTTGGTGAAACATTAGTGAACCCCTCATTTTATTATAAACAATTTTGTTGTTGAAAGTACCCGCATTCATATTTTTTTAAGCATTCGGGATCCAACGGAAATACTTTTCGGGGTTCAACGACAATAAAACGTAATTATCTTGCATTTTTTAAATTCGGGATCCAACGGAAATACATAATAATGTTTTGCGGGATCCAACGCCAAAAATATTAAAATGGGATTCAAAAACGGGATCCAACGGTAATAAATCGACATTGGTCAGAATTGATGCTTCTTTTCGGCGGCCATAAATTAAGTACAAAATAAAACCTAAACCAATTTGGCCATTGTCTTTTTATAAAAACTGTATCATTCTCTTTGCATTTTAGGTAGCTATCACCCAGACTTTACAAAGCCGGTAACATGAAGTGTGTTGCCTGTTTGAAGCACCACGTGCGTCATATTGGAGGCTTGCCAAGCCCGATGCCCCCATACTGTGGCAGTTCACTTAACAAGGACTTACTGGATTGTCCGTTGCGTATGTGCGCGTAGTTCTGTTCTAGTTTAATGCAGAGATAAGGACAGATGTTGATGGTATAATTTTATAAAAGTCATAGGAACATAATTATTATTTAGTTGCTATAATATTAGTTAGTGGTCTTTATAAATAGTTTGATTTAACATTATAAAGACCAATAAAAATATATTGCACAAGCTGCGCCTCGCGGTTTCACCCGCACAAATGTCGATCCCGTGGGAATATCGGGATAAAAAGTAGCCTATATGTTAATCCAGGGTGTCAGCTACCTCCATGCAAAATTTTATCAAAATTGGTCTAGCCGTTTGAGCGTGAAGAAGTAACAAACATATAAACACACACAGACTCACACTCACAAACTTTCGCCTTTATACGAGTAATATTAGTGTGATGTGATAGTGTGATGTGATTAATTTTGTACATCGAGTTTCAAGTGACTGAGATGACGTTCTACAAAGCTGAACTTTTTCTAACGCGCGATATTATGCCAAATTTAAAGTTTGCTTCTGAATTTATTATTGAAATAATATCATTTGCGTTTTGTTTCAGTAACCGTAAAATATGTGGATTAGAATAAGAAATTGGTTACCAGCAATTTGACCGTTTGCACATTATGTACGGGTATTTTTGGATACAAAAATAGAAAAAGGTAAGTTGACACTTACCAGGAGAACAGTTTGCATGTGTGGCGACTAGCGCCGCGTATTTGCTGGGATCTGCAACCAACGACCAGGGGCTCAGCCCAGACCCTGACATGAGCACGGCTCTGTGGAAGAGAAGACCTGTAACAAATGGTAAATATTATCATAGAGCTCCATTTTGCAAAGGAGCTCGTCCAATGAAACTACCAGTAAGGAGCTATTCCTGTGTTGTTGTGTTTCGGTTTGAAGGTTTTAGGTATCGGTGTATAGTCATGTGAAATATTTCAATGATGTATCGATGAAGGTTAAGTACATGAATGGTAACTCGTCTGTACGCTGCAGATTCCCAAAAGCGGTGATGGACGTATACCATTACGTAGGTACTGCTTGTTTATCACTTAACAACGTAATATCAAATTTTACACAAAGAAACTAAACGCTTGTTATTCCACAGCATGAACAGCTTCTAAAACGCTTTCAATCTTCATCATCGACTACAGAGTACGTAAGAATAGATGAACATTTTCACGTTCCTAATTTGTTGGAGCACTTAACCTTGTTTGTCCATCAGAATCTCGAACGTCAAACAACGGAGCATCGTCAACGTTTTAAAGTGAAGTACTCGCGAGGGAAATCTCTCTCCGTATAGACACGCTTCAATTTTCACCAGTTCAAATAGTTTGTACACGTGTTAGCCTGTTTTTTATAGGGAAAGTTTGAGCGATATCAAACGCGCCTCGAAGCTAGGTGTTGAAATGTTCTGCTGTGAGTTTAGATTTTTTATTGATTTCTTTGTTTACATAACATAACATCACGTATTAAGTTCACCCACATTTCAGCAGTTATGTCTAGCATAAATAAAGAAATACATTCTTTTTTTTAGACTTTATACCAGGCATAACATTTAAGTCTGCAACTAAGGGATAACATAACAATAGACTGATATAAACTTGAACAATCTCCATGATAAAATACCTGTTAAAAACCGGAATATTTTTCTTACAATACCTTGTCGGAATGGAAATAAAATGTAAAGCCAGAACGTGGTGCAAAGTCTGGAAGCTGAGACTCCGCGATAGTTTCAATTGTGTGAAAACAGCCGATTAGGGGTGTCTCTAGCGAGACATTGTGGAGTGAGTGGTAATTCTTAATAATAGCTTTTTGAGAACGTCTTTATGTTACCGGGAAACTAGTGAGAAAGATATGATCCGCGAACAGCGGCTTAAGTGCTTTTTGAAGGACGGTCTCGAAACGTTGAGATGGAAAAAAGCATTTTAGTTCTTCAATTTGATTGTGAAGCACCTCATTCATTTTTTTGACACTTCAGAAGTTTATTTTTATTTTCGGAATCAGTTTTCTGATTCATCATAATTTAAAACAATGAAAAGTTTGATAAAAAACGAAAGTAATTAGCCAAATAAACGAGAAGGGTGAATAAAACTCTCTTCAAACTAAAGCAGAGGTCAACGAGACGTACAAATAAAAGTTTGTGAGCCAACAAAGAGTTTACAAGCTTTGTTTTGGCTTCCACTCGTTCCTAACATTACACCCAAATTGCTTTTCTCAGACATCTTCAATGCAGACAGGACGTTTCCAGATATTTAATGTTTTATGATTCCTACAATGTTCTCATGGCATAAGCAGATCTACCTAGGTATAAGTGCAGTATGATACAATTAGCTGTAAATGCGAGCATAATCAGCCTATAATCTTCCCACTGCTGGGACACGAGCCTCTTGTCTAGGTACAAGAGGGAGTGGACAGTAATCTACCACGCGGGCTCAGAGCGGGTTGATAGGTGCAAAACGTTGTCAAAAACCTTTGGTCAAAAGTAACCAGATACAAACTGACTGGTGATTTGAGATTTTAAGTAGCATCGTAGACGATGGGCCTGAATCGAAAAATAGTGTCAGGATAAATTGTAATCCAGTAAGTAATTAACTGTGAAAATCAATTAATATCCGAAGCTGATTGGTTAAAAATCTTTTTCAAACCATTTCGTGTACCTTTTGTAGTACAATATAAGGACACGCCAACACCAAAAAAAGAAATCACGCTCTTCCTCTGCAATGGACTAAAAGACTATTACCGCTTTAACAAGCTTTTATCCTTCCAACGAAATGCATCCCACCTTAATTAGGAAAGACCGTAATCCGAAATGGAGGACGTCTCCAGAATATTTTTAATCTCAAACACGACTAAATAACTATAAAACTAACGAATCTCGGAGATTCTCCTGCAAAAGACGGTTTTAAAAACTAAATTACATTCACGTCTTGTTAAGGAATACCCGTTTCTATGCTGCGTCAGTCAGAAGCATCTCTACACACAATGAGATATGAAAGTTAAATGTATGGATGTAAAGATGTCACTTGCAGGGATTTGTTCGTTTATTTTCGCTTGGGGTAAATGCGTTGGGGATGTCGTGTTTTTTTCTTTTTGTGGAATGAGAGAGATATAGGGCTGTCTGCTTCATTCTTTTTTATGTAATTATCTACGCATTTGGATATGTTTTTCTTTCATTATTACATAATTTTGTTGGTCGTATAAATCGTTTTGGAGGTAATTTCAAGCATAGGGTCTTTCTGTAAACAGTAGACTTGTTTTAACTTTTAGAAATTAGAATATAACTATGCAAGCATTTCTAATGTACATTTTTATAAAGTCTATATCAAAAAAGTTACAAAAAGAAGAAAATGAGAACAAAAGAAAACAAAAATTAAAAAAACATGACGAGACCCACTGTAGCCTCTTCATTTGTGATTTTTCTTCATTCCTTTGTTTTTCAAGTTGTTTACTCTCAAAGAGAGAACCTTATTAATATCTCTTCATTAGTCTTTGTGCCGTACCGGAACAAACGGATAAGATACAAAAGAAACACTGTCTCCGATATCAAGAGACAGTTCATTTTAATACAGGCTATGATTTATCAAATATCTTGAATGAATTGCGTCTATTGAAAACTCTTTGCTTGAGTTTTCGTAAAATCTACACAGATTTTTGAGTTCCATCCTTTAGCAACAAAAACAAATAAACATATCCCTTTTGTATTTTAGCGAATAAACAAAAAACACAACCACGAAACAAAGAACAAGGACATATACAAAAGTGACCAACCTCCTTTGAATACACCCAAGCATAACATCTCCAACTTCAGCTATAAAGGGTACTAATAACAATGTAACCGCCACGCTTAGACTCCGTGGAACTAAAGGCAGATATTCAAGCACAGCTTCTGTAATAGACTTAAAAATAAGCGCATATTACCGACGCTGCTTCGAGGCAACGAGGCAAAATAAGAACAGATCTGAATATCTCTGAGCTGCTTCGCTCTCAAGATATTATATTCCTTCGCGGGTATTAAGATTTGATTAAAAAGTGGGTTCTGAAGATGCACAAGTGCAGTTTAAGAAATACAGGAATGTAGAGTATTTGTGTTACTTTAAGAAGCTGTTCTATCTCTCAGCTAATCTGATACAATCCTAGGTTTTTCTGTAGGTAACTTATTTAAAATGTAAAAAAATAAATAATGGGATCAGTGACGATTCTTTTTTTTAAATATTATAAATGCTTCGACCAGAATTTGGCCACACCTACAGCATTGGCCTCTCGCATGTACGCAAACAAAATATGGACGGTAGCAAAGTACAAAGAATCAACTGCACTTTTTACAAAATTAATTTTATTTTATAATTCTACGCAGTATGCTTTATGTTATAATAGTAATTTTTTTTTTCAGATTTATTCTCAATTTTTACTAATATTTAAGTCACGTATACAGGGTGCAATTAAATTCATGGGCATCCTTTTAAAGGGTCATTGTACTCATCATTATGAACAACTTTTACTATAGGACTAAACCTAAAATCGCGAAAAAAAATCAGCTGTTCCTTGCATTTATGTTCACATAACTAGTCAAAATGTAGGGAAGAGCTGATTTTTTTTCGCGATATCAGGTTTGGTCCCATAGCAAAAGTTGTTCATAATGATGATTACAATGACCCTTTAAAAGGATGCCCATGAATTCAATTGCACCCTGTATAAAAACAACTGCACCTTTTTCACACAGTGACAAAGTAGACATGGACAAAATTATTCCATTAGTCCCTGTATGTAGGACAATCGGCGCGTTCACCTGTTATAAACAAAGATAGTGGTCATAGTGGTTTTCACGTCGGTTTTTAAAACTTGCATTATTTTAGTACAAGTCACGTTAGCGTTAAAAATAATAGTTAGATAAAGAAAATTATTATGACCTTTATTAATGTAGTAATCAACAATTTGAAATGCCTATACAAAATAATAGCAATATTATATGTTTTAATAGTTTTGATATAAGCTTTAGCAATAACGAAGCCCCGCGTAAAATCGGATGTATGGCGATTGACTCACTTAGTTTACTTTTTTGCATGAAGTAGACAAAGATATATACTGTAGGTATTTAGGAAAAAAATAATTTATTGTAATTGGCATAAACCACTTTCTTGGGCATCAGCCCTATTAACTACATGTTGTAAAACAAAAGAAGATAGATTTGTTCTTCTAATATTTATCACAGTTTTGCATTCAAAAAGCTCTTCTGTAATATCATGATATTGTATACAGGGTGAAATTGAAGTCATGGGCATCCTTTTAAGGGGTCATTGTAATCATCATCATGAACAACTTTTACTATGGGACCAAACCTGAAATCGCGAAAAAAAATCAGCTCTTCCCTACATTTTGACTAGTTATGTGAACATAAATGCAATGAACAGCTGATTTTTTTGCGATTTTAGGTTTAGTCACATAGTAAAAGTTGTTCATAATGATGAGTACAATGACCTCTCAAAAGGATGCCCATGAATTTAATTACACCCTGTATAACCGTACCGTTTTCTACATTTTAGTTATTTTCATACCACTTCATAGCAGCTCATTTCTAAAATACAATATAGTGAGCAACAATTAGTTACAGGTTGGTACAAGTGCAGTACAGATCCCACTCGAAAACCTTATATTAACAACTGTAGAAACAATTATTCATCCCTATTCTTTAGTTCTCATCTAGCGTTCCACCACGAACGTTACACTTCAAACAAAAATGATAGTCATCATTCAGGCTTCTGAATTCGATCCCTAGCGAACAATGAGGACTGGCTAGTTCAAAATAGCCACATTTCTCAAGCGCCAATGTAGGTCGTTGTCCGTAAAATAAGATGAATGGAAACCCTATTCAGTGGAAATTGCATGGACTTGAACGTTGCATACGCTGAATTGAAGGAGTTGCTTATTTTCGCAGCGAGTGTACCGAATGAAACGTATTTTTCTTCTTGTTTTAACGTGAATGTTTTGCTGGAATGGTTTCTGTCTTCCAACTTGGTTTATTAGGTACGGTTTTGAGTGATATGAGTTTTTATTATGTTTTTATTTTACCTTCTTATAATCAAATATAATCTTTGGGATGCATGAGGAAGCCTCCTCGTGTAGCGCAGTTTGTTCCGCCAGTTACTCAACTGAACCAAGCGCTTGGCGCATCCTGGACAGTCACACCCAACACCTTATTTGACTGGCCAATTCTTCCCTTGCGGTGGTAGGGCTAACGCCCGCCTGGTTTGCGACCACCCTCCCACCGGAGTCTGGTGTCAAGCAGCCTGCTGTGTTTCGCCGATGCGTGGGAGTTCCAGTGCCTAAGGCATCTTCTGGGCACACTCGTTCCATCATAGACCTCATCCATCGCTTCCCACCAGGCGTGATCGAGGTCAAGACCGTGCCCATACAGCAATAAAAAAAAATATATCTCGTCTGGGATGACGAAAATTAACTGTCTTAGTACTGTGTTACATTAAATAGCTAATGAGATAGGTTTCTGGTATTAACATTTCATTTTTGCTATTGAGTTTTTCTATTTGTTAACCTAAAATGTCCCACTGCTGGCCATATGCATTGCTTAGATAAAATTTTAGGTTAGAATCTGTACTTTTTGTAGTGACTAGCTGCGCCCCGCGGATTCACCCACATAAGTGTCGATCGCGAAGGAATATCGGGATAGCAAGTAGCCTATATGTTAATCCAGGGTGTCAGCTACGTCCATACAAAATTTTATCAAAATTGGTCTAGCCGTTTGAGCGTGAAGAAGTAACAAACATATAAACACATACACACACTCACAAACTTTCGCCTTTATACTTACTTACTTACTTTTTTTTTTACTTTTTTTTTTTTTTCGCGATTACTAGTACAAATCAATTCAGAAATCATCATAGTTTAAAGTCATTGCATACAACGAGACCGTTGCCTTCGTTTTTACCATCGATTTCTATTTTATTTCACATTTACACGACTCTCTTCCTAGCATACTTTCAATACGTCCTGAAGAGGCCATTATTCATTCTTGCGCCATAATTTATGTCCGGCGATTTTTTCATTGTTCTTTTCTGAAATTTATTCCTTACCCGTTCGTAACTATGGCTATCTTCGCAACAATTTTCTTTATGATTTTATATATTTCACCAAAACTGATGTAGGGTAGGTAGCGTTATATTTTTAGATAACTATTATTTTAAGATGAATGAAGTTTTTTTGTTAATTAAAAATAAATATAGGTATGGTATAAATATTATCAGACCAAATCCCATAAAGTGTGTTGCCGAGATATTAACGTTCAAAGTCGTTTAAAAAAATATGGATGTCACGTGATCAACTTTAAAGTAAGAAAGAAAGAAAAACGTTTATTTGCGGTGAACATGACGCAAAAAAGAACATAAAAAAAAAGAAGTAAGGGTCACATCCACGCAAAACGGCTACCGCTCAGCATAATGCTACAACCCTATGCAAGACAGAGCCCCAGCGCTGGTTTTCAGCGACAGCCGGCGCTGACGTAATGACGTCATCCGGTGCAGCACACAATTATTATAACACACTAGCTTCTGCCCGCGACTTCGTCCGCATGAAATTTCATCCTCCCCCATTCACCCTCTCAGGGGTGGAATTTCGAAAAACCCTTTCTTAGTGGATACCTACTCTTCACTAAGAACACACCCTCCATAGTCTCTAGGACCAGCGGTTTAGTCTGTGCGTTGATATATCAGTCAGTCAGTCAGGACTTTGAATTTTATATGTATAGATAATTCTATCTATGAGATACTCGTAATTATTATACTTTGAACGTTAATATCTCGGAAACGTGACACTATACGGGGTTTCTTCTAATAATGTTTTGTGTTTGCATTGACGTCAGCTATCGATTCATGTAGGTTCCAAGCGTGCCGATAATTTTGAAAAAAAATACCAAAATGGCGCGACAGTTAATACCTAAGGACCCTAATTAAATTGCGTACCACATCATCAATCTCAATCTGAATAATTTTGAAGGATATTGCTAATTCATTGCTTCGTATGTTCGAAAAATGTGTCTGCTCAACAACGTAAATAACGCAATGAATGTTGTTGCACTGTCAAAGTGAAACCCATTGCTACTGATATTGTGTTACGCAATTACCCTGCAGGCTCCATATACTATAAAAAACTTCAAGCCCCTTTCTTTCAAATATTAATTGCTCTTATGTGGTAACAACACTATTAAAGTTTTAAGGGTCTTGGCGTGAACTCTGTAAGGTGTACAGTAATTTTTACCTGACTACGGCGAAGCAAAAAGGAGGATTATGATTTTGACCGGTATGTAGGTATGTATGTTTATCTGTTCCCTCATAACTTAAAAAGTACTTATAAAAATTTGACAAATGAGGTATCGTTAGAAGCGTCTTGACCATCTGCTGGTTATAAGCTATGTGACGTCACACTAAATTCAATATGGCGCCCTGTAGAGGACATAAAAGTAATGAATTTAAAAATAAATATTATGGGATGGTGCCTTGTAATAAGCCCCAAAATAATTAAATAAGAAAAAAGTGTAAGAACTAAAACCTGACTACTGAAAAGGATGAAACAAGAAAGTACCTTCCCGTGGTCGCATGCTACCATAGCTTATTTGGTACAGCGGCATGCGACCACGAGAAGGAACTGTCTTGTTATATCCTTGTCAGTAGTCGGGTTTTAGTTTTTTACAATAGTTAATATCAATTAATATACATTTAAACGTGATCGGGACAGGCTGGTTGCGGAAGGCGGAGGACAGAACGTTGTGGCGCAGCCTGGGAGAGGTCTATGTCCAGCAGTGGACTGCGATAGGCTGAGTTGATTAATACATCACACTAATATTATAAAGGCGAAAGTTTGTGAGTGTGTGTGTGTGGGGATGTGTTTATATGTTTGTTACTTCTTCACGCTCAAACAGCAGGACCAATTTTGATAAAATTTTGCATGGAGGTAGCCGACACCCTGGATTAACATATAGGCTACTTTTTTTTCCCGATATTCCCACGGGATCGCGACTTATGCGTGTGAAACCGCGGGGCGCAGCTAGTTTTAAATAAATCTTTACAAATTAGAGATAGAGATAACTAGCAAATAGCTTTTTTAGCGCAGCCATGAGGCACATTTTCCTGCTTATTTTTTTTTATTTTTTATATCGGACTTTATATTTTTTTTTTTTAAAGTTTACTTTTGTTTTTATTTGATGTATGTGTCTGGTGTATTGTGTGTCTTTGAGTCTGTGCTAAATAAATGTATTTTCTTTCTTCTCTTTTCTTTCAAATCAATCAACATCCCATTGAAAACACATCTTGTTACAAATTCTGTAGCTAGGTAAGTTTCTTAAATATTGACATCACCATCATGCCTACGTTCGCAGTCTCGGCAGAACCCTTCTAGAGATAATGTACTTCGGATCGCTATTAGCCGCATCCTCTCATACATAACCGCTGACTAAGATGTTTAGGCAAACTATAACCTTGTCGTACGTTTTATGGATAGACCTTACAAAGTTCTGACGTATTCATGTAGAGGCCTATTTTTAGGGTTCCGTAGTCAACAAGGAACCCGTATAGTTTCGCCATTTCCGTCTGTCCGCGGTTTAGCTCAAAAACTATTGGTACCAGAAAGTTGTGATTTGGCATGAGTATACACGTTAATAACGTCGAAAAAGTGGTGAAATAAAATTAAAAAAAAAAACAATTATTTAGGGTACCTCCCCTACATGTAGAGTGGGGATGATAATTTTTTTTCGTCCTTCCCATAGTGTGGGATATCGTTGGATAGGTCATTCAAAAATATTAGGGGTTTGTGAAGACCGTTTTTTGATTAAGTAAACCGTTCGTGACTTATCAAGCTTTAAATTACCAATTTTCGTTAGAGTCAAGTGTCCCCCCCCCCCCCCCTCTACCAACTAAACGGTTGTAGTTAGAAATTCAAATGTCACGGCAGTAGTACCTATATGTAACGAAGTTTAAAGGAAAACTATCACACTTAAGTGGGCTTTACAAGTTTACAAGTAATAGTTGACCAACTTAAATTTGTAGTTGCAATGTATGGGACAACATAATTTTCAACTACAATGTTAAGTTTGTTCTTGGAATAAATTCATTCCAACTACGGAACCCTTCATTGTGCGTGGTCCGACACGCACTTGGCCGGTTTTTTTATATTAAACGAATGAAAGAATAATAGGTTTATTTGTCACAAACACATGCATTAAAAAAAAAAAAACATGGCTCCACCTAGTGCCTATCAAGCAACATTGCCCATTAATAATTTACTATCCCCTGTTGTTACACGTCCGTTGATGAGCACCTTAACTCTGTTCATTATAAGCCGGTGTTCACACTTAAGCATAACTCCCACGTTTACGGCTTGTAGTCCTGTGTAAACTGTCCTAACCGACGTCGGCAAGCCCTATTTGTGTTTACGATATGTTCCGTGTTATCATTGCCTAGTACTTTACCGTATAGATCGAAGGGTAAATTGTCTTATTTTCTACTAGCAACCGCCCCTACACTTTAGGATATGACTTGAAAAAACATCGAGATTTCTCTAATACGTGTTAATTGGCAAAACCACAGATATAGATATACCTAGATAACGCAAGTATCACGAACAGTATGAAAACTAAGCGTGCCACTTTTTGACAACCTACTATAACGTCACAAGCTCGCGCTCTCTCGCTCACGCTGATCCAGCCAGCAGTACGCAGGACTGAGCGCGAAAGTGGCGGCTTATGATTTTCGATCGTAAACTGGTGCAATTTTTGGCACGCGAAGTAGGTGCTCTTGCGTTATCTACATAGGTGTATCTATATCTGTGGGAAAAACCCATATTACATAAAATATAAAAATATCAACATGTCTACTGCCACATGATAAAATTTCTCAAAATAAAAACCCTCTGAATAAAATCTCAATACATACCAATAAAATAAATTAACGAATACAAATAAAAATTAAAAAAGGTCACAGAAATAATGTATTCATCATCATCATTTCAGCCAAAAGTAGTCCACTGATGAACATAGGCCTTCCCCAAGCACCTCCTCTTTGACCGGTTACAAATGAAGAGATCCCCAGGAGAACCAAGGTAACCGACATAGCCCGAAGAAATGCCAAACTTAAGTGGCAGTGGGCAGGGCATATCGAACAGATGGCCGCATGAGATGAGGCCGAAAGTTTCTGGAGTGGCGACCGTGTACCGGAAGACGTAGCGTTGGAAGGCCTCCCACAAGGTGGACCGACGACCTTGTGAAGGCTGCAGGAACTTAGTGAATGTGGGAAGCACAGAATCGGTCGATTGATGTATTATACAAAATAAATTGATTGATTGATTTGGTGAAAACCGCATCGAAATCCGTTGCATAGTTTAGAAGAACAACGCGGTCGCACGGACGTTTGTGTATCTTTTTCGGAAATGTATGTTTTGAGTGATAGTAATACGAATTTAATACGAATGAAACATGGCAAACCAGTAATGCTATTCTGTAAAAAGATCACCGAGAAAATTTAGGTGAAGTGAGCTTGAAGTGAGCTGTCAATAATGTCAATCCCTGGCACCGGTGGAATGACAGCTCACTTTAAGCTCACTCCAACTAAGTTATCACGGTGATCTTTGTACAGAATAGCACCGCAGAATAGTTATACCCATTTCACTTTTTATCCTTCACCTTCATATTATAAGATGGGATATACCATCACATATCTATGGGATTTACAATCACAAAATACATGACTTTATGGTGAGTAGACACCGTAAAGTTTCAGCAACATGAACGAACCCTCTTCAACATATTACTGAAACAGAACGGGCCCCCATAATTCATGGTATGCATATATCCATATATCCTTATACCCCCCATATTGTATGGGAGGCAGCGTCACGGGATTAAGTTAAATTTTAGACACCGCTGACTGACGGTAAAGAAAAATATCAACAGAAATCTACATACGAGTAGGTACTAATAATAAAGCAGAAGAGTTCTTTTGGTTTCGTATTCATTCGTTCACTCATATTCACACGAGTAGGAAGTAGCTAAAGATTTTTTTCATCAAACTCCTGAATATTTCAGTCTAACACAACATTCTGGCGAAGTTAAAATTCCCCTCCCTTTCATAAATTCGTTACCTTCAGATTACGTGTCACGGATAACGCACGCTATATCGACGGTAAATCGCTGCTGCATATTATCGCGTTTGATGGGACGTGGCCTCGGGGCTTTAAAAGTAGCGTGGTACAGAATCTGTAGGTAAAAATTTATAAAAATGAAAGATCTTTAAGGGCATAAGAACTCCAAAAATCTAACGTTTTGTATATTGGAGGCTTGTAACATAGAGTTAGAGAGAGTGCAGAGATGAGACGGGAGTCCCATAGAAAACGATTAAAAAGGTCGCTTGTATGAAACTTGTACTAAAACTGAATACCAACATAACAAAAATGACACAGACTATGCACAGCCTGCACATGTTAAAGCGAGACAGCGATGGCCGTCATTATGTTTAGTACACGTTTCATAGTTTCTTTTTTTATTAAACAATTGCGTCAGACTAGCTTGTAACTTCTTTCAATGCAATAAGGTCTCCCGCGCATTGAATAACGACGGTCGCGACCAACGTTTGAATGGAAGAGTGAATGGAACAACCAACCATGAACAATGTAACGTTAAACGTTGGTCGCTTTGCCTGTGGTCGCTGTCATGGCCACCCAGTGCGCGCAGTTACTAACTGTTTTCAACATGTTTAATTTTGGGAAGCAGCTAGAAAATTCTCAGCAGCAACCCTCACTAAAACCTCCCCGGTAGTCACCATCTGCACATGGAAAGGGCACCTTTACCTCTCAAAAGACAACCTTTTTTTTTGTGGATCGGAAATCTTCAATTGACTCCTCCCGCTCTGGGTGTAGCGGAAGGGAGTGTCAGACTCTTACTGACTAAAACAAACCCGTGTTCCTTCCTTAGTCCTTTATGTTCTGGGGCAGCGGTAACCCATTCGGACAATCCTGCTGAAAAGACAACCCTATGGCTGAAACCGGAATGAGGAAGCTTAGAGTGTATAAGACAAAGTTTAAAACAGAAGCCGAACTAGCAGGGTGGGTGGAGGGGGGGAGGGGGGTGTTCAGGCGAAAAGACCGGAATAACTCGAATTCACTTGCACATAACCTCTAACCCAAACCTCTTCGAAGCGTTGAGGATTTTTTTTTAAATATACCTACGGTCATTTAAATAATATGGTGATACACTATAATACAATAATACAGGCGTGATGTTTGTTACGTCATTAGACAACAAGGCAGAATCTTACACCGCTCAATAATTTATTCGCTTGTCTACATTGTTGACAATCACCTCAAGCACAGTCTATTTGATACGGTAACAGATGCCACGAGATAATTGAACATGGATTTGGTTTAGCTAACGACCAGAGACATGATTTTGTGGATGCTCTATCTCTGTCTGAATAATATGTAGCACTCATCTTCATCTGCCTACTTTTTCCTAACTGTGTTGGGGTTGGCATCTAGTCTAACCGGATGCAGATGATTACCATGATTTACGTGGAGTGAATATATGTCTGATCTCCGCAATCAGGTTATTAGGTAACACAATATTCATTGTAATTCTGTCTGTCAGTGTTTATTTTACATGGAGCGACTGCCTATCTGACCTCCACAACCCAGTTACTGGGTAATATGATCCCTTTGGTAAGACTGGTAGTCAGACTTTCGGGCATCTGACTACCCGTAACGACTGTCAAAGATCCACGAATGACACCTGGGGATCTACTCTCAGTCCGTCAGCGAAGATACGGGCCCTTCCAAAGTAGTTGATCTGACAAAACAAGTGACAAATTGATTCATAGACGACTCCGCCTTGGAGTGTAAATGTGGTGCTGTTCCACAAACGATGGGACACTAAATATCATGTCCTGCGTGTCCTGTCAGCTGCACGTTACAGGAACTGATGGACGTCGGTGATGGCGCCAAACAAGTGGCCGAATTCTGGGCCGAGTCCATTTAGATTGCTATCGACACGAGAAGAAGTGACAAATATTGCTTTATTTCATATGTTTCGCAATGTGTTTTTACACATCGCGATGGACAATTTGTCAAATCGTGTTGTCTTTCATTTTTAGTTCGGCCCTCAAATTAATCTTAATATGTTCGTAAGTAATACGTAGTAGGAGACGCCCGTAATGTCGGCGTACATTACGGATTTTGTGCTCAAGTATAGTAATACTATGCTATGACCATGATTTATATTGTCAAGGATGGTTTTTATAGAACTAGCTGCGCCCCGCGGTTTCACCCGCATAAGTGTCGATCCCGTGAGAATATCGGGATAAAAAGTATTTTATATGTTGTTCTGACATATAAGCTATATAACTGCAAAGTTTCATCAAAATCCGTTCAGTAGTTTTTGCGTGAAAGAGTAACAAACATCCCCACAAACTTTCACATTTATAATATTAGTAGGATAGGAAGTGGGATAGGATAGTAGGATTATCTTGTCGATATCTTCAGTTCATTGTAGTTTGCATCATAAGGCGACGATTAAGTTGTTTTAAAAACCTTTTTGATTGACGATTCTTTTGTGCCTCCAGCACAGGGTGGCCTGTATCAATATCAACCTACTGACTAACTAGTAATTCTATTTTTTCAGGGTCTTGCTTATCCTCATATAGCCCGAATATTGTGAGTTGCAGTTTTAACTCTTTTTTATGCTTCGCCAATAAATCCCAACTAACCGCCATTTTCGAGGCCACATGTAGTAAGAAAGTAATTTTGCGTTCAGTTCGCTCCAAACGCCCCTCGCAGCATACCTGATGAAGGGAGCAAAACAATTTGGAGGCTCAAACTTTGGAAAACTAAAATAAAATCCACTGCACCTTACCCAAACGGAATACAGACTAGTTTTGAATAAACATCTGCTAATTTTGTACTAGTATGTTTATCAGCAAAACTAAAATAAACTCACGGGTAACTTATGTTGAGGGAATAAAGACTAGTTTTGAATGGACTTTTAGTTGATTTTGTTTCAGTTTGTTTGGTTTGCTTGCTTATTATGGAGCTGGCTTGAATGTGGGATACTAATGATGTTTTGGACATTAATAGACGTGCAAAGTTAATGTACGGTTGGGTTAAGTAAAATTGTTAATGTTCCCTCATCCACTGTTATATCCACAGATTATATCCAAGATAAGAACGCTTGGAAACATGCTGGTCCTGCTCCATAGGACAATCTACAGTCTAGACAAAATCAAACTGGTTGCTAATTTAATTGTAATTTTTTTTTAATTCTTTTTTAAATTCATTACTCACACCCTGACTTATTACTTGTATTTTTTTTAAATTATAATCGTTTTGCTTGTACCATGTTTGTAAATATGTGAGCACCATGTATCTATCAGATAATTAATTTATATGTCATGGTTTCGTTTTTAATTCTTTTACCTATTGTGGTATAGTAATTTTATTTTAGGTACATCGTCCTCACATGTTATTATATAATTAATGTACCCATGCAAAATATTGTACCTAAAACATTTTAAAAGAGTAACGGTGGAGGTTCTTGCCCATTCTTCTCCATACGAAAACTACCCTTTGGAATGGGCGACTAGAATTAATTCTATTTTAAGATAATTTTTGACGTTCAAAAGTGCCTTTTTACTTTGACTTTGACTTTGTTGCCCAGAAATAGATCCTGTTTAAAATTAATATTTTAAAATAATTAAAGTAGTATTTTAACCGCTCAAGGACCGCGGGACACCGATCGGTGACCAAACAATAAAAAATCAATTGTGTCTCATTAGCGGAGCTTGACAGATTAAACTTATTTTTTATATTAGCTTTAAGAGGATAAGTACTTAAGGGGACTACATACTACTACTACTACATGACTAAAAGCGCGGTCACTGTCGGACTGCATAGAAAAGAAAGAGAAGCGCGATGACACAACGCTGGTAGTTTATTGCAAAATATGAAGCAATTATCTATTCACAAAAAATCTAGTATTGTTAGGAATAAAAAAATTAAAAGTCTAGTGCTTTATTATGTTGCTTGTAGAATAATCTAACAAAAAATCAGAATATTGTATGTATATTAGTATGGTTTTTATTGTAAAAAGAAAGTTTTTCTAGTAGTATCTTCTTCATAGCGTATCGATAGCAATCTAAATGTACTCGGCCCAGAATTCGACCACTTGTTTGGCGCCATCACTAACGTCCATCAGTTCCTGTAACGTGCAGCTGACAGGACACGCAGGACACAATATAAGTGTCCCATCGTTTGTGGAACAGCACCACATTTACACTCCAAGGTGGAGTAGTCTATAAATCTCCACCTGAACAGGTTTTCTTTGCTTCGGCCAACTTGGGTCCAGAGTTTGTTTAAAGACTTCCAGGTTACCCAAGGTAACTCATGTCCAGGTGGACATGAGGACTACTATGAGTGATAATAGACGATGTTCTACAAAGCCAAACCTTTTCAAAAACTCCATGTGCAATAATAACAGCCGGGTACCGTACGGTAAATAAAGCTATATTACATTCCAACATTACCAATCTTTGTAGGTTGTGTATTTTTACATTTCTTAAGGCTGAATTTAGTTCGCCGGATGAATGATAAAGTAGACCTTTTTACACACGATTGAATCTCTCATCAAAAGAAGTTGAATTATTACTTATTCATGTCAGGATTAGTCTTCTATATACCGATCCAAAACGGAACAGAAAGAACCACAATACAATTATACTTGTAGGTAGCTTAAACATTCAAAAAGTAATAATTTAAATACCTTTCATCGTTTAATTCTCACAATAGCTTTCATATCTATCAGTTGACGGTTGAAATGGTTTTCAAAAGCAATATTTATTTTTCACTGAATTTCATATAAAACTCGAGCGTGAACTGAATTCATTTGCTTATTCAGATATTCATACATCTCTTTTGTTAAAACATGTCTATATGCATAAGGTGATAGGCAGCGGCCTCTCGTGATTGAAAGCTTCTGACATCGGTTTATGCAGGAGCATACGTTTTTTTATGCATTTATTCTTTAAAATATTTACTGGTAAATAAATAATAATAATAATATAAAACGTTTATTTTCTCTACACAAGTTGTGAACCTAATGTTAAAGTAAGACAGAAGTGCACGAACAAGAAGCTAACTTTTTGAGAGACTGGAGCCCGAGATAGTTTTATATAAAAACCTGTATTACAGGTCACCAGGGCCTTCCCGCGGCTAGATGCCTGTTTTTGTATACTCGACATAACGCAATGAACGAACGAACGAACTGTAAATTAATACACACAATAATATAAAACTTAGTAACAAGTATAAAAAACAATAAAAATACTAAAAACTACATTAAATAGAGATAGTAAGACGGGGTCGCGGCAGGCCACGAAGGAGATGGCGCGGGCGGGACGAACTGTAAGAAGAATGCGTGGGCTTGCGAAAGATGGTAGGAGTAGTGGGTGGCCTTTCCCCAGAAGTGGGACAGAGCGGACTAGGAAAAACAAACAAATGCGTAATATTTTTGGACCACATAAAAGTGTGTTCTGCCGTAAATATTGCTATTGACTATCTTGGTGACTACATGGCCTAAAGCGCTAAAATGTGTAGCAATTATTTATTTAAAAAAAATCTATTGTTTGGACTAAAAAATTAAAATACTAGTGCATTAATTAGTATGTTGCTTGTAGAATAATCTGACAAAAAATCATAATGATTGTATGTATATTAGTATGGTTTTTATTGTAAAAAAAGTTTATAATGTATATTAGTATGGTTTTTATTGTAAAAAGAAAGTTTTTAGAGGTATCTACATGTGTTTTTTCTATCGTATCAAATTAGTTATATTATGTTTTCAACACACTATCTACCTAGCATATATCGTGACAAATATCATATATTTTTATAATTTTGTTTACTGTAGTCGATCATATACTTTTAATGTTTTTAAAACTTGCGATTTTTGCGTTTAGGTCTTGTAAGCCCCTTCAAACGTAGAGTCCTTTTTCAGATAGTGTTAACCGTCAACCGCTTCTTGCATCACCTAATAATAAGACCGCCCATTGTGTCACCCATTGTAAAGTTTCTTTATTTATGTCTGTAATTTATATGGTGTACATAATAAAGAGTATTTTATTCTATTTCTATTCTAATAATGCTGAAGAGTTTGTTTGTTTGAACGCGCTTATCTCTACAACTACCAGTTGGATTTGAAATAATATTTTTGCATTTGATAGCCCAAATCTGGAGGAAGGCTATAGGCTATTTAACATTTCGCTAAGACTCTTAGGGGCCGAGCTAAAAGACACAAAAAGTGAGAAAGATTGCGAACCGAACTAATAGCGCGGGTAGGCGATGCGATGCGACAGGATGGGTCGGGGGAACAAGAAACTTCACAGAAGCTACTACTAATATACACACATCAAAAGTGTCTAGGGATCAACATATATTTTTGCAATAACTTTTCTCCTGATTGATATTAATTAAAATTTTCTTTTAGGATTCATCAAATAAAGTGTTTTCGTTTGTCACAGTAACGATAAACCAAGTCACCTTTGCATTAATAAAGAAATTTGCCATTTTCCTAATAAAGGGATTTTTGACATTTGAACCACTAACACAAAAGTTCGAAAAAAAGACTGAAATAACAGTTTTCTTTAAAATTTTATTGGGTAACTTAAACAATTAATAATCCGTGTTTCTACCGCGAACACTAACAACACAAGAACATCGGTTTGGCATACTCAAAATGAGTTCATCCAAATCACGCTGTGGAATGGCCGCCCATGTTCGTTGCAACAACAAAAAAAGGTCTTCTTGCGACTGGATACCCTCCATATTCGGCAGAGCTCTTCTCTGTAGCATATCCCATGCATGCTCAATCGGGTTCAAGTCTGGCGACTGAGCAGGCCAGGGCAGGACATTGATGTTAGCTGCGGCGAGAGTCTGTCTTACAACTCTTGCGGTGTGCGGTCGTGCATTATCATGCATTAACTGAAATAAGGGACCGATTTGCACTTGTAGAGGAACGATGACGTCTGATACAATCGTCTCAGCATAAATTTGAGCGTTGAGGTTGCCTCTGATCCAAATCAACTCAGTTCTTCCGCCGATCCAAATACCCGCCCATACCATGATGGTTCCACCACTATAAGGATGGACTTCCTGGCAGGATTTTAATCGCTGTTGGCGTCCAGGGGTTCTCCAGTGTCGTATACGTCTTGTATTCGGTCTCATACCAAAACGAGACTCATCAGAAAAGCACACGAAACGCCATTGTTCTTCTGCCCAATTTCTGTGTTCAAGAGCCCATTGATATCGAATCCTACGATTGTGCATTGCTATAGGTGGTACCCGTAGCGGTCTTCGGGAATGAAGGTTCACTTCATGCAAGCGGTTTCTGACTGTTTGGTCGCTAATTAAGTTCCCTGAAGAGTGATGAAGCCTCACGGCTAACATCATGGCGGTTATTGTTGGAGATCTTCGAGTTAAGATTTGAATGTATCGGTCTTGTCTCCGTGTGGTGCAGCAATACCGTCCTCCATGGCGCTCAGCCACGGTACCAGTGCTTCGGTAACGTGTCCAAAGTCGACTGATAACACTCTGACTTGTATTCAGAGCTAAAGCCACAGTACGTTGCCGGGAACCAGCTTCTATCATTCCCACGGCTCTGAGCATTTCTTCCCTGCTTAAATGACGTCGCCGCTCCATAATAACGTTGGTTTTAATCAGTAGTAGGGAAACAGTAGCACTAATAATGTCTTCAATGCGTTGTATGTTTTTATAGGGAAAATATTGACAGCTGATTTTCATCTTTTACTCGAATTTGATTCACAGTTCCTGATTCAAATTATGAAATGCACCAAAAAGGATCCATATAAATTTATAAAATCATAAATTTATTACAAAGCCACATCTCAATCTCAAGAAATCCGCATAAAAATGCTTGATCCCTAGACACTTTTGATGTGTGTAGCTGAAGAGTTTGTTTGTTCAAACGCACTAATCTCTGAAATTAGAAAGAAAGAAAGAAAAAGTATTTATTGCGACTCGTACAGGAAGATCACAAACTAAATTAAACACAGTAAAAAAAATAAAAAACCAAGGCAAAAAAAAAGAAGTAACAAAAAGAAAAATGAAACAGGAAGTCCTATGCGAGGCCAAAAGGCCCCTATCTCAGCATGATGCTACGACATTTAAACAATAAATTACTAACTTCTGGTACCAAAATTTTATGACCTCTCTATGCCAATAACGGCTTCCAGTCTAACCGGATGCAGCTGAATAATACCAGAAGGCCAATTCTCGTAATTTAAAATGTTCAGCATCTAGTCGCAGTCTCATCTTGGCGACAAACAAATGTCAAAAACTTGTCAAAATGTATGGAAATTAGAGGTATTTTTGACAGATTGAGACTGAGATCAGACTGTGAACGTTCTTAAAATTACGAGAATTGCCCCTCTGTATCAACCCAATTAGCCACTTATTAAGCCCAATAATAATAATATTCTACCGACTGAATTTCGATCACCACCAGTTTAAATGGAGACTAGGCCAAGTACGAACAAGCAGTTGTGAACAAGCGTGTCGTGCGAAGACAAAGGTGCATTCTCTGTTCATGTTTCGATGGTTCGGGCATCCGACACGACCAGAGAGATCATGCGTAGTACCAATGGCTTTACGTGCTTTCCGAGGGTGTTACACCACCAATTTTCAACGAAAATTGACTAATCACCAACGTTCAAAATCACGTCATATCTGCGGCGCATCGGTTGGCCAATGACCGCTCCCGAATATGGCGTCATATTGAACAGCTAATTGACGAAGCCGATTCTCACGCGATCTTAGCTCTCAAGCGACACCTCCGAAAACACTTTCTTACTTACTATAGGTACAACAACACATCGGCATAGCCCAAAAAAAAAAACCTAAAAAATACTGTTAAATTGCCACCTTTTAAATTAATCGTTCCAAATATCTATTGTAAAATCTTGCTAAAACTATTCTGCCGCGCTAATTAGAAGTGCAGTACGGAGGTTATTCGTAACCAAAATAAGGATCAAATCACCATATAGAGCTTATTACGAGGATTCAGAATCTATAAGTAACTCAATTTTCCAAAAAACCTTCTTTACTGCGTTTCTAATTAGCGCGGCAGTTTTGTACGCATTAGAATTCAAACCCAAGTGTTTCTTTTGTTCCATCGCGAACATAACAATTTTTAACAATGTTTGACCCCAGGACCCTACCCATGCACTTGCGACTACGAGATTTAGCCCAATGCTGCTTGTAAAAATGGTTCACAAGGAACTAGACTTCAAATAGTTCAGCAATTCAGAACGAGCGAAAACCCCAGCTGGCTTATAAAGTTAAACACACAAGTCCCATTCATTCGCGAGGATTGAACGAAGACACGCTCCGTTTTACTATACCTCGGAAATATTTCCTATCAGCATTGCACCCTTATTCAATTCCGACTTGAAGATTTGCTAGGTCACAATATATTACGTGCAATAGAAATATTTTGTGAGGTTTTGAAATATTTCAGAGGATTTTATTAAACAAAATTTTGGTTTGAGTTATTCTTAATATTTTAATGCATAATGAAATATTTCAAATGATTCGTAAAATCTTTTGTATTTTTTATATTATTTGTAATTTGCAAATCAAAATATTGACGTAACTATACAATGCAACTATCACACTTCACACTAATATTATAAAGGCGAAAGTTTGTGAGTGTGTGTGTGTGCGTGTGTGTTTATTTGTTTGTTACTTTTTCACGCTCAAACGGCTGGACTAATTTTGATAAAATTTGGTATGGAGGTAGCTGATACCCTGGATTAACATATAGGCTACTTTTTATCCCAATGTTCTCATGTGATCGACACTCATGCGGGTAAAAACCGCGGGGCGCGTTTCAAAGTTGGTGCGTTTCAAGAAATACCCCATTTTTTGACACCGTAAAGTCAAACCCAGTGTCATCATTTTCATGATGGCCGTAATGTGGAGGCCACTACTTTCTTAGGAAACCAAAGCTTATGGATTTATGCGTATATGAATTTCTTTGAGCCAATTAAATTCTGCATCCCTTTATACGTTTCTGAAGATTCCTCGCTTAGTATGAAGAAGTGGGCTCTCAAACCCGACCAAACAATAAAACATAATTTCTTTCAGAAAAATTCAATACAGAAACAATGTCTTCATTTATTGCTTGGTTTTATACTTCGCACGTAGCAAACAGCCCGGCTCGGAACAACATCATTTCATGGTTTATTGTTCCGCTAGTTTGCTTTTGTAATTAAAACCAGTATTCAACTCGAGAACTGTAGATTCTTCGCCGTTTTTAAAATGAGTTTTATTTCTTTTTTTCATTTTATTCCGCCGCAGGAAGTATTTGGAAATGCGAATTGGTATTACGGTGGCTTTATGGAATTGGAATTTATATATTTCTTGTTTGTTTTGAGAGTATCTTGAGTTGGTGAAAAGTTATGTTTGACAAGAATGGGACAGTAATTAGCCTTAAATAGAAATATGTATGAATATTTAGAAGTTACGTTCATACATACATCAACTCGCACCTGATCTTTCTGAAGAACGTTACCATTAGTACCTAAGGTCAGTAGGTATATGTCCTTCTCATCATTCATCATCATCATCATTTCAGCCGAAAGACGTCCACTGCTGGACATAGGCCTCCCCCAATGGGGGGGATTGTCATAATCGCCACGCTTGGCAGGCGGGTTGGCGATCGCAATATGGTGGTGAAATGCATAGAGAACGGTGCTGCCCATTCTCCGGTACAACCCTTAGTCGCCTTTTAAGACACCCACGGGAAGTATACATAATCAGCCTATAATGTTCCCACCGCTGGGACACAGGCCTCCTCTCTGTGAGAGGGAGTGGGCCGTAATCCACCACGCGGGCCCAGTGCGGGTAGGTAGATGTTTTCCTTCACCGTTTTGAGAGCAGTGGTGATGAAATAATTTACACAAAGTAAAGCGCCTGTCTGGGTTCGAACCTACGACCTACAACTCAAAAGTCGCGGCCGATACCACTGGGCCACCACTGCACGGGAAGTATGGGGTGGTGCTATTCTTTAAGTCCGGCACCACACAGACACTTATGTCCTTCTAAGGCGTCTCATCCCGGCGATTCCATTCACATTTGCCTTGTAGATAGACTTTGTGAAATATCCATAAATATAATTAAATTAGTTGACTGCTTATTCAATGATAATTATTGTAATCTTGTGTTTTTTCCAAGGATTTACCAATACCAATTTACATTATTATACCTAATATCAATCCATGTGGCACGGTAAGCGTTGAATAATTGATTTGACTCAATATAAAATACACATTCGACTAATGAATTTGATTAGTTAAGAATTATTAAATAAAAATTATAATTCCTTTAATTTAACATAACTAGTCAGTCATGACATAATTTGCCACAAACGGACGTAGCTCATGACAAAGTTAAAAAAAAAGAGGACAAAATCGGAAAAAGTGAAAAACTATGTTCAAATATCTGATTCTCACTTTGTTTATGTTGAAATACGTAGAGAATCAAAAAGAAAAGCTGATATCAGGGATGGATTCAACGACATTGATTTCAGGTAAATTAATCCAAGATCATTACGACACTTGTCCTGACGGCTGCGTAACAGATAAAAACATTAATAACGACCTGCGTAGAAAAAGAAAAAGGCATAGATCTAAAAAAATGCCTCCTGGCTGTCCTAGGGGCTACTCAGAAGTAGCCATGTGCGTATACAAAGAAGATGGACCAATGGAAAAAAAGGAGAGTGGAGAATTTATGAATAATAAAAAGATAAAAAATCTATATCATGCGTGTTATCAAGGCCAATCTCAGGTGGCCAACGTGTGTATGAACAAAAAGAGAAGAAGAGACAAAATTTTTGATATTTCGTTCAGAAATCGGGCCGAGCCTTCTAGAAACTGATGTATTTGTGATATTATACAGGGTGTTACGGAAAGGGTATATCAATACAAACGGGTTGAAGAGTGTATCTGGTCTAGAATCTCTGTACAAAATTTCAGCTCAAAAGCATTAACTTTGAAAATGCTTAATATTTTTTTATTTCGACATCAAGGCGCTGCACTGGCGCGCGGCGGCGTGATGTGCGTGTACTAGGCGCACAGACACACTACAGATAATGGATAATGACCCTCGTAGTGCGGTGACACGTTTGTTATGATTTCAATTTAATAAACTATCGAAATAAAAACATATTAAGCATTTTCAAAGTTACTGCTTTTGAGCTGAAATTTTGTACAGAGATTCTAGACCAGATACACTCTTCAACCCGTTTGTATTGATATACCCTTTCCGTAACACCCTGTATACTTGTGTAAGTTACTACTGCTGATGGAAAAATAAAAGAACAATTACATAGAAATGTGCTTACCTACCTGGGTCAAGATTTATATTATGAAAATCGTCTCCGCAAAGTGAAGACTCAAAACACTACAAAATTACTACTCGATTTGTTATGTTAAGTGTGATTGTATATTTATGTAGATACGGAAAAATATTTAAATTGTTTCGTTTATTTGTATTAAGAATTCTTAATTTCACCGTTCCACCTTATCATACCTGCCTAAGCAATTTTATGCAATAATGCTTTAACTGCCTAAAAAGTGTTTTGAAACCAAAATGACTTTAAGAAATTGATGTCATGCATCTAGCAATATTCAGTATTTACTTAAATAGTAAATTAATTTTAGTAAATTTATTTAAATTAAAAAGTAAATTACTTTATCGTACTTCGATGGCACCTGAACGACTATATTAAGTCTACCCAGACCGCTCTAAGGGCTCCGACACATAAACACGATACGACGTCGCGTCGTGCTACAACGTATATGATTTTAGTGACGTATCATTCAAACCGGGAAAAGTGGAAAAACGGAAGGGAGGCCTTTGCCCTGCAGACCCTGCAGTGAGACGACACAGGCTTATAATAATAATAAGTCATTCAAACTGTGAAACGATGCTGCGTCGTAGCACGACGCGACGTCGTATCGTGTTTATGTGTGGGAGCCCTAACACTTTCTAAATTTCGATAGTAATGCACTTTCATTCTTTCGAATTCGAGCGTCATTACTACCGTCGACCACATCATCGCTTACGACCAGGTAAGATAGTGGTCAAACGCGAAACTATAAATTATATTTAGACAAACGAATACGTACCTTCTGGCACAGCCAAGGAAGTAAGCAAGAAGTGCACGCAAGCAGCACCAGTTCCATGGCCCATGAGGGTGACATTCGTAGGATCCCCCCCGAAGACTGCCACATTCTCCTTGATCCAGTGCAAGGCTGCTATCTGGTCCATGAGGCCGTAGTTAGCAGGGGAGCGAGGGTACTCGTCTGACCGAGGATTGAGGAAACCTGCAAAGAAAATGTTGATTAGAATCGTGTGGGTTTTAGGACGTACAGCTGCCACACGCTCCAGGGGAACTAGGGAAACTTCTTCAAGTAAAAGTATTCAAGTATATTGAACTCTATTCGCGTCAAACAATCAACAACATATATTAGTGCCAGGAACCCAGTGCAGGTACTTCCATTCCTGGGCAGCATTTGGACCAAAGTTGGGCAATCTCCTTTGTTTAGCTGTTTTTTATGATTGATAACTATTTTTTTAGGATATGATAAAATTTCGATGCAAAGATGGTATTTAATAGGATCATCAGCAAGGTGATAATCAGCAATTCAAACAATGACGTCGAAACGTATTTTACAATAACTGTGTCACTTCATGTGAAGGTTAATATATCCGCGGGATACGCGGGATTATAGTATTGTTTTTACGTGTATTAGGCCGCACTTACAACACAACCTTTATAAGCTGACCTCTTAAACGTAATAAATTGAAATTCCATACTTCGCTAGACCAGCTCAAAGTCACACGGTTCACCTTCCCTGGAAACTGTACTACAAATGGTTTTGTAAATGCCTGAATTTGAGTCTACGAGGATTACCTTTAACCTTTAATACCGAAGAAATAAATAGAAAAGGCTTTATAGTGAATCTATTTCATAGAAGATGTCGAATTTGTAACGTAATTTAATCGTGTTACAAATACCAACGTTTATAACAACGTTGAAGAAATATATTTAGGTAAATCATTTAGCGCTAACATTTTTAGTGAAAATCTTTTACAAACGACGCGATTGTGCGTCACGTAAACTGATTGAATTTTGTGTGTCGTATTTAAAAAAAATAAGTTACAAAAATTTATTTAACGCAGTTTTATGAAAGTGTTAGGTACTAACGTAAATATTGGAATACTTATTCGAAAAAAGTCTTAACTAGATTTTAGTAGTTTCGTTCAAAGCGGCTTGTTTTTTAGGGTTCCGTACCTCGAAAAGAAAAAACGGAACCCTTATAGGATCACTTTGTTGTCCGTCCGTCCGTCCGTCCGTCTGTCTGTCTATCTGTCAAGACCCTTTTTCTCAGGAACGCGTGGGGGTATCAAACTGGAATTTGTATCAAATACTCAGGTCTACTGTCCCTTAGAGCTGTGAAAAAATCAAACTTCTAAGCCAACTCAATCAAAAGATACAGCCGTTTATGCCGCAAATTTTCGACAGTCGCAAGGGAATCAAAACCTACAGCGTACTTCCCGTGAACTCAGAATCTTGAAATTTAGTGCAAAGCAACATCTTATAGCACAGATAAAGGAAAAATTGCGAAAACTGTAAATTTTTAGTTACATCTTATAATAAAAATATTTTTAATAATTTTAACCTTACTACCCCTTTCCTCATGAACGCGTAGAGATATTAAATTGAAATTTATATTGTAATGTTATGGATTTCATTTTGCAATAAAAATAATAACTATGACTTGATTGTCGTGATGGGTGATCTTTTACTTATATACCTACAGGTTTGTACGGAACCCTCGGGGCGCGAGTCCGACTCGCACTTGGCCGGTTTTTTAAATTAAACTGAGATATTACTAGGTACAAACATTATAGAAATCTGTCACCAGTGGATTTTTCCAATAAAAAAATAAGCTTAGTGGTCTTGTATTTAGAATAAGTCAAACTTTCTTATGTTCTAACCCCGTAATGCTTGTTTACATGAAATAAGATTTTTTTTTTTATCACAACTATCACACAACGCCATCTAGTCCCAAGCTAAGCAGTGATAAACATACTTATATATTTCTAAATACATACATATTAATAATAATAATAATAAGTATTTATTTTCTCATATTATAGATAAATTACACCCAGACACAGAACAAATGACCGTGCTCATCACACAAACATTTGTCCTGGGTGGGAATCGAACCCACGACCTCCGGCATAGCAGACAGGGTCACTAACCACTAGACCATCAGGCCTGTCTATAATTTATTATATTAATATTTATTTACTCAAAAGAGTTTATTTCTTTGATTAAAATGTCATTACTTTGTTTGGAATTTAAGAGGGCAAAATTTTCTTGTTGCGACAAGGAAACATTTAAGAGGCTTTTGTTAAACTTTCATTTCGTAACTTAGTTATACTTAATTGTTGAACATTATTTTTCATTTTTCTTTGTAGAAGAAAAATAAATCTTATTTATTTACACATTGACAGGCCTGATGGTCTAGTGGTTAGTGACCCTGACTGCTATGCCGGAGGTCGTGGGTTCGATTCCCACCCAGGACAAATGTTTGTGTGATGAGCACGATCATTTGTTCTGTGTCTGGGTGTAATTTATCTATAATATGTATGTATTTAGAAATATATAAGTATGTTTATCAGTTGTCTAGTACCCATAACACAAGCTCTGCTTAGCTTGGGACTAGATGGCGTTGTGTGATAGTTGTGGAATATTATTATTATATTATTATTTACATTACAAAGAAAAATATCAATTCTATAATACAAAAAATAAATTTAAAAACTAAAACCCGACTACTCAAAAGGATGAAACAAGAAAGTACCTTCCCGTGGTCGCATGCCGCTGTACTAACATACTTATAAGGTGTAGTATCATGCGACCACGGGAAGGTACTTTCTTTGAAATGTGCTGATTAAGCCCTTTCATTTGATACTCCCAAGGCCCTATGCCAAGATATTTATTTCTAAATTAATTACTTTATGTCCTCTAGAGGGCGCCATGTTGAATTTAGTGTGATATCACATAGCCTATAAGCAACGGACGGTCAAGACGCCTTTAACGATATCTCATTTGTCATATTATTAAAAGTACTTTTGACGTTATGAGGAAACAGATGAACATACATACTACTGGTCAAAATCATAACCCTCCTTTTTGCTTCGCCGTAGTCGGGTAAAAATTAATGCTTCTATGGTTAGTTGGTAGAGTAGTGGTGGCCCAGTGGTATGGGCCGCGACTTACGAGTTGTAGGTTCAAACCCGTCTTTATGTAAAATATTTCATCACAACTGCTCTCAAAACGGTGAAGGAAAACATCGTGACGAAACCGGCATGTCCTAGAACCAAAAATTCGAAGACAATATGTCACATCTACCAACCCGCACTGTGCCCGCGTGGGTGATTACGGCCCACTCCCTCTCATAGAGAGGAGGCCTGTGTCCCAGCAGTGGGAACATTAAAGGCTTGTAGCGGTATCTACAACGCCACATGCAAACAACGCGTCATACTGACGTCACGCAAATCCTGCATCTCGCAAGCAGAGTTTACCGCGCAACTAGCATAGATACAACGGCCCGACATGAATCATTGGGCAGTTGCCCGCCAGACACAACACCCGTCTGGTCGGAGGATCCTCCCTTTTCTATAGAGTATGAGTGAACTTTACACCCTGTTCCCCATATCTCTATAGGCTGATTATGCTTATCTATGGTTCTATGGTACGTATGGTTCTATGGTACGGTCATCATGAAAATTATGGCACCGGGGTTTTACGTTATCAAAAAAACTCTAGAAAAGCACACCAACTTTCATAAATAACATTTCTGTGACGTCATTGGATGGTAAATTGCAAACGCTATGTGGCGGCCACCGCAGTCTTAGGAATACCCAAGTTGAAATAATAATAGAAGAATTACGGTGACGTGTCATATAATAAAATGCTAGAGGCCAGAGGTAATGGTGTCATTAATCTGTCCATATAGCTGAAATTCGTGCAAACAATGGATTTGGTTTTGGCCATACTGGACCTTTTAATTTGATGACAAATCATTGTGGTATTTGGTCAACACAATATGTGCAAAGTTGGTCTACGAACTTTTAATGTTAAACTTATTTTTTGTTAGCCTTTATTGTGACCCACAGCTGGACAAAAGCCTCCTCTTTCCTCTCATTTCTCCTATTTGTGCGATCTCTGGCCACGTCTGCGCAGCGCCGCAAACGTTACGATAAACTAAAACATAATTTTGAAAACTATCACACTAATATTATAAAGGCGAAAGTTTGTGAGTATGTGTGTATGTTTATATGTTTGTTACTTCTTCACGCTCAAACGGATTGACCAATTTCGATAAATTTTGTATGGAGGTAGCTGACACTCTGGATTAACATATAGGCTACTTTTTATCCCGATATTCCCATAAGATCGACATTTACGTGGGTAAAACCGCGGGGCGCAGCTAGTTTGAATAATAATTTAGAAAGCAGTTGTAATAGGTACTATAACAGTGATGTTGGGAACAAACTCTGGGTACTAAACATCTCATCTCAACCCTCCTGAGACACTAAACATTACCAGTTATTCAACTCCAAGACAAAAGCAGTAAGTAGAAACAGTAACTGTTTCAAGTACTGTGAAAGACGGAGCGGTACAAAACTACCAAGTAATTACTTGCCTCTAGAAATTAGTCTTTGTTTAAAGACTTCACTTACAAACGTTCAGAGATGCCCAAGTATTTATTGAAATAAATGAGTTCATTCCCAGTTTATCGATCCGTCTGACTTGTCAAGCTCTGCGTTTGTATTACTTACATAGATATCATACATTTCTATGGATTTTGGTTAGATTTAGGGATAGATTTTGAGGGCTATTTATGGAAATATTATTTTAGTGAATAGATAATAATATCAACTTGAAGATAGGTTGAAGAAGGCCTGGGCCAAATGGTTCCAAGGCTTGGTTATAAATAGTCATAGTTTGAGACTTTAAAGTCGAATAGTATTTGGAAGTTTGAACCAATATCATGGCTAAGGTTTGGTTTAATACAGATTTCAACAAAAAGGCAGACTCCGAAGCTTCTAATGTCGCAAAATGTAAGTTCAGATCACGTCAAAGTCAATGTCAAAAAAAGTTATTTCAAAAAGGCCCATATAAGGCAAATTGGGCGCCAAAATCAATCAAGTCAGCTTTCACAATCCACTGCTGGACATATATACGCCTCTTCCAGGCTGCTCCACAACACCCTGTCCTCCGTCTTCCGTATTCAGTCTGTCCAGTCAAAATATATAACAAAATAGAATTGATTCTAGTTACCCCTTCCAAGAGATAGTTTCGTATGGAGGAGAATAATAATATAATATAATAATAATAGTATAATAAATTTATTTATAAGTAGTTTGTACATGGCATACATTGTTGTCTTATAACTAAAATGTAATTAACTTAAAAACCAGTACAACAATAACAGGGGTCATAGGACTCCCTTTTCCTAAACTAGGCAGAAAAACCTGTCTGTATCTTAGGAAAGAGTATGGGTAAGAAACTCTTAAGTTACTATACCTATGAAAATATTTCACAATATTTATTTATTTAAAGATTACCAACGAGATACATTACAATAAATTATCTTTATAACTTGTATTATTATACATTATCCTGTAATGCACACTCAATTACAGGTAACCACAGCTTACATACAATAATATTTTGTTTACATTAATCACACTTCACACTATCACACTAATATTATAAAGGCGAAAGTTTGTGTGTGTGTGTGTTTATATGTTTGTTACTTCTTCTCGCTCAAACGGCTGGACCAATTTTGATGAAATTTTATATGGAGGTAGCTGTCACCCTGAATAAACATATAGGCTAGTTTTTATCCCGATATTCAAACGGAATCGACATTTACGCGGGTGAAACCGCGGGGCGCAGCTAGTAATATTATAAATACGAAAGTAACTCTGTCTGTCTGTATGTTACCTTTTCACGCCTAAACCACTAAACCGATTTAGATGAAATCTGGTAGAGAGTTAGTTTGAGTTCCGGAAAAGGACATAGGATAGTTTTTATCCCGATATTCCTACGGGATCGACATTTATGCGGGTGAAACCGCAGGGTGCAGCTAATTCTATATAATTATATGTAAAGATGATGTACCCATCGCCTATCACTATACCGCCCGCGTCGCGTCATAACACCCTCGTTTTCATTAATTTACGTTATTTTTTGCAAAAAAAACGGACATGTTTATTCGTACAGTGAAGCATGAACGTTTTCTCTATTAAAATATTTGAATAATAAACGTGAAACGGTACACTACACGTATTTATTCGTTGCGGGAGTTTCGTGACAATTCATGTTCGGAAAATTATTTATTGTTTCTTAAATTGTATTTAATGGAAATTGTAATAAGCACTTTTGTTATTTTGTACCCGTATTCCAACGTTTATACTGCGTATTGGCAATCATAGCTTACCGTACGTCCTGAGGGGCAATTTTTCCGTATTATATATTATACTAGCTGCGCCCCGCGGTTTCACCCGCATAAGTGTCGATATCGTGGGAATATCGGAATAAATACTATCCTATGTCCTTTCCCGGGACTCAAACTATCTCTATACCAAATTTCATTTAAATCGGTTCAGTGGCTTAGGCGTGAAAAGGTAGCATACAGACAGACAGACAGAGTTACTTTAGAATTTATAATATTAGTATGGATAATAGGTATTTTTAACAGATTGAGACAGATTAGAATGCAAACGTTCTTGTAAATATGAGAATTGCCTCTCAGGACGTATGGCAAGCAAAACTATTCTTCACAAAATTTTCAGCCGTATAGAAGAAAAATAGACACGTGAATATAACTACTTCAAGGTACGCTAGTCGTTTAAAACAATAATACACAATAGTAATATACCTAGACACGTAAGGTAGGTATATAAGTTACAAGATACTCTTGATTTCTCGACAGACGCAATGACGTCACTCGACTACTAATATGGCAAGTCGAATCGCCCACGATATCGAGTGGTTATAGTTCGCAGAAATCTTTGGATCTGTTAATAAAATATCTACAAATTCCCAGCTATCAAATTGTTAGTGTGGAGGCCATTTTGTTCGCCTACATTTAGGCGGTGTCTACAAACGAGTAGGTACAAAATGGAAAAAATACGTTACAAAAAAGTTTGGATATAAATATAAAATTGGTAAGGAAAAGGCGCCAGGACAATAACGAAAACTTTATTTACAACTCATAAATCCAAAATATTCCCAATAAACATTTCAACTTTATTGAACCGAAACCGAAAACTTTCTAGTCTGCAACACTAAACTGAACTAGCGTCTTGTTTATTATGTTTGCGCCATAAAATCTACGTAGCAACGATAACCATAACGTTTGAGTTAAACGCAAACAATTACGTTGGCGTTTATCGAGTTAAAATAGATTTTGGCCACAGAACGATACATTGTGGGTGCTGTTGGGGTTAGAATAATATTGAATATTGATAGGATTGAAAATAACTATGTTGATTATTCCTTTTTGAGGTTTTGGCTGTTATCCTAGTTAAAATCTAGTTCGTGTTACTGGACTTTCAATGAGCTGTTTTCAGAAGTTAAAATATTACCGCTTACGTCGGATTAATCCGACAAATATTTTCGTGTCTATTCCGTCAGGGTCATATATACAGGGTGAAATCGAAAACATGCGACAAATCGAAATGGGAGGTAGTACTCATCATTATGAACAACTTTTACTATGGGACCACACCTGAAATCGCGAAAAAAAAATCAGCTGTTCCCTACATTTTGACGAGTTATGCGAACATAAATGTAGGGAACAGCAGATTTTTTTTTTCGATCAAATACCACAGCTCGTTTATACGACCAAATACCACAGCTCGTTTAATCTGTATTATTATTACATCATCACAGCTCGTTCTGTCAAGCTCCGCTAATGAGACACAATTGATTTTCTATTGTTTCGTCGCCAATGGGCGACGCGCGCGTTTGACCGGTTAATTGGTATTTATTTTTCGTTTTTTTTTCGGGCACTGGGTGTACCACAGCTGATATAAAGTCGGGCGGTTAAAAGGTTAATAATAGTGTTGGTTTAAACAATGCCAACAATCAGCTTTAAAGCCAGCTAATTTCAAATTCTTACCTTGGATGCCTACCTACTACCGTTTTTCCGCGCGTCATCCCTAATTTCCCTCCCCCGTGTGACCCCACCTAAGTTATTTCGGTATAAAGTGGAAATTTTCGCAACAATGTGACAAGTTCCCTTTTTGTGTTGTTCTCTATTACAAAAGCATGCCGGGTGAGGTATGCTGGCTCCGTTTATATTGGTGCTTGCGGAAAAGCGTTTCAAAGTCTTCTATGTTCAGATGTAGGGATTGGTGCAAAAATCTCGTGTACCTACGAATTACACGATTCGCTTTGTATTAGTTAGCCATTATTTACGTGGCCATTTTGCAACTATATTGGGGTCGGCTTTCAGTCTAACCGGAGCCCTGATTCACAACCATACGACATGCTATCGTAACGAAAACCTGACATTTCGATAACCTGATTTGACTTCCCCTCAACAGCAAATAGCTGTTGGAAGAATAGCGGGCGTCTATTTGATTTAAACTGACAAAATTTTCGGGTTTTGGACTTGTGAACAGCGTTTAGAATACTCCTACGATAACAAAGATTAATGTTCGATACGATACGGAAGCGTATCGAGTCTTTGGGAATAGCTATGCGGATGCAACTAAATACCAGTATTTTACATGGAGCGACTGCCTATCTGACCTCCACAACGCAGTTATTGGGTAACACGATACCCCTTTGTAAGACCGGTTGTCAGACTTTCGGGCTTCCGACGACCCGTAACAACTGTCAAAGTTCGACGAATGACAGCAGGGACCAACGGCTTAACGTGCTTTCCGAGGCATGGAGGGGTCTTGATATGCAAAAATGGTCACCGATCTACGGACCAACCGCGGTAAGCGTAGCTTAACTTGATCGATCGAGCCTTGCGGCTGTTATTACTTAGCCACAAGCCCCTCAGGGAGTATAATCAATCATAATATATTTAGTTCGCGTCGTAGGTAGTTATTTTAGTATCTAGTACCTACATGAAAAATATTTTGTATTTCACTTATTTCTAAGTTTTCTTACTTTCATTAGTCTTGGAAACATTTTTCTTTTACTTGTTTTTCTTTTTATTTTCTCTTATAAAAGAAAATACAATTCAGGCAAGGTTTTTCTCTTGTCATTTTACGAAAATGAAGTACGGTAGGTACTTCATTTACTTAATTTAAGTGTCTATTATATTATTATTTAAGTCTAGACCTAATATTGTGCTACAATCTTATTAAAAATATTACTAACTCCACGAAGTGTTTATTCAATTAACTCCGACTCAAAGAGATAACTTTCAGTTTCACGGAAATTATTCGCAAAAATAAAACACACTTAATATTCATTCTGGATTCGTGGCGAAATTTTTATTAAAATTATTTATTCATAGACTCGCAAAATTAAAAATCTGCTGTTTTTTTTTTTGCGAATAAACATTTATTTTGATAGAATGTATGTGGTTTAAAAATACTGTCACCTATCAATTTTGATATTCTACATCGATGTATTTTTTTTTTTTTATATATTACGCTTTTATCATCATCTGTCTAGTTTTTTCCCAACTATGTTAGGTTCGATTCCGGTCTGAATGCAGCTCAATCATGCAAGTAACTAAACTGAACATTACCAAAAACCTTAAATTTTGTCACTTTTCTCAATATTTTAGAAAACATTTTCTCACAAGAACTAAATTACAAGTCACGAAAGTATCACCATTCCCCAACTTATAAACAACATTGCGTGTATTTTACTTCTGAAATTCAACCAAATCTGACAATAAAAATTGGATATCAAATCAAAAGTTTTAATTGTTTAACGTTTACAAGCACCTGTTTGCATGTTAAGATGTCATGCATCTATTTCAATTAAGAGTCTACACAAGACTGTTATTACTTATTAGTATTTAAACTACTATTGTTACCAAGGACCCTTCGGAGTACAGGAAGGGTGACCGCAAAATCTATTTAACAAAAATTTTAAATTTACTCACTGACTGGTGTCAAAAAACGAAAATGCGGAACCAAAGACACCGACTTCCGAAATTAAAGTTATTTTTCACTTTGTAGTGTTTTTTTTTTGAAGTCGGTTGTTTTTTTTTTGTTTTCCTAAATTACCCGAAATGTTGCCTTTAAATCGTAATTACTTTTTTGTTTATGGTTGTGATTTTACGAAATAACTTATAATGTATTTTGCAATGTATTTTTAGCCATACTATTGATTTAATGGCGAGATTTCGGGTAATTTAGGGAAAAAAAACAAAAAAACATATTTCAATAACTGTGACTCTTAGGACATGGGGTCTTTGGCTGAACCCTTGCAAATAACCCTCCCAACCCCAAAAAAATTGTGTCGGTCCATGCGCCAAACATCCTGTATAACGAAGGTGAGCAAGAAGGAAGGATTTTTTAAAATTAATCCGCAAGGGGTATAGGAGATAAAAGCTGGTATGGAATTTCTTCAAGTTTGCTGATGGGAATGTCATCAAAGAAAGAAAAAAAAAGAAAATACATCAGGCATATAGCTTGTCTAAATTTTTTTTTTTTTGATGGTCCCTTATAATTTTATACATTAATGATAACGATAATGTTTATAAATGTAAGTAAACCCTATCCGAAGGCAACAGCAATGTGTCTGACAAACGCTTACAAATTGACGTATAATCAGCCTATCATGTTCCCAATGCTTTGAGAGATTGAGGGCATTGGTGGCCCAGTAGTAACGGCAACGACTTACGAGAATGTAGATCGTGGGTTCAAACCCAGTGTTGTGTAAATATTTCATCACCACTGCTCTCAAAATGGTGATAAAAAACATAGATAGGAAACCGGCATGACTTTAATACAAGAAATAAAGATAAAATACATCAACCATTTTTCAGATTAGCCAAAGTACATACATCTTTTATGGGGTACTGTGTTAAATGTTACAATAAAATACCTTGTGATATATTGCAATTAAATGAAAGAAAATTTAAAACTCACATTAAACGTACACTTTGTAAACAAGCATACTATAAATAAGAAGATTATATCCAAGATAAGAACGCTTCGAAACATGCTGGTCCTGCTCCATAGGACAATCTAGAGTCTAGACAAAATCAAACTGGTTGCTAATTTAATTGTAAATTTTTTTATTCTTTTTTTTTACATTTATTACTCACACCCTGACTTATTACTTGTATTTTGTTTTTTAATTAAAATCGTTTTGCTTGTACCATGTTTGTAAATATGTGAGCACCATGTATCTATCAGATAATTAATTTATATGTCATGGTTTCGTTTTTAATTCTTTTACCTATTGTGGTATAGTAATTTTATTGTAGGTGCATCGTCCTCACATGTTATTATATAATTAATGTACCCATGCAAAATACTGTACCTAAACATTTTAAAAGAGTAACGGTGGAGTTTCTTGCCCGTTCTTCTCCATACGAAAACTACCTTTTGGAATGGGCGACTAGAATCAATTCTATTTTAAGATAATTTTTGACGTTCAAAAGTGCCTTTTATGTGCCTATTTGAAATAAATGCTTTGACTTTGACTTTGACTTTGCATGTGACATCTACCAACCCGCACTGGGCCCGCGTGGTAGATTATAGCCTACTCCCTCCCGAAAAGAGGAGGCCTGTGTCCCGCAGTGGGAATATTATAGGCTGATTATGGGTTACAAATACTGGAACACAGGCCTCCTTTCTGTGAGTAAACACAATCATAATGAATCATATTGGAAGAGCCCGGAAAAGTCCAAAATAAACATAATGGAGATGGTTCAGAATAGTCTCTGTTAACAATACAACTAATAACAAATGACAATCGTCTCCTACAACCTTTATCTCTTTATTGGCTCAACTACCTCAGATATTGAGTCGGATACTTAAGATTCTTAGGCACAATCAAAGCAACAGAATGGTTATTGTCTATATTTGTCAGCTATATCCTTTTAACAACAAGGTCTTATCAAATTCCCTGCGGCCATGATGGCCCACACAGAAAATAAACTCAGAATAATACCAAAATAAAGTGGGATTGTCTTGCTAAGTGGAATATTATCCTTTTGAGACAATGATTTTGTGAATAGAATGGTCGTTGCAGAGCTCTTGTTTTCTTAAGTACGTAATGAAAATGTGGAGTTTGTGTAAGTATGTATTTTTAGGGTTAAATAAACGTTCGTTTGAATGTGGGGAAATGTTTTCGGGTGCAGAGGTAAGGGCCAGGTTAGCTTTACATTTCTTCGTGTCAGCGCTTTTGCAGCATTTGTTTTGTTTGAAACTCCTGTCTGTTTGTGCATGCAAAGGAGAGTGAAATTTCATGTTTTATATAAGTAAAGTAAAAGTGACGTGCAAAGTAAAAGAAACACTTCACTTTTAAAGTTAAAGTAAAAAAAGAAAAGGTAAATTAATAGCGTTTTTGGAAAAATAGTGGCGAATCATCACATCAACCTGATTATATTGATTATATTATATTATACTTCATTGGCATACATATTGGGTTGTACGTTGTTTTATAGACAACAGTTTCATAGAATTTCGTTTCACATAGGTACATTTTTTCTCATAATATCGTTTCATAGAATAATCAATACTTAGTTTGAAAAAAAAAATCATAGATTTTTGTTACAAATAAAATTTTATGTTTCGATATTCATATCATAGAATAACAAATCAAATATTCTTTATCCTCATAGTGTTTAGTTAATATAAAACTTATTACCAAGAAAAACATTTTATCGACTGACAGTTTCTAAACGTTTCAATTCGTGGGGAAGTTCACGTGGCGGGTCTAAGTTGGTTTACAAGCAATAATAATAAGACGTAGTCGACGGAGCCCCGCTTCGCGGGGCCCCTAAATCTGTCTACAGAGGTTTAAAGGAACCTAACCTAACCCAAGTCAGGGGCCCCTAGTCCCGAGATCGCATATAGAAACCATTATTTTTATAGTTCATTCAAATACCATGGAAAAATACATCGAACAAACAATATTCGTTAAAAAATAATTCTACTGTTTGATTAATTTGTTAAATAAATAAGCGTGGTTATAAAATTCATTGAAATGTGTTTCTGTGACATATTTTTCATTCAAGTAAATAGTCGTTGAAACAATATTATTCGAAATCAAAATACAAGGACCAAATATTATATGAAATATTTTCTGCGAAACGAAATTCTATAAAATTTCTGTCTGCGAAACAGGGGAACACCTACATATTGGTAACATTTTTAAATATTTTTAATGAAATAACATTTAAAATATAAAAAATAGTGGCTCATCGGCATCAGGAACAGGATCCTAGCTGTCGGTGGTCAGGGCTCTAGAGAGAGGAACCTTACTATGCGTGCCCTGTCCAGAAGTACGGCTTTCTGAATCAAGCCCTTTGTCCCAGCCGTGCAATTAGAGCTTCCTGAGGTGTTGGTCGAAATTCTCTACTAATAGGCCATTTACTGTACAGATAAACCTACCATAAAGATAATTTTATAAATAATCCTTTTTAGGGGTTCTAATCCGATATTCCATTCAATTAAAATGCAATTTGTTAAAGAAGAATTAATTTGTTATTCAACCACTAAAATTCAAGTTTCACTTTGAAATAATTTAAGTTTTGGTCATTTAAAATTTAAATGAACGAATTGCAACTTGCCCAATCTTGTTCTGAATTAATAAATTTTAAGTAAGATAGGTTAACATCAAGATAGTTTTGCTTGGGGGGAATTTCTTTTAAGAGCTATCTCTTTGGGTTAAATTGGAATGCAATTAGCATTGCCGCTTCGTTTTCGCTCGGGAAGATTCGGGATAGCTCGGGAAGTGGGCAGCTTTGATGTAACAATCTTATTCAAGATCCAAATTAACAGAGCGGCGCGGCGTGCCCGTATCTCTTCACGGAGTCACGGAATGAATATAATTTTATACGTTTCGAAAATTCATTTTGTTTTGAATCTAGATGTTTTTGAACGTAGTTTTATTGCATTTTGATATCCAATTAAGGGTTAATTTGATTTTTTGCCTTTGCTGTAGTAGTTGATTCTACGTTTGACTTATTATTTTAGAAAAAAGATTTTATTTCATTGAACCACATGATTAATTTCGAAAAAACTAGAAAATTATCGTAAAACAAACAAAAAAATATTTGGACCTCAATATTTGGAAATGCATGGATGAAAACCTTATTATTATTAATTACTAACTAGCTTTTGCCAGCGGCTTCGCCCGCGTGGAGATCGGAAATTATCTTACGGAAACGTACTACCGGAATAAAAACTATCATATTGTTTTGTGTTAATCCAAGTCATAAACTATCTGTGTGCAAAATTTCATCCAAATCCGTTCAGACGTTTTAGCGTGAATGAGTTACAAACCTATCTAAACATTCACTTTCACATTTATAACAATAAAGTAGGATATTAAGACATGCTTAAGCTTACGTCTTACATAAAGGAAACTTTGTAGAAGCCTCCCTCCCTACTTCAGTCTTAATCGATGGTCAACACAAGAGGGCACGAGTGTCCCACTGCTAGACCCAAACCCTACCCTTAACTTACCACAGAGAGGTCCTCTATCCTACTTATAATTCAAACATTTTACTTACCCACAACCTGTACTTAATAGTGTCAACCTTGAGGGCATAACAAGCATAAAGTTGAAAATAGGGTATTTTTAAAGTTTTCTTTGAAAATAAGTAGACATAAAAAACTTTTTTACAAAAAAAACAACCGACTTCAAAAAAAAACACTACAAAGTGAAAAATAACTTTAATTTCGGAAGTCGGTGTCAAAAACGAAAATGCGGAACCAACGACACCGACTTCCGAAATTAAAGTTATTTTTCACTTTGTAGTGTTTTTTTTTTGAAGTCGGTTGTTTTTTTTTGTAAAAAAGTTTTTGACTTTGTAGTGTTTTTTTTTTAAATCGGTTGTTTTTTTTGTAAAAAAGTTTTTATTTTTCACTTTTTAGTTGTACCTACCCCACAAAAATTCAATTAACACTAGTGCATTGAAGAATTGAAGACACCGACTAGAAGAATCACCAAAATTCGCATAGAAATGCCGAAGATGCAGTACATTGATGCAAATAACTTCATATGTAAGAATATTTCCCCAATGTATTATATACTAAAACCTTCTTAAAAGTATGTACATCACATTCATGAAAAAAATATCAAAATCGGTTCATTAGTTTTTGAGAAAATCGCGGACATACAAACATACGGGTCGAATACCGAACCTCCATTTTTGAAGTCGGTTAAAAATATACTAGTAATAGACTTACCCAAGATCCCGAGCCTGTAGTTGATAGTGACGACGACCAGGCCAGCGTGAGAGGCCAGGACAGTGCCATCGTAAGGGTTGCCAGAACTCCACTCGTAGCTCTCTCCGTGTACGAAGACCAGAACTGGGTAGCGAGCCACTGCGTCTCTTACACCTGCTAGAAGAATGACAGAGGTTAGAAATGTCGATGCAAGAAATAATTTGTGGCGGTCAAAGTGAGCTTGACAATAATAGTTAATAAGAAAATAGCAGAGACAATTTCACAATTAGAATCGAGGACCTTGCAGCAAAAGGGAGGCAGATCTACTGATCTAGGTACTGTTTTTTTCGCCTACAATTTCAACAAAAATTAGGACGATTTTCACGCACAATGGTCCATTTGAAGGACTAAGTGCGGAAACCAAACCCATAACATAGACATAGACATAGGACTATCGTTTCATGCATGTACGAGGCACATTTCTTAAGCTTGGACTTGGCTCCCTTTTGCTGCATGGTCCCCAATTGTCTGTTTCTTCCCCTGTGTATTTTTTGTTTAAAAATATTTCTATTTCATTAACACTATCTCTTCATTTTGTATATCATGGGTATTTGCATGACTGTTTATTTAGATCTTCAAAACACCTTAAATGTTACAACGACTTGGTAGGTTCTAAATCAAGGCAAATCTATTTCAAAATTTCGTAAACTTTTATGAATGAATGAATGAATGAATTGCACCGATCCCAATCCCTCAAAATTTCGTAAACTTCTATGATTTAATTATTATTTCATATCAGTGCGTATATTATTAACACCATTCCACTTGGAAAAAAATGCTGATTTAACCAACAAAAACATAGATATTTTCAGATGGCACATAAATTAATACATTCCACAACAGGCCCCCGCACAACAAATAGTACTTAATCAACAATATAGAAAGGACGATAACAGATAATCACCAAACTTATCCAAAAGAGCAATATAGCCCGCCCGGGTCATAACCGAACTAATACGTCGCCCCCAACACAAGGACAGACAAGATATGTTATACCTATATGTTATTTTTATGAGCGACTAGAAACCAATAAATGTAGCGATGATAGCTTTCAAGGCGGTAACAGATAGTGTGGCCATCTTAGTAAAGGCTGTCTAAGTATCTACCGACCCACATAGTTGATAATATTATGTATGTGATAAAGAGGGAAAGGTATAATACCTCCTGCGCGTATCACAATTTTAATATTCATGGACTTTTTAATATAGATGTTCACGAAATAACTCCTCTCGACTGAACTAAATCCTAGCTAGACGATGTGAATATAAAATCTAATGAACTATTTATCGAAAACTTGATCGTTCCAGAGGAAATAGAGAATATGAAAACCGAAAACCAGACGAAAATGGATCATTATAATAAATTGTCGAGGAGATAATGTACCAAACCTGTCACTACTTATGCAAAATTGTGACCTTTTAACCCAACATATTACTTACTGCTCGCCTGAAGCTTGGAATAATGCCAACGCACTTAGTGTTAAAATTTGGCGTTCAGCTCACTCTGCAAAGATAAAAATGCGAGGAAACGTAGGTACCTACTTTAGTTTTAAAGGTCGATAATGTGCGAACGGTGGTGCTAAAGGCATAAGTAGGTATAGAAGATTTAAGAGCCACTACACAGGGGCGTAGTGAAAGAATTTCTAACCTAGTTAGCTTATTATTCCCGAATGACCCTATTCGATTTTTTCTTTATTTTCGCTGCAAAGTTCTTTTGTCAGTTTTGAATCGGGGGAGAGGGAGACGATTATCGACTTTGGGCGATGGTAATAAGGGCTAGTTTGATGTGAGATGAGATGACACATTTAATCGGAGGCGACGAATGTGGGACATGGTAGGGATACTTGCAAATGAGTAATAGGTTACTTTTTGAATAAAGGCAGTGTTGTGGTCAAACGAAGATTTATTAGATTCATGCTTGTTAGAGATCATAATGAGAAAGCAATTCGTTTCTAGGTTTCGACGTTTTTTTTTCTAATAAACCTACATATTCTTCATACTATCTAAGATATTCATTATCATCATCATTTCAGCCGGAAGACGTCCACTGCTGGACATAGGCCTCCCTTAAGTACTCCCGTACCTCCACTTCGACCGGTTCCGTGCTCCTCGCATCCAAGGGGTTCCTGCAGCCTTCACAAGATATTGCTCTGTACAAAAACCTTTTACCAAGATTTTTGTCAAAAACTCATTCTCTGTAATCATAGGAAGTCATCTTTTCTTTTTAAGGATAGAGAATCGCTGAAACAGTACCAATCCAAGAAGCATTGTCTGTCCAACAAAAGGACGAAACAAAAATTTTATCACATAAAAATTCAAACAATTTGAACAATACCGAACACTCACTATCTCGCATCTTTCCATTCAAATTGTCGGATGGAAACAAAAAAAGGATAGCTGTCTATCGGATTCGACGGGAATTTCCAGTGAAGGTTCGAGATATCTCGCCCGTCCTCCCCCCATCCCCCACTTCGTCTTATCTCAGCCATGATGGATCGAGAAGAAAAGGATAAATCAAGTTTTTGTTGGAAGTTAGATGTGTGGTGCAAGACGGGAGTGGATAGCTTGGCTACTATAGTTTTTGTGGACTAACTTAAAAACTGCAAAAGGGACTTATACGAGTAAATAACTAAGAACTGCAGTTGAAATACAATAAAAACAACGTCAGACTGTTTGCGACACACAAATTGAAATAAAAGAGTAAAATTGAATGTCAGAGAATTTCGTGGTGGAGAATGATAGATTATTTAGGTACTGTGCTTCTTAATAATATGCGTTTGTAAGCTTATGTTTTTTAAGTGTTCATAAATTTTCCGTTTATGTTTTGCCTGTAAACACTGTTCAAACATTTACATTCACGTTAGCACCAAAATTGGCACGAGACTCACCAAACACGTTTGAATCTCACAATGTCCGTTTAAAACAACACGGACATACAGCTATTAGCACGTCATCCTGTATATGACCAGTTTATTACTTAGACCATTACAGTAGGGACTTTCATAAACACTGGCCGGGAACATCGAGGCTATCTTGCAAATCTGCACGGTAATGACGGTAGAAAGGGATAGATATACGTTTGTATGATCCCACCGCATAATGTGTAACGCTAACGATATTTAAAAAAATGGTTTAGCAAGCTTCAGAAGAAATTGAGAAGTTTGTCAATATGATAAATGACTATAAGATGGTATTATTTTATTTATACGATGATCGAATTCCAACGACTGCAATTATCGTTTGAATCGATTCTGTATCGTCATTTACTGTTGCTATAATTATGATCGCTTGTTTAAATTGTAATTTATCGGTATCATCACACCCAAGGTGTTCACATTCCGTTTACTTTACAACTTAAGCGAAACTTCGTCGGAACTCAACCGTATCATCTTCATAATAATTCACCCTTCATTTTCAAATTGAAACATACTCCTCCATATATCATATCCTCCTCATCGATTGTAATGCAATTCACAAAATCGATGTGTTGTAAGTCAATCCACTCCTGGATATAAATCAAATCCGGAGTTCCGAAGCAATAAATCCGTATTTGGGTCACCATTTACTTGTACCCATCGTGTTTTATTCAGTTGATGATATAAGAAGCGTTTCTAATAAAAAATCGTGGAGCGGAGATACGGAGTTTGACGTTGGTATTTAATATTGTTGACTTTTTTTTGTTCGGGCTCTTTATAAAAGGGTTGAGTAAAGTTTTAAGGAGTGGGTGATGCGGAAAATCCAGATGAGTGGTCTTTGAAGCTGTACATAGGAAAAAATACTTAACTATGATACGTTACTGGGTTACCGCCTTTCGTGAAAGGTTAAAAATAAACTGTAAGTTAAGTCAAGTAAAGTATAGTGATTTCAAGAAAAACTAGTAACTAAGTTATTCCAATTATTTATAATTGTCGTAACAAACTCAGATGTAACAAAATTTTATCTAGACGACCTTCTATTTTTTGGGAAATTCTTGAGAATTAACAAAAGAATGTCTAATTTTTCTGTCGGCTCATTCGGTATATATGTCGGCCATTCCTTGCTAAATAGACTTAGACTTTTTCAGAAAAACCTGCAACGCTTTTTGTTACGTGCTCCAAAAATCTTGATAAACTTTCTAGTCTCGATCAAACGAGGTTCTCTTGGGAGAATATAGAAAACTTTAGCCTAGATCCAGACATGAATAAAGAAATATTTATCCACAAAAGTGATCGTTGCGCCGGTTTGGTCCGTTGGGAATTTTTTTCGGTTAAAGCGAGTGAATCTAGGTCTCACGTTGGGGATAAAGTGTGTTAATGTTTACGTGGCAGTTGTCTTAAGATGGCGCGCGTTGGTACTACGTCATTCATGTTTCTTTTATGTGAAGGGTTCTATATTAATGTAGCGTTATAGTTGGAATTTATATGAAGTGTGTGTTAGTTATAACTATAGATAAATATTGTGTAATACTAGGCAAATACTAGGCTTGTTTTGTTAGTTATTTCTTATTGTTATTCCTTCCTTATTATAAATTTGTCTCCTTTTTTTAATTTAACTGTGCAATAACTTGGATCTTAGACTGTATAAATGTGTGCATGTTTTTACAAAATAAATAATTATTTATTTGCGTTGTGATTCGCACAGTTTAAAAATAGTATTTCTAAAAAATCCATTCAAATAGATACCACATAGTTTTAGTTGTTATATTCGCACATTTAGTTTTTGTCACATGTTATTTCACCAAAATTAGTTAATCTATGCTAGACAATAATTGTTCGCTAAGTTTGCTTGGATATTGCTCAAACTATTTTTACAGTTGGATTAATTTGTGAATAACGATGCTGGTTGCGTGATTAATTGTTTCATAAAATACCTGTACCTAAATATTAAGTATTGCTCAATTGTTTGTTATCCTGAAGAAATAAAATAAAATAAATAAATATAATTCTCGACCTTTCTTCACCATTTTGGCTGTAACTCTCCGTGAGATTAGGTATAAGCAAACAACTTTGCAAATCTTGTACAAGTTATTATAAATTTTAGGTATACATTGATTAATTTGGCCTCAATGTATCCTAGAATCAGTTTTAAACTAAAAGTTTGGAGAATGAGTAACTTTCATTGTGTTGATATTAACGATATATTATTATTAATGTCAAAGTTCATTGTAAATGTCATAATATATTTAGAAAATAACCTTTTAACTCAACAAAGCACGTTACGCTCCCAATATTTCATCTAACGTACCCCTATTACGTTCAAATAGAGTTAACGTTCTTCAATCAATTTCCCTCCATTGGCTTTAAATGTTGAGCAATTTACTAGAATCGAAGCTTCATAATGATACAACATTTATAAAGAAATATAAAGAAAATCTCATATCAAAGCAGCGTTCAATATATCGAGTTATATTTTAGTCATGAAGCGAAAGAGACTCAAACGAAAAACTGGATTCGTACGTTACGTTGTTGAGTACTTTGTGATGTTGTATTGGCCGATTAGCTTAACCTCATTGATTTGGCTATGTGACAGTCTTCGCTCTTGTGGGGTGGAAAGAGTTTAAATGGTATTGAAATAATGTTATCATGCAAACTTATTTAGGGAAAAACATGTATTGAGGATTGATAGGAAAAAGAATAAACACAAAGGAAAATCTAAATATATCTGTGAGTACCTAACCTAGACGAATCCAAGTTTGGGTATGCGGCATAGCAAATAAAGTCTTTACAGAGTGAAATTAAATTCATGGGCATCCTTTTAAGGGGTCATTGTACTCATCGTTATGAACATCTTTTACTATGGGACTAAGCCTAAAATCGCGAAAAAAATGCCCACCCCTTAAAACGATGCCCATGAATTCAATTTCACCCTGTATATACGAGCAGTAATAGCTTGCTAATTTGACGGCTGCTTGTATTTGGGCTTCAAACAATGATGTCAAACTCCCTTTAATGATGTAAAAAAAAAACAGTGGCACTCCGGGAGTGCCGACAGAAGTGAAAACAAAACACAAACGGAATACTTTGCCATCACTCACTGACATATCGGATATACATTAAAACCTAGTACATCCCGAGGACAGCCGAACAGATCCGAAGCGGTATCGTTACGGTAACAGTGGCGCGAATTCAATAGTTTTATCCCATTTCAAAAAATACCCAACGCGCCAAAAGGAGTTTTCACTTCAGTAAAATACAATTTGATTGTTAAGAAGTTAGGTATAATTATGTTACGTCAAACACAAAACTTGTAGCCGCAAAACAATTTACGCCTACACCAAAAAGTTTCCACGAACCAGAAAAACGTAACAACGCTATACATCATTGAAAGTAGATCCCGTGCTTCATAAGCCGCCAACACTATCGGTTATCCGTTGATGGATCGCATCGGGGGCATAAATCAACTTTCACTGTATAAATCTATAGCTTCACACGGCTGTCAAATCAGTTTTTTGCTATAACCTCGTGGTTAGATTATCTTGTTATTCTATTTTGAGATTAGATTCCCCTAAAGTGGTTGTTTTTGCGAGAAAATAGAGAAGAATTTTGTCGTAAACGACGGGCTGATAAGTGGTCTTATGTGAGTAGATGTTGTTATGTTGAGGTTATTTTTATAGACACGTGTCTAATGTAATTGTGATAGATCTTCTTTAAAAGATTGGATTCATCCTACGCTACGTTGTACGAGAAAAACACGTAATTTTTTAATTGCTTCATTTCCATGCTTGAAACTACAGTAAATTGTCGTAGAAATTTTGAGTCATCGCTGGAAAAGTGAAGAATCGTAAACGTCATCACTATCTATACATCCATACACATTGAAGTGTCTGTTTGTAATTTCAAAATAACAGCTTTTTACTAAATGCATATGAAATTATATACGTTTCTTACGAGTATAACCAATAATATTTTTTTTACATTTTTGTTTCTCTGTTTGTTCCGGCTAATCTCCGAAACGGCTAGACCGATTTTGACGGGACCACTGGCAGGTAGCTGATGTTATGGAGTACTGGTGGTACTAGTTGTGGAGTGTCAATAGGCTACTTTTTGTCCCGGTAACATGTTCCCGTTGGATAATATCCGACATCCACACAAGCGAAGCCGCGGGCAGAAGCTAGTTAGTCATAATTAAAGTGATTGTAGGAGCAAACATTTGCTCTGTATTTACATTACATAGGTATCAGTGTCTGGCCATCCAACTAAACACAAATTTGGAAGATCGTGCACAATTTACGCGAGATAGAATTTATTCAGCACATTCAAATTGCATGACCACGTTTTGGTCCGCGTAAATTCTGTACCGGAATTATAAACGCTTCGGGTATGAATGCCGTAATACCGTTTAGACTCAAATACCGGAATCCGACGTACCATAATTCGGAAGTTTTCAGGAACGCACGACGCTAAGGGAAGTTTATAAATGCTTAAAATGATCGTTGCCTTTTGGTATTTCATTTTCAGTATTTTAACAAGTTCCTTAGTAATTTGTCACAGAATTTTGTGCGATGAATATAGGTAAGTGGGTAAATGGGTCAATTCATAGACGACTCAGCCTTGGAGTGTAAAAATGTGGTACTGTTCCACAAACGATGGGACACTTATGATCGTGTCCTGGGTGTCCTGTCAGCTGCACGTTACAGGAACTGATGGACGCTAGTGATGGTGCCAAATACGTAACCAAATTCTTGGAGTCCATTTAGACTTTTATCGACAAGCTAAGAAGAAGAAGGGACGGGTCAACAATTTTGAATGCGTATACCACGCCCACGACTTCGGCCGCGTAAAATTTTGCCTTCTCCCCATTCACCATGTTAGGGGTGGAATTTCTAAAAACCCTTTCTTAGTGGATACATACTCTTCACTAAGAACACATCTTCCAAATTTCATGTCTCTAGGACCAGCGGTTTAGGCTGTGCGTTGATATATCAGTCAGTCAGGACTTTAAATTTTATATAGATTTTCTAGTCAAAAAAGTAAATCATAATACAAAATACTATCAAAAAATACTATCAAATCAATCAATCAAAAAAAAAAAAACAATCAAATCAATTTTGAGATAATTTATTAACAAAAACAAATACTTTCATCAATCAAAATCGCTTTTCATCATTCCGAATATCTACGGTGAAAAACATGTCTGCTATACTCATAATAATTTCCCTCACATCAGCGTTATAGACACAGGTAGGCGAAAATTTTAGGGAGCGGCATAGAGCGTCATTTACGGTTATTAAAAAGCCAGAAGACTATTTCAGAGTGAGGTCCCGAAACCGCACGTACGTGTTCGGAGTTTGGCGCAAAATTTTCCGGGAAATCGCATTTTTGGGGACGAGAAAAATCATCTGAATTTCAATGTAGATTGAAAATTTCACGGTTTATTACATATTAGATATGTTGTTCGAATTGTAAACGACAGGATGAAAGATTTCGTTTCGTATTTCGTGAAAAAAATACATTTACGTCGTAAAGGATCTTCTAGTGATACTAAATTGTACCTATTTGATTGATGACTAGACGTATGGACGTCTATAATAATATTTAAAACCATACTTGCGGGTACTACAGTGGTGTAATAACCGCAGGTATGAAGTTATAAATACTACATTATACATATTACATTATACATATTACATTATTAATAAAATAAATATCAATGGGCTTCATAAACATATTCAAAAGATCAATATTATTAGAGCAATCTACTCGTATATATACGAGTATGTATTTTAATAATAAAGCTGTTTTTTTTTTTTTTGTTTGGTCAGTCTATATTTATACTGATAATAAAGAAAGAAAGAAAGAAGAAAGAAAATACGTTTATTTGCGGTGAAAATGACGCAAAAAGAACAAAAACACAAAAAATAAAATAAAAAGGTAGGGGGAAACATGCGTCACATCCACGCAAAGCGGCTATCGCTCAGCATAAAGCTGAAAAGTGTGTTTGTTTGTGTGATCGCGTTTATATCTGGAACTACCAGTTGGATTTGAAAAATTCTTCTTGCATTTGTTAGCCCAATTCTTGAGGAATAGGCTAATAATTAACATCATGCTAGGACCCTTAGGGGCCAAGCAAAAAGAAAAAAGTCTGTAACAAGAACGCTAAGCGAAAACGAAGTAATAGCACGGTCAGGCGATGCGATGTGACGGGGTGGGTCGGGGGAACAAGAAATTTCACGCGGACGAAGTCGCGGGCAGAAGCTAGGACAAAATAAAATCATTATTTTAAAAGACTTTTTATTGGCAACATTTTTGAATGTTAAAAAAAAAAACTTAGGTACAGTCAACAAAAGAGATAAGTATGCAGGATCGTCGGATATAGTTGAAGTTTAGTAAGAAACCGACGGATATTGTCGATTGAAATTTTGTTTGATAAATGAGCTGTTTGCTTTCTATTAATAAAATTAAATTTTATTCGAGAACAAATGATGAACAATGATTGGAACGCTAGGAGGTGATGTAGACCCTGTTTTGAAAGATCTACAACTCCTCAAACAGGAATTTCAATCTATTGGCTTGGACCTTAACCCTTCAAAATGTGAACTTTACCTTTCTGACGTTACCGACAGACAATTGACTTTAGATAAATTTAATGCAATAGCCCCACAAATCAAAATTTTAGACAAAAGTTCACTGCACCTCCTAGGTTCCCCAATTTTAGAAGACAGTTTTACTCCTTTCATCGACGAAAAAATTAAAAATTTCAATGAGATTTCGGACAGACTCTCCAAAATTAATTTACATTCGGCATTCACCCTGATTAGATACTGTTGTTTTGGCCCAAATTTTATGTATTTTCTACGCTCTTCCCCCTTATGGAAGCAGCCACACCTCTTGAACAAAATTGACCAAATTATTCGCAGCACACTAACATCCATTCTAAATGTGGCCTTGGACGACCGAGCGTGGCTTCAAGCCACACTACCCATCCGTTTTGGTGGCCTCGGCGTCCGCAAAATTACCAGTATTAGCTTACCGGCGTTCCTGTCTTCTGTCCACAGCACTGAAAAGTTGACCGGGAAAATTTTAGCTCCCTGCCTGGTTGACTGTGAAGTGCCGTGCTTGACCGACGCGGTAAACGCCTGGAAAGCGGCTTGCCCGGATACAGATCGGCCCGTAAACCCATCTTCCCAGAGACAGTGGGATGAGCCGCTCTGCAGGTTGGTACGGAATAATCTTATCAATACGTCCACCAATTCTGCTGAGCGTGCCCGCCTGCTGGCTGTGGGTGAGTGGGAGTCGGGGCTGTGGCTTCAAGCACTCCCGTCACCCAACATAGGCACTATGCTGGGTGACACTACCTTTCGGCTCGCTACCTGCCTGCGTTTGGGCGCTCCTTGCGGGGCTCCGCATCGCTGTCAGTGCGGTGAAGCTGTCGACTGCCTTGGACACCATGGCCTATCCTGCAGTAGGAGCGCAGGCCGGATAGCACGGCACGCCAGCATTAATGACATCATCCGTCGTGCTCTTGTCACCGCCGGGGTGCCAGCTGTTTTAGAACCCAACGGCCTGGCACGCGACGATGGAAAGAGACCAGACGGAATGACCATAATGCCCTGGAAGTTAGGCAGACCTTTGGTGTGGGATGCAACATGTGTCGACACCCTTGCGCCATCCCATCTTCCTAGCACGGTGGGCTGTGCTGGGGCGGCTGCTGCAGGTGCAGAAAACCTCAAACGGCGAAAATATTGCAACCTAATTGGGACTTATATGTTCGAGCCGTTTGGGGTTGAAACACTAGGGCCATGGGGTCCGAGTGCCCACTTGGTATTTCGGGATATCGCCAAGCGGTTAGTCGACTCTTCACGTGACCAGAGGGCTGGCCTATATCTTGGTCAAAGAATTAGCATTGCCATACAACGTGGCAATGCTGCCAGCCTTTTGGGCACTGTTCCTGTTGACAGCGATGCGGATGAATTCTTTGATGCCCTATAATGATTGTTTATTTTTTCATATAATTGTACATATTATTATAGTTTATATTTTAGCTTATATTATGTAAATATTTAATTTTTGGAGAAATAAATAGACGATCCTAATATTTAAAATTATAATTTATATGTAAATAATGAAATGAACAATGATTCACTAATGACTCTCAGAGGTACTTTTTTTTCAGAGGTATCGACACGAAAACCTCTTAACTTAATCTATCTCACATTAGATTCCACACAACAACAGACATGGACACAAAAAAGAAACAAACCAAAAGCAAGCTACAAATTCAGGAAAGTCTCGCTAATCGCTCTCCGTTCCAAACTCAGATGCTGTCCAAAAAAACATACCTAGGTGGAAAAAGTATTTCGTATGCGCAGAGCCGTACCACCGTATTTGTGACAAAAGCCGGTGACGTACTACCTACGGACAAACGGAGGGAATATACGGCTGCATCGTAATAAGAGGGAACAAGACGTTTTTTTGGACATAACCACGTGTGTGCCTTTAGTACGACTTTCGTTTGACAGGGTTCTATTGGAGTGGTCCGGATTAAGGTGCAGCCTCGTAATTAGTAAGTAGATTCGGTAAGGGGTAATGACTAGATTCTAAAAGTTTTTGGGTTAATGAAGTGACGAATTGGATCTCGTTTCTAAAGGTGTTGTTTGAATGTGGAATGACATAAATATGAGAATGAGCGCAGCGGTGGCCCAGTGGTAACGGCCGCGACTTACGAGTTGTAGGTCATAGGTTTCAACCCAGACAGACGCTTTGCTTTTTTTAAATTATTTCATCACCACTGCTCTCAAAACGGTGAAGGAAAACATCGTGAGGGAACCGGCATGTCCTAGAACCAAAAATTCGAAGACATATGACATCTACCAACCCGCACTGGGCTTGCGTGGTGTATTATAGCACACTCCCTCTCGAAGAGAGGAGGCCTGTGTCCTAGCAGTGGGTACAATATTGGCTGATTATGATGAGAATGTATGGGAAATCTTTTTCGCAGAAAGAATTACAATGAATTTGGGCAATTTAACGCCTGACGTATTCGGCTATCTTCCTTTCTCTTAAATAAAGAAATCCAAAACCACCAGTATCCGTTTTGCGGATTTGTTTACATACATAATATTATGCGGAGATCCTTCAAACGAATTTTAAATCCGACATTTTACGCTGTTTCTTTTATTGCGCAACTCTAACACGAACCAAAAATCAACGCAGAAACACAACATCATTACCGCCATTCACGTTCCAATTAGTCACATCCGTGGGTTCCGTAATAAAAAGACATTTCATTTATTTTTAATACCGGCCCGCAGCCATTCAAAAAATATCCCTGTCCGGCCAAATGTGTATCGCCACAGACAAGAACAAAAGTCTTTTTCAAAATTAGCTCACTGGCGCTTGGGGAGGTTTTAACTAAAATTATAAATCAAGTTTTTGTTCCCACCCTCAATTTACGAGTGAAATGCTTGCCTGACGAAATTTGGATTAAAATGCCTTGTTTATACACCCCTGTTGCCACTTTGTCGTAACAAAGTAAGGGAATAAATTTATCAGGAATGAGAAAGCGGAGGTTGTGTTGGTGACGACATTTTGATGACATTCCTTCAGAAATAGGTCACATTTTTCATACTATAGCACTTCTAGCTAGTTAGATAGCCGTGAACCAAGCGGTAATCAAGGAGAGCTAGCTTTGTATTTATTTACATGTTAATTTTCTTATAAAAGAAACATTACAATGCACGCCGTCTCTTAGCCTGCTTATCCGTTTGAATGTTAATAAGTTCTGAGACTCTAATCGGATTTGTAAGCACTCTTTTTATTCTTATCTAGTCTGCTCGGAAGGGAATTACAAAATGGAGCTGCAATACACACCGAAGACATTAACTGGACTTACCTTGAGCGGGTGCGTAGATGTTCAAATACAAGCAATCTTCAGACTGATTCGTCAGGAACGGGAGTATCCTTTTTAAGTACTCCAGCCGTCCTTTTGATATCCTCTTCAACACAGCGGTCTCATTCCTTATATCGGGAAGCACTTGCGGACATACTGGGCTGAACTCTTCAGCAATTTTGACACCTGACCATTGCGCGCCGGAAACTGGAGGCATGAATCTCAGGGAACCTACAGGAGGTGATGCATAGGGCACACCCCTAAAGACTTCAACTGGCTCTAAGAACCGAGATTCTGGAGTCACTATAAACCCCCTGAGATCACCATACTTAGTCCTTACTACCCGGGAACTGATGAGCGGTTGCGGCTGTTTGTCATCCATTGTGGTCTCGCCCCTAACGAGCCTAGATGTTAGTACTGGTAGCGTGATGAAGTGTATAATCATCAGAATTAACATGTTTCCGCTTCCACCGCCACCGTCCGAGTAAATGTCCCCGGCCGCTGACTGCTATAAGTCGACCATTTTGCAGTTTTGGTACGGTTTTGTAGATCATTTACTGGTTTATCTGTAACAAAGAAATGTAAAGGTAAGTGAACGTGGTACGTGGTGGCTTTAGAATTATCGAGGAAAGGACACAAATAAGACAAAAAAAAAAAACCGAGTGTGCTTATGACCACACGACCCGAAGTGAAACTTCATACGTATTTGGCTATGAGAGGAAGAGAGAAAGAAAATGTGCGCGCGCACTGCTTTCTCTTGCTTATATCCCCCACTCAACTCCCGTTCGCCTCGCCCGATCACACTTTTCGTAATGCTTACGTCACGCGTTCGCCAGCTTACTCCCCAAGTCAAGCGTGCGTAAAGAAGTTTCACTTCAAAAGCCTGAAGAAATTGTGGTAGCGTTTTATTTTTCAACGGTGCTGCGGAAATAAATTTTGTAGTATTGATTTGGTAAACACAAGAATCTCTTGTGTTCACTAAAAAAATGCCACAAATGACAATAGTGAAACACGCTACCCAAGTTTGGCGAACATAAAAATACCTGAATATTACTAGATCATAACAAATCATCTTGCGACTCTCGTAACAAACACGGTTGTCTAATAAACAAAACACGCATACGTATATGATCGTATATTTCATTACAATCAAGTCCAATGAAACGCGAGGCATAACAATAACTAGACAGATTCATACAAAAGGTCCACTTTGTACAATCATAATTATAATATTATACACACACAATGGACCCTCCATTGAATAAGCTTATTCCACTGGACCATTGGTACGTTTAGCGTCTTTCTGATCATGTTAATAATTACACTGCCTAAAAAAAATTGCGGCTTTATGTTATCACCATCTCTTTATCTACTGAACACCAAACTGCAAGCCGAATGCAGTCCAGAATAACACACAAATCTCGCCAAAAAACTAGAGCTATGTGAAGTAATAAAAGTCATAATGGCATGAGTGTAAAACTTGACTCTATTAATTAAATCTTCTTTTATTTTATTGGCTTTAGCCTGTAATTCATGGCATGGTGAAATCACTACCCGGTATAGGTAGCATAACCATTGCATAAACGAAAAAATCGAAAAACAAATGACAGATTGTGGAAAGATTTTGAACCTATTTGAAACGGCCGTGAGGCACAAATAATCCTTAGTTGTCGTTGTTGTAGTTTTTGATTTTGTTCAAAACTGTTCCTTGCATACTGTTCTGTGCCAAATAAACTGACGAAGATGTAAAAGACTCGACTGTACTTCGAATGCACTCGACATTGAATAGGTTATGCTGTTATTGTGCGCATTACTCTATATCTCTTACTCATCATCATCATCATCATTTCAGCCGAAAGACGTCCACTGCTGGACATAGGCCTCCCCCAAGCACCTCCACTTCGACCGGTTCTGTACCTCTCACATCCAACGGCTTCCTGCGGCCTTCACAAGGTCGTCGGTCTACCTTGTAGGAGGCCTTCTTCTTCTTAGCGTGTCGATGGCAATCTAAAGGTACTCGGCCCAGAATTCGGCCACTTGTTTGGCGCCATCACTAGCGTCCATCAGTTCCTGTAACGTGCAGCTGACGGGACACGCAGGGCACGATATTAAGTGTCCCATCGTTTGTGGAACAGCACCACATTTACACTCCAAGGCGGAGTCGTCTATAAATTTCCACCTGAACAGGTTTTCCTTGCTTCGGCCAACCTGGGTCCGGAGTCTGTTTAAAGACTTCCAGGTTACCCAAGGTAACTCATGTCCAGGTGGGAGGTCCTCAGCGGGTGGAACGAACAGTTTGGGTAAGGAAGCACTGTCTCGCCACAGCCTCAGTCTTTCTTGTGGTTGTTCGCTAGTGAGTGGGACGACACACTTTAAGAAGCTATTTCGGCTTTTCAGCCTTTGTGGCACAAGGGTGTTATCGTGCAAAGGGTGTCGTGTGTCGGAGACCATTTTGGCCCTTTCGTTGGAGCTTGCCACCGCTCTGCGAACCACTGGTGGTGCTATTCCTGCTAGCGGATACAGCATTTGTACCGGGGTCGGTTTTAGGCAACCAGTGATGGGATGGGAGGCCTTCCAACGCTACGTCTTGTACGCGGTTGCCACTCCAGAACACTCTCTCACTCTCGCTTCCTCATACCGTAGATATTATCTACTGCTTTACGACTTCTCTTTCTAGCAAATTTACTAAACCTTCTGGAACTAGTATTTTACAGATATACGTCGGTACGTCACGTCCTACTCGCTCGCGGCTCTCATTATTATTAGAACATGTTCAATCAAAACTGAGGCACGTCTTTAATCATATTCTCCTTAGAATTCGGCTTTATTATACAAAATAGTGTTTAGTTTAATACATATTTCATTTTGTTTTGAGTTTGTGTCAAAATCGAAGCGGCGTCGGTTATAGGCGTTAATGGCAGATATTTGATGACATCATTCAGCTGAATCTTGATGATAAGTCCAGAGAGCCTAGACATAGTGACATTTTATCAGCGATAGCTATGATCTTCTGTATAATACTGCACTGCGATATATGCATAATTATGCGATTTGATTCAATGATCATATATTACACTATTTGGATGAAAAACATGGACATTACCTGTAAATAATATGTTTTACTAAGAGGTAATAAATTATCATCAAAATGAATAAACTTAAATTTGAAACGTTATATGATTGATTGTGAGGAGGCTTGTGTTGTATCCCTGCAATGAGAACATTATATTTATTATTATCAGAGTGCTTGTTGTTAATATATTTGTTACTATTAATAAGCATCAAATTAAATTAAGTGTATCTTATTAAATTTCATTAATAAAGTTAATTAACGTAAAACGACCCAAAACCGATATCATAATAGCTGTAATTGAGTTATTATCAATACGCCTTTTAACAGTCAGAATTACAAATGAGCAGCATATTCCCCAATTAATTATTAAATAACCGCATACTATAATTAGAACATAAATAATAATTACGAAGTATCCGGTTATGTGAGGTTTCATCGGAGAGACCTTTTCCCATTTTAATTCATAATGTAAAAATAATAAATTGACCATCATCTATCTATCTACAGGCTGGAATTGAATTCATGGGCATTCTTTTAAAGGGTCATTGTAATCTTCATTATGAACAACTTTTACTATGGGACTAAACCTAAAATCGCAAAAAAAAAATCAGCTGTTCCTTCCATTTATGTTCACATAACTCGTCAAAATGTAGGGAAGAGCTGATTTTTTTTCACGATTTCAGGTTTGGTCCCATAGTAAAAGTTGTTTAAAATGATGATTACAATGACCCCTTAAAAGGATGCCCATGAATTCAATTTCACCCTAACTAATAATAAAGTCGAAGTTTATTTTTGTTTGTTTGAACTCGCTAATCTCACGAACCACCAGTAGGATTTGAAAAAAATATTTTTGAATTTGATAGCCTTATTCTCGAGAAAGGAAAATTAACCTAGGATCCTTAGTATCCGTGAAATTTAACGTCGACAAAGGCGCTGGAAGAAGCTAGTAATTAATATTCGACATGACACACGCATGTAAACTTTCAACAATTTCTGCTACAGTGAACACACATCCTAGGTAAAAGAATAGATTTATATCATTTCCGACCTCATCTAGTTTAAAAAAAATATGATTGACGTGTAAAAGTGTTTGTACAAACCTTCTTACAGAAATAAAATTATTTATCATTTGAGTAAAAATGTCAGAAGCTTCACTTAATCCGGATCTAGAGCTGAAGTAAGTCTTCAAGGCTTTTCTTCAGCAGTCGAGGTTTTTCTCTCATATAGACATTTATAATAACTCTAGGTAAAAAAATATTATCCAGTCAGAAAGATGAAAACGGTACTTTTTCTTACTCGTGTTACTGGGACAACTGTATTTCAGATCTTGCTGTCCCAAAATTCGCCACTTTTACGACGTCGTCGGTGGAAGATGTAAGTCTAACCTGGTATTGTGGGAGCTACCTCGACAAAACGGCGGTAAGGTGTAGCTATGTCGCAAACTATGGTCCATCTCCTATCCTACCCTCTGTGTCCCCAAAACATGCAGGCAAAGTGACCTCTGCGCTCTGCCACGGTCTACGCCATGGAAAAGGATGCCGACCATGAATGGTGTAATACAAGCAAATTCAAGTATCATCATTCGTAGAGACGGTTTCAAGATTCTTTTTCTTCCAATAAAAAACAACAATGAGTTTCCATTCTTCTTAAATGCAAGCACTATTCAGCCATTCAGCCTCCACCACAATATCACTATTCCCAACCTTCTTTCGATCCCCTATTTATCTCCTCACCAAACGTATTTGTTAACCCTATCCATGCTGATCAGATGCCACGTTCTCTGAGTTATTGGTGCAATAAATACGTTCCAGATAAACAAGCTAGAGTGTAAACAGTAGTCGTAAAGTGTCCTCTGCCAAAGGAATCGCTTCCTTACCGAACATAAAACGCGTGATATGTATTCTTTGAATATTTATAGCGAGTGGACAACCAGATGGATAGTTTGGGTTCCGTAATAAAATTCGGTGTTGAATGATTTATTTTTCGGATCACGTAGTGACGTCGGGTTTGCATGTGGTTGCAAGAATTTTTCTTTAATGTAAAATGTTGTCAGTGTAGCGGTATCTACACCGCCACATGCGAACAATGCGTCATACTGACGTCACGCAAATTCTGTATCTCGCAAGCAGAGTTTACCGCGCAACTAGCATAGACACAACACCCGTCTGGTCGGAGGATCCTACCTTTTCTATAGAGTATGAGTGAACTTTACACCCTGTTCCTTATACCTCTATTACAGCTTGTCCCAAGTTAGGCCTGTGAATACTCGGTCAATGATATGAATGTCCCGAAAGTCCGACAACCATTCTTATTAAGAGGTTTCGTGTTACTTAGTAACCGGGAAGTGGTGGTCACATAGGCAGTCGCTCCATGTACAATACTGATATTTAGCTGCATCTGGTTATACTAGAAAACCACACAATAGGTAGTTGGTATAAAGGTAAAGACGATGGTGATAGCAATATCCAGCTGATAAAATCTCCGAGATAAGAATATTGAAAAAACACCAAGAAACTGCAAAACGGAATTAAAATACAGTCTAAACCGACACCAACCCATCATCCTCTAAAGCCATCAGTCTGATACATCGTAAACATTCTCACTTCACACAAGATACGTCTAAATCACCAACATTTTACCGAAGCGTGATTAAGAAGCTCACATTATATGGTCAACAATGTATATTGTAAACACGACCTTACTTCTGAAGCGTATCAGCGGCCATTGTACACGATCGGACAATGTGCCCGGTTTACACCAGCAGATAAGGCGAGAGACACAATGGATGGAACGCGATACAGATGCCTTTAGGGAGGAGCTCCCATACTCTGCATCCGGATTTTTTGGAGGTAAATAAAAATTGATCATTATTTCTTGACTTTGCTCCATTTTAATGAGATATAGACTTACGTTTCTTTAAACTTTTTGTCGTCCCTGATGCTGCCAATAAGTATGAATTACGAAATTACAATAATATTTCTTAAACTCTTATCTACGGTTCATTCCTGGCCCCAATAATAAGGTATTCACAGGATAGCCCGGTTATGCAGCCAACAACCTCCAAGGTTGACATGGGCGATGCCCTAGAGAAAAAAAAACCGACCAAGATTATGTCTGGACTATAGAAGAGACTGTGACTTCTGAGTTTGTTTTGGTGCTTCTCCTCAGAGCAGCCAAATAGGAAACACAGACCTCATTTAGTTTTCAAAATATTTAATAAACCTGTATGTGCAAAGCAACTCTTGAGAGCAAACCTGAGTCTAACTTACTAGGAAGCTGTCTGGTTGGTCTAAACGGGAAGCATGCAGGAAATTGGTTCACAAAAGCCAAGATGCCACGTTAGCCATTCCACTGTAGGTCCATAAGAAAAAAAGCCGGTAACTCGTAAGTACCTATAAAGACACAGGTAGGTCCACGTAAGCATAGATGCGGTAGGTCCACGTAAGCATAGATGCGGTAGGTCCATGTAAGCATAGATGCGGTAGGTCCACGTAAGCATAGATGCGGTAGGTCCATGTAAGCATAGATGCGGTAGGTCCACGTAAGCATAGATGCGGTAGGTCCATGTAAGCATAGATGCGGTAGGTCCACGTAAGCATAGATGCGGTAGGTCCATGTAAGCATAGATGCGGTAGGTCCATGTAAGCATAGATGCGGTAGGTCCATGTAAGCATAGATGCGGTAGGTCCACGTAAGCATAGATGCGGTAGGTCCACGTAAGCATAGATGCGGTAGGTCCATGTAAGCATAGATGCGGTAGGTCCACGTAAGCATAGATGCGGTAGGTCCATGTAAGCATAGATGCGGTAGGTCCATGTAAGCATAGATGCGGTAGGTCCATGTAAGCATAGATGCGGTAGGTCCATGTAAGCATAGATGCGGTAGGTCCACGTAAGCATAGATGCGGTAGGTCCATGTAAGCATAGATGCGGTAGGTCCACGTAAGCATAGATGCGGTAGGTCCATGTAAGCATAGATGCGGTAGGTCCATGTAAGCATAGATGCGGTAGGTCCACGTAAGCATAGATGCGGTAGGTCCATGTAAGCATAGATGCGGTAGGTCCACGTAAGCATAGATGCGGTAGGTCCACGTAAGCATAGATGCGGTAGGTCCATTTAAGCATAGATGCGGTAGGTCCACGTAAGCATAGATGCGGTAGGTCCACGTAAGCATAGATGCGGTAGGTCCACGTAAGCATAGATGCGGTAGGTCCACGTAAGCATAGATGCGGTAGGTCCACGTAAGCCAATTCCAAACAAAACAGCTTAGCTTCTGAACGACGGTATTCGCTTATATTTCGTTATTCGCAATCAAGTTCGGCGGAACGTTTAACTATCGGAAATACGGTTTTATTGAATGCGACTGGACCGTTTGCGGGCCAGCTTGTGTGTGTAGGTAGATACATTTACAAACATCACTTACGTTGAGTAAATACTTTCACACTCATTCATTTGCATGGGACATGTCAACTGCTTCATGTTAAAGGGACTACATGACCTAAAGCGCGGTCACTGTCGGACTGCATGGAAAATAAAGAGAAGCGCGATGACACAACGTTGGTAATTTATCGCAAAATTGACACACTTATCTATTTACAAAAAATCTATTGTTTGGACTAAAAAATTAAAACACTAATGCTTTAGTATGTTGCTTGCAGAATAATCTGCCAAAAAAATTAGAATAATTTGTATGTACTCGTATATTAGTACGGTTTTTATTGTAAAAAGAAAGTTTTTAGAGGTATCTTCATGATTTTTTTCTATCGTATCAAATTAGTTGTATTATATTATGTTTTCAACACACTATCTACCTAGTATATATCCTGAAGAATATCATATATTTTTCTGATTTTGTTTACTGTAGTCGCTCATAATACTTTTATTGCTTCTAAAACTTGCGTTTTTGCGTTTAGGTCTTGTAATCCCCTTTAAGGATAATTACGATTATGATAGTTAATTTTTCTTCACAAAATAAATTATTGTCACAGCTAAGTATGTAATTATCATTCTAGCTTCAAAGATTTACGGTGCCATCTAGATGATTTTGGTATTTTGCCACTACCCCCTTACCTAATATTTTCACACTGTTTTTATGAATGAATATATGAATACATTTTGTTCCGACACTTGTTATTCTCTTACATTAAGCCAACCTGTATTTTTCTGAATATGAATAAATAAATAATGTATTCCGCCAAAAGATAAAAAGGCTTTAAAACTGTAATTGTATCAGTCTTCCAGAAACGAAACGTAAAAAAAATGACAAGGGAAACTGTAGTTGAAACTATTTAAAAATCAACATTATTCATTTATTTATTTAATACTTCAAGCAGATAAAGGTACAGAGGCGAACTTAATGCCATAGGCATTTTCTACCAGTCAACCTTTGACAAACAGTGGTAGGTGCAATCATGAACATTTAGGAATAAGCATTATATTTACAATTTCTTATCAATTCTTATTCTTTCTTCTTAATTATTTTTATTTTATTTTTTTCTTTTGTTTCTTTCAATTTCAGTTTTAAAGAATCATATATTTTTTTTTACTTTGTCAGCTTAGTTGTCAACTTTATTGTGAATGCTGTGGGTCTTCTAGTTTGCGCTTTATTTATGTGTCATGTATATTTGTGTATATCTTTTGTTGAAATGCTAAATAAATTAACAAAAAGTGAAATGATACTCTATCACGGATTATCCTGGGATTGCATGTAAACTTGATCATAAGTCTTGACACGTCACAATATTCATCCGGTACTCTAAGTCAGCTCCGCTATCAACGTGGCTGACTGGCTTGGCTAATCTATTCACCACAACGCCGGCTATTTCCATTTAGGTAATGCCGACACAGGTGGACTAGATCCCCCGGGACTAACAGTTGGTTTATAATTCTGGGCTATTTTCGTAGTTTGTGTTGACATCTGGTATGAAGTTGAATTCTGGAACCCTAAAGGCTAGACTATATAAAGCATATTATTATTAGCATTTCAGCAAGGAAGCCTTAATATAATAATATGTCTAAATCGAAAGTCATTTACATGTTCAAATTAGGCTCAAGATCAGCAAAGGTTTTTGAAGTGAAACTTCTTTACGCACGCTTGACTTGGGAAGTAAGCTAGCGAACGCGTGAGCGTTACGAAAAGTGTGATCCGGCGAGGCGAACGGGAGTTGAGTGGGGGATATAAGCAAGAGAAAGCAGTGCGCGCGCACATTTTCTTTCTCTCTTCCTCTCATAGCCAAATATGTTTGAAGTTTCACTTCAGTCGTGTGGTCACAAGCACACTCGGTTTTTTTTTTAAAGTCAAAATCACATTAGACGGTTCTCCAAACCACTCGCCACTCGCCATTTCCTAGTGCTTTAGCAAGAAAAAAGTGGCACAGGAAACTCCCCAACAGCATAAATCTGTCTGTTAAGTTACAAGAACTTTACTTATCGAACTGTCAAAGTCATCCAGTGCAAGATAGGGACGGCGCTATACACTGTGTATAACTCCATCTCTATTTCGTACTAGAAGAAAATGGGCATTAGAAGGAATCTGTTTACTAACATTATATTGATGACCAACCCTGTTGGGCAGTGATTAAGGTCAATGTAAATTGAGGATAATGGTTTTTTTATTATTGCGAAAAGTAGGCCATTGAAACTGTCAAACGAAACGAATAGTCAACTTTGTTTTTTTTTTGCTAATTGTTTTACTGACTTTACTTACTTAGGTCGCATAAAACTTCTATTTTGGTGTTAAAATTAAACAGTAATATTAAGCCGCTCAACTGTTGAAAAATCAATATTTGATTTATAACAATTGAAATTTATTTGTGTCTCATTAGCCACCCTAATTGCGTAAGACACTATCAATCACTGTCTAAATTATTTTGAAGCATAAATTTATTGCTAATCCATTGCTTCATAAGTTCGAAAAAATTGTCTGCTCACAATGTAAATAACGCAATGCATGGTGTCTGTTTGTGTGTTGCGCAATAGGGTAGTTTCCTGGGTAAAAAAATAATAATTCTAATTAGTCCGTCAGCTAGATTATCGAAAAATAATGGACCCTTATTTTTTCTTTTGTCAATCAAACAAAAAATTTGGGAGTGGGGGGTCGTGACGTCACGCCGTGCTAAAAAGTGTCGCACGGCGTGACGTCACGACCCCCCACTCCCAAATTTTGACGCGCTTTATCTTTGTCATTTTTTGTTTGATTGACAAAAGAAAAAATAAGGGTCCATTATTTTTCGATAATCTAACTGACGGACTAATTAGAATTTTTTAGGAAACTAGCCTATTACCCCGCAGTTTTTCTTCTTCTGAATCGCTCCCTCACTACTGAGAATCATGAACTCCGTTTCAAACTGGGGAGTGTGGCGCTGATAGCCTCCAGTTGCTCGAATATTTGATCCGAAAACCTTTTTGGGCGTCGGCCTTTAAGTCTTGCGTACGCTGCCGTGTTTGCATTTGACTTCAATCGAAAACGAATTCTATACTACCCACATGTTTTCAAAAACTCATGAAAAATATTGTAATAGGGATAAACCTAACGCCAATAATTATAGGGCACAGTCCCAAAGCTCTAGTATGTTACTAAGTTCATAACAGAAAAACTCAAGATTTCTTTGAACCGTAATAACAAGAATATTTTCGCATCGTAATTCTCATAGATATTCTGTGAAGATCGACTTAGCTTCTTGACTTCACTTATCTTTTATACATCAATAAACATAACCAGTACTAAAGAATATTGGAAAAAGAGTTTTCTAAAAATATATCAAAGGTTTCCAAATCATGTTCTGGAGTTATGTTCGTCAGGATAAGGTGACAAATGGCATGTGAAAATGAAATTTACTTAGTGTTTAGGAGTTAACGATCCTTGAAGACTGGTATGCTAGTTCAGGCGCTACGTGGTTTATCTATTCTATAGTGTCTGAAATATTTAAGGTCGTGTTTCGCTCGTCTTTAGCTTCGTTTAAGCAAACCTTTTTCTTGAACGCTGGTTTGACTTTTTGCCTTATTCTGGTGATAGTCACAATAAAACCACCAATAATATGTCGCACGTAGATTTAAATTTTGGCCATTGAACTTGTTTATTCTGACGAAAGGAATTGACAAAACGTAATGGGAAAAATAAAACAAATGAGCGTGAACAAAGGCTTTTTTTTAAACCTTTTTTTATAATCTTAAGCGTCGAAGCTTCGCGTTGTTGCGTCTGTCTCCTAATCTAACCAAAACTCCGTTTTTATTTTTGTTAGAACACAACAAAATTTACGTAAGACAGTAATATAAAAAATATGTTCTTTGTACAATTTTCTCAGATAGTATCGACGCTTTAATATGTCCTTGTAGCATGTTTCGACCCCATAAAACGGCTATAATATAAAATAGTCCAAGGCTATTCTAGAGGTCAAATAGGACAATCTGCAATAAAATGCTGTCGAATGGCCGTCGACCTTTCAACATGGCTCATGCACTGTGTTGTAAAACATTAAGTTGGAACCAAGATTTGAATTTGTTTGTTCTAAAAAACATGAAAGATTTTACAAAATATAAAAGATAATTTTATTAGAATTTTAAATGATTGGGTTATGAATGCAGTACATATACCTATATTGTTTGCTTTCTCAGGCAGAGAGTATTTTAAGCGCTTTCAGTGTGTCATCCAGCAGACAGACAAACAATTTTGACATAACGACACGTTCGCTTTACGTGTTGCAATTGTTATCAATGTATAGGATAACATCATGATTTCTCACGGTTGGACAAAGGGTAATTGCGTAACCCACTATCAGTAGCTATGTTTAATTTTGACAGTTGAACAACATTCATTGCGTTATTTACGTTGTTGAGCGGACACATTTTTCGAACATATGGAGCAATAGATTAGCAATATGCTTCAAAATGATTCAAATTGAGAGTGTATGTTACGCAATTAGGGTGCGGTTATAGGTATATCGCGATCTCAGAACACAGATTAACAATATTTCGGACATGTCGCCGTCAACATCAAGATCATCTGAAAAAATAGCGGCCAAGTCCGAGTCAGACTCGCACACGAAGGGTTTCGTACCACATGATAATATTTAAAGCAAATATTGAAGTGAAACTTCTTTACACACGCTTGACTTGGGGAGTAAGCTGGCGAACGCGTGACGTAAGCGTTACGAAAAGTGTGATCGGGCGAGGCGAACGGGAGTTGAGTGGGGGATGTAAGCAAGAGAAAGCAGTGCGCGCGCACATTTTCTTTCTCTCTTCCTCTCATAGCCAAATACGTTTGAAGTTTCACTTCAGTCGTGTGGTCATAAGCATACTCGGTTTTTTTTGATGTTCCATGAAATAGGAATCCCTTTTAATTTTTAACTTTTTTTACTTTGATCTTTTTTATTTTTATGGAGGGGCTTGTTGCTGAGTAATAACAGCCGCACGGTTCGATCGATCAGGTTAAGCTACGCTTGCCACGGTTGGTCCGTCGATCTTTACATACCAAGACACCTCCGAGCCTCGGAAAGCACGTTAAGCCGTAAGTCCCGGCTGTCATTCGTGGACAGTCGTTACGGGTCGTCAGAAGCCCGAAATTATGACAACCAGCCTTACCAAGGATTTTCGTATTACCCAATAACTGGGTTATGGAGGTCAGATAGGCAGTCGCTCCATGTAAAATACTGGTATTCAGCTGCATCCAATTAGACTGGAAGCCGACCCCAACATTGTTAGGAAAATGTTAGGCAGATGATCATCTTTTTTTCTTTTTTTTTTTGAGTGGCCATACACACTCTGTGAAAATTGTAAGTGTCTACCTATTACGGTTCAAAAGACACACCCCTGTGACCGACGGACAGCGGAACCTTAGCAATAGGGTCCCATTGTTGCCACCCTTTAGGTACGGAAAACAAAACAATCAGCTACATTATAATTGTTTCAAAAATACGATACTGACCATCCTATTGCACGTACGTAAAGACAAGAACAATAACCTCAAAACAAAACACAAACACTTCGATTTAAAGCACATTGCTATTCGCTCGAGGCACAATATTACGTGGTAACTGCAGCTTTGCAAACGGAGTCAGTTTGCAAGCCAATAGCTGCAAACGTAGTCAGTTTGTAAACCAATAGCTGCACACCTTAGGGATCTGTTCTCCAATTAAACGCAAGTTGCAGAACAATAAGCAAGTGATACGTTTACAGAACTGGGATTCACTTGGAAGCAATGCAATTCATATCTTTGGTAACTATTTTCTTGGGAATAGGGAGTCTGTAGTTTGTAGCGGGTAATGAAATAGGTTGTTTATTAAAAAATGTTTAATGATAGTGTATAATAGTGTAAAATAATATTTTAAGGGTAGGTGCTCATGAATATGAACAACTCTTGCTTAGGGGCCAAGTATGAACAGCCAAACATATAAAAAACAAAACAGCTGAATCATTTATTTTCATTGAGGATTGGGGAGGTAGATATAATGTTTTAGTGGTTCAAATTCATGAGTAAAATATTAATGGTAGGTAAAGACGGTAAACTTTATGTAATTTGAAAGGGAACACTGTGATTTTATACGTTAGGTTTCTTGAGATTACATTGCGAGTAAACTGCCGCCTATCACACAAATATTATAAAGGCGAAAGTTTTTGAGTGTGTGTGTGTGTTTATATGTTTGTTACCTCTTCACGCTCAAACGGCTAGACCTATTTTGATAAAATTTTGTATAGAGGTAGCTGACACCCTGGATTAACATATAGGCTACTTTTTATCCCGATGTTCCCACGGGATCGAGACTTATGCGGGTGAAACCGCGGGGCGCAGCTAGTAATGAATAAATGTAACTCACAATTCCATTTTTCCCACTCAGCACAAAGCGCTATAAAGCGCTGTATTCTAATTCAGCGCTCGTCATTTCACCCTGAGTTCTGACGTCACTAGTACCATTCAATGCGCCTACACGGACCATGAGACTGCAATTTCCCGCCAGACGTGTCTATTCACTCCTATAGTCATTGCTATAGGGCTACAGTTGCCTGACAAATGACTTGCTTCAATGGCATTAGGTATAAGTGAAAAAGATCCAGCTGTATTTGTGCAGAAGATATTGAGGGTTGGTTAGAATGGTCTGGGATTGGAGAATTATATTACTTAGATGCTTTAAGTGTATATAGTTAGGCACCTTACATCTAAGAGGTTCGCTTGGAAGGCTGGTCGCTTTTGGGGGCTGTCTTTTGTTATACGAGAACGTACTTAAGTTTGAATATGTGGTGTCTTAATAAGATTTGGGCAAACTAGGTCTATGGTTACATCTTTAGAACATTATACTACGTACTTAATTATGTATAGACATTGCTAAAGTAGTTGTGATGCCCGGGCCACACCAACGGGAAATGCCGATAATAATCGCGATGACGGGCGCGGGGCGTTAATCGTAGGTGCAGCCACAACTTATCGCGATAATTATCGGCGTTTCTCGTTAGTGTGGCCCGGGCATGAGAAAGACAAAAAAACAACCTTCGCGATATTTTAAAACACGAAATAAATTCGCAAAAAATTTACACAAAAAGAACATAAAACACACATGTTGCAACAAAATAAATTGTGTGTGCACAAACAAAAAAAAGCAAACTACTTAAAACCCATATAAAACATCTCATTCATAACTCCTTTTATTACTGCAAAAACGAGAAACTGCATTACCATAATACCTCCGAGGAAAATTACAACGCGCACTTAAAGTTCGCAATGTAGCCTCACCATTGCGGGGTAAGTGACGTTCCTAAAAACTGCTTTTAATTTAAAACCGCAACGTATTGTCCGCCCCAACAGGAAGCGGTCGCGTCGACTCGGTTCTGTTACAGGAAATTGCGGCCCCCACGCCACGACCCGACTCTGACAGTTAAGCTTAGTATGCACGGGCGACGTATCGCGTAATCGCTATGTGCGTTCCGAGGTTGACACACCTGTACCTGCTCTGAATTGATAATGCTTTGATACAGTTTAAAGTGCTTAGTATGTTAAGTAAAGTGACACTTTGTTTAATTTCGTAATGGGGGTTGAGATTAATTGTTTGTCTTAGTGATGAGAACTGTGTTCTTAACAATTTGTCGCGTTTCAAGTTAAATGAGAACGAAGACTCGTACATTCAAGAACATTGCAGGAGAACGAGCTCCTTTGCGTCGACTAATGATAAGTTACAAGTTACAACGATAATTTTACTGATATTGACATATTTGCGTTGTCACTCGCACAGTTTAAACTTATTTCTAAAAAAATGCATTCAAATAGATACCACATAGTTTTAATTGTTATATTCGCACATTTAGTTTTTGTCACATGTTATTTCACCAAACCTAGTTAATCTATAGACAATAATTATTTGCTAAGTTTGAATGGATCATGCCTACAGTTGTATTAATTTGTGGATAACGATGCTGGTTGTGATTAATTTTTTCATAAAATACCTGTACCTAAATATTAAGCATTGCGCAATTGTTTGTTATCCTAAAGAAATAAAATAAAAAACAATATTATTAAGATGGGCAAAAGAGGCTTCATAGTTTTTGTGAAACCTTGTGATTACCTTTTATAGCTCTAGCTGTGGTAAATATTTAAGGGAGGCCATTTACAGGCTATTGCCGAGTAATCCCGCTGATCGTGTCAACGTCACAGACATGTGTTTCCGCCGCCATGACACGGCACTATAGGAACATTATAATTCGTTACGATGTTACAAAATTCCGCCGCATTTTTTGGCTTATATTTGCCCCTAGCCTATAAGTGTTACATTTATATGAAAATTAACATATTTTTTAGAAGATAACATCTAAACAGAATTTGCTTTATCAAAAACTAATTATTTAGGGTTTGAGTCTTGGGAGCTGTGAATGCTTCTACGAATCCTGCATCCCCCGCCATAGGTAGAGGTCTACCTCTACACCGCGGTGGTTTTAGCCGGTAAGAGTCCGGCATGCTCCTCTGTCACCCCCACGATAGAGGAAGTCCATGAGGATTTCAACCGCGAAAAAAAAAGGGTTTAAGTCTTAAACATAACTAGCGAAATGTGGGTATACTAAAGGTACACCCCTGCCTAATCCTTTAGGACACCGGGGTACACGAGGAGAAGCGCGATCTTATGTAATGTTAAAAAAATATAAAAACCCTCAACAAAGATCGTCATCATAATCATCTGCCTAGCCTTTACCCAACTATGTTGGGGTCAGCTTCCAGTCTAACCTAATGCAGCTGAATACCAGTATTTAACATGAAGCGACTGCCTATCTGACCTCCAAAACCTAGTAACTGGGTAATACGATACCCCTTGGTAAGACTGGTTGTCAGATTTTCGGGCTTCTGACTACCCTTAACGACTGTCAAAGATCCACGAATGACAGCTGAGACCAGCGGCTTAGCGTGCTTTCCGAGGCACGGAGGGTCTTGGTATGTAAAGATGGTCACCCATCCATGGACCAACCGCGGTAAACGTAGCTTAACCTGATCGATCGACCCGTGCGGCTGTTATTACTTAGCCACAAGCCCCTCCTTCAACAAAGATGGTCTTTATTTAAAATCCATTTATTTCCAAAACGCTGACAAGCACAATACAAAGTTAGTAAGACATTAAGAAGAAGCCGAGATATTGATTGGCAAATCGAAATTAGAAAAGTTTTATGACTCCGTGTCCCTTGAGAACAGCGGAGGCACGTCATTATTTATTAATTGAGTACCTACCTGTTATAAGCCGGGCTTAATAGATTGAATTTCTATATAATAAAACTGGTAACTATGTAATTAGTGCCTCTTATTATTCAAATAATAGAAATTAATTGTGAATGGAACACTATTGAACATCAGCCTCATTGGTCTGTAGTTGCAAGCTCTACTGATGAGCAAGAGGTCCTGGGTTCGATTCTCGGGTCAGACTAACTGTTAATACTCAATTCTTTATTGCATTCCGTATGTATTACATAGATGGTATTATAAAGCAAAAGATCAATATGAACCCTGTCGGGCACAGCAACATTAGGAGATAGGAAGAGGGCTAAGCAGCAAATCAATATTATTTTAATTAATTATTAGATGTACTTAATTGGGTGTATAATTATATTATATTAATAGGTTAGTGTATAGGTATACGAGTAGGTATAATATATTAGTTGTTTTATGTAAGTATTGCGTAAGAATAAAAAAACCGAGAGTGCTTATGACCACACGACTGAAGTGAAACTTCAAACGTATTAGGCTATGAGAGGAAGAGAGAAAGAAAATGTGCGCGCCCACTGCTTTCTCTTGCTTATATCCCCCACTCAACTCCCGTTCGCCTCGCCTGATAACACTTTTCGTAACGCTTACGTCACGCGTTCGCCAGTATACTCCCCAAGTCAAGCGTGCGTAAAGAAGTTTCACTTCAATTATTAATAAATAATTATTGGGTTTTACATCTGGGTTTTCTCAGTAATCGCCCGGAGTCTGGATTTGGACCCGGTTGATGCCAATAGACTCGCCCCCAATTAGTTGGGACTTAAAAATAAATGGCGAAATGTAGGTATACTATAAGGTACACCTCTGCTTAATAGGCGTGATGTTATATTATATGTACGTGTGTTCAATCATCACACTAATATTATAAAGGCATAAGTTTGTGAGTGTGTGTGTGGTGTGTTTGTATGTTTGTTACTTCTTCACGCTCAAACGGCTGGACCAATTTTGATAAAATTTTGTATGGAGGTAGCTGACACCCTAGATTAACATATAGGCTACTTTTTATCCGGATATTCTCACGGGATTGACACTTATGCGAGTGTAACCGCTGGGCGCAGCTAGTATACTCATATTAGGCTCACCTCGTTTGGGACCAATGTCAAAATGACATTTTTGTTTTTTTTTTCTACAAAATTTCAGATTGCTTGTTCACTTAGGTATCGGCAAGTATCATCCAAAATAAGTTATACAAAAACAAGAAGACGTCAGTATTATTTACAAGGGTAAAACCGAAATAAAGTAAATAACAAATCAAATATTGTATCTTCTTTGCCGTTTCATGTTTCTGTCTGTTGACTGACGTATCGGTTGTGACTCTAAAGAGTGTTGTATAACAGCGAAAAAAAACAGAATTATTGTATGGAATAACCCTTGAAACAAATTGTGTTTCAACAACTCCAAGCGATACGTTGCGAGTGTAAACTAAGCTTTAGAACAGAACGGCAGCGCTGTCGTATGCTTAATTAAATTTCGCGAATCGTAACTCTTTTTTTAATGGAACATGTGGCTTTGATTTTTGTTTCTGTTACAATGATTGTTTTTTTTTTATGACGTTTGAGCTTTTATGACGTGATATTTTTGCTCAGAGTTGGTCCCGTAGTGAAAGTTGGTAACCTTCATCACCTGAAACATTGACAATAAAGTCAAAACTACCCTGCATTTTTACCCGACTACGGCGAAGCAAAAAGGAGGGTTATGATTTTGACCGGTATGTATGTATGTTCATCTGTTTCCTCATAACTTCTAAACTGCTTATTATAATTGGACAAATGAGGTATCGTTAGAAGCGTCTTGATCGTCCGCTGGTTATAGGCTATGTGCTACGTCACAATAAATTGAATATGGTGCCCTCTAGTGGACATAAAGACACGATAAAAAAAAATATATTTTTTTAATCATGCCGTGTTAGGTATCTATAAAAGGGCTTAATTAGCACATTTCAAAAATATAATTATTACTGAAATAGACCCCAAAATAATTAAATAAAAAATATGTTTAAAAACTAAAACCCGACTACTGAAAAGGATGAAACAAGAAAGCACCTTCCCGTGGTCGCATGCCGCTGTACTAACATAATTATAAGCTATGGTAGCATGCGACCACGGGAAGGTACTTTCTTGTTTCATCCTTTTCAGTAGTCGGGTTTTAGTTTTTAAACTTATTTTAATTTTTTTATTTTTTATATATTTATCCTCCTACTTACTGGAACGCCATACAGCAATTACACCAACGGAGCAAGAAATTACATCATGTGCTGTTTTCATCCATCCTGTGCGCGGTGGACATCGAACGGGCGGCGATGGAACGCGCACGCTCACACAGGCAGCGTCAGCTCCACAGTTCCACTACTCCATCCAAATTGCGCACATTCTTTGAGACTCAATTAATTTTTCAAAATAAATACATTAAAATTATATAAAAGTTTATACTAGTAAAATCACCTCACTCCTCTATTTATATACGAAGTGTCCAAAACGAAAACACAATCAATATTTAATTAAATCCCAGTCACATAGCGACAATGACCACTTAATTCACAATTAAAACGGGGCAATATACATAAAATATTTAACATCGGACAAAGTCACGACAAAGTCGCTTCTAACAAATTAATTAGCAAACTCGTAGTTACGACTTTTACGAGTATTTTACTGTAGCTTGAAAAGTAATCACTCCCAGGGTGGATGGTGTTAAAACATTAAATGATAACTTCATTACTGAGTTATATTTTGAATGGAATAATTAAAAATGTTGGCTTAACGTCACGGCTGAGAATGATAGTCACGCGACGTTACTGCCGCACGTTTTTAGATAGGCGTGACCGGTTATGTTCACCGCAATTTTATACTTTATTTTTCAGTTAACAAGGTAGGTTTTACCATGTCGTCTTTGACCCAGGAGTATTCGCTTTTGGGGTAATAACAACATACTTCGATCATTAATTCATTCTCCGTTGTAGTGATTATAAATATATTCCCTCGCGAGTTTGGGGCTTGTTTTCATGTTCGTATCGATTAGAATATGGAGGTCTTTATGTAAAAGATGCTAACCTATTATTTCTCTACTTTATTGAACGAAATATAACATTCAAATTTATGCAAAAATACACTATTAACCATAACTACAGTTGCACCAGTTGAGAGCAGTGGCGGCCTAGCGTTATCGGCCCAGATATTACGAGTTGTAGGTCGTGAGTTCTAACCTAGGCAGGCACTTTAGTTTGTGTATTTCATTTCATCAGCATTGCTCTCAAAACGGTGAAGGAAAATAACCCGAGGAAACCAGAACCAAAAATTCGAAGACTTGGGACATCTACCAACCCGCATTGGGCCCGCGTGGTGGATTAAGACCCAATCCCTCTCACTGAGAGCTGGCCTGTGTCCAGGCAGTGGGAACATTATAGGCTGATTATGTGTGCTGATTATGTAAAGTTGCACCTATAAACTAATCAGTAGATCACTCGTAGTTCATCATCATCATCACTGCTCCTGCTCCTATCCCAATTTATTTGGGGTCGGTGCAACATGTATTTTTCTTCCATACTTCTCTATTAGTCATCATCTTGGTAGGCACCCCCTTCATGTAGCTCACCGTCCGATCATGCCGGACGTCGCGTACGTGTTCTACGCGCGCCTCAAAGAGATGTCAGCATAAAGGAAGGGGCCTGCCAAGGCCGAAGCCTGCCGAGGTAGCGGGATTGTCCGAAAGGATTACCGCTACCCCGGAACATAAAGGGCTAAGGAAGGAACACGGATGGGTTTTAGTCAGTAAGAATCTGACACTCCCTTCCGCTCCACCCAGAGCGGGAGGGGTCATTTGATGACTTCCCATCCATAAAAAAGGCACCCCTTCATCAGAATAAATAAGTAAGTTATACATTTGTTATACCTACTGTGTAGTAATGTCCACTACTCTATTACTATTACTAGATACTTGTCTATTTTTACAGTAAAAAACAAATATAATATACACGTAAATAATCTTAATGAAAATGCATTCAGATGATGTTTATTCTTAGGTCTGTGTAAAACCAGGAACCCCTTCACAGTGAATAAGGTGAATTATCCATCTGATTTAATCCCTTAAGCGTTCACAACAAGTAGGTCATCTTCATCTTCATCTACAGTTCGGAATCATTATTATTTAACACATTTTTTTCTTTCACAACTTCAGTTTTGTTTACAATAAAACCTCTGCGACAGACAACAAAAAAAGTGGTCTTACAAAGGCTCCGTTTTTCGACAAAACGCCTATAAATTACGCACTTAATGAAATTTTATTTATTTTATAAACATTGACGTAGCAAACAATTTTCCTGTTACGAAATTGGGACGAAATTAATTTTTGCGACAGAATTCTGCGTTACACAGCTCTTTAAACTTCGCCAACCGTATAATGTGCATGTAATCTTACAATATTATAATGGCGTGCTCGCTCCACATTCAAACCGGTAAAGTTTTAAATAATCACCTTTTACATTTTTCATGTAAAATTATGACGTCATACGAAATAAGTCACGGCTTTTTATTGTTTTAAAAGAGGCTATTCTTAGGCTTTTAAGGAAATTAAGAATAGCTGCGTTCATGGAATAAAAAAGCTGTTCGAAATTGGCCAGAAAATCTGTTTTTTTTTTTTGTTAGCCTATTTTGAGTCCCACTGCTGGGCAAAGGCTTCCCCTTTTTTCTTCCAAACCTCCCTGACTTGTGCGATCTCTAGTGTCATGTTGGCCCTGCAAATGATATAAGATCGCCACACCACCTTCGCCTTGGTCTACCTCAACGGCGATGTCCTGTCTCAGGCGTCCAGTGAGTGACGATTATGCCTATCTCTCCAGATACATTCGTGAGACGCGTCCGGCCCACTCCCACTTCAGCCTGGCTGTTTTTTCTCCAACATCCATTACTTGAGTTATGGAGCGCAGCGTAGTGTTTCTAACTCGATCAGTAATAAAATTCATATAGGACGATCAAAAATAGATACAGTAGGCTGGACCTCAGTACTATAATAGGCTAGGCCAGCGCCAAATTACCAGCTTAAGGTGCTACCATCAAAGTAAGGTCAATTGTGTGTAAATGCAATTATAGAAATGCACCAGATTTGAAACCAAAACTTGTGGGATGCGTGAAGAAGCCTCCTCGTGTAGCGCAGTTTGTTCCGCCAGTTACTCGACTGGCGTCCCATGCAGTATTAGGGCTAAAGTCCACCTGGTATGCGACCACCCTCCCACCGGAGTCTGGCGTCAAGCAGTCTGCTGTGTTTCGTCAATGCGTGCGAGGCCCAGTGCCTTAAGCATCTTCTGGGCACGCTCGTTCCATTATAGACCTCATCCATCGCTTTCCAGCAGGCGTGATCGAGGTCAAAAGCGGGCCCATTCAGCAATAAAAAAAGGTCTTAAAGAAACGAGTTAGTACGCACAGTTTATTTCTAACCTAATCTCTAACCCACAAAGATTTTCACTAAGTACAAACGAGTTTAGTGCTCTGTGATTGTTCAAGAAAATATACTAAATGAGGTCAATTTCATTTGAGAAGTAAATGGTGCTTAATTATTTAACGGGCTGTCTTTCCGGGCGAACTGTGCTGTTGCTAGGCAACGGGCTGGGTATCTGTTAATAGACTTAACTTTAGGTGGATAACGACATTATTTAAGCCGGGTTACTCTCGGGCTAAAAGGTCAGCGAAATACCCTTAATCCCACATTAGAGTTAGGACACTTAGGCATCTAAGACCCTTATATGGATGACAATAATTGTGTCGGATTTGGTCGTAACAGCTGTGCCTATTTTATGCTGGTCATATTGTCATAGCATAACATAAGCATCCTTTTAATGTTTCCACAATTTGTCTTACCAAGGGGTATCATATTACCCAGTAACTGGGTTATGGAGGTCAGATAGGCAGTCGCTCCATGTAAGATACTTGTATTCAGCTGCATCCGGTTAGGCTGGAAGCCGACCCTAACATAGTTGGGAAAAGGCTAGGCAGATGATGATGAATGTTCCCACTGCTGGGATACAGGCCTCCTCTCTGTGAGAGGGAATGAGCCGTAATCCACCACGCGGGACCAGTGCGGGTTGGTAGAGGTCACATGTCTTCGAATTTTTTGGTTCTAGGAGAGCTCGAGAGCAGTGTTTATATTGTAATAACGAATTGTGATCACAATAATGTTGGTGGTAAATGAATGTTTCTTTTATTCCATCGCTTCTCGCTTTTTTTTCGTACTCCAAAACCTTTTATATTTTTTTATAAGAAAAGGGAAGAGTTCTGCAAACGTCAGTTCTAGTTTCATCGTAATATCTTTGGCTTAAATAATAAGTAGTGTCTTATGATGACATTTAAAAAAAGGTCATAATTAATTTTTATTATTATTTGGTTAGACACACTCGCAGCTAATTAGCTGATGCGGGTGTATCGTATACATAATCAGCCTATAATGTTCCCACTACTGGGACACAGGCCTCCTCTCAGTGAGAGGGATTGGGCCGTAATCCTCCACGCGGGCCCAGTGCGGGTTGGCAGATGTCACATAATTCTTCGATTTTTTGGTTCTAGGACATGCCGGTTTCCTCACGATGTTTTGTGTATCGTATAGCTTGGAGATATTTAGTCTGTCTAGTCGATTCTTGAAGCAATTCAGTGTGGGAGCCATCACAACAGTTTTCGGGAGCCTATTCCATGGTAATAAATAAGCTATGATTTATATCCGCATTAGGTACAGTCAACAAAAGAGATAAGTATGCAGGATCGTCGGATATAGTTAAAGTTTAGTAAGAAACCGATGAATGTTGTCGACTGAAATTTAATTTTCTATTAATAAAATTAAATTTTACAGAAGAAGTAGCTCAGCACCCTAATAATTCTAATAATTGCGTAACACACTATGAGTTTCAATCTGAATCATTTGGAAGGATATTGCTAATCCATTGCTTCGTTAATACGCAATGAATGTTGTACAACTGTCAAAATGAAAGTCCAATGGCTACTGATAGTGTGTTACGCAATTACCCCTCCCCCCAGTCAACCTTCAGGTCATTATGTCACTAAAGACACTTCAAAAACCATAACAAAAGACAAGACTTTAGATACTCTATACATCGACGCTACGCTACAACACTACCCCAACATTAACCAATACTAAGCTACCACCATAATAGATGGTCGGATCTCAGTCGAGCCGAAAGTCCATTACTCAGTATCGAGTAGTATCGAGTCATTAATCGAGCCGCTGACGATTAACGTTGCGATCGTTAATCAAATGTATTTGGATTCAACCAACTCGCTGCACTGGCTTTTCGATATATACGATAACAATGTGCTGCGTATCATAATGCATTTATGATTTCGCTTGGTAGAGACCCACCTTAATGTATTATATTCGATGTAGCTATACCATTTATAATAGCTACGATTTTCATATGGTAATACCACCCAAGAACTCCTCAAGACAGGTTTGAACTAGTGTGGAGTTCATAAGCAAAATGCTTCCTTTGAGTCTTTTTAGGGTTCCGTACCTCAAACGGAACCCTAAATCTGTCAAGCTCCGCTAATGAGACACAGTTGATTTTCTATTGTTTCGTCGCCAATGGGCGACGCGCGCCGCTTGACCGGTTAAAATCCACCAAAATGCTTAACATGACATAATTTCTAACAGAGTTTGGCGAAATTAATTGGGCCTTAATGTTTATCCTTGAAATTCCCGATCTGCATCATTACCAAAATGACCGTTGGTTTTTACCCATTTATTTTTCTCCCCTGAATACGATTTTCCGATGTTTCCACTTACGGTACCCTATAATTGGATCCCGTGCTGTTATTAAAACTTATTAACGTTCGTCTCAATTATAACGAACAAACTCGAGGAATTTTTAAGCGGATTAATTAATACTAATAATATGAAACGGAATGTGTTGTCGTAACGAGAAACGTGATCCCGATGATTCTGTTGTGATTGCATGTGAATGAATGTTTTCCGACCTCGTCTTTCATTTAAATTCTTTAATCGGTTGAATGCCGTAATTACAGACAAAGTTAAAAAGCCTGTGTCTCGCGTGATTCCACGTTTAAGCATACGAAGGGTTGAAATGAAATTGTTACGTATTTTAAACACTAATGTGTCTGATCATTAATGATTTTATTACAATAAATTTAAACTTATCACTTAAGCTGACAGAACAACAAAAAAAAAAAGACTACCATTGTACCTAGGTACAGACGCCAGCACGTCAACCTACCCGAAATTGTCAAATTTTCCTAATCAATTTTGAACCTTACGCTTTAGCAATAAAGTAGAAAATGTATTAAAGAAATTTGACAGAATGTAGTAGGTTGTGTCTGTACATTAAAAATACATTTACATTACAGTGAATACGTTCACGAAAGTGACACTTTGAACGAAAATCACGCGTCAATTTAATCCTCTCGATTCAAGTGCAAAAAACATGTTATTAAAGCAAATAACAGGAGTCCTCAATAAATCCGGCGCGAATAAAAAAACTTGGGGCGTAAATATTAAATTTTCAAGCCGATGCGGGAATCCTGAAATTTCAATACATACATTTATAATGAAGTGCAGAAATTTGGCGAAATACCATGGGGATAGAGACGCGCACTCGCTACGGCTAGATAAAATGTGTTTGAGACGCTTTTAGTGGAGATGAAAGCTGAATTTAGGTTTGGTCGCTATTTTATGCTTTGAAAATGTTTTAAAAACATTTTCGAGTTTTCAACGTAGAAAATGTTTTAGTCAGTTTGCTGGATGTTTCCTCAATTAGTTGCCTAAGTTTTTGATATGATGATGTCAGACATTTTAAGCCAAGTCTCTGAGATTAGCTTTGACATTTCGTCTTTTGTAAGTATTCAAATTCCTAAGTTGTTTGAAACATAATTATTGCTTTTAGCATTAAGTCCTGTGTAAATATTAAGTGGGAACTCGTATTAAAGTTAGAGTTTCAATATTAATTCCCAAGGTAAAGTGAGTACTTTAACTAGGATACTATGGAGTGCCAAGTGGCACTCAATGTCTCTTTGTTCGGTAGTTAATTCTTCAACGACTAGTGAAAGGCAACTAGTACTTGAGATTTTACACGTCATGTAAATAATTATAATGTTAGAAGCAATTTCTAAAGGTTAGAAACAGATTTTGACTAGCTTCTTGAATCAATCATGAATCACGCTTAATGAATGAATCAATCAATGAAATAACAAACTCCGCCTAGTTACGCCCAGAGCTAAACATAGTGTTCTTTAAATGTGAGGTCACAGTTTTATTTTTACAATAAAACAATCGTTTTCGTGTAAATGCTGATAAATATTCAATATTCTCCATTCACTACTCACATTTTAAAACTTCCAAGTATTCAATTATTACAGCTTCGTACAAAAAAAAAGGTCATTAAAATCATACATTCGACGAAACACAATAAAAGCGAACTTTACCTTCATTTATGTGAATTTTTCCTGAACCGAAACAAAAATTTACATTCATAATCAGCACTTGATCGTAAGTCGAAAATAATTGCACCCTGACATACGGGCTGACACGTCAACGTGCAGGTTGATTAAAAACGATTAAGGCGAATACCAGCGTGTATTGTTAGTGCATGACAGATCGGGGTCACTGACGTCACACTCGTAGACCGGTTCCAAACGTGGAATAAGCAAAAGAACGGCTACAACACGAGCAAAAATAAACTTTATCTTCTTTGTTTCAGGGTTGGTGTTACTTTGCTAAGTAAAGTAATAAGAGTCAGAGCGAATTTACGATATACATATAAAAGTGGGAAGGTTGCGGTCGTATTTTTTATAACTTGACAAATACAGATGTTAGCGCTCGTAGATCTTGCGTTACGCAAATATTAACAAGTTAACATCTTGCTCCGCACTTTTATAGAACTCGACGAAGGTTTTAGCATTTCCTTTCCTCGCAAATATTTGAATACCGACGATGAAAATGGTAACAATACCAAAGTACCTGTGCAGTTAATATCACTGGGATTTATCTTCAAGAGAATTACAGCTTTCCATAGACGAATAATAAATCAAGCGTTTGTTGAATCAATCACTGAATCCATCAACGCGTTGCGTTAATTAACCAACTAACAAACTAATTAATTTGTGATTAGTCAGTTCGGTTGGTTGAATATTTAATTTTATAATATATATTTGGAAACTGTCAACAGGCAGCATATCATGTGAAGTCAGGGGAATTTATTGTTTATTTATAGCCATCTTAAATTGACAGTAAATTCAAATTACAACTGTCATTCTTTGATAGTTGTATGAAATGGCTAACATACGGAACTTCCAGTAGTACCTGCTGTATTGCTCTTTATTTGTAGCGATAAGACCGCTTATTGCGTCACCCTTTGTAAAATTTCTACACATACGAGTGTAAAACGAAGGCACTTCCATTTTACCTACGTTGCTTTATTAGGTTAGTTTTCTAAGATTGCTTTAAGTGTGTCAACATTCGGACAAACCTACCGAGGTTTTTATGTTTGTATTTTGTTTTGTTCCTTAATTAATAAACAATAAAAAAAATCATCGTAATCAGAATGGTTGACCATGATGGATGGGTAACCGAAATAAAAGTCAAAGAACTTAGTATAAACGTCTATCAAGGCACTACAGTTCAATAATCACAAAACTATAACGAAACTAGGCAGATTCAATCAGATTTTAAAAGGGACGGAAACGTGGTGAAGTCAATACAGGCAAAGGCTACGTCTCGCGATCCCAAAAATGTATTTCCGTCGACCCTGACGTTTTTCTCGACTCTCACATTTTTCACCAAACTTCCAAAATGTCAAATGTCAACCGAACAGTGACCGCCGTCAGCCCAGTGTTGCCACTTCCTATATTGACCTCACCCAAGCGTACTAAAGTACGCTAACTGTTATTAAACGCCGTATAATTATTATTATTAATTTAGATGCACATAAGATAATAATCAAAATAAAGTTTGCAGATCAGTCTTGACGCTGCGACATATATACCTGTATCTGTAATTATAATGGTATATATTATATTATAGATTATTTTATTCTATTCAAATCGGCGTAGTGTATCAATTTTATTAATAGAAAACAAACAGCTCATTTATCAAATTAAATTTCAGTCGACAAGATCCATCGGTTTCTTACTAAACTTCAACTATATCCGACGATCCTGCATACTTATCTCTTTTGTTGACTGTAACTACTCGATTTTTATTTTTCGTACACCTTCAGACAGTTTTGTCTAGGGGTGTGCAGAGCCTTACGCCAAAATTCATCTCGCCACGCCTGAACAGAAATAGCTCGGTATTGAATTAATTCAAGTGGAACCTCCCTATTCTAAGTTTATGAACACAATATACAATCTAGGCGGGCATTGATAATAATTTTCCTATTCAAACGTGAGCCTGTGTTCTATTTTTTTAAAACGAAATGGTTTACTAACAGTATAATGTTTTTGTTTAGCTTACTTTGATGTTTGGAATATTGTTTATTTTAAAAATCTATACTATTAAATAAAAAGCTGAAGAGTTCGTTTGTTTGTTTGAACGCTAATCTCTGGAACTACCAGTCGGATTTGAAAACATCTTTTTGCATTTGATAGCACAATTCTTGAGGAAGGCTATACGTTACAATTATAACATGAAGTTATGACCCTTAGGCAAAAAGAAAAATAGAATGAACGCTAAGCGGGAACGAAGTAATAGCGTGGGTGGGCGATGGGATGCAAAGCGGTGGCTTAGGGTTCGAAACACGCGGACAAAGTCGCGGGCAGAAGCTAGTTATTTTATATTCAAATTCGATTTATTCTTCGTTCATTCCGAAGTTTTGTCCCACATTCCAAAAAATCCTGGTTCGTCACAAACAATAAGCTTCCTTCGCCCCAAAATTTCATTCATATTAATTTAGATATTATCCTACCGAATCATTTCGCTATTTAAGGAATACATTTTTGTCTAGCTATCCTCAATAGAAAAACAAAAAAATACGCAAAAATGGACTGATTCCGAACAATAGCTCACAATGACATTATACTCGATTTATCCGACAAAAAACCACAATAGAAATAGCCATCCGAATTAGTTCGCATATAAACGTCCCAAGTTTATACGGGTGACACAATCTCACCCGGGTATTGATTTTAATTCGGCCCGGTTTGATCTTCCATACACGGCTGGCGATCCGGTTATTATTAATTGAATTTATAAAGCCGCCCGGCCTTTGTTGGATCAAATGGGATGAATGAGGCTTTTTTGCAAGAGTTAAGCTAAAATATTCGTCCGAAATAGGTTTGGAAAGGATTTTTTTGTTAATATTCTCAATTCTAGTCGGGTCGAGAATTTCGAGGGATATGCAAAATTAATTAAGGAGTGTCGTTTCCGTTAATTATTAATACACGTGAGTAATAATCAAAACCACACAATGAAATAGGCCCTTTTAATTTTCATGTAAATTGTTTCAAATAGAATATAACAAATTATTGGTCGCTAGCTTTAAATTGGTCAATTAAAACTTAAAATAAACGATTAACACTGAACATACAACCGATTTTCAAAAAACACTACAAACTGAAAAATAACTTTACTTTACTTTTCACTTTGTACCTAGTGTTTTTTTTTTTCTGAAAGTCGGTTATATTTTTTTGTAAAAAGTTTTTTTATATTTCACATGCTATGTAAACAACAGTGACAGAAAGTATTATAACATAATAATATCAAGATACACAAACTGGATTAAATACGTATTATCGACGCTCACTCAAAAATACTTAACCAAAGTTAATAAAATTTATATGGCAACCACTCCTGAGGCAAAAAAACCGTTTTGTTTTTGAATGACAGAACAGTTTTGACACAAGCCTCCTCTCAGTGAGAGGGACTGGGCCGTAATCCACCGGGTGGGCTCAGTGCGGATTGGTAAATGTCATATATCTTAGAATTTTGGTTCACACAATGTTCCTTCACCGTTTTGAGAGAAGTAGTGATGAAATAATTTACACAAAGTGCCTTTCAGGGTTCGAACCTACGACCTACAACTCGCAAGTCGCGGCCGTTACCACTGGGTCACCACTGCTCCCACACATACATACACAGCTTAAGTAAACACATTAAATATTGACATCTGAGAAAGTGGATGGAGGTAGGTACCTAACAAAATGAGTTTTCTTTTGTTTTCTTGCAAAAAATATATATCCAGTGTCAAATAAAACACATGCGAGTATCGTCTGTCACTCCAGTAATTAGATTATCGTTCATATAAAAAATCGCGTGTTATTGTGCGAGGCCGATGCTTTGTTCCTAACATCCTTCTTTGTATTTAGGATGAAAGATTTTATTGACTTTGGTCTCAAGTTGAGACAATAAAGTATAATTGGTTTTTGTAGTGTTTTGGTACTATGTGGAATTTCAAAGTAAATGAATCTTACACTAGGTTTCGGCAAGGTTTATTACCAAAACATTTTGTTTGACTGTCAAACTCATGTTGACTGGTCGGACTGAAATAACAACACTTGACTGAAATTGCTTCACATAATGGCTGATTACTGTTTGTATTAGTTACGTAACGAGTTTAGTTCAAGTTGAGTAGAGTGTAGTTGTGTCCAAATGTCAGTCAAAAAGTGACAGTTTTCATTGTGCAGTTTCACGTAAAACTCAAAAAATCTCTTGAACTGCACCCTAATTGCTAATCCATTGCTTCATAAGTTCGAAACATTATTGTCTGCTCAATACGTGAATAACGCAATGAATGTTGTTGAACTGTCAAAATGAAACGGATTCCGATAGATAATGTGTTACACAATTGCCCCGCTGGAGCAGATACCTACTTTTGAATTGTCAAGGAGTCAATCAGTCAGAAAAATACAGCTAGTTGCTCATTTCAAAGCGAAATTAGTTCCTATGGAGAGGAACGGAAAAGAAACTTCAGGGGCACTCTTTTAAATCGAAATATTGTTGCAAAATATTAGTTACATTATTTTAAAAAAAATATATAAATGTATGGACGTCAACTTTCTGACCAAGCGATGGTATGTAAACTTTTATCATTGTTTGTACAGGACTTTGACAGTTAAATATTAAGTTGACGATTAAGACCCCTTTCACATTTAGGCGACTTTAACAGCGCTACAGACGCACGACCGTCGAGTCAGAATTTCCGCGCCGCAGTTTAAATCAGTGTGGCGCACTTCATTTCAAAAATGGATTCCGACCGGGAAACTCCAGCAGGAGTATTCCAGCTTAGCGCCAACTGCGCGTACGTGGCGGCTTCTGTATATAATATGAAATTCTGACTGCGCGACTGTCGCGCTGCTAAAGTCGCCTAAATGTGAAAGCGGTCTAAGGTGGAAGTAACTGGAATCACGTTTTAATTTTAAACATGGCATTTTTTATTATGAAATGAAGCCCAGAAAATGCCTGTTCACTCTTGCTTTGAAGGCAGACGGGTTTCAAACTAAACTCAGAACTTAAGCAAAATATGTAAATAAACCTTAAGTCTTACAGAATGTTAGTTAATTTTTATGATCATTTTGTGTTCGCCTTGTCATGACTTATATACTTAAGTTTTTTTTTTTTGGGTGGGAAATTATCAAATAACTTCTCCCGCTCTGGGCGGAGCGAGGGGGCGTGTCAGACTTTTACAGACTAAAACCCAACCGTGTTCCTTCAGTTGCCTGTGCCAGGGGCCACGGTATCTCTTTCGAACAACCCGCGACCCCGGCAGACAACCCGCGACCCTGGCAGATGACTAACATAGTCTTATGATAATTTGTTACTGACAAAATATGTACAAACATACCTAGTCTAGTTCATTTAATTTAGCTATTAGTTCAGAAACTTGGTATCTTTAAAAAAAAAAAACTTATTATAAACAAAACCTTCATTAAACAAATCTCTAACATCCACTGTTTACAAAACCATACACAAACACGATCCCATATTGAAACTGAAAATTAATAATTTATTGATAAACCAACTCCAGGGCTGTGGTCGTGGTATTAATTATAAACTATTTAGATAATAATCCCCTGCCTCGTCTGATGTGGGTAATTACCACGCCTATCGAAACGTAATAATAATAACGTAAGCTTGTATTTATTGAGTTTCTGTCATGTCTTGCTTGTAGGTATGGCGGCTGACACTCATTACCAACGCTCTGCTTTAAAGTATCATTTTAAGGGGGAGGCGCTATGAATGGTAGCCCGCGAAATTCTATATAATAATAATTCTATATATTTTTTAAATATTCTTGTATTTAATAGTCATTTCCTAGCTAGTTATCCTGTATGTTGCACCTGCCATGTTTTGTCTCTACATCACCCTAAGGTTGACTGGTAGAAAATGCCTCAGGCATTAAGTCCGCCTTTGTACAGTATTTTTTACTTGTGCATAAAGTTTTAATAAATAAATAAATAAATTCTAAATTTCCTAAGTGTTTTGCAATTTGACTCACCCAATTGCGCTGTCTGTGGTGTCATAGAAGATGTGCATCACATCTTAACGGAATGTAGTCGTATTGGGGTCCAAAGACGTCAAGCTTTTGACAATGATTTTAATGTAGGCTACTATAATAGCGTTCTGGTTTCACCATTGTCAGATGAGACGAACACTTTATCATATTATTATTATGGGTACAAGGTTGCGGGTAGGCTACTTTTTATATTTATTGTATTAAATAATCGGGGTGACATATTCTTTATAGAAAAAACCCTGTAAATAAATAAAGATTAAAAAAAAAATTGCGGGTCAGTGTCAAGATGTAGGTATGTTGATTAAAATATGATTCGCGACCTTAATATTTATAAAATAACATTTTCAAAGTACCCATTTGACAGTCACAAAAGTTTATAGATGGCTCATATCTATTTATTACACACATACATATATACAAAAACTCACACCTTCTTCTCATTGGGGTAAGCAGAAAATACAGGGATTTGGGATGCATGAAGAAGCCTCCCAAAGAAAGAAAATAAAGAAAGAAAATACGTTTATTTGCGGTGAAAATGACGCAAAAAGAACATATTAAACACAAAAAATAAAATAAAACTGTAGGGGGAATCATGCGTCACATCCACGCAAAACGGCTGTCGCTCAGCATTATGCTGCGACCCTATACAAGACAGAGCCCCAGCGCTGATTTTCAGCGACAGCCGGCGCTGACGTAATGACGTCGTCCGGTGCAGCAAACTCGTCGCGCCCTCGTGTAGCGCAGTTTGTTCCGCCAGTTGTTACTCAACTGAACCGAGCGCTCGGCGCATCCTGGACAGTCACACCTAACACCTTATTTGACTGGCCAATTCTGCCCTTGCAAGTACAAAAATAACTGGTGTTTTCTTTTTAACTTGCACTTAAGTGTATCCTAAAAAAATCCTTAGGGACAGTCAGCGTATCATATTCCCCTTAAGAGGCCAAACGCCAAATTATAAAAAAAACATCCCATCGTTAAATTTTCAATTTCCCCATGGATTCTAACAAACCTATGTTATAAACAAACTGTTTATTGTTTGTCCAGTTACTGTAAACACTATTAAAACATTGTTTTACACTGTACAGTGTGCAGTGTACTATTAAAACGTGCATTACGACGTGTGAGCGAATTGCTCGAATATTGGTGTTCGGTAAAATTTTATGGGTTTGACCAGGTTCTGGCTAAGTTGGACAACTGTTGCTTATTTGGCTGTTATGTATTATGCTAATGTGACTGTCAAGTAGCACTTCCTATGTACCTTCTTACGTTAATAATTTGAAAGCGAAGCTTAAGTGAATTAACATGACCGAAAATTAATAAATTATTGGCTTATTATGTGTCAGAAAAATTGCAATTTTTAGAACAAAATCTGCACTGTCGGAGTGAAAATCGATAAATGTTAGTGACGATTCCCTTGTTCATTATGTTTAGTGCATCTTTTTTTTCTATTTCATTGAGATAAGGACAGAAGATACATTTTTGTTTAGTCCTGTCAAATTAATCAGCGATTGACACAACTCCATACAAGTTTAGACGTAATTGAAAACTTTTCCATTAAAATGACGTCATTTTACGTCAGGCGCTGATTAATTTGACAGGACTAATGTAAACATTATCTTCTGTGCTTTTCTTAATGAAATAGAAAGAAAAAGATGCACTGAACTTAAAAGGCCACTTTGGCAGAGTCATAAAAGGATAAGATTATAAATCATAATCATCATCATCATTTCAGCCGAAAGACGTCCACTGCTGGACATAGGCCTCCCCCAAGCACCTCCACTTCGACCGGTTTTGTGCTTCTCGCATCCAACGAGTTCCTGCGGCCTTCACAAGGTCGTCGGTCCACCTTGTGGGAGGCCTTCCAACGCTACGCCTTCCGGTACGCGGTCGCCACTCCAGAACCTTTCGGCCCCATCGGCCATCTGTTCTGCGAGCAATGTGCCCTGCCCACTGCCACTTAAGTTTGGCAATTCTTCGGGCTATGTCGGTTACCTTGGTTCTCCTGCGGATCTCTTCATTTCTGATTCAATCCCGCAGGGAAACTCCAAGCATAGCCCTCTCCATTGCCCTTTGGGTGACTTTCAGCCTTCTAATAAGGCCCATTGTGAGCGACCACGTTTCAGTGCCATATGTCATCACTGGCAACACGCACTGGTCAAAGACTTTCGTCTTGAGACACTGCGGTATGTGGGACGAGAAGATATTGCGTAGCTTCCCGAACGCTGCCCAGCCGAGTCGGATTCGACGATTGACCTCTTTCTCGAAGTTGGACCTACCTAACTGGACAGTTTGTCCTAGGTAAATATACTCGTCCACGACTTCGAGTGTAGCGTCTCCGATCTTCATGAGAGTGGGTGTTACATGGGCATTTGACATGACCTTCGTTTTGTCCATGTTCATTTTCAGACCCACTCTTTCAGAGGCTCTACTGAGGTCATCGAGCATTGTACTGAGGTCCTCCATAGTCTCAGCCATGACTACTATATCGTCGGCAAACCGAAGGTGAGTTATGTACTCGCCATTGATGTTAATGCCAGCTCCTTTCCAGTCCAGAACCTTAAAGACATCCTCCAGAGCAGCGGTGAACAGTTTCGGAGAGATAACGTCTCCCTGTCTCACACCTCGCTGCAGAAGGATAGGTTTCGAGGTCTGGTCCTGGAGTCGAACTGACATAGTGGCGTTTTCGTACAGACACTTCAGCACCTCGATGTACCGATAGTCGATCTGGCACCGTTGAAGAGACTGCAGTACAGCCCATGTCTCGATCGAATCAAAGGCTTTCTCGTAGTCCACAAACGCTAAGCAGAGAGGCAGGTTATACTCTTCGGTCTTCTGTATAACCTGTCGCAGCGTATGTATGTGGTCTACGGTGCTAAAGCCTTTACGGAATCCGGCTTGTTCGGGAGGCTGGAAGTCGTCAAACCTGCGCGCGAGACGGTTCGTGATGACTCTCGAAAACAGCTTGTAGACATGGCTCAGAAGTGAGATGGGCCTATAATTCTTAAGAAGGGCATTGTCACCCTTCTTCGTCCGTGTGGTGCCGGACTTAAAGAATAGCACCACCCCCCTTCTTCCCATGGGTGTCGTAAAAGGCGACTAAGGGACGTACCGGAGAATGGGCAGCAGCGTTCTCTATGCATTTAATATCATACTGCGATCGCCAACCCGCATGCCAAGCGTGGCGATTATGGCAAATCCCCCCCCAAATGACAAGCACGAAAAATACTTGGCCCCTAGTGCCCGGCGGCCCGCCTACCCTTGGCTACGGTAGCGGCCAAGGCCACGGTGAGGCAAGGGGTGCTAAGAATCCCCGGAAGAGATCCGGCTACCAAAATAACCGAAAACTGGACCTGGCAACATACAACACGCGTACACTCCGGACCGACGAGAAGATCTCCGAACTCGAGGAAGAATTGAGCAGGTTGCGATGGGGCATAGTGGGATTATCTGAAGTCCGAAGAGAGGGGGAGGACTCGATAATCCTTAAATCTGGCAACTTGCTCTATTTCCGGGAGGGCGACCAGCAGTCCCAAGGTGGTGTCGGGTTTATCGTCCACAAGTCCCTTGTGAGCAACGTGGTGAAGATCGAGAGTGTGTCGACCAGGGTGGCGTACCTTATACTCAGAATATCCGCAAGGTATTCGCTGAAGGTCGTACAGGTTTACGCCCCGACCTCGTCACACCCCGACGATGAGGTGGAGACCATGTATGAGGATATTTCCAGAGCCATGCATGGCTCTAAAACTCACTTCACCGTTGTCATGGGGGACTTTAACGCGAAACTGGGTAAACGAAGCGATGATGAGCTGCGAATGGGGCAATTTGGAGTTGGACGACGGAACCACCGGGGCCACCTACTGGCTAGTTTTATGGAGAAGGAAGGCCTCTTTATGATGAATTCCTTCTTCAGAAAACGTGAGCACAGGAAGTGGACCTGGCAGAGCCCGGATGGTGCAACTAAAAATGAGATTGACTTCATTATGTCGACGAAGAAGCAAATATTCAATGATGTCTCTGTGATCAACGCGGTGAAAACCGGAAGTGATCACCGCATGGTAAGAGGCACATTGAACTTAAATATAAAGCTGGAAAGGTCTCGACTAATGAGGTCTACGCTCCGCCCAGCGCCGATCCAAGTTCAAAACCCCGAGAGCTTTCAGCTCGAACTTCAGAATCGTTTCGAGTGCCTGGGGAGCTCCGTGGACGAATATAACGATGGGTTCTTGGAAGCTGTCCATACGGTCGGGTCTAAGATCTTCAAGACCCGTCGTACGAATACGAAAAAGAAGCTCTCTGATCCTACTTTGCGGCTCATGAAGGAGAGGCGCGAGATGATCCTGCAGTCTTCAGATGATGTTCTAAAGTACCGGCGGCTCAACAGACAGATCTCTAAGTCCTTGAAAAGCGACCTTCGCCGCTTCAATACAGATCGTATTGAGGAAGCGATAGAGCAAAATAGAGGCTCCAAGGTTTTTGCTAGAGATCTGTCTATTGGGCAGAGCCAGCTTATGAAACTGAAGACTGATGATGGCAGGATCGTATCCGCCAAACCTGAGCTGTTGAGAGAGATCGAGAGGTTCTATGGACAGTTATACACGTCAACAAGCAACCCCGTTACGAATCTGGCAAACGACCCAAGAGCTAGATTGACCCGACACTATACCGAAGACATCCCGGACGTCAGCCTGTACGAGATTAGGATGGCTCTGAAGCAGCTTAAAAACAACAAGGCACCGGGTGATGACGGAATTACGGCCGAGCTCCTGAAGGCCGGCGGAAAACCCGTTCTTAAGGCCCTTCAGAGGCTGTTTGATTCCGTCATACTCGAGGGTAAAACACCACAGGCATGGAACAGAGGTGTGGTGATACTTTTCTTTAATAAATCATAATAAAACTCGTAAAATGGTCACAAACTGACAATTCATGCTATTATTTGACATTAAAGCAATTCATATTTTGTGGACCATTTTACGAATCCCAATACAAAACTGTCAATCAGATGAATTGCGTGATATGAAATTGTACGCAAATAATATTATGAATTGTCAGTTTGTGACCATTTTACGACTTTTATTATGATTCATAATGTTATACTTTTATGATGCTGCCAAAGTGGCCTTTTTAGGCCCCCTGTCCATACATGTTTGAAAAATAAAACATAAGCAAAACAAATTAAATTTTCTACATCACAGAGTCCTCTCTGTATTCCCAGAGAGGCTGAATATTTTGTAATCGGTAAAAGTATTTAGAAACGAAACGAAATTGTATAAACAATTTACTTTAAATTCCCAGTACAGTAAATTCAGGTCTCCTACGGTTTAATTAAATCTATTTTAGTAGCGAAGTAATGTTTCAGTTGTTTAAGCCGCCATTACTCTAATGCTTAGGACCTTTTAAACCGACCCGAAGGTTCCCTTTTAAGTTCACGAGTCTCAAGTTACGTCATGGCTTCTATTGACAACATTTACATAACATAGCATTATTGAGCCTGTGTTATATTTATTAATTATATTATAATTCCCAAAGAGTAGGTGGAGATGTACCTGATGTAAAAAGACGCTTAACGAAGCCGTGAGTCATTTGTTCCTCCCATTATCACAATTTCGGGAGGAAGGAATCGGAAAGTTCCCAGATGTGGTCCAATACTTTTGTACTGGACCACATCTGGGAACTTTCCGATTATGCAGATAAGGTATGTTGGGGTAAGATCGTTGCTGGGGTAAGACCGTAGGAATCAAATTCTTTGCCTGTAAAATTAAATTTTCTTGTGGTCTTCGTCGTAGCAGAATAAAAATGATGAAGGAAAACACTAATGTTTATAACTGCATTAAAAACATTGCCACATTAGATGGAAATTTGATTCATACGGTCTTATACCAGTGCCGATCTTACCCCAACAAAGGTATGTTGGGGTAAGATCGTTGCTGGGGTAAGACCGTAGGAATCAAATTCTTTGCCTGCAAAATTAAAGTTTGTTCTGATCTTTGTCGTAGCAGAATAAAAATAATGATGGAGAACACCAATGTTTATTACTGCATTAAAACATTGCCACATTAGATGGGAGTTTGATTCATATGGTCTTATACCAGTGCCGATCTTACCCCAACACACTTTATTAAAGGCCGAAGTTCCATTTTTTCTGGCGTTTTTTACGAAAACAAATTATAAATGGGGTTAAATATAATGATCACCAAAAAAATATATTGAACACCAAAAAAATATATTGAACACCAAAAAATGAAGTCTAAAATTACAATGGTTCTAGCTGGGTACCCCGAGGTTAGGTTTAGTTAGGTTACTTTAAACCCTTTACACAGAAACAGGAGCCCCGCGGATGCAAGAGCGAGCAAATGAGAATACAAATATACTTTGATAAAATTTTAAAAAGAGTTTTAATTTTGGTGATCATTTACCATTTTTGGCAGTAAAAAGGGTTTTTTTGATGTTATATTTTACTTTATCTGGTGATAAGTTAAACATAAGCCATTATAAATTATAACATAAAATCCCCTAACAACTTCTGTAAGTACCTACCGTTGAATGCACAAGGACAACTTTATGCGTAAGTATGTTACATTGCGCGCTGCCGAAAACGATTTTTCAAGCCAAAAATAAAAATAAATGAGGTTTCCTAGCAATCATTTTTGCTCAATGTTAATTAATTCGATTAAAAGAATGCGTAGATAACAGTATTTTATATAAAACAGTCGAATTTTCCTTTAACATACGTAAACGGTTTCGATTTTCGTTTCATAAACATATTTTAATTTCATTAAACGTTATTATTTATTTTCAATTTTCTAAAATAGCATCTTGGAGCAACCTTTACTTAAACAGTTGTAGCGTAGGGGTAGTTTGCCGGGGTCACGGTCCATAACATTGTTTCAATTAAATTAAAACAAATAACGTGCAAAGCAACAGTGGTGTCCAAGTGATAACGGCCGCAACTTACGAGTTTAAGGTCGTAGGTTCGAACCCAGACAGGCGCTTTACTTTGTGTAAATTATTTCATCACCACTGCTCTAAAAACGGTGAACGAAAATATCGTGAGGAAACCGGCATATCCTAGAACTAAAAATTCAAAGACATGTGACATCTGCATACCTAGAGACATGAAATTTGGAGGGTGTGTTCTTAGTGAAGAGTAGGTATCCACTAAGAAAGGGTTTTTCGAAATTCACTAAGAAAGGGTAGTCCGAAGCCCGAAAGTCTGACAACCAGTCTTACCAAGCGGTATCGTATTACTCAGTAACTGGGTTGTGGAGGTCAGATAGGCAGTCGCTCCATGTAAACTACTGGTGTCTACATCTGGTTAGAATGGAAGCCGACCCCAACATAGTTACGAAAAGGCTAGGCAGATGATGATAAGATGCAATCTTTATTATAAGAGTATTCAATTATATTTTTACGAAAGCAATATGGGAATCATTTGAGGCTCAATTAAATATTATATGCCGTTTCTAAATCGGATTTGATGCTTTCATGTTTGGTTGAATAGTATTTGACGGCTTCATGGTGCACTGGCTTTTGAGGTTTACGGATTATTCCTGTACAGACCCAAATATTTGTATAGCCTACATCGTTCAAACACACAGTTCAGGAGAAAATCCTAGTATGAGGCAACGATAAGCTTTAGTAAGACCACCAATCCATGCATGAATGATGCATGAATCTGTGGGATGCGTGAAGAAGCCTCCTCGTGTAGCGCAGTTTTTTCCGCCAGTTACTCAACTGAACCGAGCGCTCGGCGCATCCTGGACAGTCACACCCAACACCTTATTTGACTGGCCAATTCTTCCCTTGCGGTAGTAGGGCTAACGTCCACCTGGTTTGTGACCACCCTCACACCGAAGTCCGACGCCAAGCAGCCTGCTGTGTTTCGTCGATGCGTGGGAGTTCCTGTGCCTTAGGCATCTTCTGGGCACGCTCGTTCCATCATAGACCTCATCCATCGCTTTCCATCAGGCGTGATCGAGGTCAAGAGCTGAATGGGCCCGCCATTCAGCAATAAAAAAAAAGATCACGACAGCATGATCATTTTGTTAACTTTTTTGCTTAGGAGGAGGTAGAACGCGATCAGCACATCTAAAGTGCGTTCAAGAGCTGTCAGTGTAAAAACTGCACAATAATGATGACACTGACAGCTCGTGAACGCGATTTAGGCGTGTTGATCGCGTTCAAGTTCAATGATGTAATCCGCCCTAAATTTTTGACAAATCAATTCTCCGGTTTCACTTTGAGCATGTAAGTAAAACAAAGTAAAACAAAGACTAGTATTAAAGCACGTTCAACTTAAAAGCTGCTTTTTCTTCATAATTAATTTGTTCAGGTTTGACTTGACCACCACTTATTCTAATGTAAATCGAACAAAAAAGAACATAAAGCGCTTTTTTCTTATTGAGAGGGCGTTCAAACCTCCCCCTCTGAAAACCACCCTAAGACCTGATTCATCGAAAACTCACGACACACCCCACGTCCCACGACGGATCACCCACGAATATTTTATGCCCGGACCCGAACAGGGCAGATTAATTCGTAAAACGGTCGCCCTTCTACGAAACTCAATGGAGGTCCCTTAATTAGAAAACGTCTTAAGGTAGAATTAGATGGGTCCTATTTTTGGACTGCACCTTGTTAAGGTGAAATGTTTTACCGATGAGATAAGTGGTACTTATGTGAATGTACGGGGATAAAGAAAGGTTGTTTTGCTGCTTTAGAGGTGGTAAGGTCGGACTTGAGGTTGAAATACATTAAAATATAGGACTTTAATGAAGGCAGATTACTTAGATGGACTTACATGGACAAATTCCAAGATGGTAAATAAAACAGAAAGAAAGAAAAAGTATTTATTGCGACTTGTACAGGAAGATCACAAACTAAACTAAACACAGTAAAAAATAAAAAACCAAGTTACATAAAAAAAAGTAACAAAAAGAAAAATGAGACAGAAACTCCTATACGAGGCCAAAAGGCTCGACATTTAAAAAATAAATGTCGCAGCGCTGGTATTCTGATAGGTAACACTAGTTTTTAGGATCTGAAGGGTGCCAACCACAGATATAGAAAGACCTAGATAACGCAAGTATCACGAACTTAAATTCATCATCATCGTCATCATCATCAGCCTATATTGTTCCCACTGCTGGGACACAGGCCTCCTCTCGGTGAGAGGGAGTGGGCCGTAATCCACCACGCGGGCCCCGTGCGGGTTGGTAGATGTCACATGTCTTTGAATTTTTGGTTCTAGGACATGTCGGTATCCTCACGATGTTTTCCTTCATCGTTTTGAGAGCAGTGGTGATGAAATAAATTACACAAACCTAACCTAAGTCGTAAGTCGCGGCTGTTACCATTTGGCCACCACTGATCCAATAAGGTGTTAAATCATCATTATTCTACGATACGGAACAGTTGAAAACTGAAAAACAAATCCCGTCAAATAAAATCTGTACATTTGTTACTATGCTACGCTCAACATGCTACGTGTCTCGTAGGCTCGTAGCAGATATCTACGTGCTACGTCGTAGCACTTCGTAGCCGATATGTAGCACGCGCCGAACCGCAATGTAGGCTGTACCCAAAATTTAGTTCAACCTAAATGTAGTGAGAATTTGTGGAACTCTTGTTCGAAATGTGTTAAATTTGAGGCTTAAACGTGTACTACGTTAGTAACTCCTACGGAATAAGCAGGATTAAATTGTAAAATGCATTTTTTTGGGGATGTATCCATTTATGTCCCAGACGACAATAGAAATAAAAGTTGCACCGTCTAAACAGTATACAGGGTGAAATTGAATTCATGGGCATCCTTTTAAGGGGTCATTGTAATCATCATTATAAACAACTTTTACTATGGGATCAAACCTGAAATCGCGAAAAAAAATCAGCTCTTCCCTACATTTTGACGAGTTATGTGAACATAAATGCAAGGAAGAGCTGATTTTTGTTCGCGATTTTAGGTTTAGTCCCATAGTAAAAGTTGTTCATAATGATGAGTGCATTAAAGGGATGCCCATGAATTTAATTTCACCCTGTTTAGACGATACAACCTATTCGTTGCTTCAATTTTACTGTTGGTATGACAAAGGCAAGAAACTTTAACCATTGTTTTAGCTGAGTTGATCAACAATGGTTTTAATTAGTGTCTAAAAATGATTAAGTTACCAAAATAATTTAAACATTTCCCATGACATTCCTGTATATTTTGGAATAATTTAAAGCATAAATAAGTTTTGTAATTAAATACAACTTTAGGTGGCTTAATTTGTTTTAAAGTACCTCACTGATTAAATGAAAACCTATAACCAAAAAGTATTTTAATTTAACACAAAACCAATCGGGCGACAAAAATTTTTATAATTTGAAAACTTTGCCGGTGCCTGTAAATTTATGCCAAACAAATTACAAATACTCTAACAATAGAATTAAACAACAATTAAACCGCAATCTAAATTCTAAATAGCTTTATAATTGCCGATGGTATTTCGTTAACAGGCTTCGGTAATCCGATATCGTTTAATCTGTTCTGTACGAAATCTGATCGACAAGAATGAAATAGGCGATAATATATAGGATCCTTCGATATATTTATCCTGTGTAGGATTATTGAACTAAAATAATTATATTATAGCTATTTTTATTTCGAGTAACCACCATGCTCCTTATCCCAATTTGGCAGTTTTTATCCTATATTTATTTATTAACAGACTTCAAAAATGGAGGAGGTTCTCAATTTGGATATTTTCAGGCATAACTCCGTCATATATGTATAAACGGATTTGCAAACTTATTTTTTTAATGGATATTGTATGCCTCAGGAGTGCAGGTGGTCCCATATTCGAAATGGATTTAGTTAAATGTAGAAGTTGTGAAAAAAAAATTTTGAGCAATGGAAAGCTTTTTAACCGACTTCAAAAAAAGGAGGAGGTTATCAATTCGACTGTATTTTTTTTTTTTTTTTTTTTTTTTTTTTTTATGTTTGTTACCTCATAACTTGCGACTGGGTGAACCGATTTTCATGATTCTTTTTTTATTTGAAAGCAGGTGCTTCCCGTGTGGTCCCATTGTCACCATTTCAATATCTGATGATGGGATCTTAGAGAAATCGAGGGCAACCCTCAAATTTTATAGGCTCACTTATTGTTTTTCGCATATTTTATGAAGTATCTTGTGTATTTGCGTATGATTGTCACCATCTCAGGTAGCTGGGCTGATGATGGAAGGTACAACTCCTTAACAGTAAGAAGTTACTCGAACAAGCAAGGACTGTTTTAGTAAATTGTTTTGATGTTTGATAGGGCATTTGCCACATTTGGTCTCATGATCATCAAGTCATGACCTGATGCTGCAGTCAGGATAGTCTGCAGAGTACCTAACTCCTCGACAACTAACAGCAGATATATCGTGTTTAGGCTCATTGAAAAGGGCTCGATGTGTGGATAAACGTACTGTTAATGAGGAACACCGAAATACATAAAGACCTGATGCTGAAGCCAGGAGCATCAGAAAAAGTACCAACCTTGAAATTACAGCACGGTAGTTGTGTTTTGGCTCATTTTAAACAGGACTAAATTTTAAGTTCAATGCAATGTTGACATAAGTCTGACCTGATGCTGCAGCCAGGATTATCAGCATCTAGTCTAAAAACATTAGGTCAGGATTTGATGTTGAGATCCTGGAGAAATCGAAGGAACTCTTCAAATATTATAGGCACACCTATAGCGATTTGGGTATTTTTTATAGTAACTCGTGCATTTGCTCTCGGAAAGCACTATTTGGTGAAGTGGAACTGATGATGAAGACCACAGATGGCCACCGGAACCACTCAATAATATCTAAGTATTTCACGGGTTGCGATTCGATTACTTTAATATGGTTGCTAAGCAATTTATACTCATCACAATGTGAATGGTGATATGGAGCTGATGGTGGTCCTGGAGAACTCCTCAACAATTAACTTCACTGCATCGGGAAAAGCAATATTTTGTTTGTAAAAGGCAATGATCACTAGGCTATTGTAACTTAGATAAATTATAAGCAGACCCACTAAAAAGCGTGAAATAAAAACTTTTTAAGAAAAAAAAAAACCGACTTCCAAAAAACCACTACAAAGTGAAAAATAACTTTAATTTCGGAAGTCGGTGGCAAAAAACTAAAATACAGATCCAAAGACACCGACTTCCGAAATTAAAGTTATTTTTCACTTTGTAGTGGTTTTTTGGAAGTCGGTTTTTTTTTTTCTTAAAAAGTTTTTTTTGTGTTTGAATTGTTTACTGTACAAGACGTTTTCATCTAGTTGTAATTGTGTTTATTTATTTTATTTTTATCATCATTTCAGCCGAAAGATGTCCACTGCTGGACATAGGCCTCCACTAAGCACCTCCACTTCGACCGGTTCTGTGCTTCTTGCATCCAACGGGTTCCTGCGGCTTTCACAAGGTCGTCGGTCAACCTTGTGGGAGGCCTTCCAACGCTACGTCTTCGAGTACGCGGTCGCCACTCCAGAACCTTTCGGCCCTATCAGCCATCTGTTATGCGAGCAATGTGCCCTGCCCACTGCCACTTAAGTTTGACAATTCTTCGGGCTATGTCGGTTACCTTGGTTCTCCTGCGGATGTCCTCATTTCTGATTCGATCACGCAGGGAAACTCAAAGCATAGCCCTCTCCATTGCGCACTCAGTTACACTCAGTTCAGATATCATCAAAATTCAAAACATGACTTTATCAGCACAAACATCATTCCACATCACTCCGCAAACCAAACTCTAACCAGATGTAAACGGCGGGTAAATAGCTGCGTGCTACCCCCACAAATGCGCCATTTTAGCCGCCACACGACGATTGTGTGGTGGCCATTGTTATGACTATGATATTATAATGTACAGTTGGATTTTGTCGACTCACTGAACAAATTGTATGGGAAATGACAACACCGCTTGGGGCAAGCCCGCAATTGAAACATTTGGAATTCGGAAAACAATAGGTTATTCATTTTTGAATGTACTTGTATGATTTTAATTTATATTTTTAGCCTGTAATTATTGTCCTATTAAACTGAAGCCAAAATTTATAAAATACTAGCTGCGTCCCGCGGTTTCACCCGCGTAAATGTTGATCCTCTAGGAATATTGAGATAAAAAGTAGCCTATACAGGGTGAAATTAAATTCATGGGCATCCTTTTAAGGAATCATTGTACTCATCGTTATGAACAACTGTTAGTATGGGACTAAGCCTAAAACCGCGAAAAAAAAATCAGCTGTTTCTTGCTTTTATGTTCACATAACTCGTCAAAATGTATGGAAGAGCTGATTTTTTTTTCGCGATTTCAGTCTTGGTCCCATAGTAAAAGTTGTTCATAATGATGATTACAATGACCCCTTAAAAGTATGCCCATGAATTCAATTTTACCCTGTATGTTAATCCAGAGTGTCAGCTACATCCATACAAAATTTTATCAAAGTTAGTCTAGAGCGTGAAGAAGTAACAAACATATAAAGACAAAACTTTCGCCTTTATAATATTAGTGTGATAGTTTTTAAAACAAAGCATATTGAAGACTATACTTCTCTACAACGTGTTGGAGATTTTAAACTAGTCCAGGATTTCCCAAAAGGCTTTTTTAATTCTAAAATATAATTCAGTTTAAAAATCATGATACAGGCAAGAGAAGGCGATAAGTTTTGTTTTCCAGTACTTAAATACTTACAATAACGTTCAAAATTTACAGGTCAAGTCCACGTACACTGAAAAAATGCACTCCAATCAAGTGATTGACGACATCTTGTTTAGATTAATCAAGATCTTAGTTAAGTTGATCATCACGACATGATTGCAGCAATACTAGTTCAAATGATTGAACGCTCAAACAAGTTTCTTGATTACCCTTAACATGACATCATTGTAGAAGAGTTAAAACAACAAAGTTAGTTGTGTCAATCAAGCATTTTGATTACTTCAATAAAGATCATTGAAAATGTATTATGTTGATTTGACTTGATAGCATCTATCATTGTAATTAATTGTATTAATCATACAACTTGATCAAATCTTGCGCTAAATAAGTTCCTTGGTTGTGTTTATCAAATACATCATACAAACGCTGCACTGGTACACTGATCAAATAAAAGTAGTAGTTTTGATCATTGTGCTTGATAGGCTCAGATGCAAACAAGTTACTTAGTCAATCTAAACAAAATCTTGATTGTGGCAACTACTTTTTTTTTTCATTGTAAAATACCCACAATGATGGGTTCAGGTGCAGAATGTCACTGCAAAAGTTTTTCGTTACGTTGTCCCATATAGTCACCATTCATATCACCAAAACATAGTAAAACCATCTTCCAGCCTCATACATTAACAACCCGCTCACTAGGTCATATCCATATACATAAACAGCAGAAAACATTATCCACCGCGAGGATAACTCAATGCTCGTAAATATCGATTGGCAGGAAACGGGAGAGTAACGATCCGTGGCGTGCCATGATTTATGGGCAGCGGCGGGTTACAGTTACTAACTGTTAGTAACTGGCAGTAGACATCATTACCTGAACGTTTTGCTATGGTTAGCGGCTTTGGGGCTGCCAGTATCCAATTTATTTCGTGAATTATGATTGACTGCAAAATTTTGTGAGTAGTTTAGTGATTAGAGACTACTATACAGTGGCGTGCATTGGTTTTCAGAATAGGTAGGCACTAGGCCGGGTCTAGTCTAGGCAAACGCGGTCACTAATCAGAAAAAAAGTGAGGTCAAAAGTGTGGTTATTTGAGTAGGCATGCCTACTTAAGGGTGATAAATTGCGAAGGTCGAACGTCATGGTATTACGCGTGAGATGTACGTATTTTTAATTTTGTCGTATTAAATTGAACGAGTAAACATCAATGACAATGTGCGAATAGCACGGGAGCCGAGTAGGCCGTCCGGCGACTGCCTACTGCCGCGCGTGTTTGTATGAAAGATTTTGTTTTTTGTTAGGTATGATAATTTAGTAGGTTTCTTAATTGTGGGGCACATACACTAAAATCTAATTGACAGGCTTATGTTGATATATCGAGGTAGGCACTGCTTATATGCCTATATGCAATGCACGCCACTGCTACTATAATCATGCACCAAATTCAGCGTTTAAATCTCTACTATAAGATTAAAGTATACAGGACAATATACAAGGTAGCAGGAAAAAGTTTAATGGAGGTGATACAAGTGTTAGAAAAACGGCGAGCAATGTAGAAGACCTACATTCAGGTTGATTGAAAACGGGTTGAAGAAGAGAAAGTTGTTATCCTATGTTTAAAAATAAGACAAATACTTATGTTTTTTTGTTGTGTTTTCAGGCACTTTTAATGAGTGAACATGACTATTCACAGTTAGTAACTGGTAGTAGACATCAATACCTGAACGTTTTGCTATGAGGAGCGGCATTGGGGCTGCAAGTATTGTGTCTGCCACGCGGACTGTGAAAGGTTTATCCTTATCAAAATTATTTATACTGGACCAAACCGCACCTAATCAAAGCACAACATCTGATGTACTATTAAATGTAGCACACAACTCACTGGCAACATTGTGAGCTGTCACGATTTAGCATGCGTGGCGACTGGACGTTTCCTTTGGGTTGTTGTGTATTTACTGATAATTCGGCCGTTTTATTTTAAACCCTAAGCCCCCAATGGTAGATTATAGTGAACACCACACTACTATTTATTTTTGTATCAATACTGCCTTAAACCTCATTCATCTATACTATCTATACTAATATTATAAAGAGGTAAAATTTGTAAGATTGTAAGTTTGTATGTAGTGGGTAATCTCTGGAACTCATAATCCAATTCTAACATTTTTTTAACTGGCAGAAAGCTACATTATTCCTGAGTGCTATAGGCTATAAATTGTTTCTATAGCATGTATATTAACCGAGCTATCACAACTTTTGTCTAGCAAGTCGGAAAAATACCACGTAAAACAGAATTATTTGCGTGCGCTGCCTAAACAGTTGCTTAAAATTAAAAACAATGTATGGCTACCTGGTTCGTCTTCATTATTTCTACAAAAAAGTCCGCGATACCATATCTCTATCTTTTATATTTTATCTTTTATACTTCTTTTATTGCATTAAAAAAAATACTTACGTTTGGTTGATTATTTGAGCAACAAAATATTAATTCTTATAACAATAAATTATTTCAGTATCACAAGAACATCATACAGATAAGATTTGCCATTTACAGTATATCAATTGGTCATACAGTTTCGGAGATAATATAAAATTACTAAAACGCAAAATGCCCCTAGCATAACTTTCATTGTGCAGACGTTTTACCTATTTGCCCATAGATGGCGTTCTGCAATTACGTCATTTTTCGGAATCGCGGTGTTAAGACTTTCCGTGGATTGATGACCCTCTCGAATTTTTATGCCCACGTTGTCGTAAGTTGGAGTTCTAAATATGACAATCATGTCAGTTGCTTATTGGTTTCGGTTGTTTCGTTCGTACTTCGTATGGTTGTTGTTGTTGTTGATAAATACCTCACAATCGAAAATATCGTAATTTCGTTGTACGTTTGTTTTCATTGTTTTGTATGTTCGTAGTTTCGTACTTCGTTCTATCGTAATAATCGATACGAGTTATTCGATATTACGATTGTTTTGTTTTGTAAAGGCGGACGGTGTTCGAGTCGCTCTCCCTTTGTTCGTAATTGTTTTCAAGTCTGTGCGTAGTTTGTCGAGAGCATGCCTAAAAGGAAATCTCAACTGTCCCGGCAGACATCACAGACAAGAGCCGCTCGAGTACGCCGTACGGAAGAATCTGCCCCTGAAAATGAGCAGCGCCTCTCGAGAAATAGAGAAAATATTTCGCAAGCACGCGCTAGAGAATCTAGCTCCGAGCGCTCACAGCGCTTCGCTAGCCAAAATGTGAGGACGTCGCGGGCCCATGCTCGAGAAACTAGCGCTGAACGTGCGCAGCGTCTATCTGAGTTAAGGCAGCATGTCTCTGAGACAAGGGATATCGACTAGCGCTGAGCGCTCGCAGCGGCTCGCTAGGCAAAATGCCATAACATCGCAGTCCCGCGCTCGAGAATCCAGCGATGAACGTGCACAGCGTCAGCTGATTCCAAACAATATTTTACTAATAAAATTAAATACAGTAATATCAATCGAGTGTTATCTTATGTTAAAACAAGAAATTTTCCGCGGACGAAGTCGCGGGCAGAAGCTAGTAACCAATACACTATTGTATTCGCACAAATAAATACACTTCGCCAAACAGCTTTCACAACTGTAGCTCGATTTACTTTAAAAATCCATTTCTCTTCGCTATCCATTTTATTTATTTATATTTTTGTTGATCGAACGGCACCTTTTATATTATACTAGCTGCGCCCCGCGGTTTTACCCGCATAAGTCTCGATCCCGTGGGAATATCGGGATAAAAAGTATCCTATGTCCTTTCCCGGGACTCAAGCTATCTCTATACCAAATTTCATCAAAATTGGTCCAGCCGTTTGAGCGTGAAGAAATAACAAACATATAAACACACACACACACACACACACACTCACAAACATTCGCCTTTATAATATTAGTGTGATTAATCTGCGGAATACTAAAGGTACGCTTACACGGGCAACTAAGATAGTGCAATTCTTGGCAATTGTGTTTAACAATGACGACATGCAATACCAAGCAATTTACTTTACTACTTGCGCGCGTCTGTGCAGCTATTTAGCCACGAGCCATTTTATTCCCGGAGATAGAGGGGCTACCTCCGGCAATAAAATTATAGTTTAAAAAAAAAATTACCGTGTTAGTGCAACTTAACTGCCATATTCCGAGAAAAATAGGAAGAATAACTTATAGGAATAGATTTTCTGAGTGTCCATTTGAGCGAATCAAATTAAAAATGTACGTAAGTTATTGGCACTAGTAAGAGAAAATTGTCGACGTAATCGAAATGAGTTTTAGAAAGTTTATTGTTTTTAATAGTGAGTTATAAGTTTTTATGCCAGTTATATTCTTCTGTTCTGGGAGTTAATATCTCTGAGTGCACTTTATTATTTAGTTAAATATACGTTTTATGTGATAAGGTTTTTAGTTCACTTTCATCTTAACGTTGTTACTCAAACAAATACGTCAATTAAGCCGTTGTCTGGCTGTGATATGTTTACAAATCTCTGATGGATGTTTAATGTTTTTCTACTTCTGCAACTGAGTCCATTCTTTAATTACATTTGTTCCCTAAGCTCGCCCAAAACCGGGTAAAAAATCTTATAATAAGAAAATCTTAATGTTAAAGAAAATACGTCCAACGATCGCTCTTTATTACTATAATCACCAAACCTTACACAAATTTTGTTTGCTGCTGTTTCATGTTTGTTATTATGTATATGTATATATTTATATAGATTAATAGTACTTTATGTATGTATTTATTGTATTGTGTAAATGGTACACCACAGACTACCTACAGTATTTGTTTGTCCTTCCCGTTTTTAATCCATCCAAAGGTTGTCTTTAAAAGATCGCTCTTAGCGATAAGACCGCCCATTGTGTCACCCATTGTAAAGTTTTCTATATTAATGTCTGTAATTTATATGGTGTACATAATAAAGAGTATTCTATTCTATTCTATTTTATAGTAGGAAAAATTATATTTCACACATGACTATCACATAGCCTTTTCCCAACTATGCTGGAGTCGGTTTCCAGTCCATCCGGATGCGGCTGAATACCGGTATTTTTCATGAAGCGATTGCCTATCTGACCTCCACTACCCATTTATTGGGTAATACGATACCCCTTGGTAAGACTGGTAGTCAGACTTTCGGGCTTCTGACGACTGTAAAAGATCTACGAATGACAGCCGGGAACAACGGCTCAATGTGCTGGAGGGGTCTTGATATGTAAAGATGGTCACCCATCCACGGACCATCTGCGGCAAACGTGGCTTTATCGATCGACCCGTGCGGCGGTTATTACTTAACCCCGTATTTATTATGGCCAAATTCAAATATAAATCGCTATTTATAGCCTAAGCCATACAAATTCAGCAGTTGGAATTATCCTATTTCACAAAATAAATTCGATATGGGCCTTAGCACTCCTCCGCCGTGAAAATAATGATGGAAAACGCAAATTCAGCACAGACACGTTACTAAACTGCATTCGTGATTTGTTTTCCAAAAATGTAAACAAATATGATTTTATGGAAAAATAATTTAAATCCTACATAATTTAAGGAGACTAATCTTCTATTTACTTTTTTTAGGCGACGCTGGCCCATATATAAATACTTTAACCTAAACATACTTTTTTATAAGATAGTACTTCACTAGCTTATAAAAAAAAAAGCTTTTATATAAAAGAAAGTCGGGTTAGTTACACCATTTATAACTCAAGAAACACTGGACCGTTTTTTATGATCTTTGATTTGTTGGATTTGTCTCCGCCCCGAATAGTAGACTATTAAAACATGGGGAAAATTCACAAAGAAAAAATAAGATTTTCTCATTTTGTATGGATCGGCTTTTATGATTCTGAGGCGGTACAAAGTTCGCCGGATCAGCTAGTTTATAATATTAATAGATAACATAGATATTGATGTATAGGTGAATCAAAGTAAGCAGCGGTACAAGAGGGAAATAATTATTTCAGTACTAGCTGCGCCCCGCGGTTTCACCCGCATAAGTCTCGATCCCGTGGGAATATCGGGATAAAAAGTATCCTATGTCCTTCCCCGGGACTCAAACTAACTCTATACCAAATTTCATGTAAATCGGTTCAGTAGTTTAGGCGTGAAGAAAAGACAGACAGACAGACAGAGTTACTTTCGCATTTATAATATTAGTTTGGATTATACATAATCACACTATCACACTAATATTATAAAGGCGAAAGTTTGTGAGTGTGTGTGTTTATATGTTTGTTACTCCTTCACGCTCAAACGGATAGACCAATTTTGATAAAATTTTGTATGGAGGTAGCTGACACCCTGGATTAACATACAAGGCTACTTTTTATCCCGATATTCCCACGGGATCGAAACTTATGCGGGTGAAACCGCGGAGCGTTGCTAGTTATTCATAATTCTATTCCACTTTGCTTTCCATGTAGGTACAGAACAGTTACTGCTCAAGTTTACTCTCCCACTTTGAACTGCTCTCGACAAAAGTAAATAATTTCATCCCGTTCAACAACAAGTACAATAGACATTGTCCGTGCAACACAGCTTGCTTTTATTCAATTCATTTCAAAACGTTTATTTCGGACAATAACAATCCATATTTTGTTAGCAGGTACTGTATTTTAAACTATATTAGTACACGTTTATATAAAACTAGCTGCGCCCCGCGGTTTCACCCGCATAAGTTTCGATCCCGTGGGAATATCGGAATAAAAACTATCCTTTTTCCTTTCCCGGGACTCAAACTATCTCTATACCAAATTTCATCTAAATCGGTTTAGTGGTTTAGGCGTGAAAAGGTAACATACAGACAGACAGAGTTACTTTCGAATTTATAATATTAGTATGGATAGATATAGGTAAATGTGCCTACCTAAATAATTCAATTTAACCCCACAATAGCTCTGAAACACAACGTGTTTATAAAGGAGCCCTGAACCAAAAATAGAAAGGCTTCCTTTTTTTTTGTATATTTTTAGTTTGCCCTCGTTGTTTTGGGAATGGCCAGTCACTCTGACGTTTTGCTTTCATTTCTGGGTCAGCAGTGATGAAGTGGTGTGTTAATTTTCGCTGACTGTTTATTTATCTTTGTGTTTCGCTTTTGTTTGGAACGTGGGCAGAAAAAGATATGAGATTTCTAATTATTGTAGGTATGTTTGAAGCGTCAAAGATTGTTTTGACGGCCTCTTACGCTTTGAGTGCACCGTGCACGGATCGATCTAGAAACTTTGTTGTTTTCATTTTTGTATTTTATTTGCGAAACAAACAGATGCAATAACAAACATAAGTAAATATATAATTAGTTCAACACAATCCAGAAACGGTTTCCACAGATTACTATACAAGTAAATTATATGTGATAAAGTGTTACAACAACCAGAATTTTACACCGTTAAAGTTTACAGAATTTACAATTTAATAATATATAACATAACATTATTTAAATTTGATGCCAAAATATTTCTGAAGAATACTCAATATACTAAATTTGAATTTGGGTAGAGAAAGGTGAAAAATATCTAAATTTTGATTTGCTTTTAATGAAATCGTGTCGTTGTACAGACGACATGCTCTTGTGATATTTTTTTTTGTTTTTGTATTGATATGTATTTGACTACTAGTTTATTTGTTTATTTATGTATAAGTATAAAAAGTATGTATTAGGTATTTGAAGCGATGTGTACTCCCGTCACTTGTCCCTAAAGGTTCATTAGAAAACCAGCGTCACACAGCATCTGTCTGGCGTTAATGTTGAAATGAACCTTTTTGGCGCAGCCGTGAGGCAGACACTATTGTTGTTTGAAACATTATTTTTATTTTGTTAATTTTGTATTTCACGAAATGTGTCCAAATAACATTTTTTCTTTCTTTTTTTTTGAGAAAATCACATAACATGCTATTTTTTTCTGGAGAGGATTTAAAAAAAAATAATAATCAAAAACACTTTACACGACATAAATAGGTCGAAACCAGAACACTATGCTCAGGCAGACCACTAGACCAACGTGGCAGTCATTATTGAAGACAAAGTTCTTGACAAGTTTCGAAGTCTCTTAAGTTGCGTGCAGATAGTGTGAGGCATGTGCTTCGAATATAGTAAACCACGCCTGTAGCATATACCCCAGGCTGAGAAATCTGGCATAAAAAGAAATGTAAAGGATGATTTCCACCAAACGGCTCGCATCGCATCGGATCGGAACGGATTTTAAAATTTTTAAACGATATTAAATCGTGTAGACAGTGTTTAAAGTCTATATTACCAAGCCGCGCCTAGCAGCTTGACCGCGGGCGTCTTCCGCGACACGCGATCGTAGCCGAAAGTACCTATGCTGCGACGCGCGATCGGCTCCGGTCGCCTGTCGTCGTATCCGATTGAATCCTTTCCGCTGTCGTTCAAATTTTTTTATTCCTCTTCTGTGTTTTATGATTATGTTCTATTTCTTTTAACGCAATAGCCAACAATACTACGTCAACTTTAACCATTTTCAAAAATTAGAACACGTCAACACGGTAGGAATTAAACTATTTGACTGGGCGCAGAAACGGAAACGTTCGCGAGCGACGTACGGAGCCCATCGATATGTCGGCATGCTGCCGGACGCGATCGGCTGTCACCACATCCGTTTGTGTCCTTTCCGATCCGATGCGATGCGATCCGTTTTGTGGAAATCATCCTTAATGCATTGCACTGTCTGAACGCATCTTCAGAGATATGTCACTGTTCTCTGATTCTTATAAAAACAGTTTCAACCTCTCTAGAACGGAAACCAAGAATACTACCGCACGAGTTATTTATGCCACGATGAAAAGATAAAGTAGTGTGAAAACGTGTCCCTACTACATGCGGGGGTGTGCCGTGCAGACGTATCTTAAGCTGACGTCACTCCACATGCCTCACTGTACGAGGAGACTAAGTGTTTGCATTCCAAGTAAACGTATTATTTCTGAAGTCTGATTTAATCCATAACTTTAGGAAGGAACATTATTTTGATTGATTTTTTCCTTTAAAAATTATACTTGAATACATAGGGGCTTGTGGCTAAGTAATAACAGCCGCACGGGTCGATCGATCAGGTTAAGCTACGCTTGCCGCGGTTGGTCCGTGGATGGGTGACCATCTTTACATAGCAAGAACCCACCGTGCCTCGGAAAGCACGTTAAGCCGTTGGTCCCGTCTGTCATTCGTGGATCTTTGACAGTCGTTACGGGTCGTCAGAGAAGCCCGAAATTCTGATAACCAGTCTTACCAAGGGGTATCGTATTACCCAGTGACTGGGTTGTGGAGCTCAGATAGGCAGCCGCTCCATGTAAAATACTAGTACTCAGCTGCATCCGGTTAGACTGGAAGCCGACACCAACATAGTTGGGAAAAGGCTAGGCAGATGATGACGACTTGAATACATGATAGGAATAAATACACATGCTTATAGAGGTTCAAATTAAAACTCCGCAGACGTGATGGTAGAGATATCTAAACAAGATTAAACAAAAAAAAATATTAGTTAGGTGATTGTTTTGTGAGGTCATTGACCGCAGGAGTCTTTGGTCAACTGGACCCACTCGAACTGGACCCGCGGGTCCAGTTGACCAAAGGAAAAATTTTCTATATTTTTATTGGTCAACTGGACCCACTGTCAAAATTAGACAAACATCTTTTGTTTTAAGCTACCCATGGATACAGTCGAAACAAAAAGACAATGGCACGAATCTGGTACAGAATCTACGAGTATCTCAAAATCTAAAGATAAAGATAAAAGATAAAGATAATTTATTTGTGAAACATGCGTTTACATAACATTTTTCTGTTAGTAGATTTCGGATCTTATTTTTAATTTGTTTTGTTGTCATGGCTTTATTTTGTTGTATATTTTCGGGGCCATACAAAAAAAGCTTTTCAAATTCAAATTCAAAATGATTTATTCGGGACAACTAGATCCACCGGTTAGTATACAATAACTTAGAAACTATTATTAGTACTTAAAATACAATAACAAAGAACAACACACATCATAACACAATTCACACAAAAAAAAAAAAATACACAAGGCACCTGTGCTGAGACACCCCGCCCCGACAAGATAACCAACAGGGAGATACCTCCCTACAAGATCATCAGACGAACGAAATGCCTCAACACAGGTGCACGCACATCTTCAGCTATAGTTTTCAGAATGCTGTTGTGACTCCCCCGCACCCTCCTCATAAGAGACACGACTTTTTTCCGAATGACGGCATAAAAACCGTCAGTGTGAGCCTGTGCGAACATTTCGGAGGCACTGCAGAAACGAGGAAGTCCCAACATCATCCTGAAAATATTATTGTATTGGACGCGCAGTGTGTCCAGGGATTTTTTGGTATAACTAACCCATAGACTACCCGTGTACAGACCCTGACAATACGCTTTAAATAGTGTGATCTTGACTTGGTCCGTACAGCGGGCGAATCTACGGGCCAGCATGTTGCCACGGACTGACAGAGCCCTGCGCTCCCTCTCTATGTCAACATCATCCTTAAGGCCGTCGGTAAGGTAATGTCCAAGGTACTTAAACTGCGACACCCTATCCAAGTTAACACCATTCAAAGTAATATACCCAAAATATTATACCGTAGCGTAGAAGTGATGCCACCAATCCATGAAAGGCCATCACTAAAGCATCTGGGTTAACTTCTGAGGACAATTTGTACAAGACATACGTGACTGAGCTCAGTTTTTTGTTTATATATTCAAAGTGCGCTTTCCAGTTCAGTTTTGCGTCTATCATTACACCAAGAAATTTTGTGTCGTGACTTTATTTAATACTGTGTCATTGTAGAGGGCTTTAATGTCAATATCACCATGTACCCGTTGACTAAAGTAAGATTAGGGTCATGTGGTAGTCAATAGCATCAGGCAGGTCATTGATATATAGGATAAATAATAGAGATCTAAGCGCGCTCCCTTCTGGGACACCGTAAATAGGCGTTCGCTCGCCAGATATGTAAATTGGTGGTGAGGTCAAACTGAAAATCCAAGATGGCAGATGTGTAAAATGTTCAAATTTTTCATCATGGGTGTTGATTTCTTGGTTTTCTAGGGTGCTAAAACCGATGGTGAGGTCAAACTGAAAATCCAAGATGGCGGATGTGAAAAATGTTCAAATTTTTCATCATGGGTGTTGATTTCTTGGTTTTCTAGGGTGCTAAAACCGATGGTGAGGTCAAACTGAAAATCCAAGATGGCGGATGTGAAAAATGTTCAATTTTTTCATCATGGGTGTTGATTTCTTGGTTTTCTAGGGTGCTAAAACCGATGGTGAGGTCAAACTGAAAATCCAAGATGGCGGATGTGAAAAATGTTCAATTTTTTCATCATGGGTGTTGATTTCTTGGTTTTCTAGGGTACTGAAACCGATGGTGAGGTCAAACTGAAAATCCAAGATGGTGGATGTGAAAAATTTTCAAATTTTTCATCATGGGTGTTGATTTCTTGGTTTTCTAGGGTGCTAAAACCGATGGTGAGGTCAAACTGAAAATCCAAGATGGCGGATGTGAAAAATGTTCAATTTTTTCATCATGGGTGTTGATTTCTTGGTTTTCTAGGGTGCTAAAACCGATGGTGAGGTCAAACTGAAAATCCAAGATGGCGGATGTGAAAAATGTTCAATTTTTTCATCATGGGTGTTGATTTCTTGGTTTTCTAGGGTGCTAAAACCGATGGTGAGGTCAAACTGAAAATCCGAGATGGCGGATGTGAAAAATGTTCAAATTTTTCATCATGAGTGTCGATTTTAGCACCATCGGTGAGTTAAGAGGTATGACCCAACTGCTTCGCCGGGAGTTCTTAAATGATCCTAGAGAAATAATTGAAATATAACAAATCCACCCCAGCATGGGAGCATAGCAAACTAATGTGGAAAAGGGTTGCAGGTTGCAAAGAGATAGTATTTTAGGGCCCCCTGCATTGATCTATTAATGAAGTTGTATTATAGCTAAAAAAAAAACATATTATCATTTAAAATGGTCGATTTTTGAAATAAAGTTTAACCGGGATCACGAAATCGTAATAAAAAGAAAATGTTTTGATAATGCACTCAATTGATTCAATTCCCGATAAGGTCGTCAGTGTAATAAATACGTGTATTGAAGCGTATTTAACGATTTTATATAATTAAAAAAAAAAAAAACAAATTATAATTATACCTAATTACAGTTGGAGGTGGTAACCAAAACTATTTTTATTAAGTAGAAAAATTTACCATTAACGCTGCAGTAGGTCCTCCTGTATTTAATCCCATTTTTAAGTTTGCTTACTCTCGCGTAAAGTAGTTTAGAAATCAACGTGAAACGTATTGCAGTTTTTGGTTTCTTGTCAGTTTGGACTCTAGTGTTGTTACTCTGTAATTAACGGTCAGGCACTCGATTGGCTCGATCACAGAACATAATTATATACCCATCCCGATTATGTAGTTCGAAAACTCAATTCAAGTTGAATCTAAAATATCATGTACTACCTCCCTCCAGTACCTACCTTAAATTCAAACCTAGCAACAGTGTGTTTGAAAAGCACACAAAAAAAATTAAAGGAAAGAATAATAGCAAGATCCAGAATAAAGCAACCGTTCTATATTGGTACCTAAGTATTTCAGTCAGTATCACATGAAATATATAATATCTATTCCCTGGTTTATTACCGACTAGTACTACTACATCAAGTGGCAAATCGAGAGAAAATAAACTCGAGGCTTTATTTTATTTAGAGTAACGAGTTACATATAATCAAGCCGCAGCACTATCTGACACTATTAAAAAGATAAGTGTCAAGACTGTCATGTCAAGTGACAACATTTCATTAATTTATTTATTCTGTTTCTTTCGAATTGCATGAAATTGATATTTCTGTTTTCCTGTGTGTAATTGAAGGATTTTAATGAACATGGAATCTTCAAGACGGTACAGCATGTACTCCAGAAGAATGTTGTGTTAATTGTTGAGTAAGATTTCAACTGAACTGTTCGCGTTGGCTGTTGTGCACATGTTAGAGCTCTTGGACATGGTATCAAGATGAGAAGTGGAGCGACCTGCATAATTTTAGATGAAATACTATTTACTTTTATGTCGTCAGACGTTGAAATTGATATCCTACATAAAGTTATAAAAATAATTTGAAAATTATGTGATTTTTGATTTCATGAACCGTTATTCCTACTATTTATTACTGAACAGTGCACTATTTTACTAAATTATAAAACCGAGGCCAAACTTCTCACTATACAAGAGTTATTTTAGTGTGTTTTAGGGTATGATGGTATTTCTCAGCTAAGACATCTAGGGAACATAAACATGCGGCTTTTAAGCCTCTGTGGCACTGAATTAAAATTGTGCAATGAGTGGCGTGGGTCATCCTGTAGCTTCGCCCTCTCGATGCAGCTGGGTATAGTCCTGCGAATTTCTGGAGGCGCGATGCGAGTCAGTGGATACAGCATTCGCAACGGGGTCGGTTTTAAGCAACCATTAATAATCATTAATGTCTTATTTAGAGCTGTATCCACTAACTTATCGTGGGCTGATCGGTTCCATACTGGACAGGCCTGCGGAGAAACAAAGCGCCATTCCAGTTGTTCGCAGGACTTGAGCAGATGCCACCCATCTGGTGGAAGTTAGGCGACGGAGTAAGTGATTTCTGGTAGGTATGCACTTTCTGTTTGACATTTTCGCAGTTTCTCCGGAAGTTAGGGGACCTATCCACTCCTCGGGGTAGGTCTTAAGTAAGTATTCTTTGAGCCACCTGCTCCAAAAAATCTTAGAGAGGCGAAGAGCCTTTTTCCACTTTTTTCTTAACGAAAAAACTCCGTCGTCCAGAGAGGTAGGTAATTGCTGATTTGATGAGCTGCCTATTAAAAAATGAAAAGGTGTGAGGCTTTCATATTCACAGCTGCAACATACATATATGTCAAAGGCCTCGAATCGGACGTCTGCGTTACCATGGACGATATTCTTCCTACGATACGTCGGTGCGGGCTGGAGGCCAATTCTTAAGCATCTCGCATTCGTTATTGTCGTTCGATTCGAACTTTTCTCTCGAAACAATCAAGCCGAGCTATTCTCGCAGGAAAGACACGCGACATGCCTTAGTTTACATGCGACATATTTATGTAAAAGGAATTTTGTCACCTGATTATCATATTATGATATACCTATTATTATTGTATTACAACAGGGCCATCAAGCATGATGAGGTTTTCGAAAGCATTTCAAACAATAAAGATTTCAAACGATATTTTATTTTTTTCAATATAAAACATAACTAACACAAACAATACATTATAATAATCACTAGTGTATATGAATGGTCGGCGTCATGAGTCGCGCGCTGTCCGCGAGCTTAGGAATCGGCGGACCATTTCACCTCTCGCCCAATATCTTCATGAACTTGAATGCGGCAATTTGAACACAAATAAATTTGAATTAATGATGTGACGATACTCCTAATGCGACCCTCAGGGTAAAAATTGTTTTCGCAAGGATTTCTCAACAATCTTTTAGGATTTTGTAAAGTAATGTAGCCGGGTCACGTATAGCCACGTCATTGGAACAACATGCAGCAGGACGGTCCAGTTGGTTCAGTACCGCACTCTTTACGACAACCACAATTCCTCTTCTTCTTTTCCGTCTTGATAAACCTTGATGTTATTGTGGTAGTCATCAGCTTACTTATAACATTTGCAGTAATTCTGTTTTATTTTATTACTTAATTTATGTTGATAACCAATGTAAACAAACTACAATTTTGACTTTAATTTGATGTGACAAATATAATTGACATTGACAAACCAGCAACGGCCATGCATTCCGTTGTAACAAATACTAAGGAGGACTTATTTTAATGATAATAGTAAAATAAAAAAGAAAGAAAAAATTACAAAAACTGTTGTTTCTATCAAGTTCAAAATAATTTTCCTAGAAAGTCCTTATAAAGTTCTACTTTTCAGATTTTTTTCATATTTTCTAAACTTATGGTTCAAAAGTTAGAGGGGGGCGGGACACATTGTTTTATACTTTTGGAGCGATTATTTCCGAAATTATTGACATTATCAAAAAATGATTTTTGTAAACCCATATTCATTTTTAAATACCTTTCCAACAATATATCACACGTTAGGGTTCAAATTAAAAAAAAATCACTTCCCACTTTACATATAGGGGGGCTACCCTAATAAAACATTTTTTTCCAATTTTTATTTTACCACTTTGTCGGCGTGATTGATATACATATTGGTACCAAATTTCAGCTTTCTAGTGCAAACGGTCACAGCGATTAAGCGAGGACGGACAGACGGACGGACGGACGGACAGACAGACATGGCGAAACTATAAGGGTTCCTAGTTGACTACGGAACCCTAAAAACATCAAATATTTTTATTTTTTACTAGCTGCGCGCCGCGGTTTCACCCGTATAAGTCTCGATCCCGTGGGAATATCGGGGTAAAAAGTATCCTATGTCCTTTCCTGGGACTCAAGCTATCTCTATACCAAATTTCATCTATATCGGTCCAGCGGTTTAGGCGTGAAAAGGTAACATACAGACAGACAGAGTTACTTTCGAATTTATAATATTAGTACGGATTTTATCGTGTTTAGTTATCGATACCCAACATCTACAAAGTTTCGCTAGCTAATTTAATTTGACCCTATACAGGGTGTTACAGAAAGGGTATATCAATACAAACGGGTTGAAGAGTGTATCTGGTCTAGAATCTCTGTACAAAATTTCAGCTCAAAAGCAGTAACTTTGAAATGCTTAATATTTTTTTTATTTCGATAGTTTATTAAATTGAAATCATAACAAACGTGTCACCGCACTACGAGGGTCATTATCCATTATCTGTAGTATGTCTGTGCGCCTAGTACACGCACATCACGCCGCCGCGCGCCAGTGCAGCACCGTGATGTGCGAAATAAAAAAATATTAAGCAATTTCAAAGTTAATGCTTTTGAGCTGAAATTTTGTACAGAGATTCTAGACCAGATACACTCTTCAACCCGTTTGTATTGATATACCCTTTCTGTAACACCCTGTATATAGACACGGACATAAAAAACAAACGCAGACAGAAATAATAAAAACACGGTAGATTTAATTTTGAGTAAACTCTAAGCGTCTCTTTATCTTTTATTAATTTCTAAGGTTACCAGGAAACCAGCAGAGACACAAACTTGGCTTTCTTTCCAAACAAACTCGCGTTGTGAACGTATAATTTTGTGTAATCTTCCTCCTATAGTTGATACGGTTCGCTTTCTAATCCAAGACCGTTCAAATTTTCCGCTGTTAATTTAGAAAACTCACAAAACTTGGCAGAGTGATCACCTTCCAATGTTTGCGTCATGAAAAACATCCTTAGAATAACGATACCTGTTTAACATTACTTGTAGGGTCTTTTGTTGACGCTTATAGTCGAAAATCAGCGTAATAAGCTTAAGAAATAAGCGTCGATTTTGAAACACTGACATGATCGAAATCGATACACTTGATTCTAATTAATTAATGTAACGTTATTAGGGTTATGAATAAGGCAAGACATAATAATGGCCAGTATTTTAATAAAGATAAGTAAAAGTGAATTGCTCACTTTCCAATATCTTTTTTTAACCGATTTCAAATAATGAAGAGGTTATTTATTTGTATGTTCGACTGTTTATGTACTCGTATATCAGACACAACTCTTTAAAATATTTACGAGATTTTGAAGAGTCCGTGCGACTTTAATATCATAATCGTAACTTTGTACTCAAATTGTAATTATTACATATCCTTATGTATTTTACTGTGTGTACATAAATAATAAAATAAATAAATAAACATACATAATCACCCTATAATGTTCCCACTGCTGGGACACAGGTCTCCTCTCGGTGAGAGGGAGTGGGCCGTAATCAACTACGCAGTCCAAGTGCGGGTTGGCAGATGTCACATGTCTTCGAATTTTTTGGTTCTAGGACATGCCGGTTTCCTCACGATGTTTTCCTTCACCGTTTCGAGAGCAGTGCTGATGAAATAATTTACACAAAGTAAAGCGCCTGTCTGGGTTCGAACCTACGACCTACAACTCGTAAATCGCAGCCGTTACCACTTGGCCACCACTGCTCCGACTTTAATGATAGATATCTAAAGCATATAATACATTAGGAATTATTAGGTACAAAATTCATACAATCTGTTTGATTCATTAGAGCAATGTTCTTTGGCGTGGTAATGAGTATTTACGTAAATTCGTGGGAGTACTAAGGATGAGTTATTCTCGGTATGTCTTTGTAGACTCTAATGTGCCTATTTGCGGGAATGTGTTTTGGGTTAGCAGATTACCTACTTACTTATAAGTTATCAAATTACATAATAAGCCAGCTTCCGCGGCTTTGCCAGCGTGGTATGTCAACAAAAAAAACCGGCCAAGTGCGAGTCGGTCTCGCCCATGAAGGGTTCCGTAGCAGCAAGTAACATAATATAAAAGTTCTTGTAGTTCGTTGTAACTTTGTGAAAGGTAAATTGCGGTTTTCGATTTAAGACGTATTAAAAAAAAACTACTTACTAGATCTCGTTCAAACCAATTTTCGGTGGAAGTTTACATGGTAATGTACATTATATATATTTTTTTAATTTTATCATTCTCTTATTTTAGAAGTTAGAGGGGGGGGGGACACACATTTTACCACTTTGGAAGTGTCTCTCGCGCAAACTATTCAGTTCAGAAAAAAATGATATTAGAAACCTCAATATCATTTTTGAAGACCTATCCTTAGATATCCCACACGTACAGGTTTGATGGAAAAAAATTTTTGGAGTTTTAGTTGTAAGTATGGGGAACCCCAAAATTTATTGTTTTTTTTCTATTTTTGTGTGAAAATCTTACTGCGGTTCACAGAATACATCTACTTACCAAGTTTCAACAGTATAGTTCTTATAGTTTCGGAAAAAAGTGGCTGTGACATACGGACGGACGGACAGACAGACAGACAGACATGACGAATCCATAAGGGTTCCGTTTTTTGCCATTTGGCTACGGAACCCTAAAAAGCAGCCTATGTCCTTCCCCAGAGTTCAAAGTATCTCCATACCTACGCATAACGGACCAAATGGGAGTCTCAGTGCGGAAAACGGAGCCCCATCATCATCATCTCCATACCAAATTTAGTCAAAATCGGTCCAGCCGTTTCGGATATTAGCCGGAACAAACAGACAGACAAAAAATAAGTTTTTTTTTGTTATAAGTACCGAATTTACTTTCATATGTATTTGGTAAATATTACAAATCAGTGCGGGTTTTGGTCACACGAGCTGTAAGTCACGCTCTTCTGTATAAAAATGGACTATTTAGGTTACACATTGCTTTAAAAGTTATTATTGGACATTATTTTATTAAGCACACACTTTTTATTTTTTTGTGTGTACGGACAGCGTCAGAGAAAAGGAACCCCCTTTGGTAAGTAACCAAAAGTTCCTTTTCTCTGACGCTGTCTGTACATAATGTATAGAAGATTTCGTTGTAGTGTACAAGTAAATACATAGCTTGAGAGATTATATTATCCAAAAATATTTGTGCCGTCTCGCGTTGATTGGATTATGTCTATACCTATACGAGTTCTATTTTGACGTTTCTTGATATATCATTTGCTCAAGTAGAAATAACCTTTGAAGTAGATTGAAGGTCTTCCTTCAATTTGCTACATTACTTATTTGTAATCTAAAATAAGAGAATATATTCGATTTTTTGTATGTTTGTTTGCTACACTTTCACGCTAAAACGGCTGAACGGATTGGATGAAATTTAGCACATGGGTAGATGATGACCTGAGGGGTAATTGCGTAACACACTATCAGTAGGAATGGCTTTCATTTTGACAGTTCAACAACATTCATTGCGTTATTTACGTTGTTGAGCAGATAATTTTTGGAACATATGAGGCAATGGATTAGCAATATCCTTCAAAATGAGATTGATAGTGCATTACGCAATCACGGTGCTGGATTAGGACAAAGGACATCTTTTATCCCGATATTCTTACGGATTCGAGACATCTTCGGGTGAAACAGCTAGTTTCTAATAACTTAATGAAGGTGGTTCTATAACCCTCTGCCCAATCTTCTGGGGAATACAGTTATATTTTATAACTTGAAAGTTACATATTTTTATTGTCCAAACATAACATATTGTGCTTTTATAACTAACAGAAAAGGAAATTATCTTTGATAAAACTATTTACGTTATTTTATTAAATTGAGCATAGTGCGTTATGAATGAATGGGTTGTGAAGGTCAGATAGGCAGTCGCTCCGTGTAAAATACTGGTGTTCAGCTGCGTTCATTATGCATTGAAATCGATTGAATTGCCATAAAAAAATAACCGACCCAAACATAGTTGGCTAGGCAGATGATGATACACTATGAATGAGTCCAAAGTAAACGTTTCTACTGTACAAATATGAATGATTTAATCATCTACAGTAAATCAATTCAAAGCAATAAACAAATCAAATAACTACAAAACTCAAACACTAGTAAACTTCAGATTTAATTAATAAGCCCTCCAAGCCCCAAGGAAACCACTTAAACGACACTAAACCTCCAAAGATTTAAAATACTTTAAGTTCCAATTTCAACAGGCAAACTTTCGAAACTCAAATCCAAAACAATAAACAAAAACTTAAACCAGCGCAAACTATTTTAGGCCATAAATCCTTTGAAAGTAATTTCATGGCTGTGCGCCGTCCCGCGTCAACTGAAACTATCTCGTTAGTTGATATATATTGAGGAAATGAACGCCTTATTGCTTGACCCAGAGGACGGCACAGATATCTACGTAATTTGAATCTGCTACAACTTCAGCTAATTGATAGAGGTTTGGTTCAAATTGATTTCTTGTAACATCGATTTTGGTTGGAAAGGGCATTTTAATGTCAAATTATGTTGACTTGAAGAGCGTTACCCTTGTCTAGCGGTCAAATTCACAAACCTAACCCAATTTTAAGCTTCACTTAATGCCATGCTGTCTCAGTCATTTCAAGGTCTTCTTCGTCTTCATCGTGTCGATGGCACGACAGTGCACTGAAAAAAATGCACTCCAATCAAGTGACTTTTTAGCTTGATTGACGATATCTTGTTTAGATTAATCAAAATCTTAGTTAAGGTGAATGCGCAGTGGTAGACCGCGAAATTTAAATTTTCTTACGTTTTTTGCAATTTGTAGGTCAGTGTCAGGTTGTATCTTGATCAAAATATGATTTGCGACTATAATAGACATGTATTTACAGAATTATAGTCATTAGAATCATTAATATATCTCTTTAAGTTAGATTTCTACCATAAACACTTTTCCATACGAGATTTGTTCTTAACGGTAGAAATCTAAGTTAGAAAGATGTATTAATGATTCTAATTATTATAATTCTGTAAATACGTACCTCTTATAGTCGCGAATCATATTTTGATCAAGATACAGCCTGACACTGATCTGCAAATTGCAAAAAACGTAAGAAAATTTAAATTTCGCGGTCTACCATGGCACATTCACCTTAAGTTGATCATCACGACATGACTGCAGCAATACTAGTTCAAATGATTGAACGCTCACACAAGTTTCTTGATTGCCCTTAACATGACATCGTTGTAGAAGAGTTAAAACAACAAAGTAAGTTAGTTGTGTCAATCAAGCAACTTGATCAACTTGATTGCTGCAAATAGGTTTTGTGACAACTCCAATCAAGATCCCGTTTCAAATCTCAATCAAATAAAAGTAGTTAGCTGTGATCATAGTGCTTGATAGGCTCAGATGCAAACAAGTTACTTAGTCAATCTAAACAAAATCTTGATTGTGGCAACTACTTTTTTTTTCAGTGTGAATTTAATTGACCCAAAACTTCAAACGCCACTTCCACGGAATCGTCGACGGCAGCGCAGAGGTCTCTATGGCTGCATATTTGCGGAACAGAGGGCAAGACTATCCTGCCTTCCCACACCTGCCCTCCCACGTACTAAGGTACGATTTGATATGCCTTACAGCCACACAAGGTGTATTGTAGCAACAGAAATACTTTTGAAAACATTTTAAAGTTGAATGTCGTGTGAAAATCTGGGCTTCCTAAATAGGTATTTACGCGCCATTTTAGAAATTTTCTAAAATGGCGCGTTTCTATACAGGGTGGTCAAAAAGTCGTGGATCAAACGAAATAGGGAGATAAATAAGGTGATTTCTAACGCTTTTAAAGTGAGAAATAATTTTGACTAAGAGTTCAAAATTTATGGAAAAAAAAATATTGCTCTTAAAATTTAGTACCCAGGGCCGCAATAGAACTTTTTAGTGCTGATACGTTATCTAGTTATAATACAACACCGTTTCTTTTATTGTTTTATATCACTTTTCAATTAGTCCAATTGTAAAAGAACTCGGTACCTATACAAAAATATTCATAACTTTTAGTGCAATTGAATTATGGCCATGCTGTAGAAAGATTTTTTGTTGGAAATGGCCTCCTTTATCTCCCTATTTCGTTTGATCCATGACTTTTTGACCATCCTGTATAAGCGCTTGAACCTACATCACCTGAAATTGACTACGCAGATAAGGAATAATCACACGCATAATTATATTACAGCAGTTCAGTACTGGACATAGGCCTCTACCATTGCACGCCATTTAGATCGATTCTCGACAACTTTCATCCAGCTGCTACCAGCCATCCTGCGAAGATCGTCGCTCCACCTAGCCTGAGGGCATCCTACCTTACGTTTGCCGATTCACGGTTTCCACTCAAGAACATGTCTACCCCAACGTTCATCATCGGCTAATATGACAGGTCCATTGCCAGTTCAGCTAATAGTAATTACGTTCATGGCCTTCAAAATAGTAGGTCTGTGTGTAAGGTACAGACGTCAGCACATCAAGTTACCCGAAACTGTCAAATTTTCCCAATCGACTTTGAACCTTACACTTAAGCGATAAAGTTGAAAGTCTATTAAAGAAATTTGACAGATTGTAGTAGTAAACGTGCTGGCGTCTGTACTTAGAACCTTTTTGTTAAAAACGAAAATCTAAAACTCTGCCTGTCAGTCAGTACCATAGACTTGTTTGTATTATAAGTCCATGGTCAGTACTAGTCACACTAATCACACTAATATTATAAAGGCGAAAGTTTGTGAGCGTGTGTGTGTGTGTGTTTATATGTTTGTTACTTCTTCACGCTCAAATGGCTGGACCAATTTTGATAAAATTTTGTATGGACCTCCATACAAAATTTTAGCTACCTAGCTGACACCCTGGATTAACATGTAGGCTACTTTTTATCCCGATATTCCCACGAGATCGAAACTTATGCGGGTGAAATCGCCGGGCGCAGCTAGTAATGAAAAATAAAATAATAATAAGTTCAACTTACTTTTTGTTAAAAAATAATCTACAAAAGAAAGATTTATCTAGCAAGCTATCCGCATTTTGAACTGAAGCCAAATAATGAGAGCAACTGAAATTCTCGGTGCAATTTCTGAGTATTCACTTAGTTACATTTCTGTGCTGGCTGGGGATCAATTTTAAACAGCGTAATTAGTCAGAAATTAGTTGCTTAAATTGAAAAGTAAAAGTCTAAATGGATTAGTCTTTAAAGCATAATAATCAGCCTATAATTTTTCCACTGCTGGGACACAGGGCTCCTCTCTATGACGGGCAGTGGGTCGTAATCTCACATGTGGGCCCCTTGATGCGTGCTTTAACTTGAATTACATTTTTAACCGACTTCAACCGTACGCAAAATACACGCATTGACGTGGAGTTGCGGACACCAGCCCGTATTACCTATTAACCGACTTCAAAAAGGAGGTGGTTCTCAATTCGTCTGTTTTTATAAATCTTTTTTAGAGTTCCGTAGTCAACAAGGAACCCATATAGTTTCGCCATGTCCCTCTGTCTGTCTGTCCGCGGTTTAGCTCAAAAACTATTGGTACTAGAAAGTTGTAATTTTGCATGACTATACACGTTAATGACGCCGAAAAACTGGTAAAATAAAATTTTGAAAAAAAGCAATTATTTAGGGTAGGTACCTCCCCTACATGTAAAGTGGGGATGATGATGATAATTTTTTTTTCGTCCTTCTCATAGCGTGAAATATCGTTGGATAGGTCTTTCAAAAATATTAGGGGTTTGGGGAGACTGTTTTATGATTAAGTAAACCGTTCGTGACTTATCGAGCTTTAAAGTATCAAGTTTCGTTAGAGTCAAGTGTCCAACCCCCTCTACCAACTAAACGGTTGTAGTTAGAAATTCAAATGTCATGGCAATAGTACCTATATATAACAAAGTTTAAAGGAAAACTATCACACTTAAGTGGGCTTTACAAGTTTACGAGTAATAGTTGACCAACTTAAATTTGCAGTTGCAATGTATGGGACAACATGATTTTCAACTATAATGTTAAGTTTGTTCTTGGAATAAATTGAAAAAACCGGCCAAGTGCGTGTCGACGCACTTGGCTGGTATTTTAGTGTATGTTGTGGTAAGTAGATATTGCTTCTTTTGTTTGTTAAAAATAATTCATAAACGGTGAAATTACTTTTTGTCAGTAATCCAACAGATTAAGTAATAAAACACAGATATTAGATCTCTCGAGTATAAAATACTTATTACTTATTGTGGTACAGCTATTACTAACGATAAAATGAAACTGCAAGAGTCATCCGAGAAAATTAGATCTGATGCTTTAGTAGCACTAATATAGACCATCTTGAAGTAACGATATTTTTATATTTAATATAATACACACATCAAAAGTGTCTATGGATCATGGTATTTACACAAAATATTTGATTACCCTTCTTCTCATCGTAACGATGGCTAAAAGTTTAAATATTTCCCAAAATTGACCAAAAAGCTCAAAATTGACCAAATTGCCCAAAATTGTCATGCGGCGCAGGATGGAAGGTGGGCCACAGACCCCACCGATTATGGTCTGTGGGGAGGTGCCGCATACGCACTTGATATCAGACCCGTCCGTGAACATATTATTTCATTAATTATACTGTAGCGGTATCTACAACGCCACATCGATGGTCATACGTTGACAACTCGTAACCCACATTTTTTCGCAAAATGAGTTACGTATTTCAAAAATATTTAAATAAAGCGCCAAATCTTCCCATTGATAACTCGTAATGCACAAAAAATGTCACTCGAGCAATTTATACCACTGACCTTTTTAATTTATTTTCATAATTATACAGTTTTTCCACTCTTCTGTAAAATTTGATACATTGCAGTTCCGTGGTGTTAACCTTTGACCATCGACATGTAAACTACGTGTCATAGTAACGTCACGCAAAATTCTGCATCTCGCAAGCAGAGTTTACCGCGCAACTAGCATAATTATACAACGGCCCGACATGAATCATCGGGCAATTGCCGACCAGACACAACATCCGTCTGTTCGGAGGATCCACCCTTTTGTATGGAGGTTGAGTGAACTTTACACCCTGTTACTCATACCTCTATAATAGTATTGCCCTATTGAAATTTAATAAAAATGTCTCTTTAGATTGATTAACACTGCGGGACACTTAACGCCCCTCGACGTAATATCAATAAAACTTTTATTGTGTCTCGTTTAGTGTCGTTCAACGTGTTAAACAAAATGTTTGTAAACTTAGCGTCAAGGGGTCCTGCAATAACGTGTACGTCTACAGGCCTCATACTAAAGCTAGATGCGTCAGAAAAATACACAAAACGCTACTCTTGTTCTGCCCAATTTCTGGGTGCACGAGCCCATTGTAAGCGGGCTCTGCGATTACGGGGCTCAATCGGTGGTACACGTAGCGGCCTTCGGGAACGGAGATTGACTTCATGCGAGCGATTTCTTATGGTTTATGGAGCTATGAAGCATCATCGCGGTCATTGTACGATTTTGTCGAGCAGTAATTTGTATGTAACAATCTTGTCTGCGTGTGGTGGTGTGAGATCATCCTCCATGTCGCTCTGCGACGCTGCCAGTGATGGGGTAACTTGTCCAAAGTCGACTTATAACACTCTGCGTAGTGCCCAGAGCAATTGCCGAGAACCAGCATCCAACATTCCGACGGCTCTGATCATTTCTTCTCGGCTCAAATGACCTCTTCACTTCATAAAGTTCTTTTGTATGGATTTCACTCAGAAGTATGGCAGACATTTTACTGATTTGGCGCTGTTGCAGGATTATAATATAGGAATACGACTGGACAAAAGATTTTCATCTTATGACCGAAATTAAAAAACGATTACCTTTTCTAGTGGCGAAATTTACTCAAAAGTATCCATTTTTATTTCCGTTAGCCTGAACTGTCCCACTGCTGGGCAAAAGCCTCCCCCATTTTCTTCCACATTTCCTTGTACTGTGCCTTCTCCGTCCAGTCGGTTAGGAATGAGTCTAAATTGTCACGCCAGCATTTCTTAGGCCTGCCTCGGTGACAACGCGTATCCATAGAGGTTACAAAAAATATTATTTAATAACCTGATTTTCAGTAACTAGCAAAAACGTGCTTGATACCTAGATACTTTTGATGTGTGTATTTCATTCTTTTTAACTTCTATAAATTAATACATAGCCATATTAAGAAATCTACCATAACGACTGCTGGGTACTTTCTCAAAACTTTATATATTGCTTAATAAATTCTGGAAAGCACCCATTCGCTTCTTTCATAATAAAACGAGCGTTACCATGACTACATTTTATTGTGTTTTTTTTTCAACAGAGATTAACGAAGAAATATGTTTTTCTTTAGGTTTCCTGTTATTTTGGAGGCAACATGCGCGATCAAGCCTATACAGGAGTATGTCAATGATGTAGTGTTGGGTGTGTTTTTCAAGAAGTCAGTTGAAATGAAATGATTTTTGCGTTTTTGAAATGCTTCTCTAGCAACAGTTTTACCCTACTTCCTAGCCAAATGCGATCCATGCGAGGACACGATAAACACGACCATTCGTATGAATTATGGCATACCCATTAAAAATCTTCATCATTACAGGTGAAAGGCGTCCACTGCTGGCCATAAGCCTCCCCATACACCCCAGACATAAGCATCACCACTTCGACCGATTTTCTGCCCCTCATATCCAGTGGATTCCTGCGGCCTTCTCCTGGTCATCGATCCATCTTGTGGGAAGCCTTCCATCGCTACATCTTACGTCTTCCGATACGTGGTCGCCACTCCAAAGCCTTTCGGCCCCAACGGCCATCTGTTCTGCGAGCAATGTGCCCTGCCTGCTGCCACATAAGTTTGGTAATTCTTCGGGCTAATTCGGGGAAATTAGTCCCAACAACCCTGTTATTTGTTCATTGACATGTGTTCAGTCTCAAAACTAGTTTGTCCTAGTACAATATTACCCAATCTGGGACACACGGCGAAACCACAGAATAATACAGAAGGTTAGTTTCATACAACGAGCGAAAACGCACGCACACATAGACACGCTTCACACACAGCGAGTGCAAGTGCACTCCCGACAGACATTCACCCGAGAGCGCTATACGTGTGAGTGTATCTATGTGTATGTTTGTTCTCTGTATGGAACCGACCTTTTGTAACTATCTATTTTGTGTCGATATAGTGTAACTTTAGTGGCGATTGAGACCTGTTTCATTTCACGTGAGGGACATAGAAAATGTCAATTGCAATTCGATTTCGACTAGTATTCAGGCACTTGATTAGATCGTCTGATGAAGAGTTGTTGTTGAAAAAGATTCGTATTCTGAACTGGATTCGATGTCATTCGGATTGTATTCCTTATAAGTGGATATCTCAATAAACAACTGCGATTCGAACTTCGCACCGAGGGTTCCATACTATTTTGTAGGTATGTAACTACAAATTTGCGGTTTTCGAATTTTTTCCCTTACTTGTTCTTCATGACGTTGCTTCTTGCCAAATTTCATGATTTTAGGTCAACGGGTAGTACCATATCGGTTTTGATTCCCTTGCGAGTGTCAAAATATGTGACATTAACGGAACATAAATGCCCGTATCTTTTGATTGCGTTGACTTAGAATTTTGATTTTTTTCTCTGCTTCAAGCCCGGAGTATTTGATATTAATTTCAACTTGATAACTCCATGCTGTCTTGAGAAAAAGGGTCTTGACAGACGGACAGACAGACGGACAACGAAGTGATCTTATAAGGGTTCCGTTTTTTCTTTTGAGGTACGGAACCCTAAAAATTTAGTAAAACAGATTTTTTACTATAGAATAAAAAAATAATATAGCAAGATATCTTCCTGTAAGATACCATATCTTCCTTAAGAGCAGTGGTGGCCAAGTGGTAACGGCCGCGACTTACGAGGTGTAGGTCGTAGGTTCGAACCCAGACAATGGCTTTACTTTGTGTAAATTATTTCGTCACCACTGCTTTCAAAACGGTGAAGGAAAACATCGTGAGGAAACCGGCATGTCCTAGAACCAAAAATTCAAAGACATGTGACATCTGCCAACCCGCATTGGGCCCGCGTGGTGGATTACGGCCCACTCCCTCTCACCGAGAGGAGGCCTGTGTCCCAGCAGTGGGAACATTATAGGCTGATTATGTATGTATGTTATGTATATCTTCCTGTTAACTTAATAAAATCAATATTAACCAGTACAAATGTTTTTTGTTAGTAAAGAAATCAAACTAAATTAGACGCAGGTCTTCTAGGAATCAAAGTATTCCTCTATATTACACTTACTTGCAAAAGTGTTCACGGAGTGTAGTCCCATAATAGACATAACATGCCCGTATAATTAAGTTATATCTAAACATAGTCCCACAAAGCAATACGCAATGAATTAAACCCCCTATTATACACAGGGCTAATTAATTACAGTAATGATAAGTGGCCCTCGAGACAGATAATATGGAGCTAAATATATAGGTAGATACAGATGACGGGCGGCCGCCATGCCCGAATAGCCGGAGAGCCCCATAGGTACAAGTAGTGCGTAGGGTGAGTCGACAAACTGTCTGAGGCGCAAACAATTTATCATTTGGTATTATATAGAATATGAGAGTGAAGGTCTTTTTGACAAAAATAAATTCGAAATCGCAAATTGTATAAAAAATTAAGAAGCCTTTATTAAAGAAATTTTAATAAGTAACTAACTATATACACTAGATACTAAAATAAATTACTAACTAATTTACAATACAAATATATAAAAATAAAAAACATAGGACACTTAAGCGTCGAAGTATTCATCCGCATCGCTGTCATCCGGAAACGTGCCCAGAAGACTGGCAGCATTGCCACGTTGAATGGCAATGCTAATTCTTTGGCCAAAGAACGACCCAGCCCTCTGGTCACGTGAAGTATCGACCAGCCGGCGAGAAATTTCCTTAAAAAGGAGACGCGCGCTCGGGCCCCATGACCCGAGCGTTTCGACCCCAAACGGCTCAAAGCTGTAGTTGCCCATAAGGTTACAGTATTTGCGCCGCTTGAGGGTCTCAGCAGCTGCAGCAGCGGCGCCAGCACAGCCCGCAGTGCTAGGAACATGAGATAGCGCAAGGGTATCGACACATGTTGCGTCCCACACCAGAGGCCTAAAAAAATAAAAATAATAATAAAAATTACGTTATTTGATAATTTTTAAGGCCACCATTTTTTATAATTCTGTTGTAATCTGGTAAAAGTCTAAACTCCGTCTCCTACGCTAAGCACTGTTTCATTCATAGCCACGATAAATGTAGATTTATTACACTGAAAAGTAAATGGTAAAACAGCAATTCATTTTGTAGTTAAATTCATCTAGATTTTTTATGTCGTGAATGAACTTTCACTGTTCAAAGCCAAAACTGTTCGTCACCGAGATGAAAAGTAAAAAGTCGTAGAATTTAATGAAGCTTGTCGAAATTCTAGGAATCTAAATATTTTTTACAAAGTTACAGAAACAGTAAACACTCGTAGAAAAATTATAGACATGTATATTTAGTCAACCCTAATGTTCATTCAATTTAAAACAACGATTCTTTGGTCATCCTGAACAATTCAAAAACCTTAATTTAATTTACCTAAAATATAACGTCTTCAAAATATCAAATAACACAATTAAATTCGCCCGGTGCTAAGCTCCATTACTTATTATGGTTGCCCACATTTCAATTACGGCCATGTAATCCTATTACTGACGTAATAGTTGAAATGGACCGCACATTCATCAGTAATAGCTGGCATAATAACCAGATTACGTGTGTCTTAATATTAACAACTGAGAAAGATATGGTTGGCCGACTGTAATTGGAAGAGAGAACGTGGGAGTAGATTTGCACTGATTCTTATAGAATTATTTTTGATAATGTCTTCCATTCTCGGTAGAACGCGTGCCACCGCCCACAAAATCCTGAGTGTATTGTGTGATAGGTGGGACAGCCCCATACTAGCTCACTGGATACGGCTGCACACTTAGGTGTCAGTTGTTTCAATTTTAAATTTTGTGGTTTTGTGTTTTTTTTACTAACATAAGGTTAAGACTTTTACTAACAACATATGGATTTTTAATCTGAAATAAATGTGTTATTATTATTATTAGGTATTTAATAAGACGAAATCTGAAAGTGGCGAGTGACGAATTCTGAGTGTGTGACTTGGCTATCGTAGACTGGAAGCCGACCCCAACATAGCTGGGAAAAGGCTAGGCAGATGATGATGATGATGACTTGGCATTAGGTTAAGACCTGTAATGATAGTTTTAAGGCATTTAGGTAAATAAATAAATGATAATGAAAGGGTGTAATTACCGAGATAAAGACAAATAGAGTAGTATGGACGAAAAATACATGTTGCGCTGACTTCAAATAAATTTGGATAAGGACAGGAAAATGATGACGATTTTTGATGATGTCATTTCGGGTTTTAGACTAAGAATGGTGCTATAATCGGCGTCTTTTTTACTAAGTCATATAAAAGGGTGTATCCACAGAACTTTCACGAGTGACGGATTCTTGTCAGTCACTCCAGAAACAAAACTTGATATCTGGCTTACGTTGCCAAGATACCAAGAAATCTAGTTGCATTATCATAATTATTATTCACTCCATCGCGCACATATTTAGGTATTATAAGCATAAAGCTGGAAGGTCCTAGTTTTCACCAAAAAGCAAACCCATGTATAATAACTAGAATATGGACCAAAGTAAAACTGCGCTAGTGTAAAAATAAAGGTGCTACCCATCTTGCATAAGCACAATAACCTACTTACTTTTAGGAGATACTGAAATATTTTACGACTGATAAATATTTCAGTAGTATTAACGTTATCTGCAGTGGATGTAAGTAAGCTGCTTAGATGGTAGATAGTAAAATTGATGTTAATAATCCCTCACGCTTTTCTCCCTTGGGAGGAATATCCTAGATTATTTCATTGCAATCTAACGTGTATTATATTATGATAGAATATTGAAATGGTAAATAGTTAGAGATTTGTCTCTGGACAGTAGACGAAAAATACAGATCACAACAGTGATCCATTGGATTTCATCCTTAACTGTTGTGAAATACCTAAAGGTTTATTTATTTATATTGTTAGGGAAAACAAACATGTAAACATTAATTACATCTAAGATTACATTGGAAGTGGGTAAATGTAAAATACACAACGTTTCCACAGATTATCTAGGTTAATGATACCGTGGAGACTCAATATTCAAGTTACAAAAACACAAAGAAGAAGACAGGAAGAGAAAAATGAGTTTGTACTTATTTTAAAATAAAACAAATTGTACTAGATCCAATTATTACGAAAGCAAAGAAAAAGAATATACATTAAACATCACGCAAATGTAGATAAAGATTTGACAGAAGTTTGGATAAAGCTTGTGATTCTTAACGGGATTAATCTTTTAAAATAGAATGCCGTAAAGCAAGATATTATTGGGATTTCTGTTAGATTCTATTTTAAAAACCTGTGAGATCTGTTAGTTTTCAGAAAATAATAAATTCAACTTGAACAATGTCCCTTACCAAACGATTCATTTTGTGGCTGTAAAGTTAATGTCTACTAGCTGCGCCTCGCAGTTTCACCCGCATAAGTCTCGATCTCGTGATAATATCGGGATAAAAAGTACCCTATGTCCTTTCCCTGGACTCAAGCTATCTCTACACCAAGTTTCATCTAAATCGGTTCAGCGGTTTAGGCGTAAAAAGGTGTTACCTTTTCACGCCTAAACCGCTGAACCGATTTACATGCAAACAGACAGAGTTACTTTCGAATTTATAACATTAGTATGGATTAAGCTGTATCTTGAACAATCATCTTGTCAAAACACATGAAGTTTATTCAACAAATACGAACTATTACTAAACTATGCCAACCTAGCAGTACACGAACCTATTAGTGACAATCCTATTCAATCGGTAGTATATTAATAAAGCTGAACGTTATGCGGTGTACTGATAACAGATTAATCCCGCATCGGACGTCTGTTCCGCTGTGTAACCAGATATATCATGGCAACGCTCGTCGGATACCGTCAAATCACGATTAATATTTTGTTTGTTAATTTAAGCTAAAATATTTTAGTATAATATTACGGTATCTGGGGAATATTATTGTAACTCATTTATTTATATAAAACTTATAGGACAATAAACATTGTAATGCGGGATTTTATTGATATATTAACGTAGTTGGTTTATTTGGATGACATAAAGTCAAAAAAGTCAAAGTCAAATAATAATTATTATAAATTATCTATATACATATACAATATATAAAATAAATAAAATTGGAGTGTATGTTTGTAACATTAAAATAATCGCTTTTTACTAAATGCATATGGATGTACATATACACGGTACATATACCAAGATAATTCTTTTTATAATTTTTGTCTGTTTGTTTGTGCCGGCTAATCTCTGAAACGGCTAGACCGATTTTGGCGGGACTTTCACTGGCAGATAGCTGATGTAATAAGGAGTAGCTTAGGCTACTTTTATTTTAGAAATAAAAAAAATCCACGCGGATGAAGTCGCGGGTAAAAGCTAGTTATGAATGATATCAGATTTAAAATGAATGTAGTTGATACATTAACTTTGATAGAGCCATCCACGAAGATACACCCCACTGTTCTTCCTAATCACTTACAGTACAAGTGTGCAACATTCCGCTAGTGTTTTAGTTTTGTCGATACACAATAATTACTTATTAGTCTATACTAATATTATGAAGAGTTACAATTTGTTTGTAAGTTTGTATGTAGGGGGTAATCTCTGGAACTACCAGTCGGATTTGAAAAATTCTTCTTGCATTTGATAGGCCAATTCTTGAGGAAGGCTATAGGCTATTTAACATCACGCTATGACCCTTAGGAGCCGAGCAAAAAGATAAAAAGTCAAAATGAACGTTAAGTGATAGCGCGGACGGGGTGGCTCGGGGGAAACAAGAAGTTTCACGCGAACGCAGTCGCGGGCTGAAGCTAGTGGATAATAATTGTGTATCAAAAAACTAAAACTCTAGCGGAATTAACTAGCGATAGCCACTAGCGATTAGTAAGAAGAGTGGAGCGTGTCTTTGTGAATGGCACTATCTATAAATTAAAAACTAAAACATTTTTTATAAATCAAGAGAAGAAATGAAGAAGTTTTAACAAAAGCAGAATTTAATATAACTTAAAAGACGATAGATGCAAGCACTGTAGATAAAGACTAAAATCTCAACAACAGACATCAAAACCGCAACTTTGCGACTTTATTCGCAAGAAACGAATTACAAGGGGTGAGGGACCATTAATTCTACGTCATTGTTACAGCCCTCTGGGGAGGGCCTGAGGCACTCAAGCACTCCGAACTGAGATGCTGATGAATCAATTACTTGCTATGTTACTGAATTCTGATGATGTTACTAAAGGTTTTCGGCTATTTTATTTCTTGACTATAAAAAAATTATATAATAACTAGCTGTGCCCCGCGGTTCACCCGCGGTAATAGTATTATAGTCCTTTTTTTGATTCCCTTTACTAATCTCCGCCCCCCTTTTTACACCCTTAAGGGATAATTTCGATGATAAAAACTATTTTATATCCTTTACCATAACTCAAACTATCTCCATACTAAATATCATCTAAATCGGTTCAGCGGTTATTGATTCCCCATACAAACTTCCGCCCCCCTTTTCACCCCCTTAAAGGATGATTTCTGGGATAAAAACTACCCTATGTCCTTTCCCGGGGCTCAAACTATCTCTATACCAAATTTCATCTAAATCCGTTCAGTGGTTTAGGCGTGAAAAGGTAACATACAGACAAACAGACAAAGTTACTTTCGAATTTATAATATTAACTAGCTGCGCCCCGCAGTTTCACTCGCATAAGTTTCGATCCCGTGGGAATATCGGGATAAAAACTATCCTATGTCCTTTTCCGGGACTCAAACTATCTCTATACCAAATTTCATCTAGATCGGTTCAGTGGTTTAGGCGTGAAGAGGTAACAAACATATAAACACACCTACACACACACACACACACACACACACTTTCGCCTTTATAATATTAGTGTGATAAATAATATATTAATGTTAATATATAGTAAGTATTATATAGTGTATAGTGTGGAGTATAGATATACCACACTAGCTGCGCCTCGCGGTTTTACCCGCATAAGTTTCGATCCCGTGGGAATATCGAGATAAAAACTATCCTATATCCTTTTCCGGGACTAAAACTATCTCTATACCAAATTTCATCTAAATCGGTTCAGTGGTTTAGGCGTGAAGAAGTAACAAACATATAAACACACACACACTCACAAACTTTCGCCTTTATAATATTACCACATAGCATACCGTAAGGAAGAAGTCGACAAAATAGAAACTTCCGGAAGGCCATAAATTATTTAGGCTTGGTTGAGCATTAAACTTGATTTATCAAATGGCCCGCCAAAACATGAAATCGTTATTTCGTTTATGAGTATTCTCTTCTAAGAAGAAAACTGTATATAAATAAATATTCTAACTTCAGTTATAATGTAATCCATACTAATATTATAAATTCGAAAGTAACTCTGTCTGTCTGTATGTTACCTTTTCACGCTTTTAAGCCGCTGAACCGATTTAGATGAAATTTGGTATAGGGATAGCTTGAGTCCCGGGAAAGGACATAGGATACTTTCTATCCCAATATTCTCACAAAATCGAGACATTGAGGGTGAAACTGCGGGGCGCAGCTAGTATTATCATAAAGAATAACCAATTTTATTAATTCTATGTGATGTATTTCAAGTGCCCTTTTAAGCGTTGTACTTAATTGGTTCTCCTATACGATAAATATGTAAGTAATTAAATATGAACTTGTAAGTGCCTATTATGTAGGGCAAAGGGTTCTTTTCAAACGAAAAAGCAATTTATAGTAGGTACAGATGCCAGCACATCAAGCTACTACAATCTGTCAAATTTCTTTAATAGATTTTCAACTTTATCGCTAAAACATAAGGTTCAAAGTTGATTGAGAAAATTTGACCGGTTCGGGTAGCTTGATGTGCTGGCGTCTGAAGGTACCTATTATGGTACGTCAATGCTAAATAGGTACAAACATATCATATTGCTTGGTATTCCATTAATAAAAGAATTATAAATAATGTTAATGCAATATTATATAGACCGCAATAACGTTACATATGAAAAAAAAAATGAAGACGCATTAAGTATTATCCTAAAGCAAAACTTCCTAAAGGATGAGAGTTAAAATGTGTTTAAAATTTCCAATTTAATACCGTTCGATCCCGTTTTTTGATCCCGTTTTTTAGGTATTACCGATGGATCCCGTTTGCTATTTCCGTTGAATCCCATATTATAACAACATGTGTACATTTCAGAAGAAAAGTGATTTACCTTTATCAAACACTAAAAAAAGATTATTTTTAGTGGGTTACCCGGAACCGAACTAGTTAGATTAGGTTAATTATTAAAAAAAAAAAACAATGTTAGGTTAGGTTAGGTTAAAACTGTGACCCCTACGCACGAGCCGAGCGAGCGAAGCGAGCGGTGCCGCGGCAGCGTCCGGCGAGTGCCAGAAACGATTAGATTATATAGAAAATGAGTTGTTTGTGAAATAAATAGTATACGAAACGTTGGTTGTAAACTAAAAATTTGTCAATGGAGTTTTGGTGAAACATTAGTGAACCCCTCATTTTATTATAAACAATTTTGTTGTTGAAAGTACCCGCATTCATATTTTTTTAAGCATTCGGGATCCAACGGAAATACTTTTCGGGATTCAACGACAATAAAACGTAATTATCTTGCATTTTTTAAATTCGGGATCCAACGGAAATACATAATAATGTTTTGCGGGATCCAACGCCAAAAATATTAAAATGGGATTCAAAAACGGGATCCAACGGTAATAAATCGACTAAAATAAACAACTCGTAGGTTTATCAAAGTGTTATAAATCTTATCTATCTTAAACTCTTAAGTTTGTTTCTAGATTCCTGGAACTTTATGAAAATTATAAGTGTCAAAGTATGCCTACGTTATGTCAGTTAATTAGATTTATATAGCATCAGGCACTTACCAGTATCTTCATTCGCCTTTATTTTAGTGAAAGTGAAAGAAATACCATACATACATAATCAGCCTATAATGTTCCCACTGCTGGGAAACAGGCCTCCTCTCTGTGAGAGGGAGTGGGGTGTAATCCACCACGCGGGCCCAGTGCGGGTTGGTAGATGTCACATGTCTTCGAATTTTTGTTTCTAGAACATGCCGGTTTCCTCACGATGTTTTCCTTCACCGTTTTGAGAGCAGTGGTGATGAAATAATTTACACAAAGTAAAGCGCCTGTGTGTGCGCGGTGAAGGAAAACATCGTGAGAAACCGGCATGTCCTAGAACCAAAAATTCGAAGACATGTGACATCCACCAACTCGCACTGGGCCCGCGTGGTGGATTACGGCCCACTCTCTCTCACAGAGAGGAGGCCTTTGTCCCAGCAGTGGGAACGTTATAGGCTGATTATGTTGTTTTATGTTGTTGTAAAGCGCCTGTCTGGGTTTGAACCTACGACCTACAACTCGTAAGTCGCGGCCGTTACCAGTGGGCCACCACCGCTCGCGAAAGAGATTACATTCATATAGATAGCCCAATCAAAATCAATACAAAGCTTTGAAAGTTTACTAGACAAACTCACTAAAATTATAGTAAGATGTTTCGAAAAATGCTACAGTTCAGAACTGATATAACAAAAACTAATTGCAGTAAAAGCTTTCTGTTTTCATTGGCGTTCCCTATAAGTTATTGAATGGATCAACTATTGACCCATGTCAACTTAGCTCCGTCCCTTTATACCTATTGTTCCAGTTTACTACCTCCATTATTGTTGTTATCTAATCCTTTTAATGTATTTGTAGTAATCATTTGTGTCAATAATATCAACAAAAAAAAATTCTTTATGTCATACAACTTTTATTATATCATCAGTTTCTTTTGTTCATTTTTTTTAATCAACCTGTAATCCATACTATAATATTATAAATTCGAAAGTAACGCTGTCGTTCTGTCTGTATGTTACCTTTTCACGCCTAAACCGCTGAACCGATTTCGATTAAATTTGGGATAGAGATAGTTTGAATCCCGGGAAAGGACATAGGATAGTTTTTATCTTGATATTAACACGGGATCGAAACTTACGCGGGTGAAACCGTGGGGCACTGTTAGTTCCCTGTAAATAGACATAAAGGTCTCGCCTATAGCTTTCCACTGTTCTTTGTGAGTTGCTTGCTCCGGTCAATCTCCTGCATTAGAATCATATTTTTTTGCATATTTAGTTTTAATTCCCACAGACTGCTAGTCTATTTACACATATTACTTACCTTAATATGAGATTGAAGCTAAGTGATTATTCTGCTCACCCCTTCGCCCATAACACCCACAAATGATATTCAACACGAAGCCAGCCAAGTGAAGCAGACTATTGACGCGGCGGATGTCTTTAAAACACTCCCCAGCGAATTTTTTGTAGGCTTTTACACAATTTTATTTGTGTTCGCAACCCTCTAGGGACACATGTTTCTCGTTCAAAACAATTACAGTACGTTTAAAGGTAGGAAAACCGCTCGAGTTAAAACGTGAAAATGCTTTGTGAGTTTTTTTTTATATAATTCAGAATAGGTACGTATTATGTAGATGTGTGTGGTGATCTGGAAGTGAACGAAGAGTAATGGGTATGAATTCATGTGTTTTACGTAGAGACTTCGTGAGGAAACCGGCATGTCGTAGAACCAAAAATTCAAAGACTATTAATTAATTATTTCTTAATTTCTATTGTATCTGCCTTTTAGTGAATTATTTTATTTCTTTAATATTTGTATTTGTACGCTGACTTACTTTTTTGACTACCTTATTACTATTATGCTTTATGGGTTTAACCTGATATAAACGTTTTATTATTATTATTTATTATTAGTGCCTAGTCTAAAATCTCTAACCCTGTGATTAATCATCGTCATCATCATAATTTCAGCTGAAAGACGTCCACTGCTGGATAAAGGCCCCAAGCACGTTTCCTTTATTAAACTAAATACACATAAATTATATTTTTAAATATTTACATAATATTAAGCTTACATATAAACTATAATAATATGTACAATTATATGAAAAAATAAACAAAATAATCATAGGGCATCAAAGAATTCGTCTGCATCGCTGTCAACAGGAACAGTGCCCAAAAGGCTGGCAGCATTGCCACGTTGTATGGCAATGCTAATTCTTTGGCCAAGAAATAGGCCAGCCCTCTGGTCACATGAAGAATCGACTAACCGCTTGGCGATATCTCGAAAGACCAAGTGGGCACTTGGACCCCATGGCCCTAGTGTTTCAACCCTTAAAAATCTTTCAAGAACGATGTTTGTTTTCCATAGCTGAAATATTGTTATGTTAGTAATATTGTATAATGATGAAATAATTATAATTATAGTATAATGATAGACACACGGGTGTGTGTGATGTTGGTTAAACCATAATGAAAATTATTCGATAAATATAGAACTGTGTAAGCTGTTTATGGACAATGATGACACAAAGTTTACAAAACCAATCAAAACTGATGGTAATAAAATCACACTAATATTATATAGGCGAAAGTTTGTGTGTTTATTTTGTTACTTCTTCACGCTCAAACGGCTGGACCAATTTTAATAAAATTTTGCATGGAGGTAGCTGACACCCTGGATTAACATATAGGCTATTTTTTATCCAGATATTCCCACGGGATCGACATTTAGGCGGGTGAAACCGCGGGGCGCAGCTAGTTATTCATAAAATTAAAATGCTACTCCATGATGTATGATGGCAACACCTTGTTCATTTCCAGTTATAGTTGGAACAGAAAGTCTAAATCTATGAGCGCCTTCGGGACCATTTCGGGCCGTCTGGCAAGCTCTCAACGACACTATCCCCTCTTGTCCCTTATTTGTTCAAGTCGGCTAAGTAAAGCAAGCATTATATTCAGTGACTTAGATCTACCTTCTTAGTCTTGTGATCTTGACTACGATTACTCCCCGTTGTCACTAGAGAATAGGTTTATTCAAAGTCAAACTGTCGGGAGTCAAACCAGGAGAATTTGGTTTTTTTTCTATTTGAGTAATTTTCTGCTACTTTTTTATAAATGTTTTGCGAAATATATCCTTATAAATACCTAAATATTGTGTTTATGGCATGAAATCATTCAAGTCGCAATAAATAATTCTGCTTTGGAAATTTTCGTGATTTTTGCTCATAAGCTGCTGGTAAGTTAAGGTTTCTGAAACAAAGTAGATAATAATAGATGGAAAAATATCTTAAAACACTTTCTTTTATTATTACTATGAAAGAAAATACGTTTATTTGCGGTGAAAATGACGCAAAAAGAACTTAAACACAAAAATAAAATGAAAAGGTAGGAAACATTCGTCACATCCACGCAAAACGACTATCGCTTAGCATTATGCTGCGACCCTATACTAGACAGAAGAGCCCCAGCGATGGTTTGGTGGACCAACCGTCTTGACTACATAACTTCACTTGCTTCGCATCTACTCGAATACAAAGTTCTAGCAAGCTGAATTCTGTAGCAAGACGGTTGGTTATTCAATTTAATATACATTGAATACTTCATTTCCCTGTGTGAGTAATTCGCTATATACACGTTTATACCTGTTTTCTTTTGTTTTTGGGGGGAAACCTTCAAAAGGCTCCCGAACTCCGGCGAGGGAGGTCGGGGAGTGTGAGATTTTTACGTCACTAAAACCACCCCGGTGATCAGTGAGCGTCAAAATGAAGAGACCAAAGCTTCCATGTCTCTCATACAGATATAAAAAAATAATGCAATTAATCTACTATTTCCTACCTTTGCTATAATTTTAGCTTTTTTATATATGTATGACAGACATAGAAGCTTTGGTCCCTTCATTTTGACGCTCACGGTGATCACAATCAGCACATAGGGGTGGTCCCGGATCCTCTTAAAAGACTTATTCCGGAACCCCTCCTGTGCTCTATGTATGTACCTAGTTCAGCAGTAGTTTCTGTACATATACTTTATTTTTTGCGAAGGATAAAACTTTGCATACATTACGTTTCCAGTCGTTTGCATGTATTATTTTATGTAAATCACTATTACTCATGCTTAAAAATGCGTACTGAATTCAGAATTATAAATCGCACTTACCTTTATTTCAGCTACAATAAAATATTCAGTAAAAACGGCTTATAAAATTCAAGTGTAGTTCTTTGTCTCGAAAATATTGTTCTCTGTTCATGGAAAAAAGATACTGATAATCATTGTATTTGCTTTTTTGGGGGGATTGTTATTATTATTTATTTATTTAAACTTCATATACAGTTAATAAAAGAGATAAGTATGCAGGATCGTCGGGTTGAAGTTTAGTTAGAAACCGATGGATGTTGTCGACTGAAAATTAATTTGAAAAAATGAGCTGTTTGTTTTCTATTAATAAAATTAAATTTCATTCGAGAACATCCGTCGGTTTCTTACTAAACTTCAACTATATCCGACGATCCTGCATACTTATCTCTTTTGTTGACTCTACAATGGCGGTACATAATACATAATGGCGGGACTTTACGCTATAAAGCATCTTGCCTTGTAGCTTTCAGTCCGCTTATGTACCGCAGCTGTAGTTTTTTAAACGCAGAATCGAGTCAATATTATTTACCAATGGTACAATTTTACTTTTTGCCGGATTTTTTTTTTGTCGTACACAGGTGTCAGCATTATTCTACGTTGCCTTGCCTTTAAATTTTTGGTGTTGATTTGCCATGACAAATCTGGAACTAGAATGCTTGTACCAAGTGATATTAAACTGAAAAGCTCATACATTTATTTGACTTATGGATTTCATTCTAAACTAAACTCAGACCTACACTTGAATCGAGATCCATACTTGACCCCTAATATATAAATTCCCCTTACATAATCAACCTATAATGTTCCCACTGCTGGTACACAGGCCTCCTCTCTGTGAGAGGGAGTGGGCCGTAATCCACCACGCGGGCCCAGTGCGGGTTGGTAGATGTCACATGTCTTATATTTAATTTTTGGTTCTGGGACATGCCGGTTTCCTCACGATGTTTTTCTTCACAGTTATGAGAGCAGTGGTGATGAAATAATTTACACAAAGTAAAGCGCCTGTCTGGGTTCGAACCTACGACCTACAACTCGTAAGTCGCGGCCATTACCACTGGGCCACCACTGCTCATATTCCCCTTACATTCCGTCAATCAAACTCCAAAAAAAAACATTTCACAGAGAAAAATAATTCGAAAATTTGTTGGACCCCCACGCATAAAACCTGTCTGTATTTATAGAGAATTGGAACACTTATCGCATCGTCGCTCTGCTAATGGACCGTCGGGGCCGGATGTATCGCTTTTAACGCAAATAACCGACGCCCTCGAATCGATTACGACCGCGAAATTGTTGGCAGAAATTCGGACGGCGATTTGTCTAACAGGTGAGGAGGGCTGGCTGCAGTTTTGGAGTGGTGCTGTTGTAATTGTTTGTGGTTTGAAAACTTGTGCGTTGGTAGGGGTGTTTGTGTTTATTGCGCCTTTATCTTGCATGTGTTTACATTCAGCAGGTTTGTGAATAAAAACAAAAAATTGACATTTTTTCGTTATAAATATTTAGATGTGATAAATGATTTATTTTCTGTAAGCATGTTTGTACAAACACTTATACACGTCAATCATATTTTTTTAAGCTAGATGAGGTCGGCGTTTCCTATCTGACTACTCTGAGAAGAAAGGCCGAAACAAACTCAGAGGTCACAGTCTCTTTTAACGTCCAGACAAAATCTTGGTCACATCATGTGAAGACCATTATCATCACAAGACCATTTCAGACGAAATGGTCTTGTGATGATAGTCTTATCTCTTAGTATACATTGCAATTCTTCTTTAATTATCTTGAGATCATTTAAGACGAATTTTAACCTTTAAGTTTAAACCTCAACTTTGAAAAATCAAATCACTCAGTTTAACTTGGATAATGTAAGGTGAAAATAATGTAAAATTTTACTTAAACTAAAAATAATATCACATACTTCGTTATAGTTAATCTTTATCTCCCAGTACGAGATTAAATGGTATAGTGGTAAAACGCTGATGTTTGGTCGTAGTAACGCGCTAGATACGAGTCAATATTTGCGTGGAGGTTTTGTACGTTTAGTTACAAGTGGTGTTCGTTCGCTTTGGCACGTATTATTTACTGTATATACAGTATTTCAACAAAAATGTTGCAATGTTTGCGATTGAAATAGGAGTAAAGTACGACAGTAATTTTTTTTCTATTTTTTAAGGCGTCCTCTCCACTGCATGATTATCGCCGCGATGGCATCTTAGGGCGAATTTCACCAATGAAAACTGAACGCGATTAGCACATACAGGAAGATTTTTTTATCACCATCCAAATTTTTACAGAGTGTTCTACCCATGAATATGAACAACTTTTACTAACTTAAACTAGTTTAGCCTAGGCTAAACTAGTTTGTCCTGAAATCGGGTTTGGCCGGTAACACATACATTAAACTGATTTATTTATGGTAAGAGCAAGCAAAAGTAGACTCTATTAGACACTATCATAGAAACCAGAATTATCAAACAAAAGTCGCTCAAGCACCGTGTGCCCAACACATGTGTCGCAAAAGTCACTAGAAGGTACTTGATCAGCAGTTGTATGTATCTGGTGTATTGTATGTCTTTTATAGTCTGTGCTAAATAAATGTATATTCTTTCTTTCTTTCAGTTATATGTTCCGGTTGAAATATTTATGTACCAAAAGTGTTTTGCTGCTTTTGTTAAATTGCAAAAACATGCTACATTGCCTCTATGAGTGGCCATGAGTCTTGCCGTGGGCAGACAACCTTGGGTACTGGCTAATATTTAGACCACGTTATAAGCTATTCTTATGTTAAATAAGTATGGCCCAAAGTTGTCGACATAGCTTAAAGAATAAGCAAGCTGAAGTGGCAATGGACCGGCCATATTAGCTGTATAACCGATGACCGTTGGGGTAGACGTGTTCTTGAGTGAAGAATCGGTAAACGTAAGATGGTCCGCCCTCAGGCTAGGTGGTGCGATGATCTTCGCAGGATGGCTGGTACCATCTGGGTGAGAGTTGCCGACTATCGAGTTGAATGGCGTGCAATAGGAGAGGCCTATGTCCAGCAGTGGACTGCTATAGGTTGATGATGATGATAATCACACTAATATTATAAAGGCGAAATTTTGTGAGTGTGTTTGTTTGTTTGTATGTTTAATGCACAAACGGCTGGACCAATTTTGATAAAATTTGTATGGAGGTAGCTGACACCCTGGATTAAAATACAGGCCTGGATTTTATCCCAATACGCCCACGGGATCGACACTTATGCGGGTGAAACCGTGGAGCGCTGCTAGTATGACATATTCAGGGTGATAGGGACGTCGACGTGCAAAATGTTAACATGGATTCAGCACATGATTTTAGCGTATATTATTCTCTAGGATAGTTTTTTTCGAGGGTTATCAGAAAAAAATCTGCTGCTTCATCATCATTTCAATACGGAATCACCCATTGCTGGTCTCCCCTTTCTTCGGCCATACTTCCTGGTTCCGTGCATCTCTCATCGGCCATCTCCTAGATCCATCGTCTAGCTAGATGTCTTGCCCAACTCCACTTGAGACGCATCGCCCCGTCCCCGACGTCGTAGACTTTCGACCGACGACGGATTTCGGTGTTATGCACTCAGTCTAGTAGGGTTATGCTAATCATGGCTCGCTCCATGACCCCTTGTGCTGCTCGTATGCGGTGATGTCCCTTGTGAGCGTCCATATTTTGGCAGTGTAGGTCATTCATTGTTGGCAGGACACATTGGTAGAAAAGGGATCTTTTTGGGCCGAAAAATATGTTCCAACTTACCAAATCGCCGCCCACCCAAGCTCTCTAAACCGGCCCTAAGTGAATTCGTAATTCTTTGGCAAAATAAATATCGTAAACCGTAACCCTATGTAATTCCAATTAACTGGAAGTTTTTGTCAAAGGCTATAAATCAATTAAGAGTTTGACTTTACATCTAAAAGGCTCCATGAAATAAGATGTGATTCGATTTGTGTTAAGCTAGACGCATACATAGCTACAACATTTCTATTGACATAAATCTACTCATTTCAATGTCTTTTAATGAGTTGATTGCAATATGTGGTTAGCTAGCGACCTCTACGAATGATCATATTATTCTTGCTTGAGCAACCGACAGCAAGTTCGTCATGCTCCCTTAGATGTCACTGCTTGCGGTAGCGTCGGGGGTCGGGTTGCCTCCTTCCCTCAAATATGGCGAGGGGGGTAATGGCTGATCTTTGCGTTATGCTCGTGAACGGGTGCTGCTTGTGGTGACTGGTCGTCTTGCTGACCATGGTTTTTTTGTTGTTATTAGTAGTAATAACTTGTTTATTTATTTTACTTCGATGGTCCTAGTTTATCATTTGTGACTTCAAGTGACAGCTATGTAAACAGAATCCAGCATTGCATATACATATATGTAAGCTGTAACGCCCTTTATACCTGGAGGCTTTTATTCGGTCAGTAAGTTTTTTTTTTGGTTACATTTTTAATTTTAATTTCTTTTGCTTGAGTACGTATGGTGTTTATTGTATTTGTTGGTATATTGGCGTGGCTAGTTAACATATGGCAAATAATTTAATTTAAGGTTCTGTGTCTTGTAATGTTAATTACTTTGCATACTTAGTATTGTATAAAATTATTTATTTTCTAACTGAACAGACAGCTGTGCTGCTGGGGAGTTTGTTCCGCCACTTCTTCTCCCCAGTGAAAGCACTAGGAAGTGGCGAAGGGCGGGCGTTTTGGGGGACTGTCTTTTGTAATTTTGACGTTCGAAAAGTGCTGATTCTCAGCCTAGTTTGAATAAATGACTTTTGATTTGATTTGATTTTAATAGGGACAATATTGTTGGAACGTTACCTATGAACAATTCAATTAGTTAATGTCACCACGGATTTGCCTCTCGAGGTTACATGTACTCGTAAGTACCAATGTGGTTACAACTTGAGTAAAGTGATGCGTACGAAATCAAAATCAAAAGTCATTTAAATTCAAACTAGGTTAAGAATCTGCGCGTTTTGAACTTTAAAATTACGTGAGACAAGTCCCCCAAAACGCCCGTCCTTATATCTTCTTATTTCCATACACGACAGCATTTGTTATCTACTTTACTTTTGGTCTGGTTGGAAAATAAGAAATTATTTAATAATCTTGTTGGTGCTCACGCGTAAGTATGGAAGTGAATTTCGGGTGTGTCAAAGGAGATATGAAAGTAGAATAAATGCTGTGGAAGTGCGTTCCTGGCGAATCAGGTGAGGTGTAACTATGAAAAAATGGACCGAGGAATGACAAGACAACGTTGAGGTTTAAAACTTTTTAACAAAAAAATTAAACCTCCGAAAAAACTGAAAAGCAAAAAATAAAAACCTTTTTTATTTTACCTTAATAAATAAATTCTTAAACTAATGCAAGTATACCTAAGTAATTTTGAGTCGGCGCCAAACAAGCAACTTAATATCGTTGCGAGTGGTCGTGCGGCGAGCGTATTTTTTGTTTGGAATGTTATATTTATCACTGGAGATTTCACGTTGCATTATTAATTTGATTTGGTTATTTCTTTAAATTTAAGGTAATTTAGTGATCTTTGTTCATTGATTGTTTGGCGCCGACTCAAAATTTCTTAGGTATACTTGCATTAGTTTAAGAATTTATTTATTAAGGTAAAATAAAAAAGGTTTTTATTTTTTGCTTTTCAGTTTTTTCGGAGGTTTAATTTTTTTGTTAAAAAGTTTTTATTTTATAATTTTTTGAGGCTATAATTTACTAATTACTACATGCTTAATTTTTTATTACTTTTAAAATAGCTACCTACCTTACTTTAGATATTAACTGTTATATAATCCTACTTTAATTATTCTTTTTTGTATAATAAAATACTTAAAAAAACAGGCTTTATATACCAACATAGATAAGCCTTTTATTTTAATTGTAATACACAGCTCAGCATTAAAATCAATGAATGAACAATAAATCACCCCTATTTTCCCACCCTTAGGGTAGGATTTTTTTTTCCAAATTTACATGGGACCAACTTCGAGGTATGTCCTATCCAATAAAAAAAGAATTATTAAAATCGGACTACTCTGTAAAAAGTTATGCGTGGTCATACATTACAATCAGTGAGCGAACAATCAATCATCCCCTGTTTTCCTACCCTTAGGGTTGGATTTTTTTTTCCAAATTTATATGGGACCAACTTCGGGGTATATCCTTTCCAATAGAAAAAAAATTATCAAAATCGGAATGCTCTGTAAAAAGTTATGCGTGATCATACATAAAAAAAAAAAAAAAAAAAAAAAAAACAAAAAATATACGCGTCGAATTGATAACCTCCTCCGTTTTTTCGTCGGTTAAAAATATACGCGTCGAATTGATAACCTCCTCCGTTTTTTCGTCGGTTAAAAAGAAGATTAAGACGTGGCAACAGTTGAAAAGAGAGTCAGCAGTGGTGGCCCAGTGGTAACGACCGCGACTTACGAGTTGTAGGTCGTAGGTTCGAACCCAGGTAGGCGCTTTACTTTGTGTAAATTATTTCATCACCACTGCTCTCAAAACGGTGAAGGAAAACATCGTGAGGAAACCGGCATGTCCTAGAACCAAAAATTCGAAGACATCTACCAACCCGCATTGACCCCCCCACGTGGTGGATTACGGCCTACTCCCTCTCACAGAGAGGAGGCCTGTGTCCCAGCAGTGGGAACATTATAGGCTGAATATGCAATTTAAAAGAGTAGGTATGCTTAGATGGTTTGGTCTTGTTGAGAGGATGAATGAAAGGCGACTAATAAAAGGTAGATAAGAGTGGAACCGCCGGGAGGGGACGCCCTAGAAAGACATATTATGGTGACCTAATTGGTATTATTCCACTAATTCCCATTGACATCTCTTAGAGCTCGTAATGGGGATTTGTGGATAAAAGTTCACAAATCCTCATCGGCTTAAAAATAAAATACTAACAACATCACACTAATATTATAAAGGCGAATGTTTGTGTGTGTGTTTTTATGTTTGTTACTACTTCACGCTCAAACGGCTAGACCAATTTTGATAAAATTTTGTATGAATGTAGCTGACACCCTGGATTAACATATAGGCTACTTTTTATCTCGATATTTCCACGGGATCGACACTTATGCGGATGAATACGCGGGCGCAGCTAGTATTATATAAGAATCACGAAGTCTTTATTTCTTACTAGCTACGCCCTGCGGTTTCACCCGCGTAAATGTCGATCCCGTCCGACTCACAAACTTTCGCCTTTATAATATTATTGTGATGGACTCATTGATTATTTTTATGTCATACAAATTAAAGTAATGCTTTAATTAATAGCCTAAAGTGTAAAATATTTTAGCTAAAAGAAATCGCAGTCTAATCTCTACTACAAATAATATTTTAGACATAATTATCAAAAATAGAGTCAGAAAGAAGGCCAATTCTCGTAATTTAAAACTTTCAAAATCTAGTCGCAGTCTCATCTCAGCGACAAAGAAATGTCAAAAACTTGTCAAAATGTAGCGAAATTAGAAGTATTTTTTGACAGAACTGAGATCAGAGGGGCAATTATCATAATTTTAAGAACGTTCACAGTCTGATCTCAGTCTCAATCTGTCAAAAAAACCTCTAATTTCCATACATTTTGACAAGTTTTTGACATTTGTTTGTCGCCGAGGTGAGACTGCGACTAGATTTTGAACATTTTAAATTACGAGAATTGGCCTTCAGACTGTGAACGTTCTTAAAATTATGAGAATTGCCCCTAAGGTCAGCTGCATAGTACTGGCTACCGGCGGCGTGGGAGCAGACCAGATGGATGAACGTAAACGAAGCAAATAAAGGATTACGTAAGGACTGTAGCAGGTGGCGTTATGTAGTTTCTGCCTGCTCCGTAGAGAGAAGGTGTAAGTGTATGTGTATTTAATAGCTTATACGCTCATTTTCACATGCGATTCTCAAGTTACATCTCGAGGACAGCCGAACAAAGTCAAAGCATTTATTTCAAACTAGCTGCGGCCCGCGGTTTCACCCGCATAAGTCTCGATCCCGTGGGAATATCGGGATAAAAAGTATCCTATGTCCTTTCCCGGGACTCAAGCTATCTCTATACCAAATTTCAGCTAAATCGGTTCAGCGGTTTGAGCGTGAAGAAGTAACAAACATATAAACACACACACACACACACACACACACACACACTCACAAACTTTCGCATTTATAATATTAGTGTGATAGGCACATAAAAGGCACTTTTGAACGTCAAAAATTACCTTAAAATAGAATTGATTCTAGTCGCACAACACATCAGAAGCGGTGTCGTTACGGTAACAGTGGCGCGAATCCAATGGTTTGTTGCCATCTCTAAAAATGCTCAACGCGCCTAAAGAATCTTCTTTCTGTTCTGCATCGTTCTCACATGTAAGTACTCGTATAATTTTTAACATGAATGATGTAACCAAGACTTTGTAACCATATTATTTTGATTTAAAAGAGTGTCCATGGAGGTTCTTGCCCGTTCTTCTCCATAGGTACCTACGCTTTGGAATGGGCAACTAGCTTCATCTTTCTGACTGACCGACCCCTTAACAATTCAAAAGTGCCTGTAATCGTTTTAATTTAAATAAATGCTTAGAGTTTGAGTTTTGAGTAGTTTTCACTTCAAAAGTATTCTATTCCATTGTCTTCTTCCATACATCCATTTCAGCCGTCATCATTATGTCATGCTTCGCCTGCACCAAAGAAATTGGGATGAAGAACGAATGATGATGAAATTACCATAAGCCTATCATAATCAGCCTATAACGTTCCCACTGCTGGGACACAGGCCTCCTCTCTATGAGAGGGAATGGGCCGTAATCCACCACGCGGGCCCAGTGCGGGTTGGTAGATGTCACATGTCTTCGAATTTTTGGTTCTAGAACATGCCGGTTTCCTCACGATGTTTTCCTTCACCGTTTTGAGAGCAGTGATGATTAAATAATTTACACAAAGTAAAACGCCGGTCTGGGTTCGAACCTACGACCTACAACTCGTAAGTCGCGGCCGATACCACTGGGCCACCACTGCTCTTATCTCATAAGCCTATAATTATAATTTATACCCCTTCCTTCTCACGCATAGAGGTATTCCTAGGTTACAAAGTTTACCCTTTACGACACGCTCCAATTTGGAACCTTACATAATTACAGGAATCGCTTCCGAAAGTTCTTCAAACCGCTGCCCCCCACTCCCCCTAAAGATTGAACTATAATAGCGTTTTCAAACTAAGCCACGAAACTCAAACAAGTTATCGACACGTCAAACAAGCTTCTATTATATTGTGTCGGAACTCATCAGCACAGTATTTGGTGCTACATGAGTGACGTACTTCGTTTCCTGAACCTCTTTGTATCTAAGCTGCCTCTATCTTGAGGCAATTATATGTTCTTCTTTCGTGCCTTAAGCTATTTGGAAAAGATTATTAGCTCATGCTAATCAGTATAGTCTGTACCAAAAGTGTCGGATGTAAATGTAAACAAATGATCAGAAAACGTACCTATAGATGGCAGTTTGAGGTGCCACTTACAAATTGACTGCTTTGATTTGATTATTTGAATACTTAAGCCCGTAATTCTTAATTTAAATCAACTTAAAGATATTTTCGACAATCGCTTCGGAAAGCACATTAAACCGTTTGGTCCCGGCTGTCATTCGTGGATCTTTGACAGTCGTTACAGATCGTCAGAAGCCCGAAAGTCTGACAACCAGTCTTAACAAAGGGGATCGTGTTCCCAGTAACAGGGTTGTGGTGGTCAGGTAGGCAGTCGCTCTATGTAAAATACTGCTGCATCTGGTTAGACTGGAAGCTGACCATAACATAGTTGGGAAAAGGCTCGGCAGATTGAATTGAGGTTAATATTATAACCTCAATTTTCGTTGATGATTTTTCACTTACCACGCTATGGGAATGGGCATAGCTTCATCTTTCTGACTGACCGGCCCCTTGACAATAGGCTAGTTTCCTAAAAAATTCTAATTAGTCCGTCAGTTAGATTATCGAAAAATAATGGACCCTTATTTTTTCTTTTGTCAATCAAACAAAAAATGACAAAGATAAAGCGCGTCAAAATTTGGGAGTGGGGGGTCGTGACGTCACGCCGTGCTAAAAAGTGTCGCACATTGTCGTGTTTTTTGTTTGATTGACAAAAGAAAAAAAAGGGTCCATTATTTTTCGATAATCTAACTGACGGACTAATTAGAATTATAATTTTTTTTACCCAGGAAACTACCCTAATAGGGTAAAAGTGCCTGTAATTGGTTTATTTGAAACTAGCGGCCCATCCTCGTTTCGCACGGGTACAATTTTTTTTCCAAATTTCTGAAATTTTCTTTCATAGTATACGATACCGAACACAATAAAAAAAGAATTATCCAATTTGGTGCAGTCGTTTGGAAGTTATGCGCGTACATACATTTCGGCGATTTATTTTTATTTACATAGATAAATGCTTTGAGTTTGAGTTCAATTACAATGTAATAATAATGCTATTCAAACAATAATTGTTGGAAACATTAATAAGTTATAAAGTTGAAACCTAAACACACATGAATATGTTACTAATAATAATTCGCTTTAGAGAGTGATTGCTTATTTAAAGCTGACCAAGGTTTGTATTTACTTTCATTGGATACATTAGGATCAGTTTATATTTATTGGCTGTCCAGGGTGTGCCATCGATTGTGGAGGGTCTTTTCAGTTGTTGTAACTTACAGTCCTGGAACCTGAACAAGTCCCCGTGGAAGCCTTCATCTGATACCATCATCAGGAATAGGTGTCATTGGGTATGTACGAAATTTTCGCTAAATCGGTGAACGCTTGGCTATATTTTTGAGGTTGGCAGTTTTGGTCCATTTTTCTTTCATTGTACCTTCATTAGAAGTTCGGTAGAATTAAGGCTATAAGTCCCACAAACTCCTTAAGGATGTGCACAGACTGAGTTAAACACATCCCATATAAAATACAGACCATGGTTCTGTAAAAACAAGGATATGCAAAAAAATAGTCTTATAGATACTCAAAGTTGTCAAAATGTAGATAGAACAGAAGGCCAATTCTCGAAAAACGTTCAAAATCTAGTCCTAATCTCATCTCAGCAACAATCAATGTCAAAAATGTAGGGATATTAGAGGTATTTCTGACAGATTGAGACTGAGATCAGACTGTGAACGTTCTTAAAATTCCGAGAATAGCCCCTCAGTTCTGTCGATGATAGGCAAAAAATTGTTTTGTTTCATAAATGAGCGCCGTCCAGTACCGGAGGGTAGACGAAAATACATAATACCCGAGTGACGAGAATGAGGCGTCACCCCTTTCAAATAAAGAATGTTATCGCACCGTACCATCGACGTTTTAATTACTTTTTTAAATTTAAATAAGTTGATTAACTTTCAAAGGAGGAATGATTAATGTTTATTTATGAAGTATGAGGTATAAGTTACTTTACAAGTTTGTGCCTACTACGTTAAAAGGATTGATTGCTTTAGGAAACAATTTTTCATACTTAAATGTGGAGCTGTCGTGTGAATTGGTGATTTTGTGGGGCTACCCAGAAAAGTCGCGAATGTCTGACAGCTTAAATAGAGTGTAACCTACATTAGGTTGATAATAATAGTGGTGTAGCTTTAATGAAGGCACCTACAAAAAAAATATTATTTAGGAACCTTTCAGTAGTAAGTTTTGCTTTAAAAAGCTCGTTTTTTTTTTTTCATAAAAGAAACAATATAATTAAATTGTTGGTATCTACAATGGTTTACCACTCGTGGACGTAATGTAAAACTAACAAAATTGTTAGACATCCGCTGAACCGTGACGTAAATCCTCCATAAATACTCAATTTCATCGAAAAAAATCTACGAAACGCCTCGTAGTAGGTATGATTAAATTTATGGGTCGTAAAAATTCTTCGCAGAATCTTTATCACCGGGTAGCGAGTTTATATCTATGTCAAACCTCCATAAATCCAGAAAATAAGAAACACGAGGCGCAAAAAACTTTCTTTATCAAATACACTGAGTATTCCAATTACCATAATGAGCCTTTTAAATTTCTTGTTTTTTAATTATTACTACTATTCGAAATTGTATGAAACGTTTTCAAAACTTACCATAGAGATAATCCCAGTACAATCAAACACACAATCGTCAAAAGTCTAAACACACACACTAAACCGGCATACTCCATTGCACTATTACATACACAGCAACTCACTTATTCTACAAATTCGAATTATCGTATACACTACGCGAAGAGTCGATCGCGCAGAAAACTGTTTCAGTAAAATTGGGCAATATTTTTTTACATCGATTTCGGTACACTCACGCGGAATGGGGAACGTGTTATAATTTAAAATATTATTGTTAATTTTTACATCGGTAGTATCGAGGGCGCGGCTATAACGCGGTGCGGCAAGGCGCGCCGCTCCACTGACGGCGTTTGACGGGGACTGGGCACTGCGCATGCCTGCCCGCGCAGCCTCGTCTGAAAAGGGATGAAAATGGCGCGTGCCGATTGTTAGCGAACGGACGCCGAATTGTGACGAATATTTCTCAGCTGCCGTGACGCGGCCCTCGTTAACGGTACCTCCATAACGTCGTACGGCGATAAATCGCAGTTAATTCTGTTATTGTGTTACGGATTTATGGGTATGTTGGCTTATTTTGAATACGTATTGCTTTATAATGGCGTTGTGTAATTTTATGAGAACACACACAACGTTACGTTTTTGCGTTGAGGTAAATTAAAACACGCCGGTTTCCTCTGACGAAATTTTACCAGCGTCGCGAGCGGGCTGTCGCATGATTTTCCTCCCAAGATAAAGCAGTACTACATTTATGATTGGAAACTTTACCTTAGCATCATATTAATTATATATGGTAAATAATAGTAAAAATAATCATCATCGTGTCTATCCTAAAAAGACGCAAATAGTCCTTCAGTTGTAAACTAGCCAGCACAATCCTCACACAAACTACTGTCACTGATCAAAGATTCAATCCGTATTATCCAAATCCCAAGTTCCCCGACCGAACTGAAGACAAATTTCCTTTTACTATCTAATCACATATGTAAATTTGGTTCCACTCCAAATTGCCTTACTGAAAAAGTTTTCGCTTCGAACCCAAAGTCAGCGAAAACCGGAGGCTGTTGACTCTATAGTCGTTCGGCTAAGTCCGGGCGTCTTCGGTTATCATCGGTCGCTCGTAAATGGAACGCTATTTTTATGGGTACACAGTTACATGGTCAGACCACGTTATTTTTACGTTTTAGTAAGACTCTATGTGGTTGCTTTCAAGGTTGATTTTCACTTGTGTTGGAGGAGGTCTTGTTGGGAGTGAGCAAAGAATCGGACCGTGATAGCCTTTTCTGAATTTTTTCCGGCTATCTTTCTTTGAGTAAAAACATAAACATGTGTGTGCTGTGAAAAAAATGTATATGTCCGCGCTTTTTGGAAGTTTGTATGGAAATGCGTGATCTACTTTCTATGTTGAGGGTCATTGATGATTTACACAATAGCGAGCTAGAGAAGATACAAAAATCTACGAAATAAACGTGGCGCTTGGCAACCTTGAACAGGGAGGACGTAAAATTAAGAATTCTTGAAAATTACAAATATTTTCTCTGTGTCCAACTGTATACCTTGTTCAAAAGAAAATATAAATAAATGCATTAATAAAATTATCCTGAATATACATCTGTTACTTAAAAAATGAACGAATGGCAAGTCGCGGAATGGATCCATGTCTCAGCCAATGATTTTTCATTATAATTTAAGTATAGATGTACATAAATTATTATGAAAAATGCTTGGCAAAGAGAATAAAATAAAAACAGTAAAGCAACAAGAACAGTATAATCACACTAATGGGCCACATTACTAAGAAATGTTTATTTAATATTTTAAAAAGCTTTTATCTTCGACTGTACAATGAACTCGAATAAAATTATTTTAAAAAGATATTTAAAAATTAATCCTGTGCTGAGTTTCACGCGTATCTCGATACTACGAAAGGTATCGAGTACAAACAACTGACTTTTAATACGTACATTAATTTAAGTAGCTGTAGGTATCCTAGCTGTAGGTATCATCATTTCTTTTGAAAAAGTAATCGTAATGTTTATATTTCTTGATTTTAATTGATATAAAGATGTTAATTATTTTAAAGTACATTATTGGCAAGTTTTTGACATTGATTGTCGCTGAGATGAGATTGAGACTAGATTTTGAACGTTTTTAATTACCGGAATCAGCCTCTAGGTCCTTATCCAATCTGTTTGCGACAATAACGTTTACAAAGGAATGCAAAAATCTTTATTAAAAAAATCTACACAGAGCTTAAAATAGAAGGGACCTAAAGTATATAATATTATATTCATAAAACGACTCACAAAAACCTTTTTATACATGGATATATGAGAAATTAATTATCTTTCTTTACTTCGCTCGAATAGAATTAATTCTATTGTTACCGTCCTTTTATGGTCTGATCCGGCATGGGAGGAAGCTAAAGATGAATTTATGACAATCTGATTATCTTAAAGTTAAATATGGATTGGGGATCGGCGATTAAATATTATTCGTATTGTCCGTCGTTTATGCGTAGTTATGGCGTATTTGTATGCTACTCGGGTAGTGGGGTGGAAATGTGGAGTTTATCTGATGTTTGGTATCTTGGGGTCGTCGGTGCTGCCGATTGGCGAAAGCTCTGTGGATAATGTGTGTACTCTCAACACACATAGTCTGGATGGAGCAATGTCATTCAAGATGACAGTAGGTGGTATGGCTGTGAACGGCATGTTTTATTTTTCATCAAATTAGAAGAAAGGTGATTTGGTTACTGTTCCCCAAAAATCCACGCAACCATACCTTAGGTAGGTACTATACATTACCATTGTGAGGATCACCCAGAGGACACGGTGGAGCATACGGTGGCGGTCTGCCCCGCTTGAGCGGAGCACCGCCGTGTCCTCGTAGAGGCGATCGGCAACAGCGGCAACCTCTCGCGTCCGGCACTGGTTCAAGCCATGGTCCGGAGCGAGAGGGAGTAGGAGGCGAAGCAGTCATGCTAACGAAGGAGGTGGCGGGATGGCTGAGGGAGAGAGCCTCACGGCCCAGCCGCCGCGGGAGACGCTCCGGGCGTCGGGAGCCGCGTGACGACTCCAGGCCACCGTAGGCGCGGGCCTGCGGACGGAGAGTAATGGGTAGCTCACCGTCCGATCAGAACCAGGACCATGTGTTCCACGCGCGCCTCAAAGAGATGTCGGCATAAAGGAATTTGCTGAAGCTGTTAGGGCCGAAGCCTGCCGGGGTAGCGGGATTGTCCGAAAAAGTTACCGTTACCCCGGAACATAAAGGGCTAACGAAGGAACACGGGTGGGTTTTAGTCAGTAAGAGTCTGACACTCCGCCCAGATCGGAAGGGGTCATTTGATGATTTCCCATCCACAAAAAAAAAGTTACTATACATTATGAAAAATAACTAAAATTTTGTGGTTTTTCTAGTACACACTGATTCAATAATTCTATTAATAATTGAGATAAATTCGCATTAACTAGTCTCAAAACTGCATAAGAATCAACACAAAACGTAGATAGTATTCAATCTCTTGAGATGACAGTTCTTAAAAAAATAAACACATTGTTACTTAAATAAACTACTTAACAGCCCTTCAATTTGCAGCCCTCGGGCACTCAACAAAGTTAACGGTAACACTTAAAACTATCCAACGCTTGTCTATTAGACATCACTAAACCGTCCGTAATTAAAAACATTCCACAAAATTGTTAACAATTATGTTAACGACTGTACATGACTGTACCACAAAATAGATAGGTTCAGAAGGTCAGCTCCATACAACGAGCGAAAACGCACGCACACATAGACACGCTTCACGTACAGCAAGTGCTAAGTGTACTTGGAGTCACGACTATGGTCTGTTCGAAAAGTATTTGATGGAAATGTAAATAAATGATTCAGAAAAAGTACCAGTGAATGCCAGTTTGTAGTGCTACTTACAACGTTACGTTAGACTTACAGTTAAATTAGATTGTGACAACACAAACACAATACTTAAACTTTAGCCATTTAATGTTGCTTATAGTTTAAAGATGTTTAAACGTAAAAAAATGGTTTAACGGATCCTTATCATTACTTGCAACGTTTATAAGTAAAAGAGTTTTCTAATTTTAAATTACTTTAAGGGTTTTTCATTTGATAAATATATTTAATTTTATAACCTGAATTTTTGTCGAAGTTTTTCAATTATAATTTACAACGCAATACTCAATTCTTGAAGAGCAGTGGTGACCCAGTGGTATCGGCCGCGACTTACGAGTTGTAGGTCGTAGATTCGAACCCAGACAGGCGCTTTACTTTGTGTAAAATTATTTCATCACCACTGCTCTCAAAACGGTGATGGAAAACATCGTGAGGAAACCGGCATGTCCTAAAACCAAAAATTGAAAGACATGTGACATCTACCAACCCGCACTGGGCCCGCGTGGTGGATTACGGCCCACTCCCTCTCACAGAGAGGAGGCCTGTGTCCCAGCAGTGGGAACATTATAGGCTGATGATGATGATGATGATGACTCAATTCTTTATTGCATTTCATATGTATTAGGTACATAGATGGTATTAAAAAGTAAAAGATCAATATGGACCCTGTCGGGCACAGCAAAATTAGGATAATAATGTTATTCAAACAATAATTGATTGATAAAGTCATGCGATATAAAATTGAAAGGGTACGTACCCTGTACGTACTCGTATTAGTGTGCGTGCGACTAAACTTGTTGCATGGAGTCAGGCTTCTGTATCTATTTATTTTGTGACTGTACCCTCGAACAATTTGACCAGAAGTATTTGTGGCACTTAGCGCATAAAACTAATGTGCTTGTCAGTACTCATTTTAGTTTCGGGACCACTAATGTTGTCCGGTTTCACTGAACTAGAGTAGATAGTAATAGTAACAATAGATTATACAGGGGTGAAATTGAATTCATGGGCATCCTTTTAAGGGGTCATTGTACTCATCATTATGAACAACTTTTACTATGGGACCAAGCCTGAAATCGCGAAAAAAAATCAGCTCTTCCATACATTTTGACGAGTAATGTGAACATAAATGCAAGGAACAGCTGATTTTTTCCCGATTTTAGGCTTAGTCCCATAGTAAAAGTTGTTCATAACGATGAGTACAATGACCCCTTAAAAGGATGCCCATGACTTTAATTTCACCCTGTATAGTAGCCCTCTTGAAAAGTAAAACTATTGCTTGACTTGAATTCTATGCTATAAAAAGGTTCTTCTCATACCTAGAAGAAATAAAACAATACACAAATGCAGTTTGGGTTGTCAATTTCAGATTTGCAAAAGTACAGTCAACAAAAGAGATAAGTATGCAGGATCGTCGGATATAGTTGAAGTTTAGTAAGAAACCGATGGAGGCTCTCGACTAAAATTTATTTTTATTAATAGAAAACAAACAGCTCATTTATCAAAATAAATTTCAGTCAACAACATCCATCGGTTTCTTACTAAACTTTAACTATATCCGACGATCCTGCATACTTATCTTTTGAATTTTCGATGGGAAGCCGGTGGGAATCGAGTTGTATGGTACCTTCGCCACTGCTGTACATGCGATCTATTCTGAAAAAATCTCACCGTGAGAACTTAAGTGAAGTAAGCGTGAAGTGAGCTGTCAATAGTGTCAATCCCTAGCATCAGGTGGAATGACAGTTCACTTCAAGTTCACTTCACCTAAGTTTTCACGGTGATCTTTTTACAGAATAGACCGGAAGGTTTCTAAGCAGGCTTTCAAAATCAAAGAGCAGCGGTGGCCCAGTGGTATCGGCCGCGACTTACGAGTTGTAGGTCGTAGGTTTCAACCCAGACAGGCGCTTTACTTTGTGTAAACTATTTTATCACCACTGCTCTCAAAACGGTGAAGGAAAACATCGTGAGGAAACCGGCATGTCCTAGAACCAAAAACTCGAAGACATGTGACATCTACCAACCCGCACTAATAATAATAATGCGCGTAATAATGTTAATGTAGCAGGACCAGGTGTGGTTTATGTAAAATAAAATATTTTAAAATCATAATTTTAAAATATTTTATTTTACATAAACCTACATGGGCACTTAAAAATTTCAGAAGCTAGGTGCACGGTTCCAATTGGTCGTTTCCTATGGAGAAGAGCCGGCAAGAAGCTCCACGGTTACTCTTTGAAAAATAATTGGCTTTTACAATGTCTTCAAAATACACTGTTAGTTAGGACTTTTAGAAAGAACATAACAGTATGAAATTAAAAAAAAAACAAATGATAGTAGATAAGTTATAACTGCTCAGAGGTAGCCTCTAAACTTAAATGTTAAAGAGAAGACCTCTTATCTTCAGTCTATCACAGCCACATTTACTGAAATAAGACATTTGTTAAGCGTTATGTTGGCTACGCAGTAAGGGGTGTAAGTAAATTGTTAATTTCTGGAACGTTTGACCCAATTCCCAGTTCGCCGGCAGTGGGCGCAGAGTATAATGGACAGAGGAGACAACTTTGACTTTAAAAAACTTAAGTAACATAACATCTGAGGGGCATTTGTCGTAATTACCCAGCTACGGCGAAGCAAAAAGGAAGGTTATGATTTTGACCGGTATGTATGTATATATGTAAGTTCATATGTTCCCTCATAACTTCTAAAGTATTTGGCATAATTAAACTAATGAGGTATCGTTGGAAGCAACTTGATCGTCCGCTGGTTATGGGCTATGTGACGTCATATTAAATTGAATATGGCGCCCTCTAGCGGACATAAAGTCATGATCTAAAAAAAAATTTTTTTTAATCAAGCCATGTGGGGTATCAAATGAAAGGGCTTAATTAGCACATTTCAAAAATATAAATATTATTGAAATAAGCCCTAAAGTAAGTAAATAAAAAATAAATTTATAAACTAAAACCCGACTACTGAAAAGGATGAAACAAGAAAGTACCTTCCCGTGGTCGCACGTACTGACATACATATAAGCTATGGTAGCATGCGACCACGGGAAGGTACTTTCTTGATTCATCCTTTTCAGTAGTCGGGTTTTAGTTGTTAAACTTATTTTTTTTTAAGAACGTTCACAACGTTCACGTCTAAATCCTAATTGCGTAAAACATTATTAATCTCTATCTGAATCATTTTGATGGATATTGCTAATCCATTGCTTGCTTGCTTTTGGAAGCAGGCGGGACCCATACCATTTTTATTATATTTTCAAATTCAAATGGGTCCCGCCTGCTTCCAATTTAAAATCGGCTTGTTTTTAACCGAGTTCAAAAAAGGAGGTTATGTATTCGACCCGTATGTATGTATGTATGTCCGCAATTTTATGAACCAATTTTAATAATTCTTTCACTAAAGTAATCTACATACTTTCAGAAAAGTTTTAGTATATAATACATCAGGTAATTATTCTTACGTACGAAGTTATATGCATAAATGTACTGCATCTCCGGCATTTCTATGCGAATTTTAATGATTCTTCTAGTCGGTGTTTTTAATTCTTCAATGCACTAATGTTAATTGAATTTGTGTGGGGTATATACAACTAAAAAGTGAAAAATAAAAACTTTATTACAAAAAAAACAAACGACTTAAAAAAAATCACTACAAAGTGATAAATAACTTTAACTTTAAGTTATTTATCACTTAGTAGTGTGTTTTTTTTTAAGTCGGTTGTCTTCACTGATGTCGGTAATTACAAAGCGTTTAGCTTTGTAATTACCGGACAGTATTTACATTATCATTGGCACTTGTCCGGATTTGAACCCACAACCTTGTTCATGAGGTAGGAGGCATTTAACTACTGGGCCATCACAACTTTTAGTAAGCAAGCATTGTGATTAGGACTAACGTGTAGGTCAATAGACTTGAACCTTCTCCTTTCTGACTTAATCTATGTCCCTTAGCACAGCTTTCATGCACTGCTTGACTTATGATTTATTTTGCAAATACGTTACTATTGTAACTGCGAACTGTTGGCTTGTTTTGTTCGTATTTATGAGATTATGACACACGTGGTGCATTCTACGAAGTGGCACTTGTTTTATATGATCCATGGAGCTAGATAATGATGGCGTCTAGAAGTTGCAGCAACATGTAAGTTCTAAACTGAGAAGAGAACAGAATTCCGAAAATCATCATCATTTCAGCTGAAAGACTTCCACTGCTGGATATATCTCCTCCAAGTACTGCCACTTCAACCGGTTCAGACCGGAAAACGTAGCGTTGGAAGGCCGCCCATAAGGTGGACTGATATGCTGATGAAGGACGCAAGAATTCGCTGGTTGCGAGGATTCCGAAAATAACAAAATCTATTATAAATCTTGTACCAAGTCGCTGATTGACGCAAGTGACATTGCAGTCATTAGTATATAATATTGCAACTTTATTCCTAGGTAGGTACACATAATGGTATCTCGAGTTATATCTCTATACCAAATATCAGTCAGAAGTCGGACCGGTAGTTCTATAACCGGTGACATCAACCATAGTGATTTCATAAATCTGTCAGCACGAAGGATACGCTGCACCGAAGTTTTTAGAAACTACACAATCCACATATACCTTAGTGCATAAGCTTGAGGTTCACAAACTAATCTAAACATTGATTTGGTAATGAGTGTATTATTATTTCAGTATGTGTTTTAATAAATACGGAGCGTTCATTTTTTTCGTACACCATCGCGTTTTTGACGCACTTGGAGGTAAACAAAGTGGTTTGTTTTTCTTGTTTGCTTACGAATATCGAGGAATTACGATGCCAAACAACTGTGTTTAAAAAGCCGGCTAAATGCGAGTCAGACTCGCACACAAAGAATTCCGAACTACCAAATAATATATAACGCTAAACATTTTTTTTAAACACGTTTCTTGACCCCCTTTAATTTTCAAAATTATTTTATTTTTATTAAAATGCATACTCTGTGAAAATTTCAACTATCTACCTATAACGGTTCATGAGATAAAGCCCGCAGCTGACAGACAGACGGACGGTCGCAGGAACGGAAAGAGGAGGCTTAGTAATAGGGTTCCGTTGGCAACCTTAAGGTATGGAACCTTAAAAATGTATGAAACGTTTTTTAACTCTTTAATTAGCCAGATAATAACTATCATTGTAATAGTCGTTGTCGTAAATCTGAAACACAACCAATAATACAACATTTTATACAACATGTAAAAAATCCTGTCCGATCCGTGAGGGTGTTGTAAAGACTCGTGCTGAAGTCTATTTAAGTGGCAATTTTCGGGAAAAAAAAAATATCTCGCAATCTTTTTTAAATGGCGAATTTTACCTTGGTAAACGAGAGCCGCGGGCGGCCGTCGTGTAGCGGGTGTCTACAAGTCATAACTTATGACCTCTGCTGAAAAGTTGCTAATTTATAATGAAATTGGGGTAATTTTGGTACTCAAAATGAGAAATTTAAACAGCAATTACCTTTTTATTTTGAACTAGCAGCGCCCCGCGGTTACACCCGCAAAAGTGTCAATCCCGTGGGAATATCGGGATAAAAAGTACCCTATATGTTAATCCAGGGTGTCAGCTACCTCCATACAAAATTTGATCAAAATTAGTCGTCGTTTGAGCGTGAAGAAGTAACAAACATATAAACATACACACTCACAAACTTTCGCCTTTATAATATTAGTGTGATAATAAGAACATTTTTTACTAGTTTTTAGTAACGTTATTGCAGTACCTATTACTCCTTTAGGATTGGACAGGGTTTTTAACAGACATTGTATAAAAACGGTATAAAATACTACAATAATATCTATTATTTTTTGGTAAGCTGTTGTGCCAGACTTTTATAGATGTATGTAGCTAAGTAATAACAGCCGCACGGGTCGATCGATCAGGTTAAACTACTCTTTCCGCGGTTGTTCCGAGGATGGGTGACCATCTTACATATTATTAAGACGCCTCCGTGCCTCGGGAAGCACGTCAAGCCGTTAGTTCCAGCTGTCATTCGTAGATATTTGGCAGTCCTTACAGGTCGTCAGAAGCCCGAAATTCTGACAACCAGACTTACCAAGGAGTATCGTATAACCCAGTAACGAAGTTGTGGAGGGCAGATAGGCAGTCGCTTTATGTAAAATACTGGTATTCAGCTGCATCCGGTTAGACTGGAAGCCGATCCCAACAAAGTTGGGAAAAGGCTAGGCAGATGATGCAGATGATGTACAGTCACGAACACTAATATGTCAACACTTGGCAACTTTCAGTTGCGATTTTTACGTGAAATAACGAATGCAACGTTGAAATACGACACTTGACATAAACCTGTGGGTTCGAAAATACTGTGTTTGTTATAACTTAAACTTTTATTAAAAAATAAAGGAGAAAATCGCCTTTGAATAAAGCCAAGTGTATACATACTTATGCTCGTGACTGTATGTACGTACGGTACTGTATGTATCTGTAACACAAACTCCTCAAGATTATCAATTCTCTGAGTCAATAAGATGTAAACAGAGCTGGTCGGGATTCCCCAAGCGCTGGCTAACATTACAGAGCAGCCGCAATCATTTGAATAGAGACGATACACTGTGGCGCGGCTGCATATCCTGCTGCCTCGAGGCTTTATAAGTCTCGGTGCAAGGCATAAACTTTACCGAGGCGGACAGCAAAAGTAATATTAATAAAAATTTGTGACACGCACCTGCCTAAAACGGTTTTCAGGACTTGACAAAACATCGAGATGTCTTTAGTATAAATGTAAGTATTATAGGAACATACACATAAATCTTCCGGAAATTCCCTTAATGATGGTGAAAATCGCATGAAAATCCGTTGCGTAGTTTGAAAGAACAACGCGGTCACACGAAAAGCGACTGCAATTTATTGTAATTGTAATTAGGTATGTCGATCGATCAGGTTAAGCTACGCTTGCCACGGTTAGTCCGTGGATAGGTGACCATCTTTACATACCAAGACCCGTTTGTGTCTCGGAAGGCATGCTCAGCCGTTGGTCCCGGCGGTCATTCGTGGATCTTTGATAGTCGTTACGAGTAGTCAGAAGCCCAAAAGTCCGATAACAGTCTTACCAAGGGGTTTCGTGTTACCCAGTCACCAGATTGTGGAATTAAGATAGGCAGTCGTTCCGTTTAAAATACTAGTATTCAGCTGCATCCGGTTAGACTGGAAGCCGACCCCAACATAGTTGGGAAAAGGCTAGGCAGATTGATTTAACGAATTAACCATAAAGGATAAAAAAATATATGTATGCGACGAATTGATAACCTCCTCCTTTTTTTGAAGTCGTTAAAAATATAAAATAATGAGGAAACCTGAAATACAATGACTTACTGACTGACGCTGCCTTGTTAGTCATATTAATGGTCGACCTGCTCGTTATCCCGCTTTTCATTGGACCATTCAAAGCCAATCTTGATAGCAGGTAATAAAGTTTTAACCTCAGCTAAAACTGCAAATCCCATAGGATCAAAATCTCATTGAAACTCGACTAAAATGTGAATTTTATAGTGTTCCATTTCAACTGAACTTTTTCATTGTTTTACAATCCTCATTATTTTATTATTTGGAATTGGATTTTTTAAATCCCCTTACGATACATTTTAATTTTAATAAAAAAAACATTCAAAGGGAACTGATAATAAATCTTATTGTATTAAAATGTATAATACAATTTTAATATAATAAAAAAATAGTAATTGCTACGAGGTGTCCAAGTCTGATGCCGAAAATAAACTTTTTAGAATGTTTGTTCGTTTGTCTGAATGTATGTTTCGGATTGGCCCGAAAACGGTTAAACGAGTTTGGATGAAATTTTGCACAAAGATAGTTTATAACCTAAATTATTAACACAAAAGGTACTTTTAATCGCGGTAGTGCATGCCCGTGAGACAAAAATGTCAACTTACTTTTGGAAGCCATTGTAGATTGATCAAACACACACAACACACAACACATCACATAACTTTGCTTCAAATCAAAACAATAATAAACTTGACGTATCTTGACTTGGCTCACGAGGTTGTCGACATGGGGGATGTTGACTCAGCAATCATTGTGCCGATAGTCGTTACAGCCAATGGATTGATAGCCAAGAGCCTCGACCAACACCTGAGGAGGCTCTCGTTGGGCAGCTGGATCAAGGGCTCGATTCAGAAAGCAGTACTTCTGGACACGGCTCGCATTGTCAGGAGGTTCCTCTCTCTGGAGCCCTGACCGCCGGAAGCTTGGACACTGTTCCCGATCCCGGTGGGCTACTATTTTTATATTTATAAATGTTTTTATAATCTAACTTTAAAAAATATAATTTATACGGTATTTAGTTGAATAAAGGAGATAATAAACTTGACGTAACCCTAAGAAATCTGGTTGAACACCCATAGGAACCTATTCGGTTGGCAAACTCGAAGCCCCGAGTAAACAGTACATGGTTAGTGCTTATAATAGCCAGTTAGAATTCTAGTCTGAGCGCCTTGGAGACTTGCTATAACAACAAGTACTATTTAGACGGTAAATATTAACGACTGCTTTGGTTTTGGGTAGGATTTGATAATGCCGACTATATAACATCACGCCTATAATTCACAATAGATGTTACCCGCGACTTTGTCCGCTTGAAATTTTTTCGTGGGACCCCTTTTTTCTAAAATAAAAGTAGCCTAAGTTACTCCTTATTACATCAGCTATCTGCTAGTAAAACTCCCGTCAAAATTAGTCCAGCCGTTTCAGAGATTAGTCGGAACAAACAGACAGACAAATAAAAATTGTAAAAAATGTTAGTTTGGTATATGTACCGTCTATATGTCGCAGGGAAATGAGGATATCAGGGATTTCACGAAATCCCTAGGGATATCACGAAATCCCGGTAGATGTCGAATATTCCTGTTTATTACGTCTTTTTACATAATATATACTTTCAACAAAGGCTAGCAAACTTATCAGCGCTCTCCATGCTGCACAATTATTATTGTCTTGTGCAAATATTTAATTAAATAACATTACATCCGTTCTTTTCGGGGTTCGTTACACTCGGATCGTATAATAAACGAGAGATAATGTTGACACTTTAAATTAGATCAATTTGTACGGCAACATTAAATGTTATTGAACATGTGGACGTTCTGCAAATAATGACATTTTCCCTTATAGACCTTCTGATTCGGAGCGGTTCCAACAGCCGGCCATGGGCACAGGCTGGATATATGCGGGGTCCTTTATCCGTCAGTAGACGTCTATCGACTGAATTTTGATCATATACAAAATGTCTGCCTTGCAAGTTTGTCGAACGCTGTGAGTTTGAGCACATCCGCCTTTTTTTACCCGACTGCGCGACGCAAATGAGTGGTAATGTTTTAATTTTTGAAGTGAAACTTCTTTAGGCGCGCTTGACTTGGGGAGTAAACTGGCGAATGCGTTACGAAAACGTGTGATCGGGCGAGTAGGGAAGGTACGTAAAAAATAGCTGGAAATACCTGGTGTAAAAACCCGGTCCCGGTTGCATGAATATGCGAATGGGTTTTTACACCAGGTATTTGCTTCCAAGTACGCACACCAGGTACCGACTCAAAATACTTGCAAGACTATTAAGTATCTTATACGGCTACTCGCTCAAATACGTAGGTACTCAACCGCGTTAGTTTTCGCAATGCGATCATGCTCCTTATCAGTAAGAGTCTACGGAACAGTTTCGTATGCAATTAATTTTTACCGACTTCACAAAAAGGAGGAGGTACTATGTTCGGCTGTTTGTATGTTTTTGAAGGAAAACTTCTTTACGCGCGCTTGATTTGGGGAGTAAACTGGCGAACGCGTTACGAAAAGTGTGATCGGGTGAGGTGAACGGGAGTTGAGTGGGGGATATAAGCAAGACAAAGCAGTGCGCGCGTACGTTTTCTTTCTCTCTTCCTCTCATAGCCAAATACGTATTAAGTTTTTTTTCTTTTGCTTATATCTCGAAAATGGTGCGTCCTATCGCAAAAATAATGAAAATTCGACCCCCTTTATGAAACGCATAAACTCCTAAAACTCAACATGTAGGTGATCATTTTTCATATTTTCCATACAAAAAGTGAAAAATTCCTTAAAAAACACGCCAAGGCCGCCCCCTCCGCGCCTGCGGCTCTAAAAAACAATACACGGGGTTAGGGCAAATAAGTACCACGTGTCGACGAGTCGCGATTGTCAAATTCGATTTTTGTTGTGTCAAAATTATTTACGTGAAACTTCTTTACGCACACTTGACTTGGAGAGTAAGCTGGCGAACGCGTGACGTAAGCGTTACGAAAAGTGTGATCGGGCGAGTAGGGAAGGTACGTATTTACTCGACCAGGTTTTTGCTTCCAAGTACGCACACCAGGTACCGACTCAAAATACTTGCAAGACTATAAAGTACCTTATACGGCTACTCGCTCAAATACGTAGGTACTCAACCGCGTTAGTTTTCGCAAATGCGATCATGCTCCTTATCAGTAAGAGTCTACGGAACAATTTCGTATGCAAGTATTTTTTACTTTAATGGTTTGCAAGTATTTATTTGTAAACGCGATTTTGCTCCTTATTTATAGGAAGTCATTGGTCAATTTCCTATGCAAGTAGTTTTACTTCCAACGGGGCTTTTGAATACGCGATTGTACTTCTTATCTGTATGAAGTTATGGATCAATTTTCTATGCAGATAGAAAATACTTGAAAGTATCTCGCTCCGTCGTGCCTCGACGCTCGAGTACGTAGGTACTCAAATAGTTCAACAACCGCGTTTGTTTTCGCAAATGCGATCATGCTCCTTATCAGTAAGAGCACGGAATACTTAATAGTACTACGTACAGAAAGGACACTCCCTTCTTCGCCCTCATATCAGATACCGCACCTCACCCCGCACTTCGAGGTATTCGTCGCCGACTCTTTAGCAAGGGCGCTCGCGAACCGCAGCGCTGTATTGCTGACACGAAAAGTTTTATTTGAGTTTTCATCACGATGGTTGGATATTGTGATGCTTTTCCGAATTCGTATTTACATAAACTGTTTGTAAGATTTCGCATTTTTAATAACATGCGATTTAATAACCGATTATTTACAGACAAGTCATTTAAACTAAACTATTTTAGTGTTTTTATTTCATTACGAACCCGACTATATAAATAAACAATTGAACTACATGGTCACTTCATAATAATGCACACGTTCGGGCAGCGCCGCCGCCGTCGTCGTTCGGTTCCTCGACACAAATTGCTTACCGCGCCATTTTTTTTACGCTACTAGATTTCACGCACACATTTGCACGTATACAAACGTCATTTGTTTATGTAGTAGTACTAGGTTATTATTTTGCGAGCGTTGTATGGAGTGTCCGAGGTGTGGTAAGACTCTTACTACACCTCGGACACTCCATACAACTCCGTAAGAGTCTACGGAACAATTTCGTATGCAAGTATTTTTACTTTAATGGTTTGTAAAAATATTTATTTGTAAACGCGATTGTGCTCCTCATTTATAGGAATTCACGGGTCAATTTCCTATGCAAGTACTTTTTACTTCCAACTGGGCTTTTGTTTGATTACGCGATTGTACTTCTTATTTGTATGAAGTTATAGATCAATTTTTGATGCAGATAGAAAATACTTGAAAGTATCTCGAGCCCTGGTTTTAGGGCCTGGTTTCTTAAGGTGGACGTACTTGGAAGCCCTGGTACTCGATTTTGCAAGTACGACCCATGTCTACGGGCTACGGGCGAGGCGAAGGGGAGTTGAGTGGGGGATATAAGCAAGAGAAATCAGTGCGCGCGCACATTTTCTTTCTCTCTTCCTCTCATAGCCAAATACGTTTGAAGTTTCACTTCAGTCGTGTGGTCATAAGCACACTCGTTTTTTTTTTTATTTCCGATCGTAATTGTGATCAAAGCTTATTTTCGATTCTTTTATATTTTATATAAAACTAGCTGCGCCCCACGGTTTCACCCGCATAAATGTCGATCCCGTGGGAATATCGGGATAAAAACTATTCTATGTCCTTCCCCGGGACTCAAACTATCTCTATACCAAATTTCACACAAATCGGTTCAGTAGTTTAGGCGTGAAGAAAAGACAGACAGACAGACAGAGTTACTTTCGCATTTATAATATTAGTTTGGAATTTGGAATATTTATGTCCTTTATTTCTGTTTCTTATTTCTACGATTCTAGGTCAGAACGTGTCCCCAAAACGAATTAAGGAGAATGGGTAGTTGTAGCCCGCGAAATTCAATTTTTTCTTACGTTTTTTGCAATTTTCAGGTCAGTGTCAGGTTGTATCTTGATCAAAATATGATTCGCGACTATAACCGGTACGTATTTACAGAATTGTAATAATTAGAATCAATAATACATCTTTCTAAGTTAGATTTCTACCGTTAATAACAAATCTCGTATGGAAAAGTGTTTATGGTAGAAATCTAACTTAAAGAGATATATTAATGATTCTAATGACTATGATTCTGTAAATACATGTCTATTATAGTCGCGAATCATATTTGGATTAAGATACAAGCTGACACTGATCTGCAAATTGCAAAAAACGTAAGAAAATTTAAATTTCGCAGTCTACCATGGCACATTCACCTTAAACAATTAATCTGGCCTTCGTGAGACCTCAAAGGAACCGTAGGAGTGGCTCCTTTCTAAAGAGCGTACTCCTCACAGATTTTTGTGTGAATAGCTTTAATTTTAGTATTCGTTCTTTATGTTTAAGGGTTTTTTGAGGGACTGTAGTGAAATGTCAAGTTCATAAATGGAGTAGGTTAAAAGTATTATAATAATTGCGGTTTTATACACGGTTGTCAAAAAAATCGTGGATCAAACGGAGTAGGGAGATAAAGGAGGTCATTTCCAACAAAAAATCCTTCTACAGCATGGCCATTATTCAATTGCCCTGAAAGTTATGGATATTTTTGTATATCGAGTTCTTTTACAAAGACAAATTAAAAAAAATGTGATATAAAACAAACCATATTGTATTATTACTAGATAATGTATCCGCACTACAAAACTTCTGTTGCGGCTCTAGGTACCAAATTTGAAATCCTGCTGTTGAGGAGACCTTAGAATTAGCTCTTTAATCACACGAATATTATAAAGGCAAAAGTTTGTGAGTGTGTGTGTGTGTGTTACAATATGTTTGGTACTTCTTCACGCTCAAACGGCTGGACCGATTTTGACAAAATTTTGTATGGAGGGATGTGACACCCTATTAACATATAGGCTACTTTTTATCCCGATATTCCCACGGGATAGACATTTACGCGGGTGAAACCGCGGGGCGCAGCTAGTATTAAATAAAATTTTAACGTAACAATACCAGAATTTTAGCCAGTGGCGTAAGTTCTTAAAATGCCATGCTTTCAACTTGGACACCCATTTACAAAAACAAAAAACCAGTATCTACAATCAAAACCGAAAATTACACTACCATTGTACAAGATGCTAACACTACTATTTCATTAAATAAATTACTTAATTGAAGCATACTCTAAAATACCGACGTAATCTCACTCCACGAAGGTGTCGACAAGTAACATAGATTTAAGTTTCCAGTCACCCTTTGTGGCGTGTAACTTAAACCTTTAACTTAGCGTTGAGACTAGTAATTTTCTACATGAACCACCACGCCTCCGCCTCGATAAATATCTAAATTTTGATCCTAGACTGGCTTTTACCGCGAATTTGCTCGCTTTAGTTTAGATATTGATAGTCCTTTAATTTCTTAAGACTTACGTTGATCTAGTTCTAACACAGTTTGTTAATAAAAGCAAAAAACTACATTTTCTTGTTTTCAACTGAAAACGTAAAATTATGGATACATTTTTTGAAAATTGACAAAGTTTGTTAATAACTTCAAAATCCATCATACCTACATACATGTTTAACAAAAGTGAAAAATAATATTTTATTCACTTTAAATACTATTACGAGGCATCGTAGCAAATATGATCAGGAAGATTAATACATAGTGCAGCATTAGTAGTTACTGCATGATGATTATTTTCGCCATTCGATCGCCCTTCTTCAATATTATAATCAACCTCTTTTTGTACTGGCCCTATCAAAAACCTTTATTTTTTATGATAATTTTGAAATAATTTCTTTTACGTCAGATGAGATTTTTTCCTGGAGACATACTAGACTTATCTCAATTTTCTCTCATACGACGTCCGGAATTTTTATTTGTCGTGAAAGAAACACTAAAATTTATTGACTAAAACAGCAAATTATAATTTATTGGATCGTGCATGTTCATCGTGTTATTAATTATTTGATTCGGGGTATGTATTTTTTATCTTTTTGGCCTTTCATAGCCTTTCGTCATGTTTCAATATATTAATCCCATCCGTTCTGTGCTAAAGGTTTCCCCACATCTTCGACGGAAGACTACCTACATTTCACGTTTTGATTGAGTCCTATTATCTGGTATGTATAATTGTACGTTTTTTTTTTGGGGTTTAATGAGATCTACTTGCAACTCGGGATTCTTATGGTGATAATTTTTGCCCCAGATAGAAGTCCGAATTTTCTGCGAGCCGATTTATTCGGCTCCATCCACCCACCCAGACATCTTGTATTTGGACTCCTGACCGGCTGGCTGCTTTTCGACCACCCGAGCCAGAGGCCGCAGTCCGCAAGTATTCCAGGACCAAGATCGATTCCCCAATTACCTTTTTTTACCCTGTTGTTATAGACCTAATATTTTTTTTTCCTTTAACGCTATAGCAGGTTGGTATCTTTTTATGGACTTATTTTCAACCACGTTGGCGTGGATCAATGTTGATTGCAATCGATATTACACTCGTCGCGTCGTATTGTAAACCAAAATTTTATTTTTGATACTAAAACCTAAACGTAAAATGTAATGCAATAGTTTCTTATTATTTAAAACCCATGTGACAAGTGTTCATATTTAGTTTTTTTATATTTTTTCCTATTTGTGTTTTCGATTTTTTATACAAAAATTAAACGTGTTTTTCGGTGAAGTGTCTTTCCATTACATTTCGCTACAATAGGTACTCCATCCACCTACCCCAAGAATATTGGATCAAGGAAAACAAGATAGCGATGTCTATAAAGTTCCCACTGCTGGAACACAGGTTTCCTCTCAGTGAAAAGGAGTGGGCAATAATCCACCACGCGGCCTCAGTGCGGGTTGGTAGATGTCACATGTACTCGAATTTTTGCTTCTAGCCCATGCCAGTTTCCTCACGATTTTATCCTCCACCGTTTTTGAAAGCAGTGGTGTTGAAATAATTCACAAAAAGTAAAGCGCCTGTCCAACCAAGCGCAAGAGAACCAAGGTAACCGACATAGCCCGAAGAATTGCCAAATTTAAGTGGCAGTGGGCAGGGCACATTGCTCGCAGAACAGATGGCCGATGGGGCCGATAGGTTCTGGAGTGGCGACCGCGTTCCGGAAGACGTAGCGTTGGAAGGCCTCCCACAAGGTAGACCGACGACCTTGTGAAGGTCGCAGGAACCCGTTGGATACGAGAAGCACAGAACTGGTCGAAGTGGAGGTGCTTGGGGAAGTCCTATGTCCAGCAGTGGACGTCTTTCGGCTGAAATGATGATAATGATGTAAGCGCCTGTCTCAATATGAACCGACGACCTCATCTTAAAAGTCGCGGTCGTTACCAATCATGGGCCACCACAGCTCAAGCTTACCTATTTATTCAGCCTCATTTTTCTAACACTAAAATACTCGTAACAACAGAATTTCAACGAAAGTGTCTCTTCAAAATCCTAACTAATATTATAAATGCGAAAGTAAGTTTGTTTGTTTGTTTGTTACCTATTCACGCCTAATCCTCTGAACCGATCATGATGAAATTGTGATAGGTTGTCAGGGGTACAGAAAAGGACCCTTTCGTCCAGAAAAAAATACTGTTCCCGATCACGAGGAAAAGAACAATAACTTTCGACGGTCAGAATTGCTTTAGAACGCTAGATAGCTACATGTTTTACGAATCATGATTTAAATATGACCCGACTTTCTGAGTAGTATTCTAAGGGTGCGTCTAGATTATGTTACCTAACTACACATAAACTTATGTTACACGTCCAAATTATTTAACACTAGCTGCGCCCCGCGGTTTCACCCGCATATGTTTCGATCCCGTGGGAATATTGGGATAAAATCTATCCTATGTCCTTTCCCGAGACTCAAACTATCTCTATAACAAATTTCATCTAAATCGGTTCAGTGGTTTAGGCGTGAAAAGGTATCATACTGACAGACAGACAGACATACTTTAGAATTTGTAATAATTATTAGTATGGATTGCTAACTACACTATAAAAACAAGTTATATTATAACTATGTAAAATATACAATAAGTACTAGGCATGCATGAATTCACGATAGTATTTCAATCATCATGTTTATGCTTTTAATATCTAGGAATTGGATGAAATTTGGCACACAGTTTATTATAACCTGGATTAACACACTATAGGATACTTTTTATCCCGATAATACGTTTCCGTGACATATTTTCCGACGTCCACACGGCTGAAGCCGCGGGCAAAATCTAGTAATAAAAAAAACATAATATTTTGCTGCTCAACACCATGATGAGCTAATATCGTGGGGAAAGTTGCGCTGTCACGCGCCAACCCTCTGCATGCATCAGAATTATTAGCCTAATATAATATTTATAACGCTAGGACATGTATATTGTGATGGCTCAGAGTTTGAGAAGTATGATTCTCAAACACGGAGTTGTGGGTTCAAATCTAGCAAGAACAATGAGATATTTTTTAATATCATGAGATTTTAAACTTAATGGGAGTCATGAGGAAAACTTGACTTGATTATACAGGGTGAAATTAAATTAATGGGCATCCTTTTAAGGGGTCATTCTACTCATCATTATGAACAAATTTTACTATGGGACTAAACCAAAAAACGTGGAAACAAATCAGCTGTTCGTTGCATTAATTATGTTCACATAACTCGTCAAAATGTAGGGAAGAGCTGACTTTTTTCGCGATTTTAGGTTTAGTCTCATAGTTAAAGTTGTTCATATTGATGAGTACAATGACCTCTTAAAAGGATGCCCATGAATTCAATTCCACCCTGTATAGTCTGAAAATGCCAACCAGCACTGCACAACCGTGGTTTTTACTGCCCGTTCCTTTTCTGTTCAAAGAGTTTTTGCCCAGCTATAAAAAAAAATATAAACAACTGGTAAAGTTACTATAGTAGATTCCGAAAAATGCGAAAAAATTAAACAAAAGTACGTAAAGAAAACTCTGCTACATTCAAAGTTCAAGTTTGAACTTTGTAACCCTCGTACCCTCGTTTATTTCTTTCTTTCTTTTCTTTGTTTTTTCTCTTCTTTCTTTCTTTTTTTTTCTTCTGATGACCTCTGAACTAATTATTAAAGTATAGTGAAACAAAACCGGGGCCCGTGGCTAAGTAATAACAGCAGCACAGGTCGATCAATCAGGTTAAGCTACGTTTGCCGCGGTTGGTCCTTGGATGGGTGACCATCTTTACACACCGAAATCCCTCCGTGCCTCAGAGAGCACGTTAAGCAGTTGGTCCCGGGTATCATTCGTGGATCTTTGACAGTCGTTACCCGTCAGAAGCCCGAAAGTCTGGCAACCAGTCTTACCAAGGGGTATCGTGTTATCCAGTAACTGGGTTGTGGAGGTCAGATAGGCAGTCGCTCCATGTAAAATACTGGTATTCAGCTGCATCCAGTTAGACTGGAAGCCAACCCCAACATAGTTTGGAAAAGGCTAGGCAGATGAGTAAAACAAAACCCGTTTGTTCAAGGTCACAATTAAACAGTTAAGGTCGGTCATCTAAGCCTAGCCAAGAATTATTGCATCTGCGGTCTCACCGTTTTTGCACAGCATTGCAATAATATAATTAACATTAATGAATGCTGTGCAAAAACGGTAACTTTTGCAAAGGTCAAGGTCATATGGCCCGTCATTAAACCCAATGTTCTATTTAACGTCAAGTTTTTGGTATTTTGTTAGACGTATACATATATTATGATATGACGTCTAGCAAATTTAAAAGAAAAATTGATGAATTTATAACTTATTTCGTACATTTTTTGTTATGTCTGAGAATTCTAAAGTTTCACTGCCGACCATCGGGTCCGAAAAGGTTTTAATGTACGAGTACTTTAAAAATATCCTACTCAAACTCAAACTCAAAGCATTTATTTCAATTAAACCACAGGCACTTTTGAATTGTCAAAATTAAGTAGCTGTAGTACTGCTAATGTCATCTCGGTGTGACAAGGAGATCCATTAGCAGATTAGGCTAGATATAACGATATTCATATGTATGATGTAGGATATCTGAGGGCCAATTTTCGTAATTTTATGAACGTTCACAGTCTGATCTCAGTCTCAATCTATCAAAAATACCTGTAATTTCCATACATTTTTGACAAGTTTTTGATTATGATTCTCACTGTAATGAGATTGCGACTAGATTTTGAACGTTCTTATTTACGGGAATTAGCCTTCTGCTGCTCGCGAAAAATGGAAGGAGTGGAGGGAGGCCTTTGTCCAGGAGTGGGACAGCGCAGGCAAGATAAAAAAAAAAACTTCTGCAAGGTGATGCTAATAGACAGAGGTAGACATTTGTCATTCATCCAGCTGTACCTCGGCCACTTCCACCATCAGGATTCTTGAACTGAAAACTTCTTTAGGCGGGTTGAGCGATTTTTGATAGGATATCTTATGGGTTTGTGTCACATACTTGTGTAGCTATGAGTATGACGTGTTACGCTTGGCCAGAGTGATAGCATATACAGGGTGAAATTGAACACATGCGACAAATCGAAATGGGAGATTGTACTCGTCATTATTAACAACTTTTACTATGGGACCGAACCTGAAATCGCGAAAAAAAAATCAGCTGTTCCCAACATTTATGTTCGCATAACTCATCAAAATGCAAGGAACAGCTGACTTTTTTTTCGCGTGTTCAGGTTTGGTCTCATAGTAAAAGTTGTTCATAATGATGAGTATAATCTTCCATTTCGATTTGTCGCATGTTTTCAATTTCAACCTGTATGTTTACATCTATTTATACACAGTGTTCTTCACGATATCCATAAACTTTGTCAAACGCTTCTATAGCTTTTATACAAATTAAATCTAACAAAGGAAGTAGTACTTGAAAAGACTTCGGTACAATGATATTGTAATTTCATTTAGTGAAGTTTAATTGAGCTATGCAGTAAGAAAGGGTCTTAACTCAGTTTTGACAAGTTTCAGCCCGCCAAATCTTATGAATGAAAATAGGTACGTCATCGTTGCCAATTCGGATAAGGAAGCATGCATATCGGGCGATTTACATCAAGGTATTTAGTTTGTATGAAAATTAACAAAAAATAAAAAATAAGAATTCGTTAATGTGTCCAAAATGAAAAATGCTTATTCCCTGGTCTGAACTTCTGTTCGAAGTTTATGTATATCGTCCGGAACACGGTGTATAAAAGAAAGTCAGTTTAGTTACACCATATTATTATATAACTCAAGAATCACGGGACCAATTATGATCTTTGGTTTGTTGGATTTGTCTCCGCCCCGAATACCAGAATAACTATTCAAACATGGGGAATATTCACAAAGAAAAAGAAAATGTTTCTCATACATTTTGTATGGATCGGTTTTTTTGATTTGAAGTTCGCCGGGTCAGCTAGTTAATAATAAATCATTTTAATTACCACATTATGTAATTTTAATTTTTGATCCTACAATTAATTTAAAACCACTGTTACCTAATTCAGTATCTAGTTCTTTACATCCATCTGCAGTCACCGTGACTGTCTATGATTTTTCATACATTCCCATGCCATTTTGTGTCAGTAACTTAACAAAAGCTAACGTCTAGGTATATATGGAAAACTTCCTAAAGTAATACAACAGTTATTTGGCCTCCACTCGACATTATACTACTGCATACATATTCTCTTTATTATTCCTTTTTTAAATTTTTGTAATTCTTCAACTAATTATTAATTAACTTTCTTTGGGAAGTCTGGAACAATGTCTTTGTATATATTTTGAGTTGGGCATGTGGCTATCTTTGTTTTCCTTTTCCGGAGATTTCCAATAAACAGCTTCCAACCCTCTCTGACCTTGACCTTGAGTTGACCTGTCATTAAAATTGTATCATTAGCCAAAAAGGAGAAATGTTTTCCTATAAAAGGCACTATTACTGATGCCGTCAGCTCCGGTTCCACGGGTAAAACGTTTCCCGCCGCTTTTAAGGCAATTGTTAAGGAATTGAAGTTGACAGGTCCATTATAAGCGTTCTATGCTGTTAGGCGACTAGGGACTTTAAATAAAACAATATTTTGTGTTTTCATTTCTTTTTATTTGTTATTTAGTAGTTGCCAATATCACACTTCACACTAATATTATAAAGGCGAAAGTTTGTGAGTGTGTGTGTGTGCGTGTGTGTTTATATATTTGTTACTTCTTCACGCTCAAACAGCTGGACCAATTTTGATAAAATTGTATGGAGGTTGCTGACACCCTGGATTAACATATAGACTACCTTTTATCCCGATATTCCCACGGGATCAAAATTTACGCAGGTAAAGCCGCGGGACGCAGCTAGTCTAAAATAATAACCCGTTCAGTATTTGCGCAAAAGTGTGATATTTATGAGGTAGTTTTTTGAGAGAAAATGTTGGTTCTTTTACATGTCTTTTTTACTTTGTGAAATCAGATCTCAGATTTGTCTCTTCTGATTATGCGACATTTATAAGAAATTGAGGATGTTAGTTATAAATAACAGTTACTATTTTACATTTATTTATTTATAAATATGGCACTTCAACGACTTACTCACTAAGACTTACACAAACTGAGAACACATACAGTTTTAGGAATTGTGAATTCGTCACTTACAGAAGTGCACAGCACTAGCACAGAAATTAATAGTACGTACAAGACATCGTTAGTTGAATTACTTAAAAGTTATAATCTAAAGTAAAAATTAAATTTCAAATGAGCAATGTTCACAAATACGATCGAAAATACAATAATAATAATAAACAACAAAAGAAGGCTCGTATACATACATCCTTATTAATTAAAACTAAATCATCACTGTCCACTCCATAGATACATGAATTTATATATTTCTATGGTCCACTCACATTACAAAGTAAGCATTTTGTATCGTATAAAAAGTGAGAATTGATAAATGTTCTTTCCTATCAACACATCAGAGCGGAGTTTCAATATTCAAAGCGTAAGTGTGTATTTGATCCACTCAAGTATAACGTGTGTATATAATGTATATCAATAGGTACATACCGAAGTCACGTTTCTCCCAAACAGTTATTTTCAAGAACCATTCACTTATTTTGCTGACTGCAACAAATTCGTTTCGAGTTTTCATATAAAATATACGTTTAACGAGCTCTTCAACGCTTTTGAGTATGTTTTATCGAAATTCAGCATAATGCCGTATGGTTTTTATTACCTTGACGTGAATTTTTATAATGACTCGTGTTCCAGTTATTCCCGCTTTCTGAAGTAAGGATAGAATAGAATACTCTTTATTATGTACAGACGCCAGACCTACACAAAGCTACCCAAAACTGTCAAATTTTCCCAAGCAACTTTGAATCTTATGCTTTAGCGACAAAGTTGAAAAGAAATTTGACAGCTTGATGTGCTAGCGTCCGTACATCATAAATACCTATTGCAGATATAAATGTAGAAAATTTTACAAGAGATGACACAATTAAATGGGAAGTCGTATCGCTAACAGCGATCTTTAAAGACGATTCAACGACACCTATTTTGATGTTTTTTTTTTTTGTTTTGAATGATTATCGTAATAGGAGCACATTTTTTAATTGTACACAAACGTATTTTTTCAAAATTTTTCGAAAGTCCGACAACTAATGTTACCAAATGGCAACGTGCTGTTGACATAGTTTAGCAAGGCTAGGCAGATGGTCATGACTAGAAATGATATACATACTAATATTATAAATTCGAAAGTAACTCTGTCTGTCTGTCTGAATGAATGTCTGAATGTATGTTACCTTTTCACGCCTAAACCACTGAACGGATTTAGATGAAATTTGGCAAAGTGATAGATTGCATCCCGGGGAAGGACAAAGGATAGTTTTCATCCCAGAAATCGTCCTTTAGGGGGTGAAAAGGGGGGTAGAAGTTTGTATGGGGAATCAATATCCGTTGAACCGATTTAGATGAAATTTGGTATGGAGATAGTTTGAGTTGTGGGAAAGGATATAAAATAGTTTTTATCCCCGAAATTGTCCCTTAAGGGTGTAAAAAGGAGGGTGGAGATTTGTAAAGGGAATCAATAAAAAAAAACCGAGTGTGCTTATGACCACACGACTGAAGTGAAACTTCAAACGTAATTGACTATGAGAGGAGTAGAGAAAGAAAACGTGCATGCGCACTGCTTTCTCTTGCTTATATCCCCCACTCAACTCCCGTTCGCCTCGCCCGATCACAATTTTCGTAACGCTTACGTCACGCGTTCACCATCTTACTCCCCAAGTCAAGCGTGCGTAAAGAAGTTTCACTTCAAAAAGGACTGTAATACTTTTACCGCGGGGCACAGCTAGTAGATATAAGGCTTCTTTAAGGTACGAGTAAGGTATTATCAGTTAGAAACTTCTACATCTACCACCAAAGTGCTAGGTAGTGTAATTAAATTTAAGTAGGCCGTACGTTGTTCGTAAATTCATCAGCAGCTTTCGTGTATTACCTGTTCCATTACGGTATGGAAGTGGCTGTGTTTGATTAATGGGCTACGCAATAAGTAGGTAATGTCGGCTTTTATTACTGTATGAAACATTTAGGACATGCTTCACTTAAGTTTGTATCGATCGGGGTGAAGTGAAACTTACGGTGCTCTTGTACATCAAGCTACCCGAATCTGTCAAATTTTCCCAATCAACCTTGAACCTTATACTGTAGCGATAAAGTTGTAAATCGAATAAAAAAAATTGATAGATTGTAGTAGCTTGTTATGTTGGCGTCTGTACGTATAGTCAGGGATATTAATTGAGCAAGTTGATACCCTGCATAAATTTTCCGTATTAAAGCTGTCTCATACAACTGTCAAAGACTGACAGTTGTGTCTTTGAATATAAGGACAATATTTTAGTTTGTAGTCAATTTGCTTAGCAATTGATTTCATTGAACTAACTTCAATAGGCAGATACTTCTGTTTTGTGTCAATTAGGATGAAGATGGCACTCCACCTTCCCCTGCCACCATCCCACCCATCTTCAATCATCATCCATCTCCATCTGCACCTACTTCTTACCTGATATTGCCCTTTGTTTTATGTGTAATGTAATTTTGTACATATTTTGTTGGAGATCCTAAATAAATTAATTAATGGTTTTAAAAATCTTATGAGTACCTAAGATAATAATAATTGCATAGTTCAGTATGTAAAATATAAACTACAGGAAAAATTGTTAGTAAACATTGTTAGTTAACATAAATCAAAATTTTCTTTAAAATCCTTTAAATTTTTTTTTTTTTTGTTGTAATGCGAAACGCCTTTTTTAATATTAAGATCTCTAGGCACATTTGATCAGCTGATATACAAGTTGTAACAGAATAAATGCAAGTCCTGAAAGTAGTTTGTTCATAATTGACTACAGAATCGATTTCAGTAACTTTTAAAATAGGTTTATTTTCCAAAAATTATTTAATTTTCCATACCGACCGCTGATTGAGCCAAAGAAACTTAAATCTTATTTCCAGGAAATAAGACTCAATTTTAAATGCATAAAGTAATGACAGGTCAACTCGATTTTCTTATTAAAAATTGTAAGCTTTAAATAAATTAAGCATTGGTCATTGTATTGTGCTTTTAACTCAATACTTAATATTTATTGATGTTTCATATTATATGTCCATATTCAGGGACTTGGAAAGAAAACAACAAGGATGACATAAAACACAGCTTACGAACAAAACCCGCGGACTTTTAGCTCCAAATGAATCCTATTCTTGAATAATTCACATTCATTCCAAAGACGAATCTCACTTCATTCCCGACATGTCAGAACATCTGAGATTTCTATGCTATACATACATTATCTGCGTTCGAGAATTATTTTCCAAAAATTTTAACAAATATGAATTAATGGAAAAATAACTTTAATTCTTACACAATAAAGTTCAGTTTACGCTACAACTTCAAACATTTTGAAAACTTTTTCAATAGTGCGTCACTCTGAAATCAACTTGATTAAGTTGAAATAAAGTTGATATTTGTTTAATTTGAAATAGGGTAGGGATATGCAGCATTGCGCTCTTTTACTATAGTTACATTCCTGAACTCACGCCTTGTTCTTTGAGGGTAGGTAGAAACTACCGAACGCCTACTACCTAATTTTTATCTAGTTTTGACCAATTTTATTTCTTTTTATTTCATTTAAAATTTTTATTATGTGATTTAACCTAATTTTATGATTGTATGACATGTGTAATTACTAATAACTTGTATGTGTGATGCAAACTGTCAATAAAGTTGGTTATTATTAAATAAATTAAAAAAATAAGTACTTCACCTACCATGATCTATGCTATCGATGTATATGCTATGCCTAAGTTAATTATTAATGAAACATAAGCTTTTAGAAATAAATCCTCAGTGATAAAATCGATTTTGTAGTTTAGAAGAACTAGGTGCACACACAGACAGAGCCGAAAAGCGGCTTTGTTTTATACTAAGACTAGCTTCTGTCCGCGTCTTCGTTTACGTGGAAGTCATAAGCCAATGCCTTTGCTAAGAACCAGCGACATTTTTATAAAACTCTCCGTCGCAATTACTTCGTTTTCGCTTTGCGTTCTTTCTGAATTTTTTTTATTTTTGGTCGGCTTCTATTGGTCCTAGCATGATATTAATTAGCCTATAGCCTTCCTCAAAAAACTTTTTTACAAAAAAAAAAAACAATCGACTTAAAGAAAAACACTAACTTTAATTTCGTAAGTTGGTGTCGTTGGTTCCGCATTTTCGTTTTTTGACACCGACTTCCGAAAGAACAATGTCAGATTTCGGCTCACACAACTTTGAAAACTAAATTCACACGGACACGAAGTTTTTACCTACAACAATTTAAATATAAAATTCCAACTTTTAAAAAAATATTTATTTCTTTTCGAGAACTGTTCGAAAAGAAAATCATTTTAATAAGTAATCATTTTACTAATCATGTTCTTGAATTCCAGGTTTTACTTTTTTTTAAATAAAAGTGTCAGGTAGTTACAGGCTATTCTGCCACTGTAATCGATTATTCTAAATAATTAAAGCGATTTACTCTTTAGTTTTTATTTACCACCTCACAATTGTCTTTTATTATTATTATTTTTTATCTAAATAATACGTTCGTCGTGTTTATTAAAATACATTTATTATTTTTTAAAGAATATTAGAACGAAATTCAAGAAATCGATTTTCCTGATCTGTATTCGATAACTTAATCGCCTTGTAATGGCAACCAGCAATTCGCCATTAAAAAAAAAACTTGCAGTTCTGTCAAAATCGCGCGCGCAAGTTCAAACATGTTGTTGTTGTCGGTGTTTTTCTATGTGATTGTGTACGTTTGGTTCCTTCTCGAATTCATCTGCGTTTGCTTTATAGACTTATTGTGTTATATTCATACCACACATTTTGTGACAATGTACCATCAACTAAGTTGTATTAATTGTGGTATAAATGTGTTCCGGATGGAACGGCATTTACTTGAATCTGACGATGTCCATTCATTGTTACGGCAATGGACTTCACTTTCTGAGGTAAAGTACGATTTTTATTAATAGAATGTCAACTGTTTTAACTGAGCTAAATGTTAATTTGCAACCAAAGAGATTTAAGATAGATAAAATTTTAATGTCTTTGTTTGCAACACAACCGTATTTTGTTGGTTTTAGATTCCAAATGTCAGTGTTGTTTGTCATTACTGTTGGTTATTTATTAAACAAACAAGTAATCCAACAAGTAGCAATGCGCCAACTGAATCAATTGTGCATCGAAATCTTTGTATTGGTTGCGGTCATTCATTGCATCGTGTAAAGTCTCACGCCTTAAATAACAGTTCAGAAAGAGAAGATGCTATCAGACGCGTGATAGAGCAACAATAACCTCCAATTTAAAATGTCAGAATAACTTCTTCTTTAGAAGTTCAGTGTAAAAGTGGATATTACAGAAAAGCTTTTCACATTAAACTATACAAAAAAACGTAAGAATTTTCACTGTCCATGACAAATTAATATTGAGCCAAAGTTACTATGGACATCTGACATTGTTCTTTAAGTTATTTTTGACTTTGTAGTGTTTTTTTTGAAGTCGGTTGTTTTTTTTTGTAAAAAAGTTTTTTTGTATCTACCCCACACATATTAAATTAACACTAGTGCATTGAAGAATTGAAGACACCGCCTAGAAGAATCATGAAAATTCTCATGGAATGCCGGAGATGTAGTACATTTATGCATATAACTTCGTACATAAGAATAATTACCAAATGTATTATATACTAAAACCTTCCTGATTATACTAATGAACCGATTTTGAGAATTATCAAAATCGGTTCATTAGTATTTGAGAAAATCGCGGACATTCAAACATACATACATACATACGGGTCGAATACAGAACCTCCTTTTTTAAAGTCGGTTAAAAATTAGGCTATCAAATGAAAGAATTTTTCAAATCCAACTGGTAGTTAACACTTCAGCATTATTAGTATATAGATGAAGATATCAAGCTTTGCAAGAAACATGAAAGTCCAATAAAAAGTATCTAAGAGTGTTCAGTTTGCTAGAAACTAGCTAATTCATCATTGTCACCGCAAACGGTGCTAGAAAAACTACCTAATGACCTGCCAGGGTTTTTGTACCTCATGAAGTAGTAGGACAAACTATCAGACGCAAAGGTCGTGAGGACTGACTTTTGTGCACGTTATACCGTTTTGTTCTTAAGGGATTTCGGTGTGATGTTGATAGACTGATTGGCAAGATGGCTCCCACGCGAGATTAAAGAAGTGGCCAAGTGCGTGTCGGACCACGCACAATGAAAGGCTCGATAGTTTATAAATAAACATATAAAATAATAATCATAAAACATGTGCATAGAACATAATAAATGACGTTTAAGGAGAGAGATAGTGTTGTGGAAGAATTTTTCAAATCCGACCAGTGGTTCCAAAGATTAGTGCGTTCAAACATACAAACAAAAAACAAACAAGCTCTTCAGCGTAATTATTAGTATTAGTATAGATTACTTTCCTAAGTCATATGCATGCTAGCAATGCTTGAACTAAAAAAGCAAATTTTTCCCATGGACGTGCAGTTGATTACCTATACAATACCTTGCCAGCGAGTTTCAGTATCTTATACTACAGCACATCTGCACATATTTAGGTACGTTATTACCAACCAAATCACCTAAGACATAGCCGTGGATATGTATGTAGTTGAAAGCAATAATTTGTTTCAACTTTTATGTCCGAAGGTCAAACAATTTAGACTAGTTTAGGGCTCCCACACATAAACACGATACGACGTTGCGTCGTGCAACGACGTTTATGATTTTAGTGACGTATCATTCAAACCGTTAAAAGTAGAGAGAGGGAAGGGAGGCCTTTGCCTTGCAGACCCTGCAGTGAGACAACACAGGCTTATAATAATAATAAGTCATCCAAACGGTGAAACGATGCTGCGTCGTAGCACGACGCGACGTCGTATCGTGTTTATGTGTGGGAGCCCTTAGGGCCAAAACACATACGATACGACGTCGCATCGTGTCACGATCCGATGTCGTGTCGTGAGTATGTGTTACTTATTATTTTATTTCATATACAGCTTTAGCTACCATATATTTAAAAAATCTATGGAGAAAATTGTTACGTTAAGATTCAATAGACAGTCGCCTCAGAAACACAAAAAAAAAAAACAACACGAGAAAAACGATACGAGACGTCGCGTCGTGCTACGACGAATATGATGGTATATGATTGTAGTAGCTTTTCGTTCAAATGTTAAAACGATGCCGCGTCGTAGCACGACGCGACGTCGTATCGTGTTTCACTACTGAGAAAGAAAATGGACCAACGTAAAATTGAAAAACATAAAAAAAATATTTGAAAAAGGTTACAGAATTTTTTTAACTTTCTTTGTTTCCTTCAATTTTTTTCCGGGGTAAACAAACTGCTTAATGCCTTCAAATTGCCTTTTTAAGTTACGTAGATAAAGCGAAAAATCGGCCAAATGCGTGTCGAACATTCATTATTCTAGGTTCTGATAACTGCTACAGAACTAGTTTTGTTAATATTATTTGCTGAACTAATCATTTTATATGGCTCGTAATAATCTTGAGCGGTGAAAAATGTGCGGAGTATATAAAAGTGAAGTAACATTAGAAGTTGTTTTATAATGTTTTATTTTATGCGTTAATATAATGTTCATATTGCGTCATTTGAGCTGAAATCAAAATGGCGGCGCTCTTATATGACCTGTAATTTAATACGATCAAAATCTAGTCGCAGTCTCATCTCGGCGACAAACAAATGTCAAAAACTTGTCAAAATGTAGGGAAATTAAAGGTATTTTTGATAGATTGAGGCTAAGATCAGAAGGCCAATTCTCCTAATTTAAAACGTTCAAAATCTAGTCGGTCTCATCTCGGCGACAAACAAATGTCAAAAACTTGTCAAAATTTAGGGAAATTAAAAGTATTTTTTGACAGATTGAGACTGAGATCAGACTGTGAACGTTCTTAAAATTACGAGAATTGCCCCTCAGACTGTAAACGTTCTCAAAATTACGAGAATTGCCCCTCTGTTGTCCTGTCCATATACATAACTTAAGGAATTATTTCAGAAATAGCATAGCAAAAAGTAATACTAAATAAATTATTGAAATGCCAACAATAAAGGTTAAAACCTGAAAACGATACAACACAAAACACTGCGTTCAGAAAATAGAAAATTACGACTACGACAGGGCGCCATAATTTCTTCCTACCCCAATTTCCTTCAAAGTAACTTCCACCCAATTTCGCAACGATAATCCCAAAATTGACCTTTGTTTGTTATTTACCGATTTACTATGAATCAAATTTTGAAGTTGTATCAAGCAGAAAAGTCAATAGAGAGTTTAATCTTCGAAATAACCCGGAGCGCGTTGCGGGTTGTTGAGCAATCTTCTCCTGTGGCTAGTTTCTCGAAAGTCAATGTTTATCGTTACTAACTTAACGCTGTTTGTTTGCATTATTATAAGTTGTGGTTATTTTCGAAATCTCTTATCTTTACTAATATTATAAAGAGGTAAAGGGGATTGAAGATTTTATATGGAGCCGCCATACCTACAGCAGTCACACCATTATGTTTTTCTGTTTGCATTCATGTCAGCTATCGATTTATATGGGTTACAAGCGTGGCCGCCATTTTGAAAAATATAATGGTGGACTGGAAGGTGGTATGCCACGGACCTTCAAAGCCCTTTGTGAGTTTGTATGTAATCCGAGTTCGCGATTTATTTGCCAAAAATGTAAACAAATATGAATTAATGGAAAAATAACTTTAATTCCTACACAATAAAGTACAGTTTTTTTATATCTATTTCAATTTGTCATTGAAATAAAGTTGATATTTGTTTAACTTGAAATAGGGTGGGGGTGTGCAGCACTGCGCATTTTTACTATAGGGGGTAATCTTCGGAACTGCTGATCCGATTCCGAGAATTCTTTCACTAATGAGAAGCTACATTATCCCCGAGTGTCACTTTTTTATGAATCAGGTGATTTTTTTTTGATAACCGACGGAATATTTCTACGCTTGGGGTCTAGAATCATAATATGCTGAATACTAAAATTCTGTAAGATGACAACTTTTCATACCATAAAAAACAGTGGCATTCCGGGAGTGCCGACAGAAGTAAAAACAAAACACAAACAGAATACTTTGCCATCACTCACTGACATATCGGATATACGTTAAAACCGAGTACATCCCGAGGACAGCCAAACACATCCGAAGCGATGTCGATTACGGTGACAGTGGCGCGAGTTCAATAGTTTTTTTCCATCTCAAAAAGTGTAAAGAAGTTTTCACTTCAAAAATTGTGGCTTCAAAATATTATCTATAACATGTTCAATATAAATAATTAGTCTGTGTGGTTTCAGCTCTCAAATTTAATCTGAGAGACATTTTAAATTGACTCAAAACAATTTGCAAAAATTAAGAAGAAGATCTCTGAAATATACTAATTCTTCTAAGCTCCCGTAAATTGCAAAAGGAACTAACGACCAATAATCTACTTTCTCTTAATAAGACGGTTTAAATTTCCAAAGATTTGCGGCCAAAGATCTGAAGTAATGAAGAACGACTTACAACTCTCTTCCAAATGGAATAGTCTTGTTCGATACCCTTCGATTTTTCTATATATAATTTTCTTTGCATTCCGTTGAAATGGCGCTGTTGGCTAAGGTCTTATCGTAAATAAGTTATCGCTCGTGAAGTATGAGCCCAGTGTTTCTTTGTTTTGCCGGAGTTACGGGAAATCATTGCGGGATCGGAAATACTTGGCCTAATTTATGTTTTGGTTTTAGATGATTAGGGTTCGGCTTTTGAATTTCATTGTTTTCGTAAAAAATGCTGAGGTTTGAAAGACGAAATAAAAAGTTGATGGACTTTTTGGTTTTATTACACTAGTAGCTGCGCCCCGCGGTTTCACCCGCATAAGTTTCGATCCCGTGGGAATATCGGGATAAAAAGTACCCTATGTCCTTTTCCGGGACTCAAGCTATCTCTATACCAAATTTCATCAAAATTGGTCCAGCCGTTTGAGCGTGAAGAAGTAACAAACATATAAACACACACACTCACAAACTTTCGCCTTTATAATATTAGTGTGATGGATGTAAATTATTGAACTTAGAAAGAAAAGAAAGAAAGAATAAGGTTTATTTGGACACAGTTCATAAAACACAAAATACAAAATTAACAAAAATAATGTTTCAAACAACAATAGTGTGTCTCACGGCTGCGCCAAAAAGGTTCATTCTGGCAGATGCCGTCTGACGCTGGTTTCCTATGAACTTAAAACAATATCTTATAAAAATATGTTTGTAAGGGATGAAAAGCCAACCGCTGTAAGTCATGAGAAATTATACACCGTGAAATTTTAATCACCGTTTTCCTGTTAAGGGGTCATTGTACTCATAATTATGAACAACTTTTACTTTGGGACCAAACCTGAAATCGTGAAAAAAAAAATCAGCTGTTCCCTACATTTATGTTCGCATACCTCGTCAAAATGTAGGGAACAGCTGTTTTTTTTTTTCGCGATTTCACGTTTGGTCCCATAGTAAAAGTTGTTCATAATGATGAGTACAATGACCCCTTAAGAGGAAAACGGGGATTAAAATTTCACGGTGTAGATAATATGAATATGAGAAATCGTAAAGACACTAAATAATGCCTACATCAGCACAACAAAATGAGTTGAATAAAGTCGTCACATGTAGACCGTATCGTGGTTTCAACTAATCAGAAGCCTACCTGAAACGTTGCTTCGACTGTCGCCGCGTTAACATTTATGTAGGTACATTCATTCGAGTGAGCAAGCTAATACCACTTAAGCAATATTACCTACAGTCTATAATCTAACGCGTTATTATTGCCATGCTTGGCTTCAGCAGGTGCATTAGTTTACCGGCTGCCGGGAAGGATATTACGGCCAATATAAGTGGTTCTATAGCTGATGGAGTTTAATTAGTAATATCGGAAGCTTATGAGCCAGAGGAGAAATTTCATGAAGATTGTTGCGATTGGAATGAGATTTATGAAGTAGGTTTTAACTGAGTTGTAAACTAAGAAGGTAATTGATTTATTTGTGTATTAGGTCTATTTACAACTTGTGCATAATATGTATTTCTCTAAAAGTGGCCTCAGGCTTACCTAAACAATGAATAAGTTATTATGTGATAACACAAATAACAAACATTTTACAAAAATTAGAAGCGAATTCAACTAACCGACTACAAAGTGAAAAATAATGGCAGTTTCGGAAGTTGCTTTTGTTTTTTGTAATATATCACCAACTTCCGAATATCAAATTATTTTTCACTTTTTCGTTGTGGTATCTAGTTGTACATGGATTTGTGTGGGGTACCAAACTTCATGTACAAAATACAAAAATATGCATTTATCTCAACTTAAACATTGTGTCAGACATAAATTGAGGCAGCCCCAGTAAGTTACAAAAGCACTTGTGTTCTGTCTCGCTCTTCCCTTAAGTAGTAACTTAACAATGATGAGGCGTAAAGGATTAAAAAAAAAGTAAAAATAAAATTAAACATTAATTTAGCAGCTCTCAGTGTGTATGTGTGTTTGTGTATATATGTGTGTAAACGAGTGTGAGTGTACCCAATTTTTTTTTCGTCTAGTCCTGATCAGAATTTTTTCTGTTTCATCTTACGTTAGGAATCTTAACCATTTAGTTATTGTTTTTTTTTTGCAATCATTTAACAACAGTAGATATACCTACATATATCTAATTTACGGTTCAGTTTATTATAATTATGTACAACTACTTACTATGTGAAGACATCAACATAGATGAACTGTATTAAAAACCTCGCGCGAATTTCTATGACTAAATGTTGAATAATCAAAAATCGGTGTTATTAAATGATTTAAAAAGTCTCCGAATGCATAACCTGCTCTTTTTTTGAAATCGGATAAAAATAATAAAAACTTGGGAGACTTGTAATGTTAGCACAATTCCTCCGAAAAATAATAATTATTAAAAGAATGAGACACAACACGTAATATACCTATATAGAGGTATGATGAACAGCCTATAAAGTTCACTCATAGTCTATAGAAAAGGGAGGATCCTCCGACCAGACGGGCGTTGTGTTGTGTTGTTGGCAACTGCCCAATGATTCATGTCGGGCTGTTGCGTGGTAAACTCTGCTTGCAAGATGCAGGATTTGACGTCAGTATGACTCGTTGTTCGCATGTGGCGTTGTAGATACCGCTACACCTACATATAAGTAACTAAAATTATAACTGGTCAGTTTTTCAGGACTTCAGAATTTAGGTCTGGCCTTGAATATAACTCTATTACTTCCTACAAAGACTGCTGAGTAATATACAATAGCCACACTTTCACGGCCCATATTTTAGCTGACCAAATTAACAGGGAGCCAAAAATTAAGGCTCCCCAAACTCCTCCCATCTAAATGGTTTCTAGGACAAAATGAGAGATGGGCGGAACTCGTGTCTTGCCCAGAAGTTTTATTGCTGGCTCCGGGGAAAATCCGGTTTTAAACGGTTTTAATCGAGTGTAATTGTGTGTGTAGGTATGTGATGCAATGTACCTATCTGTAGGGACGGGAATACTAATATACTGTGAATGAATATTTAAACGATAGACTATAAGTGCTATATTGCTTATCTAATAATAATGTATACCTACATACCAGGCCACTCAGAAAGTGTTGCGAAGAAAAGTTTTTATGTATGACAGACTGGCCAGTTATAATCTATTTTTAACCGACTTCAAAAAAGGAGGTTCTGTATTCGACCCGTATGTATGTATGTCTGCGATTTTCTGAAAAAGTAATGACCCGATTTTAATAATTCACTTAAGTGATCTACATGGATTCAGGAAGGTTTTAGTATATAATAGATTAGGTAATTATTCTTATGTACGAAGTTATATGCATAAATGGGCATTTTTTGTAATTTTTAAAGGGTCCTATTTTCTTTACTAATTAGTTGCTAAAAAAATAAAATGACAGGGACGTGTTTACAGCAGACCTTGACTTTATGAAAAAAAAAACTGCTCTAGAGGCATTATTCAGGAAGAAAAAATGGGAATACATTTGTATGCAGAATCGCACGCCCTGTTCCCTCTTAATACTTTTTTTAAATCTATGTGTCTTGTCCTTTTCATTACAGAAAAGACTAGAAATTTCTCATAAAAAGGACGAAATACACAAAAAACACCACATCTCCGTGTAGGAGCGCCAACAATTGTGTCCTTTCGTTCAGGTCTGTGCCTGGAGGCGTCTCATTCAGTCTCCCTCCGTTCATATAACATGCATTATGTGTGCTGACATTCTTGCAACACAAAGAATTGCTTCAAAGACACCGTGGGCAGTGTTGCTACAATTTATGCCGTATTTTTTTCAAGATTTTGATCGCTGTTAACCATTATGTTCGGTCAGGGACCACTTTATTGAAAAAACGTTGCTAATAGTTAAGAGCGTTTACGACGTACGGCATTTCGTTCAAACTTTCAAGCCCTCATTTTTCGAAATAATTGAACTGATTTTAAAGAAACTTCGTACGCATAAGCAGGAAACAATAGTTATTTATGCAACTGTTTTATAATAAGGGGTATTAAAACACGAGTGTGATAATAGTATCACATGAGTGTTTTAATACCTAATTATGTACAGTTGCATACAAGACTTTATCTACACCCATGATATGAATCCTCTATAAAAGTTCTGAAACAGTTTTTTGCAATACTAATATGGAACAAAAATGGCGGCCGGCGGGATACGACGTGAATTCGAATAATCTATAAGTTCTTTTTTTAAATTACTGCGCTGTGGTAGTGAAACGCGTGTGCATAAGTGTTCTTTTTTTGAAAACGAGTTGCATAATGAAATTTCAGTACAACATAATAACACTCGTTTGGATGATATTATGGTTACTATGAAACTTTTATAGAGGATTTATAGCATGGGTGTAGATAAAGGTCTAAAAAGATAGTAAAGAACACTTGGTAAAATACCAGCCATAATGACTCATTGCCATCGTGCACTTATTGATCGTTGCTCGCTAACTCGTTTTAAGTTGCTATCTCCACTCGCTTCTCGTTAATTGCCGGCGGTAGGACAGTAGCCTATACTCAATTTCAATTTTTCATTTTTTAAGCACAACGCCATCTACCAACGCGATGGGGCAACAAAATCGGAAATGAGCGAGCAAAACGGTAAGGCGCTCACTTCCTGAATGAATCACCCGCCGGATGCAAATACAGTTTTCATAATTTTCTCGTTATACTTACCTGCGGCTGTTTTTTTTTCACTATAATTTTTTACCTGTTGAATTTCCAAGTTTTTCCTGTCATTACCTTTTTTCGTGAAACAGCGAATTTGGTACATTACTTATGTCCCCGATGGTAATTCTATCTGTGAGAAACGCGCCTCGTTTGATGTGTAATCGTTCATATTTTCCTGGAAATACGTAAGCCTTTAGGAAGATAATATTACCGTTTATTCGTGTTGGAACATTTGGGATGGGGAGGGAAGGTGATGTGAACTGCTTCATATCAAATAAATAATGTAACATAATTTTGTGTAATGTATTCTATGTAGTGCAAGAAAGAAAGAAAATGTTTATTCTGTACAATAAAGACGGACATAATAACTACATAGACAGTAAATACACACACTAATACAAACTTTCCAAAAGCCCCGTATTCAGCAAATAAATGTAAATATTTAATTTCTAAAACACCGTAATATTTATATAAGAGATTACCACGTCATTTTCCACTCCAGCGAATAAAATTACTTCATATGAAATGAAAAATAACAAAACGAACGCTGTAAAAATAACGGTCAATGATAATTGTAGGTACAATTAAAAAAGAAAAATTGTCACTAATGACAGCAAACGTCTAACACCTTGGCCACGCAAAAAGAAATGGCAAAACCATAAACGAGAACAAAGTGCACAGAATTAAAAAAAATTACAATTTTGGATTGCAAAAGTGATATGATTGATATCACTTTTGCAAACCAAGACAAAAACAAAGTTGCAGTATAACAATATCGCCGTATAATGGATTACTCGCTGTTTGAGTGTGTTCTTGTGTGAATGAACTGCTTGCTTAGCTACTGCTTGATGGCTCTTTGGATGGGTGAATTTTCAATAAAAAACGTGTCGTTGTTACAAAATGGTGGATTGCGAAACTGATTTATTTATCGATAAGTATACAGCGATCATGGGAAAAGGGACGGGGACAAACGGGCAAATCACAGCAAGGTATCACGTCATTTAGCTGTGCTGTGATTGGCTTACGATGATGCGATCGAGTTCCGTTCGGATATTCATCCCGAACACTCGCATTTTGTATGCAATCCACGTCACACGATGTAATATTTGTGTCCCAGTGTTTAAGTACAGCACATCAACATTGAAAATTGCTGCATGAGGTATAATGTTGACAGTGGAGAGGGCTCGTGGCTAAATAATAAAAGCCATTCCAGTCAATCAAAAGTTAGGGTACGCTTGCCAAGGTCAGTCCGTGCATCCAGTTAGACTGGAAGCCAATCACCCGGTTAGGCTGGAAGCCGATCCCAACATAATATAGTTGGAAAAAGGCTAGGCAGGTTGATTCAAACTAAAACTCAAAGGATTTATTTCAATTAAACCAATTACAGGCACTTTTGAATTGACAAAGGGTCGGTCAGTCAGAAAGATGAAGCTAGTTGCCCATTCCAAAGCGTAGGTACCTATGGAGAAGAACGGGCAAGAAACTCCATGGACACTCTTTTAAATCAAAATAATATGGTTACAAAGTCTTGGTTACATTATTCATGTTAAAAATTATACATGTGAGAACGATGCAGAACGTTAAAAGCGTGCATAATGAAAAGATGAGAAAAAAAAAAGCAATTGAAATATTAAATTAAAATAAGCCGTGGCAGCAAAGAGATGACCAGTCCCTACTGACGGCGCCCGTTCACGAACATGACGCATGTATTATGATATTGACTGCGGATATTATTGTGAGCATTGTTATCATGTAAAGTAAGAGTCATGTATGTGATGTGGTGATTCTATGAACACTAAATCATCAACCCAATTGACAGTTCAGCTTTAATCTTCGCAAACCTAGTACCATATTATGCGACAAGCTTATTAAAATCCCCGAGAACCTTAAGCAGTTTCATTAAAACTAATATCTTGTCCCGACTTTAGTGTTTCTTTTGAGAATTTATTGTTCAAGAAGGAAATCTTTTCACTATGTTATTTTACTTCGTAGTAATAAATTGGTTGACTTTACTACTACTTTATTCTTTGTATTTAATTTGGATGGTGTTACAACCTAACTTTTCCACAGACACTCTCATTTGACTCACCTCTTGTGAAGTCTCAATGGCCTATGGGCCATGCTTCACTATTCTGTGCTAAGTGCAACCAGTTTTTGCCCGCAGTCTTTCTTCTGTCAATCTAGACGCTGATCTGCAAACATTAAAATCTTTGAAAATATCACATGATTCATAAGCAACCAATCACAAATTAGTTAATTTGTTTGTGATTGGTTGCATCGTGTATAAACCGCCACTGAGGAAACAATGCTGTGACATTCTAGCAACTCATTGGTGATAAGAGTTTATAACTGGTTATTTTTGAGTAGCGTCGTGGCTGATAGGCATTTTTTTTTTTTGTTTCTGGGCTGGAAAATTCTACCTAATGGATGTCCGCCGCCCTGGCGTGGACGGCGAGGTCTGTGTCAGACCCTTACTGACTAGAAATCACCCTTGTGTTCCATCTCACATCTTCGCCGGGAGTCGCGAGAACGGTATAATATACCATTAGTAATAGTTTTTTTTTTATAATATTAGGTCTTTAAATTTTAAAATATAAAAATTTTCGTAATTTTTTTATTTCAGCTAATCAAAGTACTAGCCCAAATTATCTATACAATTTTGCCATTTTGATGGCAGTTTGTTTATCCCTTTATTGTAGAAGTCTGCCGGACGGGAGGCGATGAAGTCAGCGAAACAGTTTTGTAGGTACTGCCTCTCAGGTGTTGAATTTTTCCCACTTAAAAAATTGTCTAAATTTTGAAAAAAGTAGAAATCTGTTGAGGCAAGGTCCGGTGAGTACGGTGGGTGACGGAGAGCTTCCAGCTGTAACTCTTGTAGCTTTGCGATGGACTGTTGTGAAGTGTGAGCTCGCGCGTTGTCGTGGAGAACCGATTGACCAGTCTTGGTTGTTGAATTGCGAGCTTCTCCATCATTGTTTGCAATTCTTGGCAATAGACTGCTGCCGTTACTGTTGTGCCATTCGGTAAGAAGCTGTGATGTACAAGTCAGGCACTGGTCCACCAGACAGTCACCATCATCTTCCTATGAGTAATCTTTTTTTTAGTGCACTTATTAGGTGATGTACCCGGGTCCACCCACTGAGACAAACGTTTACGGTTATCGTATAGGATCCACTTTTCATCGCAGGTAACAACTCGATTAAGAATTCCCTCGTTTCTATGCCGATTCAGTAGTGCTATGCATGCTTCGACGCGTAAGTCTCGCTTCTGGTCGCTTAGTTCGTGTGGCACCCACTTATCTAGCTTTTTATCTTTCCGATTTGACGCAAGTGCTTCAATGTTGTTTTGACACTGACTCCAAGGCCCGCAGCAAGCTCAGCCGTAGATTGAGTTGGATCCGCTTCCACTATCGCCTTCAATTCGTCGCTGTCGAGAATGGTTACCGGCCGACCGCGAGGCTCGTTCTTCAACTCAAAATTTCCAGATTTAAAACGATTGAACGAATAATGGACCGTGTTTATGCAAGCAGTGTTAGGCCCGTACACGTCCTTAATGTTCCGTGTTGTTTGCGCAGCGGTATTTCCACGTAGGAACTCATATTCGAAAATTGTACGAATTTTCAGTTTATCCATGGCGCCAAAAACTACCACAATTTCACAAAAACAAAAAACGATCTAAAAACAAATGACTGAATTTGAAACCAAATTAACACTGCTTTCGAAAAAAAATTATTTGAATTTTGAATTGCGCGCCAATCCACAGATAATTAAATCTGAAAATGCTGGTTATAGAATCTCCAATTACATAGGTAAATTGGGTAAAGACCTATTATTATTATGCTGTAACAACAAAGTGTAGGTTAGTAGGTACATATATATGCTAATTGAACTGAGAGATAGCTTCATTGAAGACGCCCGTGTTTGTTTATGCGAATGGAATGACCGTTTGTACGGCTGGAATGAGGACGGGGCTGTCCAAACACATTTAGGAAATATATCTACTATTCCTGGTTCTCCAATGATTCTCTTAGTAGTAGATCTCTTTGTGAAGGTGCTCGTTTGGAAAGTACTAACATAAACTTTGTTGGTACTTTGATGAAAGTAAACCGCTTAAAAGTGTGTTGAGCATGCTTAAAGTCAAAGTCAAACTCAAACTCAAAGCATTTATTTCAATTAAACCATTTACAGGCACTTTTGAACTGTCAAGAAGTCAGTCAGTCAGAAAAAATGAAGCTAGTTGCCCATTCCAAAGCGTAGGTACCTATGGAGAAGAACGGGCAAGAAACTCCATGGACACTCTTTTAAATCAAAATAATGTGGTTACAAAGTCTTGGTTACAACATTCATGTTAAAAATTATACATGTGAGAACGATGCAGAACGTTAAAAGCATCCATAATAAAAAGATGAGAAAAAACAACAATTCAAATAATAATACATTAAAATAAGCCATGGCAGCAAAGACATGTCCCTACTGACGGCGCCCGTTCACGAACATGACGCATGCATGTCAAAGCATTTATTTCAAATAGGCACACTTTAGAACGTCAAAAATTATCTTAAAATAGAATTGATTCTAGTCGCTTGTTCAGGAAGTGGGTTTAGCTCGGCAGTTAAACGATATACCTACAGACTGACTTTAACGAGAAGCGACCCGAAGTCGAATGCCCGTTTTGGCTTATTTATTGATTAAAACATTAGGCACAAGAAAACAAAATACTGTGCGAAGGCACAGTTTAAAAAAAAATACCCATACCTTTAGAAAGTGAGCGTTGTAAAGATCATGTTATGATTTTTCTTTAAGCTTGTCTTGTTTCGACAGTTTACTTAAAATAAATGTATGCTTGTTGCGGATTTTGTTGCTACCAATATGTAATGCTGATTGACTTATTGCGACTGGTCCTGGACGATCAAATCAGGCAAGATAGTTCTGTCTCAATCAAGTTGTATTTTTACCTATGCCATCAGACAGTAAAAAGCAGTAGATAACTATCTTTGTATAACCAATCTCCCTGTATTGTACCGGCTGACTGTTTTTACCGTCTGGACAAAAAAAGGGTATAAAAAGTGTAGTGTAACGGAGTAGAAGCCTATGGACACAGAAATTAAAAAAAAAGAATAAGTCCCCAAATAATATGTATAAAAATTAATCTTAAAAGCACCCTTTTTTACGCGCGGAAATTATCCACGAATTCGTAGCGACATTCAATCCTTTGATTGAAGCCGGCCGATGGCTTCAATCAAAGGATTGAATGTCGCTAAAAGGAATTTCTGTGCCAGACGCTTCTTCTCCGCTCAACTTTTATACCCTGTTTTTGTCCAGACAGTAAAAAAATCAACCGATATATGTATTATACAAATACATATTTCAACAATTCTACGTTCGCAGTTCCAAATTCACCTGTTATTAAAATTACCTCATGGCATTACATTACATCATCTCATCACGTAACTTCAAAATTAAATCGCATTAGCATAAGTATAAGTTCCCCATGGGAAATCAAGTAGAACAATGTGTCCTCGGCTGAGCTAGGCACAGGCATGCTCGCGACAACTACGCTCAGCTCACTTTGAGCTCGAATTACCTAATTGTTAATCATGTCAAGGAAACAAACGCGATGTTTGTGAGCGGCGCGCTGGTTTGCGAGCGGCTTTAACGTTGAACGAGCCGCTTTGCGAAACGTTTATGTAGGGCCTTGGTTATTTTGAGTTTGGCAGTTGATAGGAATTTGTGGTCGTCTGAACGATGATAAAACGCTGTTCGTAAAACACATTTTAAAACCTGTGAAAGATTAGCCCACGTACGTACTAAGCATTGTTGTGTTCCAGTTCGGATGCTTGTGAAGTTTGAAAATTAAATCGTGTTTCGCGTCTAGTCTATCCATAGCGTCCATATCCAAAAGAAAACTACCCAAGCGTCACAGTCTAGAAGTTACATTAATTGAGTCTTCCTAAGGAAACGGATAATGCAGTATTAGCACCATTCAGCTTAACCATTTTGAAGGGAGCTGAATGATCCAACACATGCGCCACCATCAGCGAGACATTTGAGTGAGCATGACATACTCTCAGCCGCCAGGGCACATTCAAGTCAATGAAAGACGTACCCAGTAAATGGTAGCTTTATAGCATGTACATAGTGCTCACACATGTGCTATGCAATTATACAATACTAGGAGATTGAACTTATACAATGCAAAGATAGACTTATAATCTTCAGCAGCTCCAACAGTATTTTCAAGTGTTAATCAATGAGTTGTGGTTGTGGAGCAGGACTAGCATTGAGCCAGGCATTTTTATCAGCGATGTGATCCCCTTACTTATAATATGCCTGCCTGCATAGTGTGCTTTTACTAAAAAGATGTAAATTTTTTCTTACTTACATGATGTTTTCGTAGATATATTGACAAGGTACCGTCATGGTGTTAATTTCCTTAAACCGTTCCCTTAGAGAATCGCGCCTGCGGAGATTATATATGGCTCTGATGGCTCTTTTCTGCAGAATAAAAATAGAATCGATGTCTGCAGCCCGTCCACAAAGCAAAATACCGTTAGACATGATACTATGGAAGAAACTAAAATAGATCAGTCTCGCGGTATCTACATCAGTAAATTGAAGGATTTTTCTCACAGCATAAGCTGCTGAACTTAGCCGTCCTGCAAGAGATGTTAAATGCAGACTCCATTGTAGCCTTGAGTCGAGCGTGATCCCTAGGAAAACAGTTCTATCGACGAATTCTAGTTTCTCTTGATTCAACATTATCTCACAATCACTACCTTTGACATTTGGTAAAGAAAATCTTATGCACTTAGTTTTTTTTCCCATTTAATACTAAATTATTAGCAGTAAACCAATTTTGGACCTGCTTTAGGGTATTATTTACGTCGTCAAAATTTGTAGCACGTCTATTTACCTTAAAAATTAAGGAAGTGTCATCAGCAAATAACACCATTTGTGGTTGATGTTTTAATAAATGGAGTAGATCATTAACATACACTAAAAAGAGGAAAGGACCCAAAATCGAGCCTTGTGGCACACCCATTTTTACAGTTAAACCATGTGAATTGACATTATTTATTTGAACTTGCTGTTGTCTATCATTTAAATAAGAACTAACTAAACTGAGCGCAAATTTTCCAAGTCCGTAATGCTCAAGTTTCAAAAGCAAGGTTTCGTGATCGACGCAACCAAATGCTTTGGAGAGGTCACAAAATATTTCTATGGCGTCTTGGGCCTCTTCCCACGCGTTAAAAATGTGTTTTAATAAGGTTACACCGGGGTCGGTCGTACAACGTCCTTTGGTAAAACCATACTGTTGATCGTGAAGGATTTTATTCGTGTTAAAATGATTGAGCATTTGATTAAGCATTATCTTTTCAAACACCTTGCTGAAAACCGGCAACACGGATACGGGTCTATAATTATTAGTGTCTTTACTGTCCCCGGATTTGTAAAGTGGTATTACCTTACTGTATTTCATTAAATCGGGGAAGACTCCTAGATCAACACACGAATTAAATACTAACCCCTTATTCATAATCCTATTTTATCTCTATTTTAGCTAAAATAGGTTTATAGAACGTTTGTCTTTATCTGTCACATTGTCATTTCTGTGTGTAAGAAAGAGACAAACCCCATTTTAACTAAAATAGGTTTGATAAGTTTTATGAATAAGGGGGTAAGGCTAAGTAAGGCGCAATAGACTCAATTTTGAAGGTACACACTTTAATGGACATTCCCCAAAGATCTTCGGTCAATTTGATCTTAATTTGCTTAAAAGCTTTTATTACTACTGCGGGGATCATATGATTAAATTGAAATTCAACCGGGCAGGCTTGAACGTTCGCTCGTAATAAATCAATTGATACGTCGGGTGAGGAATTTAAGGCTTCCGTCGTTTTCGGTGGTATAATAGTAAAGAAATTTACAAATTCTTGAGTTACTTCTAAGTTAGAGCTTATGGCGCCACGTGAAGTCTCCAACGTGTAATCAGTGTTTCGTGTTTTATTCCTACTAGTTTCGTTATTTATAATTTTCCAAACTGTTTTTATTTTATTTTCTGCTGATTTGATTTTGTTGCTAATGTACAGTGCTTTGGCTATTCTGCAAGTATTTCTAAAAATTTTGGAATATGTAGCAAAATACTTGGTGAAAGTTTCAGTATTGATGTAAGGCTTAAGGCCATACAGCTCGAATAGTCTTTCCCTACTTATCCTAATACCTCTAGTTGCCCAGTTTATAAAATTAGGGCGAATGTATTTTGTAGTACGGCACTTTCGATTCCACAAGGCTGTATTTCAGAGCAAGTTGCTGATGGATTATCCTGGTTATAAGGTTGTGTCTATGCAAGTATTCTCCGTTAGTTAGACGTGAACACCCGGAGATAATAATTATGTCTGATTGATTGTCCCAGCTGGTGGCATGCCCGACAGATGTCAACCGTGCCGTCTTTCACGATAAATGATTTATTTGTTATATGTTTTTACATATCTCGAGAAACCCATGGTCCCAGTCCTTTGGAAGGCGTACGAGGTGCCGAAGCCAACTCGCAGAGGCCCCTTAGGAAATTCTAATGAAATGGGGCACCAACCGACGATTATCCTTGTATACACTATGCAAGTGCACCCAAGGATAACCCCCGGTTGGTGTAGGACTATTGCAGGATATGGGAAAATAAAAAGTTATACTATGGGTTTGGGTGGCTAAAGTGGATTGGTTACCAAGAATTATGGAAGAACTATGGCCTGTTCCTGATCAATGTTTTATATATACACGGATAAAATGGCAGGAGGTGATTTACACACTCAATAATGGGCCCCGGAAACGGTCGCTAACACTTAGTGACGTAGCGACACAGGCTCAGAGTTCTGAGCGCGCAAGACAACGTCAACGTAGAGATACGGCGGTTATTATACGGATTATTATTAGTACCTAATTGAGATTTTTTTCACATAGGTAATACGTTTCTGATGTGAATTCTTTTCTGGGTTAAAAGGTCTAAGTAAAATGAAAAAGCCAATTTAGAATAACAGGGAGTATATTTTTTACGAATGTAGCGTACTCACAATATACTGTAGCTTGCAAACATTATTTCCCGAAATGTAGAAAACTATGAACTGACTGTAGTCGGCGACTTAAAGGCAGGGGAAGATCATAAAGGACTTCGTTGCCGTTGTTCCGCCGGTGAGGTATAACCCCATTGTCACGGTAGTCATCGTATTGACATTTGATTTCACCCACGATTATCATGAGAACCAACACGAGGAATTTAAACATTTTTCTTCCGTTCTTTTGCAATTTACTGGGTGAATAATAATTTAATAGGCCGTGTCGAATATTTATACCAACAAAGTAAGTGTGATATATCAATTGGCTACCCCAATTTTTATTTTAACATGTTTCAATGGTAGGTAATGATTTATTCATCAATATTTTTACTATGCTTGTGACTGCAGTAAATTAGCTTAAATCAATTTATCAGAGTCTGATGTATCTAAGGGCTCACACGCACTACGCGGGTAACCGCAATACGGCTAGCTGTCCGGCTGACCGCAGGATGCGTTTGCGGCCAACCGGGTTGCGGGCAGCCGCATTTGCAACCGCAACGTACGGTTGAAGAACCGTTGCGATTAGCGGTCATATCGATCCATTTCAAAGATGGACGTGGAAGAAGCTGCAGCTATTTACTACATTTACATACGTTACGTAAAGAAGAAAAAACAAAGAAAGAGTGCATCCTTATTTGCAAACACGAGATGAGAGCAAGCATTTTGAAATATTTTTCAAAGAACTAAAAAAATATACGAGGTATGTAAGGATGCACCCAGTAGTTCTTTCTTTGTTTTTTCTTCTTTAAGTAACGTGTATAAATGTAGTAAAAGTTGCAACTTCTTCCACCTCCATCTTTGAAATGGATCATGACCGCAAATTGCAACGGTTCTTCAACGCGTTCTTCAAATGCGGCTGCCCGCAACCCGGTTGGCTGCAAACGCATCCTTCGGTCATCCGGATGGCCAGCCGCATTGCGGTTACACGCGTAGTGCGTATGAGCCCTTAATGACCACCACAAGTTCTTTTTTATGTCGTGACGGTTTAGTAACGGTCCTAATAAATTCCAATAACTCCAAACTATAATGGAACAAACTGATTCAATTTTTAAATTGGCATTGGTACTCGAAGAATATAAAATGCTTTTACTACTTACAAATCATAAGTGATCTTCTATTCTTCGTTTTTCCTTCTTCTTTGTCAAATTAAAAGTAACCTAATGGTATAACACTGATATACTGAGGCTTTCTTACACATTAAATTATTCCTGACGAACAGCTTTTACTAAAATAACATAATTGTAGGTTATAAACACACGAGATATCTTATTAATAATCATCTAACTATAGATATTTATTTTAGTTATAACCAAAGATGAAAGAATAGGCCTTATACATTATGTTTTTTCTGCATGCGTTTTACGAACTATCATAATAATTCTAATAGTAGGCATATTATAAATAATTACTTGAAAAGAATAATATTCAATAAAGTTTTGACTTCGCTACGATTTTATTAAATGTATAGATACGAGTATACTATCGTTGTTTTTACAGTCGAAAACTTGAATATACTTCGCAAGCACTAAATTAATTTTCCTAAAACCATCCCCAGCCATGTATATAATCTGCCTATGTTCCCACTGCTGGGAAACAGGCCTCTTCTCTGTGAGAGGGAGTGGGCTGTAATCCACCACGTGGGCCCAGTGCGGGTTGGTACATGTCACATGTCTTTGGATTTTTGGTTCTAGGACATGGCGGTTTTCTCAAGATGTTTTCCTTCACCGTTTTGAGAACACTGGTGATGAAATTATTTACACAAAGTAAGGTGCCTGCCTGGGTTCGAACCTACGACCGAATCATAAGTCGCGGCCGTTACCACTCTACTATTATTTAATTTTTTTAAAAGGCTTCTTATGTCTCTCGTTTATCCCGCGTTAGCGCCTTGACCAGACCGCGCCGTGTTTGACCAGATTCTGAGTCCCCTTCAGTAAGTAAAATTATTTTTCCTGCAATCAAATACTTGATAAGATGAAATTGGATTAAAGATAATTGCATACAGTAAAGTATGAAAAACTAGCTGTGCGGTTTCACCCGCGATAAAAGTATTATAGTCCTTTTTTATTGATTCCGTTTACAAATCTCCACCCCCCTTTTTACACCCTTAAGGGTTAATTTCGGGGATAAAACTATCCCATATCCTTCCTCGGAATGCAATCTATCTCTCGGCCAAAATTCATGTAAATCCGTTCTGTGGTTTAGGCGTGAAAAGGTAATATTCAGACAGACAGGTAGAGATGCTTTCGAATTTATAATATTATATATGCATATAGTATGGATTGATACGTGCTTACTGTACTAACGAAGGCGCTCTTGGCTTGAATAATAATAATAGAAATAAGCATCACTGAAATAAATTCAAATAATTGCTAAATAAAATGTAACGAACTGATTTAATTTTAAATGGTTACTCGTATGGTATATATATACAACACCATCGTCAAATCGTCAGTGATCTTCAAGAATCACAAGGAACTGTTAGTGGAAACTAAGAATGTTGAAGTTACTCATTCTTCTTGTTGTAGTAGTCAACATGGGGTGTATCGACTGTCAGGATTACAACGGCGATGACCAGCCAGACTACATTCCTCACAAGCTCGGCAGCGACAGTCTCAGCGGCAACAATGATTATAAACCTAATAGAAGAATAATTGATAACTTTCCTTCTAATTGTCCTGCGGGTACTGTGAGAGTTGGCAACGCTTGCTGGCCTAAAGTTTAAAAAGATAAATAACGGCTCTTCATAACTGTGAATCACTTAATTATTTTTATTTAATTGCAGACTAAAACACGTGTTTCTTAAATGTACTATACGCCCTTTTAGCCCAGAGGCGTATATCGCATCCGGTCATTCGTTAGACTATTTGGAACGCCAGCGCCATCTGGCTCGACAGAGTCTAGCCTGAGTTCGTGGGAGTACAAGAGAGCGTGCAGCGAGGTGGAGCAGCCCTCTTGGACATCGGACATCATACGAACAACATGGGCTCAAAACCTGTCCCGCGTTTCGTATCTGGTTGTATCGTGTACCTATAGTGTGTGATTTGCTAGTGTGATTAATTTTTTCGTTAAATTATAATCTGATTTGAATTGCAAACCGTTTTTCTATTGCGCAGTAACCAATACTATACTCACAAAGTTCGCCCACAGTAGTTAAAATATGGCTGATAATAACGAGACACACATGCCTTCTCCGTATATATGTCGCAGGTTTATGACAAAATCAGGTTTTTGATCAAAAACCTAGGCTATTGATCAAGAACCGGGAGAAGACAAAATTATTACTTTATGTTATCATAAACCTAAGAAAATCCAGTTTTTTTTTAATTAAAGACCTAGACTGGATTAGTTTTATGATAAAAACAATGTCGGTTGCTATTTCTTTTGATAAATAAAACAATTAAGAGACAACAAACAGTTATTTATTTGTTATAATTATAAATACAAAAATAAAAAATTTGTGATGTGTGTGTTCAAACTCAAACTCAAAGCATTTATTTCAATTAAACCATTTACAGGCACTTTTGAACTGTCAAGAAGTCAGTCAGTCAGTGTGTGTGTTAAGTGAAGAAAAAAGGTTAAAAAGATTTTCCAATTTAATAATTTTGTAATAAGTATTTATTGGTATTCGGCATGGTTTTTTGGTTGTAATTTATGTGTTGCATGCCCAAGTGACGACAGAGCATGGAGAACATTATCAAAACATGTTACATAACATATATACTCCTACCCATGTTGGCAAAAATAAATGATTTGATTTGATATGATTTGACATTTAGCACATAATCCATATTGGTTCTCCACTAATTGAGGTTGCATCAAGAAATGTTAAAAATAATTTGAAATAAAAGAAAACTGTTATCTAATAATTTTACATATATTTCACGGGTTGCCCCTTTGCGTAGTGATTTGAGACTGAGGAGGAACTGAGGTGCACGCAAGTGCAGGTGAAGCGCGGCGGGGCCCGCGGTGAATCCCCGTTAATCGGAATCTTCCATTCGATCGCGTCAAGAGCTTAAATTTTATCATAAACCTTAACAAGTTCAGGTTTTTGATAAAAATAACTGGTTTTTCTTAGGTTTATGATAATATAAAGTAATAATTTTGTTTTCTTCCGGTTCTTGATCAAAAGCCTAGGTTTTTGATGAAAAACCTGATTTCGTCATAAACCTGCGACATATATATATCATATACAACGGCCCGACATGAATTATCGGGCAGTTGTCCGCCAGACGTAAAACCCGTCTGGTCGGAGGATCCTCCTTTTTTTACGCTTTTCTATGCTTTATATACCTCATACATACTGGAGGTATGTAAAGTATTATATTATTGTAACGCTGTCTTTCACCAACAACCTGACTAGATTCAAATGGCCACATAGACATTCACCAAGGCATAAGTTAATGGTCTGTGCCGTATTCGGCACCTGTCAGTAAATATCTTAAGAGCAAAGTTAATGTATACATATATGTCTTACGTTAAAGGGTCTGAATATATAATACTAGGTTAATATTAGAAACATTTGTTTTTTTAAATTTGAATAGTTATTTATTATTTCACCAAAATATAAACTATAATAATATGTACAATTATATGACACTCTTCACGTGACCAGAGGGCTGGCCTATTTCTTGGCCAAAGAATTAGCATTGCCATACAACGTGGCAATGCTGCCAGCCTTTTGGGCACTGTTGCTATTGACAGCGATGCGGATGAATTCTTTGATGCCCTATAATGATTGTTTATTTTTTCACCAAATAAATCAAATTTAAAGAACTATTTCTATTTTTCTTTTGGAACGCAAATATTGCCCACTTTCGTATAACCTGGACGACAAACGACAAGCATAACGGATCTTCTAAAGTCTCTCTTACATTCACCGGATACGCGGTTTCTGTGGGTGCCGGGAGGACACCAATCTGCTGGCAGAACCGCGCGTCTGTGAGGAATGTAGTCTGGCTGGTCATCACTGTCGTGCTCCTGACAGTCGATACCCCACATGTTGACTACTACGACAAGAAGAACGAGTACCTTCAACATTGTCAGTTTCTACTATCAACGTTTCAAATGATTCATATAAAGATCATTGACGATTCGATGGCAATTTTGCATATTTATATAACTAAAGTACCCATTTTAAATTAAATCAATTCGTTGCATATAATTTGCAATGATGATTTGTATTTTACACATCGTTTTAAAGCAGTCTAAATTGATTAGATATCAATTTACCAATGTATACAATTGTATCGTTACGCCAATTGCATTAGTTTAGCCATCACAGGCGAAAATATTTTTATTTAATATTAAAGTAGAAAAAATACTGTAAGAAAGAAACTATGTATATTATGCTCAGTGAGTGATACTTATAATTAAGACCAAAAATAAAGAAAAGCGTGTATTAGGGTTTTTTGAAAATGTTTTCCTAAAGACCGGTACATCAGGTTAACTGCACGAAGAGAGCGTACCGTAACCACCCGGGTCGTACAGAACCGGCTGCGGCAATCTACTGGTACCAGAGTCCGTGATCAAAGCATTCATAATCGTCTCCACAAAGATGGAGGGTCGTGCTCTTTACAGACGACTGCAAGGTCAAGTTTTTCAGTGATGATAAACGAGTATACCTTGTTTTCTCCACACGTGGGTGTAGAGAAAACAAGTTGAACATTTCACAGAACCAAGCATCCATAGATCAGACCGTTTTGGGGATGCATGTGTTATGGTGTAGACGGGAATAAGCTTGGTAGGCAAAACAGAGCTGATAGTACTGGATGAGGGTACTGTAACCGCCGCCTGATACGTTGAACAGGTAATCCAACCTCATGTCAACCCATTTTTTTTTTGTACAGTACTTTTATTTGTGAACACAAAACAAAACCTGAATAACACTAAGATATACCTACATTATTATTGAACTTACATTATTTCACCTACCCTTCCTTGCAAAGTTAACAGACGTTCTAATGGCGGATCGATTTTCAAGCACATTTTGTATCACAGCCCAATGCACGTACTTCGATAATTTAAGGGTTTTTGTACTGTGGATAATTTTGGCAAAGGCGTTGTTTTAATGCATGACAATGCTCGCATACATACGGTCCGTGCCACACAAAGAGCACTTTCTGAGACCAATATCTCAGTTTTGCTATGGCCAGCTATGAGTCCCGATTTCAACTCCATCGAGCATTTATGGGATTCATTAAAAAGAAGCCTTTCAGTAAATTACGGCTATGTTTATATTCAACAGGAACTCGCAAATGCGCTAAAACTCTGTTGGGAACGAATTCCGGAATAAAATGTTACCTATCAGCTCTTCCAAAAAATCAGCTCTTCCCTACATTTTGACGAGTTATGTGAACATAAATGCAAGGAACAGCTGATTTTTTTCGCGATTTTAGGTTTAGTCCCATAGTAAAAGTTGTTCATAATGATGAGTACAATGACCCCTTAAAAGGATGCCCATGAATTTAATTTCACCCTGTATATTAAGATAAGATTAAAACCATTTTTTTTTTATTGTTTTTTATTATTTCACCAAAGACGCCAACTGCTACGGTAGAGATCTTCAAGAAGTTGGCTTACATTTACGGGTTTCGTCATCTATTCTTGTGCCAGGAGGACACCACTCTACTTTCATTTTCAAGCCGCGTCTGCCAGGAATGTAGTCTGGTTGGTCATCACTGTCGTGGTCCTGACAATTGATGCCCGCTATGTTGACTACTACAAGAAGAAGAATAAGTAACTTCAACATTCTCAGTTTCTACTAACAACGTTTCCAATGATTCTCAAAGATCACTGAGGAATCGATGGCAATTTTGCATATATATAACCAGACGATTTTTTCCGGTCTTACCCATTTAAAATTAAACCAATTCGTTACATTTAATTTTGCAATTATTTAAATTTATTTCAATAATGATGATTTCTGTTCTACACATTTTTTTAAAGCAGTCTAAATTGATTAGAGATCAATTTAGCAATGTATGCAATTGTACCGTTACGCCAATTTAATTATTTTAGCCATCACAGGCGAAAATATTTATTTTTAACCGAATTCAAAAAAGGAGGTTCTGTGTTCGACCCGTATGTATGTGTGTATGTTTGTGCGTCCAAGATTTTCTCAAAAAATAATAAACTAATTTTGATAATTCTTTAACTAATGTAATCTACATTCTATCAGGAAGGTTTAAGTATACAATACATCAGGTAATTATTCTTATGTACGAAGTTATATGCATGAATGTACATCTCCGGAATTTTTATGATTCTTCTAGTCGGTGTCTTCAATTCTTTAATGCACTAGTATTAATTGAATTTGTTTGGGGTAAGTACACATAAAAAGTGAAAAAAAAAACTATTTTACAAAACAAAAAACAACCGACTTCAAAAAAAAAAAACTAAAAATAAATAACTTTAATTTCGGGATTCGGTGTCAAAAAACGCTAATGCGGAACCAACGACACCGACTTCCGAAATTATAGTTATTTGTCACTTTGTAGTTTTTTTTTGAAGTCGGTTGTTTTTATTATTTTAAATTAAAAAAAATATTTTCAGAAAGAAGCTACGTATATGCTCAGTGAGTGATAACGCCAAGGGTACTAAAACAAGAGACGAACGAGAAAAAAAGGATAAGTCGTCTTCTGGGGTAAATGAAGTCGATCACGTTATGACTATAACAGTGTTGGCGCTTGCAACCTATTGGATTCGCATTATGCAACATCAATCGGTCAGCACCATGCCATATCCAGCTCTATTGGAAGAATACTAGTAGTACTTACACGCTGGACATTGGCGTTGATCGCAGCGTCATACCACAGTGCAGCAGCCTTATTGCAGCTAAGTGCCCTTACATGGTGGTGCTGGAATAAGCACGTAAAGAAGGCACATGAGAAGGCTAAAAATAATTTCAACAATTGGGTCTAGCATGGGAAACCTTATCTGAATGCCTGTTACTTGTTTATACAATGTTTGTGAATTGTAGCGGTATCTACAACGCCACATGCGAACAACGCGTCATACTGACGTCACGCAAATCCTGCATCGCGCAAGCAGAGTTTACCACGCAACTAGCATATATACAACAGCCCGACATGAATCATTGGGCAGTTGCCCGTCAGACACAACACCCGTCTGGTCGGAGGATCCTCCCTTTTCTATAGAGTATGAGTGGACTTTACACCCTGTTCCTCATACCTCTATACTGGTGACCCCGAACATGAACGTCAGCGCAGCCTTCGTGCACCTACTTCAGCGTGACGTCATCATCACTCCCGCAAGCTTTAGAGCGGCGAGTCACACAGCCAGCCAGCACCCACGGCTTCAACGGGTATCCTGACCACCAGCATGCAGCGACCGCGCATACCTGGTCATCACCCTCAGCCTCATCAGCAACCTCGGCACAGCACACTGCACCTTCGGCCGGTCTACAAGCAGAGCCCTTCTCTCCTGGTCGACGCCAGCAGTCAGCCTCAACCCGGCGCTGTACTACATCCGACGCACTGGAGCATAACGCAGCGCCACCCCGACTCACTGGGGACATCTTGGCAGACAGTTCCGACTCACCGTGAACTATGCGGCAACCGGTTCCGACTCACTGGAACCTCAGCTGGCCTGGCAAGCATCGCAAGATTCAAGACTCAGCCCACTATCGACCTCCGGTCTCCGGGGGGGAGTGATGTAGCGGTATCTACAACGCCACATGCGAACAACGCGTCATACTGACGTCACGCAAATCCTGCATCGCGCAAGCAGAGTTTACCACGCAACTAGCATATATACAACGGTCCAACATGAATCATTGGGCAGTTGCCCGCCAGACACAACACCCGTCTGGTCGGAGGATCCTCCCTTTTCTATAGAGTATGAGTGAGCTTTACACCCTGTTCCTCATACCTCTATAGAATGATCTCTTTGGTGATTGGAATTTTTACTAACATTATCCACATTCCACATTCAAATCACTTTTAGTCCCTAGGGATTCAAGAGCTATTTTAGTCCCTGCTTACGAAGAATACACTAGCTCTTTTTGAGCAGATGTGATAAAAAGGTAATTTTATGCCATCTATTAAATGATGACAATAATAAACGAAATTCCCCATAGTTTACATATTAACAGACTTGTTAAGTTGGTCACCAACGAATATCGACTTATTCACCGAGTTGTCAACTTAAAACTTAGATTTATTATTATTATGAGCCTGTTATGTCCCACTGCAGGGCAAAGGCCTCCCTTCGTTAAAACTTAGATTTATATAAAAATAATTTGGTTGACTATACCTAACTTTTTTTTTTGGATGGCAAATCATCAATTAATAACCCCTCATTTGATGATTTCCCATCCAAAAAAAATCAATTGACCCCTACCGCTCTGGGTGGAGTGGAAGGGAGTGTTAGACTCTTACTGACTAAAACCCATCTGTGTTCCTTCCTTCGCCCTTTATGTTCCGGGGTAGTGGTAACCCTTTCGGACAATCCCGCTACCCCGGCAGGCTTCGGCCTTAACAGGCCCCTTCCTTTATGCTGACATCTCTTTGAAGCGCGCGTGGAACACGTACGCGCCATCCGGCACGGGCCTGGTCCTGATCAGACGGTGAGCTACCCATTACTCTCCGTCCGCAGGCCCGCGCATACGGTGGCCGGGAGTCATCACGCGGCTCCCGACGCCCGGAGCGTCTCCCGCGGCGGCTGGGATGTGAGGCTCTCTCCCTCAGCCATCCCGTCACCTCCTTCGCTAGCATGACTGCTTCGCAGAAGGAGGTGACTGCCTCCCACTCCCTCTCGCCCCGGACCTTGGCTTGAACCAGGGCCGGACGCGAGAGATCACCGCCGCTGCCGATCGCCTCTACAAGGGCACGGCGGTGCGCTGTGCGACCTGAATTGGACTTTATTGTGTCGTACCAAGACTCGCTAATTATTTAAATGTTTTTGTGGATTGAATCTTCTGTACTTGTGCTATTATAATATGTTCTGTTCTGTGCCTTTAGGTTACAGTATCGTGTTATTAGTTATTACATAATGGTTCTTTCGATACATTTTCTTAAGTCCACCGTTATTATGTAGTGTTATCGATAATAAGGCAGGTTATTTACGTTAAATCCTTAAAAAAATGCCGTTTTGATGTGTTTTCTAGCTGATTTTTCAAGAACTTTTTTTCGTATTTCAAGGAGACCATTTTGATAATTTACCGTTTCTTCTATGAAATCAATTCTTAAGGCTTTTGTACCTGTTTAGTTCCGTTAAGTGATTATTCCGCCAAACATTTCAGGTTTTCCCGAGTTTGCGTCACTGAGCGTCGCCGCCGCAGCAGAGCGTCCGTGTAGTCTACGGCCGACCCGAGCCTGGAACTTCGGGCTCCCTAGCGGCAGTGACCCTAACCACGGCGCATACTGATCAATTATTAAAAGTTAGCGTCCCATAATTATTTTTGGTCAATATGTCGGTATTTAGAAAAATATGTTTTATTAAGACTTGAAGGTAAGTTGTTTACATTAAACTAAAACTTCAACATTATGCAGTCAGTAGTTTAATGGATATGCCATTTCAAAGTTATCTCAAAAGCAAAACTATTATAACAAGACTGATTTATCGTTGTTTTGCACTCCTATTCAAGTTAAGTTGGTTATGTTATCAGTGTAAACTGTGAATTGAGAAAAATGGTGCACCCATTTATTACCCTTTTTTAATTTTTTACCGACTTCAAAAAAGGAGGAGGTTCTCAATTCGACGATATGTTTATTTTTTTTTCTTTTTTGTGTGTTTGTTACGCGATTACTCCGCCAATTGTGGACCGATTTTCAAAATTCTTTTTTTGTTCGAAAGGAGATACTTCTCAAGTGGTCCCGTAGTCACCCAGTCAGGATCTGATAGTTGAATCCTGGAGAAATCGAAGGAACTCTTCAAATATTATAGGCACACCTATAGCGATTTGGGTATTTTTTATAGTAACTCGTGCATTTTCTCTCGGAAAGCACCATTTGGTGAAGTAACACTGATGATGAAGACCACAGATGGCCACCGGAACTACTCAATAATATCTAAGTATTTCACGGGTTGCGATTCGATTACTTTAATATGGTTGCTAAGCAATTTATGCTCGCCACGATGTGAATGGTGATATGGAGCTGATGGTGGACCAAGAGAAGAGAAAAACTTTTTAACAAAAAAACAACCGACTTCCAAAAACAACACTACAAAGTGAAAAATAACTTTATAATAACAAAAAATGTAAATACAAAACCAAAGACGCCTACTTCCGAAATAAAAGTTATTTTTCACTTTGTAGTGTTTTTTTGGAAGTCGGTTGTTTTTTTATTAAAAAGTTTTATTTTACAGGGTTATTGGAAAAACACCAACAATCTCTTAAGAGGTCATTGTACTCATCATTATGAACAACTTTTACTATGGGAACAAACCTGAAATCGCGAAAAAAAAAAACAACTGTTCCCTACATTTTGACGAGTTATACGAACATAAATGTAGGGAACAGCTGATTTTTTTGCATTGCTCTAATTTCTTTCTCGTGAGGATTTTGTTTGACTTAAACAACGATAAGGCCTCAGCCACAACATTGGGCGGTGCGCTTTGCGACTCGGGGCGTCCTGCGCCTGGCGTCACCATACCTTGACCAGTGGCGGCGGCGACGGTGACTGCGACCGCGTCGGACGTATTCATGAATCTTTATCAAAGTGGCACGAGCCTGCATAGAATCAAATTTCTTTTTTGTTGAAGATATTTTAAATACAAGGCAAGGAGTACAGTCACGAGCATAAGTATGTATACACTTGGCTTTATTCAAAAGCGATTTTCTCCTTTATTTTTGAATGGAATTTTAAGTTATTACGAACATAGTATTTTCGAACCCATAGGTTTATTTTAAGTGTCGTATTTCAACGTTGCATTCGTTATTTTACGAAAAAATCGCAATTGTAAGTTGCCAAGTGTTGACATATTAGTGCTCGTGACTGTACATCCCGTCAATAAAAAGAGACAAAAATATTTAATGAATTAGTATTGTTATTCTTTTTTTGAATTACTCATGTAACACAATATACATCATGCCTGTTATCCTTGGAAGGATAGGCAGAGGTGTACTTGTTGAATTATTCATCTTTTGAGGGAAGATAAGCAACATTATTAAACGGTTTCACAAAAATCAGTTTACTTCATATATAATTACTAGCTTCTGCCCGGAACTTCGTCCGCGTGAAATTTCACCCTCCCCCCATTCACCCTCTTAGGGGTGGAATTTCGAAAAAGCCTTTCTTAGTGTATACCTACTCTTCACTAAGAACACACCCTCCAAATTTCATGTCTCTAGGACCAGCGGTTTAGACTGTGCGTTGATATATCAGTCAGTCAGTCAGGACTTTGAATTTTATATGTATATAGATATAGACGTGAGTATAAGAATTTGCAGTTCATATTGTGGTAGTACTTGGGTCCTTTAATTTATAGAAAAGGGAATGCAGGTTGTTCTAGCCATGTTTAAGATAAGTTGAATGAGTCCCTGCCACTTGCGGATTTAAAGTTACTGATTCCCAGAATTACCTGGATCCAAGATGCCATAAATCACAGTCGCAGTGTATGTGATCTGGGATCTGTATAGGAGCTGTCTGTATACATCATCAATGGAGATTTAGAAAAGTGAAGGCCCATCACGCTGCCTTTTGGGACCCCTATGTGACATCTTCCAATTTACTTAGGCATGAATTCATTTTGACAGCTCCTAGAAGAATTCGAACGAGTTACCATAAATACCTTCAGGTATTTTTTTGAAGGGATGGTTGCTATCAGAAAATGTATCAAACGCCTTTTTAAAATCCAGGAACACGTATTTTTATATTTTGAATTAGCAATAATTACGTCTTCTTACTGTTACCTACTTCTTGACGATGTGCTATTAACAATATGTATTTTTGAATATTTTTGTTTGTTAATTTTATTTAAAAGAATGCAATAAGTAGGTAAATTGTAAAATGAGGCCATCATAGTCAAAAGGCCTCATCTTTAAATTTGTATGCAGGTAGTTGAAATGATTGGTGCATATTTGTACTACCTAGGCACCTAATTTTTCAATAATTTTCATTTCGGAAACTGGGTGTAAGATCTAAGCGGGTTATAAAAATGGGGAGTTTTTGATTTCCATTCACTAGTTTTACAAATCAACGCTTTATTGTGCTTTAATAAATGGTCTTCTAAATTACTGTATCGGGACAACCTTTTGGAATCTGCTGTTGGCTGTCAACAAGGTGACCCCCTCGGGCCAGTGGTTTTTAGTTTAGCCATTCACCCAATTATTCGACAGCTAAATTCCAAATTTAACGTTTGGTATCTCGATGATGGAACCTTGGGAGGCAATGCAGAAACTGTACTGGACAACCTTCAATTTTTTAAAAAATGAACTTCGTTCCATTGGCCTAGATCTCAATCTTTCGAAATGTGAACTATACCTAGCGGACAGTACTGACAGACACCTGACACTTCCCAAATTTAACGCAATAGCTCCAGAAATCAAAATTATTGAAAAAAGCTCTCTTCGCCTCCTTGGGTCTCCAATCTTTGACAATTCCTTTCTCTTTTTTATTCAGGAAAAAATTCAAAATTTGAATGATGTTTCGGAAAGATTGTTCCAAATTAATATGCATTGGGCCATAACTTTAATCCGCTACTGCTGTTTCGGCCCTAAATTAACATATTTCATTCGCGCTTCACATTTATGGAAGCACACACACCTTTGAGACCAAATGGACCAAATTATCAGGCATACATTCACATCTATTTTAAATGTGGCCATGGACGACCGAGCTTGGGCACAAGCTACTCTTCCCATTCGTATGGGGGGCCTCGGCGTCCGCAAAATTTCTAGTATTAGTTTACCGGCTTTCATATCCTCGGTCCACGGCACTGATAAATTAATCAGGAAAATCCTAGCCTGCACACTGATTAATTCTAATGTGCCGTGTTTCACCGAGGCTATGGATGCCTGGAGACTCGCTTGCCCGAATACAGATCCACCCGACAATCCATCTTCCCAGAGACGGTGGGATGAGCCGCTCTGCAGAGTAGTACAGAACAATTTACTTGACTCGTCTGCTACTTCTGCGGAACGTGCGCGCCTGCTGGCTGTGGGTAGATGGGAGTCGGGTCTTTGGCTTCATGCACTACCTTCGTCTACTTTGTTCGACGACACTACTTTTCGCCTCGCTGCTTCCCTGCGACTAGGTACTCCTTGCTGTTCCCCTCATCGCTGTCACTGTGGCGAAGATGTCAACAGCCTCGGACACCACGGCCTGCCTTGCAGCCGAAGTGCGGGTCGCTTAGCGCGCCACGCGAACATTAATGACATCATCCGACGAGCTCTTGTTACTGTCGGCGTTCCAGCTGTATTAGAATCCAATGGCTTGGCACGCGACGATGGCAAGAGACCGGACGGTATGTCTTTATTTCCTTGGAGGGTGGGTTGGCCTTTAGTGTGGGACGCAACTTGTGTCGATACTCTTGCGCCATCCCACCTTCCTGGATCGGCATGCTGTGCTGGCGCTGCTGCTGCGGCTGCGGAAAACCTCAAGCGGCGAAAATATAATAACCTTATCGGAAATTATATTTTCGAGCCGTTTGGGGTTGAAACCCTCGGGCCGTGGGGTCCGAGTGCTCATGGTCTTTTTAAGAAAATTTCAAAACGGCTGGTTGACACTTCCCGTGACCCAAGGGCTGGCTTTTACCTTGGCCAAAGGCTAAGCATTGCCATACAACGTGCAACGCCGCCAGTCTCTTGGGTACATTACCAGTCGACAGCGATGCGGATGAATTTTTCGACGCTATAATTTAGTTTTTGTATTTAAGTTAGGTTTTAATTTTGTTATTTTTGTTAGTTATGTGAACATAACATAAATGGTCTGAGTTAATAAAACAACATTTCCGTTTATTTATAACATGTTTTTATTTTTTATTTTTGTGAACAACATAAATGGTCAAAGTTTCCATTTGTGATTACACAGGCACACAGATTTGTAGCTCTTCGTTCCACACACATTTACCGATTGGTTTGAGCCGTTGTCGACCATCAAGGAGGTTGTTAAGAACGTCGTAGTCGTTGTACTGTCGCCGACCATCAGGGAGGTTGTCAAGAACGTCGTACTGTCGCCGACCATCAGGGAGGTTGTCAAGAACGTCGTACTGTCGTCGATAAACCTCATGACCGAGGTTATCTACATCATCCTGACACTGGATCTTGACCACGTTGATCATTAAGACAAACAGCACAAGTAGCTTCAACATTTTCTGGTTCTACTTTAATTTCGTATGTTGTTTGCTGAGATAATAAACGATCACTGCCAACTATTTACATACTACGTATCGTATTTATAAGAAGTGCAAACTAATAAGGGTTAAATTAATTCGTCACGTATGTTCACTTTAGATCTGCTTCGTAAGTTAAGTGTTCTCTTTAAATTATTCATGCTCATAAATTGAATGTTACGAGTAATGAGCGCAAATCAATTTTTTTCACGTCAAATGTATCTAAGCGTGTGGCTAAATCAATGTCATAATATGACTACAATTTGCAATTGGTTTAAAAAGGACGGTTTAGTAACCTTTGATACCAAGTAATGTATCGTTCCTACATTAATAATAATAGTTATTACTATTTAATAATCATTAAAAAAGTTATATATTTTATATATCTGGGAGATACTCATAGAAAAAAAAACCTTAGTTTAATTATTTATTTTATTGTATTGGACGGCTTACTTTATACAGGGTGTTACAGAAAGGGTATGTCAATACAAACGGGTTGAAGAGTGTATCTGGTCTAGAATCTCTATACAAAAGAAGAACGGTCATTTGTGACTCAGACCCGACACGAAAGAGACATATCTCAGTTTTTTTGTTATTTTAAATATAGCTAAAATATATATTTTTTATATTCCAAATCAATGGCTAACACCAAAATATTGCCTTGTGTTTTTGTTCAGGCGATATACAATTTTCTTTTAATACCTATTTACCTACAAAATTCGTAATTATATGTAATTCAATGACGATACAACAATTTAGAAAAAAACAACCGACTTCAAAAAAAAAAAACACTACAAAGTGATAAATAACTTTAATTTCGGAAGTCGTTGTCTAAAAACGAAAATGCGGAACCAACGACACCGACTTCCGAAATTAAAGTTATGTATAACTTTATAGTGTTTTTTTTTTCAAGTTGGTTGTTTTTTTGTAAAAAAGTTTTTATTTTTTACTTTTTAGTTGTACCTACCCCACACAAATCCAATTAACACTAGTGCATTGAAGAATTGAAGACACTGACTAGAAGAATCGTCCAAATTCGCATAGAAATGCCGGAGATGCAGTACATTTATGCATATAACTCCGTACATAAGAATAATAATTACCTAATGTATTACATACTAAAACCTTCCTGAAAGAATTTAGATTACATTAGTGAAAGAATTATCAAAATTGATTCATTAGTTTTTGAGAAAATCGCGGACATACAAACAAACATAACATACATACATACGGGTCGAATACAGAACCTTCTTTTTTGAAGTCGGTTAAAAAAAGCACGGATCTCAACACAGAAAGCCAATTTTATTTTATATTTTTTTTAATGACATCTCGCAGTTTAACTTTGAGGTTATCGTCTGCTTAACCGGGCTTGCCTGTGGATGCCTCAATAAATTAAAGCCTCCAGCTGTCTATTTTTGTATTTTTATCTAAATTGGCGTCATTTTAAATGGATATAATTGCTATTCATTAAAAAAATATATTTTAATATATTTTGCCTTACCAAAATCAAATGGCAATATATGGGTGATAGCCACTGATATTCAAAATAGTGTTAATTTATTTCTGTTATATTTAATACAAAAAAATAACTGAGATGCGTTCCTTTTGTGTCGGGCCTGGGTAAATTTTCTATGGGACGTGACCCTTCTTCTTTCAGCTCAAAAGCATTAACTTTGATAATGCTTAATATTTATTTATTTCGACATCACGGCGCTGCACTGGCGCGCGGCGGCGTGTTGTGCGTGTACAGTCACGAGCACTAATATGTCAACATTAGGCAACTTTTCAATTGCGATTTTTTCGTGAAATAACGAATGCAACGTTGAAATACGACACTTTAGATAAACATAAGGGTTCGAAAATACTATGTTCGTAATAACATAAAATTTCATTCAGAAATAAAGGAGAAAATCGCCTTTGAATAAAGCCAAGTGTATACATACTTATGCTCGTGACTGTACTAGGCGCACAGACACACTACAGATAATGGATAATGACACTCGTAGTGCGGTGACATGTTTGTTATGATTTCAATTTAATAAAGTATCGAAATAAAAAAATATTAAGCATTTTCAAAGTTACTGTTTTTAATCTGAAATTTTGTACAGAGATTCTAGACCAGATACACTCTTCAACCCGTTTGTATTGATATACCCTTTCTGTAACACCCTGTATGTGTCAAATTGATTTGTTTTAACGTTTTACAAAATCATCATTCCAAAGCGTAGACTCCTTTGGAAATAATGATCATTAAACGTCACTATTACTCTTTAAATCAAGTCCAGCACTCTAGCTTAGAATATTATTAAATTGATGAATGTAACAAAAATGAGCTTTATTTATTTAGGTAAAAGTCTGTAAAAATACATCCCACCAATTAGTATTTATGTGTCGTGTTTGTATACATCTACCCGAGTCTTTTTGACAATAATTAAGTATGAGCCCAAAAGTGGTTTTGGAGTAGGGTCAGCATTGTTTCTATCAGCTTATCGACGACTAGCACTTTACCAACAACTTACAGCGTTCGCCCTATATTCCCTGTCCCGTGGGACTTTGGAAACATCAGTATTCTTGGTCCTCTGTCCAAATTTCAGCTTTCTAGGTCTAAGATTTCGGGCTGGGCGTTGATGAGTCAGTCAGTGAGTTATTCTTTCCTTTTTTATTTGTATTCATACATACTTTGAACTACCCAAACAAAATACTTTTAGAGATTCGCATTCAATAGTTAAACTACCTTAAATTCCTCCATATTTTGGCATCTAAAATGTATAAAAAAAAAATCCAACCAGAATCGTACAGACGATATATCATAAATGCAGACAGCGAAACGGGCGAAGCCAAAGGTTTTATTTTACTTCGCAACGAATTTATCGCTTCCCACTTCCTGTACGCCATTGGTGTGTGTACATCGATGACTGTGCTCCGATGTATATCTGTGAATTACTGATAGGGGGAGCAATGAATAATGCAGCTTAGATTTTTATTTAACCGAGTTTAAAAAAGGAGGTTCACACACCGACTATAAGTATCATCAAAATTCGCATAGAAACGCCGGAGATGCAGTACATTTATGCATATAACTTCCTACATTAGAATAATTATCTAATTTATTATATACTAAAACCTTCCTGAAAGTATGTAGATTACAACAGTGAAAGAATGATTAAAATTGGTTCATCAGTTTTTGAGAAAATCGCGGACGTATAAGCATACATACGGGTCGAATACAGAACCTCCCTCTTTTGAAGTCGGTTAGAAAAATACGTATATTCCAATTCTGAGCAGCTATGGGCTAAAATAACCACACATTGGGTCCCAAACAGCAGTAAACGGCAACGTGGTAGGAGTTGATGGCGGGACGAGCTCAACTTTTTCCATAAGTATAAGCCATAAACAGCAGTAGATAAGGATAAGCGGAAGGAAGGAAGGGACGCTTTTGCCTTGTAGTTGGACACAAACGGCTGTTACTCATAATTATCTTCTATATAATATAATATATAAAATACAAAGTCCTGACTGACTGACTGATATATCACCGCACAGCCTAAACCGCTGGTCCTAGAGACATGAAATTTGGAGGGTGCGTTCTTTGTGAAGAGTAGGTGTCCACTAAGAAAGGGTTTTTCGAAATTCAACCCTGAAGAGGGTGAATGGGGGGAGGGTGAAATTTCACGCGGACGAAGTCGCGGGCAGAAGCTAGTATTCAAATACAATTTCTATAAACTTCTTCTTCTTTTAGAGTCGTAAATTGTGAAATGAGTTTGGCCAAGTATGTGGCCAATCCAATCGCCACTAATGGCGTGCCATTAGTGGCGTTTTTAGGTCTTCAGAAGTGCAGGTGTATGGATACTTCTATAAACTAAAACTGAAATCATACCGTACTCATAATTCGGAAGACAAGGAATCCTTACAAACGCGAGCGGTGCCAACATTTCAAAATTTATGGTTTTCTCAATGGTCCGATATTATTTTCTATGTTGAGATGAAAATAAAAACGATGTATGTTTCATATCCTGTTGCTTTAAATTGTGGATCATCTGTGAGTTGATTTTTTCAAAACTTTTAATCAAATGTTCATTACCTATACACCGTGTTCCGGACGATATACATAAACTTCGACCAGAAGTTCAGACCATGGAAATAAGCATTTTTCATTATGGACACATTAACGAATTCTTATTTTTTGTTAAGGTGAATGGGTAGTAGTAGCCCGCGAAATTCAAATTTTCTTACGTTTTTTGCAATTTTCAGGTCAGTGTCAGGTTGTATCTTGATCAAAATATGATTTGCGACTATAATAGACATGTATTTACAGAATTATAGTCATTAGAATCATTAATATATCTCTTTAAGTTAGATTTCTACCATCAACACTTTTCCATACGAGATTTGTTCTTAGCGGTAGAAATCTAACTTAGAAAGATGTATTAATGATTCTAATTATTATAATTCTGTAAATACGTACCTGTTATTGTCGCGAATCATATTTTGATCAAGATACAACCCGACACTGACCTGAAAATTGCAAAAAACGTAAGAAAAATTGAATTTCGCGGGCTACAACTACCCATTCACCTTAATTTTCATAAACTAAATACCTTGACGTAAATCACCCAATATGCATGCTTCTATATCCGAATTGGCAACGATGACGTATTTTCATTTATTTGGCGGGCTGAAACTTGTCAAAAGTGAGTTAAGACCCTTTCTTACTGCATAGCTCAATTAAAATTCACTAAATGAAATTACAATATCTTTGTAACGAAGCCTTTTCACGTACTACTTCCTTTGTTAGATTTAATTTATAAAAGCTATAGAAGCGTTTGACAAAGTTTGTGGATATCGTGAAGAACAAGGTATATATTAATTTGGTTTCATTCAATAATTGATGGTAATGCACATTTAGTTTTCCCAGAAGGATTCATTGTTGTCTTTCCTTAATGTATTTTTGTCTGTTAGTATTATTAAAAAAGTAAAAAAACCAATTTAATACAAAAATGTCACGTAAAAATGATCCAACTTATAGAATAAAAAAATCGCGTCGCATTTAAAAGTTAAAGGAACACCAAAAAATACACAGACTTGAGTACCTCAACCCCAATACAATAGTGAAAACTCCCACAAGATCTAAAAGTAGCGAGATTTGGTCACATCCCGTGCCAACGGATGCACTCAGGCAAATTGCTGGCCTATTAACAACCAATTCAATTACGGCGAGAACTTTGTACAGCGTCTTGAAGTATACACTTAACATACTTATAAATACGGTTCTAAAGTTAGAGAGAATTTTACCTCGTTGTGACAAGACAATTTTATTTTTGATAGTGAAAAGAAGAATCTTAGGAAAATGTGAGGGATTTTTGAAGTGAAAACTTCTTTAGCGGCGTTGAACACTTTTTGTAATGGGTAAAAAATGTTAAACTCGCGTCAGGGCATCGCGTTAGGACACGTGACCGTCAGGAGAGATTCCCCCCCCCCCCCCCCATCTCTTTCTACGGCGGCGCCAACCGAAGTGAACCAAGTGAGACACGACAAAGATGGCCGAAGAAAATGACATTTGACGTACAAATGTTTGAAAAGTCAGTTTCGTAAACAATAGTACTACGAGGAGCCGCAGTTGTATTTAATTTATTTTGAACTTCTGTTTAACCAATTTAGTTTATTATTATATACCTACCTACAATACAAAATAGAAGCGACGAAAAATATAACGAAGCACATTATAGCAACAAGAAATACTGTGGGACATTGCTGCTTTTGTGTGAAAACAATGCTTCCGTGTCGACCACGGAAGTATACACCCTGCAGGGAGATGCTCCAGTAGGGTGTGGCTGTGAAGCTATGTTGCAAAACATGCTCCATGTCCTATCCTGCCTTATTTGTTTTACCCAAAACATGCAGTCAAAGTGACCTCTGCGCTGCCACCGACGACAACGTGGAAGTGGCAATATTTTGAGCCAACAAGATCTAAAGTAAAAGAGAAGAAATTTAGGGAGTAGTTCATTAATAAAAAGCTTGTATACAAATATCAGTTTATTTTTATAATACTTGTACGCACCGGGACTTACAGCTTAGTACGGCTGTTATTCCAAATGCATACAGTATGGCTAAGTTTGTAACAATTGAGCCTGGTATCTATGGTTACCTCACCCTAATGATTATAAACCTACAGCAACTACTTAACACCCTAGTTATCCTAACACCCTAACCTATCATACAAGCCTACGGGAGACCTACGGGAACAGACAGAATTTGGGTAGGAATAGGGGTTTGTGTACGTCGTGCAATGTGTACACAGGAAATAGTTTTGTCATTGCCGGTCCCACAGACTCATAGAACTGGTGATGGCTAAAGGTGTCTTGGCCATAGTGAGAGGAATTATGGAAGATGAATCAAACTCTACTCCAGCTTGATGACTAATTTATTCATTTACTAATTACTAATTTATGTGGAACGAATGTATGTCGCTCTTGATGCTGACGCTGGCGTATGTAACTCTTGCCTGTTCACGGCTGAACAATACTCTAAACTCTAATTTGGCTTCTAAAACTTGTGCAAGCAGAACAACATTTTTAAAATGTTTGCTTTTCATTTGCCATCTGTGCCATCTCTTCTGTAGGCCGTTTCATTTTCTGCTATTCATAGTGAAGCACCATCTTTACAAGTCCTATTGACCTGAAATACAAAACTAATGTTATAAATTCTTTCTCTTCATTATCTTATTTATACTGATTTAATTAATCAGTAGCGGCATCAAAATAACAGTCATTATTATTCTTATGGCGGGTTTTTTTTTTGTTACAATGAGTTTTGTACAGGCAAACGAAGTTCTTCGTAAAATTGTAAATTGGATAGGCACCTAATTCGTAAATCATGCCAGGCTGCCCCTGTTTAGCGTTAGTGCTTGTGTCAGTGTTTTTATTTTCTATTATGGAGACCTCTCCCTGACCAATTCTTCCAAAAAATCTAAGGATTAGAAGCAAAAGCAAGCATAAGTATAAGAAATTGAGAATGTTTACAAAACATAACTTACTTTGAACACATTTTAGCTGTAACAGTAGGTACACACCTTATCCTCCTTCAACCAATATTCAATTCTTTGCCCTTTATTGCAACTAGTCTCCGGTCTTAATTTCATTTATTTTAAATACAAAAAAAATATTCAAAAGTTTTTTAGTTTTACACATACAATATCAAATTCATTCATTGACATATTCATATTGTTTCCATGACGACCATGACGTTGTCGCGTCAAAACTGTTGAAACTGTAGACAATAAATTAGTTTTTCATACGTAATAATGTCTATGGACACAAATATTCGGTTCGTAGACAGATATTCTCGCCAATTTGTTGGATGACTTCATTATAATGGCAACATTTAGAAGTTGTAGGACATTCTAGTTATAGAACGTTTATGAAGCGTTTATGAATACAAAATTTTATCGTATGTTTTAAAGGCCTATTGAGCATTTTAACTAATGAATGGTTTAAACCTTCAATAGGCTTTTTTTATGAATAAGACCGAAAGTGTTTAAAATATGGAAATTGAACAAAGTGCATCTATTAATGAAAAAAGTGACGCAGAAATATTGAAAAAAAAAATGAGTAATATTAATTAAATTAATAATTGATTTATTTCAACGTTAATATTCAAGTTTTCACTTCTGCCCGCACTCCCGGAGTGCAACCCGTCTTTTTTTTTTTTTTTTTTATAACTTCGTTTATGGTAGTATCATACACCAAGTTAGAAAGAAAAGAAAGAAAATTTGTTTATTCTGCACAAATAAAACGCAGATTTCAAATAAAAAAAAGACATAAAATATACGCATACAACGTTGTCAAAAGCCTCGTACTCAAGCATATAAAAAGTTGACAATTTTGTTCATTGCTTGATGTCAGGGCCAGGGACCAAAGACTAGCTCACCGTCCGATCAGGACCAGCGGTGCTATTCTGTAAAAATCTCACAGTGATAACTTAGGTGAAGTGAGCTATCATTCCACCTCATGCTAGGGATTGACGCTATTGACAGCTCACCTCACTTATGTTTTCACGGTGAGACAAATTGCAGAATAGCACTACAGGCCCATGCCGGACGGCGCGTATGTGTTCCACGCGCGCCTCAAAGAGATCACTCCCTTCCGCTCCACCCAGAGCGGGAGGGGTCATTTGATGGTTTCCCATCCAAAAAAAAAAAAAAAAACTGAAGACACACATTACACATTTTGACAATACAAAATAATCCTTCATGTGCCCCCAATTCTGGTAGATGACAACAATCAAAACAAAAACAAAATGCCAATTGCAGAGTGGAAAAATAACGACTTATGCTTACTTATCACGAGATAAAGTAAAATATAACATCCAAAAAAACACTTTTTACTGCCAAAAATAGTAAATGATCACCAAAATTAAAACTCCATTTTATTGTAAAATACCTAGATAAATATATTTGTATTCTCATTTGCTCGCTCTTGCATCCTATGTCGACGGAGCTCCGCTTCGCGGGGCTTCTATTTTTATGGAAAAGGTTTGAAGTAACCTAACCTCGGGGTACCCAGCTAGAACTATTGTAATTTTAGACTTCATTTTTTGGTGATTATTATATTTAATCCCAAAAAGAATTACTTTTGTAACAAACAAACAACAATAATAATATCAGATGAATAGTTACACACCGATTTCTCTCTTTCAGTCGTCAGTAATTTGAGTTTTGAAACAAGAAGACAAAGCGTTGTGTAACTATACAGACGCTATACCACGTTTATTAGTAAGGGGTTAGTCTCCAACGACACCAAAATAGTCAAAATTTATTCAGAACATACGAGTAACTAGAAGCAAAGCCAGAATTCCGTATTTAACGGAATCGTTGAAACTTGTTTTCACAAAATCCATCCCGGGTTTCAGGCCTGAAACAATATTTTGCTTTCATTTAGTACTGTTCGCAGACATGGTGGGATTAACAAAATAAATACAGAATACATTAATTCTGCTAGGCGTGCCGGACTTATTTTATGTATAGTTTATTTTCCTGTTTGTTTAGCGATATGAGTTTAATGAAACATCAGTTAGTAATGGAAGTGCTTTTAACTTTTTGGAACGAAGTTTTTATCACGGCCTGTGGTAGCAGTAAAGTGGCAAAAACCGTCACGAACCGAAAAAGCGTTATGTGACCCCTCCATTTAACTTTCTCTCACTATGTGATCCTTTTTATTATATTTTATAGAAAGAAACAGAGAGAGAGAGATTGTCTTCTTGATTTTTGAGAGTGCTAAAGCCGATAGCGAGGTCAAAATGAAAATCCAATATGGCGATCACTTTATCAGAGCTTCTAAAAGCTTATACTATATAGATTAAAAATGCGTAATAAATTCACACTTTCGCTCTCTCTCAATCAAATCAATTAGCTCAGCATATCGCAGTCCACTGCTGGACATAGGCTTCTCCCATGCTGCGCCAAAACACCCTGTCCTCCATCTCCGCTCTCTCTCCGTTTCTTTCTATAATATACGACTGTATGTGTGCGTGTATCGCGTAAAGAACTTCATTTCTGTCCGGCTCCCCAACCGCACAGGTTTTTTTAAGCCTACCACCCATGAGGCGTATTTGAACGACCAATACCTGGTTAGTTCCGCCTGACCAAACTAGATCCTTCACACGAAAAAATGCAACTGTTTTTCTTCAAGTAGTGTTCACTCCGGCCACCCCGTGTTCATTTTCTCCTTCAGGGATTAAAAAACTCCACATGGAACAGATTCATGGTACAGATGCCAGCACATACAGCTGCTACAATCTGTCAAATTTATTTCATAGATTTTCAACTTTATCGCTAAAGCATAAGGGTCAAAGTTGATTGGGAGAATTTGAATGTTTCGGGTAGCTTGATGTGCAGCCTGCTGGCGTCTGTATATAGTAACAATACAAAACATGACTATGAATTAGAATTATTAGAAATAGATTGGACTCAACATCCAAGTTAGTCCTCGATATGACTTTAAACTGTCGTGCATTTAGTATTGAACTAAATGTAGAACGCCACCTGTAGGCTATGGGATAAATACACCCAAATAGGCTTGGATGGAACAGTCGATATTAGTGCAGGATATCAACTCAGGGCGGCGGCTGATGAACATCTAGCATATCAAAGTCAGCGCCCACGGACCCAGTCAGGCGGTCGACTGTACACCCACCAACTCGCACTAGACAAGCGCGGTGGGTTAATTTATCTAAACCCCAACTCTCTCATGAGAGAGTAGGGAGGCCTTGGCCCTGCAGTGGGACGTCACAGGCTAATAAGAACATCCAACAAGGTTGATAAAAAACTATACGAACGTAAGAAGTAGGTATATTTAATGTATATCTTAAATTCAGTGATAGACAACGCACAGACTAAACCGCTGGGTCCCGAACCTTGAAATTTTGCACAAAAGGTTTTCACATAATTCCTTATAACAATAAAATGAGGGTGAGCACTTAGGAAGGATTTTTGAAATTTTCGAATTCGTCCTCTAAAGGGGTCAAATATTGGTGAAATTTTGTACGGAAGTTCGTCATTTTTGAAGTTAGAAACTTGGAAGTTCGCATTTGTATATACTTCATGCACAAATAAAAAAATACTGTACAAAGGCGAACTTAATGCCTGAGGCATTTTCTACCAGTCAACCTTAGGGTGATGCAGAGACAAAACATGGCAGGTGTAACATACGGAGCAGTGGGTTTGTCGACAATAGAGAACAACGTAGATAGAGCCCTCAACTCTCTGCGCTGGCGAATGGGTAACCATTTTGAAAGCAGCCTGCGCTCGGATACATGGCAGGTCGTATTTACGAAGATTGAAAACGAATCGAATGCAGTTATTGAGAAGACGGTCTAGTTAGTTACTATATTTATAATTAAAAATTTATTGTATGATCGTTTGTTGGAAACTGTTTCCCTAGGGCTCCTAAGAAGTTGCCGATGGAAGATACCATCGGCATACGGCTTGTTAATACTAATATTGCAAAACAATGGCCACTTCATATTATTTATTTAAAATTTTCGCACAAAAAGGTACAAAGGCGGACTTAATGCCTTAGGCATTCTCTACCAGTCAACCAAAGGTGGTGAAGAGATTAGATGGCAGGTGCTTTGGTTGAGAGGAACAATGATAAAAAAAACGAATTAGGTACACAAATATATAAATAAGTTATATACACATATATATTATTTACTATAATAAATACTTATTATAACTTAACACAGTTGAAGTTACAGAGTTCCAATTATTTTTTATAAAAAAGAGGTAGGAAACAAGAGCTGCAAAAAAGAGCAAGAAAACACTGATAAACAATGCCCAACAGTGATTACGAGAGAATCGCCGTTTCTGTACCGCAACGGTATAGTGGAGCCAATCACGGCGGTTCTCAGTCATCGAGCCCTGCAAATAAAGCTCGAAACGATCTATAACTAACGATTCTAAAACGGTATTTTGTGATAGTTTTGTTTAGAACACTAAGTTAAAGTCAATTCGTTTATTTCAATAAGACCATTATAAAGTACTTTTCGAATGTCAAAACAACAATTTTTTTTTAAAACGCCGTGAAAGAGGCCAAATTTTGAGCTAACAAGATTTAAAATACAGCCGTGCCAATAAAACGAAGAAAAAGAGGAATGTCATTTACAACAAAAAATAATAATTTAAGGTCCATAGAACACGTAGGTATCAAACCGGACAGGGATCGGCACCATGTCAACTCGAGCCGTTAAGTATTATTTGTATGAAACTCCCTACTGCAACGCACACTAATCGGAATCGTAGCGTAATCGCGTCGGGACAAGCTCACGAACCGCGGTGCGGTGCGTTACGGTTTGTCATCCCCGCGCTTACGGCTCGTCGTCCCCACGCTTACGTCTCTCCGTACCCGAGCTTACGTCTCTTCGTCCACCCTTGCCCCTCTCACCCCTCCCTCGGTCGGCGAGCCGTAAGTGCGGCGTCGGCTAGCCGTAGCCGAGTCGACATATCGGAGCTTCTGATCCGCTTTGGTTACGTGCTTACGTTAGGTTGACGCCAGTTTGATGGCGAGGCGAAAGGCGATACGGTGCCGATGCCTTTCCGAAATCTGATGTCCCCTTTCAAAGAGGGCTTTGGTAGTTAGTTGCACTTAACTACTTTTCGATAAAGTTTTTGCTTTTGTTTTACAATATTGTGTAAAAAAAAATAGTAAAGAATTCTAAGCAAAAATAATAGTTATTTTAATAACAGTTCGGAAAATACATTGATTACGATAGTTTGCGTTACAACTACAATGGTACGAAGAAATCTAAGCCATTAGATAATAATATGCAACTATTAATTATTTTCTTGTCCGTCTATTTATTAAACTCTAACCCCCTTATTCATAATCCTATTTTATCTCTATTTTAGCTAAAATAGGTTTATAGAACGTTTGTCTTTATCTATCACGTTGTCATTTCTGTGTGTAAGAAAGAGACAAACCCCATTTTAACTAAAATAGGTTTGATAAGTTTTATGAATAAGGGGGTAAATCTTTGTTCCAATCTCGTTCTCAGGATATGCGCCGCTGTTTGAAACAGATGAAAGGAGGAAAGCAGGAAATATTGATATTAGACCCAATGCCATTCACAATAGGGGCTTAATTTTATTGAAACCCTGAAATGAAGTAGAAACGATACGGTTTTATGAGATGTGGTCAGAAAAATGGATCGTATGAACTTTTATTTATCTAGAAATTTCTCTGAGGCTTTTCAGTAAAATAATGTTGTTCGAGTTGAATGGACGTTTATGTATAAATAGGGGAACATGCAAGGAAAGGCATAAACAGGGGAGGCTTGAAACAGGGTTGGCGGTGATGATAATGAAGATGATGCCATCACAGCGGGCCCTATCAGAATACCAGCGCGGTGACATTTATTTTTTAAATGTCGCAGCATCATGCTGAGATAGGAGCCTTTTGGCCTCGTATAGGACTTTCTGTTTCATTTTTATTACTTTTTTTTTAAGTGAAACTTTTTTACGCACGCTTGACTTGGGGAGTAAGCTGGCGAACGCGTGACGTAAGCGTTACGAAAAGTGTGATCGGGCGAGGCGAACGGGAGTTGCTCTTCCTCTCATAGCCAAATACGTTTGAAGTTTCACTTCAGTCGTGTGGTCATAAGCACACTCGGTTTTTTTTTCATATAACTTGTTTTTTTTTTGTTCATACGAAAACTACCTTTTGGAATGGGCGACTAGAATTAATTCTATTTTAAGATAATTTTTGACGTTCAAAAGTGCCTTTAATGTGCCTATTTGAAATAAATGCTTTGACTTTGTTTTACTGTGTTTAGTTTAGTTTGTGATCTTCCTAGACGAGTCGCAATAAATACTTTACCTTTCTTTTCTTTATGAAGCGGTAAACGAGAGGAGTGCTTAAGTGAAGATTGGTGGTATTAATAATACATACACAAACAGGAAGGTATAGGTTATAAGTTCATACTAGTGCCACATACCTCCGCCAGTCAATAGTACCTACCTAATACCTAATCTACCCTTATTAGTAACTTTTTCAGGCGAAAGCAATATTTTACTTTCTTAGCTCATCCAAAGAACTTGACTGATCTCCAGATTAAAGATAGGTAGGAAGGTATTACATTTTTTTGGAAAAAAATAACCCCGATACAATTTCATACGAAAAAAAGTTTAAAAACTGAAACCTGGCTACTGAAAAGGATGACACAAGAAAGTACCTTCCCGTGGTCGCATGCCGCTGTACTAAATAAGCTATGGTAGCATGCGACCATGGGAAGGTACTTTCTTGTTTCATCCTTTTCAGTAGTCGGGTTTTAGTTTTTAAACTTTTTTTTTATTTAATTATTTTGGGGCTTATTTCAGTGATACTTATATTTTTGAAATGTGCTAATTAAGCGTTCATTTGATACCCCACAAGGCACCATTCCAAAATGCATTACTTTATGTCCTCTAGCAGGCGCCATATTGAATTTAGTGTGACGTTACATAGCCTATAACCAGCGGACGGTCAAGACGCTTCTAACGATACCTCATTTGTCAAATTATTATAAGTACTTTTTAAGTTATGAGGGAACAGATGAACATGCATACATACATACATACCGGTCAAAATCATAACCCTCCTTTTTGCTTCACCGTAGTCGGGTAAAAATAGCCATAACCCGACACAATTTCATACGAAAATAGAGATCACTTTGAGCCATTAACGCATTCCCGTTTAGGTGTTCACAACCCCTGAATCACGCTGAAAACGGTTTCAGGCTGTCGTTTGAAAGCCAATATGTCACAGACCGTCCGGCCGGAAATTAAAATATTCTGAAAATTGAAGGTACGTGGCGATTTTTCAAGATAAATTCTTTGATGAATCTTTTAGGATACCTTTGTGATGATAAATTTGATTCAAGCGAGGTCACGGTGACCTCTGATGTACGAGATCCGGAAATTTCCCTTTTGAAATTTAGTAAGGCTTTCGAAATCTTCGCCTTCTTGGTCCAGTTCGTCGATTCTATAGTAATATTGAAGCGAAAAGCTCTATATTCACAGTTTACAAAAGTCAATCGACCGAATGCTTAGTATCGAATGTGATATCCTAAATATTTTTAGGAATGTTTTAAACTTTAGTGGTTTAATTTGGTATTCCGGTGTACATCAAAAGACAAATCATACAGAGTGTTACAGAAAGGGTATATCAATACAAACGGGTTGAAGAGTGTATCTGGTCTAGAATCTCTGTACAAAATTTCAGCTCAAAAGCAGTAACTTTGAAAATGCTTAATATTTTTTTATTACGCGGGCCCAGTGCAGGTTGGCAGATGTGACATGTCTTTGAATTTTTGGTTCTAGGACATGCAAGTAGTAACACGAATACATAATACCGTCGGCCCTTTAGTTAACTCCAAAAATTTTGCCATTTTTAGTCTTATACAGGTTGAAATTGAATTCATGGGCATCCTTTTAAGGGTTCATTGTAATCATCATTATGAACAACTTTTACTATGGGACCAAACCTGAAATTGCGAAAATCAGCTCTTCCCTACATTTTGTCGAGTTATGTGAACATAAATGCAAGGAACAGCTGATTCGTTTTGGCGATTTTGTGTTTAGTCCCATAGTAAAAGTTGTTCATAATGATGAGTACAATGACCCCTTAAAAGGATGCTCATGAATTTAATTTCTGTATACTTGTAACACTAATCAGCAATATAAGAATCGGATAAACCGGTTAATTGCACAAATCATTACCCGAGCATATTCCTAGAAAATGGAAAAAGGGTAAACTTCAGAGTACTGAACAGCCGTGCGTCACGCAATACTATAATAACGTCAGTTTTTGTTTGCGCATTTCACCTTAATAGTTTTTTTTTTTGCAAACCTATTCTGTGTTAGCGTGTTTGTTGTTTTGTCATCGAATAGATTGGTGTGAATATTGGAGGCTTAATTGATTTTATCGATCTGATATCCTTTGATTTATCAAACAGCCTTTCTGTATGCATTTTTCATTAGTTATCTGACTGCAAAAAAAGTTCTACTCGTATTTGTAATAAATTCATTTTAATGGCAGAGGTTTTTATAGTGTAGTTAGTGCATGTCAGCAAAAATCCTCATCTGCAATTGCACATTTGGTGCAACCTTGAGACGCAACCGCTCTTTGCCACCATACAAAGAATATAAAAAATGAAAACGTACTTAAATAAATTAAGTGACACTATGACATACTTTAATCTTTAAATTTAATTTAAAGTATTGAGTAATCTGTCAAGCTTCGCTAATGAGACACAATTGATTTTCTATTGTTTCGTCGCCGATTGGCGAACCGCGCCGCTTGACCGGTTAAATAACGATATATTCGTAATAGGTAGGTTGCATAATAATTGTTGGCGCCTTGTTTAAAAAAAACTTAACCGTGACCTTAACCTTGTTTAAAAAAGCACAATTCAAAGATAAAAATTACATGAATATATATATAATTTTTTATCATATAATTATTGTGCATTTGTGTGTTCAGTTGTGGTATGTATTGTTTGTGCACTGAATAAATGGTTTATTTATCTAATTGTACTATAGATCAACGATCACTTCGCGAACATTAAATTATTATCTGCTACTTCCTTTACAAATGATGAAATAGAGTAAAATGATAACATTCTCGTTCTGATTCGTACTCTTTACAAAATTTGTACCTCAAAACACATCGTTTGCAACATATTATATTCAAAGACCTCATTACATACAACCGACAGACCCAGAGGAGGAACTCAAAGCAGTTTCCACAAAGAGGGACAAAATAAAAATCATTTGCCAAAAATTGTTCTCGTAATTTAAATACGCGGAACCGGATACAGAACAAAATGTAAAATGAAATGTGACTTGTAAAAAAAAATCGCTTTTCAGGGGAAAGCGTGTCGTTTAGATGTATGAATTACTGTGCAGTGTGCTACCAACTTTATGTGCCTTTTAAATTATTCTGCTGTAGGATTATGTTGGTAGGTACTGTTTAAATTAGTTTGGGGTTGAGTTTTTTTTATAAGTCGATATCAGTGGTGGCCCAGTTGTAATGGCCGCGACTTACGAGTTGTAGGTCGTAGGTTCGAACCCAGACAGGCGCTTTACTCTGTGTAAATTATTTCATCACCACTGCTCTCAAAACGGTGGAGGAAAACATCGTGAGGAAACCGGCATGTCCTAGAACCAAAAAATTCGAAGACATGTTATTACATGTCTTCGAATTTTTCGGGCCAAGTGCGGGTTTGTAGATGTCTCTACCAACCCGCACTAGGCCCGCGTGGTAGATCATAGCCCCCCCTCTCCCTCCCTCCCTCTCGAAGAGAGGAGGCCTGTGTCCTAGCAGTGAGAACAATATAGGCTGATTATGGATATTAATAATATTTTTTATATTTTGATCTTGAAAGTATGTATGTACTTTTGTTTTTTGTTCAATCAATCTGCCTAGCTTTTTCCCAACTATGTTGGGGTCAACTTCCAGTCGGAGCGCATTGGCGTATCTAGGGCTTCTTTCTAGGGGGAGCCTCGCCCCTAACCTTTTTTTTCTACCCTCCTTCCGGGAAGAACGTAGGATTATGATGTCGGACTCCTACCGACTAAAACCCCACTATTGCGTGCCACTTCTTTGAGCCCGACTGCTCGAGCGACGACACGGCCCCAATTTTGCCGCCCGCTGCCATATATGCGCCAATGATGTGATGGAGCGACTGGTTAAAGTGAGACTGGTTCTTAGAGTTTTGGGCTTCTGACTACCCGTTACTGTCAAAGATCTGCGAATGACAGTCGGGACCAACGACTTTTCAAGACACGGAGTGGTCTCAATATGTGATGAATGGTCACCCATCCACGAAACGACCACAGCAAGCGTAGCTTGTCCTTCGATCGCCCCGTACGTCTGAAATTATTTAACCACGAGCATCTCTTTGCTTGGAAACAAATAATAATTTAAGAATGAAGTAATTTGAGTGTTCTTTTTTTTCAATTGACATTATAAGTGACAAAATGTCATGGTTTTTATTTTTGTTTAGCTTGTAGGTACCTATGTAATTTTTTTTATACATTTGCTTGGGAACGGATAATTGAACGATTGCGTAAATACAAATACCAACTACCTAATGTGACGAATGGTTCTCTACATTAGTTGTCAATTATATTTACTAATTTCCTTATATCTAAATTCATAATTCTAATGTATTTTGAATTCACTGAGCTGCAATATGATAAAATAGCTTAAACGTAGTTTGATTCTCAATAATGTGGGACACAATAACATCAAAATACTGATTAATTGATGCATTGCGTTCCATGGTTGATTGGACAGATATTTGAATTTGACATAATTTTGTTTACCGATATTCTAGAATTAAGTTCGAACATGGCCGAATATATTATTAATCTAGGCACGTTCTAGGTTTAAATTCAAATAGGCTATTTCTGCTCAGTAAATCGATAAAGGATACGTATCAAACATTTTGTTTGTCTATCATCAATTATTTGTTTGCTTTTCCTTCTGTTCACGCATCATCTGCCACTGGGCAGATTAATAGAACTTTTAGAATCGATTTGATAGGCAAATAGGGTTGTTTGCCGCACCTATTTACAATGCCTGAAAGAAAAAAACCAATGAAAGACTCAAAGATACAAGCAATGGTTTTCTGACAAAGGCAAGTAAAACTATTTACGAATAAAATATAGACCTTGTAAGCAATTCTTAATTACCAAAACCGAATCATCGATCGAGTCAAATGAGCGCAACGCTCACCGCGCGTCACACGTCTCCGTGAATGTGCGGGTTCAGACGCACGCGATCGCCGCATAACTTACAAGTTATGGGACGTCCGTGACAAGTGTCACTTGATTTATTTCGGCCCGGTGCCACTGACGATAGTTAATTAGTGGTTACGCTGTACTGCACGGTTTTGGGTTAACAATTTTTATGTAAATTAGTAGAGGGGCCCGTGGCTAAATAATAACAGCCCCACAGGTCGATCGATCAGGTTAAGCTACGCTTACCGCGGTTGGTCTGTGGATGGAGGACCATATTTACCGAGACTCCCCCATGCCTCAAAAAGCACGTCAAACCCCGGCCCGATCCCGGCTGTCATTCGTGGGTCTTTGACAGTCGTTACGGATAATCAGAAGCCCGAAAGTCTGACTGACAACCAGTCTTACCAAGGGGTATCGTATTATCCAGTAACTGGGTTGTGGAGGTCAGATAGGCAGTTCCTGTATGTAAAATACTGGTATTCAGCTGCATCCGGTAAGACTGAAAGCCGACCCCAACATAATTGGGAAAAGGCTAGGCAGACGATGAATTTTAGTGTAAATTATTTAACTTTATTGCTGATTTTTGAGCATCATATTGTTGAAATGTATGGAAGACTCTTCATACATAATTATAATAACGCATTTAAAAAAGGATTTAAGTTTACACCCGTTGGTATTACAAAATCGAGACAAGTCACGAGAGATGATTTGAAAGGCAACAAAGAGATGCCTCAAAATCAATACTTAGAACATGTTGTCTGAAAACTGAATATTATTGAACGTAAGTTAAAAAAATTGTAACTCGCTGTTTGTGCAACCGGACGGTAGTTTTGAAATCGCTCTTTGAGCTGTTTTTTTTTCATTCGTATGACGCAGTTATAGTTTAGTGCATTCAGCATTATTTTCAATAGGCACGCGATTTTTCATACAATTCCGTTGCATACAATATCGTCTTGATATTCCATTGATGAAAGAGTTGTTGCTTTTGTTTTTCGAGTCACCATTTCAGCATTGGTTTCTGGTATTGTTAACAATTGTTTCTGGTATTGTTAACAATTGTTTCTGGCATTGTTTACAATTGTTTCTGGTATTGTTAACAATTGTTTCTGGTATTGTTAACAATTTTTTCGGGTATTGTTAACAATTTTTTCTGGTATTGTTAACAATTGTTTCTGGTATTGTTAACAATTGTTTCTGGTATTGTTAACAATTGTTTCTCTATTCGATTGTGCTAATGGTTTGTTAGGTGTCACATCACTTTCAGCCAGTGCACACACGACTAGATATAAAAAGGTTTGGTTCACCACAGAACAATTTGTGCTGCGCAATAACAGGTTCTTAACAGCTTTTCCTTTGTGAGTCATCATCCATACTTAATATTATAAATTCAAACGTAACTTTGTCTGTCTGTATGTTACTCTTTCACGCCTAAACCACTAAACGGATTTAGATTATATTTGGCAGAGAGATAGATTGTATCCCAAGGAAGGACATAGAATAGTTTTTATCCCAGAAATCATCCTTTAAGGGGGTGAAAAGGGGGGTGAAAGTTCGTATGGGGGATCAATAATCGCTGAACCGATTTAGATGAAATTTGGTATGGAGATAGTTTGAGTTGTGGGGAAGGATATATAAAATAGGTTTTATCCCCGAAATTATCCCTTGAGGGTGTAAAAAGGGGGGTGGAGATTTGTAAAAGGAATTAATAAAAAAGAACTACAATACTTTTATCGCGCGTGAAACCGCGGGGCACAGCTAGTAGTTTCCATCATCATCATCATCATCAGCCTATAATGTTCCCACTGCTGGGACACAGGCCTCCTCTCTGTGAGAGGGAGTGGGCCGTAATCTACCACGCGGGCCCAGTGCGGGTTGGTAGATGTCACATGTCTTTGAATTTTTGGTTCTAGGAAATGCCGGTTTCCTCACGATGTTTTCCTTCACCGTTTTGAGAGCAGTGGTGATGAAATAATTTACACGAAGTAAAGCGCCTGTCTGGGTTCGAACCTACGACCGTAAGTCGCGGCCGATACCACTGGGCCACCACTGCTCTCAGTAGTTTCCATAAAGCAAAATTACAGCCTTTATTATGGACAGTCCGGACTCAGTCTGCGTACAACCTAAGTAACAACAGATCTAAACAAACTGTATGACCCAAAAACTTCACAGGGGCTCTACGAACAGACTTTTGAAAAAATACGCCAAAGCCTTTGTTTGGCGAAGGCTCAGGCGTCGTATTTATTTATGAAAATTGAGCCTAATCCGTATTTGCACAGGCCAGGCATAGCAAACATCTATCGTTGCAAAAATGAATATTTCATTCACGGAAGTGCCGGTGCAATGCTATTGGGACTTTAGAGCTTTTTAGACGCATGTTTTTGTTCCCTCTCACAGCGAGAAGGCCTGTGTCCCAGCAGTGGGAACAATATATAGGCTGATTATGTATGTATGTTTTTGTGCCCAGAGCGGAAACTGACCCAACAGTGGGATCAGTTCCTACTATCATCATCATCAGCCTATAGCAGCCCACTGATGGCCATTAACCCCTCCTATTGCACGCCATTCAACTCGATTTTCGGCACCTCTCCTCCAGCTGCTACCAGCCGTCCTGCGAAGATCGTCGCTCCACCTAGCCTGATGAGTCCTACCTTACGCTTATCGATTCGATCCCACTATATTGACCATGATATGCTGATTATGTATATTTTTAACCAACTTCAAAAAAGGAGGTTCTGTATTCGACCCGTATGTATGCGTGTGTTTATGTCCACGATTTTCTCAAAAACCTATAACCCATTTTGATAATTCTTCCACTAATGTGATCTGCATACTTTTGGGAAGGTTTAAGTATATAATACATTAGGTAATCTATTCTATGTACGAAGTAAAATGCATAAATATACTGCATCTCCGGCATTTCTATGCGAATTTTGATGATTCTTCTAGTCGGTGTTTTCAATTCTTCAATGCACTAGTGTTAATTGAATTTGTGTGGGTTAGGTATAACTAAAAAGTGAAAATTGCGGAACCAACGACACCGACTTCCGAAATTAAAGTTATTTATCACTTTGTAGTGTTTTTTGGAGTCGGTTGTTTTTTTTTTGTAAATAATTTTTTTATGTCTGCTTTCTATAATAAGCGTCCATGTCAATAAAATTGACTTAATTGTTAACTTTTTTTTATTTGTATAGATATTTACATAATATAAGCTAACATATAAACTATAATAATATGTACAACTAGCTGCGACCCGCGGTTTCACCCGCATAAGTGTTGATCCTTTGCGAATATCGGGATAAAAAGTAGCCTATGTGTTAATCGAGGGTGTCAGCTACCTCCATACAAAATTTTATCAAAATTGGTCCCGCCGTTCGAGCGTGAAGAAGTAACAAACATATAAACACACACACACATACTATTAGTGTGTTACTTTCAGTAACCCTAGTGTGAGTTTTGTCAATTCGTAAATAGAAATCCACAGCAATTAATTCTAATCAGCTTGCCAAATGTCTGAGCTACTAATATTAATCTTCCAAGGCTTGAAGCAAGGCAGAGGAAAGCAATGACTATACTAAATTCAGCAAGTTTTCATTATACTTTCAAAATGTCTCATAAGAAAATCAACATTCTTTTAAATTCGCGCATTTTCAGGAAACCATGACAAAACGCACCTAATCTTCCACTTCACAAGAACACGGATAAAAACCCGGATCACACAGATTATAGTTCCTACTACAAGCAGTTACTGCCGATTCACTTTGGGGTACCGGTGTACCCCAATAATTTTAGTTGAACGTCCCGGGTTTCTATTGTCAACGCATTAGTAAAATTTCTGCGGACTTTTATCCGCGTAAGGTTTGGCCACACTGCGGCGGTCAACCCTTAGCCGACAGTAAGTTTATTGAGGTAACAAAATATAGAAAGTGCTTCTATATCGGTTTAATTTTTTTGGGACAAATAGTGGATGTTTGTTACTGTCCTTTTAATTCATCAAGAGAGAATGACAGGTCATTGGAATTTTTTGGAGACGAACTACTTTGTGTCTTTTGGAACGAACTTCCTTATCTCTGGTTATGTTCACACTTGGCGAATGAGAGCCATAGAAAGTGAAACATTTTGACCGTCACGACACTTTTGTTATAGTATGTACCTATGTTCTTGTGTTTACAAGTGTGTGTCTATCTATAGGGTATAATTATATTAGTGTAGTATAGACGTGCGAGTAGCGCGTCATGAGTTTTTGCCTGTTTAGTTACTGTAAAAGTTTGTTAATGTATTTCATTCTGCCTTTTATATAACATAATACATGGTTTAAAAAGACCCATCACATAGTCGTCGTCTACGCATTCTGTACACTAAGTAAAATTGCACAAAAATAATTGCTGGGAATCGACTTTTATTTTTTGTGTGAAAATTTGCTGTTTGTAATGTAACACACGCAAAACATTGTGCTTATGGATACATGCAACGATACAAGGATCGTGGGAGTATCTAAAGTTGTGTTATAGCATCAAAAACTTGTTTTCGTAGAAAAACGTCAGTAAAAGTTAGAATTTTGACGTTTAATATCTCGCCTGTGCAATTTCAAAACCTAGCAACTGCTATTTTTTTTTTAAATCGGTGTGTTTGCATATTTGACTTGGTAGATAATCTAGGAATTCAAATGTGCAAAAACACCGATTTAAAAAAAATGGCAGTTGCTAAGTTTTGAAATTGCACAGCCAATCTCCGGCCGTTCCGTAACCAGAATTTTAAGGTTCCCAGTTATGGACCAGTTCAAAAAAAAAATTTACAATGACTGCGAGTACAAGTGGTTCTCGTCTTCGTTAAGTGTCTGTTAACACACCTTATAAAGCAAAAGGAACTCCGTTCCAACCGGGAGTCCCACGACACCTCTAGACTTTTTATTAATTTATTTATTTACTAGCTGTGCCCGCGACTTCGATCGCGTGGATGTTGGAACTTAACAATATATTTTGTGTGCGTCGGTATCCTGCGAAGATACCGATTCAAATCTTTATTTTTTATTTATGCTAGTGCTTCTCTATAAACAACATTAGTTGTGGAACCATCTGGAGCGTACACAAAAAGGTTTTTGGGGTTGTTTACGCGTGAAAGAGCTACGTATAGTTGACCATGGGAAAAGCATCCAATACTTAGGTCCACCCCCGCAACTCACTTCATGTTCTTCTTCTGATTCCTTGGACCTACTTAATTTCGCCTTTTTCGCATCTCGGCTACGCTGCGAAAGGTTTGTTTTTTTTTTTTCTAGAAGGCATTTTCAGAAAAAGAACTGAACCAAACAAATAAAATATTGAACAAAACACAAACTTTCAAAATGAGAATGAAGACAAATAAAATTTCAAACTACGAAGTAAATAAAACTACTTGACTCAAATTGCAAGTTATTATTTACTTCGGACTTTAAAATTTTGTCCAAAATTTACAGTTTTCTCTATCAATGTTACAGGCAACCCTCTAAATTACTTTATAAAGACAACCTTTTGAAATCAGCAGTTGGTTGTCAACAGGGTGACCCTCTTGGGCCAGTCATTTTTAGTTTGGCAATAAATCCAATTATTCGACAACTAAATTCTAAATTCAACGTATGGTATTTGGATGACGGAACCCTAGGAGGTGATGTAGACACAGTCTTAAAAGATTTACAGTTTTTAAAAGAAAAATTCAGTTCCATTGGCCTAGACCTTTACCTTTCAAAATGCGAAATTTATCTTCCCCAAACGACTGACAGACAGACAACCATTGCAAAATTTAATACAATAGCTCCAAATATCAAAATTATGGAAAGAAACTCTCTTCACCTTCTAGGGTCCCCAATTTTTGACGAATCCTTTCCAACGTTCATTGAGGAGAAGATACAAAATTTTAATGACGTCTCGGAAAGATTTTTCAAAATTAATATTCATTCGGCCTTCACACTCATTCGGTACTGTTGTTTTGGACCAAAATTTACTTATAGCCTTCGCTCCTCTCATCTATGGAAGCATCCACAACTTTTAGAAAAATTAGACCAAATTATTAGAAACACATTAACTTCCATCCTAAATGTGGCCCTGGACGACCGTGCGTGGCAGCAAGCCACACTACCCATTCGCTTGGGCGGTCTCGGCGTCCGCAAAATTTCAAGTATTAGTTTACCAGCCTTCCTCTCCTCGGTCCACAGTACCGATAAATTAACCAGGAACATTATATCTTCCTCACTGGTCGATTTTGAAGTGCCGTTTTTGACCGATGCGTTGAACGCTTGGAAAATGGCTTGTCCCAATACGGTTTTGCCTGATAACCCGTCTTCCCAGAGACGGTGGGACGTGCCGCTCTGCAGTATTATACGGAATACCCTTGTAAACACGTCACGTAATATTGTTGAGCGTGCCCGTCTGCTGGCTGTGGGAGAATGGGAGTCAGGTTTGTGGCTTCAGGCGCTCCCGTCATCCACCAAAGGCACAATGATGGATGACTCATCGTTTCGGCTCGCTACGTGTCTCCGCTTGGGCGCACCTTGTGTTGCTCCGCATCGATGTCACTGCGGTGAAGCTGTCGACAGTCTCGGACACCATGGCCTGTCCTGCTGCAGGAGCGCAGGTCGCATAGCACGGCACGCCAGCATCAACGATATTATTCGTCGAGCTCTTGTCACCGCCGGCGTACCAGCGGTGTTAGAACCAAACGGCTTGGTACGTGATGATGGGAAGAGACCAGACGGCATGACGTTGTTGCCTTGGAAGGTGGGTAGGCCTCTGGTGTGGGACGCAACATGTGTCGATACCCTAGCGCCATCTCATGTTCCTAGCACTGCGGGCTGTGCTGGCGCCGCTGCTGCAGCTGCTGAGACCCTCAAGCGGCGCAAATACTGTAACCTTATGGGCAACTACAGCTTTGAGCCGTTTGGGGTCGAAACGCTCGGGTCATGGGGCCCGAGCGCGCGTCTCCTTTTTAAGGAAATTTCTCGCCGGCTGGTCGATACTGGCTGGGTCGTTCTTTGGCCAAAGAATTAGCATTGCCATTCAACGTGGCAATGCTGCCAGTCTTCTGGGCACGTTTCCGGATGACAGCAATGCGGATGAATACTTCGACGCCTAAGTGTCCTTTGTTTTTTATTTTTATATATTTGTATTGTAAGTTAGTTAGTCATTTTGTCCATAGATGGCGCTGTTTTGTTATTTATTTCTGAAACACTTATAATTTTCTAATTTACATTTTTTAGGTGTGAACTGATTACGATGAAACAAAAAACTCAATGTTACTTCAATTTATATAATTATTAACGTAAATATATATAAACGTGAAGTTGTGAGACCAAGTGCACATTAACACACGTTAACTAATTTTTCTTCTGGAACACTTTAAATTCAAAAATCTTTTGTTAGACTGAACCGATTGCAATGAAACAAAAACTAAATGTTACTTCAAGTTACGCTAAATCGTTGTGTATAAAAGTTATCTACATTGATTTCGTACATTTTACGTGATGCTCGGATAACTAAACATACAAACAGACAAACAGACAAAAATTCTAAAAATGCTGGAAATGGGTTCTATTGGTTGTCCTTTAACACCCTGGCTACATTTTTTTATTTTTTTTTTAATGTTCAAAAACTTCTTTTCTACAGTTTTATTATATGTATAGATTATATGAAAATTGTCTTAATTGTCAAATTGGATACACTGAACGATAAAAATTGTTATGCTCGCTTTTTAATGCTCTAACAAGTAAATATCGATTATTACAATAGAAAATAAATTGGTTGGTGTAACTAATTGATTTATCTTATTTCCGTTGTATAAATATATCTACAGGGCCTATTAAAAATTCAGTAAGCTTTTGGAATTCAAGATGTTTAAACTACTCGTTATTTTTGTCTGCATATTAAGCCTGACTGAAATCAGTTGTCAGTACGAAGACAACGTAGGTCATCTAGTTATCAGACGAAGCGCTCAAGGACTGCATCCAGTACTCCTAAATAGACGTCATGGGGATCCTCGCAATCCTTCCTCATTAATCCGTTCCAGGAGAGATGTCTATGGTTAGCCAAGAGCAAAATAGGAAAAGGCAGAGACATTACCACCTATAGAGTTTCTGTGAGTTTTCTAAACCGCATCTAAAGTACGTCTTTAAATAAATGGAAATTTAAATAATATCTATAGTTTTTATTGCCTGTGGTTCGACCGCGTAATTCTACTAGTAGGACCAAGGGTATTTTTCTTTTCGGTGGTTCTATCAATCGGAACATGGGCAAATCAAGTTTTATCAATAGTAGTAAGGGCAACTTCGTTTACCCGTGGTTCTATTAAAACCAATAATGAAACGGTTTAAGGTTTAAAAATATGTATTATTTATTGGCATTGATATTTAGTATTATTTTTTTTCATTTTTTTTTCCACGTCATGTTTTAATAGTCCTTAGTTGAATTTAAAAACTTATTTAACAAAAATAACAAAATTAAAACCTAACTTAACTAAAACTATACAAAAACTAAAATATAGCGTTTTATTCAGGAAAAAATTCAAAATTTCAATGACGTTTCGGAAAGATTGTTAGAAATTAATATGCATTCGGCCATAACTTTAATCCGCTACTGCTGTTTCGGCCCTAAATTAACATATTTTCTTCGCGCTTCACATTTATGGAAGCACACTCACCTTTTAGACCAAATGGACCAAATTATCAGGCATACATTAACATCTGTTTTAAATGTGGCCATGGACGACCGAGCTTGGGCACAAGCTACTCTTCCCATTCGTATGGGGGGCCTCGGCGTCCGCAAAATTTCTAGTATTAGTTTACCGGCTTTCATATCCTCGGTCCACGGCACTGATAAATTAATCAGGAAAATCTTAGCCTCCACACTGATTAATTCTGATGTGCCGTGTTTCACCGAGGCTATGGATGCCTGGAGACTCGCTTGCCCGAATACAGATCCACCCGACAATCCATCTTCCCAGAGACGGTGGGATGAGCCGCTCTGCAGAGTAGTACAGAACAATTTACTTGACTCGTCTGCTACTCCTGCGGAACGTGCGCGCCTGCTGGCTGTGGGTAGATGGGAGTCGGGACTTTGGCTTCATGCACTACCTTCGTCGAACATAGGCACTTTGTTCGACCACACTACTTTTCGCCTCGCTGCTTCCCTGCGACTAGGCACTCCTTGCTGTTCCCCTCATCGCTGTCACTGTGGCGAAGATGTCAACAGCCTCGGACACCACGGCCTGTCTTGCAGCCGAAGTGCGGGTCGCTTAGCGCGCCACGCGAACATTAATGACATCATCCGACGAGCTCTTGTTACCGTCGGCGTTCCAGCTGTATTAGAATCCAATGGCTTGGCACGCGACGATGGCAAGAGACCGGACGGTATGTCTTTATTTCCTTGGAGGGTGGGTAGGCCTTTAGTGTGGGACGCAACTTGTGTCGATACTCTTGCGCCATCCCACCTTCCTGGATCGGCATGCTGTGCTGGCGCTGCTGCTGCGGCTGCGGAAAACCTCAAGCGGCGAAAATATAATAACCTTATCGGAAATTATATTTTCGAGCCGTTTGGGGTTGAAACCCTCGGGCCGTGGGGTCCGAGTGCTCATGGTCTTTTTACAGAAATTTCAAAACGGCTGGTTGACACTTCCCGTGACCCAAGGGCTGGCTTTTACCTTGGCCAAAGGCTAAGCATTGCCATACAACGTGGCAATGCCGCCAGTCTCTTGGGTACATTACCAGTCGACAGCGATGCGGATGAATTTTTCGACGCTATATTTTAGTTTTTGTATAGTTTTAGTATTATTAGTTACATTTATATCTATAGTTTTTATTTTTGCAGATCCACATTTAGTGTTACAATTGTGAGTTGAAAACATCTCATTTTCAAGTTATACCTTCTTCATAGCTTAACGTCATGAATATAATTAAAAACCATAAAAGTACGTACCAACTATCCATTGTGAGTTTTAAGAATCTTGTTTTTTAATAACCATGTTTTTTAAATATTAATTTAATTATTCAGAGAACTAATTCTATAGTAAAATAATACACATTTATTATTTATTTATTATAAGCCTGTATTGTCCCACTGCAGGACAAAGGCCTCCCTTCCCTCTTTCCACGTTTCCCGGTCTACCGCGATTGTGGGCCAATCCTTTAAGAAGGAGTCCAGCTCATCCCGCCATCTTTCAATACACATTAAATAGTTAATTAATTATTAAATTATTTATTTAATAATTCATTTCATCCATAAACGGTTAGACCAAATACTAAATTTCATAAGTAAAAATAAGTTTTTTTTTGTCTTAATAAGAACTAAGTAATTGATTACAGTCTTGCTTAAAATAAATTAGCATAAATAAGCAGTTTAACTCTAACCTAAAAGTAAAAATAAGATTCTAGCAAAACATTTTGACCGAATATTGCTTTAACTCCAATCTGTTGTATCGTGAATCCGTCGACGTTCATTTGTATTTTGATCTCTCCGATTTCAGCTCGGCTATTATTACTACGCTACATTGCATCGTTACAGATTTGGTTCGATGGTATAACGTCGACTGGCTATGAATTGTTTCATTTTGTTTCACAACTTCATTTAATTTTTCTTTTGGTTTCACCATTGATGTTGCATTATCATTTTGATAATGAGACCCGATTATGACCGTGTTAATGAGACGCTAGAGCATTGTTATGTGCTGCGATAATTTAATCATGTCAATGACAAGACCATCAAATAAGATACCTACTCATTATATAATGGACTCTTAACCCCCAAGCGTCAAGTGTACATCAAGTGTACATAAGACAAGTGCTCGAGACGTCAACGGTACACCAAGTGTACACAACATTGTCATTGTTAAAACAATGACTTCACTGCGCCCATTCAACTACTCCGACGCGTGGGGTGTTTCGACAGGTAGGCGGGCAAACGTGTAAGAGTTTAAAGAAATAACAGTGCTTTGCCCATTCTACATAACGATTAAAACAACAGTAGGGTATAAAAATAATGGTCTGCTAATAAAGAAAAAAAGTTCTTTTAATTATCTTCAACCCGTCCAAAAACTTTTGTTTGAAATCCTCCAAATAGGTCTTATAACAGTCACACAACTATCACACGACGATATCACCAAGTTTGCTCACAATACCAGACCGGGTTAAAACGGGAACGTTATACAATATAATAGCAAGCTCGCTTCATATCTGGCAGAGCTCCAGAACCATTATAAAACTTTCTGCACGGCTAAGTAGTATACTAATAAAATATTCAGCTACGTTGAAATTGTACGGCGAAAAGGACGTTCTGTGATTGATTGGATCTTCTCTAGCTCTGGTGGAGGGTTGGGTCGTGTTAGTATTAGGTATGTAGAAATTTACAAATTCGTTTTTTTTACCAAGATTATCGCCCAAGCAATGAGGTCATTTTTTATTAACTAAATATTCAATCTTCTGCGGATGTTTTTTTTTAACTTTCATAAGTATTGAGTTTTTATTAAATAAATGTATTTCAATAAATTTTTTTGAAGTGAAACTTCTTTACGCACGCTTGACTTGGGGAGTAAGCTGGCGAACGCGTGACGTAAGTGTTACGAAAAGTGTTATCGGGCGAGGCGAACGGGAGTTGAGTGGGGGATATAAGCAAGAGAAAGCAGTGCGCGCGCACATTTTCTTTCTCTCTTCCTCTCATAGCCAAATACGTTTGAAGTTTCACTTCAATCGTGTGGTCATAAGCACACTCGGTTTTTTTTAAGTGTAAATAGTTTGATAAAACTAACAGCAAGATATTGACG